>OV816028.1:5070694-6477435 GCA_929113105.1 Agrypnus murinus | reverse complement strand
AACAAGGAATTTGAGTGAAATTGTATGTATCTCAATAGGTCGCAGGAGATGGAATATCAATTCGAACTATTGCTAATAATATTTATCATATTCATTTTCAGGAAAAATGTTTTATAAAAGCCATGAGCAACTTAAAACTTGCCGGCAAACAATAAAACACTAAACAGGAAAGGTTTGGCATAAAAGCCAGAATAATAATTTTATAATCGGAGAATTTATTTATGTACTGCTGTGCTTTTTATTAAATAATTGTAGTATTTTTCCAATGGGAACTTATGGGAGAAAGTGATTAGAGGATTAATTAAAGCAATTTTAAAAACAAATATTTGGATTTTTGTGTTAGGTGCCTATGTAAAATTATTATCCGGGGTTCTAGGGAATTCCCGGGAAACAGTCTCCAGTCTCGGGAACAGCAACATTGTCGAGACCAAGAAACCCTAATTGGCAAATATCACCTCCAGCTTATTGTGTATAAGATCGTGTTAAAATTCAAAAACAAAAAATAAATTAACGACTAAACAAGAATAATATAAAAAAACTACACGGAAAACCTTATTTGAATTACGTTTGATCACAGTAAATGGTCAAACTGCTGACCTTCAGCAATAATCGAGAGCGTAGATATCCATTTTGAGAGGAGAAGGCAGACGAAAAAAATAAAAATATATACAGTGCACATCTCTGTGCACATCAAATCTTCCTACTTCCTGCTATCTTCCGAATCATTTGAGATGTTGCGGCGAAATTTGGAGTAACTTATAAGAGATAAAATACTAATTTTTAAATAAAAAAAACTAACTCAGCTTTTAAAATAGAGTTCCTATATGATAATAATATAACCTATTATTATTATTATACAGGAGCTCTATTTAAAATGGCGAAGGGTGCCATCTTTGAACATGTTTTTTAAATGCGAAGGGAGTCGAGCGACAATAATAATAATAATAATATATATTTATTCCATATCATACATAATACAGAATCTCAAGGAGGGAATTCAACAGTGTTGTTCTTCCATTCCCCCCTTGAATAAATCAAACAAATAAACATAGTCGAACTATAAGTAAAACTAATAACAGTAATAGGTCTTATAATAATTAACATAAATAGATAATATATCAATTAAACTTATCAATATTGACTGTTTGCGAAGTGGTGCATCAGTGACTCTCTGTATTGAATTGCTTAATTAGTGCTTTTTTGAATTGTTTAATGGATAATGTCTTGAAACATGAAGGTATAGCATTGCACATTTTTGCGACATTGTAACTGATTGATCGCTCGTAGAATGTGGTATTATGCTTGGGTATAGTCAACAGACCTCTATGTCGCACATTTATATTGTGTACATCTGTTCTATACCTTAGCTTATTGTATAAATAGGGTGGCTGCCTATTGATTATAATGCTATGATAGAACGTTGCTGTCTGTATGTAACGCCGCTGCTTCATATTAAGCCATCCTGTCTCTAATAATTTGAAAGATATATGTGCAAACTTAGGGATTCCATGTATAAAACGTAAACAAGAGTTTTGTACACGTTGTATACGTTGTGACGTGTCAAAGTCAAGACACAGAGCATAAACAGGTATGCAATAATTAAATTGTGATAACACAAGGGATTCACTTAATAAGACCTTTGCGTTTTTGCTCAAGTAATCTTTATGCGGGTAAAGTAGTTTCAAATTGTAATACGCTTTTTGAATGTACTTAGTGATTTGTTTTTTAAATTTAAACGTTTTGTCAAGAACTAATCCCAAATTTTTAGCATTTTCGACTATCGGTATATCAGTATATCTTTATGGGTGGCAATTGATGATTATTAATCGTTTTTCCCAAAAGTAAAATACAAGATTTGGATGGGTTTAGAATTAGAGCATGATTAGTAGAAAACTCATTTATAGCTTGTAAATCTTTATTCAGTGTGTCAACGGCATTCATCATATGATTTGAATTGAAGGAGTAGTATAATTGTGTATCATCTGCATACATGTGAATATTATAGGCCTCAACACAGTCACAAAGACCTCTGGTATACAGGGTAAATAGCAGAGGACCTAGTATGGATCCTTGCGGTACCCCTCTTGTAACACCAATAGACGTAGATATCGCATTAAAAGTCTTAACTTGTTGCGTTCTATTGTAGAGATAATTATGGATCAGAGCGACTGCATCATCACCGAGACCTATGTAGCGCAATATACCAAGCAGCAAGCCATGATTTA
The DNA here is from genome assembly GCA_929113105.1 of Agrypnus murinus. Lineage (NCBI taxonomy): Eukaryota > Metazoa > Arthropoda > Insecta > Coleoptera > Elateridae > Agrypnus > Agrypnus murinus. The sequence goes on along the minus strand of OV816028.1, from coordinate 6,475,210 downwards.
TTGTGTTAAACGCCTTGCTGAAGTCTAACAGAGCCAACAACGTACATTTTAATTATGTCAATGACAATGATGTCCAGTCTCCATTTACAAACTCTAAGCCGTCAATTTCTGTTCAAAAACCAGTGATATGGTGTAACTAACTAACTGATGAAATTTGACATGGTGAAGCCTTTTCTGATTTAACAACAAATTGTTAAAAGTAATGGATTATTCAATTTAAGAAGCAGTAAAATTTAAAAAGCTGCCACCTTTGTTTGGAAAATGGCAGTACTTTTAAATTTTGGCAATATATTAAGCATTATTATAAAATGTTTAAAATAAGATGTTACTGAACTATCCTCTATATTTAAAAGATGGCTACCAACCACCATTTTGAATAACTAAGTTAATTTTCTCTATTTAAAGATCAGTATCTTCTCTCTTTTATAATCGCTCCGAATCTCTCAGGGATATTTCAAATGATTCGGAAGTTAGCAAGGGGAGACTTTCTCCTGCAGGGTATACATAGTTCTATATAAATATTTTTAAAATAAAAAATGAACTAACTTGAATAATAAAAAATAAAACAATGTTTTCTTAAAAGAACCTAAAACATCGAACAAAATATCGATTTCTAAACAAAAAATAATTCAGAATTCTAAAAGTAACTAATTTAAGTTAAGTCCACATTTCTTCTAGAGAAACTAGCAAATTAAATACGTCTATTAAAAACCAACAAAAAGGTTGTTTTTGAAAAACAACGTATTTGCACGAATCTGGCGCCTTTTTAGGGTGCATGTTCTGGGGGAGGGGAGAGTTGATCTGGAAACTTAGAGGGCCATTCTTGGCTCCTCTTCGACCTATACACCTATGTATCTCAAGAAACGTTATGTAAATAATTTTGTACCTTAACCGAAGAATGAGTTGGTGCCTCATCGTGTTGATACTTGATCCCATAAGACATTTCTAAGACGATGTGAACCTTCGTTATTTGGAAATACGTAAACGAGTCAAAGCAGGTAGTAGATACTATTGTAAAAATTGTAGATTTCCCACGATTTATTGTCTAGATGGCGTTCTATCTTTAACGTGACCTGTCTCTGTGATTTTTTGAATTCTATTAACGGTGAACAGAGAAATTGGTTCTCGATTGGAGTCTTATTATTAAACAAAGTATATACTTTTTTTCATCCTCGTCTTATCTCTATAACCAATCGTAATAGGAATTATAATTCTCTCTGTTTCTGTTAACTGCATTTTGATATAGTATACATATTCCAAGAATGTACCTACTAAGTCACACTCTCAAGATACGCTTTCAGAATTTTCTTTTTAATATTATTGTCCTTAGGACTGTCATTTACCACTTGACATAGTTGTTATTGCGCAAGCGCAGCATACCCAAGCAACGCACGTTATACTTAGTTTAATTCAGTCAGTAATTTTCGCAACTTTACTGATATAAACTTATTTACGGCAAAATGAGTTTATTGTTAAAAAAGAATATTCTTAATAATAGTTTTTAATAAAGACTATTTAAACTGTTAATTACTTTAATGTTTATTGATTTGGTATAAAAGTATAGCAAAATATCTAAAAATAGAATGTACAATGATAATTGCTTATCGATCTTGTAATTGCTAATCGACTTTGAGAGTGGACACCCAGTACATGGTGAGCCGTGTAATACACGTGTATGGTTTACCATTTCGTTACTAGCACGATATAAATTTTAGGACATTTCATGTACTAATATCAGTTGAGTGTCAGAAATGGTTAGCAGTTGTCGCCCAGTACCATTAGAAGTATACTGTTACATCCGTCTGAAAGCCTTAAATATCGATGGGGCCAACATTATATATAACATATGTTAGTGGAAGCGAACAAAGTGCATACTTTATTTTACTTTATATAATAATATTATTAAATAATAATATTGTTAAATTTTCTGATATAAAAATATTATTATTAGAACATCAGGAGGATCAGTGTTCCGCGAAACACCTATTGAAACACACTGCTACAATACACTAATTATTATAATAAATGTTTGCTATATATGTTTGACCAAACCTCAACAGGAGAAAATATGTGCATTCTCTTATATTATGTGCCCCTCTTAAAAAATGGAAGCTTCCTGCCCCTAAAAAGTTCCCCTCTAACTGTGGGCTTGTTCCATGTTGATTCACGTTCATAATAAACATTTCTGAAAATTGAAAAGCGGCTCAAATACATCAAAAAGCAGGGTAGTCAAAAAAGGACTGTTTCAACTAATTTGGAACGACAACTATTTATTTTCAAATTATTGTGTCTCTTTTAACTTTTAATACAGAACATCTAAGAATATAACAACTCTCGTTTGTAACCTTTACCATAACCTAAATCATAATACATTGCTGATCAGCAAGCCAATTCGTTATGAAGATGGGTGAAAACACAAATAAACCACATTCACGTTTAATAAGCTGCAGCCCGCCAAAACAAACATTAGCACGTGAGCGAGAACCGAATTGGTCAGTTCTCGTCGCGTCACAACATTACTGGCCCCCACTTCAGCTTATTTGCTCTGACGGGCTGCAGCTCAAACCTAAGTACGGTTTAGTTATTTATTATATTAATGCGTCTTACTTTTATTTCTATTTGCAGATCTTTCCGAAGAGTTATTAAACGAAAAAAAATCAATATGTAGGGAGATTTTAGCACTTCTTCAGAAATTAAAAGCTGGGAAAAATAAAATGAGAGGGTTGGTGCTGTATGAACTGTATTGTTGCTTGCGAGAACGACAAAGAAGGTTAAAACTACATGAGATTGATAGACTCAATAAAGAAGTTTTCGAGGTAAGTTACTTATTATAATTTATAGTATGAATACTGTAATTATAGTACGGTTGGCACGGCTGATGTTTCGCCAATCGTGAAAAACAGAATAAGCCAAACCTCTTCGCTCGGAAATGGAGTGGGGCCTCCAAAATGATACTTTACGTAGTATACGACAATTCGAGAATAACATTACCCGTAATTATATGAGATGTTTTAAATAAAGAAATCGACCTATTTAGAATGTCTAAACGGTTTTAATTAATTTGAGCTTTATATGAAAGCGGTGCTCCATCCTGTGGGAATATGTGCTGCTCTCACAAAAAAGGATTATCTCTAATTGTCATGTGGAATTACCTGTGTAGACTGGAAAGATATATTATATTTTTGTTGCAGGAACAATCTAAGACAATGGAAATGTTGTTTAAAGAGTCCAGAGAAATCCTTGCAGATGATGTGCACGCTCCTGCAGAAATTAACCTCTATAATTCAGTATATGAAGATAAATCAACGCAAAATGAAGAACCTATTTTGGCAGGTTAAATAAGTTCAAGAATTGCAATCTGTCTTAGAGCTTTCATTATGGTTTTTCAAAGTGATGCTAAAAATGGGCATATTTACAATGTATTCGGGTTTGTTCGAAGTAGATAATAAAAAACTAAAACCAATTACAAGAGATATAGTTAGACTATAAATCGGCATATATACATTCGTTCCGTTCTTTTCCTCGTTGTTCCTTACAGTTGTTTTTTCCTAATCAAAATTAATCATTTTGATATCATATCATCGATCCCAAGCAGCATTTTTAGTCATCGCTACGTACCAGCAACTATTGGTGGAACTATTAAGGTTTTGCCACTAGTCACAAGCACGTAATTGCTACGGTTTTGTTACGTACCTGGAACCAAAATGGGGAACAATTCTTGGATAGCAGATACGTTGCAGTAACTTCTTTGGAACTTGTCCAGCTACTTTTAGGCAACGTAGCGGGAACGTGGCGGCGAAGTAATTGCTACTTTCGTGGAACTTCTTTTCTCTTTGAGGCATTGTGTCGCGTGGTTGTTCTCTCTTACTCTTGCAACTTAACAAACAGTCTATCATTTTCTATACTAATGCTGATGCGATCGTGTCACAAAATGGATTCCTCTTTTATTTGTAATACGTACTTAATAATACAAAGAGCGATGAAATGTTTGATTATTTTGTCATTCCAGTATATCTAAATTATAAGTCATTGCACCTTTTCTTTTAAATGTGATGATAATAGATCGAAAAATAACAACGCGCCTTCTTTACAAAATATTTTTTTAATAAATAATGTCTTTAATAAAATACGACAAAAATACCTATAAGATGTTACACATAATATAAACCATTTCTATATTATTCCTAAGGCGCAGTTCGACACCAAATTGTTATGTTTATTGAAGGTTATATAGTAAAACATGTATTAACAATCATAACAAATTGCAAATGAATTAATGGCCTCCAACATTTTACAAGTAAAAATGGAGATGGAGTAGTTTACGAAAAATTACTTTAAAGTGATTCTCCTGGTTAGCAAAAACGTAAGTTTTACTTTCAATACTACTGTAAGGTTCCGTTATTTTAAAGGATTAAGCAATGGTTTCAGACAGATGGCAGGAACCTTTTCGTACTACTTTAAAGTTTTAAAAACTTTAAGTAGCTTCGGGCAAGTTACTGCTACAATCATAATACCACTTTGAAGTTGCAACAACTTTAAAGTAATTATACTAAGTGGCAATACCGTTCTACATACTTTAAAAGTTATTCATAAGCAATGGAACTACATAGTTTCAATAAATAGCAAAAACAACTACATAATTACTAAAATATTCCGAACGGAAGTAATTAAACCTATAAAGTCATAAATTTAGTTGTAGTTACGTAACAACTACTAAATCAAAGTTCTCATCTCAGTTACTGCTACTTAGATTCTGCTTGGGTAATTAGTGTGCATAATAAAAATAATAATGTAGTGAATTATAACAATAGTAAAAGGTAAGTTTAAAATAAACAAAACCAATTTGCAGTACAATATTTTTAAAAGTCTGAACAAAATGAAGTCTTCCTAAAGTTAAATGTGAGCATTTCATAGATAAGCAAGCAATTTGTTTCCGGATGAACAACTAAGCAATAGATTTTCTAACGGCTCTTTCAGCTTGAAGCGAGTCAATTTTCCTGAAAGGAAAATCGGGTTATCGTCGCAGATGGCTGAATAATGCGACATTATATTAAAAACTTCATTGTTGTCTATTTCCTAAGTAAATGCTTTTGGTTTTCTAAAAAGGAAAAACAAATGCATCTACATCAATGTAGAATGTGTTTTACTTTTGTATTTGTATTAATAGTTTTTGAACTTACTTATTCGTCGCTCTATTTATTTAAATCTAAATCTGACATGATAAACTAAAACTAAGAATAATAATTTATAAAAATCGAGGTGCAAACTGAAACGGAAAGGGTCAAGAAAATCAAAAGAAATTTATGAGGCTAAAGATAACCCCTTAGGATTCCTCGAAAATATAGTAACTAATATACAACTAGTTTCCATCAATATTTCCAGAATGCCCCGGACCTTTTTTGCAATGTAACCTCATCTAAAATGAGCACAGTAGCTGACGCATTGCTGTTAACATTCTTCTAGATAGACTGTTTGCTATTACACAGTTAACATTCTGGTGCTCTTTTATAGAGAGATTTGGTTTCCACTATATAACTTCGTATGTAACCGCAATTCTTCCATCTCTCAGTCACATATTTTTCTCTCTTTGAAACTCATTTGTAGTATTGCCTCTTATTCATGTTTCTATTCACTCTAGAATTCTTAGTTAACATTTCATCTTGTTCGTTTAATAACAAAAATAATGGACACGTAACATGTTAACCTAACATAATTACCTACATTGAGAAGTTTTTGCAGAAGTTTAGGATAACTAAAAACACGAACAAGTTACCTTCAAAAACTAAAGTGGCCCTTAAAATATCCAGTAATAATGCATTTTTGTACTACCATGCTATTTCGGATTGTTTACCATACTTGGTTTTAGAACGGTAGGTTATATTTACTGGTTGTTAAGCAAAGACGCGTCGGTAAGTAATTACTTACCGTTCAGTTCTGTCAAAAACAGAACGGTAAGTAAATTAGATGTAATTTATAAAATAAATGCATGATCTTTAGATGTCTCTTTCGCGAGAAATCTTTTATTTTCTAAATAATTCGACTATTTAAAAAAATGTATGTTGTTTATTTAAATTTGCTCAGGCCTCTTTAATATCCCAATTATATTCGTTTTCAGATTCACTCATTGTCACGAGTTTGACAAATATCGTGACATTCAAAAATAATAGTAATTACAAACGTATCCATGGTAACGACAAAACCTACTTAATGTTTGGTGGATATACAGGGCAAAAATAAATTGTCTTAAATCTATTTTTTCGGGGATATTTCCTTAGTTAATACCTTTGTATTCATAATGGCCGTACAAAAAATAGTATAAGCATCTCAAACAGTAAGGAGTTTACCGATCTCCTCCAATATTGGCGACTTCGCTTCGCTCAGTCGCCAAACATTGTCGTCGATCGGTAAACTGTCCTTACTGTTCTTGATACTTAATATATAATACTTGATACTTGATAATTAATATTTCCTTTACCGATTTGAAAATTGTATTGTATTTTTAAACGTTCAAATACGTTTTTGTACGACCCTGCTATTTCGGATTGTTTACCAAACTTGGTTTTAGAACAGTAGGTTATGTTTACTGGTTACTAAGCAACAACGCGTCGGTAAGTAAATAAGTAATTACTTACCGTTCAGTTCTGTCAAAAACAAAACGGTAAGTAAATTATATGTAATTTATAAAATAAATGCATTATCTTTAGATGTCTTAATTTCGTGAAAAATCATTATTTTCTAAATAATTATTGAAACTATTTAAAAAAATTTATGTTTTTATACAAATTTGCTGTGAAAAAATACCCAATAAATAATAATAACAACGGATGCTATCTATTTATGTTGAAACGACAAAGATATCGTGACATTCAAAAATAAAATTACAAACGTATCCATGGTAACGACAAAACCTACTTAATGGTTGGTGGATATACAGGGCAAAAATAAATTATCTTGAATTTATTTTTTTACCATCTTTGGGATATTTCCTTACTTAATACATTTGTATTCATAATGGTCGTACAAAAAATAGTAAAAGCATCTCAATCAGTAAGGAGTTTACCGATCTCTTCCAATATTGGCGACTTCGCTTCGCTCAGTCGTCGATCGGTAAACTGTCCTTACTGTTCTCGATACTTAATATACTATTAAATGTATTAAACGTATTTTAAAAGTTAAACGACTGCTAATTTTGAGCTCAATTTTGCTATTAAATATTTAATTTTAAATAACCTTTGTAAAGAACCTCTTTCATATTGGCATGTAATGTCATGGTGGAAGCCACTAAAGTACTCTTATACACTCGCATCACCCATAAATAAATTTAAATAACATTATAGGTCCTTAAGTGATATAACGTTACAGAAAGTGTTGTTATTGCAGTATTTTGATTTGGTTTTATTAAATTTCTCGCTTTTACTAGGGCTTTGTGTTTTAGCTTCAGTTATAAACTATAATTTTTGTCCGTTATCAGTCCTGTCGGTATTAACGGCAAGGTAAAGCGTGGTCGGTAAAAATTACGAAAGGATAAGAGAAAAATAGCGACGTTATATTTTTTCTACAATGTATTGTGCTAACAGTAAAATGTTAAATAAAAGTTTATAAATAAAAAGTTGTAATAAAAGTCTACCGCATAATAAAACTTGTGATACAAAGAAAGATTTTCTAACCTCAATAAATCATCTTTTGTGTGGTCCTTAAACAAGATAATGCCATTTAAAACTGTAGGAACGAAAAAAAAACCGGGGCGTAAGCTCCTATCTTCCATAATTGTGTCTTCGGCGGCGTGGGAAAAAAAGGATACCTAACACTGTTTTTGCCTTCTTCATAAAGAAGTATAAAGGAATATAAAAAAAGGAAAAGGAGAAAGAGGAGGAATTTACAACTGCCGCGTTTCTTTTTCTCAAGTTTCTAATAAACCACTATCCATATTTAAATTACAACATTCAACAACTAATTGAAAAGTAAATAAACAAAAATTTGATATATTGCAGGCATTTTTGATTGTCGCCCGGTATTTATAAAAAGTAATTGATAATACCTGCCAATACAATATCAATATAGTAATGTCAAACCTTATATAATACTACGGTAATGGTTACTATAAGTTTATAAAATGGTGATGGGAATATTTATACCACTTCATAGTATACCTAGAACTTACAGTAACCTTATAAAACTCTAGTAAACATGTGAACTTTTTTATACACTTTTAATACCTTTAGATACCCTTTATAGAGCCAGGTATTACATAAACAGTCAAAAATGCTTATTGCACGACTTTTGGATTTTTTATAAGTAATGTTCTTATGACGAGGTTGTCATCACTGCAAAAATTGGCATCCACAATCTCGATAAATAACTATTAAACCAGTTAATATTTTGTTATCACCACCTATCTATGTTATCACTCGTAACTCAAGCGTCAAGATTATTCATTATTATACTGATATGCCCTTAAGAAACTTCTGAAAGAGTCCCATGCAGTTAGTTTCTTAACCTCTGCAAGACCTTTCAGTCTATGCCCGGAGGTTTGCAAACAATTTCTAAATCACACACACTATTTAAAAATTCCTGATTGTTATGATGTTTGGGCAGCGCTAATAGACTAAGTTTCCTGTCTGGACCAATCTCGGACTCCAATCACTTAATTTGGGGCTGAGCGGGTTGAAGATCAAGGGTGAACCCTAGCACAGCGAGACTCGTTAGGCTTATTCCGCCAGTGGCCGTCTGCTTATTGACCTAGGAAGACCGTGTTGCTAGGCAGTTCCCTGGTGGGTGTAATCAGAACGAGGATCAGCTACTCTGCACTTTCTTGGTAAACTCGGGCTCTCAGGGTTCAATAGGTCGCGGAGCGAGTGGGTTACCTTCGCCCTTAAGAGGCTTGGATATGTAAGCACAGAAGGCCGATACTACCGGTCTAGGACGTTTCGGCGCCGCCGTTTCGGCGACGCCATTTCGGCGCTAGAATGTTTCGGCGCCGGGTTGTTTAATTAAGTATGTAAGTAATTATATTATTTATACATTGAAGTGAACAACAATAAATATTTGGTATGTTGTATAATGACCATTTCTTCTGTTTTGTGTAATAAACAACGCTATTATTTAATTGGAGAATAATCTACAATTATAATTGTAATATAAATTACAATTATGTAACTATATTATTACTCAGTGTTACAGTTACTCTAGCACGGGTAGGTATTTATATTTACAATCTCTTTTGTGCCCGCGCCACCCCATATACAAACGGTCATCTGATTCTACGCCGGATAGATATTCTATCTAGAAACATTTTATTTTGTTGGGGGTTATTTAAGTATTTATAAGTAAAATGTCTAGTATGTACCCACATTAAGGGTGCGCTTCATTACGTGCTGAAAGTGTCGTTTCCGACCAATTTTCGTTAGAGTTCACACACCTTCAGGAATGAGATGAAGATTTGCTCGAGGTCTTAAATTGTAGATAAAGGATATACCTAGGGTTTGACATATTTTTCAAGGGTGGATATTTTGTAATAATTGATAGAGAGCCTTTCAAACTTCGGCAACTTTAGATTGTTATTTTCTACAAGTTTAGAAATTCTTCGAAAATTAGAAATATGTCATCCTCTTGGAAATTCAATGGAGAATGTGTTTATGAAAACTGCATGTCGCTATCACCTCTGAATTTTGTGATGAACTCTAACAAAGTGCGCAATGTTCCTGACAGCGATTTATACAGTTACTCCTAATTTTAGGCTACCCAACTGACAATGGCTGTAAAAAAGATATCCAAGCGGAGATAAGAAGTTAAGGTATTTTCCCACTAGAGGCGCTTCATTCGTATTTGTAATTCGAGCAGTTGTGATGTTTATACAAAGAAATTCTGACATAGAAAAAAATATTGGAGATAAATATACATGTTTTATTAGAACTCTATTTATAAGTGTATAATATTTCGTTCATTGTTTGCCTTCTTAGAAATAAATTTAAAATATTTCTATGGAATAGAGAATGGGAATTTTAATTAATAAATATCCTTTTGAGCACATGCGTAACGTATTTTGTAAGAAGTAAGTTTTAATTAGCAAATAGTAAAACTTATTTAAAACAATTTATTGAAACTTTTTATTAATCCTTATTCATTTCACAATTAGCAAATAGTTAAAAAATACAACAAAAATAAATATACAGTATAATATTAAATAAATGGATTTATTTATCCATCGTAAATTTCGCTACAGCATAAAAAATTAGATAAAATAAGTGAATAACAATGCAAGGTCTTTGTTGTTTCAGTAGTTAATATTTGTCTATGGGGATAGATTAATTTCAGTGCTTGAATACTTTTATTTATGCGAGAGTTTACCACAATTGATATTGTGGTAATAACAGCAATGGTTGTTCTGATAGATGTTCGTTCGTAATTATAAGCCATTCGATCTTTGCATTACAATTTTGTATTTTTATCTTTTTTTAACCCCTTTAATAGGGTTTGTAGAAAAAATAATATATGATATACGTGTTAAAAGTGAATTTAGTTTGTTCGAAGAGATTACTAACTCTGCTGGCACGTCTTGGGCCAAACTTCTCTTTTCGCAAAATAAACATTCACTTTTGACACTTTTCTATCATAAACTATTATTTAATGATTTCAAAATAGTCAGTTATGGGCACTGGCGGATCTAGGGAGTTTTTCAGGGGGGGCGCATGGAAATTTGTAACCAAATTGTTAAAATCCACATATATATATATATATATATATATATATATATATATATATATATATATATATATATATATATATATATATATATATATATATATTGCGATGTTATGCAGCTATGCAAATAGAATGCCTTTATGTTTTAATTTAATTGTGAACTGCACTCGCTAGATTGTTATCTCTCAGGGTCGCCTTTACTAATTTTTATTTGCCTTTACTATATTTTCTCTACACAATGAGACTAAAATACTTATAATTGAATTTTCAATTATGGGTTCATTTCCTTGAAAATCTTTAAAACTTTAACTAAAAATATTATAGAACAATGGAATTTTAAATAACCTTTAACTATTGAGAATTTTATTTAATGGGAAACTTTGCTTAACCTTGAAAAATTAATATTCTGACGTTTCGTCATAACCACACTTATTATGAACTGCAACTTTATGAAATGAGGTAAGTTTGATCAATATTTTAGTTAAATAAATTAATTAAACTATTGCTTTTTAGGTTATGTGCATCCTCTGCTTGAAGCCTTTTTACAATAATAATGGTACGTTGATTTTACCTCCGAATTAACTTATAAAATCGCACTTCAAACCTCTTGTCACTAATGCTCTGCTTTATAATCACACTTTCACAAACCTTTTTTTGTTATGTAGTTAATAATGCTTCTCCCTTCTTGTAGCCCTTTCTCAGGAACCGGCACGCCGCTCTCTCTCTCGAACTGCCCTGGATTCAGGAACTTGAGTAACTCAGGATACGTAGAGATTTCCAGACTGCTAAAAATGTTGTAGATCAAGAGTACCTGTTTGTCGTTACCTTTATAATTGAAATAACTATTCTCTTCTTAATATATACAATAATAATTACATCTTATCATTCCTCATCTCCATCCTATTCATCTAATTATTTCATAATCCTTTTTCTCTGTATCATAATCATTATATTTCCTACTTAATTATCAAGTTTCCGTAGTACTTTTTATTAACAAATGCACTCTTAATAAATTTACTAATCTTTTTGCTTATCATATAATAATATATTTCAATCATAGTTTTTTATTTTATCTATACCACAATTCTACTTTTGTTTTCATTTTTATAAGATTTATACTTATCATAATCAAATTCATCACTATTCACCTTATAAACTTATATCTTCTTATTATTCATTAATCTTTCATTTATAATTTTATTTTAATATCATTTCCTAATCCCCATTTTCCCCTATAAACATTTCATAAACATTTTTCATCTAAATTTTAATTTTCAATTTATTCATACACTTTCCCTCTTTCATTTTTAATAACATAATACATAAGTCCTAATTGAGTATAAAATTCCATAAGCCTGTTTATTATATAAAGTCAAATCAGTTATTAAGTCTGAATCATTTTAAATTACGTCATATCTGGGTTTCTTGTCACAAATTGGTTATGTAAATTCTAATTACAATAATTTTCTACAAAGATCTTTATTTCTTTCTTCTGCTTTTATAGTTCTTTAGATGAAAATTACTAATTGGTAATATTTGTCTTTTCCAGGGTTTATTTACAATCCTCATATCTTTCCCCTTTCCTCTATTAAACTTTTTATTTTTCTTTTCAATTTTTAAATTACTAATCATGATTTTATTACGTTTGTTTTTCTTTTCTTTGTATTTCAACTTTACTTTCTTATTCCTACATTTTTTACCTATAACAACCTTTTTGTTACATTTTCTATTATAATCTACCTTTCCTAATTCCCTTAAATTTTTCACTTTCTTTTTGTTTGTTAATTTCACTTCTATATTATTAATATGTTTAACTACAACAGCCTCCTTCTTAGATTTTTTTCTACATTCTAATTTGTCAATCACTATTTCCTCCTTTAAAATTTCCTTATTGGTATTATTTACTACATCTATCTTTCCTAATTTTATTGAATTTATAACTAGTTTATCTTTTGATTCTGTACCACCACCCTTAGAAAAATGAAAATATTCTTGTGGTTCTACCTGATTGTGTTGAGTAGTGGTACAAGCAATTAAAAATTTTCTTCATCGTGTTGCGATTCCTTTTCCTTAAAACTTACAAATTTTTCCTTTGTAGGACTATATAAATGACTAGGCATGTTACGTGATACCTCACGCTCCGTATTATATTTACTACAATTACCCTCCTTACTATTCCTACCGTATCTATCATCCCTTCCGTGCTCCTGCTCTATTTTATCATGTTTCTCAAATTTTCTATACTCATCCCGTTCATCAAATCTATTATCACTAACTGGATTTCTAACATTTCCCCGAAAATTTTTTGCTTAAAATGGAATCCTATCAAATTCGTCTATTTGTGATCACATGTCTCAAAATAACCATTAAACTCATCATTTAACTGATAACAACCCTAGGATAGTTTTCACTTCTGTCATCAAGAGGTTGCTACGCAATGGTTTTGACGCTTATCTAATTTAATTGTATAAAATTTTTCAAAATGTCACTTTCTCGTTTTGGTATTCAAAATAATGAGTCAATTGACAAAATCATTGAAGAAAATGTACCAAAAAATACTATTAATAGTAAAAAATACACATGGAAAACATTTATGGACTTTTGCAACACCAGGAAATATGAGTTGGATGGAAATCGTACAATTGAAGAACTTGCTTTAATACTGAAAGATTGGGCAGTTAATATGAAAAAGAGAGATGGCACGGACTTTAAGGAAGCTACAGTTAAAACTATGTGGAATGTGACAAGTAAATTACTACAAGAAAAATATTACAACGAGTATAATATCATGATAGACCCCTTTAACAGTGTTGCATTCAAACAAGCCCGAAATGCACGCGACGCAGCACGAAAAAAATTACAAATAGATCCCACTAAACGTAAAACGAGTTCAGTCCCATTAAGTTCAACCGAAATGAACAAAATTATAAACTTTTGGGATGAAAATACCCCTCTAGGTCTCCTACGCAAATTTTATCATATCGCCGCGGTGGAATTGGCATGGAGAGGTGGTGAGGCTGTTGCTTGCTTGGTTGAATATTTTCATATCGAGAAAAACAATGATGGCTCTCCAACTAACAGGGTCGAATACAATCCAGTTTTCACTAAGACCTGCCAAGGAGGTTCAAAGAACTGCGCTTCTAGTAAATGGTTAGTTCAAAATAGTGACAGCAACGTTTGCCCTGTTAGATTATTTTTAAAATTATTATCGAAAAGAGGAAAAAATATCAAAACAAACAGACTATTTTTAAAACCGAATCGCCATTGGAAAACAGAAAATGATAAGTGGTACGACAATGTACCTCTGGGTAAGAATACCATCAACGGATGGACAAAATCTTCTGCTGAAGCAGTTGGTTTGGATACCAAAGAGAGGAAAATCACCAATCATTCCAATAGGGCAACTGCTGTTAGTACACTTGCTAAAAATGGAATTGACGAACAACAGTTGTTAAAAATTACAGGCCACAACAATGCAAATTCTATAAAACCTTATTTAAATATCGATCAAGAACATCACAATAGAATAATCAATAGTATGCGTGGAAACACATCTTCAGTAACCGAAGCGAATACATCATCATCGAAATATAATTTTACGAATTGTTCTTTCAATAATTGTGTTTTTAATAAATAATTTTCATTGAATCGCAAAAAATTTTCTTACCGAATATCCCGCGAGCATTGATAAATACTCATAATTTTATCACAACTTCTCAAGCACGTTACTTTAGGTTAACAGCCCTCCGCCTACGGCGTCGGGCTGTTACCAAGTAACGTGCTTTCGAAAACTGTGATAAAATTATTTCGTACTGTTATCAATGCTCTTGGGATATTATAGGTGATAATTATCCCTATTTCTATATGAAAAACTAGAGTTAGACTGTGTAAAATTCACATTTCTCAGACCAGGCCTCGTTGATTCTCTTTTAAGATTATCTAATACGTCAAAGTTTTTTAGTATTTGTAAAAATCGCTCAAACTCTTTTATATCGTCCGTATAGACCTTCTCGAGTATAGGTCTATCAAAATGTTTAGCTAATTGTTTAATTACAACCGCCTCTTCTATCGGATTGTCCAATTGGTTAATCATAAACATTTTATTCAAGGCATAATTTTCCCTTGTAGTCCCTTGAAGAGGGTTAAATCTTCCAAATGTTAAATTTTCTACGACTTTTTCTTGTTCTGATAAACCCCAATATTGCGCCAAAAATAATCTTTCAAAATCTTCAAAATGGAAGAATTTATTTTCATTTATTGAAAACCATTTTTCTGCTTCTCCTTTCATCAGTCCACGAATAATTGATAATTCATAATCGAAATTATATGATTGTTTTAGACTTATTTTAACATTACCCAAATACGATTTTATATTCTTTATAAAAGTCTTAGGATGCATTCTTTTATCCCCATAAAATTTAGTAATATTTTGTTCGCTCAAAGACGGTAACACAATAGGTACGCATGAAGGTTGTCCTAAACCTGATTCAGTATGGATACTTTTTAATTCATTCTCCTGAACAGTAATTTGTTTTAAATCCGCTTCTATACATTCGGATCTTTGAATGCAATTTCCTTGAACTTCGCCTATCTTATTTTTAAAATATACTAGATGAGTATCTTGAATTCCTTTTACTTTTGTTATTTCTCTGCATTTTACCTTTACCTTCTTCTTCCTAGTTTGTTTATTAGCCTTTTTCTTATATCTTTTACTATATTGAAACTCATCAATTACTTTCTCCTTCAAATTTTCATCATTATTAATATCATTCCCTACACCTGACTTTCCTAATTCTAAAAATTGTTTATCTTTTAATATTTTAAATTTTTCCTCATCTTTCTCCACTACACTAAATGGTTCATTAATTATATTTTCATCATCCTGTAACAAATTACCGTCCTCTTTCTTATATTTTTCACTACATTCCATTTTGTTAATTCTTCCTTCCTTTAACATTTCATTTTTATTAATATTACAATTTACATCTACCTGTCCTAACTCATCTTCTATAGTTTTATCATCACTGTTCTCTACATCTAATTTTCTTAATTCTTTAATTTTGTCATTATCTATTTCTAATGTTTTGGTATTGCTTCTTATTTCTTTAATAATTGTTTCAGTATTATCTTTTAGTTCTTGTTTTATTGTTTCCGATACAAATTTTATTTCTTCAGATTGTTTGTCTAATTTAGTTTTCATGTATTCTTTCATTTCTTTATCACGTTTCTCTTGATCTTGTTTCTCTTGTTCCCTTTCTTTTTTTCTTTCTTCATAGTGTTTGTTCATCATTTCCTGCATTTGTGCCAACATTTGCGAAAGTTCAGATTGCGCTGGCTTGCCTTCTTCGCCGTTCCCCTCCATTACTGAACCGGTTAAACCTTTCTGCTTCTCAGACACAACTAATTCTTTATCTGTATACTTCTTTTTTAATACTAAATTACTTTCCGCGGCAGAATATATATTTTTTACTGACGTCATACATTAACCACTAAAAATTTTTTCTATACCTTTTAATTATGCTATTATAAGCCTAATAATTTAATATATATCGTAATAAGCTAACTATTACTATAAGCAAAATAACCTACAAAAACTAAATAATCTCAAAAGTCAAATAATCTATTAAAAGCTACTATAAGCCTACTATTTTTCAAAAGATTATATAAACCACAAAAGGTTATATGTACCACAAATGGTCCCACGTTGCCGGTCGCCATATATAAATGCTGTAATATTGGATAATTAAAAATAATAAATTATTTTTAAAAATTTTTATTATATATTTTGAAACTGTGAATAATTGCCGTTCGATCGTAGATAATTACTTTATAATTAAATTGCTTTTTAAAATGATTGTGAACTTTGGAAATGCTTCTCAACTTCCCTCTTTTATAAATTCTAATATGATTTGAAATTACCTTTTAATAGATTTAATAATGCAATGGTTATATAAAAATTAGTGTAGCGTTAGTTCTTGATTAACTCAAGTTTACGTAAGAGAGTTGGGCGCCAGTTAAATAACTTAAATTAACAGAATTATATTTAATAAAGACTCATCTCAGGGTGAATGTGGTTTCTTGTGGTATTAAAAATATACAAATTGAAGTTTGAAATCACTTTTAAAATTGAAATCTTAATTAATTTTAACTATTACTAAATTGTTCAAATCACTTTACTACACTTTACAAACGATAGTCTTTTCTTCAGCAAATGCCAATACAAAAAGGAAATAACTTCCTACCTTTTTATAATACTTCTTTTTTTTTCTTTTAGTATAGATGTCCTCTTTCCCAAACCATAGGCACAGTAGATCACTTTATGTTGACCCAGGGCTGGTTTCCAATTCAGGGTTGACTTTCTTCCTTTTGCATGGATTTTCCATATAATATCATCCACACACTTGACTTTGAAACTCACTTTTGTTTATTAACTGCGGGTTCAATTTCCCTTTTTCGTAAGATACTTATAGTTGTTTTTGTGTTTAATTAAATAAAACACCCGTTTATGGTTTTAACGTTGATTTATTATCTTGCCTAACTTTAGCAAGTAATTTATCTTAAAGGTGGTTCTTTATAATCATATACACTTTTACAATTTATACTTATTACACCTTCGCCGTATTCAAATCACCAACTAACTTAACTTGTCTATTTAATTCTAGACTATTTAAATTTTTACAATATTATCAGCCACGAATTTACTTTGTCGCTTGATTTACTATAATATCTTTACTCTTTCGTCGTTTAACAGTAAGCGTCCATTTACATTTTTATTATTGTCTTTAACACGACTTTACTGCGTCGCTTTATGTCAGGAAGTGTTTTTAAATTATTATTTTCTAAGCTTATATACTATTGACTATTTACATAATTATATTACACAATTTGACGTCACCTTATCATCTAATACAATGACCACACTATTTACAACATATAATACATAATAGCAGATTAATACACTTTATAAAAGTGACACATCTATTACACATTAATTACACAATACTTTTACGCAATAATAACGATCCATTTACATTAATAAAAACCTTTAAAAAATCACATAACCCGTCGATATACACATTTGGGATTATACATAATTGAATTAAATCATAACAAACTTGCGAACAACTGGATGTTACGTATACTTAAGTAATCGGTGAGTAAGCTATTTGATAATAAATAAAGAAACATGTATTATTTAACCTTATTAAAAAGTATACACATTGATTATATAATCCATGACACACCATAAAATAACTTAAATTTATTTTTAATTGGAAAAGTTGATAAAAATATTTCAAAAGTGTTAGTATTTAACAAAGATTTTAGATTTTCACAAAATTTTCAAAATTTTCCAAAATTTTGAAACTACCATCCACAGCAATATATATATATATATATATATATATATATATATATATATATATATATATATATATATATATATATATATATATATATATATAAATATATATATGGTACTTTTAAATACAGTATTTTAATGTAATACAAGCTTAAGAAATTTCTGCAAAAGTCGAACAAGAAAAACGTGGATGACTAAAAAAGAAATCAAAGCTTCGACTTACGAGTACATCTGAACCGACTCACTAATAGTAAGCGGTAACGCAGTTACTATAAAAAAATACTGAAAATACTAGAAAGGTATAAACTACTAATTTAAGGCTAATAAAGGCTACCTGCACCGACAACATCGTTTAAATGTTGCTAAAGAGGGTGTAAAGTGAATTATTTACTAATGTGGCTAAAATAAAGTACATGCATAATCACTGAAACACGCAATGCACAAAAGAGTACGATCACAGAGGGTAAGAGCATAGGACAGAGATGGAACATAAAAACTTGACGGAAACGGCTATCTGTAAGCTGTAGACACAAGTATGGAGTGAAAACCGAGAGGTGCAAGACCGGAAACTTGTACATTGAGATCTAAAGATCGAAATGCAAACCAAGGACATTAGGATGGGGACTAAGGTTTGTGGACTAAGAATGGTGAAACATAGAACCGATACTGTATACGATAATCATGATGACGCATTATAATAAAAACGATCATTAAAGGGACAGTAGCAAAATAACAGGCGGCAGATGAGTGATGTTAGCGTACCGCCTGTATTTCAAAGGCTGTGGGTTCGAATCTTGAGGCGGCAAGATTTTTCTAAATTTGAGAATTCAGCTGCCTCAACTATGGGTGAGTGTAAGATTGTGTTGTGTGTTATATGGGAGGCATATGACCTTAGATGTTTGTTCTCTCGTAGTGTAGAAAGAAAAACTAAATAAAATAAAATAACAGCCATTTTCACATTGAATAAAAACTTTAAGAAAAACAAAAATTAAGAAAGCGACTAAATGATTACAAATATCAGAGCAATTTCTAGACCAGGGGTGGCCAACCCAAATGATCTTGCGGGCCACTTTGGAAATGCATCATAACTCCGCGGGCCACATATAAAATTATATATCCCCATATTAGATTTAGACACACTATAGACATTTTTTGGAGTGAGAAATTGAAATATAATGAGTAACTATTATTGTGTTTACTATTATTCTTACATGTAAACATATATAATATAATAATAATGGTACTAAACGTACATTGTAAAGAAATATATAACACTAAAAATTAAATATAAAAAATATATAAATATAAATGAAATAAAAAAATGAAATCATTAAATTTAATTATTCTGCGAACTCATAACTGTAAACTCATGAATAAAACAGGCAATATCTGTCATATATTCGCAAGAATATTATATTAATATCAAAGTTAATTTTTTTCTAATAATTTCGACAGTTAATTTTTGCATATATGAATTCACAAATAATGCATTGGTTTTCACTACTTTGGCCATTATAAAATAAATATATTTTGTAAAAGTGTGATGAATCTCGCGGGCCGGAAAGTTGTTGAAGGTCCTGTTCTAGAATCTCTGTCACCTTCAGAAGCCGCCAATTTTTCACTATGTCACAAGTAACAAAAAAAAACAAATACCCACAACCAAAACCAACCACGAATTAGAACAAATGGCGGTAACTAGGCCAGAACAGAGGTAGAAAAAGCAAGAATACGTGCAGATCACTTCAGCGACGTATTCAACCATGAAAGTTCTCCTTGAAAATAGAAAACCCATTCGTCAAGTTTTTTGTCCTGTGTCAAAGATTTTAACCCATCAGACCCTTAAAAAAATGCGCAATCACACCAACAACCTTAATTCACAGAAGTAACCAGGATATGATCTAATAACAGGGCGTATTCTAAAAGAGCTACCACTAGAAGGTATAAAGATGATCACCCAAATTTTTAATTCCATTCTGCGAATGGGCTACATTTCCCTGGAATGAATGGTAGCGCAACTAATTTAATTCCCAAACGTGGAAAATATCCAACGGAAACATCCTCATAGTGTATATGCCGATCAGTCTCTTGCCTGAGTTATCAAAGTTGTCTGAGAAGCTCTTTCTGTACAGTATCATGCCGCTGATAGAAGGAAGACAGCTAATTCCAAACCATTAGTTTAGTTTTCGTCATTAACACGCTAACATTCAGCAAGTCCGAGGAGCTGCTTCTATACAAAGTGGTCATCAAATTCGTTTGGACTTACGGTTGTTTAGGTGTACAGCTATAGGTCAGCTAGTGACTCTAACTTAAAACTTCTAGTCACTTCCACTTACGATGACATTTTGGTACATACCAAATTACATCATAAATCATAGTCTTGCAGTATCCACTGTCAAGAATGAAATTAGAACCTCGAGCACACCCAAATTCATTGGCAATGGACCTCCTTACCGCTTCTTGCATTAAAAGCGTTATAGCAGATATGTACATAATTCTTTGAAGTCAATAAAAATAATAATACTAGTTTCGGATCTTTCCTGTTATGATCTGCCCGCCACTGTTTTGCTATTGTGCGCTATAAGCAAACATTCCCGTCAGCGTCACAATAACAACATTTGACAGGTCGTTGGATTGCCTAATGCCATAAACTAACCTACAAATGCGGAGTATAGAAATAAACTAACCTAAAATTATATAACCTCACCTTAAAACGCTTAAAGTATTGGCAAAGACTAACCTCCAACACCATAAAGACGCCGGTGTTAATTAGACATAATCTTTAACAACTTAAAAATTGTCAGATTATTAAACCTTAACCTCAAACACAATAAAATGTAACATTAATAAAACCTAACCTGCGACACTATAAAAATTGTCGCGTCAGTATCACGTCCGCGACGTTGTTGTCGACGTGGTCGCGGACGACCGAGTATGAAGCCTTTAAAACCTAACCTAACTAAAACGAAAGATAACAGTGTATTCCGAGCCAGTAGACAGTGGCGGGGAGATAACAACAAAGCTTCTTTTACTGAACAATGCGAAAACTACATAATAATACTATACTTACTGTATTAAATATTTTTTATTTGCCTTTTTCTTTAAAGCACTAATTTATACTTGATAAAATAATAAAAAAACCTTGCACACATATCATAAAAATTCATCCAAATCAAGATATCAAATATTCGGACGGTGAGATATCAAAGATATCAAAGTTGACGTTCTAATTCCTCCTTTCTTGTAAATAATAGAACAATGGCGATTTGAAAAGAATAGCATTTTGATCGGAAGCTATGTTAACCTTGCCCTTCTAAATTATCCATCTGTTTATTGGCATTTAACATTTTCATGTCTATTTTTATGCATGTACCATATAAATGACTGGAATTAAAATGTTTCATGACTTGTTAAAGTGGTTTAATAATAATGGTTGTAATTGTAATATCCACTGACCACTCGGCACTCTATAAGCAAAACATCATTCTCGTGTGTAAGAAAATCAAACTTAAGTGATTTTGCTATTATCTTGACGTTAATAATGAGTCTAGAGCTAATAATGATGATTGAGAAATATAAATCACGAAATTTCATATTTTAATTTGCCACTTAAGTGCTTTCAATAAAGTCTTTACTTTAATCGATAATTAGAAAATGCAGATACTGAGCGTTCAACGTCTACGAGTATGTTAAGCGCAAGAAGGAAAGAGTTTTGTATCTAAAATAAGATACTCAATTTACAAATAATCTGCCAGCGATTAGGTATTTGATATTTTTGCTTGGTTGAATTAAGTTTACAATTGGTCAATTAACCCTAATTGTATTTTGTTTTATAGAGCAATTTGATATGTTCCAATTGATTTATTATGGTTAAATAGTTAGAATTTTTGGGTGTTGCAGACTATTAATATTCTCCTTTGGCTTTTGGCCTTATAATCTTCTGTTTGCATTTTGCAAGTTTAGAAATTCTTAATTTAGTGAGAATTGTTCTCTGTTCACAAGATCAATATATATATTTTTTGAATAGGTACACCCTGTATAAACTATAAATACATCTAATTGCTACCTCTTAGAAGATTAGAAGACTAACGTCTCAATTGGCCCATTTAAAAATTGCACTACTAATTTTGCAAAATTAATTAGTATAAAACCAAATTAACTTTTAATCATCACCTTGAATTTTATTGCTTTAAGAAGTCTTTAGCAATAGATAAGTGCTTATAATACATTTTATTAATGTGTGAAAGTAAGCCAAAGAATGCCTTGTATTTTAATATATTATTTATAACAAATATTATTTGTTTTTACAAAACTAAAGTAGGTAGGTTAGTATTTAAATTTACATGGTATTTTTTATGATTAATGCAATGTGTGGATTTGTCATAAAAATCTTTACATGCGTGTTGCACAAAATAGTTTATGCAAAAATTCCTTTATAGATGTCACAAAATATTATGTTCGTATAATATTATAAGTGAAAACAATGATGACATTTGTATAGGTAATATTTTACCTACATTTATCTAAAATTTTGAAATATGAAAATCTGTTAAAAATGCGCAAAAAAGAAAAAATTAAATGTTGGCCAAAAGCATCCTATAGTAGCGTTATTTAGATTAAATTAGACATTTTTGTCTAGTCCTTTGTTCACACTTCGCGTGCCGCAGTCTTTATTTAGTGTATAAAGTTCAGTCTAGCGGATGTCGCATTTCTAATGTCAGCTTCTGACAGTCTTGAGTATTAACTCTTTCGTTCACAAACCGTAGTTCTTAGTCTACAGATTCATAGCACAGAGTTACATTAGTCCAATTTCTTAGTATATAGATTATAATAGGCTTTTGCAGTCACACTTTTACCTTGTAAAATACCTTGTAGGTATTGGGTTGGATAAAAAAAGTATACCTACTGTACTCTCCTAAGAATTAAGTTGCCAATACGAGACTTTCATGCGACTGGCACCAAGAATAACAATAATATCGGCTGATGGTTTTTACCGAAGAGATGCTAAGATAAAAGATGACTGGAGCTCAGTCGCGTCCGGCTCTCAATGATTTTTTCCGAAAAAAAAGTCAAGAACCGTTAGGGCGCATGGTTTACCCTAACTATCTCTTCGGGCTCACCATCAACAAGCGGTGGCGTAGGGGGTTATTTAACAGCTCACAAGAAAGGCCTATGCAAAAATCCAAGGACTTACCTCAACTTTCGGCTATTTTTTCTAATTTGACTGAACTATGTGTAATATTTTTCAATATTTATGTGACAATTAAAACCAATATTTCCACAATATTTTTATATTTATGCAATATTAAAACAAAGTGCAATATTACTGCAATATTGCACACTCATTTTTAATTTATCAAAACATTACACAATATCTCATTAACATATCTTAACAATAAATGGGTGTGTAGAAGTTTTCTTTTTTCACAGCGCCACTTATTTTACTATTGTTACTCTCTTGATGTCTTGATCTCCCCTCTTTCACATGCCATACACGAGGCTGTTAAAGGCCCCCTTAAGTCATTGAGGTTTATTTGGGTTATTTATTATTTTATTTAGCAGGTTATTAATAGTCAGGAATAAAAGAAATTAGTTTGTTGAAAAAAAAACCAGTTTGTTTAAAATACATATAGTTACGAGAAAAACGCTTGTAAACTGTAAACGCTGCTGCCATGTGGGGTGATGACGTAATTACTACCGGCCAGGAATGTATTAGACAGAGTATCGACACTCTGCCCCGGTTGTATTGGTAGAAACGACGTTATGAAGATTTTTTAAATGCTCATAACAGCCATATCTCTCTTATTTTGCATTATGAAAACTGCAGTTTTTAATGCGAATTTATTGGTGCGTCCCAATTGTTTAGCCAGTCTCGATAGATTAAGAGCCGGTATTTTTATCTCTGGTTAACTTTAATTGAAGTTTGATTGTTATGGAAACCATTGTCTCAACAAACATACCCGCAGCAATTAATCTTCAGGTAAAGTTAACCAGAGATAAAAATACTGGCACTAATAGTTGCATGATTACTTCATAACCGACGGGTCGTAGGTTCGATCTCCTGATAGTCCTTCATAGCTATGAAAATTGCTTTTTCTCGTCTTCTCTATTAATGGATGTTGTCAAAGACATATCTTATAAGAATTGACGGTTATTACAAACTTATGCGGGGAGGGCACCCCACAAAACAAATTGATGACTAACTACATATATCATATTTTAAATAGCTGCTTCGTGACTTCAGGGGACTTTTAACTAACATTTAACCCTTCGATAAACCTTTTATTCGGCAAGTACTTATATTTACAGCTTAAAAACCGCATGAAATTATCACAGACATTTCACGACAAACCGTTTAATTCGTGCCCCATATCTAAATTCTTTAATTAGGTATACTACTTGCAATACAATTATACTCATGCTTTTTGTATTATGTCAAACGTAAAATTTAATAGTATATTAAGTATCAAGAACAGTAAGGACAGTTTACCAATCGACGACAATGTTTGGCGACTGAGCGAAGCGAAGTCGCCAATATTGGAGGAGATCGGTAAACTCCTTACTGTTTGAGATGCTTATACTATTTTTTGTACGACCATTATGAATACAAAGGTATTAACTAGGAAATATCCCTGAAAAAAATAGATTTAAGATAATTTATTTTTGCCCTGTATATCCACCAAACATTAAGTAGGTTTTGTCGTTACCATGGAGACGTTTGTAATTACTATTATTTTTGAATGTCACGATATTTGTCAAACTCGTGAGAATGAGTGAATCTGAAAACGAATATAATTTGGATATTGAAGAGGCCTGAGCAAATTTAAAAAAATAGTCCAATTATAGTTAAATAGTCCAATTATTTAGAAAATAAATGATTTCTCGCGAAAGAGACATCTAAAGATCGTGCATTTTTTTTATAAATTACATATAATTTACTTACCGTTCTGTTTTTGACAGAACTGAACGGTAAGTAATTACTTACCGACGCGTTTTTGCTTAGCAACCAGTAAATATAACCTACTGTTCTAAAACCAAGTATGGTAAACAATCCGAAATAGCATGGTCGTACAAAAATGTATATGACTTACTTACGCCGCCATCCAGCAGATGGCGCGAGCGTCACGCAAATCAGATGTGTCAATTTAGGTTTGTTTGTCTGCTCTAACGTCTTCTTAAAACTTTTTGTTATTTGTTTGTAACTAGAGTAAGATAGAACACGTTTCAAAGTTGTTTGTTTGTAGAAAAGAAGTTGTTCTAGATGCAGTTAGAACATGCTCTTTCTGCTCCAACATAAACGTCCGAGCAAGTTAGAGGGCAAATAAACCAAACGTAAACATAACCAATACATCACTACATAACCTCAGAATAAATGTAAACCGTTATGTCAACTCGTGAGTACCGTGATCGTGATTTTTGTTGTACTTTTAAAAAATGTTAGAATCCATATGATGGTTGTTGAGAATCTAAAGATGATTTTTACCACAAAACCGTTTGATTGTAAAATCGTTCTCAACTGTCAATGCCATCTAATATTTAGATGGCAATGACAATGCGTTCAATTTAGATGTGAATTTTTTTTATGGAATTCTGGGACTGTACAATAACAAACATACTTTTTGTAGTGAGTATACCAGATATCTATTTTTCTAGTGACAACAAGTTGCTAATGTTTTTAGGTTAAGTTGTCAAAAATATAAGAAGCGTTGGTCAGTATTTGCATGTATCTGTAATATTTTATAACATTACGTGCTGATATTGTTAACTTTTGTAATTTCTATGTGTTATTTATAAAAATAAATGTATAAAACAGTTTAAAAACCGAATAAGAGGACATAAATCTGTATTTTATTTTCTCATAGTTTTGTGACATTTACAAAAACTCCAGATATGCCAATATCAAGAATTGACATTCACTTCCAAAATTTTATAATAATAACCAACTTAACAACAATTTGACAATTGTATTCTAAGGTTGTATCTAAAGTGAACCATTTCGGTACTGGAGCTACACGAACATTAATGTTTTAATGGAATTTATGCTTCCACTGTAAAGGTCCATGCTCAATCTACGATTCTAGACCTGAGTAAACGATTAGTCTACAGCCCTCGATTTTCTGTCTGTAATTATCAATATATAGAACAGTTTACAGCTTACAATGTCCAGTATACAATGCACTGAGTTCTTTAGTTGCAGCTTATAGTCCAGATCTCAGGTCTTATATATGGCTTCCTGACTACTGTCTTCGACCAATAACTATACATCTACAAATTATTAATAGATCTGCGAGATCTGATTATAATATCCCATTGTTAAATCGACAACGTATAGACTTTAGCCAACAGTCCTCAAATTACACTTCAATTGTATCTTAAAGGTTTATTACGTTTTCTACCAAATTTAAAATGTTTATATGGATCAGTTCACTTTTAACTATTACATCCAATGTTGGAACAGACTTGTGCCCGGAAGACAGTAAATACGTTGGAGTAAACGATTATGCCACAACTTGCCCTGACTCTCACCGTCCTTATTCTGCTGCCATTGCCAGATTCTTCTAAGTGTCCAGAAGAGCAGTCTTATAACGTCTGATCCCACAAGTGCTTAACTGTCTCGTTTTTAATATACTCGAATTTTTCGTTTTTTTAACCTTTGCTTAGTGTCCCTGAAAAGATATGAGAATGCCTTCAGGATATGAAGACCCCCTTTGTGCCTTTTATAAATATTGTAGGAGACAAAGGCTGAAGGTCATTGGGTTTTCTGTAACAGTTCTAAGTGAACGTTCGTTGATGGTTGAGGCGACGAATATTAGGCAGGTTCGCAACTCATCATAAGCAAGTGTGGACTTTTACAGCATGCAATGAAGCAAATCTTTCGCCAACCTAATGGGTGCGTCCAACACACCGCTGGAAATACAGCGCTGCAGCAGCTTTCACAGCCGTCTTAGATTTAAAACCACGGAAGCAATAAACTCGTTTGAAATACATCATCGCTTTATACATATAATTTTTTAGTATATTATGGGACAAGTGGTTGAAATAAAATTTCAACGTTGAGAGTGGTTTTTTTCAATGAGCGATAGCGAGTTGAAAAAAGTAACTCGAGACGTTGAAATTTTATCAGCCACGCGTTCCATATACTATTTTTTCTTCGAATTTTTAGTAAATTAATGCACTTTAGAAGAAAATATTACATTTAAGTGACAAAACATGACATTAAAGTGACATTTCTCTTGTCAGCAATTGAATATCGAACAGTTTGAAATTCAAAATCGCGGTAGTCCGATTATTTCAACCTCTAGAGGTTGAAATGCGATTTCAACCATTGTTATCGATTGCAAAATGAGTGATTTCAATGTCATTAGTAGAAAATAGTATATTATATACCCAGGCACTTTAGACCAGTGGTATATACGCTTTTTCACGTCCTTAAGGACTTAATCGCAAAAATTCAAAATTTCAAAAGTTTTTTCCGATAATTTCGTTACATGTCATTCTGACAATTAAACTCTGTAAACGCCAAAATAACATAGTCTTAGGATAATAAATACTAACATTAACCGCGATTACTTTTTTTGTTATTTACTTGTTGTTGTTGTTATGGAAACACTTTACTCCCTCAGGCAGTAAAAGTGCTACTTTACTCCCTCTTTTGGGGGACTAAAGTAGAGCCTTATATATAGGACGTGCAAAAAATGCTTAAAGCGTTGACAAGTAACACTAGACGACTGATTTAATAAATGTCAATCATTAAAATGTCAGAGCATTTCGACAGTAGATAAAAGATATAATAAAAAGCTAAAAATTTTAAACGTTGGTTTTCAAATCTAAGACAGTTGTGAAAGTTGCAGAAGCGCACTCATTGGATGCGTCCAACACACCGCTGGAAATGCAGCGTTGCAGGAGCTTTAACAGCCGTCTTTTAACCATTTAAAATTTCTATTTTTTTATTATGTTTCTTCTCAAGCAGCATTTTAGTCATCGCTACGTACCAGTAACTACCGGTGGAACTATTATGTTTTTGCCACTAGTAGCAAGCACGTAATTGCTACGGTTTTGGTACGTGCCTCGAACCAAAATGGGGAACAATTTTTAGCTAGCAGATACGTTGCAGTAACCTCTCTGGAACTTGTCCAGCTACGTAGCTGAAACGTGGCGGCGTAGTAATTGCTACTTTCGTGGAACTTCTTTTCTCTTTGACACATCGTGCCGCGGTGTTGCTCTCTTACTCTTGTAACTTAGCAAATATTGTATGAATTTCTATACTAATGCTGCGATCGTCTCACAAAATGGATTACTATTTTATTTGTAATACGTACCTGATAATACAAAAGGCGATGAAATTTTTAATTATTTTGTCAATCCAGTATATCAAAATTATAAACCATTGCAACTTTTCTGTTAAACGTGATAATGATAGATCGAAAAATAACAACGTGCCTTCTTTAATTATATTTTTTTTAATAAAAAATGTCTAATAAAATATGACAAAAATATTTATAAGTTGATACACATGATAGAAACCATTTTTATATTATTCCCAAGGCACAATTTGGCACCAATTTGTTATTTTTATTGAAGGTTATATAGTAAAACATCTATTAACAATCATAACAAATTGCAAATTGATTAATGGCTTCCAACATTTTACAAGTAAATATGGAGATAGAGTAGTTTACGAAAAATCACTTTCAAGTGATTCTCCTGTGTAGCAAAAACGTAAGTTTTACTTTCAATACTACTGTAAGGTTCCATGACTTTAAAGGGCTAAGCAATGGTTTTAGACTGGTGGTAGGAACTTTCAGTACTACTTTAAAGTAGTACTTTAAATGATTTAGATGATTGTCACTTTAGTTGAACAAAAATATATACTTTAAAGTTATTATACTAACAATGGAAGCTTACAGCTGACGTGTCGGTCGTATCAAAAATTCTTTTTTTAAATAAAAGTAAATCATAAGTAAATCCATAGTTAATCAAAAGTAAAAAAAAATAAGGAAATACGTGTTTCTGCATTTAATCTCATACGGCTTATTTAAAAAAATAACAAATTAACACAAGCAAGACGCAACGTATTTACTTGGAATAAAAACGTTATTTTTATACGATTTTATTGTTTCAGTAATTTTTTAAATCTAAGACGGCTGTGAAAGTTGCTGCAGCGATGCATTTCCAGTTCCAGCGGTGTGTTGGACGCATCCAATGGTATTACATCTATTGTTCCAAATCATGCCAAGGCTTTTGCTGGCGTCTTTGTTTTTTTAGTTCCTATTCGCACTTTTCGTTTATAGATAGTCTGACTCCAGATCGGTTTCCAAGAGACTTCTCCCACTGCCTCAAGTCCATCCTTACTTTGTGCATAATTCGAATAGCTTTAGTCTTAAAATCTTCAAATTCGCATTTTTATTGATTGAAGTAACACGATTGCGACGAAAGACTAGTATATTTTGGTATTTCTTCTTCCACCATAAGCACTTCAGGTAGTTTTTATCCCCTTGCTTTACTCCTATCATCTAGAAAGTTTTGCGAATGTTCACAAAAACTCCAACCTGTCCTCTGTCCCCAAATGTCATTATCGTTGAGGAAAGCAATTAAATATAAGTTAAGCCCCTTGTTTAATAAATCGTTTAGTAAGAGATGCCTGCCTGTCGTATAATAGTCGTCAAAGACCAGTTTAATAGGAGTGCTCACTATTCTTAAAGATAGCTACTGGGGAAGATCGTAACAATTAGTATGGTCCTCTGATACTTTTACGATGAATCTCCTTTGTCCATTCAGTCATAACAAATCTTGCTGTAGGTTTCGTAGTGACCTTTTGTTCGAGTCTTCAGTTGGTGGGATAAAGTCTCTTTTCTGCTATAAATCAATTTGTTGGGCGATTTTGAGGTGTATCGATCAATGAAAGCCTAACTGAGTAACGTCCATCAACGTTGCTTCAAATAACAACTAATAACTAATAACTAATGCATTCGGTTCCTCTTCTTTCTCTGTTAGTATGATGTAATTGAATCGTTAATGCCTATCGCTTCCAGCTTCTATTAGATAGGCTCACCCTCATAAGTTTGTATATCTGGAACTAGACCGCCAAATGACCAACCAAAAACTGTTCGTGTTGCATCCATTCCATTTTATAATTTCTAAATGACACCAGTATTCCGATAATCACTTTCAATACGTATATCTACATATGTCTCTTAGTTTCGATTTCCTTTGTTCGACATCAGTCATATATGTACCTTGACACTGAAGGTGGACTACCCATGGACTAACTGGAACTCCTGGAGATTCCATCGCCAGATGGAGTCTTTCTCGTAGAATAAGATTAATCTACTTATGCAAACTGAAGAGGAAAACTCGAAGCTTGTAGATCTTATATATTAAATATACCCATCAAATCGCACAATTGCTTGCCGCTCACTAGAGATCAGAACACAGTGAACTTACAGTTCTATATTTAGACCTATCAATATTATTTAATTCACTATAATTGTTGTCAATATCTCCAGTACACTTGGTATTGAACTGAGTTGCTGTTGCTGTACACTGAAGAATCTTGTGAAGGTGTAGTGTATAACGCTGTGTGTAGTTGCAGTACTGTTACATCTGTTTCTCTTGAGAATTCCTGAGCCTTCTATGAAAATCTATCTTCATACAGAGGTACTCACTATAGTCACGAAGTCACGTGACACTTTTGGCACAGTAAATACAAAATAAAACCTCTTCATCGCAGGTTTTTATGTTAACTCTTAAGCACACTTAGGTGTAAGCACACTTAAGTACACAAGGCAGCAAAAGCTTACTTTCTTCTCTGTTGTAATCACCATATGCTATTCTTTTGGTTTCTCCACATTGGTCACTGTCATGTTTCCTGTCACAGAAGACGATGTACTCAGTTGATTGAATCACAAATAGACTGGTATTAGTAGGTAAGTTTGGTTCTCCTGTTCGACTTCTTTTTTGTTACCTTCTGTTCATGAAAACCAGATTAGTATTTCCCCTTAAGTGTTATTTTGTACAATGTCTGAGCACATAGAAATTAGGAAGAAACTAGGAACGTAATATTTTCTTTAGTTGTGTCATCTGTCTTTATGGATTCCGTTTACTTCATTTAATTAATGGATAAATTTATTCTGCTCATCAAAATTTTCCTCGAAAGAATTTATCATAGTATATAAACCAAACGGCTATGGTTTTTCCCTTTACCGAATGTATTTCTTTTGTAAATCCGGATTATTAAAATTATGGTTTATCAAAAAAAAAATACAAATTATTTGAAAGAAACTTGAATTTCTAAAGAGAGCTTCAAAAATCCAGATTACAAGAAAAATTATTCAGAAACTGGATAACTGAACCTGTAATAAATTAGGCTTGAAATAGGTTTCAGTTAATTAGCACATTTTTCGACGAACAAGTTATAAGAGTAAATTCAAGACAAGGAGTCAATTCAAAGAGGAGTTTTCAGGTAGCGATTTACCTTTTTTTTGTATTCGATTCAGGTGATTTAAACTACAAGGAAAAAAGTGGAAAAGGAAAGTTTAAAGATGAAAAGTAATTCAAACAACTGCAAAATTACCTAATTGTTAGTTAGCTATAGACAATTTAATTTTAATCAAAAAATTCAAATCAGATTCAATTTAACAATGAATAATTTGTCAGGTTAATATTTTTTTATTGATATATTCTGATGTGGTAGGTACCTGTAGTAGTACATAAATCCATTAGGTACCTCTGTTTAAAAGCTGCAACATACTACATGCTTTAAGCTTTATTACTATTTACCAAGCAACAAGAATTCCTTCTTGAAATTAGTACTTAAAAGAATTTGTTGAAGTTGAAAATTTGTATTTTAATATTTCAAGAGATATTATGGTCTAGCTATAACACTCTAATCACAATAATATATTTATTTTATACTTACCTACAGACTTGCCGAAAATCCATTTAATAGTCTTGTTATATTTTGTGTTATAGTATGGTGGGTACATTATGAAAAATAAAAAAATCACAAGGTAAGCTTATAAACTTTATAGACATTTTAAATATTCTAATCAAATAATCAAATAAAACATAAAAAGAGTTATTTACTAACTGTTTATTTATTCGATACATTACCTTTACTTATTTATTTTGCAAAAAATATTACATTTTTTTACCTTAAGAAATATTCTATGAATGTAATACTTGTACGTACAAAATTATTTATTTTATAGCTGCTTTTGAGGCATAATTATTGTAATAGGTAAACTTGTTTAGAAAAGGTTAAGAAGGTTTCACAGTTCCTATAATGAAGTCCAATACATATTAACAGCAACCTGAAGAATTTTAATGATTGGATATACTTAATTGCAATTTTTTAAAAGGTAATTTGTAACATAAATCCATTTGAAATGCAATAATTCAAGAAAATTATATTATTTGATAATAATGTGTAGGCAACCTATTCTACATTTGTACATAAAATGTGCCTAACATGCCTAACAAAAATATAATAATTCAAGATGCAGTGATTTTAAATTTTAAATGTAAATTATGGAATAAAACTATGTACTAGAAAAATGCTGGGAAACTAAACAAAAATATAATGACATTCCTTTCTATGCCTATAACTTCGCCTTATTATGCCGTTTTATAAAAAAATAATGTTTTACAATAACTTGCTCAATCAATTTTAGCCGTGGGATCATAATATATGTTCTTTTATCTAATAAAATTAATAAAAAATTGTGATTACATTAAGTACATTAATACTACAATTTTCCTTAAATTTGTGTGTTAATCTCAGCGCATTTTTATATATTTTATTTTTACAAATACTAATGTAGTTGAATTATGACCCTGCGATTTCCAATAAAAAATCTTTATATGATGGTGGTTGCAAAATCTTGAGCTCTGGTGCCTGGGCTACGTTAATTTTAACGCCACTGCACAGCTTGTTATTATTTATCAAAAATAGAAGTATTTTGAAAACTATAACATAAAAGATTGAAATCCTAGCGAAAATTTTTTAAACGTTAAAAAAATCACATTAAAGAAATATTCAAAAACAAGTTGCGATATTTCCGAGACAGCACAACTCTTTGCTAACAGGATCACATAAGCTGCTGAAGGTATAAACTACTAGAAATCATTTTTATTAAAAAAAACTTTGATTTTGCAATACGGACGCCATCTGCTGTTTGTTAAATAAATTTATACATGGAAATGTAGGGAGGTTTGTATCTACAATTATTCTAGTTTCACAGTTGCAGTTGGAGATGACGCGGATGCAATTTATTTAAAAATGACTTTTTTAAAAGTTAAATCACATTAGAGCGAATACAAAAATACGTTGCGCTATGCTGGAGACAGAACAATATTTTCGTAACAGAAACACATAAGCTACGGAAGATTTAAACTACAGAAATAATTTTTAATAAAAAAAAACTTTGATTTTCAATACGGTGGCCATCTGCTGTTAACTACCCAAACTAATACAAATAAATGTAGGGGGGTTTGGATCCACAATCATCTTAGTTTCACAGTTGCAGTAGAAGAAGTATGATTTTATTTAGTGAACAGCAGATGGCGAACGTATTGCAATATCGACGTTTTTTTAATTAAAAATGATTTCTAGTAGTTTATACCTTCAGCAGCGTATGTGATCCTGTTACCAAAGTGTTGTTGTCTCCGAAATATCGCAAAGTGTTTTTTTGAATTTCCTTTAATGTGATTCTTTTAAACTTTTTTCTAAAGTGATTTAAATTTTTTATTTTATAGTTTTAAAAATATTTCTATTTTTGATAAATAATAAGCTCTGCAGTTAATCTTATATATAAGAAATGCGTTGAGATTAAAACACAAATTGAAGGAAAATTGTACTATTAATGTACTTTGTAATCAATTTACTAGTAATTTTACTAAATAAAAGAACATGATGTTGATTATGATGAGCATGTTATTACAAGAAATTTAAAAATTAATATTTTTATACAAAAGAAATAAATAAGGCGAGATTATAGGAAAAGAAAAGAAAGTCATTCTGTTTTTACTTTGATTGCATTTAAAAAAAGATCTTACGCAGATGCTGCGTGAAGGAATTCACCGAATAATTCTTGAAGGTATCAATCAGACAGACATGAGTTTGAGTATAGTTTATATATAAATGTTAAAAGAAAATGCACGTTCAAAAAGTGCAGTGCGATGAGCAGGTGGGGTTATGCTTACTCTATATCTTAAATTAAAATGGTGCACAGCAGTTCTAAAGGTTATTTTATTATATTAGTCAGGTCAAACTATGAAAAAATAGAGCTAACCTTGAAAAAATTGCAACAGAAGCAAATTCTTCGTGGTTAGTCTCAATAATATGTGCTACAATATCTATCGAAAATCCGCCAGAATTCATCTACGGGAAATTACTTAAAATTTACTTTAATTATTCAACAAGTAAATGAACGTGACACATATGTTTCTAGTCTACTTTTCCATGCTAACGACAAATCTCCTGTAATAGTGAACTTTTATTTATATTTTCCAAAATGACAAAAAGGACAAAATGAAGTAAAATGAGCAACAAAAAATTGTGTTAAGTCTGTAATATGAACACTCATCCATCAATATCGGAGTCTTCTGAATCAAGATATTGGTCGTGTATGAAGTTAACGTAGCTAGATTCCTGACACTGTCCACAAGCATCTCTAGAAGGTAGACCATTTTTTCTGCAGCTACATCGTATTGTCCTACATCCTTTGTACACTTGCAGCGGATAATAGTTAGGAGATCCCATGGAGCTGGAGGAAAATCACTTAATTTTGGAAAATACTCATTGTTCCGCACAAACCATCCCCAAGAGCAGGCATCAACCATTTCTTGCTTTCCTATCCACTTCATGACACGTAGCACATGTAATGTTTCATCTTTCTTGTCTCCATAAAGTAATGACATGGATTTCTTCCCAGTTTCTTCAATTTCGTCCTTAGGCTTGTTCTCTGAGCAGAAGAGCTCTGCTAGTAGTTTTAGGTCACTACTACAAGAAGTTTTTTAAATGCAGTGGTCTTGCCGGTTCCATGTATGTGTGATGTGCTATCACAGCCCATAAAATCATGCAGGAAAAGCAAATACTTGCACATATCAACTCCTAAAATATTTCTTATAGCAGGGATGTCATACACTGTCGAAAATGACTCGAATACTTAAATATCACTTTTCAAATGTAAGGGGAAACCACTGCCCGAACAATGGAACAACAGCAGAATGAGTAAGTTAGCATTTTCTCCCAACACAACTGTATCTATACACTTAGACGATGTAACACCTTGTCCTAGCACATTGTCAAGCATAAATAATATGGCATCCTTGTCTACCGAGGAGATTACCAATGAGATGTATCATCCTGGTCTTGTTCACGGCATTATGCAAAAGTTATTTGTTCTTGCCAATAAAAATAGTGTCTGGAGAGAAGTTCACTGTGGGTGATAGTTTTGAGTTCATACCTCGTCTCCTATGTGCGCATTCTTTGATGGTTGGGATATTCACACTGTATCCATCAAAAACAACTGTGACTGAGTCATTCTTTTTCACTGTGATGTCTGCATAAGATCTTTCGATAAAGTCGAATGTGATTCCAATCTTCCAAGGCATTCGATGAAGTAATGATCCTCCATCTAAGGCATACTTAGTTGGCCCTTGCGATACTTCTGTAGATACACTTGACGTCTGCTAACTCTGTGATCCATCAGTCATGTTCTTAATGTGTTTGTTGATGCAATGTGCGAGTTTCGACTTTCGCCCTTTCTGAGAATTGCTGGAGACTCGAAAAGAGATGTTGGATATGCACAAAGTTCATATTGCAATGCGTCTTTAATTCAAGTTCGGCATAACGTGTTGCTAAACGTGTGTGTGTTAACGTCTAAAACGACTAATCAACTTCAAAATAGATTTTGGCGTTACTTTTGGGTGTAAAATAATACTAATAATAATTTTACTGAAAATAGCAATTAAAGTGGCCTGAACGTAAAGCTTTTTCCTGGCCAGGTCTGATATACCCAGGACGCCATTGTTTTCTTCTATATTAAAAACTGCTACAGATAATAAATTAATTTATAAAATGATAAATAAACTACTAAACTAAAAGTTACGAAGCTTTAAGTTTTTGAGTCTAAAACTATGACAGCATCAAAAGTTTTATAATCTAAGGTGAATGTATAATATCTCAACTTGGAAATAATTATGACAATTCCTAAAAGATTTAAAACTGAAACTATGGCGTATTGGTAACTGTATGTAGAATATCGCATATCTGCACTTTTTAACTAACCCATAATCTAAACTAGAACATGAGCCCCAACCTAAGCCGCAACCTAACCCACAAACTAACCTACAACATAACATACAACCTAACTTGCAACCTAACTCACAAGCTAACCTCTAACTTAACCCATAACCTAACCCACAAGCTAACTTACAACGTAACCAACAACCTAATCCATAACCAAACCAATAACCACTAAAGTGGCCCACAAACAAACCCACAGTCTAGCCCACATCCTAACCCATATCCTAACCAATGACCTAACCCATAACCTAACGCATAACATATCCCATGACCTAACTAACTAATTCACTAACTAGAACCTAATTCACAACCTAACCCACAAGCTAACCTCTAACTTAACCCATAACCTAACCCACAAGCTAACTTACAACGTAACCAGCAACCTAACCCAAAACGAAACCCCGTTCTTTTTAAATATTAAAAATAACATCCTTTATGTTTTACATA
Organism: Agrypnus murinus; assembly: GCA_929113105.1. Lineage (NCBI taxonomy): Eukaryota > Metazoa > Arthropoda > Insecta > Coleoptera > Elateridae > Agrypnus > Agrypnus murinus. The sequence goes on along the minus strand of OV816028.1, from coordinate 6,438,395 downwards.
TTAACCCACAACCTAACTCCTTACCTATCCCACAACCTTAGCAACAACCTAACCCACAGCCTAACCTCTAACCCAGCCCCTAACCTAACTTGCAAGCTAAACCAGAACTTAAACTGCAACCTAATTCGCACTCTAACCCACAACCTAACGTACAAATTAACCCACAGCCGTGCCTACAACCTAACCATCAACCTAATCCACAACCTATTCCAAAACCTTACCTACAAGCTTACCGACAACCAATGCCCACAGTCTAATCTACAACCTCAGCCATAACCTATCACATAACCTACCCTTTAACTTAACCAAGAAACTAAACCTCAAAACAATCCACAACCTAACCCACAGCTTAAACAACAACATCACCAACAACCTAACCCATAACGTAATGTACAACCTAACACAACCTAGCCTACAACCTAACACATAACCCAATCTAAGCTATAATCTAACTCATTTCCTAAACCACAACCTAACCCACCAACTAACCTGCAACCTAATTTACAATCTAACCTACAACCTAACTTATAACTTATTCCATAACCTATTCTATAACCTAATCCATAACCGAAACCACAACCTAATCTACAACCTAACCCACAAGCTAACTTACGACCTAATCCACAACCGAACTCCTAACCTAACTTACAACCTATCCTATAACCTAACCTACAGCCTAACTTACAACTTAACCTACAACCTAACATACAACCTAACCCACAACCTAACATACAACCTAACCCACAACCTAACATACAACCTATACATTAAACTTTCCAATAACCTAAATCAAAACCTAAACCACAACGTAAATTAAATCCTAGCCCACAAAGTAATCCGCAACCTAACCCATAACCTAGGTCTTAAGCTAACCCCTAATCTAAACTACATCCTACTTCAAAACCTAACCTACAACTTAACCCACAACCTAACTCACAACCTAACATACAACCTAACCCAAAACCTATCCCACAACCTATCCTATAACCTAAACCTTAATATAAATCACAATCTAACTCGCAACCTATCCCGCAACCTAACCCACGACCTAACCTACAAATTAACCCACAGCCGTGCCTACAACCTAACCATCAACCTAATCCGCAACCTATTCCAAAACCTTACCTACAAGCTTACCGACAACCAATGCCCACAGCCTAATCTACAACCTCAGCCATAACCTATCACATAACCTACCCTTTAACTTAAACCGAAAACTAAACCTCAAAACAATCCACAACCAAATCTGCAACCTAACCCGCAACATAACCCACAGCCTAAACAACGACATCACCTACAACCTAACCCATAACGTAATGTACAACCTAACTCACAACCTAGCCTACAACCTGACACATAACCCAATCTAAGCTATAATCTAACCCATTTCCTAAACCACAACCTAACCCACCAACTACCTGCAACCTAATTTACAATCTAATCTACAACCTAACTTATAACTTATTCCATAACCTATTCTATAACCTAATCCATAACCGAAACCACAACCTAATCTGCAACCTAACCCACAAGCTAACTCACGACCTAATCCACAACCGAACTCCTAACCTAACTTACAACCTATCCTATAACCTAACCTACAGCCTAACTTACAACTTAACCTACAACCTAACGTACAACCTAACCCACAACCTAACATACAACCTAACCCACAACCTAACATACAACCTATACATTAAACTTTCCAATAACCTAAATCAAAACCTAAACCACAACGTAAATTAAATCCTAGCCCACAAAGTAATACGCAACCTAACCCATAACCTAGGTTAAGACCTAAAAGCTAGGTTAAGCTAACCCCTAATCTAAACTACATCCTAATTCAGAACCTAACCTACAACTTAACCCACAACCTAACTCACAACCTAACATACAACCTAATCCAAAACCTATCCCACAACCTATCCTATAACCTAAACCTTAATATAAATCACAATCTAAATCGCAACCTATCCCGCAACCTAACCCACGACCTAATTCTTAAGCTAACTCCTAATCTAACTCATAACATATCTCACAACCTAACCTACATTATAAACCACAACCTAATCTACTGCCTAACTTACAACTTTAGCTAGAACTTAACACCCAACCTAACCCCTAACTCACAACCTAATATAAAAGATAACCCACAACCTAACCCCTAACATTACCCTTAACCAAACCACAATCTAACTTTTAACCTGACCCACAAGCTAACCGAACACCTAACCTACAACCTAATAAACAACCTAATCCACGAGCTAACCGACCAACTAACCTATAAAACCTACCCCCTAACTTAATTCACAACCTAACCTACAATCCAACCTACAAGTTAACCTACAACCTAACTTAGAATCTAACATACAACTTAACCAAAAAGCTATCCTATAATATTACTAATAACCTAAACCACAATCTAGATCACAATCTAACACACAACCTATCCCACAACCTATCCCACAACCTAACTCACAACCTAACCCACAATCTAATACACAAACTAACCCACAACCTAACCCCTAACATTACCCTTAACCAAACCACAATCTAACTTTTAACCTGACCCACAAGCTAACCGAGCACCTAACCTACAACCTAATAAACAACCTAATCCACGAGCTAACCGACCAACTAACCTATAAAACCTACCCCCTAACTTAATTCACAACCTAACCTACAATCCAACCTACAAGTTAACCTACAACCTAACTTAGAATCTAACATACAACTTAACCAAAAAGCTATCCTATAATCTTACTAATAACCTAAACCACAATCTAGATCACAATCTAACACACAACCTATCCCACAACCTAACTCACAACCTAACCCACAATCTAATACACAAACTAACCCACAAGCTAACCCACAACCTAATCCACAACTTAACCCACAACCTAACCCAAACGTAACCCACAACCTAACTCACAACCTAACCCACAACCGAAACCATAACCAAACCCACAACCTAACCCACAACCTAACTCACAACCTAATTCCTGACTTAACCCATAACCTGACTTACAACCCAACCTACAAGTTAACATACAACCTAATCTACAACCTATATGACAATCTAAATCACAATCTAGCCCACAACCTAATTCACGACCTAAACCTTTAGCTTACTCGTAATCTAACCCACAACCTAATCTACAACCTAACCTGCTATCTAACACTACACCGTTACTTAGAACTTAACACCCAACCTATCACCTATCACAAAACCTTACCCATAACCTAAGTCTTAAGCTAACTCCTAATCTAAACTACATCCTAATTCACAACCTAATCTACAACCTAATCCACAACCTAACTCACAATTTAAACCACAACCTAACATACAACTGAAATCCAAAACCTATCCCATAACCTAAATCCCAATATAAATCACAATCTAACGTGGGTTAGAACCTATCCCACCACCTAACTCTTAAACTAACTCCTAATCTAACTCACAACATATCTCACAACCTAACCTATAACCTAACCGACGTTATAACCCACAACCTAATCTACTACCTAACTTGCAACTTTACCTAGATCTTAACACCCAACCCTAACCCACAACCTAATCTACAAGCTAACCCAAAACCTAACCCCTAACCTAACCCTTAACCTAACCTTTAACCTAATCCACAAGCTAGCCGACCACATAACCTACAACCTAATCCACGAGCTAACCGACCACTTAACCTATAACCTAACCCCTAACTTAATTCACAACCTAACCCACAACCCAACTTACAATCTAACTTACAGCTTAACATACAACTTAACCTAAAACATATCCCATAATCATATCCATAACCTAAACCACAATCTAGATCACAATCTAACACACAACCTATCCCGCAATCTAAGCCACGACCTAAGACTTAGGATTACTCCTAATCTAACCTACAACCTAACTCACAACTTAACCCACAACCTAGCTGACATCCTAACCCATAACTTGACCTACAACTTCTCTTAGAACTCAACATCCAACCTAACCCACAAGCTACCCGACCACCTAACCTACAACCTAATACACAACCTAACCCACAACCTAATTTCTAACTTAACTCACAACCTAACCTACAACCCAGCCTACAAGTTAACATAAAACCTATCACGCATATTTACCGACAACCTAACCCACAGCTTAACCCAGAACGTCCTTTTTAAAAATTAAAATAATATCCGTAATATTTGACATATTGACAATAAAGAAAAATTGTAACAAAATGAAATATTTTATTGTTTAGAAGTTCTTACGAATCCAATTAATAAATTTATTAATACAGAAAATTCAGAAACTTTAAAGAAAGATCCAACCACAAAATTCCAAAAAGAGATAAAACAAGTTTTAGAAAACTGCAACATCTGCTTTTCAGAATTAGAAGATGGGTATAAGTCTATTAGTCCTCTGTTAGCTAACATATTTATGGATAATTTAGAAGATCAAATATTTGAATTAAATGTCTCTAAACACATTATCTTTTGGTTTCGTTATGTTGATGACATTTTTGTTGTTTTTGACAGTTCTTTAAGGTTATCAATGAATTTTTAATTCTTATTAATAGTATCCACCAAAAGATAAATTTTACATTAGAAACAGGGCTGTTAACTTCCTAGACTTAACTATAAAGATTAACGTACACAATCTATTTGAATTTTCCATGTACAGAAAACCAACACATTCGGACATAGTAATACCAAATGAATCATGTTCCGACAAAGCACATAAACTAGCAGCCTACAGATCCTTAGTATACATTCAATATGTAAATAATTACAATCCAAACATGATTGACACTTTAGTTAAACAAAAAGATTATAGGTTAGCTATCAAAAGAATATATCACATTGGCAATCAAACAGAAGACACAAATTACATATCTACACCATATTTTTGCAAAATATCAGAAAAAGTTGCACATATACTAAGAAAAACCAACAACTAAAACATAGCCTTTAAAACCAACACTAACACTTTCCCATTTTTATTTAATGCCAAAGACTGAACACATGTTATCATGAAATCGGGTATTTACCGTTTAAATAATTATTTTTGTAGTTCGGTGTATATTGGGTAAACACTTAGAAATTTTGACATAAGATATAAAGAACACGTTCGTTCTTACAGAAATAAACATCCTAAAAAATCTAATTATGCCAAACACCTTTTAGAACAAAATCATACAATGACTCCTCAAAATAATATTAAATTCCTACTTTTTTGTAATAACAAACTCTAGTGCTAGATTTTTAATTTTTATTATTAAAGATGGAATGGTTATTTAAAAATGGAAGTTCTATGATCACTTGAATAAGGGCGCTCTATTGCAGAGTAATTTAAAAGACTCGTCAAGTTATTTTTTACTGTAAAATCGATACGTCTAGACACAACGTTGCCTAATATGCAGGTCGCTCTACACGCGAACGTGTATACGTAGAAAGAGTATACCTTGAATATACACAAATTCAGTCAGCGCCCCTAGCGGAGACTGCGTTGCACTAAAAATATACTCCAACTGTATAATTTTTTTTATCTGGTCACCAATAAAGCGTCTTCTGAAATTTTGCAGAGACGTTCCTCATGACGTAATAAGGTCATAGAAAAATTTTTACATGGGAGGTGCATAGAGCGTCCATATATGGACGCTTTATGCACATGGGCGCTCTATCCAATGTAACTCGTCAATGTATGGACGCTTTAATGATAGTAGGATATATATATATATATATATATATATATATATATATATATATATATATATATATATATATATATATATACATGTGTTTTGTAGAAAGTGGCACCCTGCACGATCAATGTAAAAGTGACGCCCTGTGTATATAATTGCAATATAAAACTGGGCATAATGACACCAGCATATATATAGTGCAAATGGCACCCAAGTGTATATTTTTTATATCATAAATTACCAGTTTGGCACCCTCCAACGTTGCCAAATTAGCGGGTGTCGCTTGTCATATTATTCTGATAAACTGGTGGCATTGATATATTTGGTGGTTCAGAATAGAAATATTTTATTTGCATGGTGGCTACTTATAAAACAAATTTATATCAAGTCTTGTTTTATATAAGTTATAACACTTGTAAATTCGAAAGAGCAGATGGAATTGAAGATACATTGAAGATGACAATTCTAGACAAAGCAATGCTCCTTTTATGCAATTTTAGGGGTTTGAGTTTCGAGAGGTCGGAATGACATCACGGAAAAGGAATGTTTTATGTTTAGTGCGGTCGATCCTTTAATCTTTAATGTAACTTAATTAGAACAATAAGTTTAGATTGTTTTCTATATATAGTAAACTAACCTTTGGTGTTAAATTTAAACCTACAATCCATATTAAATAATCTTCAAATTATCCAATTAATATTACTAGTTAAAATTGATTATTTTTTATACAAAGAAAGTTAATTCCATAAAGATTTACGATAAATGAATCAGCTTACAATATTACACTACTGTGCTTTATAAACTCCAAAACTTTATGCCGTATTGTACATAATTTTCTTTTGACTGACAACGACAAGTTGTATACTTAATATGTAAAATAGAATTTCATAAGTTCATACTTTCTAATAAATCTTAACGATGTATCTTAATTTTTTTAATATTTAGTTATTACAGGGTAAGGAAATTATCACTTGCAAATGAAAAAGATTCGATTCTTTTCGTATTTTATCATTTGTGAAAGAATTTTATAGGAGTATTTAAAAATTTATGATTTATTCTTTCAAGAATTAAATTTTAACGAAGGCAGTTTTATTCGTTCGCGAACGAATGCAAAATCAAAATTTCATTCGTGAATGAATACAAGCGGAAATGAATCATTTGTTTTCAGTTCTTGCTTATAGTTCTTACTACTCTGCAGTTTTATTTGTATAAAATCGTTAACCAACTTCATACAATATGGACCGCCACAAATAATTTAATTTAACCAAATATATTAACTATTGTCGATGAACAGACAACAGGAAGACGTTATCAATGTTACAAAGATTTGGTTGGTTCTATAATAATAAATTATAATTAATCACAATAAACCCTTCTTATTAATACTACCACAAAATTTCTTTCAGCGTAAAATAATACCTGTAACTATGAATCCAATTTTCTTAAATGAGATAATTGAAATCTATTTTTGTTTTATCGTCTTATTTATGCGTTAGATATAATTCTGTTATATAAATAGGGATAGTGTTCTGGGAAAATTCACTTGCCATTGTTAAAACTTTATTTTCTTTCTAGAGGCTTTTCAATTTAGTTGGCATTCGGCTTTCAAGTGCTCGTAGTTTTGAATTTCTTAGCTAAAAGTATTTAGCTTTCGCAGTTTTTCATTCCCAAAAAGTGAGTTACTAACTACATGCTTGACCGTTGTGCAATTTGTGATAGGGATTCACTTTAGATAGTTTGTGACTGTAATGGAGGAGTCAAACTATAGAAGAGGATCAAAAACCCCTACAGTCACGTTAGTTAACTTTTCAGGAGATAATCCCAAAATGATCAGTGTTTTCTATACCCAGAACCGTATTTAGTTCAAACACGACTCGTGTCCGTATCAACATCTCATACGGTCATTTCCCAAGATAACCTTGCTCGGCTCAGCCGTATCGGGTTTCTATGCTTGGGTATCCCAACCTATTTAAAGGCTGGAGAAAACTCGCAAGCTCTCCGACTCAACGAATCCTGGGACCCGAGTTTACCGAGAATATCCAGAGCAGCTGATTCGCAGTTTTGACTACCTGGAACTATCTAGCAACCAGGTATCTCATAGGACAGTGGTCAGTGCAATTTGGAAAATAATTCACGAAGAGTTGGACATGTCCAAGCTTTCATGAGGATACGGGGCCCAGTGCTGTCAGGAGAACTTGGAAGCGCTCCGTGAAAAACAAGTCAATCTTTTTCATTGTTAGGTAGATAGATGAGACTTGCCTGTATCATATAGAAGTATAGATAGTATAAAAATTCTACATTCGATGATGAAAGATTCAAGAAAAAACGTGAAACCATACATCTATGGTGCTTTTAACCCTTATATTTCCACCCCTATTGTGTTGCTAGCTTCGTAACATGGGTGCTATGGATTATCTAGTGCTAAGTTTTGAAAAGGATAGAACAAATTGGCGGGGCTGGCGTTAACTTAGCCTCCCCTCTCTCGAATTTACCTTTAAGTAGCTCTGGAACTAAAATGGTGTTAGCTTTAAAATTTGGGTGCTAGACGATGCTAGGTAAGAGCATCCTAGTGCTAGTTTTCAACGGAAATCTATGAATTGGACGGGCACAAGTTAACGGGCCCTATATTATATATTACTAATTTTTTTCAAAATTTGTTGGCAATAACCCTTATATCTTTCAATAAGATGGATGACGTTACTTTTCTTATCCGCTCATATAAATTTCTAGAATTCGTTCCATCCGTTTCCGAAATGTCTACAATTTAATTTGCTCCAAGTTTTTGGTTGAAACAATTCGATTGCTGAAGTGAAATTGTTTACAAAGTGAGATTTCCAAAAAGTGTTTTTGGTCATAACTTCTACCACTTTGATAACTTTAATATTTCTATAATACTTTACCAAACAAGCTTCACTGCTTTCAGCACAGAAAATATTACAATAAGCAGTGAAGGTAATGATGTACCTAGCTAGTACAGAAAAAATAGAGGTGAGATTTAGAGTGGATGATAACATGTTTTAAATGTTTTTATTTTACCTAAAGTATTCTCTATTCAGAGAAGTAAGAGCTGGTTTAGTCTCAAAATTACCATTTGAGTGTAACATGTGCTACTTCCACGAAACTGTTTGTTGTCCGGAAAACCCAAAAAGACTCGATATTAACATTTCCTCTGTCACTGCTGTCATAAATGCTGTTGGCGGCTACACATAGTTAGAAATATTACATAAACGATGGATATTCCTTGTTTTAGTTTTACCCTACATAAAAATGTTCATACTATGGTATGCAATGCTTGGGAAGAAATAGCTTGGAAATCCATGAGAAGCTGCGGAACAAGAAGCTAGATTGGCCATAGAATGTTGAAATATAGATGAGAATGGCACACCAATGATCGCAGTTGTCTGTGATGGCAGTTGGACAAAACGATCTTATTGTGGTGGAGGAAATTGTAATTCTCTCTCTGGAGTGGCTGCAATTTTTGGAGCTCAAACAGACAAGTCTGTGTTTGTCAAAGGGCCGAGAACAAAGAGGAACAGGTCCCAGAAGATACATGTTACAAAAATTGGACTGCATCATCAACAATCACAGAAAAAAGAAGATTAAGACGTACTTGGTAGCAATCTAGAGCCCCTCAAGGTGAGGGGCTCTAGCCTCAAGGTAAAACACCTCTGAATAGTGCTAGTCAACAACTAAAAAGAGAAATTCAAGCGAGTAAAGAATGAATCAATTGAAGCGTATCTAAGAAAACAAACGACTGGCAGCAGCACTATTCTCTTTGGAAAGCTACAAACAAGCTGAAAGGGCCAATAACCCAAATTCCTTCAATAAGACAAGAAGCTGGAAAGTGGACAAAAAATAACGAACAAAAAGCAAATAATTTTGCGATTCATTCAAGATGAAGCCTTGCTTCACCTAAGGAAGTAATGTCTGAAATCAAAGACAACATCAATCCGAAAAAGTTCCAGGGTTCGATGTAATAACTGGTGAAGTGTTAAAGCAGTTACCAGGGAAAGCTACAGTTAAGCTGAATTACCTAATAAACGCTGCCTTTAGATTAAAGTACGTGCCTAGGTTGTGTAAAGACACAGAGGTCATTATGATTCCCAAACCTGGTAGGTCACCTCATGAAGTTCCATCTTACAGAGCTATATCTTCACTACTTGTAATATCGAAGTTATTTGAAAAATTATTGTTAAAAAGACTAAAACCTATCATTGAAGAGAGAAATTTAATTCAATAGAAACATTTAACCATTGATCAAGTACATAGAATCACTAATATTATAGAGAAATCCTTAGAAGAAAATAATGTCTGTTTTACATCTTTCTTGATGTAGTACAGGGATTCGATAAGGTATCGATGAAGGTCTAAATTATAAACTGAAACTATTCTTGCCAAAGCAATATTCTCAAATCTTGAAGTCTTACATTTCTGACAGATACTTCGGGATCAAGCAGGAAGGTGCTTATTCTAAATTGAAGGAAATTAAAGCAGGAGTGCCGCAAGGAAGTGTTACTAGGACCGATCTTGTATCTCTTGTACACTTGTGCTATTCAAGCATTAGAAAACAACACCTTTGCTACTTTTGCTGATGACACAGCTATATTAGCAGTAAAAACAACCAATGCAGAAGCCATAGAAAAATTACAAATGGTTCAGTTTTGGGGCTGTACCAAACAAAGTAACACCGACACCATCCAACGATTCCAAAATAAAGTGTTAATTGAGGTGTCTAGTAGATGCATTTGAAGACTTGATAGTGGAATTTCCAGAAAATTTTAAAAATCAGAGAAAAACTACAAAGAAACAGAAGCACAAACTTGATTGCAAGCTGATTCTCACAATGTCTGATTGAACAATATAGAAAAGAGTTATTAACTACTTCATTATTTGGTAAAGTTTGTAAGACACACAGGTTGTGCTTCAACCGTTACTGGAATCCTTTATACAGAGTTTCTTTCTAGAGCCACAGCTTGGGGAAAAATAATGAAGATAGAGCTAAATGTTTGTTAGAAACGAAATTTGGTTTTCGCATTTCTAGTTGTGGACTTTTTATAAACGCGAAATGGCCACTTCTCGGTGCTTCAACAGACGGTATAGAAGAAAATTCTGGACACTTAGTAGAAATTAAATGTCCTTTCACGGCCAGGAATTACGAGATAAATGAAGCAATTCAAAAAAATAGATGGTTATCTAGAAAAGGATGGTGACCAAGGCCGAATGAAAAAGATAATTATTTTTATCAAGTACAAGGACAATTAAGTATCTCTTCAAAAAAGAAATGGTATTTTGCCGTTTGGACTTAAAGAAATTATTTACTTGAAGGTTGAAGTTGATGAGTTTCTTCAGAGAAATATGTCGCCAAGATTACACGCATTTGATTATAATTGCCTCTTGCCAGAAATAAGCATAAGCTTTAATTTAAAATATGTCAACTTTTAGTCATTGTTTCCGAAAACAATTAAATGAGAAATCAATTAAACAAGGTGAAATTGTCATCGATATATATTTAAGATATAAGCCTTATATAGAAAATTTAAAATAAAAAAACAATCAAGAAGTAGGTATAGTACTTATCAGTAGCTTTTTTTTGTTTATAAATAAGTAATACTAGAATACTTGAATAAATGGCAAAAAACATTATTTTTTATAAAGAACACTTTCAAACACCTGCAAATCCTAAATTGACAGTCCAAGGTGGTAAATAAATCCCTTGAACCGTTATTTCTCACCATCTGGTGTTATTTTAAATTTTGTTAAAATATGTTTTAAGCTTAAGGGGTAGATACGCATTTTTATTACCTGCTAATTCATCCCTTAAGAATACCGATGTCTTTAATTTTTTACAGTTAGGACGTTACGTTTGCTGGCAAATGTACGATATTTTGCCATTTGTATTTGTGGAGATTTGACAATTAAACAAATAGATTTTGTTTATTGTTTCCAGCCTTATTTTGTGGAACTCCATAATCATGAAATAAATAAAGATTATTAAAAGTTTCACAGTTTTATTAAAATATAACCTGACAATATTGTTTCGACAGCTATGCTGTCATTATCAAAGGTAATATAATTATAAACAAACACGTCGCTAAGGTAGATACAAAATAGGTAACTAGATAAAATAATAATAATAATCATAATTAAACATCTAATACTTCCAGTAACGTAATAAACAAATAAATAATTCCAGTAAAACAAATAGATAATTCATACAAAACGTCTTATGCAGTCTATAGCAGAAAGTTGCTTATGTCCTCTTCTATTCAATGGTGTGATAATACAAATTTTTGATCATAGTGTGTTTTGTCCGGTTCTTCTAATTTCTTAAATTAAAAGTATTACACAATTCCTCTTTTTATAGAGATTACACAGATTATATATTTAAATAAGTGTATACATATACTGTTCAACAAATGAACTGGACAATTTGTTTATATTGGTATTTGCGTATATTTTATTAATAAAAATATGATTATGTTAATACGTAAGTTGATATTGAAGCACAATACAATTAAATATGCTTGATATAAGTACTATAAAATAAATACTCAATGGTTTTATGGGAAATATTTAAATATTTAAAAAATTACACCAATCTGTGCAAATGGTGCAGTTCATTAGTTGAGCAGTATATTTGTACACCGAATTGACCTAATACATTCATAAACATATTTCAATTGTACTTTTTATTTATCTTTTAGTAGGTTTGTTTACGCCTGGTACAAGGTTGAAATGCAATCGACTGGGTTATATTGGGTATTACAGAGTTGCCAAATGTCGGGTGTCACTAAATGCAATAATTGTTAAGTAGTCACATTGACAAATATTATATAAAAATATACACCTGTATATTAACGAGCGCCGCCTGGTGGAGACCCTCTAGAACTAATTTGTATATAGCTATATAAAATATGTCAATTTGGCACCCAACCAAAAGTTGTGTTTTTTTAATGTAGATGGGGCTGTATTGTATACACTCTATTTCCAGCTAAAAACAGTCTGACACCCAATGCTGGGTGTCGGATTGCAAAATTGGGTGCCACTCTTACAATGAATATGCAATTTTGGTGTCACAAAGACAAGATATATATATATATATATATATATATATATATATATATATATATATATATATATATATATATATATATATATATATATATATATATATATATATATATATATATATATATATAAATTAATTAAATGTTGATATAATATGGAAAAATTATTTATCTCGGACCAGGAATCGAACCTGGGCAATCTGAACCTGCAACAATTGCATAGCAGATTTTGCTAATAATATCAAAATATGAAATGAAACTTTCTGGACGATTTTCCAATTTAGAAGAAAATAACGGATAATTTTAATCCTTTTTTTATTAAGTCAGTTTGAATAATACTAGATAATACCTTCCTATGTGAAAAATCCATATAAACTCTCGCATAAATAAAAGTATTCAAGCACTGAAATTAATCTATCCCCATAGACAAATATTAACTACTGAAACAACAAAGACCTTGCATTGTTATTCACTTATTTTATCTAATTTTTTATGCTGTAGCGAAATTTACGATGGATAAATAAATCCATTTATTTAATATTATACTGTATATTTATTTTTGTTGTATTTTTTAACTATTTGCTAATTGTGAAATAAATAAGGATTAATAAAAAGTTTCAATAAATTGTTTTAAATAAGTTTTACTATTTGCTAATTAAAACTTACTTCTTACAAAATACGTTATTCAATAGTTTTATTCATACAAGTAATTATAAATTTTATACACTGTTTATCGGTTTCGAAGATATGCAAAAATCAAATTCGTTAATAATGTCAGTGTTGCATATAGGTACTTACCATTTTTTACGATAAATTCAATTTCACTTATCACTATTTCTAATATTCTAATTCAATGAAAAGATCTATAGCTGAACCCCACTAATCTTGTTTGAAGAACAAATGTGGTTTCCGACAAAAAACAACTATTTTCTACTTAATGCTCCTTTGTTTTTGATTCTTACCGCTCACCGCTCACGGTTTACCGCTAAGATGCTTTTTACTAAGAACACAGTCCCCAATAACAATTATTTATCCTCTATCGTTATCAGTTTTGCCGCCTTTGATTTAGCCGCCGGCCCGACCGGCCGCCTGTATTTATTGCACACATTCGCACTGCATAGAAGAATATTTCTGTTTCATAGTTTATTGTATGATGAACGACTCCAATGAAATATAGAAATCTGTGGATTTGGGTTGTTTGAAAAAACATCCAAATAGAACGAATAATTTTGGTTTGTATAAAGTATAAGGTGTGTTTTCTTCTTGTTTGAAAACCAATCAAAGGTTTACTTACATGACTCTGGTCGTTGAACCAATGTCAACTATTTAGAACTCCTCTAGGGGGGGGGGCATGGCCCCCATGGCCACCCCTCAGATCCGCCAGTGGTTATGGGGTGTAAAAATGTTAAAAAACATTTTCCTTATGTTGGGATATCTTGTTCAAACTAGATATGTGAACGTAAAATGTCTTTAGAAACATTTTTTCTTACGGCCTACGTAATAATAATAATCGCCCCCGTCCCTCCCGCACAAGCTTCTAGCTTCTGGGGTTTGGTTTCCAGGCTATCGGTTGTAGCAATTATTATTATCATTATTATTAATAAAATATTTTTCATATTTTAACACATAAGGTCATTTTTCGTGATTTAGAAAATTGCGAATTTAACAGATACCTACCTATAATTAAATACCCACTATAATACCCACACCCGACTGTCTAATGATTCTGGCAGTGGTATCTTGGTATTCCTTATGATGCAAAAGATACCAAATCATAATTGCCAGAAACTTTGGAAAGTTGCTCGTGGGTGACAGACCGCCCAAGAGATTTTAACCAGCGCCCTCTGCAGTGCGGCTAAAATGCAGATTTAGCATGGCCATATTCTTGTTCTTCATGTTCGATATGATAAGATTAATTTTCTGGCTTGGTAAAAAAATACATCAATCATTTTCTATTCGTATGCTATTAGGAAAATTCTAAAATAAGTTTTTCAATTTATTCTATTGATTGAAATAAATAAAGATTAATAAAAGTTTCACAGTATTGATTAAATTATAACCTGACAATATTGTTTCGACAGCTAAGTTGTCATTAGCAAAGGTAATATTATAATAATAAAATAGCTGCTGAAACAATATTATACCTTCCTTCCCCTCGAAAAAAAAATTAAATACGTCACTGTAAGAACTGAAGCTTCATTATTTACCTAAGCTTGCTAAATAACTGTGTTTTAATAATTGGAGAACCAAAAATCAAAGCCTACTATTCGTAAATCATTTTTCACGTTTTTCTTGAGAATTTTCTTATGTAAGAGGATGAATATTTGTTATGGTTGAAAAGAGAACACAATACTCTATCGATTTCAGTAAAAAAAATGTAAATGTAATTAAAAAAGTTCTATGACGTCATCACGCTCACGCTGATTTAGTAAATACAAAATTTTCTAAACATATAGAATTCTATGCCATTTAATAATATATACAGTTTATACCATGTCTGATCGAAAATAAAGTTGCTACAAAGCGGGGCGCATTAAATCAACAGACTGTATATTTACTTATATTTACTGTCAAATTTTATTATTAAATATTCTATTTATCTATTCTATTAGTAAGTAATGTAAATGCCTAGTTTCTACAGCAATTAACAACTAAGGATTAACAATTAACAATTAATAAGTGACAACTAAGAAAATCTTGTCGGTTTATACAATTATAGATTAATAATTGATCATGCGCATTGCGCATCCAGTCCTATGTTTACAGTAACGCCATAAAACTTGAATTTTTGGAGAGTAACTTCATAATTATGTAGTGGCAAACCTGTTTTTTACTGTCAGATATGCGCTCTTGCGATTTCAACTAACAATTATTACAAAAATCAAAATAAATCAATCACTTAAAATCATGCTGACATAGCATTACGTTTATTTACTAACTAATCTTATTTTAAACTTCAAAAGATGGTTAAATGTTTGCCTTCTTCAATGCACAGTTCAACACGTCTGTTCATGTTATCAAACACTTTCTGTAAAAGGTGAGGTCAGCGTATAGTAATAAGAAGTACGGACAGTTATTCGTTTTTCATGTACCCAATTTCAATGGCCTTCAAAGGCTTTGGCGTGTAGGTTCAGCTAGCAGTAAAAGATGTCGCTTTAAAAGGAGGGAAATTCAAGAATTCGATTTACACCCACAATCAAATTAAAGGACCTAGGATAACGCAGGTTAAAGAAAATAAAAAGGCATTTCCACATTTTGTATTAATAAAACAAATAAAACTAAGGAGAGAATAATGCCTTACAATAAACCAGCAATAATAAGCATTAGTTTAAATTAAAATGATAAATTTAAAATATTAAAAATCATTCGTAAAAGCAGAGCAAAATTTTACTTTTAGCTTTAAATAATGACAAATTATAAAAAAGTATTTAATTAATTTAATTATTTAAAAATTATAAATCGCGAAAAAAACATTTCTACGTGCTGAAAATTTAAATTTGCTGAAAACTAAATTGATAGAAAAAAGTAGTTTAAACTGCTTTTAAAATGTTTTAAAAAGTTTATAGATCTTATTAGCTTGATATGAATCATTCCAAATTATTGCACAAAGAATTTTGAAAAAATGAAAGAAAGATCAATTTAGTTCTCCACAAAGGGTTAAATTTAAATTTTCAGCACGTACAAATGTTTTTTCGCGATGTATAATTTTTAAATAATTAAATTAAATTAAATACTTTTTTATAATTTGTCATTATTCAAAGCTAAAAGTAAAATTTTGCTCTGCTTTTACGAATAATTTTTAATATTTTAAATTTATCTTTTTACTTTAAACTAATGCTTATTATTGCTGACTTGTTGTAGGGCATTCTCCTATCCTTAGTTTTATTTGTTTTATTAATGCAAAATGTGGAAATGCCTTTTTATTTTCTTTAACCTGCCTTATCCTAGGTCCTGTAATTTGATTGTGGATGTAAATCGAATTCTTGAATTTGCCTCCTTTTACAGCGACATCTTTTACTGCTAGCTGAACCTACACGCCAAAGCCTTTGAAGGGCATTGAAATTGGGTACATGAACATCAAAGACGCCGGTAGCCACTGTCCGTACTTCTTATTACTATACGCTGGTGAGGTATAACGTTATCACATTCTTTCACAACTTTTGTTGTAAATCTTCTAGAGTATATGCAGCGGTGTCTTAAGAATGGTGTTTAACCATGAGCCACATAGAAGTAACCGAAGTGCTGAAAGTAACCGTATTGCAGTTCCTTGTCACCGAGTTGATCGATGAACCAATTCAGAACGCTGTTCTAGTATCTTTTGGTAGTGATAGCCTCTTCAAAAAAATGAGACCGACCAATATCCTTCGCGAAAGAGCTAGTCAAATACTGGTTTTTCGAACAATGCAATCGGTTTTTCCTTTAATGAAATTGGGATTATCGGTACTCCACATTCTTATCACTTGCGAATTAATATATCTACAAAGATAATACCATGATTCGTCTGAGAAGAACATCAAATTCAAAACATTATCTTCCAGATTGTCTCGGATCTAGGTACAGTTGTAATCTTGTGGTAGCAATTCCTGATAAAGTTGTGCTTTCTAAGGAAACGAATCTAAATCTTTTATCAAAATGGTTTAACATGTACTACAACTAACATGATTTGTTTCCAATCCAACCGCCATTTTGGATCCAAAAGTAAATGATAAGGTAAGTTATTTCAATTTATATTTACTAAAAAGTTAGATGCAATGTACGCAGAAATTCTGCAATTTATTAAACAGCAATGTGTATGTCTGTTGTCGTGTTTGGTAAACTCTATTGACAGCGTTTTGTTTGACATCTCTAGCCTCTTGGATTTTGCTCTTGGACTCATCTCGCAACGCTGTTCAGTTGAGTATGCAACTATTTAACGAAAAAAAGATTATCAGATATGACGCTTTTGTGCCAATTTGGCATTTGAGATGTTACTGTTATGTTCTTATAAGATACCCTTCGACAATGTTCATTAATATAAAAGACGAGAAAAAACAATTTTCGTAGCTATGAAGTACTACCATGAACCTACGAGCCTTGAATTATGGAGTAATCATGCAAGCTATTAATCTATCGAGACTGGCTAAACCTAAGGGCTAAACAATTGGGACGCACCTATACTTTCGGATTAAAAACCGCACTTTTTATCACGCACAATAAGGGAGATATGAGCATTTACAAAAATGTTTCAAATTCAAGTTTGTTAAAAGTTAAACATTATTTTAAGTTATTTTATAACAATTTTTAATAAGTGTCTGACCCACGGGTCATAGGTTCGCCACCACTGCTCTAGAGGATATGGACCTTGACCGATGAGAAAGTGACGCGCTAATTGAGAATCTCTTAATCCTCGCCCAAATGAGGGCTGTGGCTTTAGGCTTAACGCAAGTAAGTCACGTATGGTAATTTTAAAGTGTTTGTAAAACCACTAGCAATATTGAATTTTCTTTTAATAACTCTTCATTTTATTTAAAGAGTTATGTTACCCTCAGATTAATTTACCTCTCGTGTAAGAGACGGAGAAGTGGCCAGAGGTAAAAATATGCCTACAACTGGGAGGTTTCCAGGGTATATTACATACAGTTCCGTTATCATCTTTTCTCTAGCTTTTCGCTAGTCCCAGTGAAGCGAACTTGATTTTGCATTAGTACATACATATATCAAAAAGTGATTTAGATATGACTAAAATTAGACATATGTTTAAACCTCTACATCAACTCGGGATTTAAAGATTTTTTTTGATATCCGCTGTTTTTATGTGCAGTCTGAAAAAAATTGACAAGGTTTTCCATTTATTTTGATTTCCTATTACTTTTACTAAAACTGAAGTAAATTACATTATCAGATTTAAACTTTTAGAAAACCCAGAATCATTTATAAACTTAAAATTTTATATACAGGCTTATATCTCACAATTATCTTTTTGCTACTTAGGTGAGTTGATTTCAGCTCCAACCCCTTCAATTGAAAGTGGTTATTTAAAGATTATAAAGTGTACTTTGAGATTTTCATAACATTTTATGTGCACATATTTTTAACCCCTTTTAATGAACAACATACGCGCCACCAATGTACTCGCAGTTGACGTTCGCGCAGATTTTGATGAGTCATTGTGATGTTTCGAAACCTCGCGCACTTTAGCACTAATAGTTTGAATGGCCTGTAGAAACAATTTCTTTTCATCACATTCATACAGTATATCTCGCTAGTTAAACGAGTGCAATTTTCAAGTAATTTTTCTAGCCTTATGGAATGAGTCTCCAAAATGAAAAAAGATGTCTCTAAAAAAAACAAGTCTGCTCTTTCCAATGGTAAGAATCTGATTGGAGAAAAAGGTTTTATGCTGTTTGGGTTTGAAAATTCACAAAATTTGTCACGTTAAAAATTTGAACCTCATGCTCAATAGCACATATCCTGACTACAAAGTGAACTTAATATTTGATACTTTGGCAGCTTAAAAGTAGTAATGAGATTAGTTAGCTCACCAAAACATAAGTTTCTAGAACGTCTCGTTTCAAAGTTACCAGCTATCAAATATCTGCCCTAAATTGACGTGATGGATTATTTGGGCAACTTTGTGAGTTAACAGCAATAAAACTAAAACTTTTTAAACCTTCACACTGCAACCATAATGCAAAGCACGAAAAGTCTTTCGCTGCCATTTTTTAGGATGCTAGCTGCTATGGTTCCACAACAGTAGCAGGGAGGCCCCAGGACCCCAGCTATACTACTTATGAAGGTGAGATTTTACACAACATCCTCTCAGACATACGTCTGTGCCTACACCAAATTTCGGCAAGATTGGAGATGGTGACTAAAAATCTTTTTGGTCACTTGACATGGAATGACCCACATGATAACATAAGATTCAGGAGAAACAGTGCTAAAATCTTGGTCTAATTTGACTATTCATTGGCACAAAAGTCTTTTTTTGAGACCACCCATAAAATGATTAATCCCCCTCCCCCACTGAATAATGTCGCGAAATTAAAGATAATAAAAATCAGAACTAAGTGCAATAATTTTGGACTAATTAAAGACTAGATAGTTGCAATATAGTCCATTTTTTAAATCACCTCCTAATTTAATAAATTGACCCCCCCCGCACATATGAATGTTACGAAACTAAATACATACGTAAAAATCTAAAACACATACTATAATTCTGATCTTATTATAGCCTATTTAGTGACACAAATACATTTTCAAAATCATTCCTTATTGGTAAATCCGCCCCCCATGAACAATGTAATCATGAAATTAAAGATAATAAAAATCAATACTAAATGGAATCATAATTTTGGACTACTTGAAGACTATTTGAATTATTAGTTGTCATCTTTCCAGTTTTGAAAGCATCTCCTAAATTCATAAATTGCGCCGCCCCTCGCTATATGAATGACACGAAACTAAATACGTAAAAATCTGAGAAAACATACTACAATCTTGAACTTATTATAGCTTATTTATTGGCAAAAAAACCTATTTTTAAAATACCTTAAATTGGTGAACCCACCCCCCATGAGCAATGTCACGAAAGTAAAGATAATAAAAATCAGAACTAAACCGAACCATAATTTTGAACTAATTAAATTCTATTAGTTGGCATATAATCCAGTTTTGAAATCATCCCCTAAATTAGTAAACTGCCCCCACCTATATGAATGTCACGAAACTATAAAAAACACTATAATTTTGAACTAATTAACGCCTATTTATTTATTAACACAAAACTCATTTTTCAAATCACCTCTTAAATTGGTAAACTGTCCTCCATGGGCAATGTTACGAAATTAAAGATAATAAACATCAGAACAAAATCAAACTATAATTTTGAAGTAATTAAGCCTATTTATGGACACACAACCCATTTTTCAAATCACCTCTTAAATTGGTAAACCGCCCTCCATGGGCAATGTCAGGAAATTAAAGATAATAAAAATCAGAACTAAACCAAACTATAATCTTGAACTAATTTAAGCCTATTTATTGACACAAAACCCATTTTTTAAATCATATCTTAAATTGGTAAACCGTCCTCCATGGGAAATGTTACGAAATTAAAGATAATAAACACAGAACAAAACCAAACTATAATTTTGTACTAATTAACCCTATTTATGTACACAAAACCCATTTTTCAAATTATCTCTTAAATTAGTAAACTCGGTTGCATGAGTAATGTCACGAAATTAAAGATAATAAAAATCAGAACTAAACCAAGTCCTAATTTTGAAGTAATTAAAGCCTATTTATTAACGCAAAACCCATTTTTCAAATCATCTCTTAAATTGGTAAACTCGCCCCCCCCCATGAGCAATGTCACGAAATTAAAGATAATAAACATCAGAACTAAACCAAACCATAATTTTGGACTAATTAAAGACTATTAGTTGACATATAACCTAGTTTTGAAATCATCCCCTAAATTAGTAAATTCCCCACCCCCCCAATATTAATGTCATGAACCCTTATAATTTTGAACTAATTAAAGTCTATTTATTTATTGGTACAAATCCTATTTTTGAAATTCCTTAAATTGGTAAACACCCCCCCCCCATGAACAGTCACGAAATTAAAGATAATAAAGACCAGAACTAAACCAAACCATAATTTTGGAGTAATTAAAGTATATTTATTGACACAAAACCCATTTTTCAAATTATCTCTTGAATTAGTAAACCCACCCTCCATGTGCAATGTCACGAAATTAAAGATAATAAAAATCAGAACTAAACCAAACCATAATTTTGGACTAATTAAATACTATTAGTTTTGAAATCATCCCTAAACTAGTAAATTTTGCTATATGCACTAAAAATTGATCTTTGTCAGTTGCCATTCGCTATTTTTCGTTATCTTACACATGAAAATTCAGTGCCGGTCTTTGGGGGGGTGCGAGGTCGGGCGCCGCCCGATTGCGCTAGGCTGTTTCAGACGCCGAAGTTGGTAAAATCATTCGATAAGTCTTTTTAAACCTAATAAGGGCGCTCTGAAGGACTCTGCCCGAGGGCGCCAAGAAGGCTAAGACCGGCACTGTGAAAATTTAAACCAAAACCAAACTTTACTAACATAGTAGTAGTTCATATTATAGAATTTAGGCTAGTCTATAATTTAAATTTTTGTAACAGTGCCAGCAACATGCTCACTAGAAGTTATTAAAAATTAAGGTTAGATATGCAAACAATATCTATCATTTATGTGATTGTCATTTAATGATTTAATTAATAAAACATCAACAGAGAGATTTTTCAATAATAGTTATTTATTTATTAATTTTTGAGCAAAGAATCGAGGCGACGGAGCGTCTCTCATGGCTCCGATTACTATGATCATTTGGTCGACCCTACAAGATTTATCCGATTCTGGAGGAATTCCACCCCCATTTATAATATATTTAAATAATTAATTGTACAATTTTGATTATTTGAATTATTGTTATGCAACTCTACTTGAACAAAATTGTACAGGGTGGCTCACTTAAGATGAACTTGTACCTTATTTTAGAAACTGTATAAGGGTTACAAAAACAGACTGAATACCAAAGTTGGTTGGTATAAAGCAAATTTTAATTTTTGTATATAAGGGTAAGTGTTTTTGAGTGTTACGGCTAGTATCAACTTTTTTATTTTAAAGAACACCCTGTATATTTTTACGATTTCTCGAGTCTACACTTCATCATAAGCATTTTTGGTTAATTCATACCTTATACTATATTTAATTTTATATGATTAAATAGACGGTTTCGCAGAACTTGATTAAATCCTAATTAACTTAATTGTAATTAAATTCAAAATTCAGAAATTTCATTGGCTTAGATTTAAGAGACCTGAAATTCTATCCAATTATATTTTTAAATTTCAAATTTAATCACAGCTGATTTAGTCAGAATTTAATCAAGCTTTGTAAAACCATACATCAGCTTTTAAGTTTCTACCAATTTAATATAGATATTTTATATTTCGAAAATGAACAGTTTTAAAGCTATCAGCATTTTTATACCGTCTTATTAGTTCTACAAAAATTTATTTATCTGCCTGATCATAATTCCATGAACAATATAACACTAATTTATCTACACCTTAAAAAACCATTAATAATAAAAATTATAAATATTAATAAAATAGTGACACAGCATAGAAACGTCGTGTATTAATTATTATTCCTTAATTAGTTAAATGTAACTTTCAGGTTGTAAATATATTTTTAAGAAAATTTGGAAAACTGGATTTACTCAAAAACTGTTCGGAATTCCGGAATATATGTAAAAGCAAAAATACTTAAATAAAGGTGTAGAATCTAAAAGTGTAACGATATACAAGATATACAATTAAAATAACAAGGTTAAAGTAGCTGTAGCGAAATGATTCACCCTGTATATACAAAAATATTATAAAATTAAAACTTATCTTATACCAATTAAATTAGGTATTTAACGTCGTAACTATTACAGTTTCCAAGATAAGATACTGGGTCATCTTAATTTATGTTTTTTTATTTAACATTTTTGATCTTTTTTTATAATTATTATTTTACACCTGCACTACAGGGAAACCGGCACCTATGGTTACATGTCCCCCATCTAAGAGGGATTTGTATCCACAACCCTTGCAGCACGAGCAGTGCTCTCACACTACTCGTCTACCATATGCCCCTTCTGCTTATAACTACTAAAATAAATTATCATACACTAGCGGCGGGTGCATATGTCAAACCTGGGGCACCGCCAATGGAACATACATCGCTGTCATATTTGTAAGCACACATTAAAAAGCAGCATATCATCATGTGTTTCATTGTAGGAGCCCCAGATTTTCATATGTTCTGGCCCCTACTGTTATCATATTATTTAGAAATTTAATGTTTTTTTTGTTAGCAAGTTCGTCAATCTGAATATACTATTATACACTATAAAGATGAGGTGAACTCATGGCCTACTCTGAACTCTATAATTCTGAAGTAAAAGTGTTTACATATTATGTAGATAAACAAACGTACATAAAACCAAAGACCAACATTTGCTATGAGCAAGATGGTGCGCCAACAAATTCTGCAGTTGCTGTCAGACAGTATCTGAAGTACTCTCCAACAGATGTATTAGCAAATGTTGATCGCGTGTTTATCTTGCTGGCAATTATTGCAAAAGTTGCATCAAGATTTCTGGAGCTGTCGGAAGCAAGAATATTTGCATACTCTCCAGCAACGCATGCGGGCTCTTTATTAAAGTTTAATATTTCACTTGTTTTTTTAATAAGTATGGTAAATTTTAAGAAGTATGGTGCTTCATTTGGAGCATTAGAGAGGCAATGGTAAAATTATGAGATTTTGTCTCATATTGAACATTTTAATGTATGTAATATGTGTAATAAACGTGTAAGACCTTTAGATATAAGTACTGTCAATTTGCTGAACAACAAATTCAGATTTATTAATGTTAAGTTAATAATTTGATAATTAGTAACTAGTCAAACATATACAGTCCTCTCTATAAACGCAATACTCTGTGTAACTTAAATCCTCGTGTCTTTTTACATAACTTATTTTAATAATTAGGTGTCTATTATTATTTTAATAATACCGTGTCTATTTCTTAATTATTTATTGGCTACATCGATCAACTACAGCGAGTTGCCCTCACTTTCAGTGTCTTTTAATGAGTATCAGACTAATAACTGTGCTATCTGAACATAACAATAAGAAATAATTATTTATAGCCAATAATGATCAAAAAACTAATTAAATTTCTATTCCTTAAGTGTAATCCAGTTACTTGTATTGTTATGTAATTGGATTACTATACAATTAAAGTACTTTTGTAGGTACTTTACTTATAACATCTGCCTAAATCTGTTTTTTTATTGTTTTTTTAGTCACCACTTGCATGTCTTTTAGAGTGCTTAAACATTAGCACTTTAACGTTTACTAAATCAACCGTTTTATTAAACTTTAATCGCCGATAAAGGGTTTAACAAACACAGTGGCGGTGAACAAACATTTTAACAAAGTTTCAATTTTCAGCAGGTTTATAATTTTTATGCACCATTTAAGCCTGAATGAGGTTGTTTGCTTTATTCTTTTATTAAACACTATTGTTATCACTTCTTTACACATTTCTTAATTAGTCGTTGTGTTAGTCACACAATTTCATTTAAGTATGAAATTCTATAATTTGTTAACGTGTATTCTCATGGTAAATATCTATTTACAGGATCTTTAGCTGCCGTTGAAGTCCAGTTACAGCTTTCCATTAAGGTAAGTTTTTTCTCTTGCTTTGAAATTATTACCATTTGAGTAATAACATAATTCCATCAAGTCTGGTTTCTGACTTCAGATTGCTATTTTCCTTTAAATAAAGAAATTTCTTTAAAACCTTTCTTTATTTTGTCACTTGAATAATTGCTTATCTTGGTTTGATAGACCTACACAACACTATAAGTCTGGAATAAAAAATAGATATAGTCTATACCATCGCTATTGACCCCTACAGTATTACTAACCCAATTAGGGCTAATTTTGAACATTCATTGCTTTTACCTGTTAAATACTCTTTCTTAAAAAATATTTTATGTCTGCCTATTACAATGTAAAGCTAATGCAAACATTTTAGAGGTGAGGCTTTATAACTTGTTTCCATTGTTATATTGAAGAGGAGGTGATTTCATATGGTATTAATGCTGGAGGTGACAGTAGCGGTGGTATAGACTATATTCAGTTTATTTTCTTAATTATGTATTTAGAGATAAGGCTAAAGTTTTGGTTAATGTCCTTCACAGTAGTTTTAAAATAAACTAAAGCATTATAAACAAAATACAAACTTAACATTATATAATACAAATCTACTATATATTTTCCTGATAAATAAAAAATATAAAGATCAATCTTTTTCTTATCTGCAACGGTTGTTAATCATTTTTGCTTTTTGTGTTTACTTAAAAATTTAAAATTTAAGAAACAGATAATAAAAATTAGATCCACCTAACAATAATATACATTCATACAGTTAACAAGTATATTACATCCTCGGTAAGTAAAAAACATAACCACATCAGTCATTTATACGTAACAAACTCAGTCATAATCATGAAATGCATTCTTTCATTATTACATATATACAAATCAGTAAATATGGTATCAAGAATATTGTTATATTTTATATTCTTCTATAGGTAAACTATTATTATTAATTATATTTAAATCACAATCAGAAAGAACCTTATAACTAACAAACGATGAAGTTCATTAATCATTATTATTATTTTCAAAAAAAAATTCTGATCGTTTAATAAATACATTATTATATTTCCATTCTGGAAGACAGATATAATGATAAAAGATGATGAAGAATTGACCAGCTTTGTATTTGTCTTTGTCAATATTTAAAAATAATAATAATGAATTCCAATAAAATAATTTAAAAACATTTAATAAATTCTTGGCAAGATTTGCTCCAATTTTCTTTACCAGGCCCTAATCGTTTCATTATTCGCAAATTAGTCCATAAGTTTAATGTGTTGCGAAATACATATCACTTTTCAAAAATTTACATAATAATTATACATGAACACGTTTACTTTTATAATACAGTAATCATTATTATTAGTTCATTGTGCAAAAAATGCTTGTACTACACGTTTTTAAACATTCTTATTTCATTCACTTCTTTAACTTCATTAAAATATTAATTGCACTATAATATTATAATATTATTAATGTTAAGACCACAGCTCCAGAGTGTGATGTACAATCTGCATTGCAGATAAAATAAATATTGTATATGGTACACAGTACATACTTAAAAGTAAGTATATACGGATATGTAGTAAAGCAATTTGCTAAATTAATATTGTTTTTATATACTATTGTAGAATTTGTTATCATAACTAGAATGCAGTAATTGCTATAATTGATTTGGCGGTAATTTTCGTGTCTTCTTTTGCAACTGCCATCTTTGTAGTGGAGGGATGGCAAACAGCATTAGTCCACTAAACGCTATTGTGATACCGGATACATAGAAGCCTGGGTCATAGGAACCTAGCATGTCATAGAGTTCACCTGGAAATAATAGAATAAATTAAAAATCTTCATAATAGTTAGTATATTACGGTAGGATTTTGATAAATAGGTTTTCGAGATTTGTTGTAAGCACTTGATGATTTAAATTAACGAGCACTATTTAAAAATAAAACTGTACAAAAGTATTACAGTGTTGCAGACTTTTAATTGTTTTAAAAGAAAATTTTTATTTGGTTTACTAATCTGCTCCTACGTAAAATAATAATGTATATAACATCTATCTCAGGTTACTTTATTGACTGTAAATTATTTGATAAGCTTTTAATTATTTTTGCTCTCTTTTATGAGACAGACAATAAATAATGAATCTTCAATTGGGTTCTTTATTGAAATTCCAGTTTTATAAAAAAATATCTATTTTTGCTTTTGTGATAGTTCGAGTTTTTGAAATAAATATACACTTTTTTAGACACTTGTTAAACTATTAAACTTTTTATTTATCTTGCTTTTAATTCAATTCTTTACAGGAGATATAAATTTTACAACCTTTCTGTTTTAATATATTATTCTTTTTTTTGTTTACCTTCTTTTATATTGCAATTATTTCTTATATCTTACTGTTGTTCATGTTTCGTTCCAAATTAGCCTGCCTTTGGTCATTATCTTATATCATGATTATTGTAACTTACTTGGAAACTAAGTATGTACTTACATTTCAATATAGAGATTGGTTTGTCAGTAACCGTAGTCAAGCCAATTTTTGGATTGTTATATTAAATCCAAATTATGTTATATCCAGTGGCGTAACTACCGCCTCCGCAAACCCTGCATCGCAGGTGGGCGCAACCCTCCGAAGGGCGCTGCTTTTGTGAAGTTTTATTTCGTTGGGAATAGACATTTTAAAACAAGCATTGGAGGTAAAACATTATATGAAAACAATAAAAGAGAATATGCATATACATTACTCCAAACAATTAGAGGATATTGCGTTATAATAATATTAGGTATTTAAATAAGATAATTAACTTATTTAGTAGTGATTATTTACCTGCTTTGACGACGACGCGACGCTAAAAATAACCAAAACACTTTCGTCGTATGTGCTTCGTACTGAGTACTTGTAAATTGTAATGAAATTTGAAACTTGTTTAAAACCCTCGAAATAAATATGCTGACTTGTTGGGTCAACAGATTGATAATTTTCGGAGAAATGTATGGCTGTCCTCCAGTCTAGGTACACCACCCGCACTCGCACATGTTACATACCATTCGATGCGTTTCATAGAGCTGAACGATAGTGAAATTGGGGGGGAGGGACTGTAGTTTTTGAGATAATCGCCAACAACTTTTTTGGGAAGCAAGCAATCCTTCCACCCCCACCCTATCTGAAAATCTAACCTCACCTAACCTAATCTAACCAAAAACTTAATTAAAACACGTATGAATTGATGAACAACGCAAACCTCAATTAAACCTAAGTTAGGTTAGGTTGCGATGAGTTAGATTCGGTTAGATTAGGTTAGGTTAGAACTATTGTTGGAAAATGCTCGAGCATTTATTTTTGAAGAATATTCACGGAGCACAAACGAGAAAAAAGGCGAATAAACCCTCAAAAGCGAGCAGGACTGGAGAATATATCTTTAACTTGCAAAGATATATCCAAAATAAAGATAATTTCAAAAGTTCTTGAAATATTCTCAAAATGCTGAGTTTCGCTTGGATTAATTAAATTGTGTTATCCCAGTGCTTTTTGTCTTTAGGCACTGGACTATAAGCAGTGTCCATTTATAAGTGTTACCGACAAAATTCGTGAAGTGGGACACGTATTTATCAGTGGTACGATGTTCAATGTTAATATAAATTTTTCTATGTCATTTAATTAATGTTATAAAAATTTCGATTTTTTAAAAGTTATTAACATGATTATCAAACATGATATTCTTATAAACAATAAGGGATTTATAATAAACAAATTAAATTCTTATTACAAATTATTCCCTTATGCAGAGATTTGCAGAATTTTGATTTTGATGTTTTAGTAGCTTAAAAAAATGAATTAGCAAATATTGAGTTTTTTTTCTCATCATACTGTATTTATCGAATACTGTATGTCATCGATCATACTGTATTTATTACCTGTAAGTAACTACAGATTTTGTTCATTACTAGACAATTTCTGGCGCCGAAATGTCCCTGCGCCTAAGTGGTCCGCGCCGAAGTATCCTTGCGCCGAAGTGTACTCGCGCCGAAGTGTCCCGCGCCGAAACGGCCGCGCCCAAATGTCCGGCTCCGTTGTATATACGAGGGGCGCAAAAGTTGGTCCCGCAGGGGCGCGCAATCTTACACAGTTACGCCACTGCTTATATCATTGTCAATAAGATTCAGAATGTTTTATATTTTTACTTAACTTATTTACATTTTCTTTTTCAAAAGTAGTTGCGAGTGAAAATCCTCTCACCCGAAATCATCCCCTTAACCAAATTATTATAATGTAGTTATATATAACAAATCAATGAAATCAACTCATACTTGAATCATTTTTGTGGTAAATTCCTTTTAAATGTTCAAATGACAATTATTATTGATAAATGGCAAATAGCCAACACTTCACGTTTCTTTATGGTGTATCAATAAGAATACACGAATCATCTAACCAACTCTTTTTTGAACTTCAGCAGCTAAGGCAATTACTTTACTTTCATGACTGTTACGATAGAAAAATCATTATAGTATATAGAAAGTTACACTTGGTCAGAATTTTGCTGGTCATAACAGTACTTAGACAAGTTACGAATCATAACAATTTTGTTAGTTTGTTGTTTTCATAGCAACCAACAATGATTCGGTAAGTTGAGCTTTCTGTGATAATTAATTAAGCTAAAAACAAATAAAAACAGATCGGTGGCACAAAAATGATATTTAATGGATTAAATTGACTACATTAAATTAATAAATTAAACGCCTAAACTATAGGCAACTTCTTATAGAATATTAAAATATAATATATTGAGAAAACTGAAAATCATTAGTAAAAGTTATGATGACGCTCTATTTATCTAACTTTGAGAAACATTTACATTAAAAGTATAGCTCTAGTTGGAGGAGTGAAGCGTGATTTAGCTAAATTGTCTACTGTTAATTAAGTATTCAGTGTCGAAGGGTCTTCATACTCATCTGCATTGCAAAGACATTAGTAGGTATTGCCCCACCTGAGGCAGACAGTTCTCACAAAAGTTTTTTCTAATAATCTACTGTCTAATAGGACCTGTTTCCTTATAATATACTATACATGTCTTATAAGAAATGCACGATGCTGTAATTCTGTTATGACAATCCGATTTTATTTAATTCAAAAATTAAATAACATAGAGTTCTAAAGACTACAAAAGAGCCTCGTTCTAGGTACTTTTTGGCATGACAAGTCTCATAAATGACGAGTCAACTTTTTCTTTTCAAATAGTATTACATATGATCTAGAACATAGCTCCATAACTTCTAGTGTCGAGTACCATTTAGAATATTGGATTTTGCTAGGCTCCAAATCACCAACACT
Source organism: Agrypnus murinus (assembly GCA_929113105.1). Classification (NCBI taxonomy): domain Eukaryota; kingdom Metazoa; phylum Arthropoda; class Insecta; order Coleoptera; family Elateridae; genus Agrypnus; species Agrypnus murinus. The sequence goes on along the minus strand of OV816028.1, from coordinate 6,408,027 downwards.
TCATTAAGAAATAATCTCCTCAACAAATATATACCTCGCTGATTTGCTATTGTCTTCTGAGGCAGGCCAATCCGTTGCATATTCTGGCCAGAAATTGGACAAGGCCGCTATCGTAGCAGCAGCTTACTGGCGGACTGCCAGAGTCACTTAGCAATAAAATATGAAGTTATTTTCCAATAATGTATGTTGTCTGGTTGTAGGCAATTGTTTCAATGCTCAGCTCACTGCTGGCTTTAGAACTTTAGAAACTTAAGCGGGGTATCGGCTATGTTTTTATATATACATCGTGTTGCTCATTAACTGCTTCAGGTTTCACTCCACACCAGAAAGTTGGCATTTGGATGTTAACGATGAGAAACAAACTCTCTCAAGTCGTCGTTAGACAGATTTGCTAAGATCGGTGGGGAGATGATTGTACCATGTTTCCAGTTTATCATTTTGAAGTAACTTCTCGCTTGAGAATTCAAGGGAGGAATGAGAATACTCTCTCCTTCCTTCCTTGCCTTCATTATCTGAAAATACCCCAGCTCACAAACATGTTGGCCATAGTCAAGAGTAAAACATTTTTGCCCCTGTGCATTCTAGTAAACACAATCTAGGTGCATGTTCTTTTCATTCAGTGTAATCATTAATTCGTTTTTTATTTCAAATATTGTAAGCAAAATCTTCAAAACAGCAAGTTCCTTCAAAAATTGTTTATCATCAGATCCAATGACTTCTGGTTAGAGCAAACACTTCAAGTTACCACCTCTGTGTCACTATACATCATTACCGTGTTCAATAGAAGTCACTGAAGTTAACGCTAAAGTTAGGAGTAGTAACATACTCTCTCATTACTTACTATATTGGTTCTTGTAAATTATCGAGTCAGGTTAATGATTCCCAAATGGAGACGTCTTCAGAGTATGTTCCAGTTACAATTACCAACTGAATCACATCACACATCCTCATCTTTATCCATGTTCAGTGATGGCCCGTTTACCTATTTAAGATTTTTCATAGGCATTTCTCTAATACATGAAACCAAAGCAGCAACTACACGGTTAGACACTAGCAGTTACAGTGGTATTGGAAAATTTCATTCTTCATTGTACACTCGTACTTAAACTTATATGCTCTAGTGATCTTTTTTTGAAGTCACTTTCAGAACAGCATACATTTCAGAGAAAAAAAATCTCTATTTGGTGGAGGGTAAGCACGGGTGGGATTTGATTATCACGTCCTCGTGGTGAGTCCGTGGTTGTTTTAAAATTTCCAGCTCTTAAATAGGCAAAGAACTGCCTTGGCAAGTAAAACGTTTCAACAATGTTCTCAGTGGATCTTGTCCAAAGTCAGATATGGTTGCTATGTAAATTATTATTCATCACCTGTTAAGGTATTCATCACTGATTCAATCGGAGCCTGACTATTGTCAAATGCAGTCTTATTTTGATCCTTTGCAACACAAACTACTGAACCACTTGCTGGAATCATTTGCCATGATTTAAAGTCCCAAAACTTTTTATTTTCTTAATTTCACAATTCTTAACCTTCAAAATTCGATTTCAAACATCTAAGCATTCCAATAGTTGAATATTCGAAGTACTGTATAGTCTCTTGAAAACATTCAGTATTTTATAGCAGAAACTGTTACAAAATAAAATTCTAAAATTTTCAGACTTTAATATTCAGGAGTTACAAATAAAAACATTTGTACAGAATCTCAGACTACCTTTCAGGTCAGTTAACTCTTATAGTTAGGTTTTGCAAGATGTTGAAATTCAGATTTTCTAAGTTTTGCAATCTTTTAGTTGGGAATACAAAATTTTGAGTTTCGACAGTGTTTCAGAAAGTGATTATTTGATGTTTAACGTTTCCAAATGTAAACATGATTGCACAATGTGCAGTTAAATTAAACATGATTAATTATAATTGATATCAACTGCAGATGTTAATTTAATTTTAAGTAGCGATTAGGTTAGGTTGAGTTAACGATTAAGTTACAGTTAGGTTAGGTTAGATTATATTCGATTAGATTAGGCTTAGTTAGATCATGGTGGGAGAGATTAGGTTAGGTTAGATTAGATTCAAATTTCAAAATTAGGATATCAGAATCAAGTTTTTCATTTACAAAGTTCTAGATTTTTGGAGTTTTGAAGAATATAGTGTCAGGAGGTTTTTGATGTTTAATGATATAAACTGTCAAAACTGTGCCTGAATTTACGAGTTTTAAAGTGGTATAATATTTGAGCTATAAAAGTCATTCTTTCAGAAATATCAAAAACATAAGTGGCTCCTCTAAACTATAAATTATTCTCAGTTTTCTCATTCATAAAATGTTCAAAGTAAATAACACAAACCTGCAATTGGAGGTCCAACTAAGGAAGCAATTCCTTGGAAGAGTAGAAGTAGACCGAAGGCATTGGTAAGTTTCTCTAATCCTAAAAGATCTACTAGAATTACGGACGTAAGGCCAACGTACGCCCCGATAGTAAAACCGAAGACTGAGCCATAGACTGCCAATGAATAAAAATCGTAGCAGAAGGCACTTAACGTGGTTGCTGAAAAGATAAATTTCAATAAATTAATTATATCAGATCAATTTCGCCTAGTTATTTAAAATATTACACTTTGGAGAACTCTAGGTATTAGTTAAAAATACATTACAAATACAAAGGTTTTGGGTTCAAATGTCAGACACTTTTAACTCAATAAAACAAACTCTACTCACCTAATCCACATATTGTTAGGCACACATTGTACACCCATAATCGATTAATCTTAGGATTATCAGATATATAACCCAAAACAATCCTTCCAACCGTATTTGCTATTCCAATAACAGACAGCAACATACTGGCTTTCTTCGCAGAGATCTCCAGGGTTTTAGCTTTGGATACAATATAAACATAAGGAATATTAAATCCGATACTAGTGAAGAAATTACTCAAGGTGAACAAGATAAAGATGGGGTCTTTAAAGAGTGAAAAATCCAACATCTCTCTAAGAGTGTCCTTAGTTTCTTGTGAACAAGGCACGAAACCGCATATGGTGGTCTCATAGTCTTTTGACTCAGAATGTCTACGTCTACTATGCGTTGACAGTCGCCGTCCCATTAAATCAGTTTCTTCGGGGTTCTTCAGATCATTTCTAGATTTATAATAAGGAATATTCATTAGGCTACCCTGATAGAAAACGTCTGGTCTGTATAATGGTCGTTGACGTTGATGTTGTTGCCTTCCACCTTCAGACTGTACTGAAGACAATACAGGATGACTGAAAGCTAATCTTGCAATTTCGGTGTTCTTAAATTTCCCATTGGAAATACCTCCATTCTTTTCTAAAGTGGCACTTTTTAATGGTTTTGTTGGTAAGGAAAAGTGACCCATACTTCTAGGCCTATCAATTTTTTCATTGCCAGAATGAATTAAAAGTGAAGGAAGGTTATGGTCTGATATGTGCATATCCTTTTTAGCAACAGAAGATTCCGATAGACATATACCACTGTTTTCAGGGATTTGTTTCTTTTTAGAAATTACTTCTGTTTCATATTCCAAAGGTCTGAACAACGCACCAAAGATTACACATTCTAGTACGATAGCAGATATAATCAGCATGGCTCCTCTCCATCCGTATTCGGTTAACAGAAGATTTATCAATGGGGCGAAAATAAATGTTCCAAATCCAGATCCGCATACAGCTATACCTGTCGCTAGTGATCTTCTCTTTTCAAAGTAAGTTGTAACGCTTACGATAGCTGGAAGGTAAATTAAACCAAAGCCCAGGCCCGTTCCTATCCCTATCGTGAAGTATAGAGTTGTTACGTTTCTTGCCCAGCAGCTTGCGATCATGCATATGCTTGCCAAAATTGCGCCGGCTATTGTTACTGGCCTGCATCCCCATCGGTTGACAAATGAACTTGATATAGGACCTGAAAAATATAAAATTAAGAATTAGACATTGACATTACTAGGTTGCTTCTAAAGGAAATGCCTTAGTTTAGGAAAATCTATTGTTTTAGAATGCCTCTGTGGTTTTTGTAATAGATTCTTTTGAGCAATTGGTGGGAGATGCATTAGCTCTAAAATTATTTAAAAAAAGTTTGACTAACGATATTATTCACTGATAAAATTATAGGTAGTCTCGGTAGGTTACTTATTAGTTCTCAAGTTATGGCAGAAGAATATTGATACCAAATATGGTAACAAATATCAAAGGTGAACAATAATCTTTGCACCTTGTTAGTACAAAACTAATTGCACCAAAATATATGTAGATGTCTAAAATCCTAGACAGGTAAGCAAGAGAAGTTTTGGATAAATGATTCAGAGTTTTATGTTATTGAGAGCTAAAGTTTAGGAACCTCAAAGTTGAAAAGAGTTTCTGAATGAAAATCTTCATAGTTATAAAATTCCAGAACACAATCAAGTTGCATCATTTTAATAAGTGTAGACAAGGCTCTAAGTTCTAAAACCATTAAATCCGAATTTTTGAGTGTAAAAACTCTAAAATTCGGATTTCAACTAGTTTCAGATCTTGGTATAAGAATTTTTCAATATAATAATTCCAGTAGGTATTTCAGAATACTTTAAGCTAAAAAGAATTTTAAGATTTCAGAAATGTTTGAAACATTCAGTATTGTGGCTGTATATGCTTCAGTTCTCGAATTCCTTTGTTTATAAACCATCTAAGATACATCATATTTGAGTATTATAAGTTTTATAACTGCAAAGTTTTAATTTGAATTTTCATATGCATTCGATCCTCTTCTACCTTGCAGTTTACAAGTTTGGGAACTGTGCCTTCATCTTGCTGCGATACTTCCAAAAAATACTGCCGCGCCTTTCTGTCCTTTGTCGGTCCTTTAATATCTTCCCAAGACCATCCTTTTTGTTGAACTGTTTATTGAATTCCTCTAACTAAAAACCTCTTTGGTCGCTTGCGTCTTCTGCTCCCTATTAGTTTCACTTCTACGACTTGCTTTAGTATTTTTGACCTTCTTTGTCTGTTAACATGACCATTGGCCATACCATCTTAATTGTGACTGATGGATTTTGGGTTTCAGGGATTTCAGTTTTAACTTGTCACGGTAGGTTTCGTTCTTTATTCTGTCCATTTCTGTCTTATTACCCTTGCTAATCTAATTCTTGCTAGTTTAGTAGTATGCAAGATTCACATGCATATATTAGAGGGGGTAGTCACACTGCATTTTAAATTCCTGCAACACTTCATAATGCATTATAGTATATTAAGTATCAAGAACTGTAAGGACAGTTTACCGATCGACGACAATGTTTGGCGACTGAGCGAAGCGAAGTCGCCAATATTGGAGGAGATCGGTAAACTACTTACTGTTTGAGATGCTTATACTATTTTTTGTACGACCATTATGAATACAAAGGTATTAACTAAGGAAATATCCCCGAAAAAAATAGATTTAAGATAATTTATTTTTGCCCTGTATATCCACCAAACATTAAGTAGGTTTTGTCGTTACCATGGATACGTTTGTAATTACTATTATTTTCGAATGTCACGATATTTGTCAAATTCGTGAGAATGAGTGAATCTGAAAACGAATATAATTTGGATATTGAAGAGGCCTGAGCAAATTTAAATAAACAACATACATTTTTTTAAATAGTCCAATTATTTAGAAAATAAATGATTTCTCGCGAAAGAGACATCTAAAGATCATGCATTTATTTTATAAATTACATATAATTTACTTACCGTTCTGTTTTTGACAGAACTGAACGGTAAGTAATTACTTACCGACGCGTTTTTGCTTAGCAACCAGTAAATATAACCTACTGTTCTAAAACCAAGTATGGTAAACAATCCGAAATAGCATGGTCGTACAAAAAATAGTTTTTGCGCTTTCTCAATCGTTTTGTACCTGTTTTATCCTTTCGCCCTGTTTCCCACTTGTTTGCTACGGTGTTGCCCACGATCGTTGTAAATTTGACTGAGAAGGGCTTACATTTCTTTATTGACTCGCCTAATAATGCCGTGAAGAGCAATGGACTCAATTTTTGATACTTTTCTAACTCCGGACTTCGTTTCAAGGCCTCCGATTGTACATACATATCTTACACATACGATGTTTTGGGTAATTGTGTGCAACCTTCAAATAACATTCATAAGTGTCATAATTCTCTTTTTTAGGGTTTCCAAAGTGTCGAGTGACTAGCTATATACGAATACCTTCTTGGTATCGATAATGTATGGTCTGCAGTAGGTTGTATTCCACCCATTGAGATGCCTCCCACTCCTTTTTTTTGGCCACGCCTACTGCTCTCTGATTGGCTATCCCTACTCCTGTAGCTCCTCCCCTTGCTTCTGATTGGTCGACGCCATCTTGGACGACACGCCTACTATTTTGATTCGCCATTTTGAATAGCCATTTTGAATCGCCATTTTGAATAGCCATTTTGAATCGCCATCTTGGATCGCCATTTTGAATAGCCATTTTGAATCGCCATTTTGAATAGCCATTTTGAATCGCCATCTTGGATCGCTATTTGAATCGCCATTTTGAATAGCCATTTTGAATCTGTCATTTACATATCCGCCATTTTGTATCTGTCATTTTGAATCTGTCATCTTGGATTTCCCGCCCTTGGATTTGAATTTTTAGTACTGCTACTGCCATCTATCGGCGACGTCATGTCATCGGTATAGTAGATTCCTCTCTCTCGCTCTCGCTTGGTTCAGGCCCTCTCTCTCGCTTGGCTCTGACCCTCTCTCTCGCTCTTGCTCTGGCCCTCTCTCTCGCTCTTGCTTGGCTCTGGCCCTATCTCTCGCTCGGCTTTCGCTCTGGCTCTCTCTCTCTCTCTCTCTCTCTCTCTCTCTCTCTCTCTCTCTCTCTCTCTCTCTCTCTCTCTAGCTCTCGCTTGTCATTTCCAACTTGTCATTATTTCCCGCCCTTGGATTTGAATTTTTAGTACTGCTACTGCCATCTATCGGTAACGTCCTGTGATCGGTATAGTAGATTTCTATACACCTGTAGATAGGCAACCTGCTACACCTTTTTTTTTTTATAAAAATTAATGGATCCAACGAGTTTCGAACCAGGGTTCGTAAAGTACGTCTGTTTACAAGTCCATAGCTTAACCCCGAGACCACGGAGCTTGTCTTTTAAATTACTGCATACGAGTTATTTATAAAAATGCTTTCACGTATATTTGATTAAATCCAATTTATTTAAAAATAATTCCCGGAAAATATTGATAAATATTGTACATTAATAATATTAAATCTTTAGGATTCAAAAATTATAAGCCAATTATGATTATTATCATGAGTCATTGAGATGAGACAATTATTAACCTTATATGAGCCAATCGTGAAGAAACTCCAGAAATTTTTCTTGATACATCTTAAATATAACAATTTGAAAACTATATACAGATATTATTACTACATGAGGCCCGTAACATCAGTCGATATTTAGTTATATTTACTATCTATTCTTTTAAACAGCTGTTATACTTTCCATGATTACTTTATAGTCGGGTATGTAGTACCATTATTATCCTACATTAACTTATATGAAAAATGAGATCGGTAAGGTAAAAACATGACGTCTTGATTCTAAAATTTATTTTCTGTAACGATGATTTCACCATTGCTAATGAATTTCCAATTAGCGGGTGTAGAAAGTTAAAATTCAAACATGAAAGACTATTGGTTTAATCGAAATATTTTAAAAGTTGCCGACGGCTAATTATTATTTAATAACAACCGTAAATTCTGAGTAAATCTGTTTGGATATTTCCTGAAGCCTAAATCAATTTTGTTTGTATTAAAATCTAGAAATTTCAGAAAAACGGATTTAAAATAAATTGTATATAGTTATACATTGTGAAATAAAAAATGCAAGAATAAAATACATACACGGATTAAACTAAACTATATATATTAAGAAATATTAATTACGGCTTTTATAGGATCTTACAGGAAAAAGATTACAGTCAATCAAGATCACAACACATATCATTAACTAGATATAAATAAATATATTATATATTGAAGGTAAAGACATGAGGATATCCATCGTTTGACTAATGTCTATTTATTAAAACAAATGAGTTATGAAATGAAGCAGGGAGTCTATTCAATGAACATTGCCTAATACTTTTATGATTTTTCTAGCCTATAGATCAGCAGTTAGAAACACGGGCCTGCTAAATGCCTGCAATTCACCTACCCTATCAATATATTGTACAATTTTAGATATGTAATGTATACGTTTTGTTTCTTACTTAAGTCTATTTTGTTTGTATGTTTGTAATATTTAGACATTTACGAAAATTAAATCAAGCTGAACAGCAGATTACTATTTTAAATTTAATAGATCATACGAATTATCTTACCCTGTTCTGAATGACTGCTTTGTATATCATGATGTGATATCATACAATTATATTCTAGTAAGAATTGTAATAAAGTCACTGCTATAAATAACAACATTCTTTATCACGATCATCTATCATTATCATAATCATCTAATGTCATGCAGAGTCAGCAGCTAGCTCCTAAGTTCGTATATGCGAGAATCGGTATTATATAACACACACATCAGTCTACATTCATTGCTCTAATATTGATAGGGACTTTCTAGAATCTATAAAGTTGTACTACATATATTCAACTAATTTGAATATACGATAACTGATACTCATTATACTTCTATGCATACAATCGAGGTATCAGTACACTCCAACCGCGTGATCAAGATTGTAGTATTCAAATCAAGCATCACTAAACGTATTCTTCATATATGAAATCATAAAATTCGAGTCTAACTACTGACGAGGTGAAAGAATAGTTGCAATCGGTTTATGCCCATACCAGGCTCCCTATGATTATTATAAATGTCTTAACAGAATAAAAAAGGGTGAAATGAATATAACTTATAGGATTTAATCAAACTAGAAGAATATCGATATATCCTACGTTGAGAAAATAATTATACTATGTAAGCATCGATACGCTACATATGATTGCGAGCCTGAGTATAAGCATAAACCCTATACTACAGATTTTTATCCTTTTTCATTATATCTACTACAGACGAGGTGAATGAATAGGTACATTTAACATGCGTATGCTACAATTATCTAATTTTCTAGGTTTCTAGACGTAATGTAATTTTGAACAGATTTTAACCCTTTTCGTTATATCTACTACCCCTGTAAGCGATTTCTACATATACGTTCTTATTGTTTATACACCATATAGATATTCGTAGCATCTAAAGTAAACTCTTATTTAAACGTTATTTTACAATATATCATACATTTCAGCAACTCCGAAATATGAAGATATGTAATAATTTACTATATACTTTTGTAGGATATTAACTTGTATAATTAATACTAACTTGTAATTATCTTCGATACCTTCGAAATATAAGTCTATAACATATCTACCCAAAAGATTCGCCGACAAACTTACTGAAGATAAAGTGGTCGATCTCAACTAAAAGATAGCGAATACAACTCTGTCTCTAGGATTGGTTTACCTAGGTAAAGTAAAAACAGAAAGATATCAACTGTATGCTGACTGTATGTTCATCGAGACGAATAAGGTATGAAATGTAACAGGTAGTCTATTCAATGAACATTGCCTAATACTTTTTTTTGATTCTTCTTCTACCCTATGGATTCGCATTTAGAAACATGGACCTGCTAAATGCCTGCAATTCACCTACCCTATCAGTATGTCGTACAATGCAAACATTTAATATTATTATTAAAATTTTATAAATAAAAACGATAAAAGAAGTTTATAGTTTTCATTTATTTTTATGTTAAACATATACGGTAGCAGGATCTAGATCGATGTATACAAATTCATATATGACAGAAATGTTATGTATCTCAATACATACCTAAAACGTATTCTTCGTATATTCAGTAAGAGCTACCCATTTCTTTTTTCTTTTTTTCTAGACATTCGAATTTTGAACAGCTTAATAATATGTTTTCTCATTTAATCATAATTAGGTTGACTTTATATAGTATTTTTCAAGAAAACCTTCTTCAGAAAAACCCTAATGATTCTTTCAGCATTCTGGTAGTCGTTCTCTGTAGCTCAGTTGGTAGAGATACCATCTAGACAGTGGAGGGTCCTGGGTTCGAATCCCAGCAGAGTCGATAAATTTTTCTATATGAATTTGCATTCAAAATATTATTTAATGTAAAATCATTATACAACTTAGTAAAAATTAACTTCATCTAAAAATTTATATATATATATATATATATATATATATATATATATATATATATATATATATATATATATACAGGGTCTTCATTAAGTTTGGAACCGGCTTAATATCTTCAAAACTATTAACTGGATTAAATTGAAATTTGGGGTGTGCATTTTATAAATTAATATCTATTGTACCTAATTTTTTCACCTGCTTTGCATCGTTACTTTACGAGATACACAGCCAACTTGATTTTTTTTAAATAGCAATTGGGGTCAAATTTGACATCATTTGAAAGCTTATTTTTTTCTAAGTACCATTATGTAATACACGTGTTGTATCATTTTGACAAAAATCGCCAAAAAAATTAAAATCAACGAAACATGTTTTATCCACAAAATTAAATTTATTACTTAATTTAATAATTTATTAAATTTAAGCATATTTGACAATTTCTTTACTGTCAATGTGTAACTTTTGACATTTCTATGAATTTTGTAAGATCACTATATATTTTAATTTTTAATTTATTCAACACTTTTGATTTTGTGGATAAAACATGTTTCGTTGATTTTAATTTTTTTGGCGATTTTTGTCAAAATGATACAACACGTGTATTACATAATGGTACTCAGAAAAAAATAAGCTTTCAAATGATGTCAAATTTGACCCCCATTGCTATTTAAAAAAAATCAAGTTGGCTGTGTATCTCGTAAAGCAACGATGCAAAGCAGGTGAAAAAATTAGGTACAATAGATATTAATTTATAAAATGTACACCCCAAATTTCAATTTAATCCAGTTAATAGTTTTGAAGATATTAAGCCGGTTCCAAACTTAATGAAGACCCTGTATATACAACACCAGTAGCCTCCGTCGGCTTTTTCTCTTAAGATCAGGGCCTATTTTACCATTAGGCGCGTGCCTAGGGCCCAACAGCAAGAGGGGCCCGAATTGGAAAACATAAAATCATAAAAATGCACAAAAAACCACGCGTGCAACTCAGTGCACGTGTCAGAAAAAAACTTCTAGTAATACTACCTTTCCACTGGCACGAAATCTGGGATTTCAGCTCCGAAATCCAGAGATCTCATTTTAGGGTTTCCACTGCACTTTTGCTGAGATTTCGTTAACGTTTATGTATTTGTTTGTTTACTTTTTGCGACACCGCATTCGTTTCAAATGGAGGATAGGAAAAATTGATATTATTTATGTACAGGGTGATCCAAAATGACTGAAGACAATTTGAATTTACCGCCACATTAAATTATTGTCGCGTTGGCAACATAAATACCTTTTAGACATTTTTATCTTGCTTTTATTTTACAGTGGCGTCTCAAAAATAATATAGCTTATAAACGTCATTAATTTTAAATAGTAAACTTATTTGATAATAAACTTGTCTAAAAAACTGTAGTTCTGAAAAGAACTGCTTTGCAAAATAAGAAACACGCGAAATAAAGCTAAAATTCAATGAAACCCCAGAACAACGTAGCAAAGCACAACGATGTAAACGAGAAAATGACGAGTTGACGCTGTAATTTGACGCAACACATTTCAACTGTGCTACACTAGCAACGTGAAATACACTAAAACCTAAAGCGCGAAATTCAAACCGACCTCACTCAATTTGGATTTCACTGTATAATGCACCAGACCACTTGAAAAAGCACCAAAAATACCAAAATTTCAAACCGTCATGACTTGGCGGATTTTGGACGAAAATGGATGAACCTTTGCGTGCTAAAAAGTTTGTAGTGTATAGTTTAAGGTCGTGCGAGCGAATGCTACATTTAAACCTTTTCGCCTCTCGACACCCAGAAGAAAAAAAATTATGATTAAAAAAATATCAAACTTTAACAGCTTGTACGGTGTACCAAAAAAATCGTGGACCCAATCGACTGCCAGGAACCCAATTGAACATGTGTGGGACATAATCGGGTTGTCTGCGAAACATGCAGAGACCACCAACTACTCTCCGAGAATTGGTAATAGAACTGACGCAATAGTGGAACAACATTCCCCAGAATGAGATTCGCGCAGGTTTGAACATGCTAGGTTGCAAGAGGTGCGCCAGCAAAGAGGAGGAAACACACACACATACACACACACGCACACACTCTTTACACCTGTTTGGTACTCCTTTCACTCGAATACGGGGCCCGAAATTTGCTGCGCCTAGGGCCCAACTCAGTTAAAAATACGCCCTGCTTAAGATCTCACACGGACAACCATTTTTGAGTCTGAAGATATTCATAGTCTAGCATAGCATATTGCCTTTTCTCTAACTTCGCAGCCCGGAAAAAATCTGGACGAATGAAGGAATAAACTACGGGGGACTCAACTGAGGAGACGAAACGAGTTAAATAAAGCGTCCCCGACCTTGAACGTTAATTCAAGTTTGAACGTTACTTCTAGATGGCGCTACGATTCTGGACAACGCTGACAGTGTTGACAGATTATGCGATTTATCGCAAATTTTATCGCAAATCTGGCTAATTTTTATGAAACATTGCGACCCATATGGCACTCCAGCGAACTGTCAACAATGGCCAGCGTGGTCTGAGCGTTGTCAAGGACCGAAGCGCCCTCTAACGAAAATTTTTTAAAATACAGGCCATTGGGTACGCAAATGTTTGGAACGCCCATTGCCGATTCGTCTCCTCAGTTGAGTCCCCCGTAGAATAAACATACATACATAATCCATTTCCCTTTTACCGCATTTGCTGTGTCGGGGTTCCACACAAACTCCTATGGGAGTGCAACGGAGGTAACGGAGCTATTGTAGCAAGTACATTACGCTCCCCCATACTTTATCACTTATACAACTTTCATACCTTATCCTAAGGAGCTCAAATACGATTGTACTAAAATTTTTAAAATTTAGCGGCAACCGAGACTTGAACCCCTGGCCCTCTGAACGAGAAGTAGGATCTCTACCACTAGCCCTCGGAGGGTCTTGAATTAATAAACAATGATTTCATATTACTTAGATTCCTGACACCATTCTAATATTTGAATATTTTTTAATCAAATTTATCACTTGAGATCTGAATAAATAAAATATCAACCTAATTCCATAATTTTAATGAAATTTCTGTCATAAATTCTTTACTAATCAAATAACTAATTTATCAATTTATTTATTCCCATCTTTCGATAATGAACACGCAAACCCCAAACGAAAATGTATTATATAATCCAATTTAATAGTTATTGAACACGCTAATTTAACAACAGTGCCACACTAAAACCGATTTTTGTTGACAGAAATAAACTTCTGGATGCCCTTATCTAGAAACATTTCAAGCTTCCTCCAACACATACTAATAAGTACGGTTTTCCAATTCCCATCTCTACAATACGTACCACGCATTATCAAAAGAGAAAATTATGCATTTTTCTGCCTTTCTCTCCATCTGCTATGAATTTATTTCAAAACCCTCTGGAGTTATATAAAGAGGCACGAGGCAGTAAAATGTGGTGGGCTAAAAGGAATTTGATTTCGAAAGAAAGAAGAGGAAGCCCGAATCTGAACCGTCGCACATTCTTTTAAAGCGACTTCAATTAAATTTTGGAAACCTGGAATTCCGTTTGAAATACTTTATCTGCAATTTCGGACACTGCTAATTTGTGGCTTCTAGGGCTTTTACATAGCATCTCCCTTTTTAATTACCGTTAACTTTTCGGGATCTAATTAATTATTGGTAACCTATGGTACGTACCTGAACATAGGGTAACCCCAACAAGTATTGATAGAATCCATGAAGTTGCGCCTTTGCCTTCTTTAAAATATCCTAAAAACTCGTCATAAAATACTCCAAACGAGTAGGTGACACCATCAGCTGAAACAAGAGAAAGTATTATTAGAAAAACATACATTTACTTAAGTAGTATGTAAGCAACTTAAGTCAAGATGTATTTTGACTCTGCGGTATCATAGTGGTTTTCAACTAAACAAGTCACGCCACTTGATTTGACTGATTTATATGGAAATAAAAATACGATCAAGCTGAAGATTTTAGATTTTGTATATTAGGTATTATTGAAAAAATAGACGGCTTATAGTTTTCAAAATTAATAATTTCGTCAAAAAAACAGCGACTCATCTTAAATAGCCAGTCCAATGTTTACATGTGGCAATGCTTGTGATGCCATTGACATGCGTTTATTTTTAAAACTCGTGTCAAAACTTTCTGTTTTGATTGCATAAAATTAAATCATTTCGTTATTATTTGTTAATTATTGGAAATAAAAGATAAATCTGCATATTTTTGTTTTTTTATCTAAAAAAAATGTTATGAGACTCTTTCGAACGTATTAATGCAATCGTTTCGAAATAGAAAAAATAAATAAAAAGTAAAAATAGATAAAATACGTAAACAACTTCCAAAATATTTTATGTGCACAAAAGCCTATTTTTGCGTTATAATGTCATCATCGCGGTGGCAGTGCAAAAACATCGGAAGGTGGTATTGAAAAAAGAAAAACAAAGCACAGTTGTGGTGAGAATTTTGAACTCCAATTGAAATAAAGGAAATCCTTGTTCTATTTAAATTTAGAAGTAACCTTGAGAAAACGATTCATAAAGGAAACCAAACCATGAAAATAGAAAATAAGTTGAAAATGTAAATCATAAGAAGGGCAGAAGAGCTCCTTTTGTATATGTCTGGACACCACAATTTTTGATACATTCATAGATTACGTAATCTGGAGCAAAAAAATTAAATTTAATCTGAATTCATATTAATTTTTTTTGTTTTGTTCAGATGCAGATGTCACTTTCACACAATATACAAAAGTACTTCAATAATCTCGATACAAAAACTTAGTAGTTGTAATTTCGAACTATTAAATAAATAAGAGCATTATTATTGGACCAGCCTTGGTCTAGGTTAGTTTTGCCTTACATTTGGCTTTGGACTATATACATTTTAGCAATATCTTTAAATGAGTTTAATTTTTAAAAAGAAGCGAATGCATACTTCTTTTATAATAAAAAAACAGTCTTTGTATGTAAGGCGCAAAGCTTCATCAGCAAATTCCCAAACATGCATAATCTTAGCAAAATATCACGAAATGTCTAGACCCATGCATGCAACAACATTGCATGATGCCACTTCTACAAGTGTGCATTTTAATAATATCGTGCAGATCAACATTCGATACTTGCGTACTAAACTTCAACCAAAGATTCCAGTTTAAGAGTTTGTAAAAACTTGGCTTTAAAACTTAAAAAAAATCTCAATACCAAGAATATGTGTATATTGAATTATCACAACGGCAGAAAACGGGCTAACAACGCTCTTTTCCACTTAACTGCCACGTTTAAGTACCACAGGAATTTGGTAGCATTATTTTCAGGCTTAAATCTTTTCGTAGTTTCAGTCGGCATTCCCAAATATTGCACTTGTATAAAATATTTTACCATGTAGTCTATCCACTTATTAATAATAATTATTATCCTTTTTCTTCTGTGTATTTGCTCTTTAAAATGTTACCACCACATTTTCTTGGTCAACCATTCTAATAACCTTTTTGTTATTTTCTGACGTTCTGAAGTGGCTTCTGGGTTAAAAAAATTGATTTCAAAAAAATTGAGAGGGTATATGCAACCCACTATGTACAAAATACTATGGAATAATAATCTAATGAATACCTTATCTAATTAACCCATATTGAAATACAACGATTTCAAGGTTTTTAAATGAAAACAAAAAGTATAATACACGGTAATGAAATTTCACGGTAAAAATTCTCAAAGTAACAACAGTTGCTCTTTTCTTAAGCATCTAATAATAAAACCACTACCGCAAAATCTCCCCGCATAAAGGAATATCATTTCCCTTTATAGAGCTGTTAGGATATCTCTTATATCCATTAAAGGTTCGCCTTTCGTGTATAGAAATGCTATATGCACACGCATGTTGCTTAAAGTTCACAAAGCTTTCCTGGACTGCCAACTGCGATATAACGACGCACAATTTAAACATTTTTAAACCTCACTACTACTAACATAAAGTCAACTACATTACACATTCGGCATTTATGCTATGTCGTTGCTACATATATACCTACACACGAAGTGGTTTTGATTATTTACCCATGTATATAAAAGGGAGATATGAGAAGAAAAATCGTGTTTAAAAGTGACATTTATGCGCCATTTTTTATGCTTATCGTTAAACGTATTATATCGGACTATTTAGTATGATTTTCACGCGTGGTATCACGCGAGAACAGTTTCTTCCCTGTTAAATACTTTAAAGTTCTGGAAACGTCCCAATAATACTGCATAGTGTATAGCTTATCTCGTCTGGTAGGAAAATTCGATAATTTGTGTTGGCGATATCGCCAATAATCTTGCTTAACGATTACTTAATAATTTTAAAATACTTTCATATTTTATCTGCTTATACAATCGGATTCTAAATAACAGTAATGTTAATTTTCCCGTTAAAATTCTGTATAGCTCATCTATTCGGATAATCGTTCACTCCGATTAGAATATATTTTTTGGACACTTGCAATATTTTAAGCATGCTATAGTGTAAGCTGATGTTCCTCCTTTCCTATCGTTAGTTGTTTTCGTACTGCTCCACTATCGGAGTTGGTAAAGGTGTACATATAACACATGCCATGTAATTTTTTCCTGTCCCTTTAATTTTTTTTAGATAATTAACTGGCGCATTTTGTTCTATAAATAGTACTTCCAGCTTTCTAATAGGGCTTTCAGAAGCCAGAAGGATTGTATTGTCTCGACTTAGATCAAGACAAACAAAAAGTTGCATTGTCGCAACCCATGAAGAATAGGCCTGTGACCTCCAGAGGACACTAAAGGTCAAACATCCAACATTAACATAAATAATCGAGTGCGGTGTCATTTGAAAGCTATTGACCTATTGAGAAAGACTATGCAAGAGCATGCAGAAAGAATCGTTCCAGTTACCTCTAGAGGTCAGACCTCCACCGATCACAGACTTATTTTGTATGGGCCATGATATAATGAAACTTTTGATGTCTTGGTCCAAGAAATTCGTGCGTCAGATTTCATTAAAAATATAACGGATACAAAGTATTCAACTTAGGAGGCCCCATGTCCTTTTAGAAACAATTTCAAGACAATATTGAGTTACGCTAGGGTTTCCGGCCATTAAAAAGGAACACTTGACAGTTATGCGTTTTATGAATGACCACTTTCTCAAATTTGAAACAAATACAAAAGCATGAAGCGAACTATTTTATATTTAATCATAATTAAGTGCAGTCAATATTAAATACATCAAACTACCCCTTGAGACTAAACTACTCTAGTCAAATTAATGTTATCCAGGTGTAATCGTCTGCGAAACGTGACTGTGCTTGGAAAAGCGAAATAATTTAAGGATTAAGACTTCAGAATAATTCATCCCCTCTGGGGAGTTTAAGTTAACGTAACATTATAATTAGGTAAACACCACGATTTAAGATTATTAAATAAAAGAGGTAGGTTTTTTTAAGTTATTTTATTCAAAATATATGTACCTAAGTGCTGATGAAATAACCGGTATATTCAGTAAGAATCTTGAAATTAAGAAAATCTAAGATTTCAGTTCAGCATTTTTTGAAATACATTTTTATCTGCTTCCATATTATATTCATATTGACTAGTGCGTCTTTCTGTTGTGTATAACATCTCTGTTTACCTCCAGGAATCGATGGAGGTCAAAGGTTAAAAACTGAAGTTTAACGCATAAATCCAATGAGATATAATTTCGTAAAGCACGCTACGCCGTTAAATAATCGGCATGAGTTTGTATAACGCGGCCTTCCTGTTGCTCTCCAGAGGTCACAAAGGTCATTTCGAAAGGATGTATACATCAAACCATGCGTCTTAACTTTTCTGCTATCCCCTAGCGAAATAATTTAAGGATTAAGACTTCAGAATAATTCATCCCCTCTGGGGAGTTTAAGTTAACGTAACATTATAATTAGGTAAACACCACGATTTAAGATTATTAAATAAAAGAGGTAGGTTTTTTTAAGTTATTTTATTCAAAATATATGTACCTAAGTGCTGATGAAAAAACCGGTATATTCAGTAAGAATCTTGAAATTAAGAAAATCTAAGATTTCAGTTCAGCATTTTTTGAAATACATTTTTATCTGCTTCCATATTATATTCATATTGACTAGTGCGTCTTTCTGTTGTGTATAACATCTCTGTTTACCTCCAGGAATCGATGGAGGTCAAAGGTTAAAAACTGAAGTTTAACGCATAAATCCAATGAGATATAATTTCGTAAAGCACGCTACGCCGTTAAATAATCGGCATGAGTTTGTATAACGCGGCCTTCCTGTTGCTCTCCAGAGGTCACAAAGGTCATTTCGAAAGGATGTATACATCAAACCATGCGTCTTAACTTTTCTGCTATCCCCTAGCGAAATAATTTAAGGATTAAGACTTCAGAATAATTCATCCCCTCTGGGGAGTTTAAGTTAACGTAACATTATAATTAGGTAAACACCACGATTTAAGATTATTAAATAAAAGAGGTAGGTTTTTTTAAGTTATTTTATTCAAAATATATGTACCTAAGTGCTGATGAAAAAACCGGTATATTCAGTAAGAATCTTGAAATTAAGAAAATCTAAGATTTCAGTTCAACATTTTTTGAAATACATTTTTATCTGCTTCCATATTATATTCATATTGACTAGTGCGTCTTTCTGTTGTGTATAACATCTCTGTTTACCTCCAGGAATCGATGGAGGTCAAAGGTTAAAAACTGAAGTTTAACGCATAAATCCAATGAGATATAATTTCGTAAAGCACGCTACGCCGTTAAATAATCGGCATGAGTTTGTATAACGCGGCCTTCCTGTTGCTCTCCAGAGGTCACAAAGGTCATTTCGAAAGGATGTATACATCAAACCATGCGTCTTAACTTTTCTGCTATCCCCTAGCGAAATAATTTAAGGATTAAGACTTCAGAATAATTCATCCCCTCTGGGGAGTTTAAGTTAACGTAACATTATAATTAGGTAAACACCACGATTTAAGATTATTAAATAAAAGAGGTAGGTTTTTTTAAGTTATTTTATTCAAAATATATGTACCTAAGTGCTGATGAAAAAACCGGTATATTCAGTAAGAATCTTGAAATTAAGAAAATCTAAGATTTCAGTTCAACATTTTTTGAAATACATTTTTATCTGCTTCCATATTATATTCATATTGACTAGTGCGTCTTTCTGTTGTGTATAACATCTCTGTTTACCTCCAGGAATCGATGGAGGTCAAAGGTTAAAAACTGAAGTTTAACGCATAAATCCAATGAGATATAATTTCGTAAAGCACGCTACGCCGTTAAATAATCGGCATGAGTTTGTATAACGCGGCCTTCCTGTTGCTCTCCAGAGGTCACAAAGGTCATTTTGAAAGGATGTATACATCAAACCATGCGTCTTAACTTTTCTGCTATCCCCTAGCGAAAAGCGAAGTTAAAAAACTTAAGATCGACATCGTGAGTTTGTACAATGAGGCCTTCCTGGTGGTCTCCAGAGGTCACAAAGAACATTTCGAAAAGAATTAGGATGTGCTAACTGCGTGACTTGACTTGACATTTTTGACTTGACTTGAGTTTTCTGCTGTCCTCTAGCGCAAATCCAAGTTAAAAAACTTCAATTTTCAAGATCAATCAGATTCATATTTCAATTTTGGAAGATTTTATGTTTGTACACCCCTTCTAAATAAATATCACTAAAAGTATTAAAATCTTAATACTAAATTAATTCATTTATTGGTGCACCGACAAGATATTTCATTCGTCCACTTAGTCAATTAGCGACTGGAAGATCCTGGTACTAATCTCTGAATCCTGTGAGTCCTTAGTCCGAATGAATTTTCATTAAATTAAAATCTTACTCCAACAAAATATTATATTTGTATTGACTAAACTAACTGTAAATTAATACTACCTAATAATGTATGGCGCCAAATACTAGATGAACCAGAGTGTAACAATAAAATTTTATACCACCAGTAATCTTTTTTGTGATAAACTCAGTGAGTCAAAGTACATCTGAAACAGATAGTACTAAACCGTGACTAATATCAATAAAATTCCCAGAAGATCATCAACTTGCGAGTAGTTAGATAATATATACTAATTGCACACATATAACTAATATTAAACGATACATTTCACAAATTGTAGAAAATCCAGAGCAACGCTCGACGTCGCGACGCCAACAGTTGCTATGGAATGGGGACAAATGCAGTGCGTAAATAACTGATCCCGCACAGGTCGCGTGCATTGTACTCGTGCCAGTACATGTGCCAAATTTAAAAAGAGACAACACGAATCGTGTGAAATTGTATTCGAGATCTCAAAAGGGTATCGCATGTTTTTAACACGGGAAACTCCCTTTTCTGCTATAAATCTCCAATTCTGTATTGTGTACTGAAATAATTAATTATTTATGTTACCTACAACGACAGTAATTAGTGTTCTCTCGTTCTCACTCTCCCGGTGTGCACCATTTTCTATTCATTAAAACTTAGAACAGCTTGGGAAAAGGGGCTTAAACAACAGTGTTTTCCAAGATTCTAAGCACCTTCGAGGTGGAGATGGAGAATTTAATTATTTACTTTGCGCTTTTGTAAGTTTTAATCAAGAAATGTTACAAATGGAAATGTTGAAAGCTATTAGAAGTTTTTTAAAATGTTTGTAATATTTTATATAAAATAATGAACATTGAAGGAATTTCAATTTTATAACTGCCTGTCATCATGAATGAGTTTGTTCTTGCGTCATTATCAGCTTAAAAATAATAAACATGAAAAGTATAATTAGTTTTAAAATGTACAGCTGTGGTAATAGTAATGCAAGTACTGAAAGGGGTTTAATGTAAAAACGAGCATGAAAGCCGGTTCGACCATACAAGTTTTGCAATGGCCCTTTCCGCAAGTATGTTACACACTTTTCTATCTTCGAAAGTGTAGAATGTTCAAAATTAATAAAAGCGTACTTCTTTAACATGTTTTAAGCAGCGCGTGAAAATTGTTTTATTTGAACTTTTACTATTAATGTTAATTCGCGGTTTGGCTAATAGAAACTGCAAGATAAGTGCAAGATTTAAGACAAAGCCTTCTTTATTGATGAGATACCCTCTCAACATAGCCAATCAAATGTTGTTAAAACACGCTTCATTAGACTTAAATCTGTACAAGTTGATCGTTAAAAGAAACTTTGAATTGAGGAATAATGAGCCGCAGTAACTCAGCATGTCAACTATGTTAAAGGTGAAACGCTTTCATAGGTTAAAATTAAACATGCTAGGACATTGTTTAAACACTTACTCGAAATAGGCTGAAGTTTTTCGAGACTTAGAATTCAGTTGAAGCTATGCTCGCTGACAGTTTTGTTATATTGCAAAAAAACAGAGCGCTGGCCAAGCATTAATTCATTATTCCTAATAAGGTTGCAAGGTTGTTGATAAATAATTTTTCGGGACCGTTGAACTTAGCGTTATGACCGGAACAATTTTTGACATAAATGCTATCGAGTTGTTTCTACTTGGTTTAAATTTATTTTAGTTGGGCTGACTTAGCTTTGATCCTTCACCCAATATTAAACATTTAAAGATTTCGAAAATGGAGAATTAAAGGTTGAATAAATGCCCCGTTTTCGAATTTAAAGCTCAACTGAGTTTTTAAACCGCTGTGCACTGGTTTCGCTAGCTTTAGAAAAATGTTAGCGGGACCCGTACCTAATATCAAATGTAGAATGCACAATTAAAGCAAATAATCGATGAAGAATTAGAGGTTAACTAAAAGCTAATTAAATGCCCTATTGTTAAATTTAAAGCTCAGTTATATTTTCTTTAATTTCGGGTATCGATAGCTTTAGAAAAAGTAAGCGGGAACCCGTGCCAGAAATCCAATGGTAGCTTGCAGAACTGAGAAAGATAAGCTATGGAGAATTAAAGGCTAATTAAAGGCCCCAGAATAGAATCTTTAATAACGGTCTGTAGATGATTTTGATGATGTATATGTAAAAGTTCGAGACGCGTAAACGGAATCTTGAATTAATTAATCCTTAATTCTAAAGTATAAATGCGTACTCAAATTTGGGACTAAACTATCGAAATATTAGGAAACTAAAAATTCTCGTTCAGCAATGTTACTTCCTGAGTTACATCTACCGTAAATCGCGATTAAAGAAAATATAACGGAGCCTTAAATTTAATGCCCTATTGTTAAATTTATTGTTACTTTTACTATTTGGGCATTCTACATTTGATATTTGTTACGGGTCCCGCTAACTTTCTTCTAAAGCTAGTGAAATCTGAGGTTTAAAGAAAAATCATCTGAGCCTTAAATTTGAAAACGGGGTATTTAATCATCCTTTAATTACCCTTTAATTCTACATAGGCTGCTTTTTTTAATTGCGCATTCTACATTAGATTTTTGATGTGGGTTCCGCTAACTTTTTTTCTAAAGCTAGTGAAATCTGTGGTTTGAAGAAAAATCAGCTGAGCCTTAAATTTGAAAATAGGGTATATAATCAGCCTTTAATTCTACATAGGCTGCTTTTATTTTAATTGCGCATTCTACATTAGATTTCTGATGTGGGTTCTGCTAACTTTTTCTAGATCTACCGAAACCCGCGGTTTTAGAAAAATTAGCTGAGCCTTAAATTTAAAAATAGGGCATTTAAATAGCGTTTAATTCTCCATAGGTTACTTTTTCTACTTGGGCATTCTACATTTGATATTTGGTACGGGTCGGGCTAACTTTTTTCTAAAGCTAGTAAAACCCGTGGTTTAAAGAAAAATCAGCTGAGCCTTAAATTTGAAAACAGGGTATTTAATCAGCGTTTAATTACCCTTTAACTCTACATAGGCTGCTTTTTTTAATTGCGCATTCTATATTAAATTTTTGATGTAGGTTCTGTTAACTTTTTCTAAAGCTACCGAAACCCGCGGTTTTAGAAAAATTAGCTGAGCCTTAAATTTGAAAACAGGGTATTTAATCAGCGTTTAATTAGCCTTTAATTCTACGTAGGCTGCTTTTTTTAATTGCGCATTGTACATTAGATTTTTGATGTGGGTTCCGCTAAGCTTTTCTAGAGCTAACGAAACCAGCTGTTTTAGAAAAATTACTGAGCCTTAAATTTAAAAATAGGGCATTTAAGTAGCCTTTAATTCTCCGTAGGTTACTTTTTCTAATTGGGCATTCTACATTTGATATTTGGTACGGGTCGGGCTAACCTTTTTCTAAAGCTAGTAAAACCCGTGGTTTAAAGAAAAATCAGCTGAGCCTTAAATTTGAAAATAGGGTATATAATCAGCCTTTAATTCTACATAGGCTGCTTTTATTTTAATTGCGCATTCTACATTAGATTTCTGATGTGGGTTCTGCTAACTTTTTCTAGATCTACCGAAACCCGCGGTTTTAGAAAAATTAGCTGAGCCTTAAATTTAAAAATAGGGCATTTAAATAGCGTTTAATTCTCCATAGGTTACTTTTTCTACTTGGGCATTCTACATTTGATATTTGGTACGGGTCGGGCTAACTTTTTTCTAAAGCTAGTAAAACCCGTGGTTTAAAGAAAAATCAGCTGAGCCTTAAATTTGAAAACAGGGTATTTAATCAGCGTTTAATTAGCCTTTAATTCTACATAGGCTGCTTTTTTTTAATTGCGCATTCTACATTAGATTTCTGATGTGGGTTCTACTAACTTTTTCTAGATCTACCGAAACCCGCGGTTTTAGAAAAATTAGCTGAGCCTTAAATTTAAAAATAGGGCATTTAAATAGCCTTTAATTCTCCATAGGTTACTTTTTCTAATTGGGCATTCTACATTTGATATTTGGTACGGGTCGGGCTAACTTTTTTCTAAAGCTAGTAAAACCCGTGGTTTAAAGAAAAATCAGCTGAGCCTTAAATTTGAAAACAGGGTATTTAATCAGCGTTTAATTAGGCTTTAATTCTACGTAGGCTGCTTTTTTTAATTGCGCATTCTACATTAGATTTTTAATGTGGGTTCTGTTAACTTTTTCTAAAGCTACCGAAACCCGCGGTTTTAGAAAAATTAGCTGAGCCTTAAATTTAAAAATAGGGCATTTAAATAGCCTTTAATTCTCCATAGGTTACTTTTTCTAATTGGCCATTCTACATTTGATATTTTGTACGGGTCGTGCTAACTTTTTTCTAAAGCTAGTGAAATCTATGGATTAAAGAAAAAATCAGCTGACCCTTAAATTTTAAAACAAGGCATTTAATCAGCGCCTTTAATTAGACTTTGATTTTCCATAGCTTACTTGTTTAATTGCGCATTCTACAGTAGATTTTTGATGTGGGTTCCGGTAACTTTTTCTAAAGCAAGTGAAACCCACGTTTTTAGAAAAATTACTGAGTCTTAAATTTAAAAATAGGGCATTTATTTAGCCTTTAATTCTCCGTAGGTTACTTTTTCTAATTGGGCATTCTACATTTGATATTTGGTACGGGTCGGGCTAACTTTTTTCTAAAGCTAGTAAAACCCGTGGTTTAAAGAAAAATCAGCTGAGCCTTAAATTTGAAAACAGGGTATTTAATCAGCGTTTAATTAGCCTTTAATTCTACATAGGCTGCTTTTTTTAATTGCGCATTCTAGATTAGATTTTTGATGTGGGTTCTGCTAACTTTTTCTAGAGCTACCGAAACCGCGGTTTTAGAAAAATCAGCTGAGCCTTAAATTTAAAAATAGGGCATTTATTTAGCCTTTAATTCTCCGTAGGTTACTTTTTCTAATTGGGCATTCTACATTTGATATTTGGTACGGGTCGGGCTAACTTTTTTCTAAAGCTAGTAAAACCCGTGGTTTAAAGAAAAATCAGCTGAGCCTTAAATTTGAAAACAGGGTATTTAATCAGCGTTTAATTAGCCTTTAATTCTACATAGGCTGCTTTTTTTAATTGCGCATTCTAGATTAGATTTTTGATGTGGGTTCTGCTAACTTTTTCTAGAGCTACCGAAACCGCGGTTTTAGAAAAATCAGCTGAGCCTTAAATTTAAAAATAGGGCATTTAAATAGCCTTTAATTCTCCATAGGTTACTTTTTCTAATTGGGCATTCTACAATTGATATTTGGTACGGGTCGGGCTAACTTTTTTCTAAAGCTAGTAAAACCCGTGGTTTAAAGAAAAATTTGCTGAGCCTTAAATTTGAAAACAGGGTATTTAATTAGCCTTTAATTCTACATAGGCTGCTTTTTTTAATTGCGCATTCTACATTAGATTTCTGATGTGGGTTCTGCTAACTTTTTCTAGAGCTACCGAAACCCGCGGTTTTAGAAAAATTAGCTAACCCTTAAATTTAAAAATAGGGCATTTAAATAGCCTTTAATTCTCCATAGGTTACTTTTTCTAATTGGCCATTCTACATTTGATATTTTGTACGGGTCTTGCTAACTTTTTTCTAAAGCTAGTGAAATCTGTGGTTTAAAGAAAAAATCAGCGCCTTTAATTTCCAATAGGTTACTCTTTTAATTTCGCATTCTACAGTAGATTTTTGATTTGGGTTCCGGTAACTTTTTCTCAAGCTAGCGAAACCCACGTTTTTAGAAAAATTAGCTGAAACTTAAATTTAAAAACAGGACATTTAATTAGCCTTTAATTTCCCATATTCGTTCCTGTTATCCTGATGTATGGGCTTCGCTAACTTTAGGGACGTAAAATTTGAACATTTAAGAAAAGCTCCAGTAGAACAAACTTGGTAATATCAATGGCAGCCTGTATGTATCAAAAGTTAAATAGGAATGTATAGAAGACTACAGTTAAAGACGAGTCGAGTTCGTATCTCCTGTAAAAGTGCAAAATTGTAAGTGTAATGGTCTGTCATGTTTTGGAAGATATGTAACATAATTCTTTGATGCAAATATTTGGTCATACCAAGTAAATCCTTTGGGCGTTATTGGAAACAATAATCCTACTTGATGTACCTTGCCATAATAAATACGTCCATATGAGAAGGGCTTTCGATTAATTTTATTTTTCAGGGGCCTTTGGGAGTGTCTTGGGTTGTGCTCTTTAACTCTTTAGGTCATGTAGAGTTTATTGGTAGTATACATACATGCAGTGGCGTGCGGTCCATGGAAGCAATGGAAGCAATGCTTACCTTGAGAATTTATTAAAAATAAAAACCAATGCTAACAAAAATATTTTTATAAAATTATGGTTATCGTTTATTTAAATTTGTAATATTTAATCGACTTAAAGCTCAATATCAATTCCGTGCATCAAAAAGTACAATTATTTAGAGTACTATTTTAAAGTAGGCTCATTAAACTTGCACAGAAAGGTAATACCGATTCAAATGTGTACATACACTGCATATAAGCACTGATTTCGTTGCTTATAACTGCTCTTCTAGCCTTGATTAGCGGGCGTGGTGATACACACGATGCGGTTAACATTGTTTGGTCGTTATTTTTAGTGTGCTTCGTTCCCAAATGTTTTATAATTTGGTTATTTGTTCGATTTAGTGTTTGTTAAATTTTATTACTGTTACTTAAGTAATATAAATCTGCGAATGAGACTGTATTTTGTCACATTTTATTATTTCAATTTATATAAGTTGGATTTTTAAAGACAAATAATTATATTTAGTTTGCACTGTATGCAAGTTTAAAATTGCATGATCGTCATGACTGCAAATTCAGCTGCTTCGGTGGAAGGTTCGAGTACTTCCAATACATCCGAATCGGGACGATTTTTTTGTTCAGTTTGTAAATTATTAATAAAGAATTTTCTGCATACCGTTTTGGAGAGAAATTACAAATTATTGAGAAAGGCAGATCAAAACCAGAACTTTCAAATTTAACAACAAAGATTAAAACCTGCACCGGTATTTTGCTAAAAAAGACCCGAAAATCAAGTTGCATTATAAATACATAGTAGTAGTTTTTTAAAATAAAGACTTGCAGGGGCGGATCCAGAGAATTATTTTGAGGGGGAAATTTTTGGAAAAATAATTGTTTTAATAAATAATAATTAAACAAACATTATTTGTTTTTATTCTATGCATACTTATTTCTAAATTTGGGGGGGGGGAGTTTACCCTAACTCCTCCCCCCGTACCTAGGTATATTAAAATTAAAATCATGGTTGCGTCCCTAGCCTAAATTCTCACCGCACGCCACTGCATACATGTGGGTGAAACTTTCCTATCTTTTGACTGAGTCACTTACACACTTTCATGTTTACCAGAAACATCGAAGCTCTGGAAATCTAAAGATTGAATCATATCATTTCTGACACGTTGAACTTATTTAAACTCTATAAAATGAACGTAGAAAAACAACTGAAAAAAGTTTTGAATGATGCATTTGATGTAGCAAAACTTTTCCAAATTACCGTTTTTCGCATTTATAGATTTTGAAATAACAATAAAATAAGAAATGATTTTTCCTCTATTCTATTATATCACATTTATTTCAAAAAATTTAATCAATATGATCCTCATACTATAATAGACTATTATAGAACGTCGCTACTAGAACGACCTACAAACAAGCATTATTTTTGAATTTCTAAATAAATTTCCTATTATAAACGTACAATCAATTAGCAATTGCTCTAAATGTATAAAAAAAGAATTGAGGGGACTTAAGAGATTATAGTTATTAGTTAAAAATGTATTTTTAATTTGATTTCAAATCCAATAAGAGGTTACCGAACCTTCTCCTACCGCTATACAAAGCCTTACAACATCGCGGCTCGTTGGTCTAGGGGTATGATTCTCGCTTTGGGTGCGAGAGGTCCCGGGTTCAAATCCCGGACGAGCCCAACTTTTTTTTTCTAAAAATATCTTTTTTTTGAAATCGTCGCGAATATTTATCGACATTTTAAAAATAACTCGGATTTAACTTAGATTTTTTTACCCTTGGCTCCGAAAATTTTAATTTGAAACTATTCTTCTTGATTAATTTCTCATATAAAGAAATTTAAAGTAATTAATTATTAAATATTATCTAAAGACGTTCTTTTGATAATATTATAAGATTTTGTTGCTATTTGGATATTAGTATGCATTGCCTTTTTAATACTTTTTTTTCCTCATTGGAGGAGTGTCAATGTCGTAAATAATACACGCACATAGTTTTTACTATCGTTATTATGATTTTCACTTTCGCCAATTATAATTATCTGACAGATAATGCAAATCCATTTATTGTTGAAATTAAACGAATATGAGTAATAATTACGGAGAAGGAAAACATATTTGGCTAGTAATGACAAAGAGAGCTGTTTTTGGAAATAAACTGGATGTAGCTAACTTCTTAATGTGAATTCAAAAATAATTTTCTTTGTTGCATTTTCGCTGAATTAATTTTAAAATTGTATCTTTTAGGTTTATTTTTGTTTCTGAAGATTTCCTTGTACAAAGTCATGGGTAATTTTAGAAACTGTTACTTTGAAAATAAAAGTTAAGATATTTTCTTAATTTAGTTAACATTGAGCTTTGTAATAAAGCTTTTAAGTTTATATAACCCTTTCTCATTTTCATTTTCTACTATCGTTATAAATATTTGCAATTGCTCCTATTTGGATAAGCACTATTTATATATGTGATATTTTTGAAAATAATTTTAACTTGGTAAATCTAAAATAATTAAAGTACTATGCACAAAATACACTGTATATATTTCATTAGAATTCACACACCGATTAAAGTGAAGTAGCAAGACATGAAGGCCAAAACTTCGGATTATTTGTTTTTTCCTGTATTTAAATAAAGGTGTTTATATTATTAAAAGTTACTTCGTATCAATAAAGTAGACATAACAACACAAACTTATAATCATCATAGATATACTTTATTCACAATCATATTGCAATATGTACTACATTACTATCATTTTAAAAACATTGGAAAGTAAGCTATTGCTATAGCAACAACAAAGTGGTTAACTATTTCTTTTGCATGCCTGTGA
Organism: Agrypnus murinus; assembly: GCA_929113105.1. Classification (NCBI taxonomy): domain Eukaryota; kingdom Metazoa; phylum Arthropoda; class Insecta; order Coleoptera; family Elateridae; genus Agrypnus; species Agrypnus murinus. The sequence continues at coordinate 6,378,862 of OV816028.1, read as the reverse complement.
AACTGACCAGTCCAAGTACAAGTACAAGTTCGTACCAACTTTTATTTGTAAACAATTTAAACCAAGATGTTTTATTCGATTTAAATTTAGGTTTTTAAAAACATATTTAACGCTAAATAGTTATTTGTGTATCTAGAGCACGAAATGCTACTTAGATGGTCAAGAATGAAAGTCTTTTGACGAGGCGTAGCCGAGGCAAAAACTTATTCGAGACCACCAAAGTCATTTCTAGCGCGAATTGCACACAACTTTCTTGAAATAATCGAAAAAGTAGAAAAAAATCATAAAAAATAACACAAGGAAATTTTTATTTTAGCGCAGAGTGGACAGTTCCGTAGTTATCACGGAAACGAAATTGCTCAAATATGCATAAATCGCATAATGATTTTTCGCTTTAGAGCGAAAAACATTTTGTGAACGTTGTCAATGTGGCATTTTGCATAATAAAAAAATGTCATCATTTTTTGACAGTTGTAGAAAAATATCTTTTTTATTTAATATTAGTTTTATTTTTTCGTATTTTATATGTAATAAATACAATGGAATTAATTAATTTCCAATTTTAAAATACTGAGAGTATACATTACAATCTAGCGGCGAACAACGAAACCTTACTTAAAATTTCTTTTGGTCGATAGATGGCCTATTGGAATTTATTGACAGTTTACAGAAAATTTATAATTATTTTTTGTTTTGATTATTTACGAGGGTAGATTGAAAAGTTTCCGGAATGGGCAAGAAAACGCAGTAATTGAACAGGTTTTTGTTTTTATTTTTCAACATAATATCCTTGCAGGGCGATACACTTTTCCCAGCGGTGCTCCAACTTTTTTAAGCCTTCAGAAAAATATGATTTCGGGAACTCTGCAAAATAAGCTTTAGTGGCGGCGATGACCTCCTCATTTGACGTAAAGCGCTTGCCTCCGAGCCAAGTCTTCATGTTTGTGAACAAAAAGAAGTCGCACGGGGCCAGGTCTGGAGAGTACGGGGGATGCGGCACCACCTCGTAGCCCAATTCAACCAATTTAGCATTGGCGATTCGGGATGAATGGGCCGGGGCGTTGTCGTGATGGAAGAGCACTTTTTTTCGCTGCAAATGAGGCCGTTTCTCCTTCAAAATGCCGTTGAATTGATCCAATAAATCGCTGTAGTATTGTCCCGTGATAGTTCTTCCCTTCTGCAAAAAGTCGATGTGTATCACACCTTGCGAATCCCAAAAAACGGTGGCCATGACCTTTCCAGCAGATGGGACAGTCTTTGCCTTCTTCGGAGCAGATTCGCCTGGAGAAATCCACTGTTTCGACTGCTGCTTGGTTTCTGGTGTGTAGTGGTGGATCCATGTTTCGTCCACGGTCACGAATCGGCGAAAAAAATCCGTTGGATTACGATTTAACAAGGCCAAACACTCTTTCGAAGTGGTCACACGATTTCGCTTGTTGTCCATAGTCAGCAAACGCGGCACCCATCGCGCCGAGAGCTTCCTCATGCCCAAATGTTCGTGCACGATATTTTGCACACGTTCATATGAGATGCCCGTGGTCTCTACTATTTCGCGCAACTTCACTCGTCGATCGGCTAACACGAGATCATGGACTTTATCGACCATTTCTTCATTTGTGGCCGTTTTTGGACGTCCACTGCGTGGTTCATCCTTGGTGCTCGTACGGCCACGTTTGAACTCGCTCACCCAGAAACTAATAGTCGAAAATGAAGGTGTGGATGTGCCATGAACTTTCTGCAAAATATCTCGTATCTCCGTCGCCGTTTTCCCGTCCATCCAGAAATGTTTGATGACTGCACGAAATTCGTTTTTATCCATTTTTGCAAAAGTGCCTGAATTGCTTCACAAGATATCCTAGTAAACATAAACGGAACGACGCACGTGTCTGAAAATTTGACAGCTTTCCTAAAATAGGTTAGCCTTGACAACCATCATAACAATTTCACGATACGCGCGCCATCTCTTGCCCATTCCGGAAACTTTTCAATCTACCCTCGTAAATGTTTTGTTAATAAAGTTCCCAAGTCTCGCGATATTCGCTTGGTTTGTAAAGATGCCCATTACCAACTTAACATGTAATATACTATCAATAAAAAACGTAAATTATGACAATTATAAACAAAAATAAAATAAATGAACAATCGAAATTTGCCGTGAACCTTAGTTTTAGTGATTCACAGCTACATGTAATGGAGGTTAGGGACCGATCGAACGCTTCAGTGTTAATACTAGTAATTTTTTTAAAATTATTTCCCAGTGGAATCCCATTCTACAAGTTCTACCATTGGAAGAAAAACATTAAAATATTTCTTTCGAAACATTTAATGCTGTAATTTCACTTTAAAAATATAAAGCATTCAAAATAGATGCAGAAGGTTAAGATTTCTGTGACTGAAAATCCTTATGTTAGTCTTAAAGCCTTTACATATAAACTGCGAAATAACATTAATGTCGAAATGCAACGGTTGTGACATCTAGCGATGCCATCAGTAAATCATGGCGGTCTTGGATTGTACGCATGCTCGATGTGTAAAAGTTTTATATCTGATACAATCCGTTTTAGTGGGAATAATTATATTAAAATCTTTTCTCTTTAAACCCACTTGAATGTTATGAGAGGTACAAATCTCAAACAAAGCACCAATTGTTGACAACAATTGTCTAGGGGTCTAAACGCTTAATACATACTATGCCATTTTCCTCTTGCCCTGTACAATATACATTGTTGTAAGCTTTCTTTCGATATTTTCTTAGATAGATACATATTGTCATGCTATTTGGCATACAATATAAAGAATGCACCCACTGATAGGAATTTTCAACGAGACGTTAAATGGTTTGTCTAACCTCACTTTTCTTTCAAAAAGCTATAAAAGGTTTTATTTTAGTTAACATGCACACTAGCACACACTAGGCAGAAAAAAGATATTTTCAAAGCTGCTTTTCCTTAGAATTTAGATAATTTTTTTAGTTCATCTAACGATATGAGTTGATGACCTGATAAAGCATTTAAATTAAGTTGAGGCCATATATATGGCAACATTTAACCTAAAATAGGCAAGGTGTGTTGTAATGGGGGCATATACAAGTGTTTACTGCCTTATCTAAGTTTATTTATAAAAAATGATTATGTTTCAAGTTAACAAAATTTTCAAATCATTAATTTATCTTCTATGAAATTTTTTATAGTTATCTTGTAAATTCGTTTTAATGCCGGATTGTGATGTAGTTTCTTTAGCACAAAATTGAAACTCTTGAAATGTCGGGGCTGATTTTTGCAGATTATATCAGTGGAATAAAATACAAGTATATGCGATTATGCCTCGTAGACAGAAATCATGTATTTAGCTTGAATTCTCATTTTGTTGATATCTGAAAGTATGTAAATAATGTTTGTTATTATATAAGGTTTGATTTTGTCAAGATAGGAAGGTGTAACAAGGTGAGCTTAAGTAATTAAGACAATTTTAGTTATGTAATAGTTGTGTAAGAATGAGATATCATCGACAGTGCACACCTGTTGAGAGCAAAAAATTAAATTTTAAGGTTATGTTGTGAGTTAAGAAGGAATGTAAACAAACACGATGTCATAATTTTTAAGTTGTTTGTTAAAACGTCAAAGTGTTTTTTATTCATCAAAGTTCAGTGAATACAAGTGTTTGTAATAATAATAATAACATATAATTACAATAATAACAAGTGAATTAAATTTTCTTGTGATATTTTAAAAAATAAATGGAATTTTTTTATTGAGAATTAAATTATCATTCTTCGTTACGTTTGGATGTTATAATGGAATTTGAAACATAATCATTAAATTTATTATTATCGTAACAATATGTATACAGTCTCTCAAACCTACGAATTGCTGCAATTTTTTGCTATTTTCTTAGCTGTTGCTATCAACTATCAACTCTCGAACTAAATGAAAAATCGATTTAGCTACAACCGATTTAAAGTTTAATTCTCGTTGTGAATTAAAAGTCTGCAACTCTGCATACAATTCTTATATTATAACAGTGTTTCACATTTTTTCTTTTTTACGCGCATAGTCTACACGTAAAAAAAGGAAAAGTGGTAATTCAACGTGGCTTTTGACAGGGATCCGTTCCGTCTCCCATATTATTCAACTTACGGGTGTTGACTGAGTTAGGTCAAGGAAATTAGTAGCATTGTATTTGAAAAGTGGATAGACGCATATTGAGAATTCCTTGAACTACTCATGTGACGAACAACAAAATATTGAGAAGACAAGAAAGAAGTTGAAAAACATCTTTGTTGAAAATATGTACAAACATATTGAAAAACCCTACTGACTGCCGAGCCGTGCAGTCAGGCTTCTCCTCAATAATTCTAATTCGGCAAAGAAAATAAAAATTAGCTCTACTATGTCGTCACACAGTACCTATGTTTTGCGTCTACCCTAACATCGCCCCTTCTTCATATCAGGCAACTTTCCAAACTCTAATAAGGCGATAAGGCTTGACGTTAGTCAATTTGAACCGCAATTATTGTACAATTATTACTTCTTTAAATTTTATGTTTAAAAAATATGCATGTCTCTTAATAATGCTTTCGCCTGATGCCAAAGAAATAAAACTAAATTTTTATATATCACTAGCAGATTCGATTTCTCGCAACGTTTCATAAAAATAACAATAAAACATGTTATAAAATCCAAGATAAAATTTCCCATCAAGTTTACAACCATAAAATTACGGTCTCGTAACAAAAAAAAAATGTACTGATCTGAGGTTAAAATGTTAATGATGATAAGATACTTAGTGCAAAAATTATTATTAAACTGAAGTTTTCATGGTTATGGCCTTTGCATTTTAATAAATAATATCAAAATTATAAAATACGATATCAAAAGCCAATTTAATCCACTTTATTGGTTTGTGACGTAAACGATTCAATCAGAAAATATGATGCCCTCATCCATTATCTTCCCAAGTTCTTCTTTAATATTATAAAGTAACCAATACATCAGGTTTGATAGTTTAGCTAACACGTTAATAACAGCTTGATATAAACAAACACAAGAACGCATTAATATAAAAATCTGATAATAATAATATAATTTCAAGTTTGTTGCCAACTTGGAATATTCATAAAAATTAATAAAATCGATAAATTCAATTACAATTTCTAAATAATAAAGATTACAGTTACATGTTTGTTTTTTTTTGACAAATCTCTTTAGATTAGTATAAAAAATGTAAACCTAAAAAGTACAGACATTTCTGATCCCTTGAAAGCCTGTTGTCATAAAATTGAATTGACACACAGAAAGGTATAAAATGGAAAGTCGAAAAGTAAGAGTAATGGGTTTCTTTTTCTTTCAGGTCAGATTATTCCAAAATAATACAAATTCAGATATTCATGAAACAGAGTAAAGAAGATCCGTATCTGTTACAGGTTTATTTTTCTAAAATCTTCGGAAATATAGGGCAATGTTTGAATAATAACGGATATACGTGAATCAGTTACTGATGTTCCTAGGGGAGAATGCAATCATTCATTAATCGGGCTTGTTTTGGTGTTTGGAAAATGTTTTTACAGATTTATCTTTGCTGATGTGTGTTTATGACAAACAAGCAGTGACGATGAATCATACGTTGTTGATTAGAGGTTTTTAATTAGATAGTTCCCTTGTTCGTTTGTCTACAGAGATGAAAAGTAACAGTACATTTCTAAAAGTCTAAAAGTACATTTCCTCTTATTGGAAATGTTGACCGTTTCCAATATTCAGTAGTTATACCGCCGTAAAAGTTTACTTACTGTTACTACTTACTACAAAGGAATTTTATCATTACATGTGTTTAATGTAATTTTGCTGAGTAGTACACTTCAAATTGTATAATTAATACTAAACGCTCGAGATTTCTTAAAGTGGGACAATTAATGAATAATACAGGTATTTCATGAAGTCCTTGCAATGAAGTTTATTGCGTTCATAAAGTATGTATCAGATTGAATCTTATTGTTGCTAAGTAATCTCGTCGTTAAACTTATTACAAAACAACCAATTCCAGAAAATATAAAAAATGCGGTTAGGAAAACAAAGAAAAATCTAGGTATGTTTTGTTGTAATTAAAAACCTTACTGGAATCATACATACGTTTCCTCAAGATCTTGTGCTTATATATCGTGGTAGTGATGTCCACACAAAAGGCAATCAAAGTACAAAAATAAACCCGTGCAAGTACATTATCAACAAAAACAATTCTGAGATTATCTTTTTAAAGCAACAGCAGTAAGTTTTATTTGTCAATTTACATGAAGGTGGTTGCAGAACGAAACGCATAAATTCAGATTAAACTAGAGCTGCATTGTTACATTAGGAGTATCTAATTTCCTGTTATGGCAGAGCTGACTAGGTCTATACGGTTATGGAAATCGAAATTATCGAAAATCGATTAAAAAAATAAACGATTAAATCGGTTAATCGACTGATGGATTGATAGATTAATTGATTATTCGATTGATCGATTATAACATTAAAATTTAATTTTTATTTTTAATTCTAATTGTTTGAGGTTCACTGCTTGAATTCCCTTCCTATTGAAAAGTCTGGCAGCGATGATTTATTTACGCAGGAAATTAGAGGAATGAGTTGAGATTGACAGGCGTTGTCAAAATGACCATTATGTAGTTGGAATTACGATTTCATTTTAACAAGTTTGCTTAAAACGCCTTGGCGGTTTATAATTTGTTTTAATAGAATTAACCTATTTGGTATATTGTGTTGGGGTAAATTCCAATTGCATTATTGCGGAATAAATCAGTAGCGGTGTGCTGTTTTTTCTATTTTGTCAACGTAAGTTAACAATGTTCTTGCACAATCTCCTAACTTTGATATGGGCTCCTTCCAGGTAACATGTAAAATCGTGTATCGTCGATAAAACTATATCGTATCGACCGTTGTCTTGGAAAAAAGAAATTATAGGCCTTTTATATTCAAGAAAAATAATTAGAATTGCTAAAGTATAATTTTATATAAATTTTATACATTTAAAAATCCCTCCCGCACGATTATTAAAAAAAAATAATCAAGGGCTCGATTAATCAGCCCTATAGCTGACATTTATATGTAATCTGTCAAAATTGTCATGGTTCTGCAACTCAACAAGCCACCCTAAAAAGGAACAAACCATAGCGGAAATGCTAACCTAAAATCCATTTTGTTACCATCCACGATGTTACTATCATCTAAATGCTTTCCCCAAATTAAGAAGCTTTTCATAAGTTTAAAAAAATTCAGAGACTGATATAACGTGTGTGCAGGAGTAACTGAAGTCATGAGACAACAAAACAAAGTATATTTAGAAGTTAAAGTCTTCCAAAACAAATATCTTCTGTTTTCTCTTAAAATAAAATGGTTTCTATCAACAGAACAAAGCAAAACAGCTGATGCGACCAATCAAAAATATGGCAAATATGAATATCATCCATTTCAAAACCATTCATCAGTTACAAGGCTCTCTGAAATAAGAAAATCTTCACCAAATTGTGCACGCCAATGTTGTCGATTTTGCCGCACAATTAAGAATCACATAAATTATTCCGAATCCCATTGCAGGTTTTAGGTTTCAATTTTGGAGATTATTTATGTCGAGAAGGATTTGTCATATTAAACCCGGGTTTTTTAGCATTTGACCCTCATTGAGGTAACAAAAGTCATTTATGGTCTCGATCGATGGCACCTGACCTACGAGTTCAACAAAAAAGAAGGGACATGACGTGAAAGTGTCATTTTTCTGTTCAGCCGGTCCATTTTCTTCCTTCAAGTACCTTTCAAACAGATGTTTTGTGGATTCCGTCAACAGATGATTTTTGCAGAGCAAACTATACCGTGTGTCGCACGGATTGCTGAACATACTGTCACGTGGGGTTTTCGTGACTGAGGATCGTAGTCAGAGGTAGAGATAGAAAGTAAACAATGGTCACAATCTAATTATATACTAAACAACAAGTCACAACACAAGGGGTTCAAACATGAGTATGAGGACGGACAAGTCCTCCTAAAACTAACATTACACATGAGAGTGATCGGAACCACCCTGTACTAGCAACAATCTCCTACAACTAAGCGTTAGGAAACCAGGTAAGCGGTACCCCTGGGTACTAGCTTCTAGGCTCCTAAAAAACTAAGCACATTAGGGATCAGGTAATCAGTGCCCCTGGACACCAGATTCTAGATCCCCTACTTTAATTAATTAATAAATATGTTTCTTATCAGGCTTGCTTCAAGATCATGGTCGGATGGGTTTAAATTCACGACTGAATGTTAGACTTGAAGCAAGCTGTTTATATACTGTATCCTCATGATTATTGCGGAAGCCGTTAATGCATAAATGAATATATTAGGTATAATGAGATGCATATATAAATGCATACTGTATAAATGAATATATTACTTCTAATGAGATGCATACATTATCATATAAATGGCGATTCGCATGTGATGCTTTCTGCAGGTGGTGTTGTCGTGTGGGCCGCCGCTGCATAGACGAATGTAAGCATAAACGGAATGCAAGTTGTGGATTTATGAAATAATTCAGTTTGTGACAATACACTGTAATACATGTAAAATTTATTAATAGATCCACGATGCCTATGAAAACATCAAAATTTGGGTTAAAACACTCACGTCATTAAACTGGTTTGATGCAAGAGAGACAGATATACTTTTAGCCAGCACGTAAATAACAACGTACTTTAAGGCGTCGATATGACATGACCACTGGCTTTGTGTTTAACTTGAGAACATTTACAACAATTAAATACAAATATGGAAAATCTTTATTGTTAAAAATTGTTTTTTCTTTAATGGCTGGTATATCTTATTTATTGATAATCAGCTATCATTATTTTACAGGTAAGGATAAGTATTATTAGTTATTGCATTTTAAGGTTATGTTTAACCATTAAAATTTATTAATGCATATTTTAGCTGCTATAACCGTATACTAAAGAACCCATTTCTGTTATAAAATGGACTAACAAATAAAAATTAATACTAATAATACATTTTTATAAGAAGAATTTATGCAAATAGTCTTGGTCTAAAACGGTTGGATATCTTCGCAGATTGTACAAAATTAAGTTTCATTGTTTTAAAGGGATTAAAACGTACTAATAAGTAATGTGTAACAAAGTATTAATAATCTGGTTGGATAGATGTAGACTTATTAAGGGCAAAATAAAATATTTTTTACTGGTGCGTTATATACAAATACATACATCATTGAATATAATATTGCTACACAAGCTAACACATAGTTAAAATAAGTGTGCATACAGATCTAGAATCATTAAAAGATGAAATAATTCAAGCATTATTAATATTAATATAATTTTAATATTCCAGCAGAAATGATCAGAAATGTTCAAAAACATTTTTATGACCGATTCTGACATTGTTTAGCTGTTAGTGGAGAGTTTGAACATGTCTTATAATGTCATTTAGGCTGAAACTAAAGATCTCAATGTTTTTTATCATTATTAATTGTTATTAAATTATTATTACCAACTACTAGAGATAGTTTCTCCATTGTATACCTATTCTAATACAACGATCCTTTTCAGGGACACAACTTTTAATGAATTACAACAGCAACTAAAAGCAGCTGATTAGTAATGCTCTTAAAATTATAACAATTATTATTAACCTAACCAATTTTATTAATTACACAAAAATATAAATTTAAAACATAATGGTTTTAATAATGTGAGTATTCATAGTTATAAAATAATAAAAATTTGAAAAATGATGAGAGCCAATAGCTCGAAACAGTCTGTCTTAGGGTGCTGTCTGTGATTTACATACATATCATTTTGAAATGTTGTGAGCATTGTAGTCCATTAATTGAAAAAGTAAAATTTTTAAAATTTTTATTATTTTGCAATTTTATTAATGTTTTGTATCATCAGGAAATGTCAAAAATAATAATCGCATATTATTATTCACGCGCTGACTTAAAGTATAACTATCTCTCTCTTACATTAGACACCTCTAATGACGTAGATGTTTTAACCCAAGTCTTAATGTTTTCATAGGCGTCGTGGATCTATTAATAAATAAAACATGCATTACAGTGCATATTCCGCAATCCGTGGGAGTCACGGTATAACACCCACTGGCTGAGTGTATACAAGACTACAGAAAGGGATCCCACAAGTCACCAAAGCCCACGGAAAGACTTCCTTTGTTGTGAATCTTTGAAACTGAAAAACTATTATATGATTTCCTTCGAGAAGCCTAGAACGGCGCTTATCAGAACAATTGTTGTCTAAGAAATTAAACTTGGACTCTTTGATCTTGAAGAGACTACAACGTCCGAAAATATAGTAGTACTTCAAATTTCTAAAAGTATGAAATTTTATGAAAAAAAAGTTTCGTCTCAAAGGAAAGTTTTACCAAACAAAAATTAAACTATTTTCTCAGGTATTAATAGCAGGTTCTAGATGTTTTACAAACATATTTTCGTTAAATAAAATAATTTTGTAATTTATGACATATGTCATTGTTAGGTTCAATATTAACCATTTACAAGATACATTATCATAATTATTAAATTACTATCTACTGAGAAATCTTATTGCGTATTGTAGACTTCATTGACTATTTGTATTCGTTGCTCCAAACGATATCCATAAAAATGCAAAGATGGATGTACCGACAAGGTTAATCTTTACTGATATCTATTTTATAGAAATTCTTTATTGTAAAAGTTTGTGACCACAGGTCAAAATCATTCCATATATATTCAATTTTGTAAGTTTTTTTGTTGTGTGCACTTCTTCCAAATAAATATCACCAAAAGTATTAGAATAGTTATTAAAGTAAGTCAATTTTTGGTACACTAGCAAGATTATCCGTTTAAGTAATGTTGTGCTAATTCATCAAACAACGCTGTTATTATCTTATTCTCCAATTCTGCAGTTTTTCAAAATTGTAGGACGATAGTGGCGACAGGGGTTTTCAGTTTTAAGCTGATCTCAAAGAACTGTTCTATTCTATAGCTCTACTTTCTCATAAAGTGCCAAGGTTGAGACATTCTGATAGTCACATCCATTTTCTTTTATTTCATTTCTTCCTTGAGATTCTTGGTATCTACCTACATATTTAATAGATGTTTAGTACGTATATTCTAATACATACTATATATGCATCTTTCGTCTTCTATTCGCATCAGACTATAATAATAATAATCGAACAGATTAACGATTGTATAAATTTCTACACTTCAATATAAAGAAGCAACTGACAAGCCTTGAATTAACAAAAATATATAGTCAAGGTTAAGGCCAAGTGATAATTTCCAAACACATTCATAGTAAGCATACGATAATGTTTCTCATACTCCACGTAAACCATTAAAAGATTTCTACACTGTCATTATGAAAACGGTATAATAAAAATTGTGCTGGGTTTTTATATTGCTGATAGCGATAACAACGATAACGTAAGTTGAAGCAACATCTCCAACGAATTTTTTTTTGTAGATAGTAAATAGTAACCCAAATGAAAATTTAGAAGTGCCATGATAAGAGACTATTGTTTGAGAGTTGTTCAAATAAGGTTATCCGTGTTTGGTGAACAAACAGAAAATTGATTTTAAACATTTTTGTGGGAAACGTTAATTTTTTAGTCAGGACCCAATACTAAGGATAACCTTATATAACCTTTACATAATTTTAAAATTTATAAATTTTTCTTCAACTTTTAAACTCGTCAATAAATATTATCTAGATCATAAACAATGCAACCACTAACAATAAAAAAGTTTCCATATTAAAAGCGATTGCTATACTATCGTTTTAGTATACAGTGAGGTCGAAAAGTAAGGAATAAATCCAATATTTTAAAATAGCATTGTATTTAAAAGACTCACTCAGAGACCAGTCGATTTTTTTTGGACTTATTCTAAAAACTTCTTTTGTTATTACAGGGCTTTAGAAAAAATTGGGCTAACATCAACTCTAATTTTTCAAATAGTTATCCACAATTTTTGACAACTTCGAATTTCTTGTAAAATTCTATACATTCTTTATTTATGAGAGTTATTGACACTGATAAATAATTTAAATAATAAATCTGGATTAAATGAAAATCTTTAAAACCCTTTCCAAAAATGGTTTTCTTTTTGTATTAAGACTTATTAAAAATCCTTTTTATTAAACAAGGCTTGAGAATTTATCAATTGCTTGGGTTATTGTCAAATAAAAATGGAAGATATTTTCAACACATGCTTAATCTTAAACGCTTAAACACGTTGAGTTGACGTGTTTTAGAGTTTTTCAGAAGTAGAATAGGCCCTACAATATTAAAAAACCTACTACCAACCTGTCAGAGTTAAGGTGTCAATAACTCAAAATAAACTGATTTTAGATGTAGGGTATAACATAAGAAATGCTCAATATTAATAAGGAATTCGAAATTGCCAAAAAATTGGCAGCTAGCATTTGAAAAATCAAATTTGATGTTAGTCTAAGTTTTCTGAAACACCCTGTATAACAAAAACTATCTTTAAAATAAGCCCAGAAAAAAAAATAAAATCGACGGGTCTCTGCGATTCCCTTAAATAGTGAGCGTTAAAATATTGAATTTATTCCTTTCGACCTTACTGTACATAAGTGAAATTGAAAATCGCAGTAGGCGCCTTGTGAAAAATTGTGTTAAATAATTTTAATAATTAAATTGTCGTATTTGAATGTTTTGAGGTAATTTAATAGAATGTTCTACATAATTCTATTTCAGCTTGTGAGAGCTTTGTCGAGAGCTTGCCAGAAGCATACTTATAAGGACCTCACAAGCCTAAACTGTCTGCATATATCTACTGAATTATTTGGAAATCTATTTAAATACAACCGTTTTTATTGAAACGTTGCAGTATATTTTTGGAATCGATTTTTGTTTTATAATTTTTACAGAAAGATTAATTATTGTTTTCCTGAAACCGTAATAATACCAGAAGCAGCATCAGACATTAACAGCCAAGAACTCTGTTATTCTTAACATAATTAATGATGTAATGGGTAAAGGGAGCACAGGTTTTGCTTTTAAGTCGAAATTAGGTCAAAGCTACAATAAATAGCTGAACTGCTAAATGTTAAACCGAGGAAGATATCAGTCGATTAATTCTCATAATGATTACGCAGTACGTATACGAAACCGAGGTACAATTAGTAAAATAACGATCAAACATTAATTTTTGAGAGAATTTGAAGAAAGATGCGCAGTATCAACGAATAGATTGGCTTCATTTAAAAATAGCTTCATTTGAATTACTACTAGCAAAATGTTTTGGCAATAGTAAATTGGCACTATTTTGGCGCCACGCGAAACAAGTTGTTACAAACGATAGTGTCAAAAATCTAATTGGGCGTTTTAATTTTTAACATGACCTTCTTAAAGTCTTAATTTCTGTATATGACCTTTTATACGACAACGTTTTTCGAGCAAATTAGGCTAAGCTTAAGGTCACTAGAGGTTTGGGCGCCTTTATTATGCGTCAAAATCGCCCCAAATTACATTAAGAAGAATTAAGCAGACGTGTGAAGCAGTATTAAAAAAATGACTATACGAATCTAAAAACGTCTAAATTGTTAACTATTTACAATTTTAAAATTCGCAATGTACAGTTGCGATCATTCGCTAAGGAACGATGACAAAATCATAACCGCCGATTTTCCAGCTTTTTGTGTAATGTAAATGTAAGTTTATTACGTGGTATTCAAGAACATTTAATTTTTGAATGTTATAATTACCCAGTTCATAAATCAGGCCGAATTACAGTCTACATTGTACAAAAAAACTGATAAACCGGCGATCATTATTTTTCATCGTTCCTTAGCGAATGATCACAACTGTACCATTAGTACCATAACTCTTCAATTTTTTAAAGTTACAAATATTGACTAAGGATTTGAAAAACTAAAACTTTCATTCAAAACCACGACAATCTGAAACTTAAAAATCATGTAGCTATACAACAAAAGACTAGAGTAGAGGAGTCTTTGAGTTCGAGTTGAGGTGTCGAAACTTGAGCCAACATGCGTTTAGTGAAACTCCGTTGTTCGGTTTTTGAGACATCGCGCCGGGGGAAATGGAGAGTATCAACCCAACACTTTAGCTCAAGGAAAGTCGATTGGTACTGCGTCAAATTAGCAACCCCCTAGAGGTCTAAAGTTGTAGGGTGAGGGAGGAGATAAAATTTAACATGGAGGGGCATAATTCCGTTAGGTTAGGTGAAGTTAACTTAGTATAATCTAATCTAGGTGAAGTTAGGTTAGGTAAGTAAATAAACCTAAACTCATTAATAATAATAATAATAATAATAACTACTACAACCCATAACCCAAACCAAGGCCCCAGAAGCTATAAGCTTGTGCGGGAGGGAAGGGGCGATTATTATTATTATGTAGGCCCAACATTAAGATTCAATAGACCTTAATTAATTTTCCAAAGACCTAACCTTTGATTCCTGCGGCTGCTATTTGAGAGTACGAATTGACTGAATGAAGTAATTTTTGTTGATCATTTGAATAGAAACTGTTTGGGACCAATTTCACCCAAATCATTCCAGGAAACATGGTTAAAATCAATCTCAAATAAGAGGGAACAGTATTATTTGAGTTATTATTTGACAAAAGTAGAAACAGTTGGAAAAGATCCGTTTCATCGGGCACATCACTATGTATATGTGAGTTTTTTCAATGAAAACACATTGAACGAGTCTCTTTGATGTGTTCAACCTAATATAACTTGACCTCTAATCTAACCTAACCTCTACTGACATTTAATAAGTGTAATCTAATGTGTTCCACCTAACTTAACCTTCCTGCGAACCTAACGTAACAATCTAACCTAACTTATCCTTTAACCTATTCTATATCGTAAACCTCTAATATAATCTAATGTCTAACCTAACCTAACTTAACTTCTAGCCAAATATAACCTGCGGTTTAATCTAATCTATAACATAACCTAATCCCTTTAACCCAACGTACCCTCTAAGCTAACCTAATCTCTAAACTAACCTAACTTAGACAACAGTAACACAGCTTGCTTCTAAGACATGTTTTTCGTTGTGACTAATGATGTTATGCAAACAGAATGTGTCGTAATTAGAAAAATACTACGGTTACTTAATGATATTGTATTGGAATTTGGGAGCAATTATTTATCACGATTAAGGTAACTTTACTCGACTAACTTGAAAATTCTCTAGAATTTTTTATGAGAACATTCGCGAACGTGCCCGATTATAGTTACGCGCAAGGGAAACTTTCTTTTGATACGCGAATATTCTCATTAGCAATTCCAGAACGTTCTTTCGTTTACAATATTAAGTGAGAGGTTAGGTTAAGTTAGATGTTAGATTTGGTTAGGTTAGGTGAGAAGCTAGGTTAGGATAGCTTAGAAGCTAGGTTAGGATAGCTTAGAGGCTAGGTTAGAAGCCAAGTTAGGTTAGAGGTTAAGTTAGGTTACAGGTTAAATTAACTGAGAGGTTTGGTTATAGGTTAGGTTAGAGGTTTGGTTAGGTGAGGTAGAGAGTTAGGTTAGGTTAGAGGTGAGATTAGATGAGAGGTTAGGTGAGTTACAGGTTAGGATATGTTATAGGTTAGAGGTTAAACTAGGTTAGAGCTTAGGTTAGACCAGAGGTTAGATTAAGCTAAAGGTTAAGTTAGGTTAGGTCCAGAGGAAGGTTAGATTAGATGGAACACATTTGAAGAGTACTTTCAATAACGCTAGCTCCAGAGATATTGCTCCATGAAACGAAATTTCACCAATGCATTGCATTTACTTTTATAAAATAATAATTCAAATAATACTGTTTCCTCTCTTTATTTTGCCTTAGATTTTAACCATGTTCCCATGGGCCAATCTAAACCTTTAGATATATTTCTTTTATATTTCATCTAAATATTTCTATATATACTTTATGGAATTTTGGACGCATGCTTTAGAGGCAGTTTATATTATTTACATTTCCTTTTATTTATTTATCAAACATTAAATTAAAAAGTACGCTTAATTAAAAGTGTTTTACACGGCACCTCATTGTTTACTTATTTTTACTGAGCATTTTAATCTCACTCCTTCATGTGATTATCGGTAACGCAGGTAATGATACATGATGAAAACTTGTACATCAAAAAAATACTTCAAAACTTCATGTTGTATGATTAAATTGGAAAGTAAATTTTCCAGGCATCTAAATCCTTTAGAATTTTTATAAATCCTTTATAATTACAATTTATAAAGAATCTTTGAAAGTAAATGAAAACAGAACACTAAAGACAAGAAACAAGAAAAAATATAACAGTTTTATAATGTATTCGTTTGTTTTTTATCTGCGGTAAAATACGTTTGTCAATGCTAACTATTTAGATGAAAGAAAAGTAACGAAACATAATTTGCTGGATACCTTTTAAAATAAATACTATAATACTAAAATAATAAAAAAGAAACATTTCCTTGGACTCTTGCGTTTGCCGGCCTCGCATGGCAACTCACGCATTCGGCCGAAAAATTGTAGTTTTCGTTCTTGTATCATAAATAACTATTTTATTTCTTAACTTCCTTAAAATGAACCAGAAAAACAACAACAAAATTTTATGAAAGACTTCGTTAAGATGATTAATATAATTTCAGTCTATTAAGTTATCACTTCCCGAGGCAACGGAAATCCACTCGTTCCAATTCCCTTTGCTGAACAAGAAAACTGATAAAGAGTTAAATCCTTTAATGAAATAATCCTGTTTACTTCATTTTGCTCATCTCATTTCTAACTACTAAACACAAACAATTTCTTCTTTTCAGTTATTTACAGCTTTTAACATCCCGAAAAACATTGTTTGAAAAAAGCAATTACATGATGCCAGCAAATGCATTCCCCAAAACGATAGCTGGCTGTAATTTTTTCTCGAAAGCAGGACTAAAAATACACACGTTGAAAGACAAACCAAGCGTGAAATCAATAAACTTGCTAGAAGTGTCTTCTATAACAGCAACAAAATATAATAGATTGATACGAAAGCACACCAGGAGGAAACTGTTAAATTCAAAACCGAGAACAAAGCTGGGAAATTTCAAAATAGATTCATAGAATCTGTGCACCTACCTACATTATGAATGTAAAGAGACATTTTGACGGAAATTAATTTTATTTTTAGCAACCGCCTTGATACTTGCGACAAAGAAATATGTATTCGAAAATTGCTGTTATCTAATTATGTTACAAGGCAATTTCCAAATACTTTCCTTGCGTGAAGAAGATGTGAGAAAAGTTCTGACATTTATCCAATTATTAATTTCATCTAAATTGGTAGCTGCCACGCAGTTTATAGAGTTAAGCCTTACCCTCAATTAAAAATTAAGCAGCTACGTAACTAAGCACAGGAGAGAAAAAATGAGGGAAAATTTTCTAATGCCATTTAAGCTGTATTGGTCAATTTACGACATTCAATGAATATTTCCATTATAAAACATTTTAAATATGTACCGAGTCTAACTAAGTTTGCTTTTTTGGAAGTTTAAAATCTACTTGCTGTAGAATTTTAAAATATTAATTTATTTTTGGATGCTTAAGTACCACGCTTTTTGTCTTGATTTATAGAAGAATTTAAATTGCAACGGGTTTTAGTATTTTGCCAAAAATCTGAAACGCATTTTACAGGTTGAAAT
The DNA here is from genome assembly GCA_929113105.1 of Agrypnus murinus. Classification (NCBI taxonomy): domain Eukaryota; kingdom Metazoa; phylum Arthropoda; class Insecta; order Coleoptera; family Elateridae; genus Agrypnus; species Agrypnus murinus. The sequence continues at coordinate 6,361,160 of OV816028.1, read as the reverse complement.
TAAACTTACAAGATGTGCTTAGCACGTGGATGACATGCAGATTTCAATCTTTATTATAAATACAGGGTGTCCATTTAATGCGTAATTGTTTGATATCCCCTAAACGACGAACAAACAAATTTTTAAAACATTTTAATAATGTTTGTAGAACCCTTTAATACTACTGTCTGCAAAAAATATTTTTAGAATTCAATAAATAAATAAACTGTGACATATTTATTACGAAGTATGAAGCTTTGGCAATCAATAAACTTTTACATTGAAAGTTTCTCTGGATATTTAATAATTTAGGAGATATGGAATAAATACGCACTAAATGAACACCCTGTATGTATATTAAAGATTGCTGGGATTTAAACAAAGATGAATCTTTTTTGTTATCACTTCAACGTCCACGTGCAAATAACATCTTGTAGATTAATATCAACATGCAAAATGCGTTTCAACGGACACCCTGTATAATCAATATTACTATAATATTACACGTGTTAAGATTAAGCCTATTATGACGAGAAAATAGACGAGGATTTCCCAAGAATAGTCTTAACTAACTTTAGAAACATAATTGACTTCGGTCTCCAAGTTGTGAAGACATTACTACCAGATACCAAACACATGTTGATTATTCTTGCAGTCTTTTTTGTATAAAATCGCAGAATTCTCGGAAAGCACTGTACACTTTAACTGCCAATTAAAAAGATTGAGAGTTACTAATTCAACAAATTTCATGAAGGAAGTCTTTAGAGTACACTTTCTGGGAGCTCAGGTTGCAGTGTGATGCTGTCGCGGAGAGACGCAGAGAGAGTACTCTCACCTCTGCTATGGAACGTAATAGACGGGCTGCTGATATACTAAACGAGACTTTGGGTAAATCTGCTTCTGGGGTTAGGGATAAAATGCAGCAAGCACTGCATATAATTGAACTCAAAAGAGTAACTAAGAAAGTGCTAACAATCCTTATGGCTGTTAGACGCGCTCATCGTAAGAAGCGTGGATTAAAACCAGATATGTTGTATTGGTTGTATAACGTGGAGGTGAAACCAGCAATTATCTATGCAGCGTTGGTTTGGTGGACAAATACAACACAGGAAAAGTCAAAGTAGGAACTCCACAAACTGGTGGAATCAGATCTACTCCTACAGCAACAGTGGAGGCTCATTTCAATCTTCCACCATTTCACCTAGAAGTATAGAGTATATAACGTAACGTGGCTGCAAAGTTCGGTGCCAATAGTAAATCTACGCATACTGATATAAAGGGACTAGTGGGAAATAGAATCAGTATTAGACAAGAGAACAGACCACATAACCCCTAAATGTTCCTTTCAAAAACCTTTCTAGATGAGTACACCAGATCGATAGGAATCGCGGGAAGATAAAACAAGATCAGCATGGAGAGAACTAGCTTGATACACTGAAGGGTCTAGGCCTCAGTCGGAGGGATCAAGAGAGGGCATCAACTATTTTCTAAGTACATATGCATCTGTCTTTCAAACGGAAACATACTATGTGCTCGAATAAATATTGAGAGGAGCTACAGGGTGATATCCCAACTGATTTGGATATTTCTATAGTGAACTCAAAACTCTATCAGAATAGATATCTCAGGAAATGAAAGAGTTGATGAACTTAGGATGAGCCATACATTATTTTAGTTCAGAACATGGTTAAGGTTATACCCTAGTGTACGACCAGAACATATATTGAAGACTGAATTATATATTGAACCCTATTATCAAATACTTTAATATTATTAATACCGGAAACTTATTTCGAAAAATGGGAGACAAAATTTAATAGCGCCCCTTGCGGTGTGGTGTGAAAATAAACCTGACATTTCTCAAATATTGAGAAAGTAATTAAAAAATCGTCATTGTAATGAAAGATTGAATAGTTTAGATAAATTGTAAAAGTTTATATATTTTAGCATAACAGTATTAAATCATCGTTTAACATAAATAGTGCTATTTTTTAATTAGATGCAGGATTCTTACCGAAAAACCATTTGTTAGTTGCACACCCATCTGCGAAGATGGCGCCACAAAAACGTCGCCTGTTTTCATATGGTAAAGTATATGGAGTTTTCGGTATTAATAATATTAAAGTATTTGCTATTATGAAACAAATTACAATCTACCAACATGAACATAAGAACACGTTCATTGAAGAACTACGCAACAATCGAACCGTGAACCGACATGTTTCATTGCGTAAGAAAGAGATTTGCAGAAAAGGTAATTGTCGAAAAGCACGACACAGGAAATAAAAAGAACTTGTTTGTTAGCACTTGGACGATCAAGAAAAGTAAAAGTTGTTCGGATTAGAAAAAATGCATTTGGAGAAACGGAGAGGAAAAACAGAGGAAAACAGAGGTATAATCGCAAACATTAATTAACCATTGAGCGGTGGCGCCCTTGCCATGCAACTTATTTGCCCTATTTCTTCTTCTTCTGCGTGCCGTGCTCTGTTGCAGAGCGTTGGCATTGCCCTCTTTGTCAACGCGCAAAATTCCAGATTTCAAAACATATTTACATGCGTAAATAAATTAATATTAATTGTTGATTAACTAATATTAACCGATCAATAAGTGAATGTACAATTATTAGTAAATCATTACAAAAATCATTAAAAGTAATAATCAATAAATTAATAAAAAAGAAACAAACAAAATAGGATGATAAATGACAGTTAGTAAATAAGCAGACAACGTCAACAGAGCATGGCTCCGTGGATGAATGGCTGGATCTCAGACTAGAGAACCACGGTTCAAATCCCATGCAGATCGTATAATTCTTTTTAATAAAATATTTTATATATTTTATAAATAAACCTTTTTTTAATAATAATAATATTTTTAAAACAGAATAACTTACAATTAGTTTTATTTTTAATTAACATAAATATTATACTTATATATTATGTAGTTTAAACAATGACTATAAAATTACAGGATAATTGTTTGTAATTATTCTTTTTTATGTTTATTTATAAAATAAACAATTCCTTAAAAATAAAAACAAAAAAGGATAATAAATGACTTTCATTAAAGAAGCAAGCAAGCAATGTCAACAGACCCCAGGCAAGTATAGCCTTGTGCAAGAGTCTCTGTATTTTCGTCTAGAAAACCACAGTTCACATCCCATGCAATTCCTTTATTTTTTTAAATAAAATATTTAATATATTTCACAACCAAAAAATTTAAATTATAATACGTATTTATAAAAAAAAATAATTATATAAAATTATTCCTTGATTTTATGTCATTGTTTAAATTACATAATATATGTAATTTATATTATAAATTAAAGGTTTATTTATAAAATATATTAAATAATTTATTTAAAAAAAAAATTATACGAACTGCATGGGATTTGAAGCGTGGTTTTCTAGACGAAATTGCAGAGATCCTCCCACAGGGATATAATCGTCAGTTGACATTGCTTACTTCTTTAATGAAGGTCCTTTATTATTCTTTTTTTGTTTGTATTTTTAAGGAATTGTTTATTTTATAAATAAACATAAAAAAGAATAATTACATACAATTATCCCTTAATTTTATAGTCATTTTTAAACTACATAATATATGTATAATATGTATGTTAATTAAAAATAAAACTAATTGATTATACGTTACCATATTAGTATTTAATTGTGTTATTTTGTTTTATAAATATTATAATTATTAAAAAAAATTATACGAACTGCATGATTTGAACCGTGGTTCTGTAGTCTGCGATACAGTCATTCATCCACGGAGCATGCTCTGTTGACGTTGTCTACTTTTTTAATGACTATCATTTATAATCCTTTTTTATTTGTTTCTTTTTTATTAATTCATTTATTATTACTTTTTGATGGTTTTTTACAATTACTAATTACTGTACATTCACTTATTAAACGGTTAATAAAATTAGTCAACAATTAATATTAATTCATTTACGCACGCTGTTTGTGGTATCAAAAATCTTAATGTCTCTCTAAATATATCCTTCTCCAAAAATAATGTGAGGTGGGGGACTAGTTTGACAGGTTCCCCTCTCGTTGTCCCCTTTCCGCAGCCCCCCAGCAGATGATTCGAAATTTTAAATATCATTTTATTCACTTTTGTGGTTCTTAATAATTAGCTTAACTCGTTTACATTTATTCTCACTGCTTAAATAATGCACTATTTTGGATTTATTTATTTATAAGTAAAGCAAGATCAAGAATGATCGTCCTGATACTACACGATACTTTCCACGAGCTCGTAATCAATATATACATCCATCACGTGAGGGCTAGAAGAAAAACAGTGGTGTGCGGATGGCATTCAGATTTCTCTAGCCTTACTTTAAAAATTGTATATAAATATCGATATTAAGCTCGTGGAAAGGACAATCATTCTTGATCTCATTGTATATACTTTTGTTAAAATATTTCTTAATTTTCTTTTAGTAAGAATCTTAGATATTTTTTGTGAGACTGGAACTGAATGATCCAAGAAATAATTTTAGACAATGCGTTAAACATTTTGAAGGATTGCTTGCAACGATGCATTAAGAAATATTTTAGAAAATGTTAGATTCGGAATAATACTTGAAAAACAATATTTTTACTTTAGTTAAAATAAGTTTGTGGATACACGATCGGTAGCCCAGTCATTTTAGAACTTTTCATAACAAAATACCAGCAATCTGAACAAGTTAAGTCGGTTTTTATGGCACCAGTTAAAGTTTTTTTGTTTAAAAATTTGACTTAATTTTTTTAATAATTAGACAACCAGCGTATTGTTTTCATATCAGATTTCTGAATAAATTCTTACAAAAATACTTTTTTGTTAAACATTTGATTAGTCTATTCGTAGTAGAAATTATTATTATTACAAACTAACTACAAGTTTAGTAATAATGATGTTTTTATTAGAACATGTAACCACGAGATATTTATAACCGGTATGTGCAAATAGGTAGGTCTCACAAATATTGAAAGCCACAGTGTGTGACCTTGTTGCATTTTCGGACTGTTGGCGGGCTACGCAATAATAGTTAATGCTGTAATATATGCCCCTCGTTATTATACCAGCATGCAACACGGTGACGATCGGCAAGCGTCGGCGAACTGGTCGTGGTTTGTCACTGTTGTGTGCGACAAGCGAAGTGTCTTATAGACTTCAAAGTGCCAACAATCGAGTGAGTACGCTGTATATTCTTATACTGTGATGTAACCTTAAGGGACAGAAAACGTAATGGCCTAATGCGAGCAGAGATAAATTGTAACTGTTCTATTATTATTGTAAATTCTATTAGGGTAGCAAAGAATAACTAAGGAATGATTATGGGAAAAGTTGTCCAAGATGAAGAATTTACCAGATAGTTATCATTAAGATTTATTCTTGGCATTGCAGATGTAGAGGTAAAGGTCAGATAACAATCTAGTTCTAACTGACATTGCTAAATTGATTTCAGGAGAAGAATTACCATTTATGGTAATAATAAATTTGAATGATTACGATTCGAACACAGAATCCTCATGTAAATAAATAAAGAAGGACTAATCAGGAAAACCAAGTTTAGCTTGTCTTTATAAACTGAACAAAAGGTTGCTGCGCATAATATATGAAAGGATGAACTCCCTAGATATATACCCTTTAGAATAATGCAATACCTTTTGCCTACAAATAGAGGTAAAATTTGTTATTCAGCGAAGCTACAAATTTACCCTGAAACAAGTTCGGTGATTTCTTTGAGATCTCTTTTGACTTTTTGTTTCCAGATATGTGATTTTGTAAAAAAATTGATACCGCCCTAGATCATATCCCTGCTTAATGGTTTTCCAATAATATGCGTAGAAAACCTTTAGTGTAATAAAACATTATTAAGTATCAAAATTGAATTTATTTGTGTCCATATATGATTATTTATGTAATATACAAAAGGAATAAATTGCATTTTAATTAACCAGCATTTTTATGCAATGAAGCAATATAATTAATGCTCGTTATTACGAAGGTTAGTTGTATTGAATTTTTTGCAAAAACTAAGTCGCCATCATTATATTGAGTCATTTAGAAAATATATATGAAAATCTTGTGTTTCCAAACAATGTAAAAATAAAAAAAGAATGATTTCATAACAGTTTCAAAATATGTTAAAGTGATAACATTAATTTGCGAAAGGTCACTTTTGAATGACCTGTTAAACTAGTGAATATTTTAGATTAAGTCAAAAATTGATAAAACGTTAATCACGAGTTGTTTTTGCTTATAATTAATTAATCATTAATCTTGTTGTCATTATTAACGAATATTCTAGTTAGTAATTATTAAATAATCGAAATTTTGTAGCAAAATCAAGGAAGCGTGGGATTCAGTTCAGCCTCGTGTGCATCTAGTAGCTCAGGTGGGCGTGGGAACAATTCATGAATCTTTTAATACGAAAACACGTGGATGATAGCAGTTTTATTATAAAAGTTGATGCTTTATATTTAACAACTGTGGCAATCATTCTGAAGATTTGTTAACCAGGATATTGCCAAAAACCCGCGTTAATTTTGGATTTAAGGTCGGACGAAACTAGTAGTGATCGGTTGGAAGAACCATACAAAATATTCTGAAGATATGCATTTAGTAGTGCGGGATTAGTTTTGCTAGAGGTATGGTTATGGTTAGCTGTTTCTTGTAGGTGACTGGACAAGAACAATATTTTAAATGTTTCCATAAATTAATTGGAGCTGTGATACTTTCAACAGGATGGGACCATTGCACATACTGCTGGCTAAATTTTCAAAATAGCATATTTCGATGACCAGTAATAAATCAGTAAAAATCTTCCAATTTTGTGTTTTGACATCTATAAAAATTAATACAGTACTCGGACTAAAGTAGTGATCTTTAGATCAGAGTTTAGATAGATGCTGATTCTTGTTATTGTTGAGAGTAAATTCATCCACTTCAAACAACTATTGCACAAAATTTAGCACTCTTTATTTAATATTTAAATGGTTTCTTTTAGAGCCAGAAACATCTGAAAAATTTTCATTTTTGTCTGAATTTAACTACATTTACATAACGTTTTATTGTGTATCATACTGAATTTGATTTTAACAAAATAGATATACAAAATTTACCATCAATTAACTTTCTGCAGAACTTGATAAAATCATAGATGTCTGGTAACACCTAAAAGAAACTAGGAAGCATGCAACATTTAATATATATTACGTATGTTCGAAAATAATAAATCTCCGTCAAATTTTTGTGGATTTTCATACAATAATTTTAAATTAGTTTAAACATCTGCTAAAGTAATTAAATATTTGCGTTTGATACATAGATTTAAAAGGTTTTTCACCTCTTTGTGTAAGTATCCGCATTTAACTGTAAACAGTTTTTAGTTGTAACATTCTGATGTTGTGCCTGCTCAAACATTTTCCATTTCAGTTATCATCACTAAAGCTCTGGAATTAATATGCAAACACAAGCTTCCAGAATCGTTTGAGCATTTAGACGCTTTTACCTTAAATGTGTTTCTGAACTAATATTCAGCTTTTACCCGTACATAATCATAATCTTTTAATTAATTATTAATAAATCCTAATGGCATTTGACGCAAGAAAGAGAATTAGTTGTATCTTAAGGTGTGATAATATTAATCGCGTCATTCTATCTTAACTTAATTTAAGAGGGGGGGAAAACACCCTAAAACTAAACATTAATTTGTCAGAATCAAAAAGAGCTGAAGGGCTACGTTTAGTTGTGAAAAACTTCCTTTTGTACATGGCTATCTTCGCCCTAGCTTCTATACATGGAGGTGATTGCATGGCGAGTTGCTCCCACACGAATGCTGTGTCAGCATGTTGCATTCTACTAGAAGTTTCCTTCGCAACCATTATTAGGCACGTTTAGTGTCTTACCTGCATACAGTTTCAGGTTTCACCCTGCACGTAGTGATTGTCAAGAGTGCGAGCTTGGTAGGTTTATTGATAGTATTGCCATCTCTTCTCTGGCTTGAAAGAGCATTCCATTCAAGCTTAAATGACTTTAATAAATTGCTTTAATAATTTTAAATAAGTCTAATTTTTATTTCGACCTTTTTCTACGGATCTTAATTATTACACCGAGGCCCTTGACTGGGTACATCAATTAACCCCTTCATCTATCAACATTATTGGTAATTTTAAATTATTCACCCTATCAGTGACTGTCATTATCTCTTTATTGCTGATCTGAGTTTTTAATAGAGTTTGCACACCATACTATAATTTCTAGATACTAAAAGATGAATGCCTTCTGATAGACACTTTTAGCACTTCCAACTTTAAACAATGACCTACAGATAATCTTCCCGTCTAGGGTTATCTGAGACAATACATATTGTACATATCTAAAGTAGATACTGGCACGAAGATCATGAAAATACTTCCTATTGTAACTTAAATCTCTATTTCTTCATTCGGTCTTTTTCATCCTTCTGGAGGAGGATGTCTTCTTATAATAATGGATTTCTTTTGGAGGTTCGAAGATCCTCCTTGTTGTGTTATTTGCATTATCGAATAAATTTCGACATATACATTGCTTCACAGTGGAAACACCGTTTAAAAGGCCATGTCCCAATATCCCGACACTCGAAATCTAAACACATACATCACCCAATATCTCGACACCCAAGATCTCGACATGCCAAAATCTAGACAACCCAAAATATAGACATTTAACCTCACATAACCTAACCTAACCTCATCTCACCTCACCTGACCTTACCTAAACCTTACCTAATCTAAGCATAACCTAGCCTAACCTAATCGAACCCAACCCATCCCTATCTAATTTAAACCTAACCTAACCTTAACATAACCTAACCAAGTGACCAGATTTTGGCGAGCACTGCTTTTAATTAAACACGATATAAAACCATAAACCTCCAACTAGTAAATCGTCAGGAACAACGTGGTTTTACAACAGGTGTCTAGATTTTAGAACAAATGATGACGAAGGTTCATGCACACGTGCACCTATGAGTTTCTACATTTTGGATGTCTATATATTGAGTAAATGGTTGCCGGGTCGTGGGTGCCTACGTTTCTGATAATAACTGTTGAAATCGCAAGTGCGCATGTCTGCCGAGTAAAAATCAGGTTAGCCACTACATTATTACCGTCGAAATACTCAAATTCTTAAGGCGGTATTACGAACATAACTATGACCGTATGTGCATTAGGGCGTTGCAACAAAAAAGCAAAGTCGGAAATCTTATGCTCTCACCCTCTAGGATTATTGTATATCGAAAAAAAAGGTACCCCTATTTTTTATTTTGAAATCTGACGATGTTTAGGGGTGCCTCAAAGCCCTTAAAGTTTCCCATGTATTTTATATGGAAAAAAAAAACACGTTTTAGTAGATTTGGTATAGAATCCTAGAAAATCAATGTTTTTCAACCGGACTGCTATGTTTCTCTTCAGAAATCTTCAGAGAATGATATCCAATAATTTATTTGTTAAATTTCTTATATTAACTATTTTTTACAGACTTGCAAAAAATCCCATAAATGGAAGAAACACGGAAAAATCGTTAAAAAATATTTATTACTATTTATTAATATAAAAGATTTTGATAAATAAATTATTGGATGTCATTCTCAATACATTTCCGAAGAGAAACAGAGTAGTCCGCTTCAAAAATGTTGATTTTCTAGAATTCTATACCAAATCTATGAAAAAGTGTTTTTTTCCAGTATAAAATACATGGGAAACTTTAAGAGCTTTGAGGCACCCCTAAACATCGTCCGATTTCAAAATAAAAAAATATGGGTACTTTTTTTCGATATACAATAATCCTAGGGGGTGAGAGCATTAGATTTCCGACTTTGTATTTTTGTTGGACCACCCTAATGTGCATGCTTAATTATTGTATAAACCTTATTATAAAACTTATAATTGTATAAACCGGCAGCATTTCGTTAGTTGTTACCTATTAATCGTTAACTGTTAATCCTTAGTTGTTAATTGCTGTACAAACCAGGCACTTACATTACTCTTACGTGCGGATTCGTTTATTTCAATATAACATTCTAATAAGATGGGTAAAAAGAATAATAATAATAAGATTTGACACTTTGAAGTAAACGTATGCAAACCAATTTCAAAGGCATTGGTTAGCACTTGCACAGCCATACTAGATGAAAATAAATTTTGTGTGTATTAATTAACTTAAAATGTGTTATTATTATCATTTATGCAAATTGGTATATTTTACAAATTAAAACAAATTAGTATATTTTAGCTCAGTTAACTTCCAACACTCATTATGACCAAACAACCCAGTCTTCTTATATAATATACACATATGTACATACTATAATGATGTAGTGGACGTTGACATAATAAATGAGCTGAAAATTATGTTTTGACTTACTTTATTAAAAAATAGTGATTACTGAATTAATGGTGTTTGTAAAACAGCCAGCCAATTAAATATGTCGTAGTAAATATAACCTGCTTTTTCACTCTATTTTAAAGTCCATACAATAACAATGCTGCCAAGTATATTACTCGCAGTTAATGATATAGCATACAGGCCCTATAAAATGGATGAATAGTTATAGTTAGCAGTAATTATTATTGGAAATTTATACCAAGGTCGTCATTTTTGTAACCTCAGACGATAATAATAACAACACAAGCGAACTTAAAGTACTTATACATGTAAATTAGTTCATTATTTACTATTTACAAAAAATTTCCTCCTGCAGGTAATAGTGTTCGCAGTGTTGAAGATTATAAACATCGAGTGATGCATGATAATGAGCAAGAAACCTATGAGATTTTGATAGATTATCTTTAGATTTTGTAACTAAGGTTAAGTAAAGATTTGTTAGATTGGTATGTGATTAAGACTAAACGTATTTGGAATCAGCGTTGGGAATTTTTTCAAATACCTTTACGCAGTTGTGTGGGCGATTCATTGACATAAATCGACAAAAAATGTCAAATCAAACAATCTCGTGTGTTTTCACTTATGGATAAAATCGAGATTCGAACGGTCATCAATTTTTTTCATTTGGTGGGGAAAACTGCAACGGATTGGATTCTGTCATTGAGATTCATCACTTTCCACCGTGAGTTTTTAGGTAGTAAAATCCGTGCATGGTGTCCTACATACACACAAATGATGAACTACTTTCAGGAGTCCAAAACCGGTTACGACACCAGAAATCATTCTTAAAATCCATTATAAGGTTTTGGCAAACCGCAGAATTAATGTATTTGAGATTGGGGAGGCCGTAATAATCTCTTATGAATTATTGATAAAGCATATTTTAGATAACGAATTGGGTATGAAAACATTTTCTGCAAGATGTATGCCGTATTTGTTCCACCCAGAGTAAAAATGCATATGAACTCGAACCTCAGCCGAGTCTTTGAAACTTTTCAAAAAGAATCCAACGATTTTAAGCGACGATCTGTGACTTGTAAGAAATTTCTGACGATTGGACCTGTAAGAAAATCCAGGAAAGAATCGAGAAGCTGGAGAAACGTTGTTCGAAGTACGTCCAGCGTGTAGGAGATTGTCTTGAAAAATAAAATGTAACTTAAATCAGAATTATTATGCTTTCAGTTCCATTCTGGAAACTTTCAATCTGTCATCGTAACCCCCGAGTTATATTTCTCTGTTCGTCACAAGACGCCGTTTTTAACACGGCGGACCTTAAAATGCAATATCTGCACGAATCCTGACAACAAAAAGTCTTATCATTAACTAATTGTAAAAGCCATATCTGCAACTCTTTTTACTGTATGGAGGGGAAACTGCGACGTTTTTCTAAAAAATCGTTAAAGTTATCGTCCCTTCGCCTCACTGCTATTCAGCTTTGTACTTCCTTTATTTGTGCGTCGGTTTGAGTTGTCTTATACAAAATATACAATTATACAGACAGGTCCAGCTTTCGAGCGTCCTTTTATATGAACGTATAGTGGAGTAACCTTACGTTTTTATCACGGAACCGGTTGAAACTACTCGGATTTTCATGATTCTTTTTTTGAAATCTTGTAAATATAAAATACTAAAACCTTTATAAATTAGAAATTGACGCTCAGATCGTGAATGCGGTGAAACTCGCATAACCTAATGATATTAATGGGTCGATTTAATGTAGCTTTTCGTGTTCATCACGGAGGTGGGTTGTAAGTAAGAGAATATCGGGGATGCAGATTGTTCTTCATCTTGGCTCGGCTCGCGTCCCTTGATATGGCGAGGGGTAGCAGAGATTGATTGTAGTATTGTTTAGCGCATGAGAAAGTAATTAATTGTTCATTATGATTCTGGGGGATGTAAAACATCAGAGAATGCAAGTTATAGTATTTATTTATATTTTTCCATACTATATCAGAAGTACTAAATCAAAATCATTTTACGAACTGTGAACCGGTATAAGTGTTCTATGAAGTGCTCAATAAAATTATATTAAATATTTGTAGTAATTAGATTTTTGGTTGCATACTTGTAACAATTTGATAAGAACAGATACCATAGATAAATTTCAACGTTTAAGATGTAGACAGATAAGATTCTTTTCAATTTATATTTAAAAATATCGTTTCAAAATTGATGCACAACTCAAAAGGAAATGTTATTCTATAAATTATAACGCAATAATTGTATTGTAAAAGTGCTACTTCTGATATAACTTATCACTAGTGTTTATTTATTAATAGACCTTGTGGAAGTAAACCTGTTATCAATACAAGTAAAATATTTTATGAGTTTTTCTACAGAATAGCAGTTGAGAATTATTTGTTACACAATAAATCTTAAAAATCATAACTTTTCGTTTCTATTCTGGTCTTGTTTTTAATATTATTGTTAGAAATTTATATTCTCTATGTATCTTTAGGTATTAATTAATTAGTGAATGATACTTGCTTATGTATGTCTAACCCGAGGGGTCTCTCACTCTCGACAATAGTTGTACAGTTTCTCGGGAATTAATTGCTATGAGTCGGAAATAATGAGCAATACTCGGCAATATGAGAAATAAACAGAAATAAACGGGAATACAAAGGAATAAGCGGCAATAAACAGAAATAAACGGGAATACGCAGAAATAAGCGGCAATAAATAAATAATACGCGGCAATAAATGGGGAATACGCGGCAATACTGAGAAATAAACTCGGCAATAGGAATAACACGCTCCATTCTTCTCAATTTCCATTACGCATTTGATCCCAAACGCGTTTAGAAAGGTGGTCTTCTGAAGAAGCGGGTATATGTTGTATTGTATGTGGAAAAATAATGACGGCAAGTAATTTTTTTTTGTTTGAACATTGAAAATCATTCACCGTTTCTAAGAATCGTGATATGACACTTACCCCGTCAATATATGACGGTTAAAAGGCTAATTGATTAAAAGGGCCGGTATTATAAAACTTTTTACTTCCTAGATAAAATTTACTTTGAGAGTAAATTCATTTGTTCTGTCAGTTTCATGTGCAAATTGACAGAATAAATTAATTTACTCTCAAAGTAAATTTTATCTAGAAAATAAAAAGTTTTATAATACCGGCCCTAAAGGATTTCCTTATACTGTAAATAAAGTAAGGAATAAAATATTTTCTGTATTACCACTGTTTGGAAAAAAAGCTCGGACACGTCAATTTTATTTTTTTTCCTGCGAATTTTATGGTCATCAATTTTAATTTATTAGTTTACTACTGTGGGACCGATGATGTCATCGACTTTTAAATAGAACCCCCTTATTTTCTTACTAGAAATAAAAAGCATATATTGTTTTCTGAGTTCAGCGATACCCCATATGTGGTATTTAAAATTAGTATTTTTTGAAATTAGGAGGACCAAATGTGATAACTTCAACGAAAATCATAATTAATCTTTCAACTCTTATTATTATTTTCGTATCAAAGCTTATGAAAAACAATTAGCAAATCGGTCTTGTAGAACTCGTATAGGAGAACTATGGCGGCATGCAAGGGTTTGTCTATACATCAGAACAATACGGATATTAAACACTCAATGATGGCTATGGCTAGACTGTAAGGACTGCAGTCGATTTAAAACACAAGGCTGTTTTTTGTTCCAGTTCGTTTGAGAGTTCTACTAGGCCGATTTACGTGATTCTTATTTTATAGTGAAGCTTCCACTGTGTGCATTAGTATTTTTTATATTTTTTAATTTTTAAATCCAAAAATTAAAAAAATTATTTCGAGAAAAGCCATCCACTTGCAGCGCCCTCTTGTTAGTTCCCACCGTGTAAACTTTTGGAATTGCGCTTAATAGACAAACCATTTCTATCACTAGCATCTAGGGGTTGAAGTCGCCGATATGCGCTGTAGCTGTTTCTAGCAGTTGTAATTTTATATTTTAGTGGTTATAATACTCAAAAAATATAAAAATCTTAAAATAGTAAATCATAAATCAATTAAAAATAGGTTAAATAGTACTAAGATTACCACATGAATGATAAGAGAATAAGAATAATTATTTTCTGAAATTGTGAAGTTATAAAAAATTTAAAACAACAATAATTAATTTTTAGGTTAGTTCACTACGAACATAACTATAAAAACTGCAATAAACGTATGTATAAAATAGTATTTGCAACAAAATTTATGTTATAAACATTTACTTGTGTATTAATAATTCTTGTAACTAAACAATTTTGGTTTGAAGTAACAGTTTTAACTTGCATAAAAACGTACAGTAACGAAATATTTGACTGCGGATTTCAAACATATTTTTCATCAGTCATGTTTTTGAAATACTAATAAACGTGTTCAAGAAATTTGTTAAACAAGATCTCTAGATTCTCATAAGTTCTGTATTTAAATGCGGGCAGTATTTAAAAGTGCTACAATAAATTAATTACAAATAGGGCATGTCGGTGGCTGCAGCCCTTGCAGTATAGTCTTTCATCATCCATCATTGAGTGTTTAATATTCGAATTGTTCTGATGTATAGACAAACTCTTGCATGCCGCCATAGCTCTCCTTTACGAGTTCTCCAAGATCGCTTTGATATTATATTTTCTTTAGATTTTTATACCATGAATTTAAAATACTTTATACCTATTTAAAACACAAGGCTTATTTTTGTTACGCTTCATTTGAGAGTTCTACTGCGCCGATCTACGCAATTCCAAGTTAAAAGTTTTATGATGTAGATTTGATGA
Source organism: Agrypnus murinus (assembly GCA_929113105.1). Taxonomy (NCBI): domain Eukaryota; kingdom Metazoa; phylum Arthropoda; class Insecta; order Coleoptera; family Elateridae; genus Agrypnus; species Agrypnus murinus. Next base: position 6,346,001 of record OV816028.1, on the reverse strand, counting down.
ATTATTTATATTTTTAAAAGCGTTATTTGTAACCGATGCATTTCTATAAGCTCGAGACCGATTGTTCACTTACACCGAAATCAAGCGAATCCCTTGAAGTAATTTCAGTTTCATCAGAATCAGAATCAGAATTTTTTTAATCAGAGAAATCAGACTTAGAGGAAGGAAACATGCAAGAAAAAAAATGAAAGATAAAGCTGAAATTAGAAAAATATTATGTGATGTTTTACGACACCCGATGGTACATTGGACGAATTTTGGATATTGATAAAGAAAAATTATTGAAAGAAGATTTGGAAAACTTCATACAGAGGAAGACAACATTCAGAAAGTAGATTCGGAATTTATATTTTATGGTCTTGTAAAGTTTACTGGAGTTTACCAATTCAAAATCAGTCGTTCGAATGGGGTCTGAATTAACAGGTTAGACAAAGACTTGAAAAAATTGAAGGAGTTTCTATTTTAATTAAAACTTATCAGTATTTTAAATTCTTTTTGAATTTTATTTACTGCATTGGGATTCTCACTTTTCAAATAAATTTTTGTTATTTATCTCAATGTGTCTTTTTTTGTATTTCTTAGAGTCGATCTATCTGATGATATATTTTTTAAAGTTCTTCTTTTCACGTATTCGGTTCGCCGTTACTTTAACAGCACTTAAAAATGTAATGTACATATAATTATTATGATTGAATAAACAACAACATTTTTTACAAATCATTATTTTTACTTGTGAGGAATTTTGTTTACATTTTTCTTAGTGGAGCTACGACCTTTTGTAAAATTATCAATAAAACCAATAACAAAACACCTTTCATTCAAATACACACACTGCTAAAATCATGCATGGAATACGGAAATAAACACGGCAATAGGAAAATTAATGCAGCAATACAGAAATAAATACGGCAATACGGAAATAAATACGGAAATACAGCAATACAGACGCAAATAAAGGAATAAAAACGGCAATACGGGAATAACAAGTGAGAATACTGGGAAATACTGTGAAAATATTGGGAATTAAATATTTCATTTATGCATATTATGATGCTACCGGGGTACAATTATTTTTATTACGACCCTACATTTGTGTAATTTGTTTATTATTTCATCGTGGATAGTTTTATTGTTACTACCGCAAGGACGAAGTCGGGAACACGCCTTATAACTTCATGATGATTGTAAAGGTATTTTGGGGCATTGGACCAAACTAAACAAACTATTCAATTCTTGCTCTCATTTTAACCTATTTTTACGTCCTCGCATCTTTTAATAAAAGTTAGCTAAACATTCTTTTAAAGTCAACTAAAAGAGAGAGAGAAAGATACACAAAAAACAGATTTAAATACCCAAAAATAACCTTCATTTTTTCATTATGACTATTTAAGATCATTAGAAATTACATCAGAACCTATTAGAATTAAAAGTGTTCTATTTACATAATCTGTTGTTTCCTAGTTTGTTAAATAAACACAAATAGAACATTTTTTCGTTCAATTTTATTATTCATTACTAATGTTTACACATCAAAATTTACTATCCGTGCTTTACTGCTTTACATGACGGTCGACTTTTAAAAAGGCCAAAACTACTCAAATATTATTTCGTCAAGGTGGTATAGAGAACCACATGCCGATAGTCTACCTGGATTTTATTGAGCAGTAAAAGTTTCTCCTGACACATTCGTTCCTTTGAAAGAATAGCACGTAGTATACACGCACTAGTACACAGCACAACTTTGGGGGTGTTTAAATTTTGAAAGCGTGGAAATGAAATGTTTGTTATTGGCGCATGCCAATAAAGTTTCTTATAGAACGGCAACCTGTCCAGGTAGTTATTTGTGTTGTATTGTCGTTTACAATAATTATTGTATAAGATATAGACTATGAGTTATTTATACCATCAATAAGTTGGCGGAAATGCAAAGAATATACAATACAATTTCTATCCTACTAGGAATATTTTCTTTTTGATTCTTATGTTTCGCACGCTGCCACCAAAAAAACTCAAAAATATTTTGAATTCAAAAACAAAGGTTTGTATGTATATTATTGAAGTAACGTGACAAAGATTATGTAACAATTTGTAGAAATAAGATATTAAAGATTATAGCGGCCGTAAGATTTTACAGTCAGTCGAACTCGTGCTCGATAAATCGTGCTAGTGCTTACACTCAATTAGATTTATTCCTCTTAAAGAGCATCGCAATTTGAAGCGACTGTCATTCAAATATTTCAAATGCAGGCTATGTATATTAAAAATACAGATGAAAATAACTACTATACCATCCCAACTAGTGTCTCTGACCCGGGTAATTCCGGGACAAAAGCCTCGGGAATCAATCAATTTTTTTTGTCTCTAATCCTGGGAAAAATAAACGATGTCACCGTTTATTTTTCCCAGGATTCGAGAAAACAAAGAATTTTACTATACAACGTATTCAATTAAAATTCTTAATTCAGAATCAAGGTTTTCTATTTGTTTTGATTTTTTAAACAAAAAGTTCTGTACAAGACGGTCGCCTTACCAGGTGGTTTTTTATGAAACTAGTAAATAGTCATTTGAAATAGATATAAATTATCTACAACCTGTAACTGTAACCATTAAAGGTGAAAGGAATTAATTTCAGCAAGGAACTACCGTTAGGTACGTCACCTGGCCATTCATTAAGAAGGCTTGTACTTTCTATTCAATTACAGACAAACAGTTTTCCATCCGTAATTTCCTATCGTATTTATAAACGGATACTAATATCTTTAAACAGCGGTCTTCTGAAACAAACTGTTACTACTTCAAAATCCATATTAAAGCAAGGTTTTAAAGAAATAAAATGTTCCGTTCGTCGTTGCAAATGATCTGATTGTCGAGGTGGTCTTTTTGGCTTCATTACACTATATTACAAACTTATCGTTAAGACAAAAATGTGCTTTCATAATTGATTATAATGGGTTTTTTATCGCATTTCTGAATTTTCAGAATGCTTCATTTGACTTAAATTACCGATTATTCAATTATTGCTCCGGAATTCACAAGACTTAAAAAACCAGTTAAAAATAATCCAGCCTTAAACAAGACTGTCGCGCTGTAAGATTTGACTTACCGCATTCGATTGTAAATAGCTATTACTTAGTAATGAACTTATTGATAAATAATTTAACATTCAGACAGGTAGGACTGTATTGCATTTGCTTGGTATTGGGCATTTAAAAAGTACAACAAACGGACCGGCAAATTGCCACAGAATTACAATACAAATTAATAAAACGGCCGGATAATCCGCGTGAAATTTCAAATACAAACAAGTCTGTATGGCATTTACTTTGTATTAATAAACAATTTTAAAAGCTCATGGAGAAACTTCGTCGTTATTTCAGTACTAATTAATATGCAATGTCAAATAGACGGATAATCCGCGTTGGATTTCCAGTACAAAGAATTAAGTGACACAAACAAGTCTGTATTTAATACACATTGTATTGATAAATAATATAAAAAGTGCAAGGATAAACCACGACGATCTAGGTGTTGCCAACAATGGCAAATTGATGCATAGTCCGCAGTTCATTTATAATGAAATATCATAGAAGGACGGATAATCCGCGACGAATTGGTATTGCATCCACTTTGCATTGAGAGTTAACAAATATGTGACAAAAAGACAGACAAATTGCAACAGCTTTCCAATACAACGTAATGTGGTGATGGCAAACTAACGGATAATCCGTGACGAGTTATCTACCAAGGGAGTTGGCCACACAAGCAAATCTCTATTGAATTTACTTTACTGTATCGGATATTGATAAACTGTTCAACAGAGGAACGTACACACCGCAAAAAACTCCATTTTAAATTTATATTTCAGGATTTCAGGAATCTTTAAAACAAAAGAAACGGAGGTGATACAAACACATCTGTAATCTATTTTTATCGGATGTTAACAATAATTGCAAACTGTAAAGTGTCTTCAACACACTGGTAACACAGCGACGACAAATGGACTGATTATCCATGATGGATTTCCAGCACAAGGAATAGAGACACAAATATGCATATACACCGTATTGATGAATAATTTAACAAGTGCACGGATAAACTGTGCTGACTGCTTGTTGACAAACATGGCATTTAGACGGATATACCGTGATGGACAAACTGTTGACAAAGATGCAAACAGACGGGTAGACACTTAATTTATTTATAACACTATACAAGTAATACATCGATAATTATAGGACGGATAATTCGCTGTCGATCTGTATTGCATTTATCTTGTATTGGCTGTTAGCAAATGTGACAAACAGGCTGACAAAGTACAACAGCTCTTCAGTACAATGTAATACGGTAATGCCAAACGGGCGGATAATCCGCGACAAGTTACGAATTATCGGATTAGGAGAATACAGTTTTGTATTGCATTTATGTTGTATTGGGTGTTGATAAATATGCTTTAAGAACGGATAACCCGCGACGTTTATTAAATATAAAGGAATAGAGGGAATTAAGCTGATGTGTTTGCCTGTTTCTGTATTTGTATCGTATTGATAAGCAGCCTGCCTATTAAGGGTATGGATAAATCACAACGGGCGTTGACAAGCATGACAGACTGACGGGTAGGTCGCAATTTATTTCTAATACAACATAAAAGAGCCATAATCGGCGGGCGGATAATCCGCGGACAATTTGTATTGCATTTACTTTGTAATGGAAGTACAAATAACGTATAACAAATAAATAACAAATACGGGCAAACTGACGGATAAACTGATGATGCTGATGGAAAACAAACTGATAATCCGTAGCGAGTTATCAATCAAGGAAATAGGGCAATAAAAACAAATCTCTATTGCATTTATTTTACCGTCGTGGATATTGATAAACAATTCATCAAAGGAACGCACAAACTATAACGAAATTCAAATACAAATTAATAGACTGATGTCAAAGCAACATTTGATTTATAACATAAAGTAAAACAATGATAATCTCAGGACGGATAATCCGCCGCCGATTTGTAATTTTTTGTGTTGGTGGTTGATAGATATGACAAACGTGTGAGAAACAAACGGGGGCTCGCCAATACAACGTAAAGCAGTGATGGCAAAGGACGGATAATCCGCGACGAGTTATCAATCAAAAGAGTAGGATGTGACGTATTTGAAATATAAAGGAATAGACGGATACAAACAAATCTGTATATATTGGCAAGTATGCAATATATTTCGAATACAAGGGAATAAAACAATGTAAAAAAGCATGTATTATATTTACTTTTTACATTTATATACTTTTTAACAAATGGACGGATAATAATTAATCCGCGTATTGTATTATGTATTGTATTTACTTTGTATTATGTTTTAAGAAGTGCGGTAAACAAACGGATAAATAGTAACGGATTTTCAATGGTAAGCGTTTAAGCGATGGCAAGCACACGGATTAGTTTTGTATTTACTTTGTATTAACTGTTGATAACTAGGAACAAATGATTTCTGAAGGGAGGAGGTAATTTAGAGGGGTGTCAATTTGTGAATTTTGTATAAAGTAGGCTACTGACGAAACTGAAAGCTGTTTGTATTGTACTGGAGAGGTTTGTTGGATTTGCCTTTGATAGACAGCATAATAAGATGTAAAGAGGAATTTATACAGGCTGCATTTAAGAGATAAAATTTAAAATCTTTAATTTACTTTATACTTGGTTGTTATGTTTGCATTTGCTCGCACTCTGATCCGACTGTAAATGATCCGTTAGTGGTACTGTACTTGGAAACGATCCAATATTGAATCAATTTCCAATACTTCTGCATCACGAAGTTCAAGTTTAATTACGAAAACGTGATTGTGTTTCTATAAAATTATGGTCGAGTTTGGGCAGTGCACTAATTGCATCTGGGATTACCTGAGGTGAATGTAATTGTTGCATGGGTTTGTGAATGAGATTACATAAGAAATAAAAACTATATACCAAGATGTTTACTATTGTTTAATTGTTTACTGAAACAAGTTCAAAGATCAACAGAAAAAAAGAAAAAACATACTACAAAACAATGCGTCTGCTTCATATCTACCAGGGGGGCGTTTACACAGATTGACTTTGACACTATAAAAATCGCTACCTACTATGGTTGCTTTCTGATGATACAAAACGTTCTAATAGCAAAAGTAGAAGAAATTTCAGTTCTTAATACTTTTATAAACCGTTGCAGATTTTTCAGCAGCATTTAATCTTTTAACCATATTTTGAATACTTTAGCTTGGCCAAAATTAGAACAACCTTGAAACGAAAATCTCCAAAAAAAGCATTAAACATAAAATCCTATGAAAATTTCATTACTTTTTTTTAATAACTTACAAGTAGGGATAAAACTTCAAGGTTTTGGCATCTCTCAAGAGAGATAAGGATGCGGTTAGAACTCGAAACTCAAACAGAAATAATCTTTTTGTTTCAAATAATGTAATTTGTATCCATTCTTATATTAAATAACAAAAAATCTAAAAACTTTTGTGTGGTTTAGACAAAAAGGTTTCAATGTTCATACTTTCAAGCTTCAACCCTAATAATAAGTAAGATTTGTAGAATGGGTCAATGGGATGTACTGCTATTCTCTAATAATTCCATTTAAAACGAATAACCCTCAAGAAGCAGGAAGCACAGATTTAAAAGCTTTGTGCTTTTAAAGGAAGAGGACTTAATTTTAAGCCTGTAACTTTTGAAATATGTATAACCTGTTTACGGGGACTCTCTGTGGGCCTGTTCATTTCTAATTACTAAAATATAGTAAAATCAAATGTCAATTACAAAACAAACTAATCTATAGGTCATGTTTTATTGTGGTAACTTTACGTCATATCCTCTTTATGATAATAAATAAAAGTAAAGATTTCAAAACTAAAACACCACTGAAAAATTGTTTGTTGCACGTGCTTTTAGAATTATATGCATGTATCGATCACAATTAAAAATTAAATTTTTTTAAATAATTAAAAAAGAATCTGAAAAGTACTTACTGACGATGTGAATCATAAAAGAACCGAACACAATAACCCACCCCCAACCCCCATCTGGGGGTGGTGGCAATTCGCTCTCCTCTTCATCCTCTCTTCTTCTCGAATTATTAGGGATGGTCATTTTCTTTTTTTTTTGTTAACACACTTTTCAGAGCACTATAGAACGGTATTGGCGCGCACTTGTAGTAGCTGCTACTTTGCAGCTTATAAGCGCCTGCACGTGGCACAGGCGGTTGTGGAACTGGCCCCACATATCTATCTTCGTGCGAGCCTTGCCAATAGTAGATAGCTATCCCACCGCATGTAGTATGTGTTTTGGTGTGTATTTTATTATCTGTAATTAATTAAATTTTGTGTTAATTATATTGGAGTAGTAATGGATTTAATTAATAAAGTTTAAATGAGACGAATGAATATGATAAAATAAAATTTTATTAATTTAATGCTTAAAAATCTACTGCCATTGTTAGTTTCTAATAATAATGCTTTGCAGTTTGAACGCACGTTTCAGGAGTTTTCAGTATTTAGAAACAATCACCTTCTTCATTCATCAAGAAGTATTCAACCTTTCAGCCCATTTTTTATATTCAAAAGGGTATATGACAGTTTTAACAACATACTGAAATTGAATTAATTTGTTTTTGCCGGTAAAATAAACACTAGTGGTCCGTGTATTTTACTACATCCCCAATTAAATCCCTTTAAGGAAATTTGTTATAAAACAGTAAACTGAAAAGGTAGAATTAAATATTTTTCGTATTAATCAAATAGTCTTTTATCTAAGTAATATTTTAATACTATTAAAAATATTAATTAATACCGAATGTCACGTTGAATTTAATAAAAAAACTAGGGAAACTCCGTTAAAACATGACGACCAAAAGGCTAATTTGTCGAGGTTTTTTCATACATACAACGTTCATTGTGTCATTACAATCTTTCTGATTTCGCAACCAAGCAAAAGTAGTTGAAAATGCCAAGCTTAGCAATTTCCCATGCCTGACACGCGCGGGCCCAGGGGGGAATGATGACTCCCCCTCAAACACCAAACCCTGCAAAACGCAAACAAAGATTGCTCCGATATAACTTCTCAAGTGCGACCGGTATTGAATGTCCGAGGGGGCGGGGGATAAAATGATCATAAAGTATGCATAGAGGTAGGAAAATAAAAATATGTCATTGACAACTACCAATAATAAATTAATAAATAAAGCAGTACATATACACATGCCTACTATCGAATGCAAAAGTTATGAACTCTGAGTTTGAATGTTCATAGAAGAAAAACTAGTCGCTTAAATTAATTGATACACAAAACGCTTAGATAGACAATTTATTTTTGTATACAATAGTAAATTTGTAAAATTATCTTGTTTTAGGTTTTTGAATTTTTGCGAATTATGTTACCAAACATCCGGTTTTTTGGGAGTTTTGACGTAAAGCGTGTCTTTAATAATTAATATTTCAATAACTACTCAACAGAACTGATTGCAATTTTATATGCAAGTAGCTAATAGTGTTGTATGAATGTGTAAATTTTGTAATTCGATATCTGTATTATTTATCAAGTTATTTTATGAAATAGAGGGTAATGCATTCTGGTGTTCTTTTTTTACAAAAGATAGTAATTTTGTTAATAAAACAACAAATGCGACAAAAAATCTAAAAATTATTCACGAATTAATTAATAAATAATTCTTTAAAGCATTATTTACTCATTAATTCGTAAATATTTTCAAAATTTCTTAACGTATTTGTTGTTTTATTTAAAATACTATCTTTTTTTAAAAAAAGTGATTTTGATTAAGGCACCAGAATGCACTACCCTCTATTTCATAGAATAACTTAAGAAATAATACAGATATCAAATTACAAAAATTCCCACATACATGCAACACTATTAGCTACTTGCATATAAAATTACATTCAATTATGTCGAGTAGTTATTAAAATATTAATTATTAAACACACGCTTTACCTCAAAACTACCAAAAAACTGGACTTTTTGTAACATAGTTCGCGAAAAAAACCTAAAATCAGATAATTATACGAATTTGCTATTTTATACAAAAAAACAAATTGTCTATCTAACTGTTTTTGTTTGAATTAATTTGAGCGGTTAGTTTTTTTGTTATACGCGTTCAAACTCAAAGCTCATAACTTTTGCATTGGATAGTAGTACCTTAAACTTTTAAGCGTTTGTACGTATATTATACCATAATACATGACTACTAGTTTTTCTAAAAACGTAATATTACATAAATCTTGTTTATCTCGAGAACTGTTCGGCAATTTGGATTTCTTTTCGAATTTTTAACTTTATAGATTTACCAAAGAGCAGAACATCATTCAGTGTGTGAATTAGCTTAATTTCTTCTTTTCTAACGAATAATGGAACAACAGCAAAACTATTGTTTTGTGAAAGGTACGAAAGAAAAGAAAAGTACGAAAAGAAACCTAAGTTTGGTTAACGATAATAATTTTTCTTCAGAATGAACATTTATAAGTATAATAATGCTATTTAAAATTAAATTAAAAATCAATTCATCTTGTTAGGCCAAATTCAACATTAGGATAAATGCTTCGTAGTCAAATCCGTTTAGGTCAAATCGAGCACACTTAACGGAACAATGTGTAATCAACACTGTAGATCTCCCTGTTATGGTCAAAGGTGATAGTTTAGAAATAGCGACAACGGCAACGACAACTATAAACTTCTCCGCCAAGTTCTGATTTGGCTTCCGACCATTGTCCCATTCCTTACGGGGAGAGGAGAAGTTATACGTTTTTGAACGTTTGGTACATGTTCGTAAGGTTTTTATGGGGTTTTTAGAACGTTTGTCAATAAATTGACCTATAGGTTATTACCGTGAATCAGAAATTCAAGAATCAAGACGGATTATAGTCTAAAATGTCCACTTAGGAGCAGTCATCGCTGTGAGTAACTTCGCTACATTTTTTGTCTTTTTACGATCGTCTTATTTTCTCCATATTTATTTATTTTATCTATTTATTTTTGGGCAGGAATCAGGATGGCAGAACATCCTTTGTACCACATGGTATCGATTACTATATTCATTTGACCGATCCTACTATAATTTAGCGGAATTCCACCTTCATTAGGGATTTTTATTGTGCCAAGCATCGCATTGGCACGGGACCTACGGTTTTACTTTGTCATTCGAGAAGAAGACATCTTTAAATTTGAAGACATTTCTTCACAGTTAATTCTAACACTGAAATTTTATTTCCATTCCATCGATTGTCCTCTTGATCATTTTGTTCATCCTGGTTGTTGTTTTCTTTTTTAATTAGTTGATTCTGGCAGTACTTTCTCTGTGTCTCTGTTTCTCTAGGTACATTTTACTTTATGTTTCTGTTTTCATCTTTCATTCCTTTGTTTCTTATTTCACTAGATCTTCTTGATAATGATATCTTCATGTACAGATGTTTCATATTATTTCTTCAACTATTCTTTTACAATTTCTTTATTTCTTTTGTTTTCATATTATATTTGCTTTTTTTATTTTTCCTTCATACGCTTCGCATTATCTGGCCTTAGTCACTTTATTTCCGCTGCGTTTTTGGGTTTTATTGCTTTTTTACAACTTTTCCGCCATTCTTTTCCTTTTTGTATCTTCTCTAATGATTTAATACACTTTTTATTTTGTTTCATTTGTTCTTTATATTTTCTTCAATTTCTTCTTCCAACTATTGTCTGCTTTGTACTGCTAGGTACATTTTACTTTATTTTTCTGTTTTCATCTTTCATTCATTTGTTTCTTATTTCACTAGATCTTCTTGATAATGATATCTTCATGTACAGATGTTTCATATTATTTCTTCAACTATTCTTTTACAATTTCTTTATTTCTTTTGTTTTCATATTGTATTTGCTTTTTTTATTTTTCCTTCATACGCTTCGCATTATCTGGCTTTAGTCACTTTATTTCCGCTGCGTTTTTGGGTTTTATTGCTTTTTTACAACTTTTCCGCCATTCTTTTCCTTTTTGTATCTTCTCTAATGATTTAATACACTTTTTATTTTGTTTCATTTGTTCTTTATATTTTCTTCAATTTCTTCTTCCAACTATTGTCTGCTTTATTTTAATATTTTTCCTACACTTCTTATTTTCCATTAGTTTTTCTATTACACAGTTTCTAATTCATACGTTCACCTACCTGTGCCTGGCTACATTATTTCTTTATTTATCTCTTCTTTTTACTAGTATTATTTACTTGTATACATGTTCCATATTATTGCGTCTTATTAGTCTTTACTAACTTTATTTTCGCTTCGTTCTTGCGTCTTATTGCCATTTCAAAACTCTATCCTACCGTTATACAACGGTATGTTGTATGCTACATACTGTGTGCTGTATGTTGCAATTTGTATGGTGTATGCTGTATCCTGTATGCTATATCCTGCATCCTGTATGCTGTATCCAGTATACTGTATACCGTGTACTGTATACTGTATACCGTGTACTGTGTATTGTGTACTGTGTACTGTGCACTGTCCACTGTGTACTGGATACTGTCTACTGTGTACTGTCTACTGTGTACTGTGTACTGTGTACTGTATACTGTATACCGTATACCGTATACCGTATACCGTATACCGTATACCGTATACCGTTACCGTATACCGTATACCGTATACCGTATACCGTATACCGTATACCGTATACCGTATACCGTATAACGTATACCGTATACCGTATACCGTATACCGTATACCGTATACCGTTACCGTATACCGTATACCGTATACCGTATACCGTATACCGTATACCGTTACCGTATACCGTATACCGTTACCGTATACCGTATACCGTATACCGTATACCGTATACCGTATACCGTTACCGTATACCGTATACCGTATACCGTATACCTTATACCGTATACCGTATACCGTATACATTATACCGTATACCGTATACCGTATACCGGATACCGGATGCCGGATACCGGATATCGGATACCGGATACCGGGTACCGGATACCGGATGCCGGATACTGCATACTGGATACTGGATACTGGATACTGGATACTGGATACTGCATACTGCATACTGCATAGAGTGACATATCTTCTTTCATTGATTGTCGCCTAATCGATTTTGCGATTTGACGAAGATCGATTAGATTATTTAACATGGTTTTGTACTGTATAACCAAACAAAAGTTAACCAGTTTTTCATATATCAAACAATCGTCGTAACTTAACGTTCGCGGTGGCGACAACACGTTTAGTCGAAATATGTGGGTAGGCGAGTGCGAAACGTTTTTTTATTATGTCATTAATTTAAAATTACCGGTGTGTCCGGCACTTCGACACCGTAAGGTATAAGAAGTTAAAGATTATATATAACATATTTTACACTATTAGCTGGTTCCGTCTAAACATAAATTATTATATTTAATTAATGTAAGTAATAGTTAATATATTTTCAAATCTTACTGCACTTCTCCGTGGCAGGCAGACGAGTCGGCATTACCGAATCTTGAATATGATTAGAAAAACGTTCTCAGCCTAACCAAACAGGATTGGAATCGAATTTGATGTATAGTACTTATATCGTTGTTGGGAAGATTATAAAACACGTGTAGATGTTTTCGGGGAAGAGAGTAACATCGTTAGTCCCGTGTCAAGCAATATTTTATGCCTTTTTCAGATAAGACTTTAATAATAGAAAAATGCAATGTGCAAGTAAATGCCTCTGCAGAGGCTCGATTAGACTAAAAATCAGTTCTATATTGTCTGAACTGAAACGTGAGGACATTTTCTATGAAGTTTTTGCTAAATTTCGGTGTCGAAATCATTGCTTGGTGATTACTTTCTTACTGAACAATTCTTATACATATTTATGTACTTAACGTAATGATCTTGATTTTGTGAGCAAGCATTAAGGTTTATATCACTATTTTAGAACTCTTAACTAGTATTACTGTACCTTTTAGCCAAGTTTCTCAGCTGGCAAGACATTTGTTTCACTGCTTTGTATCCTTAAGTCCACTTTTTGATATTTTTTGATCTGTGTTACCACCACATACTTTCTACAATAAACTTGTACACGTTATGGGAGCGAACAACTGTTCTTTATAACAGAAATCTTTGTAGAATGGAATTTATGGTACTAATTTACTGACATTTTGTTATTGACAGATTTTGACTTAATTTTGAAAACTTATACGAAATAATACCGGGAGCTCATGCAGTCATGTCTTCTAAATGTCAAGAAACATGTAAGGCCTACCCAAAAACATTCACCAATCAAGTATTGTCTTGATCAACGTGTTTAAATTTACCATTATTTAAAATTAGATGCGCCAATCAAGAGTATCTACCAAGAAGAGAGAGGTAGAAGGAGAGATATACGTATGTATACTTGGCTTTTAAGTCTAATCATTTAAATCTGTTGTAAGTAATCCACTGACTATGTTAGTAAAAATAAAAGTAAATAAGACAGATATAAACCATCATGAACTAAGGCTCTTGGTACGTTGGCTTTGAGTAAACAAGAAAAGAACCAGCTTAAGAATGTTGGAGTGTGTCACACTCCTGATACTAAATAGAAACATGAATTCCATGTAAGTAGTTACCGCTTGGAGAAGTTCTTTAACCAGTCAACCAGTTTCTGATGGAGTTACATACTGCTTACCAAATCCTATCTTTTCTGGAACCTTTCAATAGATGGAGCCCAAGGATATTAATCTTGACGAGCAACTCTTTTGAACCTAAACTAACTAGTAGCTTAACATAATCTCCTCTAACCTAACCTAAACTCCGACTTAACCTCACCTAAGATTTAACCTAACCTACCTTAACTTAGCGTCAACCTAACCTCTATCCTAACTTCTAACTTAATTTAACCTAACTTAATAATTCGCAAACGAAGGTTGCGTTAACTTTTTAACAGATCGATCCAGTGCCTTAAAGTTTATGTTGTATGCCTTTACTCGAGAATGCTCTCAAAAAATTGTAGGAGCCTATCAAATATTCCGCGTGCCTTGAAAACTAAGTTGAGCCTGAAGCAGCCTCACCAATTGCGAATGATGGCACAATTTATCAACTGAATTTTTAGACTTGTATTTTTTCCAGTCTGGAACTTCCTTAGTGTGACCCATTTATGTATAATCTATTAAATTCTAAAGATTCTATTCACAAAATAGTATGAGCTTAGAACTATTGTTTGGAAACGCTCGTTACTTGTTTTGTTGTTTACTATGTCATTTAGAATTACCATTTGGAATTACCGTTTGTGGTGCATTTTTGGAATTAGATTTTGCTAATCAAATTTATTGAAATGAGTGTGCCGCAAACTATCATCGATGAAGCAGCAAGTGTGGCTGCAAGTTTGTTACCTGAAAAATCTTCAGCTAGATACGAGCACGAGTACGCTGAATTCAAAAAGTGGCAACAGGAAAACAACGTGATTGGTGTGACGGAAGACGTTGTATTAGCGTATATCAATAATTTGTCTAAGAAATTCAGTCCGAATTCGTTATGGTCGAAGTGGTCAATGGTTAAAAGTTGTTTGTCAGTTAGAGAAAACATTGATATTGGCAGGTTTGTTTTCTTTTATAATTAGTTTAAAAGGCAAAAAAGTTTTTATTTGTCAATTCTAGATATCATAAAGTGATTGCGTTTTTGAAAAGACGGAATGAGCGCTATGTTCCCAAGAAAGCTAAGGTACTGACGAAAGAGCAAGTGGAAAAATTTATACTTGAAGCTCCTGATGAGAAGTGGTTGCTTGCCAAAGTCGTTACCATTTTTGGTATATTTGATGAGCTTCTATCCCTCACTTTAAATGAAGTGGAGGATTTGGACAAATATATTGTTGTCACCTTACGCGATACTAAAAATTTAACAACCAGGAGGTTTACAATAACGGACGATGGGTGTATTTTTAAACCTTGTGCTATTTATCGGAAATATGCGACTCTACGACCTCAAAAAAGTAAGGACCTGCGGTTGTTCTTGACGTACCGTAATGGAAAATGTGTCGCCCTAAATGCAGGTCAACATACTGTTGGTACAATACCTAAAAAAATTGCTGAATATTTAGGATTACAAGAACCTGCATTGTATACAGGTCACTCATTTAGATGGACTGGAGCAACGATGGTTGTTGATGTAGGTGGTGATACTTTAACTTTGAAACGTGCAGGTGGATTGAAATCAACAAAAATTGCAGAGAGCTACGTGGATGACTTAATCAATAACAAGATCGAAATGTCAAAAAGATTGTTTCCAGTTAAAGAATCTGCACCATCTACTTCTACAGAGCATATATATAGTGCAAATACAAATAGTAATGACTAAAAATCGTTCAGAAATTTCAGCATTAGTGGAAATAACGGCTGTACTATGATATTTAATGTATACGATAGTAATAAGATGTAATAATTCTCATATGTTAGTAACAATTAAATTACTGCTAAAGAGTTTGGCTTTTATTTCAAATTATATAATACTAGAAAATATGAGGACTCGTGTAAAATTTTTTATTCACAATCGATACATAATGTGTTTATTACTGATGTTTAAAAAGTTAGGAAGTAGTTTATTATACACCATAGTCAATAATAAGTTCTCTTGGTTAGTAATGAGTTCTCTTGGTTAGTAATATCCATTACTTACCTTTTGCTCGTTCTAAATATTCTCAACAGATGGCAGAAGTTTTCATATCTATCTTTACTTTTAGCAGGTAACAAACAGTCAATCGCTGTTAGTAGCAACTTCTCGCAATTCCGGTGGTGTGCAACTTACATCAGTTTCACTATCAGACATTTTAAATCGTGTAAATTGCAATTAGAACCAATGTAATTAAATATGGTTTAGTAGTGACACGAATTTACTTTGACAATTGTTGCAGCAATTGTCATTTTATCGCCACCTGAATAAAAACGCTGGTGTTGTGTTTTACATATATCAAGTATAAGGTATCAATGTAAGAACATAATTATGTACGATTGTGAATAAAATAGTATACATACCTCTGCGGGAAGACATTACGCGTCGAGCAATTGCTGCCCTTGGCGCTTCGCGCCTCGGGCAGCAACATTGCTCTCCGCGTAATGTTCTACTTCCCGCCTCGGTAAGTAATCTACTATTACATGCTAGCCAGTTATTTTTTTACACCCGTGCTCCAGTGAAAATGTCTAATATTCAAGGGGAATACAGTGACTTGATAAATTGATGTTTACAAGTTAGGAAAAATAAAAATTATAACAGTTCTTCTACTTTTTCAATCGCTGTGTACAAAGTTCATGCTTGATTGTGAGTAAAGTAGAAATAAGATCACAAAACACTTGATGACAAATGGATTAGCTTTACGAATAGTAATCCTTAATTGAGAAACTGCAAGTGGCTTTAAAATATTTAGTAAGATCGACTAAGAAATTAACTTAGGAGAAGAAATTTAAATCGGGTAATTTCCTAGAAATCACCTGGGAAGCTCTTTACTCTTACTTTTGAGAGTAGTAACCTATACCTATGCCTGCCACTCTGCTCTGTACAATAGACTATATAAATCTTACTGGCTAACGTCATCTTGGATTGAAATAATGAGTTCTAGCATAGGTTCAGGAAAGATTTTTCGCCTGTGGGCTGACCTCATAGTCGTTTGGTCGTACATGTTGGTGCTCATAATGAAAAAAAAATGACCAAGATCAGCAAAACAACCTCTTCCATATCTCTAAATCTACTCCCAACTCATTACTATAAATTCTGGGAATATCAAAATTAGAAAAAGAGTACATTGCATATTTCGTTGGTCAAGTAAATCATGCCTAGGAAATTTGTATTATAAGTAAATAATCTAATATCTAACGCAAACATTTTCGGTCACCCAGCATTTTCAAAACGATATTCCAATGAAACAATAGCTTTTAACTATTAATCATTTTTCATGAACTTTAGTGAGCGGAACAATAAATTAAGAGATGTTCAGTTCAAATATACACGTTAATAAAAAATATTCAAAACGAACGTGGAGTCACAAAAAAAACATAGTTTTTAACCACTAACCATTTTTTACAAACATTTTTTATGAACATGAGGGCGAGTGTGGAAAATCATTCACGTGTTCAGTTCTAATATTCCCGTTGCAAAAAATATTCAAAGCCAACGTCGAGTTTCAATGAAGCAATAGTTTTTAAACACTAATCATTTTTTATGAACGTGAGTGGGCGAGTGTGGAAAGTTGCTCACGTGTTCTGTTCTAATATTCACATTACATCGAATATTCAAAGCTAGCGTCGAGTTTCCAAGAAACAATAGTTTTTAACCAGTAATTATTTGTTTATGAACATGAGTAGGGGTGAGCGGAAAATCACTCAATTATTCAGTTCTAGTATTGCATTTGCACGAAATATTCAAAGCCAACGTCTAACCTCAATAAAACGATAGTTTTTAGACACTAACCATTTTTTATGAACATGAGTGGGCGAGTGTGGAAAATCACCCACGTATTCAGTACTAATATTCCCGTTGCACAAAATATTCAAAGCCAACGTCGAGTCTCAATGAAGCAATAGTTTTTAAACACTAACCATTTTTTATGAACTTAAGTGGGCTAGTGTGGAAAATCACCCACGTATTCAGTACTAATATTTCCGTTGCACAAAATATTCAAAGCCTACGTCGAGTCTCAATGAAGCAATAGTTTTTAAACACTAACCATTTTTTATGAACTTAAGTGGGCGAGTGTGGAAAATCACCCACGTATTCAGTACTAATATTCCCGTTGCACAAAATATTCAAAGCCAACGTCGAGTCTCAATGAAGCAATAGTTTTTAAACACTAACCATTTTTTATGAACTTAAGTGGGCTAGTGTGGAAAATCACCCACGTATTCAGTACTAATATTTCCGTTGCACAAAATATTCAAAGCCTACGTCGAGTCTCAATGAAGCAATAGTTTTTAAACACTAACCATTTTTTATGAACTTAAGTGGGCGAGTGTGGAAAATCACCCACGTATTCAGTACTAATATTCCCGTTGCACAAAATATTCAAAGCCAACGTCGAGTCTCAATGAAGCAATAGTTTTTAAACACTAACCATTTTTTATGAACATGAGTGGGCGAGTGTGGAAAATTACTCACGTGTTCAGTTCTAATATTCTCGTTGCACAAAATATTCAAAGCCAACGTCGAGTCTCAATGAAGCAATAGTTTCTAAACACTAACCATGTTTTATGAACATGAGTGGGCGAGTGTGGAAAATCACTCACGTGTTCAGTTCTAATATTCCCGTTGCACAAAATATTCAAAGCCAACGTCGAGTCTCAATGAAGCAATAGTTTTTAAACACTAACCATTTTTTATGAACATGAGTGGGCGAGTGTGGAAAATTACTCACGTGTTCAGTTCTAATATTCTCGTTGCACAAAATATTCAAAGCCAACGTCGAGTCTCAATGAAGCAATAGTTTCTAAACACTAACCATGTTTTATGAACATGAGTGGGCGAGTGTGGAAAATCACTCACGTGTTCAGTTCTAATATTCCCGTTGCACAAAATATTCAAAGCCAACGTCGAGTCTCAATGAAGCAATAGTTCTTAAACACTAACCATTTTTTATGAACATGAGTGGACGAGTGTGGAAAATTACTCACGTGTTCAGTTCTAATATTCTCGTTGCACAAAATATTCAAAGCCAACGTCGAGTCTCAATGAAGCAATAATTTTTAGACACTAACCATTTTTTAGGAACATGAGTGGGCAAGTGTGGAAAATCGCTCACGTGTTCCGTTCTAATATTCCCGTTGCACAAAATATTCAAAGCCAACGTCGAGTCTCAATGAAGCAATAGTTCTTAAACACTAACCATTTTTTATGAACATGAGTGGGCGAGTGTGGAAAATTACTCACGTGTTCAGTTCTAATATGCACGTTACATAGAATATTCAGAGCTTAACATTCAGTCTGAAAAAAACAATAGTTTTGAACCAGTAGCTATTTTTTAAGAACATGAATGAGCGTGAGCGGAAAATCGCGCATCTGCCCAGTTTTAATATACACGTTACAAGAATATTGAACGCAAATATGAGGGAAGGAAAGTTAAAAGAATGAGATTTCTAAACCTTTTTATGGAAATCTTTACAAATAGATGATAAAATATTTAAATATCATTGAGCACAATTTAAACTAATTATAATTATTTAAAAACGCAGTGAAATGATAAAGTCGTTTAAACTTATGTAAAGGTTAGATACGCTCTGATAACAGTGCAATTACAAATATTAGATAATATTTGATAATAGAATTATAACCACTAAATAGATTGTGTAATAGAACGACTTCCACTGCAAATATTGAGAAAATTGGGATAAATAGATGAACTATCATGTTGTTACTTATATTTCAGTCCCCGCACATTTAATTACTCATGTTTGCGGTTTGTAGGTGGTAAAATAATTGCAGGTGGCGTCATCGCAGTATTGATTTTGATCATTTAAATTTAATGAATTTGGTGTGTGTTAGGTGTTAAGAGGCTGTCTCCGAGAAACTGCACAAAATTGGAAACAGAAAATATTTCTATGTTCTCCAATTTGCTTCAAACTTTCAGGTATGATTCTTTAACCCATACCAATCGAAGCAGGCATCACTTCTATTGATAAGCTGGGCGTATCAGGGCTGTAAATATCAAAATGCTAAGTTTGCGTAGAAGCATCGTATACTTACATACTATAGCTCATTTTGACGGGCTCGGCGAGTAGAACAACTTTTGTCATTTGGAAATTCCTACTGTGCACAAAGTTATGCCAAAAAAAACTACTGAAAAATGGCACACCTGGGTGGTTTTATCCATTTTGTCATGGATTCAGAAGGTTTGCCACCATAAGCTACATATCTTCAGAATCTACGATAAACTTCGCTCCAGATACACTTACATTTATGCACTGAGTCCGGGTCGCCTGGGAGAACTAGTTCAAGATGTACGGTACAAAAGTACAACAAAATCTTCTGTCTTGTCCATCTCAACAAATATTACTGCAAACTAAACATTATTATATGTCATTCGAAGCGTTTCGACGAGAGCTACACCATAGAATACAAAGGCATTATGGTTTTTAGATGGTAACTAGTGGTGGAAAATGCTTTTTTGATAAATGACTGGCAACTATACCTTAATCCTAAGGGTAAGCATGACATATTATACATTCTCAGAATCCTCCCGTTTAGATGAATAACTTTCTTTTTGCTCCATCTTGATCCAAACATTCCCTGAAGAGTTCAACGGCATTTGTAGAGACTTGATTTTCAGATATGCTTGGAGAGGGAAATATACGTAACAGGAGAAATTATAAATATGTACAACAATAGAGAAAATATTTATACAATTAAACAACGGATTTCTTAGCAACGTTCATTTAGAAAACTCAGAAATATTTGTAATGGTCGTTAAAAAAATCTGAAAGTCTGAGCATGTCTGGAAATCAAGTCTACAAATGCCGGTGAACTATTCAGGGAATGTTTGAATCAAGATGGTGCCTACAGAAAGTTATTCATCTAAACGAGAGGATTCTGAAAATGTATAATATGTCATGCTTACCCTTAGGATTAAGGTACAGTTACCAGTCATTTATCAAAATAACATTTTCCACTACTAGTTATCATATCATGGCAAAACCTAAAAACCATAATGTCTTTGTATTCTATGGTGTAGCTCTCGCCGAGACGCTTCGAATGGCAGTGCTTAGTTTGCAGTAATATTTGATGAAATAGACAAGACAGAAGATTTTGTTGTACTTTTGTACCGTACATTTCGAAGTAGTTCTCCCAGGCGACTCGGACTTAATACATAAATGTAAGTGTATCTGAAGCGAAATTTGTCGTAGATTCTGAAGATATGCAGCTAATGGTGGCAAACCTTCTGAATCCATGAGAAAATGGTCAAAACCACCAAGATGAACCATTTTCAGTAGTTTTCTTGGTATAACTTGTGCACAGTAGGAATTTCCAAATGCATCAAAAGACAAAAGTTGAAATGAGCTATAGAATGTGAGTATACGACGCAAAGTTAGCATTTTGATCTTTACCGCCCTGCTACGCCCATCTTATTAATATAAGTGATGCCTTCTTCGGTCAGTACAGCCTTTATGGGCTAAAGAATTATCCTTGAAAGTTTGAAGCAAATTGCAGAACATAAAATTATTTCTGTTTCCATTCAAGGCAAATTTATTTCAGTTTCTCGGAGAGAGCCTCTTAAAAGATGTATTGATTAATCTGAAAATCTGAAAGGTAAACATCTATGTTTCAGTTCTTTTCTAGTGTTGTGCAACACAAATAGAAGGTTTGGACACATACGTGCTATATAAAACATGAGCGGCTTCTTATCAGTTGCTATCCTATTTTAATATCACAACGATTATGACTGAATGATGGTCGAGTTTTTTTAAAGTGGAGTTGTCTATTGTGATATTTGTTATAATAGGCATTTAAAGTGTCTGTACATGATATAATTTTCAGGAACAAATTAATATTTTTGAAACATAAGGGCCGAAGTGACAAATACAAACATGGTTGCATAAACTATATATAGACAGTCGTATAGTGGATAATAATTCGCGAAAACATTTGGGGATAGCAATTAAGAATATATTGATAACGAAATGTGCCCCGTCAAGAAGAATTCCCGAGACTTCGAATTTGTTCCATACTTTATCAACACATTGTACACTGTATTAATAAGCATAATAAGAATATTTTAATTCTATGATATAATGAATGCTGTTGCGTATTAAAGAAATACGATTTAAAAATAAGTAATATTGAAAACTTGTTTTGTTACTTATTGGTTTATTGTAATTTTTATCTAATACTTCGGCTTATTATACAGACGTGTACGTAATTAATTACATTCCATACATTTTTGTAAACATGTTTATGCAAAATCTGAGAAATATAATACTGAATAGCAAATAATAAAGAATTACCATAATTATTTAAATTCTGATTATCATTTTGAAACACAAAATTACTTTAAAAAAGGAATCTTTGAGGAAAATCTATAGAGTACCTCCATCTTTATGTTATGCATCTTATCTAACTTTCAGTACAGGGTTTTGCCTATATGGAAGCCTATACAGCTGAGAAGATACATTATATGAAAATTTAGCTTTTCACTATTATAGTTGGTTGTTAGATCTCTTCATTATTTTGTTGCAAAGCCAAAGGGTTTTATAATACCAATTAAATGAAAGTTTATGTAATTACATATTTTAATTAAAATAACACTAAACATTATTTTTGCTTAAAAGACTGCTGTGCGAAAATACAGTTGATGTAAATTCTAGATATCTAGATAATTAAAATACCTCTTTGTTATCTGATAACACCTAGAGTCTTGTTATCTTTTACAATTAGTGAGCAAGTTATTCAAATAGGCTTTTGAATTTTCAACAAAAGTCTCGTATTTTGCTGGTTGTAGCGAGCTTTTACAAATGAAATATTAAATTGAACATAAAAGATGGGTGATGATTGCATTTACATATTTTCTTACCTTACTTGTTATGCTGTAATTTAGTATACCTATAATGAGTATTAATTCCGAAAATGATCTTTTAGTGAAGCTAACGAATTTTTGTATTTGGTACATAAGCATTTAAAAAACTTACCATCCCAGAGGTTTTAGAAGGAAGTTTTGGTAGCAATTTTTGTTTTTACTACTACTTAAATATTCTTGTTTCTTAGACATCTTTACAAAATAATTCCTTTTTATAAAGGAAATCCACATATCTTTTAACAACAACACAGGAATAAAACTGATATCTGATGAGATGCACTTCAGTTGCACACATGGAAATGAAATTTGATATGTTGATTAAGCACATGAATTTTCTTACAATAACTACAACTAATAAATTGTGGTAAACAATGGCCCAGTTCCGTTTTGTAATGAATACAACATTAGAAAATCAGGCTGATCGAATTACGGTTTATTTTGAGCGCGTTTTGAAAGACCTCGCAAAAAAGTCAATATTCTTTAAATTGCAGCCTAAAATAGGGATTAATTCTTTCTACTCCGTATGATGGGATTAAATTAAAAAAAATCATATGGAGGGTCTTGAATAGCCCCCCTCGCATTACAGTGGCTGCGGGGATGGTTGTTATGACACTCTTTTTAATCTCTCCTGTTAACTTGTAAAATATCTTTTCTAATACTCGAAAAATGAGAAATTTATTTTCCTTTTTTTAATTGCGAATGATCGCCGGATTGAAGTGGTGAGAATTGGTTCTGAGCGTTCTGTTTCTTCGAAAAATCTAAACTCTGGAATTATGGGGTAAGATAAATAAAGTGGCGTCTGAAGCGTGGTGGCAGATGATGTCAAACTCTACAATTACTAGTCATTATTTTCCATGACACGGTCAGCGCTGTTGTGTATAACGGGGTACCCTCGATACCCCGATAGACAAAGAATAGTGGTAAACTCTAAACAGGGACGAATGCATGGGGTGGGGATGGGAGGGGAAGCTCTCCTCTCAAAGTTGATAATTTTGAGCGAGAGTTGGCAATTTCACAATTTAAGAAAAATGAGAAGATAAGAAAATGTGTCCAAAACAATTTATTTTTTTAAATTTAATCTAATTGTCATGCATAAACGTTGGAGAGTTCTAAATAAAAATAAGATTTGTGTAAAATACTAATTTTGCTTCATATAATGTTAGGTGCAAATAAAGAAATTCCTTACTAGTAGTTGGTATTTTCATCATAATAAGTTGGCAATTTTAAGGTTACCCCCCCCCCCTCCAAAAAAACTCTTTAGGTTCGTCCCTGACTCTAAAGTCTGTTTCTTTGCAAATCTCATCTTCTACATTTTCATAACTATCTTAGAGAATATCTACAAAACGGCGCGTCGGTTATCAAATAACCGTCAAAAGAGGTTTGATTTAAAAATTTTTAACGTTAATAATATTTTTTTGCTATTGGTTTGCACACGGACGTGTAGTGTTCAGCAAAAAAACTGTCTGCTTTTCCTGATTTACGAAGATTCTTTACTTTAAATAAAATTCTCCAATTCCTGCACCAGGCAGCTGTCGGTGGGTCGATCACCACCTTATACCTTGATCTGATACATTCATAACAATCTTCTTCAAATACATTCTGCTGAATGAGCTTTTAGCCTCGACAAAGTTCGTACCGCTATCACTGTAAGTAGTCTTAAGTCTGCCTTGTTTGCTATAAATCCTATGAATGTCTGCAAGAAACTTGACACAGATAACAAAGAACGCAGTTCGAGGTGTGCGGCATACGTAAGCAAACATATCCACGTCTTATCACCAGTCTTTAGCGCCCCAGCAAAGTCGTCACCTGTTACATACTTCAAAAGGAACAGCATCGCGTACTCAATGTAAAGGTAAGGGTGGTGATACAACTTGAAATGATTTGCCTATTTGCCCATTCAGTCTATTTCTTAAATATTTCTTCCGAAGGCCTTCGAGACGTTTTTATTTCTATTCTTTTATAAACTCTACTTCCTTGAGCAATCGTCCTTGATTATACAATTTTATTCGTTAACAGTATAAAATAAATCGTTCTGATGGATGATTTATTGCAACATTATTTTATATGAAATAAATGTGTGAAAACTACGGTATGTTTTTTTATTAATTGTATGTTTATTTCTATGGTCGTAAAGATTGAGTTCGAAAGTTGTTGGTTTAACTCAAAATCAAACGTTTGAGATTATGTTTCCATGTTAGGGAAATTTAACTATAATTAAATCATGTATTTAGAATGATTTAAAAATCATTAACATTAGTTCTATTTGAATCCATGCCTAAACATTTTTGTAATGAGAACTTGTCCCAGCCGGATTTGGACTAGCACAGCCGTGGTAAAAAAATTTGAGTTAGCGTAAGTATTAAAAATCTTATGTCCAGTTGTAGGGCTTTGCGGGCATTTAACTTGTTTGAATGTATAATTAAATTCTGTTGGTCATCTTTTGATGCCCAGCCGTGAGGAATAAATTATGCTGGTTACAAAAATTAATCAGATTAGAGTTCAAAATTGTTACGGGTTCAATTTTTATTTCAATTACATATTCCCATTCAGGATTTCATTGCTTAAAATTTTAGTTTTCATGTTTAATATCTGCAACTTTCAAAAATTGTCTTTCAACTCTATGAAAGTTTTTACAGTCATGCATACGTACTGAAGAGGAGTATACTTCTATAACTTGGCTTTTCAATGTTGTTTCATTTCTGGCGAAGCAGGGTACTTCAGATATGTGGATTCATGTTGGTTGGTGATTGCGCTGTATCTCGCCCCTTCGATTCCCTATTCTTGGCAGATTTTGGTGCTGGCATTGTCAATGTCGCAATGTGGCTCATTTATGTTGATTGGAGTTGATTACTGAATGCTGATAGCGTGGTGGCCATGCACGAATAAAGGAGCACTTTGGAGCACGTTGGAAATGGCTAGCCAGCTGGTGCTGGCGTTTGGTTGGATTGCCCCCATCGATAGGGAAAACTGTGTTGCTAGCAAAGGCCGTATTCGGTTCGCAGAATCACACCATTGGCTAAGATTCTCGTCAGACCAAACGGAGCTCTCGCATGTTATTGGACTTTATAGCAGGTGGCAAGCTGCGCTGGAGCAGTATAGGTGATTGTGCAGATCTGGCGCTTTCCAGGCCGAAGGTCCCAAGCTCCGGTGACTATAGGTTGCGCGGCTTCGCTTGGAATCTGAGTCCCAAATCAGTGCATCGTCGCATAGCACTGTTCTTCTCTGTCTGGACTTGATCTTCAGCTACAGGGGTGTCAAACTCTACTTGCCAAACAAACTCAGTACTTTACTTGCCCCCTTTAAGTGGTGGTGGCAATGACAGTCTGCTTCTTCAGTAATCACCTTTTCAACATCTTCGCAGTTGGTCTGTCTGTCTGATCAATGTTGTTTTCTGATTTACAAAGTAGGGTAGCTTTAGGCTTACGGTATGTCTCTTCAGTCTTTGAAGTAGCTTTTGTATTTGACGTCTTTTTCTGCACGCTACTATTCTTCCATAAAAAATGTAAAAACCTATACTTTAACAGGATTCCCCATATACTAACCATAAAAAACAAGAAATTCTCTAAAAAAAAAGATTGAAACTAATTTTTAATTAAATCCTTTCAGTCCTTTCAGATTCTGAAAATACAGAAAAAATACAGTAAGTGTATTTCAGTATATCAAGATTTAAAAGGCTTTCCCTCACGTTTTCAAGCTTTATGTGCTTAACGGATGATACACGATAAACGCAAGATTTATACAAAAGCTTAACAATGATATTACAGCGTAATCACGTAAGGGTCACTGTTCACGTTTCGGTAAATTCAAAATTTTATTATCCAGTGTTATTTTATGTTAGAGCAAGCCGAAACAATACAAGAGAACCAGGTGCATGAAAGACTAACTCGTTCCATTTCGGATGGGTTATCCTTTATAAACAGACTGAGCGCAAAATAGAATTTTCAGACATCTGAAAATATAAATGTTGACTTTGTTATAATATGTAATATTGCAATACTTTTAAGAACAACAATAGCTGAGTTGCGTTATTAAATTTTTGTTTATATACTTTTTTTTTGTAATTGGCCATTTCTCATATTTTTCTAATCCAACGCATAATACAGGTTTACGTGCATTTTGGTTAAAACCTTAATAATATTATTTCCTGTAATTATTTTACAGGAAAGATATTCTGGAGTGCTGTAATAATTTATCAATCGAACGATGCCCTTGGATACAGATTATCTTTGATCATAATCTGTAAAACTAGAGAAAGTAGAATTTTCATTTTTTGCAAAAATCAGTTATGGTTTGGAAACATTGGAACAATGAAGGGAAAATATTTGCTACCTAAATGTCATTTTTAAGTTTAGATTGAACTGATTGGATTTGTTTTATAACGGACGAAAATTATAATCGGCTTGTACTCCGCAGACAAAATGTATTTATGACTGATAGTTTAGAGAAGAAATTGTAAGATTCTTCGACAATAAAGATTCTTAAAGGTTGAACAAACAATAATTTTATTAGAACAGTAATTATAAACCAATTATGAACTAGGTAACATTTTTATTATAACAAAGGTTAAGTAATTGGCTCTTTCTTCGGTATGGAATACATTTTTTTCTTACATTCAAAAATACCGTATCGAATTCAATTTTTCAAAATAATTTTGATGTATGAACTAAATATTTTTGCTGTCATATTAATGTTTTTAACGAATGATAATTGACCTTTTCGCGTTACCATCGCCGGTGTACTATTTTGTTTTTAATATTGGTAGTAAATTTGGAATTTTTCTTGTGGTTTTGGTCTTACTGTAAGAAGTATCCTGAAGGTAGTCACCAGATAATAGTTATTTATGGTACAAGTGAGTTAAGTAAGATATTATCCACGAACGAAAAATTTACCCTCGAGGGCCGGCAGGCCCGAGAGGGTTAATTTTTCTGAGTGGATAATATCCTTAACTCACGCGTGTCATACAAAATTTTATCCAACACCGCTTTATTTAAGTTTCAACATCGAATTTGCAATGTATAGTTAGTCTGTAGTTTTGACGGTAATACTCTAGCACGATGACTGGATTTTAATAATATTAAATAACGTAAGCTGGTGATTGGTTGTTATCTTTGAAGGAGTGAGTTTTTTAAAAATAACCCACGTTGCTAAGGGCAACGTGGGTTATAATGTAACATAAGAGTAAACAATCACTTTCCTTATTTAAAATGAGCATAGTAAACATGGTATTTATATAGAGGTGTTGGATAAAAGTTTAAACCTTACTGTAAAAGACCTTTTAAATGCCTAATATTATTCTTACTTTTTATTTGTAGCTTTAGAGCTCAAAAAACCTCCATCAATCTGAGGTTATGTTTATCTACTTTTTGTTTATATATGACGTTTAATCATTCTGAGGTTTTTGCCATAAATTATTGGCTACTAAACTTCAGCAACTAGATCAGTAAGGCTAGGAAATATTCAGAAGTAAAAAAGGTAGACCCCTTTTTAATTCTGCATTTCACCATTGGCGGGAAAAAAATGTCAATTGATTTTTGATCGTTCGATGCTCTGATCGTTTCGTGTTTCCAAGGCATAACTGTTTTTTTTTGCATAAGCCGAAGCTTTATTTTCTTCTCTTTTTCCGGTTAGAATCAAAGGCACCATTCGATTCGTTTTTTTTTCTTTACAAAATCTTTACTGTAAAATAATTAGGACAGATAATATTACGGTTTGTAATAAAATGCACGTAAAACTGTATTGTGCGTGGAGCTATTCTACACCCTGTATATAAACAAGAGAATTATTTTTTCAATTATTTTGAGAGTGTCGGGGCATTCTGTCTATAAGCATAACAAGGAATGTTTCTTCTCTTCAGAACGAATTTAGCTAGAGTCACTACATCTAGTCAGCCAGGCCACTCTAGCGGATCAAAGTACTCCAAAATACGCCGATAGATTATTGACTCTCTTAATCTGGATGCAGAGAGCAAACTTACCTCAGGAAGGAATAGTTCGATACCTAAGCTGACACAAATCGACAAGAAGATTTGTGGCAGAATGTATCTTCAGTGTCCTTAAAGAGAAGTTTCTATGTTTGAATCATCTCAGACTAAAGTCGGAAGTTGTTGGTTGCAAGGTCGTGTCTAACCATTCACAACTTCCAGAAATATTTGTGCTGGATACTTAAAATATCTTTTAGTACGACCATGCTATTTCGGATTGTTTACCATACTTGGTTTTAGAACAGTAGGTTATATTTACTGGTTACTAAGCAAAAACGCGTCGGTAAGTAATTATTTACCGTTCTGTTTTTGGCAGATCTGAACGGTAAGTAAATTATGTCATTTATAAAATAAATGCATGATCTTTAGATGTCTTTTTGTGAAAAATCATTATTTTCTAAATAATTGGACTATTTAAAAAATGTATGTTTTTTATTAAAATTTTCTCAAGGCTCTTCAATATCCGAATTATATTCGTTTTCAGATTCACTCATGCTCACGAGTTTGACGAATATCGTGACATTCAAAAATAATAGTAATTACCACGTAATTACAAACGTATCCATGGTAAACTACAAAACCTACTTAATGTTTGGTGGATATACAGGGCAAAAATAAATGATCTTAAATCTATTTTTTTACCATCTTCGGGATATTTCCCTAGTTAATATCCTTGTATGCTTAATGGTCGTACAAAAAATAGTATAAGCATCTCAAACAGTAAGGAGTTTACCGATCTCCTCCAGTATTGTCCAATATATAAACATTGTCGTCGATCGGTAAACTGTTCTTACTGTTCTTGATACTTAATATACTATAACGTAGTTAGCTACTCTAATGGGCTGGTTATACTTGAGGAAAAAGAAGAAGTTCCGGATACAGCTGTGAATGGCAACCCTTGCGATGTAGATTTGTAGTAGAGTGTTGGAGTGCCAGACTGCCAAAAGTGTGGGCTTAGCAAGGGCGTTATATTGTATTTTTGATCTTTACGTTACGATTACTATAATTACATGATCTTGAATTAAACTGTTGTAAATACAGTAATTAAAACTAACAAAAATAACAACTCTACTAGGAGTACTTATTTTTCATAATGCTTTAATAAGAACTCTAAGTTAACTAAACATAACCTAACCTAACATAACCTAACCTAACCCAACCCAACGTAACCTAACTTAACCTAACGTTACTTAACCTAACCTAACCTATTATATCTTAAGCTAACCTAATATACTCTAACTAGCCTCATCAAATTCAGCACAAAACGCCCGAAAACCCAATACTGTCAATTTTCATAAGAAAAATCTTGTGTTGTTTTTCAGTTCTTTCAAATTTCTAAAATCATTTGATTCCGCGACCTGTGTGATTAAACTATAGCCGCATGTTATTTCAGATTAGAGTTAGGCTGTGATTATATTATTTTATTTATTACAAAGTTGGCGACAGAAGCAGAATGACAGAGGGAATATTTCTTTGACAGGAAACTAACAACTAGCATTGTTTATTAAAACGTCATTGTAATAAATACAATAATAAAATTATAGCCTACTCTAAAGAGAAGAGTTTTTGAAAGCATGGTATATTTCTTACTTGAAAAAAGGTTTTGCTAAACATGCTTTACGCGATCTCGCGATGTTGAGACCGCGAAGGACTCGTGAGTCGGTTATCCACAGTGGAGGATTGTCACTCTGTGTCTGTCTTTCTCAGATATTCAGCTTCTTGTCCCTTTTTTCTGATAATTGAAGTTTATTTTTGTATTATTGATATATTGCTAAAGCTTTAGTGTTATTTTAACGCTTATCTTTCTGCCAATTCGGTCAATTGGTGTCTTTAAGGTACATATGTCTAATGTTTGCCGGCGTTGAAGACGTCAAAGGGTTTGGCTTGAGCAGCCATCTCCTCCCGTTTCTTATCCTCGTCTGCTTTTGTCAATTTGATGGAGATTTATCGAAACAGAAAAATATTTGTCGTCGCGATCGAGGCTCAAAATAAACTAATAAGTCTATTTTGCGCCTCGAAATAGCTTGTTAAAATAGTAGCTAGAGGTAAAGTGACAGATACATTCCAGTGCGTACTACGTGAGTCTTGTCAACAATTTTTGTGCAAAAATATATGCAATGACCGTCGCGACTGTCATATTACTGTTGTTTTGTTATTGTCGCTTGGTCACTTTTGTGCATGCACTTACAAGCCATTGAACTCGTTTTTGTTAACCAATCTTAATTGGTACGTACGTATTATTCAAAAAGACGAACATCATTACTTAACAGACTTCTACAATGATCCCATTGGTTAAAAATACAATTTGTGGTACTTATCAGCGAAAAAGTGACAAATTTGTTTGTTCTTAAGAAAACGTCAACTCTCAGTTCTTTAAAGAAAACTGCAAAAGGCTACTTTCAAATGCTGGAACAGATAAAAGTCTTTTCTGCTTTTCACTCAAAACAAACAAACAAAATATTGTAATTTTTATTGTTTTGCCAAGGTGGCGTAGGTTGCCTTGTTGTTTACTGTTAATTGAATTTAATATGCTGCTTTTAAATAAATACAAAATTGATATTTTTTGCTGTGGAAGAAAAAGATCTTAGTTGTATTTCTAGCAGAAAGTTTCATTTCGAGAGATTTGTACTCCGTTTTGTATGGCGATTAACTTCCTTTCTAGATAGGCAATCTATTATTTTGCGCTTGTAATACATTGATGTAGCTATTTCAAATCACAATTCTTTTATTTGCAAGATCATCAACTACAAAGCTGTACGTCTTTACAGAAATCAACTGTCAAATCAATTATCGATGTAGCTGATTGATTTTATTAAATTCAAGATCCTTCTTGGTTTAGAAATTCTGGAATCTTTAATGGAAACTAATCATTTTCATAGATGAACCATGATAATATCTTTTTATTTCAGTAATAACTGTTACAAATACGTAAATCTTCTTGAAATAAATGTAAACTTCTTTGTATACAACAATAATGGGTACGTAACCCTACTTTCATGTAGCCCCCTTTTCTAAAACAGTTGAAAAATAACAAAATTGGACGTGAGTGACGCCAGAACAATTTTCACAATAATAAAAATTATCAAATTTCTTAATTCTACATACATAGAAATGTAGCCCATAAAATTACAAACAAAATGGCATAAGATACACAATGTATTTTAAATTTGCTAATAAGCTTGTCTACGTCAGCGATAACTGTCAAATGTATAACAAAAATGCTAATTGCTTCTTATTTACACAACTCCAAGCTATAACAATCTATGGAGCAGCTGCACTATTTAGTCGAATAAATTTACATCATGTACAATTTAATACATATAGAAAAACTAAACAACAGTCTTGACGATGATACGTTTTGATGGTGTAGCTTTGATTCAAGATCTTGAAGCTTTTAAACAACTTCATGTATTTTGATCTAGTTGAGTCTAGTTGATTATGTATTTCGTCCGAGTTTGTAAAATGTGTTGCATATGATTAGATTCAGACGCGAATCATTACAAAAAACTCCCACATTGTGCCATGTAATATAACGAGTGATTGTAAACTGTCGATATCTCGGTTGCTGTGAAAAATAGTACATAGGTATTTTATACAGTATACTAGCACGCTATACTGACATTGACAATTCATGTAATTTATTTGACGTTCAAAAAATTATTATCGTAGAGCAATAAAAAACATACGGTTTAATTTTCACAGCAACTGAGATGTCGAGGGTTTGTAATTACTCGTTATATTATATTGATATTAATTTGTGGCACGTTAGGGTCATTTTAATTATTATACGAGTTTAACTACGAGATTATTAAAGTATTTTAATGTTTAATTTGTATATTTTTGATTCAAACAACCTGCGCCTACTTTTTTAGCATTTAACACAGTACTAAAGTGTACTAAAATAAGTGTAATTAATTCGACTGCGTATATCTAGTATATAAGAACCGATATAATCCAACTAAATTATATAACTTTCCTAACTTGAAGCTTTATGAAGAACAAAATGAAATATTAGGAGCTTGCAGACTTAAGTTAGAAAAGAAAAACAATCTATTTTTTGGAAACTTTTATTGAGAAGAATCTGTCGGTTCGCTAGACAGTTATAAAACATTGAATTGTAGTTAAAACGTTCCGTTTAATATCAACTGGTTGGGTTTTTACTACTAATCAAACTGATGTTTCAAACTTTACAAGATAAACTTAGAAACACAACTCTATTGAATCTCTGAATTCAAGTTATTATTTTTAAATGTTATTGATTAAATTGAGTACTATAATTCCTTGACAAGCATTTCTAAAAATCTTAAACTTCTATTATACCTACCTAAACAATATACAGAAATTCAACAATATATTCAGTATACATTCAAGTAAAACAAAGATAAGGATTTTCTTTGTTTTAAATTATTCATTTCACGATGTCTAGACTCGCTGAGTGTTAAATAAAAAAGGATCTCGTGTGTAAAAACAATGCAAGACATGTACCATTAGTATCACCGTTTTAACGGTAATTTGCCTTGCTAAGTGGAAGCAGGTTCTTTGTACTTTTTGTTAACAATTCGCCTTAACACGAAAAAGACTAAAAACAGCTGATATTGATAAACGTTTGGTGGTGACAGAATGATTGATAGTTGCATGAATTATCTTTATCTACGACCACCATAGAAAGTTACACATTCCGCACAATCTAGTAACCGTGAAAACGATCAATTGCAATCAATCTCCAAACTCAACGGTAAAGACCGTGAGGAATGATTTCTCACGATCAGTAGTTGTATTAAAACGCCATAGATGTCACCACTTGCAATATTTATAATATTATTAATTATTTGAAATATAAAATGTTATAAATTTTAGATAAAGGTTAATTTATTTTGTTTAATTAATATTTTACATTAAATTATATTTCGAATGGAAATCCATCTAGAAAAAAAAACTAAGGTCAGACCCGGGGAATTGAAACCGGATCGCTCGGTTAGTAGCTAGAGCGTAAGCATTGAGCTATCGAGATGCCTTTCAATGATATTTTTTTTCTCATTATATAAAGTTACAATGATTGTTATTAAATTAAAACGTAAAATTAATTAATGTTTTACATTATTATATAATTTGTAATGTAATTTTATTTATTATTATTGCTTAATTACAATAAAAACATTGAAAACATTTATAATTTGCTTCATAATGCGAGAATATTTGACATTTTGCGCAGAGGTTAATAACCTTGACAATTGAATGGTGATTTTTGTACATATATTATTTTTTTAAAACGAGTACAGAATTATTTAGCTGTAAGTACTAAATAGTAGATTGACTGAAATTATACAAATTGTAAACGTATTATTACTGTTGTCTTTACAAATTTAATGTTTACTTTTGTCGTTTTTAAAATTCTATATGTATCATGAGAATCCGATGAAGGAAAATTGGGGTACACTCGTACACCTCCAAACATCGTGGAAGCGGCTCACATTACATCTCTTAATTTATTGCCAAATATTTCACGTAAAAAATATGAATGCGAGTGTAAATTCTAGGTTAAAAAACTTTCTTAACTGTTGATTGTTTATTACTTTTTTTGTTGTCGTAGATAAAGTATAGTGTGTAACGCGTGCAAAAACACCAATTTCTCACTCGTGTGATTGCGGCATTCGACTACGTCTCATGCCGCAAAATCTTCACACTCGTGAGAAATTGGCACTTTTCTGCACTTGTAACACAATATACTATTTCATATTAAGACGATGATGCAATTCTATTTTTATGTTTAATTATTGACCTGTCTTTGCAATGTCTCCCATGTCAAACGTGCACTGTTGCACACGAACATTACAAATTGTAAAGCTTCACAAACATGTTCTCTGATACACGTAACAGCTGATTGTCAGTTGTGTATGTATTCAATGGTTTCTGAAAAGCGGTTATATTGAATTGAATTCTGGGGGGCGGGAAACTAGACTTCAAGTCATGATTCTAAGCGGATCCGTAAAATTTTAAGTGGTGGGGGTAATCAGATGATACGGCATGGCAGAACAGATTGGACAATTTGGGGTTAGCAAATTTAAACGTCAGAACATGTTTCACCAGCAAACTTCAATGCAGGCTTCGTTGTTAAAAACAGTGAGTATCACACATTGTTAAAATAACACAAGGGACATGAAGGTCAAAGCATAGAATCTTTAGCTAGAATAAAGCTTTATCGTCTTAGCGGCTTCGGCTATCGCCTCAGACGCTAACTGACTCTACGGGCTCTAAGACACTCAATTAAGCCCTTAATACATGATACACTATTACAAACTAAGTGGATAATAGATTAAGAGAGGTTCATTTAGGAATTTATTAACTCTACCAAAAACGTCTGTGGCTTTCATCTAAGAAGCAAATCCTAATCTCATTTAGTTAGAGCAGGACTAGCTTTGGTTAACGCCGGGCGTTAATATAATTTATAATTAGAATGTAAATAACTTCAATGAAAAATGGTAGGGGTGGAACCTATCCGAAGCCCATATACGATCCGAGTCGAATTCAGATCGGATTGGATACATCTGATATATTCGAATATCCGAGGTTCCGTTTATCCGAAGATTTTCTCTTAAACTTTTTAATCTTAGAATTTGTGATGTCATTATATCGAGTGAAATCTGCCAAAAAGTCATCGGACGTATTTTTTTACAGAGTGAGTGAATTATAAGTACACAATTCTAAAAACATTTTTTAATCATTTAAAGCTATCCGATTATCCGAAAAACATTTGAAAATATCCTTTAAGTTTGAACATATGAAATTTGAAATCGAATTTCTATTTAGATACACTGCAAGTCAAAAGTTTCCACCCCCACTAATTTACGAATTATTTGAGACATCGCGGCGAAATTA
Organism: Agrypnus murinus; assembly: GCA_929113105.1. Taxonomy (NCBI): domain Eukaryota; kingdom Metazoa; phylum Arthropoda; class Insecta; order Coleoptera; family Elateridae; genus Agrypnus; species Agrypnus murinus. The sequence continues at coordinate 6,310,613 of OV816028.1, read as the reverse complement.
TATCGGAGAGATTATACTATATCTAGTCAAAGTAAGTGAAAACTTCAACAATTGTTCGCACCAACATTTTCCTAGTAACAATCTAAAAGCCGTGTATGTGGAATGTCTGTGAAAGGGGAAGTGTATACTTTCAAAAAATACTCACGGTATAAGTAATACGAATAAAACACCAAGTTTTTCAATGTGGCTGCTGGGAGCTATTTTAGATTTATTTCTTAAAATACGAAAGAGATCAAGTTTAGAAGGTCTAGCAATGCTAAATTAGGTTAGAATGCTAAAGAATGCTCTACCTTGGCCGAGGACTAGTTCTGAGGGTACCAAAGATCACGGTTTGCGCAAAAGTCAGTGGCTGGTGATAAAAGCACAGAAATTACTGAACAACACCACGATAAGAACACGCTAAGATCTTTATAGGAATACGTTTTATAGTAAAACTGATGTACTGTTACACTAACCAGGGATCAGTTAAGAATAGTCACAGTATACTTATCAAGACACGCGGCCGTTTAGAAACGCCTTAATAACGTAATACAATACCTATTATGCTAGTGTGAGGCATTGGGTCGCAAAAAATAAGCCATATTCGGGAACCTGGAAATTGGCTTAAATAGTCAAAAATGTGTATAAAATAATACAGGGAAGAAAAAGCACAATGAACAGATCGACTGTGGTGCTCTGAAGAATGAATAAGGCCAAATTAGTTCCCGAGCACGTGGAAAGAGCTATGTACTCGTGACTTTATTGAATTCCAGTTTAGAACCGACCAATCTTGAAAAATTAAGTGATCATGTTTGAAATGCTCAACAACACAAAAATTCGTTAATTTGCACCGATGTGGTGTAGATTAGAGTATATTAATGTTAAGGTAATCAATCCATGTCGTCTATGGTCTTCTCATTGTGTCTTCTGTAGCCTATGGCTATTCGCCACTTTGATTGGCCACTTGCATCTATTTTCTTAGGTATGATCCATATCAGCGAGCTTCATCTGCTTTTCGATTTCCATTTTGTGGAAATATGTCTGGCAATTCTTGAATTAGTTTTCGGAATTGAGCCTTCTTTCCAACGAACGTAGAGATTATTTTTCCTGAGCTTTTTTAAGGATATTTCTGTCAGAAAATTTTCAAACATATTTCATGATAACTCTAGCAAACTTTACATTTACTAGGTACCCTTCTATTTTACAGTATTTTGATGTTAATAAATCATTTAATCATTAATTTAATGAGTTTAATATACCATAGATGTAGTACTATCACAAAGATCTATTGGTAGAAATCTTCTGAAAGGGCGTGCTAGTAGAACACTAAATACGACAGCAATAAATTCCAGTTTCAAAATTGAAAATTACAGTTACAGTTTGAAAAGAAGTGACTAACAATAGTTTGGTCAGTCCAATATTTCGGAGTATACGTATATACGATCCCAGTCACATATGAATTGCTCCATTGCATGTTTCTGTGATTATTATTTAACATTTAACATCAGTGATTAAACGTTTTTGATTGTGCATGATATTAGCTCGAGGCAAACAAGTAAATGAAGAATCTGATCACGAGGGTGAGAATATAAAATGCATCCCGAAAAACGCAGCGATCATGTGCTATGATGTAAATGATAAGACAAACACCAGATGTGCTTGAAGGATTCCCCAGCGGCACAAACTGATTTGGTTAAATTGATTAGGAATAACAGTAGAATCAGTACTGCAAACCTGTTGATTCTAGCGTACGGCGCTGAAATTTTTAACACGGAAACTGGCACTCTTAAATTGTTTATATTATCTTACCCTAAGACAGTACTATTTAGACAGCTCGTATCACGCATTAACCTAGATTATTAAATTGCTTGTTAAGATATACAAATAAATCATCGTCAAATCAGTCGAAATGAAATATACAATACAAATTAAAAACAAAATGTGTTGCGTGGTCAAATTAATGTGCGACTGAAGTCATAGAACAAAATTGTATAACATAACAGACCATAAGCTATTACATTAGCTATTATGTTTATTAAAAGAGCTGTCCTCCAAACTACTGAGATGGAGGCTTAACCTAAAGGAATACGACTTCAAGATCATCTCAAGAAAGGTAAATTATTCCCATCAAGACTGAAAATGTTCAGTGCGGCAAATATAAGCGAATTTGAAACGTTCCTCATCACTCCAGCAGAAATGTCAGAGATCATCGACAAGGATTATGCAGAATCATCATCTTGTTTTTAAACACAAACTTGTTTTTAAACCCATTCTTTTAAAATCAAATCCATTAGAATGTTTGTACCTAGATTTGTGTAAAACCCTAATCACTGCTTCATAACCTAGGCAGTGTTAGGACCCAGGCATTATTTTTGCTTGAACATGACGATCATATTGATTGATTGATCATGATTGATTGATGTATCAGAATAATACAAAATATATAGTCCACTTTTCAATGTAAATTGGTGTTTCTTTTTTTAATGTAAAAAGATCGCTAAATGCAATGGAAACCGCAATCAAAGTTATCCAATACTTTTCAACTTTAGGATACTCAAAAAATAATGTGCGATCGTGGCGTCGAATTTCAAAATGGTTTTTTGAACTCACACTTTGCTGTAACACAACCTAGTAACAACCCTATAGAGAGATTTCATTCAACCATAATAAAATCTATTAGAACTATCATAGAAGAAAGCGTCATCAAAACACAATCGATCTCACTCCTTGTGCCGTTTTATTATACCGGGTGTTCCACTCTCAAAGTCGATGAGAGGCAATTAACAGTGTGGATTTTACTTTTATGTCTTTTGCAGTACTTCTACTAAATCAATACATATTAAAGTGTTGAACAGTTTAAATAGCCGTTATTCAATTCAGTCATACGCTAAAATGACATAATTTAAAAAGCATGGCTTGTCATGCTTAACAACAGCCAACGTTTAATTTTGTATTTTAAAATAAAAATCGCACTCTTAATATTATTATTAGTATCGTTTGATGCGCTATAAGTTTTTCTTTCAATTGATATCATTATCTTTCTAGTAGTAGAAATCACTAAAAACGTTGAATACAATGTTAAATGCATATGTTCGAGTTTGAGAACGAATAGGCTGTATAATATCACTATACAGTCGTCTGTCAGGGTTGCACTTAGAACTTAGAACATAAAAATAAGATATTTTCAGAAGGTGTCAATGAATGCCAATTAATAACAATCAAATTGTTTGAATTGAATTGATACCGGAAATCAACCTAGCAAAAAGCCGGATGGACCCTACAGAATCGATTACAATATACATGTTTTGCTACTAAGTAGGTCTCTTTAGTGGCCAAAGTCCGTCTACAATCTACATAATAAATAAACAAAATTAGTTTTTAAAATCGCGTTGAAGAATTGAGATAACAAAATTGGCGCAGTCATTAGGTAGCATTTTGGAAGGCTAATTTGATCAATAGGACTCAGATTTTCAAAACGGTGAATCATATCACCAAAAGATTTTCACAATCCGTGAAATCGAAACGAAAAAAAAATTAAACAAGAAAGTTCATGTATGCTTTTTCTGCATAAGTTTTATTGTTTCTCTATTGTTAGCATAAACATAAATTGGATTATCTGTTTGCGATTCTACTTAAAAACCTTTAAAAAACTATTTTTTAATGTCAGAAAAAAAATGAAAGCTCCCTAATTTAATACTTAATGCCACAAAATGTAAATTTTCTAAATAACAATAAATCTTTGAAAACGTTATTCGAACAGACAAGACAAGCGCAGCACAAAAAAGTGCTGGGTTAGAACTGAAATTGTAGATAGACGGAAAAGGTTAAACATGACAAAAGTAGAACTTCAGCAGTTTTCAGTTTTATTATTAGGTGGAGAAGTTCATGGACATTATCGTTTCATTTTAGGTGTACCAAGATTGCCGTTTCATGCTAAGGGACTAGGGAGTAAACCTTGTTTAAAACTTTATAAAATAAAGCTCGCATGGGTATTCTTTGTTTAAAAATAATGTAACATTTGGAAATGGAAAGAAAATTTTAAACTGAAAGAATTATTTATGAATGACGCTTGTTATGAGCCTTGTGACTTCATTTATGCAATACATATAATCAATGACTTTGAACTTCATTATCTAGTGCTGTTGGATTAAAAACGATGAACTTTATCAACAGTATATGTTAGTTGGTGAAGGCCAAGTTAATGACCGTCTAGTAATTTTCGCATTTTTCTCTGTTTGCTTGATATTAGAACATGATGGCCAACGTTCAATACATATAGAGTACAATATTGCTAATCAGTAATAATAAAAGTAGCGATTGTTAGTCGAGTAAACACAACTGATTAATAAATTCCCGGTTTTATGACGTTTTCAATTGGTTTATCGTTTCATATAAAAATGTAATCAGTACTTAATTTTATTTATAAAAAATTAATTAAGACAACTCTGGGTTTTGTTTAGCTATCGCTTCCTCGTCTACCTTCGCTTCACGTTTCTATTTGAATAGCAGCATCGTGAACTTTACTTGCTATCAATAATTAATTTTTTTGTTAAAAATTTTATGTAAAACTTTTCATGAGATCAATACATTCAAATGACAGAAATTCATGTAAAAATAAGCTTCTCGTTTTCATAAGGGTTCAAAAATGATTCCTTTTTCATTTCATATTCGAAAAGTCCCTACAAGAACTGGAAACATACTTTTAATTCCATTTCTTGACGGTTTTTTTATTCTCACCAACATGAAATAAAAAGGCAGCTCGGGTTGACGGAAGGATATCCACAGGGAGCGGTACTTTCACCTTTACTGTTAAACCTTGCAATAGAAGGGCTGTTAAGGTTACTAATCAACGTAGCCTTGGGATACGCTATTGACTCCGTTCTCATGATATAGGACAAATTCGCTTCTGCGAATAAGAATGGTTGCAGCAAGTACTGCATATAAAAAAGACAACTGTTGAACTATTCACGATAAGAAAGAGATTAGAGGAATTGCAACCTCTGTTATTTCAGGGCGTGAACCTAAGTCTATCCGTTGAAGTGGAGTATTTGGGTGTTATATTGGATTCAAAACTTACTTGGAACCAGCAGATTCAAAAAGTAACTTTGTCTGTTAGACGCACTTGCAGTAGAAAGTGGTGATTAAAACCACACATTTTATATGTATTGGTATATTTTAAAGTGGCGGTGAAGCCAGGAATTACTTATGCAGCATTGGTTTGGCGGACAAAGACAACGGCCGGGAAAAGTCAATGTGGGAACTCTGCGAGGTACAAAAGATTGTATGTCTTGCGCTCCATTAATAATATAGAGTGCCTAGTTGAAAGTTCAATCAATAAACTATTTTTCAATTTGTTGGTATTTGTGAATATATAAACAATTCATTATGGTTTTGGGATTGATAAAAATGAAATCTTGCTGGTCTACCAAAGATTGAGTTAATTTAATAAAGATTTTAATACTTTTTGTGATATTGCTTGAAAAAAGTCAAACGTCGACAAGTATAAAAACTTTCAAAATGGAATGTTTGGAATAATAATTAATTTGATAATCAAAGGTCACAGGTAGAATAATCAAAAAGAGTTAAAATTGCTTTTTACTACTTGATCCTTTTTATATGTAATTTATTTTATTATGGTTGTCAATGTTACCTAGATTTAATTATTAAATGACTTTCTTTAGATTTAAATAAATTTTTACAATAACTGTATATTATTAAAATCATTCATTAATTATTACAAAAGGCACATCTCTACGTAGATCGTTAACTGTTAATGATAAAAATACAAAGAAGTATTACTATACAGCGTGTCTCAAACTGGAGGCATTAACATTGGTATCTCTTTATTATAAGAGATAGAAGAAACACTCTTTTATGAGAAATGTTTTCGTGCTAACGAAAACATTCTATTTTCATTTGTTTTGGATTTACTTATGGCAACTTACATAGTAACGCACAGTAAGTTGATATAGGTAAATCAAAAACAAAAGACAATTATTATGATTAATGTTAAAGATTGTGGCCATTTACCACTTGACAGAACCCAAGATCGCAAATAAATTTTTGTTGAACGTTTTTGATAACATTTTGTGGAATTTGCCCCATTTTATATCGTATAAGTTTTAGATTTTCCAAAATATTTGGTCTATTCCTACATACTTTACTTTCTAAGTATCCCCTAAAAAATAGCCCAACAGGGACAAATCTGGAGATGACGCTGGCCACTCGATTGATTTTCGTCGACCAATCTATCGATTAGACAATATTTTGCTTAGGTATCGTTAAACAATAAGTGCATAATGTGGCGGAGCCAGAGATCTCTTCATTGGGAAATAAAACAGCCATAGTGGGTACCAGTTCGTCTTGAGGGAACTGCAGGTAACGTGTAGAAAAACGGTCCTAGGTACAACTTTATTACCCGAAATTCCTGCCTAGACATTGAGTTTTTGAGGATACTGGGCGTTTGCATTTAGTGAAGATTTTCAGCTGCCCAATACCTACAAACAGTTCTGACGATTTACCATTCAAACAGATTGCTTGATCAGAAAAGAGTATTCGTTTGACAAATATGACAACACTCAACTTTATTCTAAGTTTAACTTAAGTATGTACAAGTTTAACTTTGTAGGGATGCAGTTTTTCTGTTTTCAGAATATTATAGACTATGGTGGTGGTTGAAGAAATAACTGTCCTATTCCATCAAGCTGGTCTTAAGGAAGAGCCCTTAGATGAAATACAGGGTGGAAGCAGATACGACTCGTCAATTTTAAGGTGGCGATAAATAACATCAAAAGGAACAAAAAAAAATGTTATACGACTTTTTCAGAAAAAAATAATAAAGTTACAAACTATAACATGATTTTGCCGCGTTAATAATAGTAGTTTAATTAGGGGGAATTTGTAGACAGATCCATCTCATCTATTACAACAACAAATCTCAATAACATTTTATTGTATGATCAGTGGTTTCCGAGTAAAATTGAATTATTTTTAGAATTAAAAATTCATTTTACTCAATTAAGAAACGTGACAATCCTGTAAAGTTTGTAATAAAATCTGCTGAACATCCGCACAAAATGCTGATGTAGGAAGTTTGTTGAACTTGAAATAAAGCATGTTTTGTTTACAACATTACAATTTAATGGAGAATATTTGGGTCAATCCCTGATCACAGCTGTGTAAATAACACAGTTTTAGTGTGAGATAATTAATTAATAAAGAATTCTTTAAAGAATGGGCACAGTGTCCTATGCAAATGTAGGTCAATTATTGTCTTATCTTTACAGTTGATTTCTTATGAATCATCGTGTTTATTAAGCACATACTATTTTGTTTACCGAACAACAGTGCTGATTACAATTTTTGTAGAATTAGTCGCTTGACCAACATGCTTCGGGTGTTTATTATTGTGAAACAACGGCTGTCATCATCGGTTTGTGTAGATTAATAAACTATCTGAATTCTAAATCAAGATGAAGACCCAGCTGTACAATGCGATTACACTTAAGCAATGTAACCAGATATGACAATGGGCTTTTCTAAATTACTCGAAAGCTAATTAACACATTAACACAAGTGTTCGCCATCATTTTTCGTTCTTCGTTCCAAATTGCTTCAAACATTTCTTGCCATTTCTGTATTACTTCTTTTTCTGAAATTGAGGAGACTTTTGTGTTTTTTGTGTGAATTCGATTCCAGCTTTAAACCATACTACATGGAAGCAACGTAAGCATTGTTATGCTATTATTAATACGTACAACCCATTAGCAGAAATGAGTGATTCCAATAAAGTAGTGACAAAACAAGTGTTGGAGAAGGTCAAGTCATCCAACCTATTCATAGGCCAATGGGCATGAATGGTGAAAGCACTAGATTTCACCTCTGAGTTTCGTACATCACCAAATCGATATTCATATTAAAAGAATTTATCTCACAATGTTTTAAGTATTTTCAAATGTAATCTGAACGTTCATTCTATTATTACGTATTCTTAAGGTATTAGGAATAAACTGTAACGCCTGCAAAAACACCTTATTTAACGTTCATAAAAGTAACAAATAAAAAGACAAAATTTTATAAATTCTATTTATCTTTAAAAATTGAAATTTACTTTAAAGGGAACATATTCCACTCCAACAATCAACTCTCGATAACTTTACAAAATTCTACAGCATGCAGTTATGCTTAGTGATAATGACGAGATTTTATGGTAGTAATTTCCGTTACCTGTAGCACCATTAGAATCTATGCATCAAGGCGAACAACATGATACCTACATTAAACAATTTAATATATAATAATCTCGACTGGGCTACATTTAATACCAAACTAAACCAACAAAAATAATGAAAAATGTTATGAATTCCAGATAGAAACACAAATGTGGAAACAACCTACACAAGTTTATTTTTCTCATTTTTTTATATCCTTTATTAATTTAATTTTATCACCCAATAAAACCATAACAAACACGTAATAGCTATACCCTAAAAACAATTATTATAACAGGAAAGAAAAATCCCTAATACAACAACGTGACAGGTTTACCAAAACCGGAAGTTTTATAAATCAAAATAAAAAAAAGTAATAATAACATGTCAAGGTTGGTATGCTGTTTTCTCAACATTTCCACTGTATGAAATTTTAATAAAGCCCACATTTCTAAGTGAATATGAAAAAAGTGTCAGAAAAGTCTTTTTTTGTGAAACAAAACTAATTTTTATTATCTTTTATTCTGACATGTACATTTCAAAATGAAACTAATTTTCATACCGAAAGCATTTATAAATAGTTTTTCTAATAGTACGAGCGCCTAGAATGGAATTAAAAGGAAATGTTGATAATGATGATGACGATAATAAAAGGTGATATTAAATATTTAGTGTAGAATTTTCATCGATCAATCAATCAAAGTAAATTTAATATACGTACACTGACTCATTTTAAATATAGGTTTAATTAATCAATAAACAGAGGAAATTTCCAAATTTAATCAATAAAAATAATTTAATAAATGAAATGCATGCATTTTTGTCTCTCTTTCTATTTTCCCGCCTTGTTTTTCTGTTATACATATTTATTAATGTTTGCGACGACAGTGAGTGTCACTGGCAGTATATCATTTTGACAATTCAATCAGTGGAATTCTTTATTAAGACATTTAAAAGGGATTTCCAACCACGAAAAAGAAAAATGGACCCTTCTGAAATCTTGGGTATTTTAAAAACTAAATAATAAAAAGATTCTTTAATTGGGTATAAAAGCACCAGAAAAGCAGGCGAGAAATAACTTATGATTTGATGAAGATGGGGTTTTTACTCTAATTATCTACAAGTAATAATGATTAAGCCCATGAAAATTTGAAAGAATATAAAATTTAAATCCTACCTTGTTTAATAACAATGTTGCAACAAACGTAAAAAAGGCCGAAGCCTTTGTTTTTCTTTAAGAGGTCGTTCTGTTGCTGCCATTCCTTTTTCTGCTGCAGCTTTTGCAGAACTGAAAGGTTCATCGGCAATGCAAAGCTCCTAAAACGAAAAGCTTTGAGCTTTGTTTTTAGAGATCCGTGCGTGTCTGTTTATATTATTATAATAATATTAAAACTATTATTATTAAATTAATTGTTTGTTTATTGTATTTGCATTTATCGATCTTGTATTTATTTAAATTAACATTTCTAAACGCGTTGGTGTATGTGTTATGTTCATTTAATTAATTGATATATTCTATTTGAATTTGCTTTAGTAGCAGAATATTTGTTTATTTATACTTGATTATTGAATTAAAAACTATTAGGTAAATTATTTTAAGACTTGGAAAAATAAATTCTAAAAGCTAATTTTGTATATAAATTTATACAATAAGGTATACATACAGTCTGTAAAACTCCAATTAGTTTTATTTATAAAAATTTTTTAAATCACTAGAAATTACATACCTCAAATTTACTTTAGAAACTTCAAATTAAATTATTTAATATTGGACAATAAACCTTATTGGTATTTAGGAAAGTCAATGTGTAAGAAGAGGATAAAATGATATGGCAAACAAAAGAATAGTGCTCGTAATTTTTTCCCGCGTTTACTTGCAGAGAGCATTATGCGTTTCTTTCCTGTTCGTTATTTTTACATATACCAGATGTTCGATTACAATCTGTATATAATTTATATAAAAAACCTATATATTAATTCAAATGTCTAACAGCAAACTATAAACTATATATAATAAAATTGCAAAAAAAGCTAAAGGTATGTATATATCACTATATAACAACTAGGTATAAATAAATTAAGTAGTAACAAGGAAGCTACATAAAGTTTTACTAGGTGTTAAATTACCTGGAAAATCTTGACATGATAATAATTCAGTGCACCAACGCGAAAATTTTCCATAAGTAATTTTCCTGAAAATTTCCCCCATCTTTATTATCCGCATATATTGGTTTAATAATGACGCGCGCAACTGTAGGAGGCTAGCCCCTGACTTCTGTCCTTATCTAAACATCAATTTCAGCTGATTACCTGAGTTCCTGATGTTTTCACGCGCATGTGCTCAGAAGGGATGTATCGACAATGCAGCTTTTACTATTCACATGTGCACTTGCATGTGTATGTACATCTTCTTTAGCTAAAGCTAATTAAAATATATACTCAAAATTAACGTTTATGATATTAATTATATTTACCGGTTGATATATTTTTTCATTCAAGTTGGAAGAAATGTTTGTAAAATTTCGTATTTATTTTTTTTCTTGAGGGTAAGATATCTATTAATAGAGTTTTGAAATTAGATCCCTATTACGAGTAGAAATTTGATGTGCGGTGTGGGATTAAGATAACAAGATAACCTGCCGTAATCCCTTGAGAGTAAATTGATTAGTTGGATTAAGATCCGGTCCAGAGCGTAGGATACAGGGTGGTTTGTTATATACATTTGCTATCTAATTGTACTTCTTAACGTTTTATTTTAAATGTTTTCAGGGAATTTTTTTGTTGCTTTTAACTTTCAATACAAAACTTACCGTCTTTAAAACTTTTATATACAGAAAACCCATATATTAAAATAATTTTTGTTTCCTGTTTCCAGTTTGAGTTTATTTGAAAGTTTAGTTGCACATAAACTCCACCCCATGTGTTTATTATTTTATTTACGATTGAGTGATTGACTGTTACGAAACACTGATAGACGGGAATGTAACAGAATTGAAACAGACAAAACGTGTTTTTCGTGTACGATTTTAGTTATTAAAGCAATACTGGCTAAAAAAATTCGAAATAAATATCTACTGCACGTTTTTGGGTATGCTGTCATCAAATATCTTCAATTTTATTTTAGTTTCAGTTTCAGGCATTTGAAGTAAGTAATTAAATTGAAATGTTCTGTTATGTAAAATTAAATAGTCGTGGAAGTTCGTCACAATTTTGAATTTAAAGAATTTGTTTTTTATGTTCTTTTCTTTATTGGCTGAGTTCTTCGTCAAAAACTAATTGCGTTTCTCTTTAAGAAGAATTTTCTTAATTCCTCAGTTTTTTCTAGTCTTCATCCCGAAATCGTTAGTGGTTCAAAGGGTGTACATCCTGCACCTCTACGGTAAGTAGAATTAATTTTTTCTTATATTACTGGATTAACGAACTGATACCTATTTATAATTTTAAGGCGATCATCAATGGAGAAATTTCGTCAAGGTTCCGTATAATAATCTTTGAATATAATTAACGAATCAATAGAAAAATAAAACTGATCAAAAATGAATAGCAGAACGACGATTTTCCCATAATTGTATATACAAATAATCAACAATTTTCGTTTCCCTGGTCACAAACATGAACAGTAGGGTGATTTAAAAATATTCGCTTTTTATCTATAGGTGCTTCCCTTCAGAGGTTCGTGTGTAGTTGGCACCCTTAATTTTTTTAAACTAAAAATTGTTCTGAATAAAATAAGTAGAGTTTTAGAGTTCCTTACAATATTAATAATAGTTCTGGTATTTTAAACATGGAACTCGAAAAAATGATATTAGGGTGCTAACTTCACGCAGCACCCTCAATTGGTTTGTTGTTTGTGTATTCTAACGTCCTCTTAGAACTTTTTGTTGTTTGTTTGTAACTAGTAAGTTAGTGATGCAGTTAGAACGTGGTCTTTCTGCTCCAACATAAACGTCCGAGCAAGTTAGAGGGCAAATAAATCAAACGTAAACATAACCACTATATAAGCTCAGAATAGATGTAAACCGTTATGTCAACTCGTAAGTACCGTTAACGTGATTTTTGTTGTACTTTTTAAAAATGTTAGAATCTGTATGATGGTTTGTTGGGAATCTAAAGATGATCTTTACCACAAAACCGTTCGTTCGTAAAATTGTTCTCAACTGTTCAAACCCTGTTCTTAAAAGTTTAAAAGTGTTCTAGTGACGTCATTAAAAACATCTAAGAGCAGACAACCAAACAAACCTATTTTCGCAAAAAAGAGTTCTGATGATCGGCATAACTGTAAGAGTTCTAGAGTTCCTGATAAAAAAATCTCAATAGTTCCGCTTAATTAACAAATATACAAACAACTAAACACTTTACTATAAAATCAAATTTACCAAAATGACGATTCTGAGTAGCCCCCGAAGAGTTCTGTACAGAACTATTAATAAACAGACGCATTAACAATCGAACAATAGTTCTGTCCTCGAATTTCTGTACAGAACTCTTCGAGGGCTACTCAGACCAGTGCTCAGAACTATCTTCGAGCTGGCCAAATCACATGTCCAACGGTCCGAAACGATTTTCTTAAGCAGCACTTTTAATTTGTTTATAACAATTAAAAATATTGATTATTTACGAGTTCTTACGTATAATAGTTCTGTACACAACTCTTCGAGGGTTACGCAGAACTCTGCTCAGAACTATTGTTCGAGTTCAATATATCACGTGTTTCTTAATTACGAATTTTAAATTGTTTATAACAATTAAACATATTGTTTGATATGGCATTATGTTAACAGTTCTGTACAGTACTGTTTGAGGGCTACTCAGAACTGTGCTCAGAACTATCTTCGAGCTGGCCAAATCACATGTCCAACGGTCCGAAACGATTTTCTTAAGTAGCACTTTTAATTTGTTTATAACAATTAAAAATATTGTTTATTTACGAGTTCTTACGTATAATAGTTCTGTACACAACTCTTCGAGGGTTATGCAGAACTCTGCTCAGAACTATTGTTCGAGTTTAATATATCACGTGTTTCTTAATTACGAATTTTAAATTGTTTATAACAATTAGAATATTGTTTGATATAGCATTCTGTTAACAGTTCTGTAAGTACTTTTTGAGTGTTATTCAGAACTGTGCTCAGAACTATCTTCGAGCTGGCCAAATCACATGTCCAACGGTCCGAAACGATTTTCTTAAGTAACACTTTTAATTTATTTATAACAATTAAAAATATTCTTTATTTACGAGTTCTTACGCATAATAGTTCTGTACAGAACTCCTCGAGAGTTACTCAGAACTCTGCTCAGAACTATTGTTCGAGTTCAATATATCACGTGTTCCTTAATTACGAATTTTAAATTGTTTATAACAATTAAAAATATTGTTTGATATGGCATTCTGTTAACAGTTCTGTACAGTACTTTTCGAGGGCTACACAGAACTGTGCTCAGTACTATCCTCGAGGTGGCCAAATTACATGTCCAACGGCCCGAAACGATTATTTTAAATAGCACTTTAAATTTGTTTATAACAATTAACAATATTGTTTATTTACGAGTTCTTAAGTATAATAGTTCTGTACACAACTCTTCGAGGGTTATGCAGAACTCTGCTCAGAACTATTGTTCGAGTTCAATATATCACGTGTTTCTTAATTACGAATTTTAAATTGTTTATAACAATTAGAATATTGTTTGATATAGCATTCTGTTAACAGTTCTCTAAGTACTTTTTGAGGGTTACTCAGAACTGTGCTCAGAACTATCTTCGAGCTGGCCAAATCACATGTCCAACGGTCCGAAACGATTTTCTTAAGTAGCACTTTTAATTTATTTATAACAATTAAAAATATTCTTTATTTACGAGTTCTTACGAATAATAGTTCTGTACAGAACTCTTCGAGTGTTACTCAGAACTCTGCTCAGAACTATTGTTTGAGTTCAATATATCACGTGTTTCTTAATTACGAATTTTAATTGTTTATAACAATTAAAATATTGTTTGATATGGCATTCTGTTAACAGTTCTGTACAGTACTTTTCGAGGGCTACACAGAACTGTGCTCAGTAGTATCTTCGAGGTGGCCAAATTACATGTCCAACGGCCCGAAACGATTATTTTAAATAGCACTTTAAATTTGTTTATAACAATTAAAAATATTGTTTATTGTTTCCGGCCTTACTTGTGGAACTCCATAATCATGAAATAAATAAAGATTAGTAAAAGTTTCACAGTTCTAAAACTGTGGAACTTTTACTAATCTTTATTTATTTCACTAAAAAGAGTGTTTGATATGGCATTCTGTTAACAGTTCTGTACAGTACTTTTTGAGGGCTACTCAGAACTGTGCTCAGAACTATCTTCGAGCTGGCCAAATCACATGTCCAACGGTCCGAAACGATTTTCTTAAGTAGCACTTTTAATTTGTTTATAACAATTAAAAATATTGTTTATGTACGAGTTCTTACGTATAATAGTTCTGTACAGAACTCTGCTCAGAACTATTGTTCGAGTTCCATATATAACGTGTTTCTTAATTACGAATTTTAAATTGTTTATAACAATTAAAAATATTGTTTGATATGGCATTCTGTTAACAGTTCTGTACAGTACTTTTCGAGGGCTACTCAGAACTGTGCTCAGAACTATCTTCAAGCTGGCCAAATCACATGGCTGGGCAAATCAATCGGCTTGAAACGATTATTTTAAATAGCACTTTAAATTTGTTTATAACAATTAAAAATATTTTTTATTTACGAATTATATATTTGTTAATTAAGCGGAACTATTAAAATGTTTTATCGGGAACTCTAGCACTCTTACAGTTATGCTGAAAATGCCATCAGAAGACGTTTTTGCGAAAATAAGGGTGCTGTCACGTTTTCGATTTACATGCTTAAAATACCAAATAAAAACTATTGTTAATATTGTAAGGAACTCTAGAACTACTTTATTTATTCAAAACTCTAACAATTTTTTGGTTTTAAGAAATTAAAATGCTAACTAGACACGAGCCTTTCAGAGCATATAAAATAAAAAATAACACTCAGAGAAAAATAATACTTGCAATAAGAAAATCGTACATTAAATTAAGAATTTTGATGCTGTTTTAGAACCTAAGAAGTTTCTAGTTTCAATTTAAGAAATTAATAAGAATAATATTCTTGTTTGCAATTCAAGAATACGAGAGCTATAATGTAGAATAATCTATTTAAATTATGTTCTTATTTTTACATGAATTTGTTTTAATTTTAACATGAAAATTCTTAATTTAAAACATTCAACTTCTTTACTTTAACTTTAATTGTTTCTTACTTTAAGAAATGACTTAATGATGTTTTAAGCATTTTCTTTCTTATTTGAAGAAATTAGTAAATGTTGTTTTAAGCATTATTATCTTGAATTTAGTGATTGGTTTTTAGGAATTAGTATTCAAAATAAAAGAAAACAATGGCACATGAAAGATTTATTTTAGATGCAACTACTTAGAAAAATACATACACATATTTCTTTACAAAATAGAAAACTTGCCAGTCTCGAATCACATCTTAAACATACCACAAAAGAGGATTCTTCAGTAAATAAAAACATTTTTTTTTGTATGGTCAGTACAAAGATGTACCTTGACAACGTTTATTTCCATATAAGTCCAGGCTGCCAGCTTAAGCAAAGTACGTTTGTACTTGCTATACAGTGTATAGCATATTTCTAGCGTATTTTTTACATCTTGATTTAAAAACCTCCCAGTTGTTGAGAAAAGGCAGCAGAAGCATTTTTTTCTGCATAGTTTATGCCGAATGAAGTCGAAATTAATCTAAAACGGTAATTATTAATACTTTAATTGATTAATTATGACTAAAGTTATAGAAAGATTACCGTTAGCACACTTAACATGGCATATTTGTAAAGGAACCGTTCTCTCAAAATTTCTTCGAATAATTTACTGTGGCAATCTCTTTGTCCCAAATTTTCTATTTGTCGCCATTCTGATATCGAAATATATAATATTGGATATAATTTATCAGTTCATCCATTGCCTTTGACAAGTTATCACTGAAGGTTAATACTTCACCACACAGGAAATGTAGCGCACACGTGCTTCTATTATAACGTAAAAGAACCAACTACAAAAAGTGCAACTAAGCAATATTGAACTAGTGTAAACAGCGACGCAGCTAGAAGCAACACTTAACGTTCTTGATTTAACTGCACTGCACTCTCATTTCCAGAAGAATTATTGTAATATGAAGAATTTAACGTTTTAATTTCAGAAATGTAAATGTTAACTAACTTAATTCAGCATAACATATCTTATTTCAAATTACATTGATTCTTATCTCAAGTACTGTAGTGCTTGAATCAATGCACAGTTTTCAAGAACATATTTGTTCTCACATTAAGTACAAAATTTCTTGAAACCAAAAGTTAAAAATTTTGTTTTTGCACACACCTGTATAAATTGCAGAAAATAATGTTTATTTTTAAAATGCAAAGATTCTTATTTGAAGTGGTTTAGTGCTTAAAACAATACCTAGATTTCAAGAACATATTTGTTCTCACATTAAGCATACTTTTTTTGATACAAGAAGTTAAAAGTCTTCTTTTAAACTTGCTTCTCTGAATAGCAGAAAACAATGCTTAAATTGATAATCCAATATCTCTCTTCAAGCATTTTATGTCTAGAATTAAAAATTATCTGGATCATTTTGATTTAGACACCACGTTTCTTGACTTTAGATTACCTATATTTCTTTGAGTGAAGAGAAGGCTAAAGAACTGAGATCGGTTATTGTTATTAGAGATCGCGATTTCTTATTTATTTTAGGAAAACACAAAATATCAGGTACTATTTTAATGTATATCAACATATAATATCATTATGTTTGTTAATTGCACATGCATCAATTTAATGAAATTTAGCTGAGATTAAACTGATATAATATAGACACGTGAACATACCAATTAAATTAATCCTACCTTTTTCTACTTTATTTGTAAATTAACTTTAATTATTCTATTTGTTGGTATGAGAAAAAATGTTTAATTATTGTAATTTGTTATCTATGGTCTGATTATAATGACGTTGGCTTTATTAATTTATTATTTATTCTAGAAGTTCTATTTTCATCTCATTTAGTTTAATTTTATTATATTTCTGAATTAATCTAATATTGTTTTTGAATATTGAATTCTTCCAGAATTTTACCATTTATTTTTGGAATTAATATTTTATTGATTTGAAATATTTAGCATAATAATAATCAATTGCATCTCTTTGAAAACAAAAACATTTTTTTATATTAACCTTTATTAAGAACTCTTTATTATTTAGATCTAGCGGTGCGATATGTACTTCGGTATCAATTGTCACGAAATCGTGTACAAATGAAGTGGGAGTAATAGCCCTTTTTTATTCTACATAAAACATTGCTAATATCTCTTACTACAGTAATTGCATTTTATAATGCTGACAACTTAAGTTTTGATTTTATTGGTATAAAGAAAGAAAAAAATTACAGTAAACTAGTCGAAAAAGCTTAAGTGTTGGAAGGAACGGAAGGGCAGAAGGGTAAAATGGAGGGGAGATAAATGCTTATGTTGAAAATATGTCGTGTTAATGTATAATTAGTGTGTTAATTAATGTATGATCCAGTATAATCTTTAGGTAAATATTGTTTATTAAAATTTTTTTATTTTAATTTAATTTAATTTTTTTATTTATATGTTTATTTTTTATTACTTTTATTTATTATGGAAAACGAAAATCTGCGAATATATGTGTTTCGAATATAAATTAATTAAATTTTTAAAATTAATGTCTACGTGTTCTGTATTATATTTATGAAATTAACTTTAGCTAAATCTCAATAAACTCCACGTGTAATTATCAAAGATATCGAGTAATTTATAAATAATAATAGTAAAAATAATTACTACTACCTATAGCCTTATTTTCTATTTTTCGTTTTTTTTCGTATAATAATTTAAAAAATCGCTGGTAGAATCCTATAAACAGTGTTACCAACAAAATGGGGACTGCTTATTGGGAAACAGTAACAACCTTTAACCGCAGTTAAATCTGTCGGTTGTCAGATAACTAGTGGGAGGTCTAGCTAACTGTCGTGGGTGTCACTAAAGTTCTTCTGTAATGGGCGCCAAGAATCGTCTAAAATAGCTACAGTATTGGCCGGCAAAATCTGAAAAGAACAACACATTTGCGACTACTACCAATGTGGTCGACTTTTCGCAATAATGGCTCCTCGATGGCTGAAAATATAAACTCCAAATACCACACATATAAATAATAAGTCGTCAAGTAAGATATATACAGTGCTTTATTATTAATTCAACAAATTATCAATTAAAACAAATTATTCAATGTGAAATAACCTTGGCAAACATTGAATATTGGTTATTGAATTCTATACACAAATTGAAAGGGAAAAGGATTAATGCGAGCGCGATTACTTACTCTAAAGTTGACTTGACTAAAGTCTCAAAAATGTAACAAGCACGGTGAATTAACGCGAATACCTGTGATATAGATTGCGCAATCGTAACCTCAGAATCTAACTCTCTAAAACCAATTTTGTTACAATATATTCGTTTCAAATATTCCTAACAATATAATACAGTAAATAATATGTGACAAAATATGAAGCAGATATCTAGATATAAGTGCTACACGCACACTGGTGAAAAACCATTTAACACATAAAATTATAATATACAAATATACAGATATGTTTTATATACCAATAGAATTGTCGAACGTTATAGATGTTGTAAATAGTTGCTACAATATAACTAACTCACGATACGGTGTCTGTTCTTAGAGCTGAAGAGGAATGTCACCAACCAGCTCGAACGTAGCGTGATCCCAGACAACAGCAACCAAGTCTGCGTAATGGTCTTAACAACCCAGATATATATAACGTAGTGTAAGTAATTGTTGTAAGATAATCGGGAAGTTATAAAATGAGTGAAGATAAACCCAAAATAGAAAGGTCTGTAACAAATGAATCAAATTACCAGAACGCACTAACAAACACTTTATAAATACCTTGGTTGGAATGTGACCTTAAGAGATAATTACGTCGCCTCCTAATGCTGCTAACAACGATTATACATAAAAACCTATCGAAAGAATTAAGTATAAGAGACTGAATGATAGAAAAGTTAACCTATATACACTTACGAGCATTTGAGCTTCTATAACCTCAAAAGAACAGTGGAAAAATCCCATAAAGGCTTCCAAACTAAATTGGAAAAACTATCGCCACAATTAATCATCAAATCTGCACTAAGGCAATTCCCAATACACAACACAAGGAAATAGATTAATTAAACGGCGATGTCCACCAAATTCTTTAAAAAGAAGTAGCTTGTCAAGCGGATCGAACTAAAGTGACAATCTCTTATCAACACAGGAAATTATTTCCACAACAAAATGGCAACTACAAGGAGAGAAAATGCAAAAATCCCTAAACGCTATACAAACTAACGCAAAAGCATAGCTGTACAGGGTGCTACGAAATTAGCACGTAACAACAGTTAGCTTTTTCTTATTTCTATTCAATATGGGATGCTATGAAGGCGTGCACCATAAAAATTTTAAACTGACCTTTTTTGAATCGCCCTAGTGAACAGCAATGCGATGAAACGTGGAGATAATTAATAATGTTATTTTACCAAAACATTCTCAAATAATAGTGCAAGCCGGCATAGCTTATCGGTATCATATTGTTTTCAAAAAGTTTGATAAGAGTGTTGGCCTATAACACTACGTTAAAGGAATGTTAATTCTGAGCTCAACTTTTTTATAATAAGTTAAATATACAATTATAAATAACGGCAGTGGCGTAGCTATCTAGGGGCTACGCGGGGCAGTGCCCCGGGGCCCTCATGCTCAGGGCGCCCTCGACCTTACCAGAAATCTCGATCGAACTGAACTTTTGGAAATTTCTCCCATTTTCAAAATAAATATGACAGTTGAGAGAAATTCAAAAGTTATGCCTAGGGAATTCCCCTAAATTCTTTCTGTAGGTTGGCAGTGTTGTCAATTTGACGGATAGTGATATGTGCGTTTTATTATTCATCGATGTGCGTTTTATTGTGAATTCGAGTTAAGATTTTTTTTTCGAGAACGGTTAAAAAATTAATGCTGTATCAGGAGTAAGTAAACTAATGTCAATAAACTTTTTTGTACTGGTCAATATAGTGGTTCAATTTTATTTGATTTTACCACTCATATTGATGTCCGTTAAGTCAATAAATCGTGTCAAATCTATAGATTTCGGCTACAGCCTATTGTATAACGCGAAATATAGTGAAAAAATGCAAGTCACCTGCAGTAGGTACATTAATTACATTAATGTGGTAGGTACATTAATTACATTACAGTGGTAACACTAACGGTGATAATTTTTTTCCGGGGATTCCCCAACGACACTTGTAGCGTATCATTGTGTTTCTCTTTCCTTTTATTTTACTTTTAACGTCGTCAGTGAACAGTGAGTACCTACCTACTCGAGCACAATCTAATATTTTATTGTTTAAATAAATTAGAAAACTAAAATTATGGATAAAAAGAAGAAACCCAGTGGTGCATTTAAACGCAAACAACGCCAAGAAAGAGAAGATAGTAAACAAAAATTGCCCAAAATTGACAAGTTTTTTAGTCAGCCTTCTGCAAGTACATCTGGCCAAAATATTTCTATTGATAGTGACTCAAATAATGTGGTAACTGCAGTGTTGGCTGAGAAGCCTACTGAAGAAGATTCGACAATTATTGCAGTTGGAGATACCTCCGCCGCCGATCATGTGAACGTGGATGATGTTGTCTCACCTTGTTTCTATCGAATCAACGTAGGGTTGATTTATTGTATCTCCTAGGTTTTGCAGTTTTACAGCGACTGGCTCCAACAGAATAATATCTTACTAATACTACGAGTCATGAACACAAAGTCAGGCCACGAAAACTGTAAAACTGCTGATTAAGCAACTGAAAACGTCTTTATAGATAAATTATTTACTTAAAAAACTTAAATAAAGCGAAACTATCCTATGAGACGCCACTGAAAATATCAAAGATTCGTATTAGTTTCGCAGTCTAAAGCAAATAAAAGACTGATAAAGGTTAATGGAACTGAATAATGATAACGCGGAGTTTGAGAAGCACAACGTGTTGCCTAAATCTAAACAAAATTACTTTAAAAATCGATACAAATACCGAAATGTTTTAAAAGTAAATATACGCTGTAATAATCTATTTACTTATCTTTGCATAAGCTCTCCGCTTGCCCGACATTAGCTTCATGAGTAACTTTTGTATACATAAGAAATATATTTAGTCTGTGAAGGTGCTGCTAGAGACTCCATTCATGCTTCTTTGCGTTTTGAATAACTAGTTTGGTAGCGGGTTGTGATGGCAGTTCTTTGCTTGTATATTTTTTAAATAATTCTAATGAATTGCTTTAATTTTGTAGTTCATGCAAGCAATCCAGAATAAAGCCTTTATTTGAACGCTTGCTCATATTTCGTTACATTTACTTAATAATATTGATTTTAGGTTCTGTCTGTTAATGTAATATGCCACGTCTAGAACCTTCAATGGTGTATTAATTAAGGTGTAGATACAAGATGGGAATTTCAATCTTGTTATATAATATAGTATATTTCACAAAATATGGAAACTTAGTATTGAGTTTAATTACATTATATTAACACAACTTTCACGATTATTAACAAACTTGACAACCTTGAACTTCTTCTTCGTTAATTACTTTCTGTGCAGTTCAAGATTGTGATTATTTTCATCTTCTTTTCTTAAACCTCTTAATTTTTATAATTCGTAAGTACGGATAAAAAGAAATGTCTGTGGATAGACAACAAACAATTTTTTTATTACTTAACTAATTATTCTACATAACTACGAACATATTATCATATTACTATAATATTACATATTATTTAGTTTTTATCTAGGCTTTATATTTATTTAGCATATACACATTAAGTTTAAATCTAAATGGGAAAACTTTACTAAAAGAATTTTAAACAGGCACCAGGACCCAGGAGATGGTGTGGTTGATTGCCAACGATGTTGATTTCAAGAGAGCGGAAGTGCTGTTACACAAGAGTTCCAATACTAGAGTTAGTTTATAAACAGACAACATGAAAACTGAATTTGTTATTGATTCCTGTTAAAAACTGTCTAAATAACTATATTTTTCTTCGTAAATCTATCTATAATACGTGTTCTTCAATTCGTATTAATAAAATAATTTGCAAAAGTTATAGACTAATATTCATTATACGAGAAAGCTAACATAAAAGCTAATTTTTTAATAATTATTATTAATCATTATTAATCATAATGACTCGCAAAATTGTAACCAAAACAATTAAATCCTGTCACAGAATATTATTAAATTACTAATTTTTTTTGTTTTTTATCAACCCAAATTAAATTAAATCATTGAACTAAAGAACGACTAAAGAACGAAAAGATTTCACCAAACCAGACGCCAAATTCCCCTTTTTTCTTTTAGAAAGATAATATCATTTAGATGTATACTTCAGCTCCAGCATGGCATCCATAATATGTGCTCCATAGAATGGAGCATGCCAAACCAATTGTTTGTACTTTAATTTAATAACCTCTACATAATAAACTTGCCTTCTACTCAAGACAGACTTTCCTTTACTGTTTATGACTAGCTAACATCTACAACTGCTACAAAAATAATTACCAAATCTACTATTTACATAACGATTATTATAAAACTACCCCAGTAGCACAAGATATTGTCCCAATATTGGTTCTATATGGGTAACATATTGTATTCTGGCCCAATATTTGGAAGATTCAACCAAGATTGGTGTTATATCGGTTAAAGACTGACACCCAATATATGCAGCCAATATTACTACTACAAAGGTCCAATATTTAAAAAATATATGTATCCACTATATTAATCCTATATTGGGTTAAGATTGCTGGCCAATATATTTAGCCAATATTTCTCCTACAAAGGTCCCATATACACTTTATTTATATAGTATTATTATATACCGGTCTAATATTGGACATATTATATTAGCCCAGTATTCATTAATACATAATTCCATTGAGAGGAAATTATAATGAATTATTATTATTATATACGAATTATATTATTATTATTATGTGTAGTTATAAATTGATTCTAGACTTAAAATTAATTTTTGGGACGTTTAAACTATCTTATTGGTATTAGATTCCTTAGATAGCATCAATTCTCAAGAATTATTGCAGTTAATGTTTTTCTTTTATACTTCCAACATTGAATAAGCAGTCTTTAATCAAGATCACTTGATTATTCAAGGAATCAAAATAGCAATAAACAGGCTATCTTGAAAATGAATAATAACATCGCTACAGCTGCCTCCGTTGTTTTATAACTCACCCGGTTTTATCGAATACTGAATACTAATAATATCTTAATACATAATTATTGTATACCTGATGGTTCTAAACTCATAATGATCGCATTTTAAAAGTTCGCGCCCAATAACGTACAAACAGTCGTGTGATTGTAGGGTAGCAAACGCGGGAACAAACGCCAAGGTTTTTAGTGAAATGTTCTACCATATTGCACCATATTTACGTCTATTGTGTTAGTTATTAATCTAACTAGAAATATTAAACCTGAAGTGAGCATCAAAAATACTACAGTACGCTAATAGGTGTTTTTAAATAAATCAAAGTTATTTATTGAACATATTAACTTTACCATGAGACAACCTTTCAGTGTGGATATTGGTAATCTGGCGCGGCTGCGTCGATCGTGATTTCATCGGCACTGATATTAATTTGATGCACCTGTTGTTTTACTTTTATGTGTTGTGATTTCGGCTGCTAGCTTTGTCTTGTCGAAAAATTTATATTTATCACTGTGTGTATATGTGTGTTATTTGTATTAAACTGTAAGTACTGACTATAATATCTGTATGTATACATTTTAATTATTACAACCGTCGAGTTTAGTTAGCATTTCGTTTAAACATGAATTGTGTAAACAATGTGCATGCGTCATTTTTAGAACGTACGAAAACAATTTATAGGTACATTTATGTGTAATTTGTTTTATGTACCTATTTGTTAATGTAGCATTGTTTCGCCTTTAATAGGTGTAATGCAAACGAGATTCTTAATGAAGTGAATGAAATATCATACTTAACCTACAAATAGTACTATACATATTGCCCCAATATGTTGCCAATATATTTTTGATATATTTAAGGGGAATCGTATCAGTAATCAGAAATGATTAATATAGACTTAAATTTGTTACAAAAACAGGGACATCTTTGAACATACAAGTACAAATACTGAGTTTTTATGAAAGAAAATGTGGGGGTGTTTATTATTTTTGAAATTTTGTTAAATACTTTAAATAAATTAAAGTAAATCTGATTAAAATGATTTGACTTTGCATTAAAAGTTTATTAGTTATCTGCTTTATGTTGATAGATTTATTTAGGGCCGGTATTATAAAACTTTTTACTTCCTAGATAAAATTTACTTTGGGAGTAAATCCATTTGTTCTGTCAATTTCATATGCAAATTGACAGAATAAATTAATAAATAACCAATACTATGTTTCAACAGTGGACCAATATCCTGTTAATGCATTTTGCCGATATTGTAAAAGAATATTGAACCATTAAATGTTTCCAACATTGGACCAATGTTACCATGTTGGTGACATATCCTATGCACATGTTGTGCCAATACTATAAACATATATTGAACCAATATAATGTTACAATGTATGACCAATATCAAAATGCAATACTGGGGAGATATTGCTTCTGCATATTGTGCCAATCCTGTCAGTGTCTGTCATTTACAACATTTGGCCAATATGTGGAAACAATATTTTTCCAACATGTATGTGCTACTGGGGTAGGCAAAGATTAATATTAGTTATGATCCTTTCTAACCAGAATTATCCAAAATTATATTGAAAGTTCCTCTTCTCGAAGTCTTATTCAAAAGTCAATTACAACATTTAACTATTTCATGTCCAAACATCACATTATCTAACAAGTCAACAAAGTTAGTAAATTAATGTACTAGGTGAATTCTTGCTGGGAGTTTCAACGACACCAATTTGACTAAAATATACAAATAGAATCCGTTGGTGGAAATAAATGTTGGAAAGCGGGAGATCGTTTCGATCTCTTCGTTTGAGGTCAAATATAAGTATCCTAGGTTTGCACGGTCCCTCGACTCGAGCTTACCTGAGGGCATCAAAAGAACCACGAAATCTTCGGACCTTTTTTAGTTTTTCGCTTATAACTCCAAAGCGGTGCTTTCCAACGAAAACTTTACTATTACAAGAATTAAAGAGCATTAAATTCTGCGGCGGATGAGTATCCAACACTTTAAAATCGGTCCAGTGGTACTCGTTGGACTCATTCTGATTGTTAATATAAGTCGAGAAATATGTAACCTTTGATATTAAACAGGTTGCCGGATTAAATTAATGGCTATTTTTCATCATTCCCCATCATAGCAATTAGGATCAATCCATATGAAGTAGTGCTACTGGTTGCTCGATCATTTCGAAAAAAGATAATTTTTGTGTGTGTTATCACCCCTAAGTATTGGTAGATCAAAACCACTGGCATTTTATTTTTATTCCATTTGATTGAACTATGGCAGCCATATTTGTTTCGTGGTGCACGACGTTGCTTGCAGTTTCTTGATGTAAACGTAACTCTTGATATCTCAAGAACGATTGATCCTAGAGACCTGCGGTAAAAATGATTGTATTGCTCACATGTCGGACTACATTTTTTAATCATAAACATAATTCTTGTAGGACGCTTACTTATGGGTGTGATTTAATCCCGAAGATTAAAGTTTTTACAAAGATTTCCGCTTTTATGGGGGCATATTTCATATATCCAGATAAAAATAAGGTCTTAGGGCGGATTTTCTATTTAAACGTACACGGTTAGAGGTAGTCTATGTATAAAATATTTTAAATCTGAAATTTTACTATTTTGGTATTTATGGGCTTTGAAGTTATGATACGTCATATCAATATTATGTTTATGATTAAAAAATGTAGTCCGACATGTGAGCAATACAATCATTTTTACCGCAGATCTCTAGGATCAACCGTTCTTCAGATATCAAGAGTTACGTTTACATCCAAAAACTGCAAGCAACGTCGTGCACCACGAAACAAATATGGTTGCCATATTTCAATCAAATGGAATAAAAATAAAATGACAGTGGTTTTGATCTACCAATACTTAGGGGTGATAACACACAAAAAATTATCTTTTTTCAAAATGATCGAGTGACCAGTTCTGCACTACTTCATATGAATTGATTCTAATTGCTATGATGGGGGATGACAAAAAATGACCGTTAAGTTAATCCGGCAACCTCTATAATATCAAAGCTTAGGTATTTCTCGACTTATATTAATAATCAGAATGAGTCCAACGGGTTTTTTATACGGAAAGCTTCTGGGCGTCCGGTCTGACGAAAAATCGAAAATTTGTAAAATTGTCGTTTCTCGGTCGTCGATTCCGACTATACCACTGGATCGAATGTAAAGTGTTGGATACTCATCCGACGCAGAATTTAATGCTCTTTAATTTTTGTAATAGTGAGGTTTTCGTTGGAAACCACCGCTTTGGAGTTATAAGCGAAAAACTAAAGAAGTTCCAAAGATTTCGTGGTTCTTTTGATGGCCTCAGGTAAGCTCGAGTCGAGGGACCGTGCAAACCTAGGATACTTATATTTGACCTCAAACGAAGCGATTGCAACAATCTCCCGCTTTCCAACATTTATTTCCACCAACGGTCCAAAATGGGTCTAATTTTATTGGCCTAAAATATATTGTTTAAGAATTCATAATAGACAGAAAACGCATCTGCCTACTACTATGAATAATACAATTATATTGAAATTTATCAGCCAATCAGCCAAGTTAAATATATTTAGGTAAGATACTTTATAAAAGTTTTACAAATTTAAACAATGAAACCTTGAACTATTTTAATTTTATAACAAGAAATAATGTATATTCCATTTGCTCACGGGAAAAGTAACTGTTAGGGTCTTTTGATTTGTAATGTTTTTAAGCATTTAAAACTAACCATTTGAAACTTTTTGCAATTTTCTTGAAGTTGGCATTATCTCGGTATTATTTGAATTTTTTTCGCTTGGGAACGTCGTATAGACATTGGCTGCGAGTCAAGATCAACCAAAAAATAAATATTAAGAAGACGTTTCAGGTCAATGGATCTTTTCATTTCGAACAATGTAGCTGTATTCCGCCTATGTTCATTTCAGCAACTTTGTAATCAAACCAAAATGTTAATCTTATTTATTATATATTTTATATATTGTACTTTATTTAAACTTAAGTGGGTCACTTGAAATTGTCAAATGGATCACTTGGTGACCCGCGGGTCGTAGGTTGCCAACGCCTGGTCTAACCTGTAACCTAACCGATGACATAATCATAACCAAACGCCATAACATAACCCGTAATATAACACATTACCTAATCCATAACTTAGTACCTAATCCATAAGTTATACTGTTTCCTAAACATTACAGTTACTTCACGGCTCTCCTAAACTGAATTCTAGAAAAATCTCTGGCTTAACTTCTAATAACCTCTAGGCTAACCTTATCTGTAATCTATCTCAATCTCCAACTTATATACACTAGCTGAACCTAGCCTCTAACCTAACTTATAACTTATTATAACCTAACCCAGCCGTTCTCAAACTTTGATGGATCAAGACCCACTTTTAAAAATGGAATCTCTTCGCATCCCACCTGACAAGTGAAGAGGTTGAAGAGGGTCTGAATAAAAATATCGTTTTTTTATTTAATCCATTTAATTACTAAGAAATACAAATCTAGCCACAAAATTTAAATAAAGCAGTTTTTAGCTAGTCCACCCTAAAATTTCCTGCCCACCCTAAAATAATTGATTGACATTTACCTTTATCGCTTATGTTTTACGCGATTTTTGGCGTCAACGAGTATTCCAATTTAGAAATTGTGTTTCTGATCAAATTTAAAGGCCATAAAAGCTTCTTTATGCCCTTAATACATAAATAACTATTATGTATTAAGGGCTTAACTGTGTATCTTAGAGCCGGTAGAGCCAGTTAGTGCCGGAGGCGAAAGCCGAAGGCGCTAAGACGATAAAGGACTCTAAAACACTAATTAAGCCCGAAATGCATACGCTAGTTTATGACTGGTCTAAGTTTAAGTTAATATTTAATTTAAAATAAAAATAATTTGAAAAGTGCAAAGTAGGTAGGTGTAGTGATCTATAATTACATTTATTACTATGTGGACGGCGTAAACAAGGGTAGTATAAGAGGGTGCTCTAATTTAGCAATTTACGCTCTAAAAACAGGTCGCTAAAAGGTCATAATCGCCCGATCGGACAAAAAATGTTAAGCGATTAATGCTTTTTAATTTCATTGGTATTTGTAAATTTATTTGCACATTATTTCATACCATTGTTAAAAGATGCTTATTAAATTATGTGC
This sequence comes from Agrypnus murinus, assembly GCA_929113105.1. Taxonomy (NCBI): domain Eukaryota; kingdom Metazoa; phylum Arthropoda; class Insecta; order Coleoptera; family Elateridae; genus Agrypnus; species Agrypnus murinus. The sequence continues at coordinate 6,281,846 of OV816028.1, read as the reverse complement.
ATTAATAAAACAATTAAAATTATATGTATACAAAATATTACGTTAAAAATAGAAATTTTATCGTAAGAAATCTACGTTAATTTTTAATAAATTTGCAAAGAAATGCACCTTTACACATTAAAATATGTTTAAAGATAACTTACAATACGATGACCTTGGTGTTCAAAATTCGTCGGATTTTAGGCCAAAGGAGAGATAAATTCGAAGCAGAGATGAATGTACGGACCACAGCTTGGGTTGGATGTCGGAGTGTGACGAGCAGGGAGCGCCAGCCTTCAGTCGAGTTTGCCTCGCTAATGTGCTGCTAATTATGGCGTCACCCCGATCGTCGTCAATAATTTGATTCCTCTTCATAGAGTTGTCGTTGTCGAAAGATGTTTCCCTTGTGGATCATGCCAGTAGATGGTTCTAGCCTTCCAAAAAGTTTGTGGTGACGTATAAAGATTTAAAAATCAATATGGACTCAGAATCTTTCCATCGAATATTTCTAGGAGCTCAAATTATGACATACCATCCTCGTCACCAATTATATTTAGTTTAAAATATTTGGGAGACCAGAATTTAATAAAGTATTTATTGGTAAATACACAAATTCGTCTAGGTCGACGAATCTAAATTCTACGGTATTAAACGAGTCAAAATACCCTACACGTTCGTTGCTCGGTGGCCGAGTACTCTACTGCTTTATTGATGTGTTAACTCTGACTTTGTTTCAGCTTGTTACTGTATTTATAGCTTATGCTCCTAGGGTGTAACCGGATGAGAGTTTCTTTGTTTGACTTCGTCCTTGGTTTGAGTTTCAAACGTTCTGAGAAGAAATGCATAGCGAACGTGGCTTGATAAGTTGCTATAAATAGGGGTTGTGTTCGGTTCCAAGAGGACCTTGGCACTCTAGAACTGGCTTAATTTAAATAACATTTAATAACATAAGGAGAAATAAATTGCATACACTTATGATTATACTATCTAAAAAGGGTTGCTATGCATAAATGAATTATATATTAAAATCCATATCCATATATAATATAACGAGCTTGTTCGGCATTTATATCCTACAGAGTGGTCCTGATAGCTAGCGACACTACGCGGTGCAAATTGATAGTTTGAGCGAAGAAAGAATCCATACCTACATTATTATTATATTAATTAAGTGAATTTAATTTTTAAAGGTTCGAAGAACCGGCGGTGTTCGCTATTATTAAAATGAAAAACCTATCATATGTAAATATTGCATAAAAAGAAAGAAAATACCTAGATATAGCATGTCTTATAATAATTATAACGAAATAATAGTACATTATATACCCAGGGACTAAAGTGCATCTTTTAATCCCGAATGTGAATTTACACATGAAGGATTAAAGGCACTTTAGTCCAGTGGTATATACGCTATTTTTTGCACGTCCTAAAGGACGTAATCGCAAAAATTCAACATTTCGAAAAATTTTTTTGAAAATTTCGTTACATGTCATTCTGACAATCGAACCCTGCAAAACGCCAAAAGCACATAGTTTCAGGATAATAAATCCTAACATGTACCGAGATTACTTTTTTTTGTTGTTTACTTGTTGTTGTTGTCATGGAAACACTTTACTCCCTCTTTTGGGGACTAAAGTAGAGCCTTATATATAGGACGTGCAAAAAGGTATTTTATATGTGAAACAACCAACTATTTTCGTAAGCATGGGACCTAAGTATGGTAAACCTACATTTGCCACTTGCATTATTGCGACCTGATCACGGCATTGGCGTTGACTTTTGTATAGCCGCGATCAAAACTCAAGCTAGACCATGACCTTAGAAATAAGATAGACACAGACATACCACACCTTTTTTTATTTTCTTTTGCTGAATCCGCATTATTGTGGAAAAACTACATTAAACATCTTGACTGTACGGCGCGGGTACAGTAGGGACCACAATCCACCTTTTTATCTTCCTATCCTTTTCTCAATGTTATGAATTTCTGTTAAAAAAATCAACGCTTAATGGAATGAGCTTGGAGCTTATTTGATGTTTGAAGATCACCTTAGCTGCATGACAAAAGGAAAACTAAGGCTGTTTCTATTACATCATATTACTTAATTCGCATAAATTTTATTTTTTTTCTTACAAAATTATTGCGTTAGAGAGGCGAGTGTCTTAAAATATCAATTAATTTCCAAGAAATAAGTATCACACGTTCTTACTAAACTTTTTTCGCTTAAATGACTTTTATTAAAACTGGCTAAATCTTAAAAATTAGTTTGTTTGATGATAAAATGCGCAAATGACACCCGCTCCAATAAATAACATTTCACAACGTCTCCGCTCTCCCCAATGAAACTTTTAGCGCTGCTACAGTTTCTTACATAATGAGTATATGTATGTGAGTAAAAGTAACTAGTGGGTAATGCGATTTAAAACAACAAGTTGTTAAAATACAAAAATAATATGAACGACAAACCCACTAAATGAATAAGTGTGTAAAATTCACAAACGACACTTCGAGACTCGAGTTTCGAGTTATTAATGTCATTCGACATTAACGTTATTCCGGAGTTAACATATAAGCTCTGTTGTGTGTGTGAAATCTACGAGCGAACTACCTTTAACTGATGAAAGCTAAATAGCTTGAAACTCGACTCTCAAAGTGTGGATTTTCCACACTCATTCTTTTAGCGGGTTTGTCTATCGTTCATATTATTTTTTGATTTCAACGACTTGTTGTTTTTAAGTAAGTATGTGAAATGTGCATTTGTCTGAATGACATGCTACGTGATCACTACAACATGCTCGACGTTTGCTTTAGTAACAAAGTATAAGAAATGAGTAGTAAGTAAGTTAGTAATTTTTTGATAACTAATACAAAGTAACTAAATAAGTAGAAATAGTATTCTTTACATGAATATCAAAGATTTCCCATTGTGCTTCCTTGGTACTGTGGTGACCTAAACAAACTCAATTAAACAAATTTTGAAATGATCAAATAAATTAATTATTACGTAAAAAACTTAGTTAAGAAAGTGGAATTTATTGTAAAGCAAATTGAAAGATCAACAATATCTATTGTGCTGCACTTGTTATTTAACAGAATCATCAGACAGCAGGAAGTATGATACGTTGAACTTTAAAGTTGCTAAATCATACATTTTTGTAATAATTAAAACACAAAGAACTTGTCAATATAACAACATTATTAACGAGAACTTGATTGAGTTTAAATCATAACAGAAAGGAAATAAAGTTTATTTAGTTCAATGTAGTTCGTTTTATTTTAAACCCTTCCTATCTAGGAGTTATTACAGTACAAAATATTTTTAAAATTTTTACACGACCCACCAAACAGCAGTTTGTGATTCACCAGTGGGTCCCAACCCATAACCTAACCCGTAATGTAACCAACCGTAACGTAATCTAAGCTATAACCTAACCTGTAACTTAACTTGTATTCTAACATCTAATCGAACTACTAATCTAACTTATAACCTAACTCGTAACCTAATTGACACTTTAACCATAACCTAACACATACCAAAAGTTGTAACTCAACTTACAACGTAACCTACAACTATTATATTATAGTCGTATAATAAAGAAAAGTTTTTTACGAAGAATTCTTGCTGTAATATCACTTAGTGGTAACTTAGACACTAACTACAGTCATTTGCAAACGTCAAAATTTTATCAGAAATATGATCAACATAGCCTCCAAAAAATGCAACTTTAAACGTAAATATGTCGAAAGTTTATGGATCAACCGCATTTCTTTTGCATAAATAGCTTCTGCTAGACGTAAATTAACCACTTTTGTCATTGTGGTTCGGATCCAAGTGGTACTACAGTTTTCCACACCGAAACCTTTTTCGAAATTATGTGTGTTCTTTTCGCAGTTACGCATAATTCGTAATAAATCACCATTCAGGCATCATAAACGTGATAAATATTCCATACATCTTCAGCCTTGACGTCGTGCAGAATGTGAATAATTTGAATACATTTCAATGAGTTCTCAACGTTTAAAAAATTAAAAAATTAAGAAATTAACATAACTTATTAGATATTATTTCCGATAACCTGTTCTCAACGTTTGAACACGAAGCAAAAGTCTGACAGAAAATAACATAACCTAGATATTATTTCTGATAACCTAATTGCAGAGTACGCGTTAGTGTGATTCACACTATAGCAATTTTGCAAGTTAAGTACTGTTAACAGTACTATTACACTAGAAACATTACTAGTCCAGTCAAACAAAACATTTTAAATGGAAAATGGAAGTACATAAGATTTTTTTCTTCCAGCATGCAGGGGGGTCTAGAAAAGATTAACTTGAAGTTTTCGATCTCAAATTCATATGAGCTTTTTCCGCCATTTTGAAAAGAAGGGATGACGTGTTATTTTGAAATTATCTCTGTAACAGTAGGCCCGACAAGGCTTCCTGGAGAACACATTACATTTATTGTCTTTGAAAAGATTCTTTTCTTCTAGCATACTGGGGGGGGGGGTCTAGAAAAGCTTAACTTGAAGTTTTCGACCTCAAATTCATATGAGCTTTTACCGCCATTTTGAAAAGAAGGCTGAAGTGTTATTTTGAAATTATCTCTGTAACAGTTAAAGCATTTTTGTCGGCAATACGATTGTCTACAACTTTTATTTGAAACTTTTTCGCGTAATATAAAAAATGAAAAAGTTGTAGACAATAGTATTGCCGACAAAAATGCTTAATACAAATTTTTTGTCGGACCTACTGTTACAGAGATAATTTCAAAATAACACTTCATCCCTTCATTTCAAAATGGCGGAAAAAGCTCATACGATCTCGAGGTCGAAAACTCCAAGTTAAGCTTTTTTAGACCCCCCCCCCTACATGCTGGAAGAAAAAAAATCTTATGTACTTCCATTTGCCAAGTTAAGCCCATTTTTCGTACAGTTTGACTGGAGTACATAGGATCTGGTTGCTTTAGTTACTCTTCCCTTCTTCCCTTAAACGAACAGATTATATTATACTTGGCTTTGGTTTCCATAATGTTAGGAAATGGGTTACTATTGAAAAATGATTAATTTTAGTACCTTGAAATAATCCTGATTGTAATCCAAGTTGTCTAAAGCACCAGCAGTAAAAAATCTACGGCGCAGTTGAGCAAGAACCTTTTTGTGTGAAGTTTTACATTCCTTGTGAATCTGTCCTAGTCACTCTGGTCCGATAGATCAGAACTATGGAAATCTTGTTGACAACCAATAGATAAACTGCCACCAAAGCTACTGTGGGATACAATATCTTTATCCACATTCGTGAAGTGCTGACATTTTAAAGCAGTAAATTCCATTTTTATCGTAGTTTTCAATGTATGTACAGAGCTTGCCTTGATTCTATTTTCTTGTGAAAAGGTACCTGAATCTTGACTTTGCTGCCGTAACATGCATCTAAACTATCCTTGAGTGTTTTTAAGCACTGCAGCATGATATTTACTTTGTAATTGTAATTGTTTTGACAGCATCGAATATATTAATTTGTTGTCTGTGACCTTTTCCGCGAGAAGAATAACAGAATTAGTTAGCTGATACCAGTATCAGCTGTACTTTTGTCTTACTTTTTAACTGCTTTCTCAAGTTTACCTTTGCTGATCATAGCAGGAATTATGCCACGAAGTAAGATTTCTACTTAAGACAGATCAGTAATAGTAATATCACCTGAAACGTTAAGGAATACGAGCATCGCTCCAAGAGAACGAAATGGTGAAGCGTTCTTCAAAAATGTCGAGTATGGTTCCAACAGACTTCTAAGAACCTTATTTTTGTAGTGTATATTTCGTTAGCGAAACTGTTAGCGAGAAAGACTTAATAAACTATATTTTACCATTCTTCAAGTCGCTTTGTAGTGGAATTTAAAGCTTAGCGTAAACAAACAAGATTGTCGGAAACCGCTGCACGTCGTCCACCAACGACCGTTTCAAAAATATGCATTTTCTGTACTAATTAAACAAATACCTATTGTTGTACATTGTACAAAATTAATGTAGTTTTTCAATTGCATTATTTTCTCTTATTAATAATATTATAGATATTTAAATCAAGAAATATCTTTTAATAGCTGAATAATAAAGATATACATTTACAAATCAATCACAATTTACAGAAATATACTTTTTACTGAAAGTAGCCATGAATGCTTATGGTAAACAGTAAGCATAACTGCTTTAACACTCAAATATTTCAAAAGAACAAAAGGGTATTAAGAGAACAGGGAATTGAGAATTGGATATGACACGGCATTTACAGGTAATTTTTCATTTTCAAGTGCCTTCATCAATTTCCTTTTTCTCATCTATCCAGACCATTAACTTTCCTATTTCTTTTGTACCCTTCAAAAAAAAAAACGTTACTTACAATTAGCATTGCCCTAAACGATGCAACGGTCGACGTAAGCGATTTTGTGAGATACTTAATTATCTGGACCCCCTCGAACACTTTTTTTCAGCGTTGCTAATTTATATAGACATTAAAATCATAATTAACCATTTTTCCAGATAATCTACATTATGAGAAATCTTAAAGACACTTGCGTTTCTTATTATCATTATGGAAAGGCTTTTGAGAGATTCCAAGTCAATAAAGAAGATTTTATAGAAGCATTTTTGGCGGGAATAGGTGACCACTTAAACTAATTAATACTTATTTATTCATTGCTTAAGAAGGGCATTTTTAGTAATGTGAGGGCCTTATTGGAAAATGTGTTAGGATACTGGAACAGAAACAGAAAGCATCTTCCAAATATACTCATAATTCAATTTGAAGATATTACAGAATTTTTAGGAAAACGAATAAATGAAGACAAAATGAAATCGTTAGTCAAACATTTAAGTTTTGAATCAATGAGAAATCACGACGCTGTAAATTTTAAATATTTGGTAAAGGAAAAGAGAAAGACAAATTTATTAAGTGAGGAACAAAGATTTGCAAGATCAGGTGCTGTAGGGAAGTATAAAGAAGAGCTGACTCCCGATGCAACTGAAAGGATGGATACCTGGACGAGGGATAACATTGTTAATACAGACTTGAAGGAATATCTTTAATTTTAAATATTGTTAATATTATTACGAATAAAGTTTTTTTTTTGATAATTTTCAAACCGATCAATCAGAAACGTTATAGAAACCTGTCGAACAAACCCTTTGTTGAATTGTGATTCGCAAGCTTTAGTTCGGTTAGAGGCGCCATCTGCCTGAAGCGCACATACATACAAAACGGAACAGCATGAGCTTTCAGAGCTTGTTTCAGCTATTTATATTTAGTTGAGCACGCGACGCCAACTAATGCTCATGGATTCGCGTTGCGTATTCTTCGTAGCCGTCGCGGCGACGGCGCTGGTTTGCGTATCTTCAAGGGCGGTGAGTAGGTTAAAGAGCTGCGTACTTAATCACCCCATTTGTATAATCAACTTGCTTTTATTACACTGTATAAGCTTCACTATATAGGTATTTTCCATTTCTGAATAAGTAAATAGGCAATTTTCAGTTTCAACCTCTTGTAAATTATTCAGTCTTCATACCAAGCCAGCGCGCTCACAACGGAAGTTCTTTCTTGCACTGCTTGACATTAATGTTAAATTTAAAAAAATATATATTTTCCACCAGTTTTCCTCTTATTTTTTCTTCTAGAAAACTGCTTTGTTGTCTTAGTTTGATTGACTTTTGAACTTTTGATAAGTTTCGGTGTTGGCTTGCAGATTTCGCGAGCAGGAAAAATTTTACTACTTTGTTTCGCGTTAAAAGTAATAGTAACTTTTTTGGTTTAACTTTTTTCACTTCTTGTTGTTAGTATAATAAAGAGAATTCCGTTGTTAACGAAGTTCGAAATAACGTATGCATAATTTATGAGCAAGAGCCATTTTACCGTTGATCGATAAAAATTATCTTTTATTGGACACAAGAGCAATTTGAAAAGATAATAAGGGCATTTAGTTTATGAATAAAAAATGCGCGACACAAAGACCGTTAGGAAATGAAAATTTAAGTGAACCCTATTTAAGAGTGAAAAACGCATAAAAGAAACAAAGGGTTTCGCGATGGTTGGTTTTGAATTTATATATACGGTTGGGGAGCAGGAGGAGGCGGCACGGCGGCGGTAGACTGACTTTATATATTCAAAAGCTCGAGTAGGCAATACGCAAAATTTCATGCTTTTGGCCCAACTTTAAACACAATAAATCTTGTAGAAATGGTGCGCTGAATCAAATAAAGCAAAACGCAATCACTTCGCCAATTTCGCAGATCTACCACCACCACCGTCGCCTCCAACACAGACCGACGACCGGGAGCCCGTGTTCATAAAAGCTTATGTTATTCGTGCTACACTTGCTTCTGCACTATTACACTGTTATTAAGCTCGCTTAATGATAATCCAGAATGTGCTTGACCGTAATGTACGCCAGATGTTCATTATCAGTAATTTGTTAAGTTGGAGACTATATTAATTTCATACACACAAGATGTGTGCTGAAACTGTAAACGGGTATAATCTTGATTTATCAAAATCATTAATATCTTTTTAGGGGTAGACTCTATTGCAATTTCATTAAATTCAAGGAATATAGAAATTTAATCTTGAATACTCCGTATTTTTTTACAAATTTATTAAACTTATATTTTAAATAATTTAAAATCAATTTAGACAATAATTTAATATATAATTAATTAATTTACTATCTCTATATATTGCTTAAAAAATGAAAAATATACTAACCGTAATTCTTTTAACAGCAATTATAGTGCTTCATATCTAGGATTAACAAGCATAATTCGAATCAAAAATTTAATTTAAATTCATTTACAGTATTGGTAAAACTTTGCTTTGGGATTGGGTTTTCATGTGTGAGGAAAGGAAAAATAGCGAAAAATAAAAAATCATACCAATACTGTATAATAACGTATTTTTAGATTTTATATTAACGGAATCTGTATATAATGTTATTACATTCACTGAATAAAAATTCAATATCATTTAAAAGTTCAATTAAAACTAATTCATTTATAATTTGCCGATATGAAATGCTCTGCAGTACGCAGTCAGAAATATGAATTTAGTCAATTCAGACAGCCTAACCAATATAATAAACCGATTGATCCTTAAAAACCTAAAAATCCATGAATTTTAATTATGTAAGTTCGTTATCAACTCAATTAGTTTAAAAAATAACTCTTTTTTATTCAAGCTATTTGTTCAAAGCTAACATAAGATTATTTCTAAAGCGCATAAATAATTTCATTAACACTAACAAATAATTTTTAAATATCATTATATTTTTGATGACATTTCATAAAAATATAAGATACTTTTTTTTAGTTTTATATGTGTTTTATGATAGTTTTCTTCTAAAAAGTTAGTATTATTAGAAAAATACGCATTTAAAATTAATTTGTGTGTATTCTTTTAAATTAAATTTAAGATTGCTATTCCATGCATTAAATTATATTAAATAAATATATATAAATATAAATAAATATCTTTTATACTTAAGTGTAATATTTTAAAAATCAAAAATTAACTAAACGTAATTCTTACAACAGGAATAGCGCAAAGTTGTAATCAACAATAATAGTTCTAATATACATTTATGTATTTAAAAAACAAATTATGATTTTTGTTTATTTTGTATTTTAATGTAATCTTTAGTAATGTTATTTGTTGTACTGTTATTTCATTTATTGAATAAAAATTGATTTAAAAAGCTTAAAAATCAGCTTTTAAATTTTCATAATAATTCTCCAGCCAAAAATTAAATTTAAAGAAACTAGGAGCCAATAATATGTTTAATTGACTTTTAAATCAATAAGTACAGCCTTTTCGATAAAAATCATTTTTATTCATAGATTAAATTTATTAACATCAAACCCAATTTAAGACAATTAATGTCTAATTCTTTTTTACCTTTTAATTTTCAAATCTCGAAATATTACTTGGTAAGGATAGTGAATTTTAAAGATCCTGAATTATTTTTATTGAATTAAAAACAATCACGTTTTTATAGTATCAATTACATAAATTAGTTGAACAGCAAAAATCTTTGTTAGAGAAAAATTTAAAATGTTTTATTTGATTTAAAAAATATTTTGCTTATAAAGCTGTTAAAAATATTAGACTAACTTAATCGACACTTAATTGTTTGATAAAAGGTTTTAAAATACCACCCTTTTTCACTATTCCGATTTAATAGGTAATTGTTCCATGCACGAAACCACATTTTTCAAACCAAAACAGTACTTAATTTAACTTTAGCTTAAAATAAATTTTTTTTTTTTAACTTTAAAAACTATATATTTAAATTTTTTTTTTTTTTAATAATTAACATTTAACTTTATTAAAAAATAAAATATAAAATTAGTAAAATATAAAATAAGCTGATATAAATTTTAGGTTTTTAAGATTTTTGAAAGAAAATTCCTGCTCCATCTTCACATCCAATCGATCTAATTCTTTTTCTTGAACTTCTAATTCTTAAAGATATGGAACAAATGATTGAAAGTTGAATGTGGGTTTTAATCCAAGAAATGATATTCGAATATGGTTTATCCCATTTTTCGTGTAGACGTAAGGCTGTTCTTTTTATAAATGACTCATATTCAATCCCTGAATTTAAAATAAATTCAAGTAATTTTGAATAAGATAATTAATTTTTTAAAATATATATTTACTTTAAGATTTTTTTATATTGTATATGGTTTTGAAGTTAAAATATATTTTTTTTAATATTAATTATATTAGATGTGAGAAAGTCTAATAATAACAAGAAGAAGAAGTGACTAAATTAGTTATTAGAATAAAGTTTAATCAGAGTTTAAGTAACTAAAGTTTATGAAACAATTAGCTCATCTAATTGTAATTTGAAACAATTCTGAATTAATTTTCCCTAAATAAAAAGTGAAATTAAAAACTAATCTGAAATTGATATTTTAAATATAAAGGTTAAAATTGGTTCCAATTTTTAATTAATGTTTTAGAGTTAACACGTACACAGTTTAAAAATTAGTACACTATACCACTCTAAAAATCTAATACATGTAGAGTAAAATATTTAGTTTGTTTCCTCGTGTAAATCATAGAGTTAACTCAATACAATGTTAGTATAAATTTATCACACTCTAAAACACTTACATCTTTAATCATTTATGGTAACTTTCCCACACTAAAACACTCAAATAAATAAAATAAACTACATAGAATAAAAAAAAACTACACTACTTTTTACTCTTAATTTCAGTACTACCTAAAATTCCAATCTAAATAGAACACTAATTATACAAGAATTTTATAGCAATTCACTCTAAAGATATATAAGTACTTTACTCTAAATGTATTGGACTTTTAGAGTGGTCTAGTGTTCGAGTTTTACACTAAATTTTTTACTATGTGGTAATAAAAATGTTGCTAAATCCAAACCTGTTTAGCTTAAACAAAATATACACGAGCTTTATACTTCTTCAAGAACTACCAAATTAATAAACTTTAATTTATATACTTTTAATTTAATTAACATATTGTTGTATTTTTAATTTTAAAAGTAAGCATTTTTTATATTTAATTTTACAGTGAAATCATGTTAAAACATTATTAAAAAATATGAATTAATTTAATGTATTTGGAGTTATTTTATTGTGATTTAAATTGTTTAATTTATCTTGGTTAGCAGGCCTTTTTATATAAACTATTCAAATTGAACGTTTATGATAAAACTTTAGTAATGTGTAATATTGACATACAATTATGAGTTTTATGAACTTTTTGTAAAGTTGTGTTATTCCTTAATTTATTTCTCAGTAAAAAGTAATTCTTATGTTCTACTTCAAACTAAACTCATTTTATGAATTATTTATTTTCAGGCAGTCAATTACAGTGTAACAATTATTAGTAATTTTAAAGGTAAATAAGGCGTGTGTAACTTCTATAATGCTTATTTTTTAGTTTGTTATTATCTGTTCCTTTTTAATTTAAAATCTACTAAAAACATTAATTGCTTAAAATATAAATTCAGTATTTAAACCTGAGGATTTAAATTTGAACTTCTGTCGATATCGGCCCAAAAAAAGACGAGAATCGTAAACTATTCATTCTTATAACCATTGAATAAAATCTATTTAAATTTGCCCTTTCTAATTGGAACTTTCCAGCTTCCAGGAAGATCAGATGCGTCTATTTATTTAGTCGTGTTGTTTCTTTTAACCTTCTTCATTACTCGTTACTAGATTCGACAACTAATTAACAACTCTTTAGTACCTTTTCCCTCCAGACGTCCTAGAACTTTACGAGAACAATTTTTTAATTAAGAAAACTCGTAAGAAAACTAAACTTGTAAAATATGCTTTTCACTATGGAAAGAATCAGAAAATGTGTGCAGTCCCACTTTGCTAAAAGGCTGTCTCTTAAATTCATTCAACCAACGCGCAAGGACGTGCATGAACAACCTAAGTTTATATAACCGAAACCGAACCCAGAATCTTTAATGAAGCGGTCTCGTAAGTTGTTAGCACTAAAGGTTTGACCTACTAACAAGTAAGACACCTTATTAAGAAATTTATAAATTGTTGGGTTGAAATTCTGGAATTGTGTTACTTTGAGTGTAGGGAGAGGGCTGGAGGAGACAGACAAACCCCAAAGGGAGAGTTCATTAAGTAAATTTGACGAATCGAATTTCTTCTTTTTGGAACTTTATTTGATTAAAAATAAGAAAAATAAAGTAAGTAAGTGAAAGTTAAATAAAATGTAAATTGTTAAAAACGACGTTGCTTAAAATAGATGTTTTAATTGCTAAAAAGAGGAAAGGAAGAATGTAAATGTTGAATATTGAATATTTTAACGAAAGACAATATAGATAAGGATTGGCAGGGATGGTGTTGTTGTACGTATAATGATGGCGTATTTATCAATGAAATTTTAGATTTGCATAAAATTATCCTATGAAAACGATTAGGGATATCAAAATCGATAGGAAGGTTGATTAGATCTTCTTAAATAAAAATAGATGTTGCTAGCACTTTTTTACTAAAGCCTTAAATATATGAGCAGTACGTGTAAAAGGGAGGATGTCTACACGGCATTTCTTATAGAGAGAAAATAATTGCTTTCTCAAGTTAAAGCGACTCATTTTTAATCATTTACTTATTTTTAAAATACCAAACTTGTAAGATATAGAATTGGGAGCTTTATTGGTTTTAATTAATTTAAATGAAATTTCCATTTTTGAAGTAAATATTGTGCCTTACATAAAAAGATTCAATTTTAATAACTTGATTATTGATAACTAATATATTTTCCTTTGAAATTAAAATCTAAAATAAAAATACCAATATGTGAAGCTTCTTTAATAAGCGTTTACTGTCTCCAGCCTTACTTTGTGGCACTCCATAATCATGAAATATAATATAAATACAAAGATTAGTTAATGTTTCACAAGTTTTATTAATATCTTAACCTGACAATATTGTTTCGACACTTTGTGTCATTATCAAAGGTAGATAAGATTGATAAACAAACACGTTGCTAAGGATAAATACATACAGAAAATAGGTAACTAGATACAATACATAACAAAAACTAAATATCTAACACTTCTAATAAAGGAGAATTACTAAGCTCAGTTTGTTCATTCATTATTTCGATTTAATTGCCGTTTCTGAAAGCTGGTTATCTCCTGATATTCCATCAAATTTAATTAGTATTACCGGATATGAACTAGCTAGAGCGGACAGAATAACAACAACCCGGGGCAGAGGTCTGTGTTGGTATATAAGAAGTAGTTTGAACTTTAAATCTATCAATACAGAATTTGTAATTTTAAATAATACCGAACAATTGTGGATCTCATTAAAACTGGGAAATAGGAAAATTGGTCTGGGTGCGATATACGTTCCCAGGATATGTAATACATGCTTTGATGAGATGGAGTCTTTAATTTCAAACATAATAATGGAAGTAGATGATCTTATTTTAGTAGGTGACCTAAACATAAATTTAAACGAATATACTGCGTATACCAGACATTTTAAAAATATTTTAAGCTCTTTCAACTTAGAACAAATAATAAAAGAACCAACGAGAATTACAAATACGTCTGCGACATTAATAGATGTTATGTGTGTTAGTAAAGATATTGAAGTTTTTGAATATGGCAATATGGACTTACTTAATACTACAGATCATATGTTAACATACTGCAAACTAAACTACTCAGTAAAAAAGCCTGAACCTGAAAGAATAACATATCGCGATTATAAAAACTTCAATTTAATTAACTTTGACATAGACGCAGCTATGATTAACTGGAGGTATGTAGAGGATTTGGAGGGAATTGACAATAAAGTAGACTATCTTAACTCTAATATCCTGGCTTTGTTCGAGGTTCATGCTCCATTAAAAACTACAATGATACGGCATAATTATCGTCCTTATATTACAGATACCCTGAAAATGATTATACGAATGAAAAACAAAGCGTACGCTAAATACAAGAAAAGTAAACTACAAACTGATTTAGATTATTACAAACAGCTGCGAAATTATTTGTCAACCGCTATAAAAAGTGAAAAATCGGCCTACATTAAACATCAACTACATTGCAATAAAAGACACCCCCGTATGTTGTGGAAAAACTTTGTTTCGTGGAATATTCATTCAAAACCTAAGTCTCAAATTTCGGAGCAAATCAAAGATGCTAATTTAATAAATAGCTTCGTAACAAACGGTGTCCAAAATGTGATTATCGACAATGAAACACTAAGTTACTATCTTCACAATAGTGTAATTGCTGATCTGCAGACTCCGAATTTCAGCCAAGTAACAGGTGATGACGTTGAAAAAATTGTTAATTCACTAACGTCTAATGCAAGCGGTATAGATAACATTAATTTGAAAATGTTAAAATTGGTATTACCTTTTTGCAAATATAGTTTGACTCACATAATTAACTTCTCACTATCTAATGGGATTGTGCCATCTCTCTGGAAAAAAGCGCTGATCAATCCATTACCTAAGAAAAGTAAAGCAACCGATTTAAAAGATATTCGGCCAATTAGCATATTGCCCACTATGTCTAAAGTATTGGAGAAAATTGTGAATGTTCATTTAACCAATTACATTTCCGCCAACAAAATATTACCCAATACGCAGTCAGGATTTCGCAAAAATCATAGCACGACTACTGCTATGCTTAAAATAACTAGTGACATAACTGCAAATATTGATAATGGCGAAATAACCGATTTGACATTATTAGATTATAGTAAAGCGTTTGATGTGATACATCGACAGCTACTACTAGCTAAACTTCAATACTATGGTTTCTCAATTGAGATGCTGCAGTGGTTCTCTGATTATTTATCAAATCGATTTCAAGCCGTTAAGATCGATAGTGACATTTCTCGTGAACTACAAGTTGAATATGGAGTACCTCAAGGAAGCATCCTAGGTCCTACTTTATTTGCACTCTTTACGGCTGATCTTTCTGACATCTTATTACATCAATGGAATATCCACCAATATGCAGACGATACACAAATCTACAAATCATGTGTTCCACATCTAGTTAACAATCTAATTAGTGAACTAAATGAAAATCTTGAACAAATTAGGGTGTGGTCTGAAAAAAACGGCCTACGATTGAATCCTCAAAAAACTGTTGTTCTACGTATTGGTTCTAGTGGAACCATCAGTAAAATGAATCAGTGTACTCAAATATCGGTTCAATTAAATAATACTGTTGTGGAAATAAGTGATAATGTCCGAAACTTAGGTATAATTATTGACAAAAATTTAAATTTTGAAAATCACGTTGTGAAGAAGTGTAGTGAAGGCTATGCGAAATTAAAACTGCTGTGGAAATTTAAAAATGTTTTACCCCGAGATGTAAAGTGGAATTTAGTCAATGTTCTTATCTTAAGCATTCTAGATTTTGGGAGTTCTGTCTATTTCTATTTCCTAACTACATACTTGAAAAATAAGTTGCAGATTTTACAAAACGCTTGTATGCGTTTTTCGTACGAAATCAATCGCAGGGAGCATATAACACCCTATTATAATAACTTTAGAATTTTGAAATTAGAAAACAGGTTTATTTTGTTATATGCATCTTTGTTATTCAAAGTCTTAGAAACCAAAGAACCATCTTATCTGTATAATTTATTAATTAGGCGATCAACTGTACATGATGTTAATTTAAGAAATGTAAATACATTTAACGTTCCACGACACAAAACAAGTAAATTTGAGAGTTGTTTCCAGTATATTGCTCCTGCATTACTTAATAATAATATTGATCTATTTGATACAAACCTATCATTTACTCAGTTCAAAAACAGGTATAAGAAGTTATTGTTAGATGATCAGAACAATACAGGAGGCAACTCTTAAGATCTTTTTTTTGGGAGTTGTGAAAAACGGCTTTGCCGAACTTTCTCCCTTTGAATGTAATTTAGAGTTAGCTATCTATTATAAATGTATTATGAATATATAAGTTTTTAATTTTTGCATTCAATAAACATTATTATTATTATTATTATTAAAGGTACTGTGCGTTTATGTCTGTATATTTCAAAAGCTTCTAAAATGTCTAATTTGTGTTTGTTGTTGCAAAAATGTAAGAATTTAATGTTGTTTTGAGGTGTCATTGGGTGGTTCTGTTCCAAAATGTGTTTGGCATAATTCGATTTTTCTGGATGTTTAAGTCTATAAGAGCGTACGTGTTCTTTGTATCTTATGTCGAGATTTCTAAGTGTTTGTCCAATATTTAGGTTAATGATTTTATTAATAAAGAAAATTTAGATGTTTTAAACAAAGATCCTACCACAAAATTCCAAAAAGAAATAAAACAAGCTTTAGCAAACTGCAATATCTGCTTTAACGAATTAGAAAAACAACAAATCATACATAAAAACCCACAAGCACCGAAACTATATGGACTGATTAAAACACATAAACACAACATGCCTATACGACCAGTAGTATCATATATCAACCCACCTAATCACACCTTGTCCAAGAAACTCAACCATATTATTAACATCATAGGATACAAATCGAAATACTCTGTCAAAAATTCATTAGAATTAGTAGAAAAACTACAGAACATACATCTTCCAGCACATTCAAAACTTGTAAGCTTTGACATTTCTAACATGTTTTCAAAGATTCCACCACAAGACTGTATTCCTTTGTTAGATAATTTCCTAGTTAATAGTAATGTAGAATTAGTAAAAAGATTAGAGTTAATTCAATTATTTGATCTTTGTATCAGTCAAAATTATTTCACTTTTAATAATATAATATATTTACAGAAGGATGGTTTACCTATGGGTAATTCTCTGAGTCCTCTATTAGCTAACATATTTATGGATAATTCGGAAACTCGAATATTTGAATTAGATCTTTCTAAACACATTATTTTTTGGTTTCGTTACGTTGATGACATTTTAGCTTGTTTTGACAGTTCTTTTGAGGTTATCAATGAATTTTTAATTTTTATTAACAGTCTTCACACAAACATCACGTTTACACTAGAAACAGAACAAAATAGAGCTATTATTTTTTTGGATTTAACTATTACAATTAATACAAACAATGAATTTGATTTTTCCATATACAGAAAACCCACAAGCACAGACGTTACTATTCCTAACGATTCATGTCATCATAAAATGCATAAACTAGCGGCTTATAGATCTTTAGTACACCGAGCTTTAACTACTCCAATGAAACAATCACATTTTGATAAAGAAATTTCAATCATCAAACAATTAGCACCTGCAAACCATTATAACCATAACATCATTGACACTTTAATTCAACAAAAACATTATAGGTTAGCTATCAAAAGAATATTTCCAATTGACACTCAAATACAAGACACAAACTACATATCAATACCATACTTTGGCAAGATATCAGAACAAATTGCAACTATACTAAGAAAAACCACCAGTTACAAAATAACCTATAAAACGAACACCAACACCTTTTCATTTTTGTTCAATGCTAAAGACAAAACACAAGATATCATGAAATCCGGCATTTACCGTTTGAATTGTTCTTTTTGTAACTCGCTTTATATTGGGCAAACACTTAGAAATTTCGACATAAGATACAAAGAACACGTACGCTCTTATAGACTTAAACATCCAGAAAAATCGAATTATGCCAAACACATTTTGGAACACAACCACCCAATGACACCTCAAAACAACATTAAATTCTTACATTTTTGCAACAACAAACACAAATTAGACATTTTAGAAGCTTTTGAAATATACAGACATAAACGCACAGTACCTTTAATGAATGAACAAACTGAGCTTAGTAATTCTCCTTTATTAGAAGTGTTAGATATTTAGTTTTTGTTATGTATTGTATCTAGTTACCTATTTTCTGTATGTATTTATCCTTAGCAACGTGTTTGTTTTTCAATCTCATCTACCTTTGATAATGACACAAAGTGTCGAAACAATATTGTCAGGTTAAGATATTAATAAAACTTGTGAAACTTTAACTAATCTTTGTATTTATATTATATTTCATTCTTTAATAAGTTTCACTGAATTAATATAAATTGTATTGGTATTTCGGTTAAACTAAATACTTTTTGAAAAAATGACTTTCATAGCCATGTATACCGAATAGTTCGTTATAATTATTCTAGGTTATTATTCATCTATTTGAAATTAATTTAAACTCCATATCTAATTTAGAAATATCAAAAGAATATACGTATATTTAACAATATATTTAAATAAAAAAAAACTAAAAATAAGCAAGAAATTGAAATGCTTATTTATTTTCTAATTAATTCATAATTTAAATTTTTTAAGTCATATAATAAAAGCTTCTGAATTAAGCATGTATAAATTATAGTTTAAGAAAATTCTAAATATTTTATAAAAATTAAATTTAATGTCGAAACAATATTGTCAGGTTAAGATACTAATAAAACTTGTGAAACTTTAACTAATCTTTGTATTTATATTATATTTCATAAATGTACAAAAATTAATTTTTGGTTTTGTAATTAAACAGTATAGATCTGTTTTAAAACAATGGATAATGAATTAATGCGTATATTAAAATTAGTTTGGTTTAATATGCAATGTACAATTGAGTAATTAATTATTTAAAAATCTAATACATTAATAATAATATATTATTTAAAATTTTGTTATAATAACTTCACTGACTATGTGTGATCTTTACGAATTACCAATCAGTATTAAGCTATTTTAATATTATCGAAAACTAGTATGAAACGTAATATTACAGGAAATGAAATCGACAAGCTCAATAAATAGAATAATAGAGTACATTTTAAAATACTAATTATTGTCTTAAAGTTAAAAAAACATATTTTTTATAAAATTTTAATATTCAAATCTTGATTAAGTAAAAATTTATTAGAATTATAAAAATATAAATCTTCTCCAACCGCTGAAAGATTTATTAGGGAAACATTTAAATTTTCAACTAATGTATAATGTAATTTTAAATGAGAAAAACACAGTTAGGTTTGGTTAACTGCAATAGTAATTTACTAAGTACTTCATATCATTTAGATATATATTCTTGTCTATAATATTCTAAAACAAAAACTTAAAAAAAGTTTGGACGACTACAAAATATTCTTCACTAAACAACTTGAAGTCGCATATTTAAATTTGCAATTTAACACATTTTAATTAATATTAGTTTGTTATATAATTACAATCAATTTATATAAAAATTGCTAACCACGTCCACTTTCATACCCTGCGCGTATATCGTACTGCATCAACCATGACGTTGATTAAAAAGATACTCACTGTCCCTTACTTTTACCATTTCCATTATCAGTCGCAATTCTCTTTTTCTTCCTAGTTTTTCTTCACTTGCAGTTGTCTACAGAACTTTCACAGTTTGCTTTTCAGCTTCGTGATATGTGTACTTGGTAATAATTAGTATCTCTAGTTCGTTGCAATTTACAAGATAAATTATGAAAATTAGTTATCAATCTTTCAATAATTAGATAAAATTTAAAGCTTATACTAATTTTTCAAAGTTTAAAAAATTATTGCATGGACAGGTTTCATTTTTTTACCAATATCAGCTTCGGAAATACTGAAAATACGTTTGTACTTGAATATACTTGAAAATACTTCGGAAATACGTTTGTAAATATACAATTTTGTAGGTTTTTATGTTTTTTTATTTAAAAATATCACCAAAAGTAGTAAAATCTTTATTAAATTAATTTAATTTTTGGTATACCGGCTAAATATTTTGTTGTTATTCATTTCAAAAACAAACATGAAGTGTTTATTTGTTAACAACTACCACCAAAATTGTATTTCATTACTTTATCGTATTATGGTTTCCAAGCTAAACTTGATTTAATTACTAAAGGAGACTACAAAAAATAGGTAGCTTCAAACACAATTTTCTTTACAATTAAATAATTATTTATTTATAATCATTTTATATTCATATCATTCATGTATTATTGTTAGTACAAAAGAGATCTGTTTAAGAAAATTATTATCTGTTTGCCCATAAAAGTACATAAAGCTACAATGCACAAAGCACTATCATACAGGGTGATTCAGAATTGTCCCGCATCCTCTTAAGGGCGTATCTCTCTCATGAAAATAAAATGAAAATAAAACCTCTTGCCCCTTTTTCGTATCGTTAACCGTTTTTGTGTTAAACTCGCTTATAAAATGAAGAACGTGACCAAACAGTTGAAAATTTTATAACTAAATAAACGGAAATAGCAATTAACAGACGAACCAGCAGCTTTAATAGCATATTGTGTAACAAGTGCATAAAACTTCTTCACAAGAGTGAAGAAATTACACGAGTGTGAAATTAGTGTTTTTGCACATGTTACACAATATACTTTATCTACGACCACAAAAAAATAATTAAACACCAAAAGATAAGAAAAATATTTAACCTAGAATTTGTACTCCAATTCATTTTTTTACGTGAAATTTCGAAAACAGGTAAATATTAAATTTTTAAAGATAACTTGATTTTAGTCAATCTAGTAAAGCTAAGAAATTACACGTATGTACTCAGAACTTTCAAAAGTGGTTTTTTACAATCACAATTCAATTGCCAATGTTAATTTTCCAAACAAACTTTTAAAATTATGGTTTTAAAATATAAAACAAAATAGGGCTATAACCAATATAATAGTTAAACAAGACGTGCCATCTTTTTCTGTCATCTTCATCTGCAAACGCTATCTTTTATCTTTTCCCCATTTCCCACGAAACGTAAATATGTGCAGGTGTTGTGAGTGAGAGAAGAGAGCTTTAAATGTACCCATCGCGCTTGTACTTGTGAATTATATGAATGAAATGTTGCAAATTATAAAAGTTCTCATTGTTTTTATTGTAATTTAACAATAATGAATACTATTAATAGATATTAACAATTATATAATAATAATAATAATAATAATAATAATAATAATAATAATAATAATAATAATAATAATAATAATAATAATAATAACGGCAAATTTGCGGAAATGATAGACAGTGAGAAGGTAGATAAGATCTCATCCGCTTTATATCTCACCAAACCTGCACTTATTGGAGAAACCGAAGGAAGCATCTTAGCGATCCAAGATCAGGTGATATCAACGCGAGTATATCTGAGAAACATAGTAAATCAGAACGTTGAAAATATTCAGTGCAGAATATGCAATCAAAAGCCGGAAACAATCTCGCACATAATAGGATCATGTAGCCAACTTGCGCCAACAGAATATACCAAGCGCCATAACAATATTGCAAATATGATACACTTAACAATATGCCAGAAACTAGGGCTAATAACTGATAGTAAGCCATACTATAAACATTACCCTGAGTCAGTTATAGACTCGAAAAATTACAAAATCTATTGGGATACCCAAATAAGAACTGATCGAGAAGTACCCCACAATAAACCCGACATTACAGTATTCTACAAACAAGACAAGACAGCAGATATAATTGACATATCAGTGCCACTTGATGAAAATGTCGGAAAGAAATATTTGGAAAAAATGAGCAAGTACCAAGATCTTGCCATAGAAATAAAAAGGGTACATCAAGTAAAAACAGTAAGAATAATACCCTTAGTAATATCTGCAAACGGTTTAGTCCACATCAAATTTAAGGAAAACCTTCGAAAGCTGCAAATTAATGAAAATCTGGTAGTGACTGCACAAAGGTCAGCTATACTATCTACATGTCACATCGTGCGTAAATACTTACCGCAAGAATGGTAATCTTGGTTACATACCCGATTACCTGTTTATCACCAGTAAAACTGTGAATTTAAAAAAAAAAAATAAAAAAAATAATAATAAATCAAAGGAAGACAACACCACTGACCCCTCCAAGTTTAGGCCCATCACCTGCCTAAATAACCTCTATAAACTTTTCACAGCGTGCATCACAAAATTAATAACGAGCCATTGTGAACAAAACAATATCATACACGAAGAACAGAAGGGGTGTCGCAACAAAAGCTTTGGGTGTAAAGAGCAATTAGTAATCGATTCTGTTATAACGGAACAGGCAGTCAAGAAAAATAAAAACCTCTATACGTCATATATCGATTACAGAAAGGCGTACGATAAAATTCCGCACAGTTGGTTAAACCGAGCATTAGAAATCTATAAAGTAGATCCTCAAATAGTAAAATGCCTATCCAGTCTAATATTAAATTGGAAAACTACACTTTAAGTTAAAACAAAAGATGGAATGTCTAAGTCTAGGATAATGCATATCAGATGTGGAATATTCCAAGGAGATTCACTAAGCCCGTTATGGTTCATCCTAGCAATGAATCCTTTGTCCTCTCTACTACAAAAGTCTGGTTATGGATACATAATCAAGCCCGAGAAAGGCGAAACATATAAAATAAACCATTTATTATATGTAGACAATCTAAAGTTGTATGCAAGTACAACTAGTAACCTAAACAACTTACTAAAAATTGTCGAACAGTTTACCAAGGATATAAATATGAAGTTCGGCATCGAAAAATGTAAAAAACAGACAATAGTACGAGGAAATATAAATCCGATACGCCATACCAAACGGAGGACAACGAGTTGATTCAACCGATGAAGCACAATGAGGAATACAAGTATCTAGGAATAACACAAGCAATTAGAATTAATCATTCTACTACTAAAACAGCCATTAGAACAGAATTCGAGAAGAGACTGCACCTAATTATGAAAACAGGGTTGAACGCTAAGAACTTAGTCAAAGCCATTAATACGTTTGCCATCCCAATACTAACATATACCTTCGGCGTAATTAAATGGTCAGATACTGACTTGAACAACCTAGACATGCTAGAAAGAACAACACTCAGTAAATTCAGGTACCACCACCCAAAGAGCGCTATACAAAGAATAAACTTACCACGAAATAAGGGAGGAAGAGGTATTATTAACATTGCTAAACTTCACAACAAGCAAATACAACTAATAAAGATATTCTTTAACAGAAAATCAAATACATCACAACTGCACCAAGCGATTAAACACTCGGACCATAAATACACACCACTAGACCTAACCGAAGAAATACAAAGCCACGCCATATACTCAATAGCCCAACAGATAGAGGAATGGCAACAGAAAAGCTTACACGGCAAATACCCGTCCCTTATCCTACAGGAACACGTAGATACGCAGAAAACCTTGAAGTGGCTCACCACTGGATCCCTGTTCCCTGAAACCGAAGGGTTTGCCATAGTCCTACAAGACCAGGTGATAGCTACTAAACATTACCGTAAATACATATTAAAGGACGATCAACGAACTGAAACCCTAAACCACATCCTAAATGGATGCACAACTCTAACACAGACTAGATACAAGAACAGGACGATTCGGTAGGAAAAATAATACATAACAGTTTAGCAATAAAATATGGATTAAGAAAAACAAAAACACCATACTACAAATACACACCAACGCCAATAATGGAAAACGATCGGGTAAAACTCTACTGGCATAGATCAATACTTACAGACACCCCAATTGCCAACAACCGCCCCGACACTATTATAATAAACAAACATGAAAAAACAGCGTTCATAATAGACTACGCGGTAGCTCTATCAAACAACACTGAAAAAACAATACAAGAGAAAATTACCAAATACAGGGATGTGGCCACATACCTCAAAAACATATATCAACTTACCAACATCCAAATAATACCTATAGTTATATCCTCTATAGGAATAAAACCAAAAAAACTGTAGATGCTGTAAACACATTAGGACTTCCTACCTATGTAATAGATGCAGCACAAAAAGCTATACTTCTGGCAAGTACTTCTATTGTAAGAGAGATACTCAGTATACAATAGCTAACTGAAATAGAAGAACCTATACTGCTTGGATAAAACCCGCATATAGGTTTAAAACAACCCGTAAAGGTGAAAGAAAAGAAAAGAAAAAAAAAAAAATAATAATATGCTGCCAAAATTTTTAACCGTTGGCAATACCTATCTCATTCACAAAAAAGGTGAGCGAGATGATCCGCGAAACTACAGACCCATAACTTGTTTATCTGTAGTATACAAACTATTAACATCGCTAATTAACAAGTATATATACTTACATTGTGAGAGCAATGGGATCATCGCATCTCAACAAAAGGGCTGCGCTAAGGGGGCGCCGGGATGTCATGAACAGCTTATTATTGACTCAATAATAACAAAACGGGCAATAAACAAAAAACGAAATATGTTTATTTGTTACATCGACTATACAAAAGCCTTTAACTCCGTGCCTCATAACTGGCTTTTGCAAATTTTACAGATATACAAAGTAAGCCCTGCAATCCAAGAACTTTTAAAACAGACGATGAAAGAATGGAAAGTCAACCTACAACTGAATAAAGAAACTTTAGGCAATATAGAAATAAGAAAAGGTATATTCCAGGGCGATTCACTTAGCCCAACTGGTTTTGCCTTTCCTTAAATCCACTTTCTCTTCTCTTAAATGAATCTCAAAAAGGGTACAGAGTCGACAAAAAACATCCCACTAAAGTAAGCCATTTGCTGTATGTAGACGACTTGAAGCTATTTGCCGAAACCAACGCTCATTTAATAATACTAATAAACATTACAAGGCACTTGAGCGATAGCATTTGCATGGAACTAGGCATAGAAAAATGCACTACGGTTGCTCTAAAAAAAGGAAAGGTCACATATGAGGGAGTTAATATATTAGAAATTCCAGAATTACTTCCTGACCAACACTACCAATATTTAGGAATTCAACAGCTAAAGGGTGTAGATCACACTAACATAAAACAGATTTACACGGAAAAATATAAAAAACGCCTGACCAAACTAATGAACACCAAACTGACTTCTAAAAACATAGTCACCGCCATTAATGCCTGGGCAGTACCCTTATTGATTTATACGTTTGGCATTGTTAAATGTTCAACTACAGACCTGTGTGAACTAGACCGCCTAACTAAGAGAATACTAGTTAAATTTAGAAATATGCACCCTAGTTCATCTGTTACTCGTACATATCTATCTAGGAAAAGAGGTGGAAGAGGCTTGATTAACATACAACAACTTTGCAGAAAAAGAGTAACAAAACGAAGGGAATATTTCTTAAACCATCCAGATCCCTTCATAAAAACAGTTGCAGAGGCTGATACATTATACACTCCCCTAAACTTAAATGGCACATACAATACAGCAGAAGAACTACTTACCGAGACAGATAATATCCAAGAATGGAAGTCAAAGACTCTTCACGGCAGATATCCTCTCCAGGTGGATAATGACAGTATTGATAAAGGTTCATCGTTCGCCTTCCTTCGTAGAAGTGATCTTTTCCCTGAAACAGAAGGATTTATAATGGCAATACAAGATAAGGTCATTAAGACTCGTAATTACGAAAAGCACATCTTTAAAGACAACTCAATCGTCGATAAATGCAGAAAATGCAATAGTCATGGAGAGACTATAGCACATATAACAGGTAGCTGTACTTATTTAGCAAACTCAGCCTATCTTGAAAGGCATAACGCTGTGACAAAAATAATCCATCAGAACATTGCCTTAAGATATAACTTAGTAAAATCGTACTCACCGCATTATAAATATTCTCCCATGCCAGTCCTTGAAGATGATGAATATTTGCTATATTGGGACCGTACAATCGTCACTGATCAAAGAGTCAATCACAACAGACCGGATATTCTGCTCATAAACAAAGATCAGAAATATTCTACAATTATAGATATAGCAATACCCTTAACCCATAACGTTTTAGATACCGAAATCAGAAAATTACAATAATACCGATAGTTATGTCTGTGGAAGGAGTAGTAACAAAACATTTCCTTAACAACTTAGAAGCTCTAAACCTACCAAAAAGAATGCTCATAACAATCCAAAGAACTTCCATACTACAAACATGCAGAATAGTTAGAAAATTCTTGAATGCAGAATAGGCTGAATTATCTCTCTGTATTCTAAATAACCGGGATTTCCGCTATAAGTATCTCGCGAAAAAAAGAAATAATAATAATAATAATCATTATTATAATTATTATTTATTATTATTATTGTTATTATTATTAACAATTATATACCTATTGTGAAAAATTATTGAATTTTACGTTAATTCAACAAGAATTTTATAATAACTTTATATAGTAATATTAAATAAATTACGTTAAGTCTCCGTAGGTTAATAGACTTGGCTTAGCAAGCAGACGGTCCAGCGTTCGATTCCCCGCCGCGCAGTAGTTATAATTTTTCTAGATGGAATTGCATTCAAAATATAATTTAATGTAACGCATTAATTAAAGAAAATAAATTAACCTTTATCTAAAATTTATAACTTTTACATTTCAAATAATTAATAATATTATAATATTGCATGTGCTGACATCTATGGCGTTTTAATAGAACTATAGATCGTGGAAAATCATTTCTCACGTTTATTACCGTTCAGTTTAGAGATTGTGGGTAAGGAGTCATTTTCACGGTTACTAGATTGTCCGGAATGTGTAACTTTCTATAGTGGTCGTACATAAACAGAATTAAAACAAATGTTTGAAATATCCGGCATTAGCTTGACGACTTGTTTGTATTAATGGACACGTGGTAAAATTCCTGGAATGTTTCCGATTGTCTGAAACCGTTCACTCAACGCTGAAACCCAACTATGATTTTCTTCGAAAGGCATTGATGTCGTTTATTGACACAGATGAAAATCAAGCGGATTTAAATCCGGTGATTGTGCTGTCCATTGTGTAATCCCTCCCACGACCCATTTATCGGTTTGTGTAGATGTTATTTAAATATTCCTTACCAACACGACTAAAGTGTGGGGGTAGATCATCAAATAGATAGCATCATCACATTTCTTCTGAAACCAGTGACAACATTGTACACGAAATGCTTCCTGGTACTTTTCGGACCCCAATAGCAAATATTTTATGTGCCTTGAAAACAAATGTTAATATAATCAATAAACCAGTAATTGTATCTCATCTCCACAAAAGACAACGAAATAATACTTTTTCTTATCATCAATACTGACAAACCGACATTAAACTTCCCCTGTATTAATAAATCTTGCTGGAACGTAAAGAAACGAAGAATTTTTACACCAACGGCTGACAGGGAAAAAAGAAAGTTCTTTGTTCTAAGAAATTCCACCCCGAGCTGAACAACCCTTGACCAAACTTCTTGACCTCCTTAGTGCTTCCAATTATCTCGCCGTTTCCAAGTGATTGGCACTGCTTGACATATTGAACTGTTAGCTTTCTTTTTGTATCGCATACGCACAAGTTTTGCAAAAAATCGATTTTGAATTCTATCCAATGTTATTTATAGAGCTTATCTACTTCTTCCTGTTCGTATTTTCTTTTAACGGAGAATCCCCATTACTATCACCCTATCCTTACAATCCGTCGAATAACAAGGAGGAGACAAAGAATTCTCGCAGGAATAACGGCGCAGCGGCATTAGAAACACAAACCGGAATTCTTATTAAAATTAAGCCGATAATTTTATTCCCTTCGTTTTTGGCTTTATGCCCGTGGAAATTGTCTTAATTACACTCATACATTTTTAATTTATCTCCTGCAACTCCACCTCCTTGTAATCAAGAGGGCTTGTAAAGAAATGAGTCTAGAGAATACTTAGATCATAATCATATT
The DNA here is from genome assembly GCA_929113105.1 of Agrypnus murinus. Classification (NCBI taxonomy): domain Eukaryota; kingdom Metazoa; phylum Arthropoda; class Insecta; order Coleoptera; family Elateridae; genus Agrypnus; species Agrypnus murinus. The sequence goes on along the minus strand of OV816028.1, from coordinate 6,253,636 downwards.
TTACATTAGTCAAGTTTCCCAAGGCGGAGAATTTCTGGAAACCGCGGATAACAAATGGCGAGTAGTTAGAAAGCTGTCGGAATTTATGTCCTTGCGTTCCTTGAGGTTAACACTGTCAGAAGTGCGAGGATTTCTAAAATTTCACAACTCTACTTTAACGTGATATCATCCTGGTGCGCTTTCGTATGTTACACCAACATTAATCATTGTGAAGCAACAACGCAAAACAAAACCAAATCCTCTTTGGAATAATTTAAATCTAGAAAACCCTTAATTAAAATAGCCAGGTGTGCTTTTCTAGACAAGAAGAACTACTATTTTAGTGCGCTGAAAGAATAATTGTTTCCTGAAAGGAGTAGCTTACTTAGCATAGGAAAAACGGTCCGGATTTATTACCCGGGTAGACCCGCAACTAGATGAGGTAAACTCTCCTGCATACAAAGCACACTAAGAAATGAGTTTTACAGAGTTTATGCGGATGCTGTTGACAACTGCAACTCAATCTTTAGAGGAGATTAGACTGTCGATTTTAATTTAGATTGTGATTCATCACTAGGAAAACGGAAAAGCAACAGCACTGGCTCGTTATGAGCCTTCATACCATTCTCTAAAGTGAATTCCTGACATATTCAACGTCCTGATAATTTTGGGTTAGTGGAAAATGGTTCAGCAGTGAGCATTGTTATGTGAGAGTAAAATTTGTTATTCTCTCCTGTTCAGTAATTCTACCTACATTCGTAAATAGTTGGGGCATGTTTAATATATTATAATAAAATGCTTTGCTAGTCATCTTTAAATGTTCTTACTAAAAGTGCTAGAAATTATTTTCGAAATTAATTTGTATTCATTACTGTATTAATCCAAATTTTAATATTTAAATGTTAAAAACTACAACCGAGAAAAACCTATCACTACACTATTTATTACTAATTTATATTAACACAGATTTAATTTTATTATTTATTATTTTCTTGTGAAAATACAGGGACGTCAGGTATAAAATATAAAAATGTAAGACAACAATTAATTAACAAACCCTGATTAAAATAAGAAAAAAAATAGCTAGATGTGATTAGAGCTAACATCACAGTTCACAATTCAGAGTGTGCGGCATCTAAATGTCTGTGACTGATTTTTCATATTCTCTTAGTGGGCATTCATGGAGAATATGTTCGACAGTTAGATCGTGAGCTTGACATTCCTAAGATGAAGTGTTGCGGAGTCCACACTTGCACATCGTCGAATTACATCTTGTACTGCTGTTTTTATCTATAAGGCTTTCAAACCACATATTGATACGGAGGATGTGTAATTTAGAATACCTTGGTGGTTTATAGGTGCGTTGTTTCACCATTATTCTTAATGTTGAAGCTGCGTTATCCAGTGTCAGCCCATATTGGATTTCTCTAGTCATTGCTATCTTGTAAGTTAACTTTAAGTTCGTCTAGCTCTTGTATTATCTCTACTTCAGTGATCGAGTCAATACTTTTCAACTTGAGTGCGTGAAGTTAATTTGGGAGGTTAGTTCTTCCCATGTCTGCTTTCTTCTTTTGTTTAATTTCTCTAGTATTTGTTGGCCGCTTTCGGCGCTACCAGTCTTTTTTTATATTTCATACAGAGCTTGTTGATGCTTTATATTCTAATTTTTTCTTAGTCCGCCATGGTATGTTTCGCTTAGCCGTCTCAATGATAACCCTTAGGAATCTTTTGTTGTTTTCTCCTTCAGAGATATTCGGTGCAGGTTTTTGCCAACTTCCAGAGTGCATTGTATTCAGTTAGCTTTTTTGAAGTTTTATTTTAGCTTATTAATGGATACAACAATCGCGCGTGACGTGGTCCTGCGACTCTTCGCTGAAGCTTAACGTAGCCCGCACAGAATAAGTTTAAAATATGCGTCTTGGAAAGAGTAGTTGAGAACATCGCCGTTAAAAAGGTCCTTGCAGGAGAGTACAGGTCTCTTCCTGTGCTCTCCTGCGATGGCAAAAAACAAAAGCAAATGGGACGGGACCGGACTAGGTCCAACAGGTACAGACTCCAAAGTTATATCACACATTATAATTTCCATTCACTCCGACGCTCTACACAACTGGTGTGCATTTTCGAACATGGCAAACCCATAAATCTTTTTTGTTACTTGTCTAAGATTCGCAAGTACCGCAACCTGCAGCATCATATGCCACCAATTATGGTACGGTATTCAGTATGGTTTCTGAACTGTAGCAATTGTAAGGTTAATATTATTAAAATTATTCCTACGCCACTGTACATTGTACTGTAAAAAGCAACTTCGTTTCCTTAGAGAATGGGACAGCTGGTCAACACGTTCTCACAAAAATAACATAATTGATGACGTACCTTCCACCTTCTCTAAGGTAACGGACTTTACTGACGGCCTATCCAAAACCTGTTTATCAGAGCAGCTATAGTTTTTGTTCAGTGCAAAAACTATAACAGTTTTAAGAGCACCCGCAATTAGAAAAATAGAATCATTCAATTTTAGAAGGGGGGTACCGGTAATTGGAGGCTGTGACTTTTTACGAAGTGTCTAGCCACTAAAGTCTGAAGGTCCACCAGCACTATCGCCCTACTATTTGCATTTTGCAGGCGTTATGTTATATTTCGCACTGTGACTGAACTTCAGTATGCAAGATTAAATAGTAAGGTTTATCTCGGCAATGACACCCTCCCTGGATTAGTGTCTTTGAGGAAACCGTTTCGGCAGATACTTTCCCTGTTGTACCAAATTCGCGTATAAAACAATTTTTTTGTTTATATATTTCTTCAAAAATATAGTACTTTTTAAGTGCGACTTTAGTGTCCAAATAAGATATTGGGTGGTTAACGTTTGAAAAAAAAACCAGTTTGCTAGCTGAAAATGAAATTAGCAGAGCATAAATATATTTTTAATTTAAATTAATGCAAAAGATTTGTAAACTCGAAAATAATCTAGTGCTACTAAATTCGCGTAATAAAACAGTTTTTTTGTTTATTTATTTAACGTTTTCTTCTTCAATAATGTAGTGCTTTTTTAGTGCTACCTTCGTGCCCAAATAAAACATTGGGTGCTAACGTTTAAAAAAAATGCTAGCTTATTGTGAAGTTTGCAGAGCATAAATATATTTTTTATATTTGCGTGTCCTAATGGCTTCATTAGGACACGCATTTTGCGTGTCTTAATGAAATTTTTTAAAATACTAGAAACAGTAACATTTTATTTTTTAAAGTTGATATCACTGTTAGACAGCTGTTCTTAGAATGTCAAACTTATGTTATTTACGCAGTGAACTCTTATAACTGGAATGTAACGCTTGCAAAACTAGTATTGCAGGCTACATAAATGCGCCGAATAATAATTAGTCTTAATAAGGGCGTAACAGTTTTTACTTTATTATTAACCAAATTGTAAATTTTGATACTGACATCGTAAGGATGCATTGTGTTGTGTATTAATAGCTCACGATAAACTTAACGTAATAAAATTAAATTTTAAAAAATTATACATAATATCTTTACCTTATAAGTTATAATATCCAAAAGATCCAATGAATAATTATTTTGGTTAACAAAAATCATTTTTTGATGAAAATACTATTGTATTTATACCTCATTAATTTCTTTAACAAACAAGGTATTTATTCTATGAAATTAAATATAATTATTCTTATTTCATCCAAGTTCTTTATTCATTAAGTAGCAATTATTTATGTCACAAATATATTGGCATACACATTCTACTTTGAATTTATAATAATTTTCAACAGTACGTATAATACACCTGGCAAATTTGAACGAGGCCCTGCTGCTTAGCGGGCGTTGTGGGTATGAGATAAGAATGGGAATTTCTACGTCGCGCCGATTAACTAAAGTTAAGCAAGGTTATGTAAAAAAACAAAATTGCATAATTTCTAGTGTTGCCAACTGTTATGCTACTTACCAAAATATCCCTAACAAATTTTATTTAAAACTAAGTAATTTTTTAAATTATTTAATACCGAACTAACGCAAATAGAAAAAATAGTATAAAGTATTCGTTTCATAACACGTTTTAGCGCACTTGTCCTAATTAGAAAACTCCCCGCTACGCGGGTCGTTTTCTAAACTCGGACGAGTGCGCTAAAAACGTGTCTTATGAAACTAATACTTTAATATACTATTTTAATATAAATTAATGCAAAGAATTTATAAACTCGAAAATAATTTAGTGCTACTAAATTCGCGTAATAAAATAATTTTTTTTCTTTATTTATTTAAACTTTTCTTCTTATAGTATAGGGCTCTTTAAGTGCTACCTTCGTGCTCAAATAAAACATTGGGTGCTAATGTAAAAAAAAATTGGTAGCTTAATGTGAAGTTAGCAGGGCATAAATATATTTTTTAATGGAAATTAATGCAAAAAATTTATAGACTCGAAAACAATTTGGTGCTACTAAATTAGTGTAATAAAACAATTTATTTATTTATTTATTTAACGTTTTCTACTTCAATAATATAGTGCATTTTAAGTGCTACCTTAGTTCCCAAATAAAACATTGAGTGTTTAATGTTTTTAAAAAATATTTTGCTAGCTTAATGTGAAGTTAGCAGGGCATAAATATATTTTTTAATGAAAATTAATGCAAAAAATTTATAGATTCGAAAACAATTTAGTGCTACTAAATTCGTGTAATAAAACAATTTTTTTATTTATTTATTTAACGTTTTCTTCTTCAATAATATAGTGCATTTTAAGTGCTACCTTAGTTCCCAAATAAAACATTGAGTGCTTAATGTTTTTAAAAAATATTTTGCTAGCTTAATGTGAAGTTAGCAGGACATAAATATATTTTTTAATGTAAATTAATGCAAAAAATTTATAAACTCGAAAATAATTTAGTGCTACTAAATTGGCACAATGAAACAATTTTTTATTTATTTATTTAACGTTTTCTTCTTTAACAATATAGTGCTTAACAATATAGCAGGGCATAAATATATCTTTTAATGTAAATTAATGTAAAAAATTTATAAACTCGAAAATAATTTAGTGCTACTAAATTCGCATAATAAAATAATATTTTTGTTTATTTATTTAACGTTTTCTTCTTCAATAATATAATAATAATAATAATAATAATATGTCTTTAATGTTGCTATTAAGTAGTACATTTTATACATATAATATAATAATAATAAAAGAAAAAAACAAACAAATTAGCAACAAAAGGCGCAGTTCAGCTACTCATTAGACTGTGTGCTGCTGTTACACTGAACCTAAAATCAATATAATAACATTTTTGCGAGTATTTTTAAATTTAATATAGATACATAGTTAGTAATTGTAGATAATATATAATAAAGTGTAAATAAAATTGTGCGTAAAAAAAATAAATAATAGGGCTTAAGGTGGCCAATTTCTAGACGGATAGTAATGTCAACGCAAGAGCATTTGCTTAAAATGTTTTTTGAAATTAGAAAATGAAAGATTTTTTAAGTCAGACTGAAGATTATTATATATTTTAGCTATGCAGTATGAGAAAGTCCATTTAAAGGTCTCAGTAGCATGTTGAAGAGGAGTTAGCAGCCCTTTAAATCTCAAATTAAGATTATGCACGTCAGTCCGATAACGAATTAACTTGTGCAAATATGCTGGAGTTTTTGTTAATATAATCTTATGGTATAAGCATGCAGCATGCAAATACTGGCGAGTGGTTATATTTAGCCATTTACATTCTGCAAGCTTATGAGAGATGTGCTGAGTTTTACGAATTCCAAAGATTAGTCTTAAGCATGAATTTTGTACTCGTTGAATTCTAAGTTTATCTGTAGCAAGCAAGCTAGGACCATAAACACAGTCACAATAATCAAAAACTGTCATCACCAAGATATCACAAAGATATTTCTTCTGCGAAGTGGTTAAGATATGTCTGCTCTGGTATATCTGCCGAAGATTGCAATAAGCTCTTTGAATACATCTGGATATATGAGTTCGAAATCGTAAGTCACTGTTAATTGTTAGTCCTAAGCTTTTTACTGAGTCAGAAAATGTTAATGGAGTATTGTTAATCTTTAATTCTATTTTTAAGTAATTTACTACTAAGTCTCTGTTTTTTTCCAAAGATTACTACCGTAGTCTTAGAGGGATTTAAATGAAGACAATGTTTTTCTGAAATCACATACAGGTTTTCTAAATCAGAGTTCAATAACTCACAAGCTAAATTTGAATTATTTGCTGGAAAAGACATATATAGTTGAGTATCATCCGCGTAAAAATGATATTTTGAATACTGTATATGATTTACAAAACTTGATATATATATAAAGTAAACAGAAGTGGATCCAAAATCGAACCTTGGGGTACACCCTGTGTGACTGATAAGGCGTTTGACTCAGTACCATTTAAGATAACTGTTTGTATTCTGTTTGTAAGATAGTTACGTAAAAGTTCTATTGCATGCTCATCCAAACCTATGTGTAGTGTAAGATTGAACAAAGTATGCTGTGATCAAGCGTATGAAAGGCCTTAGAGTAATCAAGTAATATCAGTGCAGTCACATCTCCCCTATCAACATATAGTGCTTTTTAAGTGCTACCTTCGTGCCCAAATAAAATATTGGGTGCTAATGTTAAAAAAAAATTGATAGCTTAATGTAAAGTTAGCAGAGGATAAATATATTTTTTAATGTAAATTAATGTAAAAAATTTGTAAACTCGAAAATAATTTAGTGCTACTAAATTCGCGTAATAAATTTTTTTTAAATTTATTTATTTACCTTTATCTTCTTCAATAATATACTGCTTTTTAAGTGCCCAAATAAAACATTGGGTACTTAACGTTTTCTTTAATTGTTAACTTAAAGTGATGTTAGCAAACCATATATATTTTATTGATGTAAATTAACGTAAAAAAAAATTATAAATTCGAAAATAATTTAGTGCTAATTTAGTGCAACTAAATTTGCATAATAGAACAATTCTTTTGTTTATTTATTTCACTTTTTTTCGAAACAATTATTAGGTTGTAATTTAAAAAATCTCTTTAAAATATTTCTTAGGTTTTAATAATATATAAAATATTTATATGAAATTTATATTAAAATATATAAAATAATTTTAAAATATTTGGTGCTATTAAAGTAATAATGTTTTATTTAAATTATTATTAACATCATTTATATTCATTTATATTTATATGTGTGCATTAATTTATATTAAAAAAATATATAAGTTACAATTTTTTTTAGAAAACGTTAATACTAGTTGCACAAAATTAGCACTAAATTTTGAAATATGTTAGAAGTTATGCTGCTCACTTTTGCTATGCTAGCTTAATAGAGGTCCATTCAAATCGCACTATTTGTTTTTTTAAGTTTTTAATTTTAAGACCCTTTCCGCGCAGTACCCAAAACTTCCAAAAACTGATGTTTCTGGCCCAGAAACAAAAAAAAATTATCTCGAGGTTTTTGTGTTGGATTTCCCTCATCACTTATACTGCGGTCTAGGACATTTGGGCGTGGCCGTTTAGGCGCGGCCATCTCGGCGCGCCCGTTTCGGCGCGAGGACAGTTTGGCGCGAGACAGTTCGGCGCAGGGACACTTCGGCGCAGGCACACTTCGACGTCGAGACACTTGGGCGCAGGTACACTTCGGCGCGAAGATAGTTCGGCCTGGGACATTTCGTCGCGGAGATATTTCGGGACATGTATATTTTTTTGCAAATTCGAGGAAAACTTTGAAGGAAAGCGTTTTTTTGGGACCATTAGTTTATTTTTTATTTTTATGTGCGTACAGAGATACGCATTTTTATATTATTCCAGTGGTTTTCGTCTTTAAGCACTGAACTATAAGTATTAAGCAGTATCCATTTGTAAGTGTAACGACAAATTGTAACGACAAAGAGACCTGTAGGAGGTAAAATAATAAACCACATACAAATTATTATTTACAGCCCCCAATATTCCATTAAATACCTGACCATTTATTAAGTAAACTATTGAATTACATTCAAAACGCAATTACCTTTTCATAAACAGTTAAAAATATGTTTTGCACCTTTTAAGTCTTACAGGGTTAGCACTGGTGTCAATAGATACGGAACCAGTAGACACTGATAAAATTGTAGAAAATTTTATGTTACAACCTTGAAGAATAAAACTGTAAATTGTGTATATTTAATATATTTTTAAATGTAGGTATTTGATGTAAACGTATTTAAAATATTATTGATCAATTAGTATAAACCTTTCATTTTCAGGTGTACCTAGAAGTGGTACGCACGAAGTGTGCCCAGAAAAACGTGTGTTGCTTGTTTCATACATACTTAATAATGTGACAAGTTTGGTATTAAGTTCGTATGAACTTAATAACATTCCTAGTGTATACTAGGAATGTTAAAAACTTGCTTACCTAACATGTCTTGAAAACAAAATTTTTAATTAAATTATTTCACATGTTTTACGTGAAAAATTAATTTTATGGAAACTGTACATTCAAAGTTAACCAAAAAAATACAACTTAAATTTCATAGTATTTAAACTATTTTCCCAAAATTTTAAGAAAATCGTATGTCTAGGGATTAAATTATTACCTGTTTTTTGCCAAGAAATGGGTTTTTTGGCAAAAAACAGGTTTTTTGGCAATAATTTAGTCACTATACATACGATTTTCTTAAAATCTTGGGAAAATAGTTTAAATACTAACTTAAGTGGTATTCTTTTGGTTAACTTTGAATGTACAATTTCTCTAAAATTAATTTTTCACATAAAAAATGTGAAATAATCTAATTAATAAACATCGTTTTTCAAAACAAGTTAGGTAAGCAAGTTTTAGCATTCCTAGAGTATTAATTTAAAACCAAAGTTATCACATTATTATATTATTTATGGAAAAAACAACGATTATTGGTCATGCGGTTAAGATTTATACACCGTATTGGGGTGTTTAAATGGCCCCTTTGTAATGATTTTTTTTTAATTTGGTATAGTTATTTACAATATAAGTAAATCCACTGTGATTTTGTTTAGAATTTTTTAATGTACCGTTAAATTTTCTTTTGGGTACACTTGGACCTTAAACAAAAAGTTATGTTTTTGTCAAAAGATTCTGCCCCTTCCAAATCTTTTTCTGGTTATGTGTCTGGCTTATTAGTTAAAGTCGAAATAATAATTATCATCAAAATATTAAAAATGATAAAGTAGTAGGTAATGATCTTTTAACAGTTTTTACAATTGTGTAGTATGCTGTGGCAACCGTAATAAAATATATGAAAGAAACGAAAGCTTATCTTAGCTGGCCCTTAATATAAATAAGATTTTATGAGCAATAATAAGTATATTATTAATCAAGGTTTAGACATACGCCCGATTTTAAATCAGTTGGCGCTACTCGCCTGGTGGGCTATAAGAGCGTGTGTAAACCATGGCTAATATAATAGTTTTTCCACTACTAACATGTTACTTTGTTTTGAAATTTGCAAAACATTTTTTGTTTAAATAAAATATTAACGAAGTTTAATAATAGGGACATCTGGCAAATATAAGGTATGTAATAGGCGCTTCTGGCAGGGTGTTAAGAAAATCAATTTCTACAGTCACATATAGAACAATAATCGTCTCTTTTAAGGTTAGTAGAGGAAAAAATAAATTATTTACCTGCTCTCAGATCATCCTAAGCAGATACTGAAAACTTTATTTGATTTTTTTCTGCAATTTTAGAAAATTATTGAGTTTTTTCTCATTATTATCGAATACTGTATTTCATCGATCATACTATATTTATTACCTGTGTACCTACCAATTTTGTCCGTTTAATTTTTACCAGGCGATCTCTCTAAATAAATGCGTAGTACTACTTATATTTACCACTGCGCCGAAGTGTCCCTGCGCCTAAGTGGCCTGCGCCAAGTTTTCCCTGCGCCGAAATGTCCCTGCACTGAAGTGTCCCGCGCCGAAACGGACGCGCCGAAACGGCCGCGCCAAAAAAAGTTTCACAGTATTACTGTATAATTTTTATTTATTTCGTAATTATTTATTGCTCAAAAGTATATCTTCTGTAGCAAATTCAGACGTACTTTGTTACACACAAGCTTGACACACAGTTTGTATGAGTATTGCTGTATCAGTTTGAACTTTGACTTGTTGCAAAGTTTCCTTCAATGAAAATTCAATCCGTTTATTTCCCTATCCTACCAAACAGGTATATCTTGGGTGGGTACGTTCAAAAATAAAAGTGACCTTTTATCACTAGCCTGTCTGGGATACAAATACCAATAGTAATTAGTGAGTGGAATTCAACCAAAAAAAAACTTGGTCATTTCGTGTATCAGGGCCGATGTTATCGATTTTCGAAGTTATAGCTTTTGTGAGTGGAGGGATTGTACTGCAAGAAACTTTTGTGAGGGTGGGGGGGAAACTCTTAAAGTTGAAAAAGTTAGAAATGAACCTTCTATTTACTTTAGCCTCACAATCTCAAGCCCTCGGTGAGATTTGACTTGAAAACATTAATATTTCTTGTTCTAGACGTTTTTTCTTGACGTTGAAACTTTTTATGAAAATGGAAAGCTCTAATATTTTTTTATATCGTTCATAATTGTGTTGAAGAAACATTTTATTGTAGCTTGTGTGGTAGATATCGTCTACAAAAATTTAGTATTTTTTTGTGATTTGAGTAATTTTATCATCGACTTTATTCTCTTCGGCATATCTCTTTCAATTCTAGATTAAGCGATCAAAAGTCAAATAATGGGCTTTAGCAGATTGGTTTTTCTTAACAAAACTTTCAAACAGTTGGTAAACGTTATACACAATAGTAGTTTTTACTGAAAGAAAGAATAAAACCACGAATATAAATAATAGATCTCTGTATGTTTGCTAAATCTCCTCAGAAACAAATAGAAATTCGATTAGATCCTTCTTTAATCCTTCATTGAAAAAACAAAAGCAGTTTCTTTATACGTATACAAAATACGTTATCTATAAAAAGATATATATTCAAATCTTTTTTCCTATATTCTGTAAATATTTTTTCTTTCGCAGCAACAACCACGAAAAAGAAACACCATACACAAAGCCGTGTTCGTAGATATGAATTTCTTTCCTTATACTGCCTTAACCGAATCGAGAAATTTTATTTTATATTTCCATAAACTAAATTTCTAAACTATATGAAGATGTAGTTTAACGGTAAGGTGGTCCATACAAAAGACCAACACAACTAAACAAAATGGCTTTAGAAATATGTGGAAATCGGTTTCGTCGGTTTAAGACCTACATATTTACCGTTTTATATGGGCATTATTCTATCCATCCATAAATCATATTGTGGATTCTGAAGGCGATGATCGATGAAGACGAACGCCTTCCTATATTTTCTCGAAAACTTATTAAAGAGAAATGATTTTTTTGTGATTAATTTCCTTGAAACACTCTATACACAGAAAAAAATAATACCTACCGAGCGAATAAGTTTCAACTTCATGTAATAATAACATTGTTCTATATTAATAAGGATTGCCCTCCGGAAAATAAACAAAATAACAGATGGAACGTGAACCACGATAAATTTGAAACGTAATACATAAAAGGGAGAGTAGTGGAAAGCTAAATGATCTTGGAAAAGTGGCGAAGGCTGCAGCTACAAACGTGAGGCGTAAAGCAAGGCGAAACTGGGGAGTCTTTAAAGAATCATGTTATTTACGTGGGGTTTCTACCGCATAATTGTGCGGCCTGGTTTTGAGTTACAAATAAAACATTTTCTCGGGTGTGTCGAGCAATCTTGAGGATGTTTTGATGTGGAAGAAGAAGGGCGGGAAATAGGTGGTACATCTCGAACACAAAAAATTAAACCTCAATGTCTAGGAAATTTTCCAAATGACTTATTTGGATTGTTCTTCGGGGGGATATTTTTGCTGCTTTCTTTATAAATAAATTCGAAACGTTTCCTTATCCTAAGTTAGAAGTAACGTTATTCATTTTCTGTCGTGCTCAAGGTCTTTTTATAGAGTTTATGAAAGGGAAGAAAAAATGAAAACGGTCGTAGAATAGAAAAGGAACAGAATATTAAATTTTGTTTACCAGCCCCTGTGTTTTCAAAGCACGCACTGAAGAAATATTGGGTCGATTGACAATACATCACCAATTTATTTACAGTGCACTGCAAATATTTAGTTAGTAGATATAGAGCAAATTCGATATTTAATGGTTTTTCTTGAGCGAGTTTTTAAAATTGAACCTTCTTTCACGCTTCTCAAACGAACGGCATGGAATTCTCTTGATGTTAAGGGGGTTATATTAAATATACATAAAACTGCAAGTATCGGTACTATCAAATATTAAATTTTTTATGGCAAGTTCGGGTAAAAGAGCAAAATATGTTGACTCCTTATTCATATGTATTGTCAACAATAGTCTTCAAAATTTAACAGTATTAACCTAGCTAACATTCATGACACAAACTACTATTTAACCCTTAAACTTGAATTCTTGAACAGTATTATATGCAACTATTTCTAGTTTTGTCGCATATTGCCGCATGTTAGCAAACAAGTATATTGACAGGTTGAACAATTAACTTGTCCGCTTACATAATAAATCAATCATGTACTTTAATTTGAAAATTTCAAAAAGGTTTTAATGATTGACCTAACTTGTTCTTACTATTAACCCATCCTTCGAAATAATAACCGTTTAAAATCTGCGAATCTTCTGAATGACGCAAAGGTTTTATAAACAAATATACAATGTCTTGTGAGCAGTATGTACTGTGACCTAATACCAGAAACATATTCATGAAATTTGCAGCCAAATAGAATAGCAACAACTCTTTTTCTATTTGGGCATAACCTTCTTCGGTTGTCGTTAAAGTTCTGGAGCCAAACGCAATTACTCGATTATTCTGCATAATAACAGCTCCTAAAGCCGACTTAAATGATTCTACTAACAGTGTTAAGGGTAGATCTGAGTCAAAATGTGCTAGAAAGGATGCCTTTGCAGTGGTTTCTTTTAAGGTTTGAAAACTTTTTTACGATTTTTTTATCCCATAAGCAATAAACATCTTTTTTAATAAGTTTTTTAAAATTTGTTTTCTCTGATATATATATAGCTTATAAAACTAGGTAATCTACCATCCCTAAAAATCTTTGCAAGTTTAGTACTTTGACTTTTTCTGTGTCAATTTTGACACTTTCTTTGCTAAAGATATAGTGGAAAAACATACTTCTGTGTCAATAAATTTACATTTAGATTTATTTAACTTTAAAAATTGACTTTTCTAGCCCTTTTCATACCGTTTTTGGGTCGGCTTTTACGTTATTTGCGTTTATTTCAATAATTTATAAAAAGTTTTGGTGCATTTAATATTTTATAATTTTTAATTTTTTAAGTATCCCGTGCGTGTCAATTAAAATTGTTAGTTATTAAAACAGTTAATTAATTGGTGCAGTTAAATAGGAAATTAGAAGGCTTTTCAAAAAAGGAGTATCACATGATTGGTCATGTGATACTCCTTTTTTGAAAGTTTTGAGTAAACATTGGTTACTCACACTTGTTCACTGATTAAATTCGTTTGGCTACTCTTACTTTAAAAGTTATGGCAAAAGTTACTTTAATACTTAAGTAGTAACAAATTAGTTTAGATTCACACGAAGTAAATAGTTTAACTGCTGAAGTTACAAATTCCTAATTTCTTGACTTAAAAAAGTGGTCTTTGTCTCGGTTCTAAACCTGGAACGTTAGAGCAGAGTAAGATGTTTAAGTTCATCACAATTAAAAATATGTCGAAAACTTGGATGTTATTATGCCCTAGTGATTTGTGATCTACAGTTGACCTAGCAATTTGTAAAATTCGGTCATTACTGAGTCTGGCAAATTAGTGATCATAGTTTTGCTAACAAAGACCTAAGGGTTTTGCAGATTACGAAATTAATTGTGTTTTGTGATATTATCATTTTGCAGAAATTTGCAGAAAGAGAGATTACACCAACATAAATTAATTAAGCATTGTAATTAGTGTAGTGGTATTTGCATTGCTGACGTACACCTCATGTTATGGACTTACGTAGCACAAAACCGGTAATGAGGTCTATTGATTTTCTCTGTTGCCACAATTAGGACATTTGTTTAATGCCATTGGGTTATGTTTACTTTTGGTTCTGTAAAGATCATGAATACCAATTACCTATGACGATGTAAATTAAGAAATTTATTTCTGAAGGTGTACTTCGGAATAATTTATACTAATGGTTAATAAAAGTGCTTTATTTTCTTTGAATCGAAGATGGTGTTCTAAAGTGCGGAGTTTCAAAATTTCGCCTTTTTCGGTGCATCATCGAAAAATAAGATTTCAAAATTTTATAATTTCAACGATGGGTTTCAAACATTTAAAATTAAAAAAAATATGAATCCTGAATTTCGAAGTTAAAATTATTGAAATTTTTGAAATTTAGAATCTACGTATTTATGATACCTAGATTAATCTAAATGTATTAAAGGCTTTAGTTTTCTGACTCATAGATTAACTTCAAAATCGAAGGTCTTTAAATTACAAGATCCCTTAAATCTCAACCATTAAAATCTAGGAAGTCTGCGTTTCTAATTTGAACATTGTAAAGATGGCATCCACATTATGCGTTCCATATAACGAACCATGCCAAAACAATTATTTATCTGTAGGAAACATAAATTCCACATTTCATTTTATCAATCAAAATGTCAGAACTAGTTACCATAAATTTGTAGCATTCCAAGTAATTTCAATCTAATGGAGTATTAAATGTTGAAAACGAGTTAGTATACAAAGTTAGTTAGTATACAAAGTTAGTTAGTTAGCATTTGTATGGAATCAAATTTAACACTATTAAACAATTACATTATTTTTAACAATTCTAAACTGCCTACTATTATGAACAATACAAGTTAGGGTGTCCCTTATTTGTATATGATATTTTTGTTTTTCGAATTTACTAGGTCTCACCCCCTAAAATGTTTACATATTGTATAAACACACTACACAAAAAATTTCATTGAATTAACTCAATTCCTTCCCGTGCCGACAGGCGCTTGAATGTTGAAAAAAAGGGGTTACCTTACCTGTTTTTTTAAATTTAAGCGCCTGTCTGCACGGGAAGAAATTAAGTTAAGTCAATGAAATTTTTTGTGTAGTGTGCTTATACAGTATGTAAACTTTTTAGGGGGTGAGACCTAGTAAATTCAAAAAACAAAAATATCATATACAAATAAGGGACACCCTAATACAAGTATATAGCTATGACTCGCTCTAAATCATTTTTACAAACGTCCAGTTAAAAGATTCTTAGATACTGACCACATATGATTACTAAAATATAACCCTTAATAACAATCCCAATTCTTCAGAAATTATAAATTCATGAATTATTTGCAAAACATTAATTTAAAAGCCGAAACCTGAAAAGTCGACGCGACTTGCCTCCGTGGTTCAATAGTTAACGTTCGGCTTGCTAAACCGCACAGGCTCGTGGAATGCAAGATCGGACCCCGTTACAAGCAAGACTTTTTTTAAAATTTTATTTGTCATTAATCTTTAATTTAATAACAATTTAAATATTTTTTTATTATTCTATTATTCGAAAAACGTACAAGAAATAATAAATTAAAAATAAAAACTGATGATGCTTTTTCATACTGCATAGTACAAAAACCAATTTTTACAATATTAGTTTATTAACACTCAAAATCCTGAAGGTTTAAATACAAACATATGTTAAAAGTTGTACACTAGTGGCTCCTGTCGCCTTCGAACTACTCCCCTTGTGCAACTTTACACTGATTTAGGCGGTGCTCCCATTTCTGGAAACAGGCCTGGAACTTTTTTCCGGAACACTCTTCAGTTCCTTTATCACATTTTTCCTGAATATCGGCGATGTCAGAAATCTTCGTTCTTTTAGCGCAGTCTTTAATTTAGGGAACAACTAAGAATAACAGGGGTTTAAGTCCGGTGAATAAGCAGAATGCTCTAATTGGGTAATCGATTTTTTGGCCAGAAATTTTCACTAGGAACGCACTATGACTGGGTGCATTATCGTGACGGATGATCCATTTGTCAGTCCACAATTCAAGTCTTTTCCTCCTACTGACTCTCGTAATCTTGTCAGCACCTCTAAATAACACTGTTGGTTGACTGTTTGTCACTGTTCAATAAATTCATGGTTGACTATCCCCTTGTGATCGAAGAAACACATTATCATGGTCTTAAACTGCAAACGTGAGATGTGTGCTTTCCCCGGGCGTTGCGAGTTTTCCACTGCATGCTCTGGCGTTTTGTTTCGGGGTCATACTGAAAGCAGCAGGATTCATCACCCGTAATAATTTTTAAAAACGTGCATGTTTGCAGAAAGACTCGACTAGTACAAACTTTAGATCAGTCATTTTCACAGCAAAGTTGACATGTAGACCGTTTTTGTTTTCGCAATAGCTAACTAACAAATTGCTCTATCGGCTTGAGGTTGATGCACACGGTGGTTAAAACATGTCGGAACATATCTACTATTGTAATTTCAACCAAATCATCCTACGGCCGACACTACGTAACCATTCCGGGAATTAAATTGCCACACCTCGTACATTTAAAGTTTCAGTATTAACAAGTACTTATTTTACATTTTATTTATTTTAATTTGAAATAAATACGTAATGAGAATTCTTGAACTCACGTTTTATTAATTGGGTATCATTATTTTTTATTTCTGATTTATTATTTCTTGTACGTTTTTCGAATAAAAGAATAATAACAAATCATTTAAATTGTTATTAAATTATAGATTAATGACGAATAAAATTTAAAAAAAGTCTTGCTTGTAACGGGGTTCGATCTGGTATTCCACGAGCCCGTGCGGTTTAGCAAGCCGAACGTTAACCATTGAACCACGGAGGCAAGTCGCTTCGACTTTTCAGTTTTCGGCTTTTAAATTAATGTTTTGCAAATAATTCATGAATTTATAATTTCTGAAGAATTGGGATTGTTATTAAGGGTAATATTTTTGGACAGTTCGTTAGAATATCTTTTCTATCGATTGCAAATATTAGTTTCACCGACTTTTATTCGAGAACGAACTATTTGGTATATTTTAGATTCTCCATACTAATTCGCTATAGCAAATGTTACAACGAACACTGTGCATATTCACCGTTAATAATTAAACTACTAAATATTTTCCCTTTTTAATAGATTGTAATTTATTGTAATTATACTCCATGCAATGTAAATGTTATTTTATTAAGTCACTTCTAGCGTACCATAGGCACTTTCCTTATCAACAAGACATCAAACAAAGAAACAGTACGTTCGCACCTTGGATGCACACTCTATAAAATACATCGTACAGCTGGAACCTTGTCAGAGTTAACACATCAATGAAGCAGTAGAGTACTCTACCATCAAGCAACGAAAGTGTAGTGTAGTTTGAATTTTGTAATGCTATAGAATTCAGATTTGTCGACTTAGACGAATTTTGTATTTACCAATAAATACTTTATTAAATTCTGCTCTTCTAAATATTTTAAACTATATAATTCGGGGTCATATTTTGAAGATTGCTATGACTACTTCTCATATTTTTAAATTTATTACTAATGTCGACTACAGATGTTAATTCTGACAGTTACTTTATTTATTTGAGCAGTTGATGGTACCTCTGTATACGTCACGTATAACCTAAAAGTTACTTTTGTCGCTTTTTTGTAAAACACGTTTACTTGATAGCTACTTGAGGAGAGGGATACTTGATGTAGTAGCACCTATCCTATAAGTCAAACATGATGAACAAATTTACTTTTAGCTTGTCGTCCGTCATAATTTAAAGAAAATTAATTAAAAAAATAAATAAAATGATTATTTCAGAAAGCTATAACAGTTTCAGATATTTTATGCGATGCCAATGCGATGTGCTTTATGCGGTTCATTTTCATTATATGTACTATTTTGTAATGCGTTATTGAAGTTATTGTTTAACTTTCCCATTTGCATTATCAGCAGGGGATGACAAATATTGATAAAGGCTACAATATATTTAGTCTGACATATACAAAACATTTCTAGTAACAAAGCGAAATTAAATTGCCGGAATCCCACTTTTGTTGATTACAAATCTACCATAATATGCAAAACACAACTTCGCGTATAAAAGCCCAACGCAAAATAGAGAACGAGAAGGTTCTTCCCTGTCTTTATCTTATTAGAAATAATGTGACAACGGACGCATTAGAATACGGGGTGCTTGATGTATTTAGTATGGTTAATGGGTTAGGGTAGGGTTGGACGCGAGAATCATGTCTCATAATATTCATAGAAGATCACCTTGTAAGAGGGTGGTTGGAGAATAAATTGGCAAAACACACGAGGATACTTTTAGACATCCACGTTTTAATTAAATCGTTGTCCAAAACAACGATTTTTTTCTATCTTTACATGCTTGTAATTTTCGACTCCTCCAAAACAAATTTCCTCCCTTTAACAGGAAATAGAATATTTATTAAACTTAATTTAATTTCAGGTGAATATAAGTAACACATGGATGCTGCCGGAAGAAGGTTTTCCTGTATTTTACCGTTATTTCCGGGACCGTATCTCTTGGTACGAAGCCGATGCAGTCTGTCAGTTTCACCATGCCAACTTAGTTACCGGTAAGTGGATGATCTCGTTAACTCATTAGCACGAACTTTCAACGAGAGGAGCGCAATTGTCTCACTCAATAATAAAGTTATTATAAATTTATGGACGTCGATTTAATCGAATTTCACTAACAAGTCTGATTATAAGATTGACTCTTTTTAAAAGATCGTAGGTACATACAGCATCAGTCGGTTGAAATGTTCGTTAATAAATTTTATTGTTCGAGTATTAATGAAATTGAATTAGTGCCAGACACTCTAATTTATACGTTTAATGGAAAATCCAGGAGGCCTGAAGGATGAGCAAACTAATTCAAAACAGCAACAAGTACAACATCCCTAAAGCAAAATTTATCGAGGGTTGTAGAGAGGAAACCAAAACTATTAAGTTCACCTTTGTTTAACCTGCGTTTATTTCATAGTAGTATACCCTTCTCGCTTAAATAATAAAAGTGCGGATAATGGTAAGGTTAAACTTTAGTCGATACGCTTAGAGGTAACCTTATGGAAATGGCAGTTTCTAAGTTTTATCTCTTTGGAAAACTTTATGAGCTATTAGCTCCACTATATTAAGGGCTACCCGCATTTATTTAAGATATCGATCAGTTTTGCTCTAGAAAATAGGAGCGTCAGTTTGGCTGATTTCGGGTAGTAGAAAATGATGAAAAATTAACTTACCATTTTTTATTTACATAATACATGATAGTAGATCTAATTATACGGAAAAGGAGAATTAATTATGTTTGTATCAGCTGCCAACCGTTAATATACCTATATCATGCCAACATTATAACAAAAAATAACAATTACGTAATTAATAAATACATCGAAAGTACTGTCCTCAGAGTTGTTAGACATTCCGATTTAAGCACCGCGATTTACAACTTACGTTCTGCAGATTACAAATTCGCAGATTTTTAATTATGAATTTATAATAAATATTATCAACTTCTTACGTAAATCTTATTTAATAAAATAAAATAATTTAATAAAAATAATTAAAAAGATATTTAAATCGAAATGTTTGATGAAATATCAACTGCACTGGAAATTAATTACATATAACTTTATCAATTTTAAATATATCTTTTAGAGTGTGGAATTTAAAATGCAGAATTAAAAATGCATAAGCAGTTCTAAAATTCTGAATTTTATTAATTAAGAAGTTATGTAATCAATAGTCTAGAATTGATAATATACAGCTATTCAGAACTTGATGCTCCAAATTAAGAATTTAAATGAAAACTAAAAACAATACCAACCAGAAATTTATAAATATTTTTATTTATTTATAAATTCAACAAAATTGTTTTATTGTTGTCGTCAAGATTACTAATAAACTAAAAGCAAACTAATTATACATAATTTATTCTAGACTTAAAGAAGCTGCTTTAAGTTTTAAGAGGGAACAATAATTATAAAAAATGTGTTTATGGTATGTAAACGATCGTAATTAAAATGATGTTAAATTAATATCCGCTCACAATTTCGAAATCATATCGATCAATTTTTAAATTAAATCAGTATACCAGCTTTTCAAAGATTTTGCGACAATTTGATGTTCCCTAAACGTCACAATGCTTTTTTGAAAATTATTTTATCCCATAAAGTTTAATAAAATTTGTAAAAAATATTAGTTTGTTTTAATAGAACAGTTTTGAATAGTTTCTATTAAGAAATAAAAAATGAATTCGATTCATTGCATTGAATTCAATATACACAACAAACTATTTGAACAAACTAATAATAGTTGATATTACGTTTGACCTAATTAACCTTTACAGAGATATTAAATTTTTTACATTTTACAAACAACATTCCAAAATATTTAGTTAAATTGTATGAAATATACTGAAAATTTGATAACAAAAATTTTTTTTACGATACAAAACAAAATAGAAACTAAACACTGAACTGCTTCGATATTAAGT
This sequence comes from Agrypnus murinus, assembly GCA_929113105.1. NCBI lineage: Eukaryota > Metazoa > Arthropoda > Insecta > Coleoptera > Elateridae > Agrypnus > Agrypnus murinus. The sequence goes on along the minus strand of OV816028.1, from coordinate 6,233,089 downwards.
TGGCACTTCTGTTTATGTTGAATAGTTTAAACAAAAAACTTGTTCGCTCACCTAAAATGCTCTTAATTTTATTAATTGTTAAGCACGCCAAGACAGATTATGGAAAAAAACACTTTTTCCAAATATTTTTCAACCAGGAAAGTTATTGACACTATTAAACTTGTTCTGTGCTTACTATTTTGTAATAACCAAAACTGAGTTAACTTAAAATTCAAATTATATCTTTTATATAAAAGGCAAATCATTTAGAATCTGTCCAGAATTTGAATTGATTTAAATTTAACAGGTTTTAAACTTCAAATTTAATAACCACCACTAAGTTTAATTATAAAAGTTCACTAGATCCGACAGGAAAATGTCGCCAAGTCGGCCCCTCACTTGAAGTTGTGCAAATCCGGCCGCTGTTTAAACTTAAAAAAGACGATTATAACTTAATTAGATTAATAATCCTCAGGCAATACATATCTTTAACTAAGAATTCCTTTAACTTTTATCAATTATTTTAGGCATCGAACAAATTTTTAACAATCGCCGCAGACTGGATTAAAAATCCGAAAAAGAGCGAGCCACGTACATATATACATCCGAACGGTACGGTAAATCTCTGCGGAATGCTCGTTTAATTCAAATTGGTTTAAACATAACAAACCCCTTTGACGTTCAGTGTAAGTTCAACATCAACAAAGTGCAAGGCTGCACCGTAACGTTGTCTCCGATAAATTCTGGTTGCATTCTTCCTACCACCTACTTGATCTCTCTACATTCTGAAATTTCGTAAGAGAAAAATAAACTTTCATGGAAATTTTTCGAACATTCTGCTTATATTACGGATTACCAATGATAAATAAAAAGGTTTTCTTCGCGTATATAAATTTTTATTCGACTTAAATCAATGTTTAGAATAAAACATCTCTCTCAACTCGCTCTCAACAAAAAGATCTTATTTTTAATTTTTAATGCTAATTTTTACTACAACGGTAACTAAGATGAAATAAATTATTTATTTGTCAAAGGGGGTTATAAGTGAATCTAGAAATCAGCTTAACTTTAAATTGATTATAAACGGTAACAAACAAAATCGAAATTATTATTAATGCTAATTATAATTAAAATTGCCTAACCACAGAAGTATCATATAATATTCCCACTGTACGTGGTATATGGCGAAGAGTGAAATATTGTAATATTTGTAAGGAAATATTTTAATGTTTATGTATACTAAGTTTATTACAAAATTATAATACGAGGTCCATTTAATAAATTATAATTTTGCCAGTTAAGTAACACCGTTACAATCGTTGGTTAGAATAACGGGCAGTAAAAGTTTTTTTTTGAGAAATATAAACAAATTGCAAATTCTTTAGTTTTAGAGTTTTGTTTATTTATACCACATGCTTTTTTCTATTGAAAATATTCTGTTATTGTCTTAAGTTTTACTCTAACGGCTAGCTACAGCGAATTGCATTCCTCGAGAATCGCGGTTCACTAAACTGTAAAGTAGAAGTCCGAACTTAATAGTTGCCGACAGGGGCAAGGAACTACCAAAACATTACAGACGGAATTGACCCAGAAATAATAACTAGATGGTAAAGGTAAGAAAATGTTAATTAATCTATAAGTGTCACTCAAGGTCTTAAACGACTTGTTTGGATTTCTTGTAGTGTTGTGTACAAATTTGTTTCTCAAAATCTTCTAACGAGAGCTTCTAAACAGAATATTGTATCAAAACCAGCAGATCCATCAAAATGCAATCTAGAATTTTCCAATTTAGGAAATTTAAAAAAGGTTTTTACTTATGACTTACCTTGATTTTTCACCAAGTTTACTACTAAAGTGAAACGAAAAGGAACTAGAATAATTAAACAATGTTATAGATGGAATGGAAACATACTGCCAAAAACCGATTATTTCATCTAATTGGCTATAGAAAGCTTTTACAAATATATTAACAAAGAGGGATAATTTAGTAGTCAACCGCAACAAATAATAAATCGAATGATAAATTAAGCAATATAGTAATTCTAGGAGACGACAGTCCCAATACAAGAGTGGAGAACAATCTGTCATTCAAAGCAGATAAAACCTAAGCCTAGTATTTGAGGATTACAAAGTGTTGCCTAAATCCAAGAGAAACTCTAGAGATACACTAAAAACTCTAAACTGGAATTTATATTAATAGAAAATTTAGCAAATGCTTTAAGAAGCGGATGATCTGTGAAAATCAAATAAATTTGAAATTACTGACTGATATGCCCTTGGCTAGTTCCTTTTGACAAAATTTTACAGTTCAAATTAAAGTGATTTGTTGGCACAAAAGGTGATGTATGGATCGATCAAAGCGAACCTTTTATTAATATAGCAGAAGTAAGAGAGTACTAAGGAGAAACTTCATATAAATAAAAGCAACCTGCAAGATACTGGAAAGAAACTTGTTAAATCTAAAAATCTTTTGAAACTTATAGAGAAAGTGTATATATTCTAATGATATTTTCGAATGAAATAAATATTGAATGTTAAAAAATAATCAAAAATTAAAGGGTACATCAAAATCTTTAAATAAAAAAGAGGTGATTGTATTTTATAAGACAGGGTATTATACTGATTATGTTAAATATTCAATTATAGTCATTATTGATGAGTTTTCTTATAGAGGGAGTTTTCTTTATGAATGTTACTTCTACATCTTCATTTATGTTTGCAGCAAACTAAAAAAAAGGGAAAATGTATTAGTTTAGTAATTTAAAAATGATGATTATAAGATGTCATAATGAAAATGTAAAATTATAGAAATGTCAGTTGATATAAAGTAAACTTTGATACCATGGAGGCAGACGATTATTAATAACACTATCGTTTAAAATAATCAAATCATAATAAGTTGATAATAATAATCTTCTCCCTTAACGAAGGGAATAACAAAAAAAATTGAGGGAAGAGAAATTTTATTAAAAAGTTTCTCTTTGTAAATTTGTTGATAACAAATTAGTAATAACATTAAATAAATACATTGATGGAAAGTTTAATGTACAGATTATAAATGACATTGTGAGTGTATAATAAAAAAAAATTGAAGAAAAAAATAAAATAATTTAACCCATAAAGTGTCTCCACGTTATTTATTTAAAGAGAAGAAGCAGCATTATAGTAGTGAATTGCTACTAATAGTGTACAAATAGTTACTCGTCCGTAATATTTATAGACGAGAAGTCATACCTAAAATAAAAATAAAAGGGAAAAAAGGAATGAAATATAAGCAGTAAAAATACATAGCAAGGTAAAATTCAGGGAAAGTAAGTGGGTGATACATAGCGGAGTACAAGTCTTTATAAATCTTAATAATTAAAAATTGTCAGAAGACATTATAAAAAAGTTAAGCAAAGAAGAAAATTTTACTTACTATAATCCTTTTGGAGCCGTAGGTAGTAGTATTAATAGTAGAAAAAGGTTTGTTGCAGGTGCAGGTGAGTAGCAACTGTTTTATAAAATTTTCTAAAAGAAAGCTCATTAAATATATAAATGCATGAAGACAATACTTAAAGAAATTCAACACTTACCTATCATATAAAAAAACTAGGTTAGGTGGTTTTAATATTTTGATGTTGCTTGCTAATATCAGAAGATATAGCTAATAATTTCATGTATAGTCCATTTAATAATGATTGGAATTGAAATCATTCATGAAAGGAAAGAACCCCGTATTTTTAGGAGAAATTTCTTTTAATCATTGTACTTCATAAACATGACAATAAAATAAAATAAGAATTAACAACAAAATTCAAAATTCAATAGGTTAGAATCTATATGATTATTAAAAACTTAAATATCTTATGCTAAATTATTTCCCAGTATCTGCACATCAATAACAGTATAATATAAATAATTTGTAGAAAGCATCTAAGAACAATCGATTGAAAGGTATCTTATTAAATTAGTGTGTAAAATTTGCACATAACACTCAGTAATTTAAGATTTCTGGATTAATATTAACTTAGCAAAACGTAACAATTCACTGTACATTCTACAAATAAAATTCTAATTTTTTAATTCTCAATTTTTAAACGTTAGATCTGATGAATACATACAATTTAAAATTGTGCCACAACGGCCTCAATTTTTCAAAACATTTTTCTCTATTTCAATATTTTGTATTTCTATATCAGACCCAGAGTGTAGGGTTATCACATTCGAGTATAACACCTTTAAGACGTCTAATAAGATCCGTTTACCTTTAAGCTAATAATAAGTATAGCTGAGTTATTTCAAATATTCGAAACGAAAACTGTAATAATCTCAGCTTAAATTATTCAAAGAAAAACTCCAGGAAAAAGCACCCCGGAATATTTTAAATTAACAATCGTAGTCTCTGGGGATTTAATGCTTAGCTGAATGCGACTTCTCGTTCAAGGATGCTCATGTCAAGAAGTGAATTTTACTGCAGATAACTTTTTTGTTTGTTTTTTTTTAAATTAAAATTTCCTTTTTATGGTTTTTCAAGATTTTTGTAATTAGATGGAGATTGAAGAAAATGATAATTAGAAAAGTTTTTAACGTTCATTAATATGTTTGTTAAATGTAATAGCTGTGTTACTTTTAAAATTTTTCGAGTTGAAAACTATAACTTTCAAGATGGTTTGGTGATTTACAGTTGAATCATTTTGCTTTTATTTCAAGAGTAGTAATAATGAAACTGCATTGCTTTTTATCGTATAAAATCTGCTTAATTATATCCATGAGTGGTGAAGAACAAACGACTGCCTCAATTTGCTTCAAATATATAATATGCTTTAATATAAAATATAGGCACCAGTTATGTTCATGCAGGTTGGATAGTAAAGTTCCCAGTTAGTCAAAGCATCCTAAACTCGACTGTCAAATAGAAAAAGTAATACAAAAATCGAAAATCAAACTTTCGCAAAACCAACAACGAAATCATCAGTTTCTAAGCAGGCAACACAGGCGGGTCGCTTTAATATAGGGCACCTAATACTTATGGATCTAAGAAACATAATGAAACAACACACACAAATATATAAACCAGAATTCTCTTTGAAATTGAAATGGCAAAATTTATTTAAGAAAGTACACAGAAAATAAACCAACTAATAAATAAAATAAGAAAATGAAATTTTGAAACACTGAATAAAAGAAAAATCAGTCCTAAGTAAGTTTAATGCCTTTTAACTTCAGGAGTAATATTTCTATCATCCTCTTTATCTTAATCACTAGATTATAACTAAATAAATACCTTACAATATTTAAATAACATCAAAATTTTGGCGTCTTTTTAAATTACCAACTGATCTAGTAATAATACAGAAATCCTCTTTCTTCCATATGGTTTACAGTTGAAATGGTTGAAATACAAGAAAAATTTATCTCTCTTTTAAATAGTATCCAAAATTAAATGGAATAATGAAATTATATAAAAACCAGCTGCTCTCTTGAGATAAGATAAGTCCTTTCAATGTATTAATTTATAAATTCCCTTTGATTATCCAAATTCTAACGAAGGTTGACAATCTCATAAACTAAAAAAAAAATTCCTGACGGAAAACAAAATTATTTCACTATATTAAAATTCACAGTACTGAATATTAACTTAATTAAAAGTAATTATTATTAAAATAATTAGTCAAATTCAAAGAACTTCAACAATTATTAATTACTCTGACATTTCACCAAAATATAACCTAACATTTTGACGTTTTGTAATGTTTACATTTCAGTAACTTACAACATAAGTATTAAATTTTAAAATTTTGCTCTGAACATAAGTGCATTTCTTGAAATGTTGAAATTTACAAAGAGTTTGTCACCAAAACGGCTGCAGTTTTTATATATTTTTGAAAACAAAACACTAATCTAGTAATTTTTCTGGTTACAAACAAAAGCCAATTTGAAACTAAAAATACATAACCACATAATTATTTATAACTATTACTTATTGTTTAAACAATAGATAGATAGAGAAAAAATGCTCCTTTCAACGATATATAATACTTGTGCTGATGATAAAATAATAAATTGAGTGGAACTTGTCAACCAAATCATCTTTCAAATGCAATTATTAAGTAACTAAATTTAACTTAATTACTTTAATTTTCTTAATACAACTTACTATCTTTACAAAATCTTAATGTTAGATCTTACATTATTTTGGATTGCTATGGCAAAACCGCAGAAATTGGTATCTTATTTATCGATATCTTCTATAAAAAACAAACTCTACATGACAATTTACCAAGATTGTAAGAAAAATCAACTTTAGAATCCTTTTACTGTCTAGTGTGTTTTAGAGTGCATATTTATTAAACTACACCCTTTTTCTTGGCTTCATTAACACAACACAACACAACTACCATATTTTTGAATGGGGTTGTCTACTTCCTAAATCATGTCATATATCATGACAATAAATTTTATATAAGATAAAGAAAACTCCAAGTCACCTCCACTAATAAATATATTATTAAAATTTATTTAAATAACAATTGTTTCGGGTATTAAAAAGAGATAAGTCATCTTCCAGTTAAAAGCTTAGTAGCGTACTTAAAAACATCGACCATAAATCTTAAATTCTAAACCCAAAATAGTAATAATTAATTACATAATTATCTACTATGCATTATTATTTTTTCATCTTACATTTTGTGACACCAATCATGGTGTCGATAATAGAAGGAATTACAATTATGTTGAGTTCGTGTCAGAAAACAACCATATTGTTAACAAACAAGATAAAGAACCAAAGTTTGTTCTTACCTACTATTTTGATTAATACAATTATATAATTGTGACTCAATTTAAATTTATAACTTCCTTTAAAAATCCAGTATGTTAAATAAATGTCATATAATTTTACGTAAATAAATAATTATTACGTAATAAACAAATTGTGTTTATTACGTAATAATATTCTCTCTTAATTAGAGAGAAGTGGTTATAAATCAAAAAACCCCATTTTACTAATTTTTACTATTTTATTAATTGCAACATCATTTCTATAAAGTTAATACAATGTAAACGCGGAAACAAGTTACGTATTAATAGTGTATTATTTTCTCTATGAGCGCAGCTAAGCGTTAAAGTCCTCGCAGCTTGTAACGCTTAAACGAATTGTAATAACTAATTTAAATATGTTGCATAGAAATAATTTTCGCTCTGTTTGTACATACAAATGACTTTACTATGTTTTACAAACTGCTTTAATTCTTCATATATTATTCAAATTAATCCAACGCAACGCAAATTAAAATTTATGCTCGCACAGTTCATATAACATTCAACGCACGCTAGTGTTTTCAAACAGTGCTGCGGAAACATTTAGTGTTGCACTTAACTATTTATGAATGAAAATAATTTTCTGTACCTTTTACCAATTCAATGAAATTTATCAAAAGATTACAAAACGTAATTTATAACATAATCTGCTTACATATATAAGCCTATGGAAACCCTAAGCAATTAAAATATCAATAGCACGTACTATAAAACTGCTGAATGTGCATAGGCTTGTTTTGATATTTCAATATCGGACTTGTCTTTCTTTCCTATCCTATCTCATAATGTACTTGCTATCGAATGGTGGCACTCGAATCCGTATTGCTGTGACTTCTGTCAGGTTTCGGATTACTTGACTTCGATTTTGTTTCCGTCATTTTCCTTAAGATTTTTTCGCTCCGGAGCTTTTTTAGGTAGACAAATATTTTACATTCAGTGGACCTGGCCTGCATATCAATTTGTTGTTGTTCTGGTGAAATCGAAGGAAATGGGTTTTAAAGTAATGGGCATTCTTCATTCTAAGAAAGTTTGAACTAAATGTATGGTGCGCAATAAATAATAATGTACCAGTCATTGGGTTTTCTGTTGGTGGAGAAAATCGATTTGGAAGTGTACGTGTAGGCTGTATACTATAATAAATGTGGCCTTGACGTTGAAAGTGTTAAAAAATTTATAGAGGGATAAATGTGAGAACATTTAGGTAAATGTTCACGGTAAACACAATCAGGCAAAAAGGATGTACTAGTAGAAGTTGAATAAATAATCTAATTTGGACTATTAGGATGTTTAATTTAATTAGGTCGGGTTTGTTTAGTAATATTGAGCAATGGAAGCTTTTTAGCTAATTTTTGTTTATGGGATGGTAGTTGTACCACCAATTCTTCTGATTAGTTCTTAAATTGATTAACTGAACATCGAAATCAAATTTGAAGTAATTTTTTCTAATTATCTAGCCTTACCATTTACATGAATTTACGCTCATTAACGTATGTTGGACTTAATGGGGATGATATATTGAAATAAATACTGCTGGATGTACGCCGGATGTATGTAAATCAGAATGTACACTGGTGCATAGTTACATTTACAAGACGTAGATTTAGTACGCACATTACTGAAGAAGAAACAATGGAGAAGAATAGAAAGTTATCCTCCTAAATAATAAGATACAGGAGTAACTATAAGGGCCTGTTTTAATTCTGTTAGGAACCGACTAATTCTGATTAGTAAATGCATAATACAAAAAATTAATCAAATTGAAAACTTGATTAATTGAAGTATTTGAAGCCTGCCATAGTAGCAACTTTTCATTTTTTATGACCACCTCCTCGTGATGGTTCCATGCATAGTGGTGGTCTTTGAGATTTTTAAGTTCATTCTGCGACTATTGCTTGAACAAACTCTTGATCTATCGTCTGCGGGTTATTAATCTAATTCAGTTGTGATTGCTTAAGGTATTTAAAGTTTGAAGTTTAAATAGTAGTTAAATTTATACAACGGCTAGATTCTCCTAGATTTTGCAACCACATCGATGAAATTATTAATACATTTAGTTATGCTTGCTGAATTCAAAGTTTAATATTTATTAAAGATAAGAAACTCAAATTATTCATTTATCGAACGTTTTTGAAATGGGCAGAAATAAATTTCATTTTGTGACAAAATTTAAGAAAAATGGTTGTTCCAATTTTTAGTCTGGTTTGAATAACAAGAAATAAAAATTCTTCCAACTACGCGTAGAGAAATACAAGAAAGTTTCAACGATATCAGAGACTTATGGACTTGGTTGTCCAGAATAATAACGAAGTTTTTGAAACAAAATCTTTCCTAGAGGCCGTTTCAAACTAAAATTGACGCAATTCGGTGTTTAATTAAATTTTCATTGCAATTAAACTGTTTGTGAACTATACAAAATTTAACAACACTTGTGGAAATATAAACTAAACTAAAGCTGATAACAAAGAGGTTCTGTTTGTTTATTTTTTAATTGTGTCAGCACTGTTTAAATTTAAAGGTCTAAAGTTTAATAAAGTGTTTATAATAATAACAATGCGATATTTGGGAACATCAAATTTTTTGTTGCACAATTTTTTTCTAAAATATTTTTCGGACTTATGTCGAACTAATTTAAATGATCGATCGATATCAAGTTTTTTTAAATTATTTTCTTTTAAGACATTTATTAAAATTTACAATCTACTTATCTACTATGGCTATTAAATAAATGTTACAAGTCTTTGTGCTGAAAGCGTCCACTCACGTTCTCTCCATTTCTCTTTATTCTATATCACTATCCCTTAGTGTTGTTGAGATATTTCCAAATCATGAACTGATATTAAGTTAACATCATTTTAACTACGATCGTTTACATACAATTTTGTACCGATACATTTTTCAAATAGTTTATATTTATTCTTAAATCTGAAATTAGTAATTTTTTTAATTAATATTTACTACCTGAAGCTAACTTACCCAAAATCAATAAAAGTATCTGTTAATGAAGCATAAGCCGCTTCGGATGTTTACTAATTATTGAAAGCTAAGTAAAATTAAAGTTTCTTAATATATTTTGAACAGCGATGTTGATTTAATAAATAAATATGAATAAAGATTAGAAGCCGTAATGAATCTATGGTAAAAGGTTAAGCAGTATTGATAAAAACAGTTAATTTTTGTTAAAATAGTCATACATCAAAATACACGTCTTATCATTTGTAATACATTCCTAACGTGACATTTTTGGTGGAGATGCCGGTCAAGTGTTTGTGCAATAATGTATTTCAGGCTCAAAACACGAAAGCAAAAAGTAATGCAATTAAACTCTACTTTCAACGTTTGCAACAAGCAGGGCTCTTACTATAGTTGTAGGTTTTCATACGTGGCAAGAGAAATGTGATTGAAAAATGAGTATTCAGGTACGGCAACTTTAAACCGGATAGTTGGGTGTGGCGAATGATGTAAAAATCTACAGAAGACTCAACATAGGCCTTTAATCTATTTTTCTTCTAAATTTGTAAATTTGTATTGATATGAATTAGTCAGTAGTAGCAATGGAACAATGGTTTTACAATGATTTATGCTAGTGCCACGACAGACTCACCCGGAGGTTTTTTAAATTCATACTGCAAAGTTGCAACGATTTGATCTTAATTTCACTAACAATAATTTTGCAAAATTTGCAAGATTGCATTTAGTGTAATAGAGGCTAGTCTCGCTAGAATAACAGTTATCCTTTAGTTATTTATTTGTTTACATATAATCAAAAACTCTTTTATGATCCGAGTTCCAAATACTACATTTATGACAATATGGGTGAGGGTACTACGACAGAATTCAAGCATCCATTACTAATAACCATTGCATGTAACTCTAGGTTTTATTCCTACATATACTATTTGATGTTGCCAGCATACGAGCAAAATTTATATGTCCGCAATATGATGTTGACAATGCAATATTAAATATCTGCAAAGTACTAAAAGTTTCCATGTCGTTTAGTTCATGTTGGTCGTTACACCGAAAAGATCGTCGCATAAAAAAAGAACTCTTTTTAAGCGCACATACTCGTATTCAGTGCCTTTTTTTATATATCACGAAATTTAAACCAGCAGCTTTTTCTGTTGTTCCTGACCGCCATAAAACTTTCTAAGTTGTAAAAATATACAAACAACCCAAGCAATTAAGTCCACCACGACCTGCACACAAAAATCTCCGCGAGTTATAATAGAGGCTTATTTAGTCACGTTTACAGTTCCTCTTTTATAGGAGACAATGCTTGTTTTCATAATTAGTTTCTGTAATATTATGTATTCAATAATGTTTCCCTTTTTTACAGGCTTTTGTGTGTAAGACATGATTATAAAACTAAATGTATCTAGTTAAGGTTTATTTCCTAATTTTTGGGTTGTTGATAGAACACATCCTGTTCTTGAGTACTAGAACATCCGTAGCCCTTCAGGTGCACTTTTCGATGTATACGTTTTATGAATAGAATAATAATGAAGACTAGAAATATTATAAATACATGTAAACCTTTCAGCTAAGGGGAGTTCTGAATAAACTGTCTGCTTGTATACATCTGTATTTTATTTGTTGGTAATACTTTAAAAATCACATCGACCTTTTTAAATAAGTGTAATACCTTTATTAATAATAATAAAGATTTATGAATTACATAACTGGCGACGAGGATGGGATACTGATTGCAACACAGGAAAATTCAGTGGAAAAATCTTGTGGTGAATTTTAATTCTTTGTGCGACAAAACGAACAAATTAATTTCTGTTAATAACAAATTCGGATAATTGAACACTTCGTGAGTGCGCAGATTTGTTTCGAAAACAACCACTTCAAGTGAAAAATTCGTTATCACGAACACAAATTAACTACAGTGAAAAATTTGTTTCTTATAAACAGAAAAATATTACGGTCGAATAAATTTAGTGGTGATTGTGCTAAAGTCGATGGACACACAATAACAGCAACCGTGGTTTTTAGAGACTTGATAACCGACATTGAACTACGTAACAGTTCACAAATTCGGCTGAAATTCCAGGATTTGCAACAAATAGGGTTGGAAAGCTCTTCTTGGTCCAAGGAGTTGAAACGGCTCGACAACTGTAATACAGCTCGCTCTTTACTTGATATCCAGCAGAAAATTAGGCATCGCTTGCTCGCGATTATTGGTAAGTTTTTCCAATTTAATATATGAGTATTGACGATCTCACAAATCATATTCGAAATTTATCTATAATGGAAAATCAAGGAAGGCAAGTGCAAGGACAAATTCAGGCTCCACAAGTTCAAGTACAGCAAATTCAAGTTTTTGAAAGTAAACCTTTAGACCAAATTCCGTATTTTACAGGGAATAATTTGTCTAGATTTCTAAAACATTGTGAACATGTAATTACTTTGTATTATGATAGGAGAAATCCTAATGTCAACCAAAACAAAACTATTTTAAATTCTATAATGACTAAAATTAATGACGAATGCTTCTCTAAAATCTCAATGTATCCGTGTAACACTTGGGATAATTTAAAGCAGTTATTAATAAAGAATTTTGGCGATAAACGAGATGTAGAGACTCTCTTATATACTTTAATAAATTTAAAACAAAATAAACGTAGGTGTATAGAATATTATAGTGAAGTTTCCGAAATTTTAGATAGCCTAATAACCAAGGTAGACGCAAATGAACAAGTATTTTACATGACAATTGCTCTAAAACATTTTATCCGGAATTTAGACCCTTTAATAGGTATTAGTGTTCAAACACGTGCACCGCGAACGTTACCAGATGCGTATGATATTGCACAGAAAATCGAGGATGCTTATCCTGACTATTTTGCTAACAAACGAACAAATTTTAAACAAAATGAAAAACAACATCATAAACTTAAATACGTTCCAATTGCTATTCCAGAATACAGTAATGCACAACGTACCAATTTTTCAAATTATGGAAATGTTCACCAGAGCTTTCCGCAACGAAACTTTCCCCCACAAAGATTTCCAGAACAATCTTCAACGTTCCCAAGTCAACCAATTGCATTGCAGACTAAACCTATACGACAAAAATTCCCAACTAATCAACAAGTATTTGGAAAGCCACAAAATGTTTTCGCTCCAAGCAGTAATAAAAACTTTCATCAAGCAAAACCTACCCCGATGTCTGTACGGACAACCCTGAACTCAAATCAAACCCGAAATCCGCATACAAATCAAGCTAATCCAAGACCCAATTTTATATCCGAAGAATTGTTTGAAGTTGAAACACCAGATGATATATCTGAAGATAACCATGAACTTGATTATGACCACTTTTGTATGGAAAACGTCGACAATCCAGAATACGATGAAAATTTTCAGGAAGCTGGCCCATCCATTTCGAAGATTTAACAAATCACAATTTAGATTTAAATGAATTTAATTTCGAAATTAATAATTTATTTGAACAACAGAACATTTTGCCTTATTTAATTATTGACGACCTGAATTGTAAGTTACTCATAGACACAGGAGCTAGTTGTAGTTTAATAAATCCTGATTTTTTAGAAAATAATGTAGATTTATCACTATGCAAAATTATTGACAAACCAACATTTATTAAAACCGCTACTGGTAAAACAGCTATCAATCAAACGATATTTTTGCCTCTGTTTCAAAATTACAATTTTCATGACAAGTTACCATTTAAAATTTTGAAATATCATGACTACTTTGACGGTATTTTGGGAATGGACTTACTATGGAAATTACATGCTTCGCTAAAACTAGAAGATGAAGAAATACATTTTCCCTTTGGTAGTTTTAAACTTTTTACCAATCGATATGTTGACCATAATCATACAATAAAGTTACCACCAAATTCCGTTTCGAAATTAGAAATTCATTTTACACAAGACGGTATTTACGAAATTCCAAATCTTAGAGACAATGTGAATCGTACTGAAATAATTCCAGAAATTATCGAAGTAAAAAACAATCGTGGCGAAATCAAAATACAAAACTCCAGTTCGAATTATGTACACTTTGATACTTCAAAGGAATTATCAGCAAAGCGAGTTTTACCTAGTGCCAATGAAATAAATTTTTGCGACAATTCAAAATTTGATGTCAACAAAGATGTTAGAGCTGACCATCTAAATGCAGAAGAAAAATCAAACTTATTTGGGTTATTAAAACAATTTACCAAAATATTCCATAAAGATAAGCTAACTTTCACTAATAAGATTAAACATGAAATTAGAACTTCTGATGAAATTCCCGTTTATACGAAATCATATAGGTTTCCCGAAGTCCATAAAGAAGAAATTAGGTCACAAATTAAAAATTTGTTAGAAGAAGGTATCATCAGACCTTCAGATTCGGCTTGGTCCAGTCCCATCTGGATCGTTCCCAAAAAATTAGATGCTTCCGGGAAGAGAAAATGGCGAATGGTTGTGGACTTTCGCAAAATTAACGAAAAAACTGTGGATGATCGGTATCCATTGCCGAACATCGAAGAAATCTTAGACAAATTAGGGCGCTCAGACTATTACTCAGTAATCGATTTAAGCTCAGGGTTTCATCAAGTCGAAATGGAAGAAAACTCCATTCCAAAAACCGCTTTTACAGTAGAGAACGGACATTATGAATATTGCCGGATGCCATTTGGTCTCAAAAATGCACCAGCCACATTTCAGAGGGTTATGGACAATGTCTTGAGAGACCTATTAGGAAAAGTGTGCCTGGTATACATGGACGATATTATAATTTTTGGTAAAGGCTTACAAGAACATCTAGAAAACCTCAGGCGAGTTTTCAAAAAATTAAAAGACGCAAACTTAAAAATTCAATTAGATAAATCGGAATTTTTAAAAAGAGAAACAAAATTTTTAGGACATATTGTATCTGTTGATGGAGTTAGACCCGATCCTTCCAAAATTGAAGCTGTACAAAATGTCAAATTACCTACTACAACGAAACAAATAAAATCATTCCTAGGGATAACAGGTTATTATCGAAAATTTATAAAAAATTATGCGAAATTAGCCAAACCCTTAACAAGTTGCCTGAAGAAAGGAGTCAAAATCGAACACACTCCAAGTTTCATTCAAGCTTTTGAAGTTCTACAAACTTGCTTGATAAATGATCCGATATTACAGTATCCTGACTTCTCAAAACAATTTCACGTTACCGTAGATGCTTCGAAATTTGCCTTAGGCGCTGTTTTATCCCAAGGACCGATCGGTTCCGATAAACCAATTGCCTATGCTAGCAGAACATTGAACAATGCTGAGACCAATTATTCCACCATCGAGAAAGAGTGTCTAGCTGTTGTTTGGGCAGTAAATCATTTTAGGCCCTACATCTTTGGAAGAAACTTTAACATAATTACGGACCATAAACCATTACTTTGGCTTTTTAATCTAAAAGAGCCTAATTCAAAATTAGTTAGGTGGCGATTGAAACTAGAAGAATATGATTATAAGGTTCTCCATAAAAAGGGTAAAAGTAACGGCAACGCCGATGGCCTTTCCCGAATTGAAAATCCTCAACCTGAATTATTGGAGCTCAATCATATAACAGAATCCGTTGTTGCACAACAAGGAACTATTGGCGATAACCAGGATACTCGCTCCATACAAACTCAACATTCTCAAGAGGAAAACATAGGTTCAAACCTAAAAATCTCGGAAGATCCCGTAAATAAATATTCCAAACAACATGTTCTCATAGACATGCCATTAAAAGAAAATGAATACTGCAAGTTAATCAAACAAGAGGTTCCTCACCGTAATTACATTAGAAAAACCTATGCTTTAAATAATCGAGATATTAAACGCAGTATATATACCTTTTTGAAGGACTTTTTCAAACCAAATGAAGTTCTTCGGGTATTCTCAAAAATCAATACGATGTCAGAAACTTTATCTATGGCTGTACAAAGTTTTCGAAATTTAAATGTAATTCTTTATACTCAAAAATTAGATGACATATCACAAGAAGACGAACAGTACAAATTAATAAAAATATATCACGAAGGTAAAACAAACCATCGAGGAATTGATGTAACTTATAAAACATTATCTTCTAAATACTACTTCCCAAAAATGCATGAAAAAATTAATAGATATATTAATAATTGCGAAATCTGTCAAAAAGCTAAGTACGACAGAAATCCGTTAGATCCACCGCTAAGTATAACTGAAACAGCTTCGAAACCATTTGAAATCATACACATAGATATATTTTTTATTGATTCAAACATTTATTTGACTATAGTTGACAAGTTTTCCAAATTTTTAGCTATGTATAATCTATTAAGCTCTAATCAAAGCCATATTGTGCAAAAATTAACTGAATTTATATCCCAATATACCATTCCACAAAAGATTGTCAGTGATAATCAATTTGATACTGTTATATTCAAAGAATTTTGCAAAAGTTATAACATTGCATATCACTTTACTACTGTTAGATCTTCCACCGGAAATTCTAGTATCGAAAGGATTCACAGCACATTGATCGAACATGCAAGAATCCTGAAGGAGAAAAACAATAGCTTCAAGTTCTTAACGTCTTATCCTATTATCGTTTTAGCGTATAACGATACAATCCATTCAGCAACTAACTTAAAACCCAGGGATTTGTTATTCGGACATTTCTCTAATCCAGAGATATTCGAGAGAAATCCCGAAATCGAGTTGAAAAATTCATACTTACAAAATCACAAGGATTACATGCGAATCTTATATGAAGAAATAAAACAAAAAGAAATTGATAGAAAGACTACGTTGATGAATAAGATTAATAAAGATAAGGTGAATGATCATCGTACTTGTCCCTATGTTACTAACGAAAGTAATGTGCACATCAATAGTAATAAACCTAATAACAAAAATAATGACGAAAAACCACACATTAATATTCCCTATAAATTTGGCTATGAACACTTAAAGCCCAGGGTCAAAACCCAACAAAAATTTAAGAAGTTTCCTTTTGTTTCAGATAATAATCAAACGGTTAGCAACCAGCAAGGTAAAAGAATTCACAAAAGGAACCTAAAAGTTCGTAAATTTACCAATAATGAACCAAGTAAATTTGGTGCTGATCCTCGCTTACCTACAACTGCACAGAGTCAATCCAGTGCTTACTGACAACTTCCAAGTAATAGATTTAGATAATAAGTACGGAATTTTACCGTTTAATTTAGGTCAAAGTAGAATTAAAGAAAATAGCTATACTTATGTTTATCAAATAGATCTTAATGTATATTTAGATAATTTTAATAAGTTGGTCTCTACATATAATAACCTGCCAAATACAATTAAAGAATACAGTACGAAATTTCATAATACATCAGTAATTATTATGAAGCGAAAATTTGACGAAATTAAAGTGAAACTTTCAAATGTTATACCTGTAATTAGAAATAAGCGCAGTTTATTTGATGGTTTAGGTAGCGCTTTGAAATTCTTTACCGGTAATCTTGACATTCACGACGCCAAACGGTATGATGAAGCCATTCAAAAACTTAACGAAAACCAAAAATCTTTAATTGAGCATAATAACCAAGTAATTGATAACTTAGAAATTTTGGATAATAGAACCAAAGATCTAATAAACCATTTCAATCAATTTCGAAATTCCACGATACAATGGTTGCAGAACTTCACTGAAGATGCCTCACATAATCAACACCTGTATGTCACAAAACTGATTTTAGACGAGTTATTGTATCAGTCTTTTGAGCTAGATTCGTCAGTAAAATTGTTAAACGATTTAATAAGTTTAGGCCAGTATAAAATTATAGATATCAATCTTATTAACATCGCAGATTTAAAGCGAATGTACACCAAAATATGTAATATGTATCCAATGAAATGCTTTCGTCAAATTTCTGATTTTGAATTGTTACAAATTGTTGAACTGAAACTGTATCAGAGAAAACACTTGCTTACAGTGATCCTTGAATTTCCGTTATTAAAAGAGCTAACTTACGAGGTTTACAGACTTGTTTCTGGTCCAAATAAAAATAATCAGGTCATAGTACCCAAATACTCATATGTTATGTGGAATAACTTACACAATCATATTTATCTTCGAAAGTTAAATATTAAAATTTCAAACACTTATTATGTGAAACGTGATGAACATTTGATTGATTTATGTGTTAGTAATATTCTAGCTTTTAAGAATCATAGTATATGTGTATATCATGTTATTAACCAACAGACAGATTTTGTAGAACAAATCTATGATAATTATTTACTCGTTATGTTTAAGGAAGAACGTATTATTGAAATTAAATGTAGAACAATAACTTCACTTCGAATTATAGGTAATAAAATTATTCATTTTCCAAATTGTAAAATTACCATTAATCATAAAGACTATATTTCGTTACAACAAAATGTAAATTTAACCTTATGGGATTTACCAAATGTAATTGCTAATGTTCAAGAAAAGCAAATTAATCATGTTAAACTAGACTTGCACTCTCAAGATTTAAGCATTAAAGAAATCTCACGATTGGATAAACTTATACCAAATGACTTATCTCAACAACATTCATTTAATTGGGGTATACTTACTGTATTACTTTTGACTATCGTTGTAATTTCTGTATATATGTGTCGGAAACGAATTACGAAATGTTATATAACATTATGTAAAAGATATCAAACAGTAAATCAACCACATGTTTTCGAATACATACCTGCTAACGAAGAAATTATTTCCGATTTACATCCCCCTAATTTTTCGACTTAAACAGGGAGGAGTTATAATAGAGGCTTATTTAGTCACGTTTACAGTTCCTCTTTTATAGGAGACAATGCTTGTTTTCATAATTAGTTTCTGTAATATTATGTATTCAATAATGTTTCCCTTTTTTACAGGCTTTTGTGTGTAAGACATGATTATAAAACTAAATGTATCTAGTTAAGGTTTATTTCCTAATTTTTGGGTTGTTGATAGAACACATCCTGTTCTTGAGTACTAGAACATCCGTAGCCCTTCAGGTGCACTTTTCGATGTATACGTTTTATGAATAGAATAATAATGAAGACTAGAAATATTATAAATACATGTAAACCTTTCAGCTAAGGGGAGTTCTGAATAAACTGTCTGCTTGTATACATCTGTATTTTATTTGTTGGTAATACTTTAAAAATCACATCGACCTTTTTAAATAAGTGTAATACCTTTATTAATAATAATAAAGATTTATGAATTACATAACTCGCGTTCTTTATGTGCAATTTACTATACAAATATATAAGTGCGGGTAATTTTTTAAATATTACCAGGATTTATCTTTGTTTTTTTGTTACTACTAGCACAGGAAACATGAAAGAATTAAAATGCTGCTCGTTTATTATTGACACGTTTCAGCATTTCGAAAGCGTAGCGCTGACAACGAATGCAGCTGAAAAGCATTTTATTGGGTTTTTATATGTGCACCTCGTTAATTTCAGCTTGTCACTCTGTTGTCGTTGAAAGCTTTGAAAAGCTACGCGGATGTGCTCGTAAATGAAGGTTAAAGGTGAGCCGGCTGCATAACAATTATGAAATCGACCGTGTAATTTAACAAATTTTCAGTTTTATTTGAGGTTAGAGTAAAGGTAAAAGTTTCTAAAGTTGTATTAAAGCGTTTATATTCCATTTAGGATAATTATGTTAGGTTGCTTTTGGGCGAGTTCGCATTATTAAAGATTAAGAGAGGTGTAGGTGTTTTTTTAAACTGGTATTTCGCATTTTTAAAATTTAACTTTTAGAAAATTAAAAATTGCATTTAGTAGAGGAGAAAAGGAATAGGACGTGCATTTATAGGCGAAATAAATTTTTTATAGATAATATTACGATAATATTCTATAGGAAATAAAAAACAAAACCGTCGGTAAGATGAGAATAGGGTCAAAACGACAATAAAACAAACAATTGGGTATTTCCAAGAAATTATGGATGTGTAAAATGATTGTAAAAGCTGACCATTATTAAAAAATAACCGGGAAAATGTTCAAAGAAGGAAAATAAAAATGAAATAAAATATACCACGAGCCAAATGATTTACATCATATGATGAAAAAAACTAACTAATTAACTTACAAATCTCAACTAAATGTCTAATACGTTCACTGAATTAAAATGTTTGTTGAGCGCCACTGAATTTCTAAAATTTTTGATCGATGATTAGAGTTCGGTTCAGAAATCGTTTTAATGAATTAGTTAATTTGTTCGTTTAAGCATCCTCAGACAGAAAAAGTAGTGGCCAAATAAAAAATAAAATGAGCAAAATCAGCAGATTTTATAATTACCTGTAAACTAAAACTCGAAGTAAATAGTATTTATATGCATTGAATACAAAATTTTCAAAGAAAAAAGTTCATAAACACCATTGTTTGTTGAATAAACTTCGTAAAAATAAATTTCCCCTCTATAAAAATATAAAAAATTAAATAATTATAAAAAAGAATTAAAATTTAAATATGTTAGAATATAAAATAGAAGGAAAATGCTATAATAATTTAAAATATGATTATTCTCAAATCTACATTTCTACAAAAAATATAATTTTTGCATATACTAATATTAAACTAAATATTGTATTGCAAAAGGCAATTTATAGTAACAAGGATAGAGATATAATAGTTTAAACAAGGTGAAAAACAGTATCGGGTGCTGGAGAAAATATTAATGAACAAAACTAAAACAATAGGTGTGGTATAACACAAGATAAAAGAAAATAAGATAGTGGGTGTTTATAATAAAGGTACAGATCATGAGTATGTTTTCATAATAATAGATACAATTAATCGTGTAAACGAAAAATTACTTTAGTAGATGAAATACATCGTTAGCTAATAAATAAATAGCCAATAAAAATATATTTGAGAACAAAAAAGATTAAAATTTAAACAATAGAGCATTGTCTTTATTTAGTAAATAGGTAAGACCACCTTCGGTGGTTTGGACTGATTAGACTAGGTTATATAAACATAATAAACGAATTAAAGGTTTCTATTCCTGACAAACAAACAACATATTATAAATTTTTCAATCCATATCCTCATAATTTTCTACAAAGAAAAGCTTGCAAAATATCTACATCACTATTTAAAAACAGGATCTTAATTGTACTTATACGCAAAATCACACTACAAGACAAAATCTGTAGAAGCTAGTAAGGCATATCTTCAGACACTCAAGTTGTCTACTAATATAGGGAAAATATGCCCTTGTCTTCCTCATATTTAAATTGTATAATGAGCCAATTATCTTGAATATTTAATTCCCTGCTTTCTTAATTCAAATATGGTATAAAAGAGAAACGATTTCCGCATTGGTATGTAAAGCCAAATTTAAATCATGGATGATCTTAGCTTATTTACGACCTCAAATAGTTAAATTCGATGTTTTTTTTGTTACTCATTTAAACAATGTTATCACTTGTGTAAACATAATTACGTTTTGCACAATTATTAAATTCCCCTGTTGGTCACGTACTTGAATCATTTTTGCTTGTCGTATCGTAAAAAGATGAGTTAAATAAACGTTTAATCTTTCATACTAATAAATTTGTTTTGTCAAAACATATACTATTTTATAATTCCTTTTTAGGCAAATAAATTGTCTGTTTCGAGCCCAACCCTCTTCTACATTACATGTTCCAAAAGGAATATACGGCTTTCGAAACAATATTTTACTTTTTATAAGACATAATTATACTACGGATGAGAAAACATAGTTGACTGCACCTTTTCATAAAAATATGAGAGGAGATTTAGTCTAATTCTGTTATTGGTGATACTGATGTCATTATTAACATGTGGTTGGTTGGAAATTTCTGTAATGTAACCGCCAGTCTTTAAATTAAAAAAAACAGATGAACATTTTCGATTGCAGGTCGAAAGTCTCAGCAGTGTAAACACGCGCCACAAAGTGGGCGGTTGCTCGGCAGGCAGCTAACAGTCGCGTAGTTCTTTGTCATGTAATCTATCTCGCGACTTTTTAAAGTTTAATAAAAGAGAATTTCAGATTTTTGATTTTGTTTTGTGTTTTTAGTTGTTGTTAGAGTTTTTAGCAATAGTATCATATCGTCGGGTTTATTGTTTAAACCTTTATGTATTCGGTTTAGAAGTTTCTCAATTAGTATTTTGGGCGGTTTAATGCTGAAGTGATAAAACAATTCAAAGAAATTAGTACACGTAATGGTAACAAGATAAATAATAAAAGCGTCAATAACTTAGAAAACGGAAATGACCGTGAGTTCGAAGATTCAGTTTAGTTCGAGTTCAGCAATTACGACCCTGTCTTCTTTCAGCTGTAATGTCAATATGTGAAGTTTGTTTTAAATATTGTTGAAATAAAGGCCATTGAGTGTTATAATGTTTTTTGATTAGTGTGAAAAACGAACTTAAGTCATTTTATTAAACGATTTTCTTGAATTACAAATAACATTAACGTTTTGATATGATAATGTTATTTAGTTAAGTAGTAATAAAACTGAATTTTAGATAGGAATTCTTAAGTAAGTACTGGAGAATTATTGTTGAATTCTTTTCAAACAATAAAAAAATGTGCATATACGTTATACGCTAGATTGTGTACTTTATTTACAACTATTTGTCGTTCTTGAGCGTGATCTAATAAATGAAACAACCACCTGTTATAGATTAGTTCAAAAGATTGTTTGTAATGAATCGTTAAAATAAAAAAAATGTAATACCGGACGGAATTCTTTTCCCTAATTGTAGATTCCAGTCGCTACTGTTTTAATAAAATTTAATAACAACATACAGTTTGAATGGCGCGCTCTGTATTGTTAATTTATTCCTGTGTCTAATCTGAAATTAGTAAGCCTTTGTGATTAACACCCACGACACCTGAGAATAATTTGATTAACTAAGTAGTCTCAGCCGGAGCTACATATATTGCGTAAGTGATAAGTTGTTTTTATTTTTTGAAATTTCTAATGTTACAAATTGATGCCCATTTATGGGGCTTGGGTTTTTGATAAATCAATATTGTTATAAGTTGGTTAACACAATCGCGGGTCTTTTGTTTATTTGAGAGATTTTAATGTTACATTCGAAGGATCTATTTATCACAAATCTTTTTTGTGTTTGTATTTAAAAACCTATGAAATAAAAGTGTTTCAAGTATGAACACCTTAATGTAAACCGATTTAAGTTTTTCTTGCCGTAGATCCTTTCTATTTTTTGCTAAATATTTTGAAACATTTAAATCAACTTGCTTATTTTGTTATATTTTATTAAAAGGACAATATTTGTCTATTGAAAATAATTATTTTACCTTTGACTTAACTAGAAAAGTGGGTTTTTTCATTAGCTGCAGATATTATAACTTTACTATTATCACAAAACAGAAGCACCACACTTGGGCGACAATTATAACTTCCGCTTTTTCTCGGTAAACAAATTATTTTAATAATTAAAATCTTGCTACTTAAACACTTAACATTTTAATGCTACGGCCGAGACATCTTATTAAATCAAGTTAAACTCAGGCATCGTGGCTGTTAATCACAAAAGCTGCTGACTATATAATAGAACCAGGAACAAGTAAAGGATAGGGGACGCCACTAAAACTGATTAGATGTTATCATTGTTTTTAAATAAAAAGGCGGGAAGTCTACAGTCTGAGAAAAGACTTCCCTTTAAAACTGATCTGAACAAATTTCTAATAGTAAATTTTATTGTGACGGAAACATCAACAGTTTGTCGAGCTGAACTATATCAAAGATAATTAAATTTGAAATATTATATTGAATAAAAACGTTAACAATTATTATACATATGTCACAGCTTACATTCATCAAAATTCTCTCTTACAAAATTATGCTAAATCTCAGGATCCTAAACTGACTAAACTTTACCCAAATAACATAAGTAAACATTAAACTATCTTAAATTTTCATAATTACCTTTAATTTTAAATAAGGATTTTTTAGAATGGCTAACTTCACTAAACTTAAGCAAAAAACGCTAAAGCCACTAAAATAAAAAACCAATAACCAGTATACAGAATGTTACAAAAACTTCTGACAAGCTGGAACGTGAAGGAACACCTTTTGAACAATTTTTATTTCTTTTAACCAACTCCATTAATTTTGACAATAATATCCATTACAAAATAAATTTATTATTGTTAGTAACTATAACAGTACTAAAGGTAACTTGAAACTGAAGGGTATGTAAAAACTATTAGTTTGAATGTTGCTGGAATTGTTATTGATAAGTCTTCGTAGAAAATATGGTGTGTCATGTTCTTCTTCTTAAACATAACGCACTTTAACATAATGTCAATAATTAATAGCTTTAGACAATTCTTTAAACAAACATAGTGTACAAACGGGAGACCCTTAACACTGATCTCTATTAACTCGAAAAACTAGACCGAAACTCAATTATATTCACAACATGGTGAAACTGACAAGATCTCTAATCTCTAATTAGATTATAGGGTACGAGAATACAACGAAAAACACTTTTCCCCAATATCGGTCATTAATAATACCCACATTACTAGAATTTTATGAACTAATTCTCTTCACTAAAATTAGTTTTACACACTCTACAACACGAAATGCTCAAATAATATACACAGATTTATATATTAGTTGTATAAGCAACAATAATAAATAACAACGTCAGCCAATGGCCGACGCGATGCAAAAACTCCTAATTCTGACTCAGAGAGCCGCTGTTAGACTAACTTGAAGGGAGTACGAAAAACGACATTATTCTTACTTTTGAGGATTATTTTAAACCGTGCAAACAAATTAAACTTGACGACATTTTTATCCAATAAGGAAAATACAAAATTACTTATTATATTTTGCATTTAAGAAGTGCTTATCAAAACACACAACAATACAGAATAACAAATAACAATAACAAATACAGAAATCTGAGATTATAAACTTGACACTTTAACGAAATTTATTATACTTCTCTCTGCTTAAATTCTCTGAATGAAATGTTTTACTGTAAACAATATCTTGTTCGCCTGTTTTAGTTCTATTACTGAGATAAGGAGCTTGATAAACTTGCATTCAAATATGATCTTTACCCGTGGGAGTTGCAATCTAAATACAGCTGCTGTTTAAAATGAGATGAGAGAACATTTAATTTTATTATATTATACAGGAGGGTATTTAAAGATTTAAAGAATTCCTAATTTTGAGCACGTTACAATATAAACGCTGATAATAAATATGATTTAGCTGAGGATCACCAGTAGTGGTTGCAACTTAAGCGAACTTTTAACACACATACCATAACTCGTTTGAAATATACCAGAATAATTATAAAGGAGATTGATGTGATATATTTCAGTATTCCAACTAATAGAAATATATAAAGCAAACCGTTGCAGTCATTGCACTTTCAGGTTGATTACAATCATGAATAAATTCAGATAAATTAAACTTTCACCTAGGCTGAAAATAAGAGAAACTTTACAACTCCTGCATTATCTTTTTTCTTTATTTACATTGATTCTAGCGGTGACTATTACAGCAAGTTATATAATGTATCTGTATTTTTATACCTTCTTCCCGAATTTCCAAATCAAATTAAATTTGCCATATGTAATGCGTTTTATTTTAGTTGTGGAATACTGGAAACTAGAAAAGTAGTTAATACACTTATAACTAGAGAACTAATCTAAAGATAAAGCTTTTAATTATTTTTATTCTTCTACAGTCTTACAATTGTAAATATTCAAAACCTCTAAAGCTTATACATACGCATGTTTAATGCCTGATTGTGTTATACTCTTTTCACTAAGCTCGGAGAATTTTAAAATATTGAGTCAATTAATACTTAAGTTAGTTAGTTAATTAATACTTTTGAACTTGAGAATTGTCAAAGTACATAAATATAAATTTGAAAATGTTAAACTAACGATATTTTGAAATTACGAAATTTTTAAACTATGCTTCATACAGCCACTGTAACTTTCTTTGGGTATCGTTTAACTTTATAATAACATTTAAAATGAAACGGAAATTCTTCAACTGTAGAGATTCCTTAAAATTGTGCCTCCTAAAATTTCTCTAAAATAAATTTTAACTTTTAACGATTCTTTTCATACCAGAAATCAAACAAATCTGATTTTGCTTAAAAAACGAATTGAGAAAATTGCAGATGATAATTATAAACAACAAAGTTTTAAAGAATTTCTGGATTTGCTACATGAAAACAATTACGCTCTGCGTTTTTCAGATTTTAGTTTATTTTTTATAAACTTAAAAAAATACCAATTTTATATTAAATAACAAACTAAGCTCTCCATAAGATTCCTTGCAATAATTGTGACCTTTCTTGTGTTTGCCAGACCTCTCAAAAAGCCCAAATCAACTTACAAAAACTGCAATTACAAAATTATTTTATCGAATAGAATCTTAAACCGCAGTTTTGGGAGTCTTTCACTTCTAAAGGACGTTTGACTAGATTAAGTTTCCTGACTTGGAGCTGTTGACTATAAGAAACTGCTGATCTGTGAACTCTAGATAGAATACTAGATGAAATGCGCTAGAATTAGTTAGTTCTATTATAGCTTCTAAATAGAAATTACATTATTTTTTTTAGCAAGATCTATTATTTTTTGATGAATATAATATCATCGGTTGATTATTTTTCTAAGATCGATTGGAACATGCATGCCCATAATTAAATCTGATACAACCAATAAACTATCGCAGACGAATTCTGTAAAATTAATCTTGAAACATTTAAGTAAATGTAGGAAATTTCCCAGAGGAACAAAACTTGCACTTAGGGAAATAGCTAGTTATCTGGGTGATTGTGAATATTTTACATACCCTACCAGTCGTTCTCGCACAAATTTATATTGAAAATGTATTCGAAAAGCTGAAAAAAGTACACGTCTATTTACCTATGCACTTTAATATTAATCATTTCGTATGCATTTCTGATATGCTACTGTTTATTTGATAATAATTTAAGGAATAAAGCCCAAAATCATCTTCTACAACTTACTACATACTACTCTTTCATTAAGATAAGCCCTACGACGTCACATACTGTTAGATATACACACGCATATAATATTTATAGGTTGGTTTTTGTAGACACCAACCGTTAGTTTGCACAAAAGCGCCTTCCAAACTAATGGCGTCCCTGATGATGATGGAACAAGATTTACATATACAAAAAAGAATATGGCATGCAGGGGATGAAACGCGAATAGAAATCACCATGCCTTTTCCTCGTCGGCAGCGTTTCCCCAGTTGCCTAGTGACCTAACCGGAACCGAAATGCGAAAACTCTTGCGAATACGTTATGGATCTGAAACGCGGATGTCCCTAGTAGAAATTCAATTTATTTCGGATGCATCTATCAAATTTGAAAATGGCATGATATCGAATACGTCCTGAAAATAATAATTTTAAATTCCATCAAGTTAAAAAGATCATTCGGTGTGTATGCTGCGTTTGTATCTCTTACATTTTTAAACTTCATTCTCTTACACAGATCCTGTTTACAACACTGTTGTAATTTTATTTTCATGAATTATAGAATTGCAGTCTGCAAACGTCTCTTGTTTAATTTATCAATTTGCTTTCCAACTTTCGCGTTTCAGCTTGGAAGGATAATAGCAAAATAAACATTTATGCTAGGTCCTTGTTTACCTTGCTAATAGAAATTTAATACTCTAAGCAGCTATATTGGTTTGCATAAACGTGTATATAGTGCAAGTGTCACGTAGATGCATTTTCTGCTTAACGCATGAATCCACTTTAAAATTGTACTTGCTGAAGCAGGAAGCTGCAGTGGACTGTAATGACAACGGAAGGTATTTTCATTTGTGTTTGTTTGGACAAAAGCTATCCGTAATTAAAATTACCTACATAAATGCAATTACTAGTTTTGAATGCTTTTATCGTTGTAGTATTATCATCTATTTTAATAAACGTCTAGAATTTTACTGTTATGTGGAAAGTTTAAGAAATTACTGCAAATTAGTAGTAATGATTCAATCGATTACTATTTAATAAGCATTTGCATTTAAACGCTACAGAAGGAAAGTGATGTCCAGTTGCTCTAACACTGATTAAAAGAACATACTTTGTTTTATTAGACCTGTCATCGGCATTTATAACAGGAACATCCTGACCGGCTAGCTAGCGGTATTAATAGGGAGTCTCGTTATATTTAAATTTATAAACAAAACAATAACCAAATTGAAATTTTGAAAAACCCCCAGTCTCTGCTTCTACGTGGCATCGCTCTATCCAAGTGAGCTACCAGGGTCAACCAACAGCAAGATGATAATTTTTCTTCATAGGAACTATGTGTGTGTTGTGTGTGTGTGTTGAAGGAGGGTTTGGCCTCAGACTTAGTCTATTAGCCACAAAGTTAAGTTATAAAAAGAGGAATAAACAACTATTAAAACTAAATCGAAACGTTGGATGTTTTTATAAATTTAATAATAGCGTCATAAATGCATTTGTCCAAGGTACTCAACAGGCAAGCAATACTAGTAGGCAGGGAAACATTCATTTGAATCAATTCATCTACAAAATTGTTAGAGTAAGTTTTATATTTCTTACAGTGAAAAAATATATGATTCAAATCGGCAATGGACGTGTCATCGCAAGTACAAAGAGGACTTTCACAAATCCCAATTTTAAATAGATGTGCTCTAAAGCAACCATGGTTGAGTTTCATTCTAGTAATGAGAGAAGAATATGATCTACTAACATGAAAAGAAGAAATATGTGGGATTTTTTGAGGGAGTTCTGGATGAATAACAAAATAATGATTATTGGATTGTAAGGCGTAAATGGCCCAGCCTTCACGCCATTCCGCCCGAATTTGATGTTGGAAGAAATTGACAATATCATTAAATGGCTGTACGTTTTTAATTACTTGTAGATTACATGCGTCTTTTGCGGCTTTGTCGACAATTTCATTGCCAAGAATTCCGGAGTGGCCCTTCGTCCATATGAAATTAATTTTGGTTTGTTTTTTCTTTAAATTACATAATATAGTTTTAATATTGATGATAATATGATTATTATATTGTTTATAAGCGGAGCCTTCAATTGCTTGAAGAACAGATTGGGAGTCTGAAAGTATAGTTACATTTGGCAAATTATTGGCATAGCACCATTCTAAAGCAGATTCTATGGCTACTGCCTCCGCAGTAAATACAGAACAAAAATCTGGAAGTCGATATTGATGAACATCTGAAAAGTTAGCAACATAAAAAGCACTACCTGTGTGGTTTCCAATCTTGGAACCATCAGTATAAATGCAAATTCCACTATTGTTATCATGCAATAAGGACTTAAGGAGAGTATTATTCAATATACCGAAGTCTGAATAAAGCGGATATTTAACTGTAAATTTGGAAGTTATGATATGAAATGATTCTGTAAATAAAGGATATTTATCGCAAGCTATTAAATATGTATTAAACTTACTGGTATCAGTAAATGCAGCTGCCAATAGTGGGGATTTTTTTAACCGCCAATATGGATTGAGTAAGTTATGCGTACTTAGCGCAGAGATAGCCGAACATAGGAGTGTGTTAAAAGTTTTATATTTTATTATCATTTTGTTTGCTAAATATTTTCTTCGTATTTGTAAAGGAGGCTCTTGTGCTTCTGCCAGAATTGCATAGCATGGAGATGACTTCATGGCACCTATACACGTGCGAATGGCTTTATATTGTATTCTGTCAACGGCTTTCAAATTAGTATTTGATGCCGATCCATACACTACGCATCCATAGTCTATTATGGATCGTATGTATGATTTATAAAAAAGGAGTGCTAATTTTGGATCAGCTCCCCATCGAATTTTTGTAATGTATCGAAGCATATTTATACCTTTTTCACACTTATTTTTTAGGTAGTTAATATGTTGTGTCCATAAGAGCTTTTTGTCTAAAATTATGCCAAGGTATTTGTAGTTTTCAACTACTGGAAATTTTAGACCTCTTATATTAAGTGTGTTATTTATGTTCAGTCTATGCCTCGAAAAATACATTATTGCTGATTTTTCTGAAGACAGGGTGAATCCCACTGTCAATATCCATTGTTGGAGGCAATGAACAACATGGTTTAGCTTGCGTATACATTTTTGATACGTTGTTTGTGTCGTGTATAAGCAAATGTCGTCTGCATATTGAACAATTTTAACATTATCGTCTAGCATGCTATGCAAATCCGCAGTGTATATATTAAAAAGAATAGGTGATAGCACCGAACCTTGTGGTAAACCATTATGAACAACACGAGGACCGTGTAACACATTCCTATGATCTCTAATAAAGATTTTTCTTTGTCTGAATATAGCTAATATGTTGACAGCTATATTTACATCAATACCGAGTGCGACCAATTTATTGTGTAGTATGTCCAAATTAACAGCATCGTAAGCCCCTTTAATATCTAAAAATAAGCACACTACGTACGTGTTGTTTGAAAAAGCATTTTGTATATCAGTTACAAGATGCAAAATAGCATCCATAGTACCAAAACCTCTCCTAAATCCATACTGTGTTTTAGGAAGTATACCATTGTGTTCCAAAAACCACTCAAGACGTGCTTTAATCATTCTTTCCAAAATTTTTGTAAGACACGGCATGAGAGAAATTGGTCGATAAGAAGCAGCTAAACCTGGATCTTTAAGGGGCTTAAGAAGAACAGTAATTACAATTTCTTTCATGTGTTCGACAAAATCGTGTTTTAACCACCAATTATTGTACACCTCAAGAAGAAATATCTTAGCTGGACTGGGAATCGATCTAATCATTACATATGTAAAACTGTCAAGACCAGGTGCAGTGCTGTGTAAGGTTTCTAAAGCGACTTCTAAT
The DNA here is from genome assembly GCA_929113105.1 of Agrypnus murinus. Taxonomy (NCBI): domain Eukaryota; kingdom Metazoa; phylum Arthropoda; class Insecta; order Coleoptera; family Elateridae; genus Agrypnus; species Agrypnus murinus. The sequence goes on along the minus strand of OV816028.1, from coordinate 6,202,441 downwards.
TCTTCAAGGGCAAATGACTTATTTAAAACGTTAGAAGCCTCATTATTAGCCGATTGTACTATTTGCATTTGTTGACTTACAACATAAGATGGCCCGTAAGTATCTAATAATTCAGCTATCATTGAGTCTGAAAGAATTGTTCTTTTGAATTCAATTGTACTATTTTTAATTGCTTTTAAATATCTCCAGATTTCAGAAACTGGTGTATTTTTATTGAGCTTACCTAAAAATTCTTTCCAACTATTACGTTTTTTTTTATTGAATATCTGTTTAGCTTTAGCATCAACATTTTTGTAAGCTAAGTAGTTATCTAAGTTAGATAAGGTTTTATACTTATGTAAAGCATTTTTACGCAAAGACACTATTGCAGTGCATTCATCATCCCACCAAATTGGTTGGGTAACGGATGGTGTAAATGGCCTTTTTTTGGGCATTGATGCGTTAGCACCCTTGCATATGGCATTAGACAAAGCCAAAAATCTTTCTGTATTGTTTTTATAATTAAGATGCGTGATGTAATTGATCTCATTTAAAATTGTACTATGAAAAAGTGACCAGTCTGCTTTTTTATCATTCCATTTGGTTGTGGGATTAATAAAAAATGTGTTTGACGAGTTTGTAATAGATATACTGATTGGGAAGTGATCTGAACCCAAGGTGTCAGTTGTCACCTCCCAGGCTACTTTATCCACAATATCAGGAGACACCAGTGTTAAATCAACAGCGGAATTGGAACCAGGCGGAGATCCTATTCTAGTAGGACTACCATCATTCACCACTACTAGTTCAGAATTGTCTAGAGCTTCAACAAATGTAACGCCTGGAGCATCGTTAATGTGAGATCCCCAAAGTGAATGGTGGCAATTAAAATCACCACAAAAGATTGAAGTTTGATTACTGAATTGATTAAATAAGAGTTCCCAATCGTTAAGATAAACTTTTTTGTCGGGTGGTTTGTACACTGCAACTATAGTCATTTTTAAATGCATTAATCTAATTGCACATGTTTCAATATGTGGACTGAAATTCTGATTAACAGATATTTCACTGAAAGAAAGGCACTGATTAACAAATATAGCGACACCACCATACCCATCGTTTCGACACTTTTTAACTAAATTAAAACCTTTTATTTTAAAAATGTTATTACTGTGTAACCAGATTTCGGATACCACAATAATGTCGTGAGGATTGTCTTTTAAAAAGTTAACAAGAATTGCTTTTTTAGGACGAATAGAGCAAGCATTCCATTGTAGGATATTTAATGTATTCTTACTAGAAGAAAACGTCGACATCGCTAACAGTATCTGTATTACTTTCCATTTTATTATTCTCTAGGAGAATAGAAGATATAAGGGTTTCAACATTTGCTGCATTAAAACTTTGAGGGTCTGGAATAAGAGTACGAATATAATTTGTTATCTTAGAAATTAACTTTTCTTTATATTCCATAAATTCATCTCTATACGAATTAGGTATGATTGGTTTAGAAATAGTGGGGTGATTACTAAAATTAGCGAGGGGCGTTTGAGGGGGTGAACTTGCTTTCCGTTTATTACTTGCATTGGTCGAGATTTGGGATTTATAATTGTAAGGAATTTTTGGTTTTTTAATAAAGCTAGTACCTTGAGAATTATTCCCAACTGGTAGTTGTGGGAAATTATTTAAGGTATCAAGTAGGGAGAATCTATTTTGAGTAACAACTTTAGCATAAGGGTTATTTACTGTTATTTCCGCTTCCTTAAAAGACATGTTATTGGTTGCCATAACTTTCTTAATATCCAATTGTTTTTTATAACCAGGGCATTGTTTCGAAACTGTTGAATGATCTTTGCTATGACAATTAGCACAAAAAACATCTTTTATACAATCTCCATTCGTTTTCTCGTGTTCTTCTGCACATGTTTGGCATCTAAACTTACCGCGACATTGTGAATTTGTATGACCATACCGTAGACAGTTATAACACTGAACCACGGGATGTATGTAAGGTTCAACTATAAAATTGCACATATTAATTTTTATATTCTGAGGAAGTTTATTACCGAGAAAAGTCACTATTATAATTTGTCGGTCAACGTATTCAATTGTATTATCGCTTTTAATTTTCTTTCGTTTCATACGCTTAACATCAACGACAGGTACGTCTGTGATAATGTTATCTTTTAAAAAATTTTCGGAGAAATACGTATCAATGAGTTTAACGACACCTTTCTTTTGAGTATAATATTTAGGTATGTATGCTATTAGATTATTTTTTAAAATGCATTCATGGTTTATTAAATTATTAGCCATGTTAAAGGATTTAAATATAACTTTGACTCTATTTTTTCCAATTGTGTTTATGTCTATAATATCTTTTCGAAATTCAGGGACATCCTGAATGTAATGACCTACCCTGATAGGGAATAATCTTCCTATATTTTTGTCTTTGTGTTCCAGATATACAGAAAAGGGCCCGGAATCAGTATAAATATATTTATTATTTAAATCATACCTGATTACATCATTACGATCTTGGCTGCCATTGCCTGTTAAGGGCGGCTCATGGCCGCCCTGGCCTTCATTCATGATCCAACTAAAAGGATGAGATTACTCACTTTTATATTATTTATATAAATTTCTCAGATCGAATAAATTTTGTATATAAAAATAAGATTTGTAAAGTAAATAATATTTTATTTATAATTTATCTGCACGCACGTGAAAAGCCGTATGCATTCAACGAGTGAAAACTCAAGACTGTCATAGGAACTAGACGATTGCACTCTTATAAGGTGTACTAGATAGAGTCTGCTTTATCAAGTTTTTAATAGATCGGAAGTTTGTCGACAACATATCAAACCATCAAAGCTAATTTAGATTCTTTTAATAATCCTATATAAGGCAATAATTTTTAATTTAAGGTAAATATTAACTATTCATTAATGTTTTCCATTAAATCAAGTTATAAATGTAAATTCGCTTAGGAAAATGATCACCATCTATCTCTCGGTGGCATCGCTATATCCAACATAATAGTATTTATTTAGGAACCGGAAAACGTCTACTACAAAATAAACCGCCGCCGTTAAACTCAGAATAACCGAAATAGAAATAAAACGCAATAGTTCACAAAAGGAACAGAAAGAATTTTATTTTTAAGTAAATCCAGAAACAATGTAATAAAAGATAAGTCAATGAATAAAAATATACATAAATCAAAAATCAAGTCAATAATATATTTGTACACATAAATCAAATGTTATTCACTATACCGTATATATTAACTAATCTTTAATAATAAATCAATCGTAATCAATAATCAATCAGTTCATAAATTACCAAAAATTACGTTGTATCTACTTTTAAAGAAAAGCAGATACCTAATATAAACAGAAACTTTTTCTGCGGAAAAGGTAGCATTAAATTAAGTCGTGCAACAATGTTAATATTCTATTTCAGGGCAAACTAAAAACGCGAGAGGAAAAATACAAATTCTATAGTATGAAACAAAAGGTAATAGTAGTAATGTGAAAGATAAAGGTGTTTTCTGTCCTCCCCCTAATGTTAGCTTGAACCAGTTTGCTGGGTTAGCTTGGAAAAGTTTGTCGTTTTAGATGCCGTCGGGTCCGTTGTTTACAACGACAAGAAGGAAAGTCTACTAAAAAATATTCTACGATTATTAATCAAAAATTTTTCACAATAGAACAACTTACGAGTAGTTGATCTTCAACTTGTCTATAATCAGAAGCCTTCTAGGTACGGTATGATTTTGTCTCTGGAATTTAAGCATTATATTTCCTACAAATGCAAGCAATGGATTGAAACAAATATAATTAGTAATTTGTAGTTTATCCAATTTCTTGAAATGAAGTGATGGATAAAGCCCAACAAAATGGGTATCTAGTGCCAGACACGGATTGTACCGCCGAATTACCGAGAAAATCTTGGTTGGCCGGTGGGTTCGGAGCCGAACTCGGCCGCCTCGGTCAAAGTTGGTTACATTTTGTTTTAAATAAAGAAAATAGCTTCATTATTTTTTGGGGGAAAAACTGCATTAGAAGCACTTCGGTGTGTACGTTAAAGATTTAGATCGTTGGATAGATCTCAACGAGTAGATGCTTACTATACAGAAATGATTTCAAATTGCGTCAATTGGCATTTTTAAGCAGCTCGAAAACTTGTTTCCGATATGAGTTAATCTTCTAGTATCTACTCGTTGAGATTTATCCAGCGATATACATCTTAAAAATGCACATCAATCTCGACATAGTTACTTACTTACCCCTTGATTAATGCTTAGTTGGATCTGAGAAAAATATAATAAAATGTAAAATTTTGAAATTTGAAACAATGAATTAATGGCGATTTCTGGAAATTTAAGATCTTTACTTTAAAAATATAAACTGAAACTCTAAGATTCTGAAATAGGAAAATTTTCAACGATAAATTTAAAAACATTAATCTCGGTATTCAAGGTCAAATAAGATATCACCCAGTAAATTTCGTTTACCCTTTTTAAGCTGACTCAGGTTTATAGTAATAGAGCATGAGATAAAAATATTTAATTCAACCTTAATAACTCCTGTACCTGGAACAAGACTTACTACTAAAGCATTTGGACTTCTGCAACTCTGTATGAAGATAAGAACAATGGATACTTGTATGAACATCAAATAAAAAACATAAATAAATTCAAACACAGATTTTTATTTTTATTGTGGTTAAAACGAAAATCAAAATTCAAAATAAACACACAACACAAGTGTTTAAGCAAAAGAAATTCAAAATTAGGAAAATCTTCCTAGAGTTTGTTCAAGTGTTTTAGGTCTTAGTTACAACCTGACAATGGGGGTTAAAACTAGTATCCACTTCAACAAACTAACATAAAATAAATTTATCAGTCAATAAAATAATTATTTACAAATACTAAATGAATTTATTAAACTAAATTGAATTATCTTTGATAATAAACAAATTCAAAATTTGTTATCTCTTTGTTATTTAAAAACAATCCAAAATGATCAAAATCAAATTCTAGATTTAAATAAAAATTGTCTTTATAACTTTATAGTTCTTTATGTGAACAAAAGCTTTCACTTTCGAAGTACCTTGTATATAATCGTCCGGATCCTTTTAAAATCTTTTATTAAATTTCTCCAATTGCATTGTTGGTAATACAGAGTGTTTCCAATAGTCAGCTGACCGATCTTCCAAATAAATCGATTTTTCAAACCAATAAATAAATCTTCTTTATTTTGTTTAAATAATATTTACAATCCCAAATAATTATTTATATATGGAAATATGTCTTCTTTATATTATAAACAGGTAACTATTCCATAAATACTTTGTTTACATTCGACGTATGTTTATCAAAACATGTGGTTATGACTTAACCTTAACTTAATAACTTAAATCTTATTTTTTTTAGAAAATCTTATACGAGTCGACGTGGACTTTTCAAATACGTTTTGTCGACTAAACTTGTTATATTTCCAAGGGTCTTTTATATATTTTCACAAAACAATTGACGACTATGACAAAATTCCACAAACAAAATCTAATCACTACATTCGTGACGTCAGAGGATAAAAACATATGTTTAAAATTAACATTAATCTTAAATCTAGAAAAACAGAAATATAGCTGGCAAAAAGACGAACAAATTAATGTAATCCACTTATAGTCTAAAATCAATCATAACTGAGAAAATCAACAAAAATGATTAACGATGAAAACTTCATTAAAACTCAGATTACAATGGAAACTCATTATCTCCAGTTACATCTTTACAAGAAATGAACACATAGCTACACTAGGTAACTCATACACATAAAACTTATATAGGAAAATATTTACAATAAAAGAAAAACTCAAATAAAAATCTGTTTACACGTTTTAGGAGTTCAACGATGCTATACAAGATCCTATACAAATATCAACATAAATGAAATCAAATTATGCTCAAACTTGTCTAGCATACAGTCCTCCAAGTGCTTGTATTCAAACAACGATGAAGAATATTCTATTAAAATCAAAATTTGAAAAACCTCCATCATATCCAGAACAGCTGATTTTCCTTAATGATTAATACAAATCCTTTAATTACAGGAATTAATAAGTTAAATGTATTGTTATAGACATCATAATAATGACCTGTATTACATATTTCCAGTGAAATGTAATCTCGAAATTGGTTCAGCTTACTAGGATAATGAAAATACTATCTGCGGTCTCATCATCGGCTCATTAAATTTAAGAAAAGATAAAATCTTCTAAAGAAATGGGCAAACTATCCTAAACATGTAACATGGGTTACATACACCATGTTTTACTACAAAACAATCAAATTAAATGATATTCCTTTTTATAAAATATCCTTTTTAATAAAATTATGTTAAATATTATCGATACCTATCATGGTCCGATTTTTACTATTTTTACTTGATAAACCTATCTCTAATCAATCATGTAGTCTTTAGCATGAATAAAACTACTGTCCTAGCATGTACATCTTTTCATTTGCTGCATGAATAATTATATAAATGCTATCTGGGTAAACCCGATACCTATCGTAGCCTATTGATTATTTTTACTATGTCGTAAACTCATGGAATCTTCAAATAGATGATCCATATCATCGCAATATATTCGAGGCTTACAATGGCATCCACATTGTACATGTACTTCATATAATGCATCATACCAAATCAACGTTTGTTTTTTTGTTCAAAGCGTAAATTTCCGATCTATAGTTAACTGCAATAACATCCAAAGTTCCAAAAGCAGTTCTTATAAATTTGCAGTTGCCAGTAAATCTAGTAAATGTTGAGATCCGATGTTGATTAGAAGGCACACTAAATTACTTTGCATCTTTTTTAAATACGTTGTAAATTATACATTGCTTTCTTCTTTTCTTTTAAGTTTATGCAGTAGTAGTGCACGTAAACTTTTTGAACTTTTGAACGTACATTGTTTTTGCTTTTTTCGTTTGCTCAAATAAATTAATGCACATGAACACAATAAAGGTTTAATGAGCGTCTAGTTTAATATAGTTAGTAAGGATTAATATACTTGAATTAAACTTTTATTTTACGCACGAATACAACTGTTTTTTAGACAATTACAATTATCATATCGTCAAGATTGTGTTGTATCATAGCAACGAGGGAATGTTTAGAAATATGTAATACGTAGGAAAAGTATTAAGTATTAATTAGGTATTAAAAGTTTAATAGACGTTTTCCAAAAATTTGTTTATAAATAAAAATTTTAAACCGCTAGAGGAATAAGATTTTAGTATCCATTTTATATGGTGTGTATCCAAGCAAATAAACATGACTTTATAAGGCAAAATTGAATAAAACCTTTCGTTTTTCGAATTTGAAAACTAAACAATACGTGTTTTCTGTTCAAGACAGGCTTTACTACACTGCTGCTCATGACAGAATGACTTTACTTCACTACCGTTCACAGAAGACCTTAACTTGACAGAAGATTTAATTTCTAGCTTGTGAGTAAATACACACAAAGTATTATACAACCTACTATATTAAGAAACATCGAAACAATCATTAACTTTATACAAAATAATATAGTCATGAAAACAGTTTCGCAAATATGAATTGATCATGTTCTTTTAGTAAAGAGAAATGTTTGTAGATTAAATTAAATTTAAAACTGTTAAATAATTACATTACTTAATAATTCAGAAAACTAACGTTTATTAAATTACCTACTATTATAAATAATACTATAATATAACTGTGTCTTATTATAGAATTTATAAATTTTTATAAATATTTGGTTAAAAGTTTGCTAAATACGTATAACAAATGAGTTACGTAAAAAATGCTGATTAATAGATGATGATTATGTTTCAACATATTTTAACAAATTTATTTAACATAGATAAATAATATTTAAAACCCTAATTAAACAAAAAGAAACTCGAATCGATGTTAGTATAAAGAATTTATAAAAACCTAAAATACTATTTCTTTATGATTTAATCACACGTTAGTGTGAGTTATCTTAAAAGTTAACTCCTTTTATGTCATCTATAAATTACGATACGTCAGGTATTGTTACCTGCTTTACCGGCAATCACGTGACAGGATGAGGTTACAATTCTGAACAAATAATATCAACAGATGATGATGATGATGATTAATTAAGACACAGTTTTAATCAATGCAAGTGCTTTTTAATTTATTTAATAAAAAAATCAAAATGTAGATAATACCTGTAAACCTTAAACAGCCTCTTAAACAAGTCCAAAAAATTACTTCTCAGGACAAGACTGTCCAAGAGAAACTGTCCAATCAAGAAAGAAGAAAATCAAGAAGTGAAAAGACTGTCCAATCAAGAAACAAATGAAATCCACTCTTTTGATGAAACTATCACAAATGTTCTCTAACCATAAAACTTGATTTTACGTACAATCGAATAAAAAGAATTTTTACATATTCAAAACAATACGAGTAAATAATTAACATTTGGCCAGGAAACTATAAACCATTAATATATAATTGTTCTTTTGAGTACGATCCACAATTCGAGAATAATTGACTTGATAAAACTTAAGATTGTTGTCTTGAGATGGCTCTCAGCCTCTCACGATAAGCAATTTGCCATATTAAATGATTACTTCAATTATTCGGTTGTCAAAATTGATCAAGCGATTCATTTCTTAAACATTATACGAGCCCTAATTCATAATAGTTGGACCAGTATTTTTTTACATATTTTCGTAAAACAAAGCAATGTTTCGCAGCTACTTTTATGTTAAAAGAAAAATTCTAAATGGAAAGTGCAACTATGGTATTTTATTAATTAATAAACAAGATTACATTAAATTCTGTTGGTTAATAAAAAAAAATATTTAATTTCTAACAATAACACCTTCGTCATAATAGTTGGACTAATCAAAAAATAATACATATGGTTAATTTTCCTTACATTTAATATTTTACTCCTAATATAATATATTTACGTCGTGGCATTGAATTTACAAGTCCCTGGCAATATTCCGGTGTAAAAGAGATCCAGATAACCCTGAGCTTGTCCTTTAACTCGCGCTTCGTGCGTACTGGATTCTTTCGCAATTCTTTTTTCATTCTTCCCACAGCGTCTCGATTGGAGACAGATCGGGGCTAGATGATGGCGACTCTAATAGCGGAATATTATTCTTTGCTATCCAACTCTTACTTTTTTGAGAAGTATGACACGCAGCGCCATCCTGTTGAAATATGTATACTCCATCAGAAGTCTGTAGGCGAAGAATGGACGGTACAAGATGTTCTTGAAGAATTTTTACAATGAAGTATTTACAATGCCATCAACAAAATGAAGATTACCAACTCCTTTTGCCGACATGCATCCCCATATCATGACTGAGGCTGGGAATTTAACGTTCTGGTTAAGGCAATCTTTGTGAAAAGGCTCATTTTGCTTTCGAAGCACTCTACTCCTATCATCTCCAGTGCAAACTTCAATACGTGATTCGTCGCTCCATATGATGCTGTTCCATTGATGTTGATCCCAATTTTTGCGACTCTTAGCCCACTTCAATCTATTTTTGCGTTGCAAATCAGTAAGCAATGGCTTCGATTTTGCCTGTTGATTTTTAAAAAAATTTAATAATGTTTATCTTTAATGAAAATTGTTCAACTTACCTTATAAAATCCGTAATTAACTTTTTGAAATGCTCTTAGGTAGTACTTGCCGACACCACTCTACCCAGTGCATTCCCCCATTTTGTTGATATTTCATCCGTAGAAGAACGATGATTTCGTCTAATTATTGCTGTTAAAATGCGGTAATCTGCTGGTGAAAAAGTTGATGGGCGTCCAGTCTTTTTTTTAAGTCAACTAAGCCGCTTTGTTTATAATATTTAATAATATTCCGAATCGTTGAACGTGATAAATTTAATTCTATTGCGATTTTATACGCAGATTTACCGTTATTCGATAAATGAATTATTGCTTTTCTTAAATCAGTAGATAAAGGCTTACCACGCGCCATGATTGCTATGAACTGACGTATGTTACTTGCAATTGTTCTCTTTGATCCAATTCTTTCTTTTTTGAAATAATTCACTTTAATGTCAATACAAGTACATAAACTCACTTAGACCAACTATTACGACGAGATTGAATATTGTTAGAAATAAAATATCTTTTTTGTTAGCCAACCGAATTCAATGTAATTTTGGTTATTAATTAATAAAATACCATAGTTGCAGTCCCCATTTAGCAGTTTTTTTAATACAAAAGAAGCTGCGAAACAGCGCTTTGTTTTACGAAAATATGTAAAAAATTACTGGTTCAACTATTATGAATTAGGGCTCGTATTCCCAAACTAAGATGATTGCTTATAACAATCTGCCGGTAAACTGCTGGCGGCTCCTGAACTCTTAATACAGTATCTTAATACAGAAACCATATGAATAGTCACTGCATCTAGTCACCTAGGCAAGCTGGTCGACCAGAGTAACGCAAACCCCCGCCATATTGGGGCAGAGAAGAGTGATTTTTAATAATGGACAAATAAAAAACCACATTTTACGTATTTGATAGATTAGAGGTTTAAAGTTTCAGAATAAGAAAAACTTTTTAAACTAAACGTGGATTTGATTAAATTCAATACAGAACAAATAATGAACAATTTCGTGCTTCGTTTGCCCCAATATGGCGGCGGTTTGCAGTACTCTGGTCGACCAGCTGGACTAGGTAACTAGATGCAGTGACTCTACATATGAAAGCTATCAGACGCCATCTAGGCCAAAGATGGTGAACAAGATGAGCTTTAAATATGGACAACCATACAAGAAGTGTAAACAAAAGGAGAAAAAAGAGAAAAAACAAGAAGGCGCTGAAAATGACGTATTAAAGAGAAATCAAACCACTCACTTTTCAATAGGCCTTTAGATATTCTTGTAGTAAAACCTATATAATCTAATAGTTTGTCTAGGGAATCCGTTAATACAGAAAATCCGCCACTAGCCTTTGGAATTTTCCAACCAAGAGAATTTCACACGCACAGACTATGCTGTAAAACTCTTTTATTTCATACTGTGTCACATTTGTCAGTTTTACGTCAAACTTTTTAGTCCAGAACATGCGATCTTACGGTCTAGTATGATTGTAATAGTAATTTACGTTATAAGTCCTGGAAATGGAATTTTACAGTCGAGTAAGATGTTACGGACAAGGCGACGAAGGAGCCGAGTCCGGAACATCGAAACGAGACTGTAAGACAACTTCCAGGACGTATGACGTAATGCGTTTTATTTCATACTGCAATTATTGGAATATTACACTATTAAATCTTCACTTATTTATATTTGAAAAATATAATATTAGGCATTGAAACAGACATAGCCCTATCAGACACATCTCATGCTTCCCTAAACAAACACCTCACAGCCAATATTATAAAAAATGTAAATCAACCTTCCTTCAATCATCCCAATTATAAAACTATCAAATCTATCAATGACAAATCACGCAAAAATAATATTATATTCACCAGAGCAGACAAAGGGAAAACAGTAATTGCCATTAATAAAATAGATTATATAGAAAAACGAATAATTTCCGGAATACTGGAAAATACACTTTACTTAAGAAAGATCCCACCAACCATTATCAAAAAGAATTAAAAAACTGTTTAAAAAATATATCCATCATTAACGACAGAGATAAACAAAGGTTATTACTTATGAATCCACAAGCACCGAAATTATATTCTTTAGTTAAATTACATAAACAAAATTATCCCATTCGACCTGTAGTCTCATTTGTTACAGCCCCGTCCACAAAAATTTCTAAAAAACTAATAAATATAATTATTAAACACACTAAATTCAAACCTAAACACAGTATCAAGAACTCTTACGAATTAATAAATAATATAAAAAATATCACTATCCCTAATAATAGTAAACTGATTTCTTTTGATGTCCAAAATCTTTTCCCTTGTGTTCCTCCGCAAGAAACTATTAATTTAATAAAGATTATGTTAGAAAAGAATAATACAAATCCTATAGTCATAGATGAAATAATAAATTTATTAAATATTTGCACTAATCAAAACTATTTTAAATTTAACGATCAAATGTACAGCAGTAATGAAGGTGTAATAATGGGTAACCCCTTAAGTCCTCTTTTAGCAGAAATTTTCATGGATTTTTTAGAATCCCAGATTTTCAATAACCCCTCTACAAAAAACATATTATTTTGGCATCGATATGTAGACGATATCTTAATGTTTCAATGGTACTAATAGGCAATTAGATGTACTCTTTCAATTTATTAATTCCATCAACAAAAACATCAAATTTACAATAGAAAAAGAAACCGAGAATAGCATTAATTTATTAGATCTAAACATTAAAAGAACCAACAATAGACTAGAATTTTCAATCTACCATAAAGATTCACACACCAACACTACCATCCATAACTCCTCATTGCATCCAATACAACATAAATTAGCGAGCAGCTGCATATAACTCTATGATCCATAGACTTGTTAATGTTACTATGTCTACAAATGATTTTATATCGGAACTAAACTTAATTAAACAAATAGCTGTCAATAATGACTACGATCACAAAATAATAGACAAAATACTTTCCAAAAAACTATTCAATAAAGCCATTAACATGGTTTATCCAAAAATTAAAAGCACAGAAACACTTAAATTTAAAACATTAACATATATAGGATCATCTTCTATTAAAATCTCAACATTTCTCAAAAAACAAAACATAAATGTTGCTTTTAGTACAAATGATAACCTATCAAAGTTTATCAAAAATAATAAAGACAAAACCGATAAAAACAATAAGCAGGGGTCTATAGTTAACATGTAGTGATTGCCAAAAGTTCTATTTAGGTCAAACAGGTAGATCGTTTAATAAAAGATTACAAGAACATATTAGTTGCTTCAGAAATAAGAAACAAGAATCAACTTTTGCCAACCATCTTATAGAAGAACACCATAGTTTCAATAATAGTTTAGAGATTTTACACATAGAAAATAAAGGTAAAAAACTTAATTTACTAGAAGCCTTAGAAATTAATAAAAATAAAAAATCTGATTACATGTTAAATGATCAAATAGATATAAATAATTCACCACTGTTAAATTTATTTCTTTGAAAGAATTTGTTAATACCTAGAACATCTCACCTAACTGTAAATGTATTGTATCTTATTCTAGGTACAAGCTGTAATCCTTTAACAATACCTGTTTGTATATATATTTTTACCTTTTACACCTTAGAAAATAGATTTCGTTTTAACCAGTCTTTATCTGAAGAAGCTACTGTGTAGCGAAACGACAGTTATTGGAATATTGGTTTAATTAAAAAAAATTATATAAAATAAATTTCCGAATGCAAAATATGGACATCTATGAAGAACGAGTTTCCATGGTAACTGATTACGTACTAAAACATTGTCCAGTTGATTGATTGTATTTGCGTCCGGTAAAATTCTTTACAGTCACAAGTGACTGTAATAGTTATTTACGTGCCAAGCTTTGTAAATTAATCTTTACGGGCGAGCTGGAAAGTTTGTGGGGCGAGCGACGAAGGAGCGAGCCTCCATTAATCCAGCGAGCCCAGTAAAGACTAATTGCAAAGCGTGTCGCGTACAAACTTTTATTTCCACCTTTACCAGCATTTTTTTATAAGTTGTATATTTTTTATAAAAAGATATTTTGGAATCAAAGGCGGTAGCACAATTTATAGCTAGGCGTTGCCATGGTGTTGTGGTTACGCAACACATTAGTTGCCATAGCTTTTTGTTGATGAGCATTGTAAAATTTTACAGGTCTCTTTTAGGAGCCCGTAAAGTTTTACATGGCTGTGGCTGTAATTACTCATTTACTTAGATACATAAAGGCCTGTAAAGTGGCACTTACATAGAAGGGGGAAATAAAATTTCTTACAGGCATACTAGACCGTAAAATCGCATGTTCTGGACTAAAAAGGTTGACGTAAAACTGACAAATGTGACACAGTATGAAATAAAAAATTTTACAGTCTAGTATGACTGTAAAGAATTTTACCGGGCGCAAATACAATCAATCAACTGGACAATGTTTTAGTACGTAATCAGTTACCATGGACACTCGTTCTCCATAGATGTCCATATTTTGCATTCGGAAATTTATTTTATATAATCTTTTTTTTAAATTAAAGCAATAATTCAATAATTGCATTATGAAATAAAACGCATTACGTCATACGTCCTGGAAATGGTCTTACAGTCTCGTTTCGATGTTCCGGACTCGGCTCCTTCGTCGCCTTGTCCGTAACATCTTACTCGACTGTAAAATTCCGTTTCCAGGACTTATAACGTAAATTACTATTTAAAACCAATAAACCGGAAGACTGGAAAAATCTGTTTAATATTTTATCCGCAAAATTTTTCTAAATATATTATATTATCACTTGCAACAATTAAAATAAGCTGAATTATTTAAGAAAAAGATAAATAAAACGAAATAATTCTATGAAACGCCTCTGATAATAAAAAATGCACAATAAAAAACAAAGAAAATCTATCATAAATAACGGGAGGCTCTGAAAGTACTAGTGTTGCCTAAATCTAAGGGAAATCGAGCTCCAAAGCGATTTAAAAATCGAAATTCGTTAAAATAAGTACGTAACAGCCTGAACAGATCAATTCCAGTAGTATATCTATCTCTATAATCGTTGCGTGACAAAGGCTACTTGAGTATTTTATTCATAGGTATTGGTGGAATACGGTGGAGACTGAAAATATTTAATTAGTTGGCAATTTCTTTAGTAGTACTACTTCTAAAATTGTACTGTTGTTGGTTGCTCCTACAAAGGCGCAGTGACGACTCTTGTCGCCGTAGGTAGCATACATATGTATTCATATACCTTATATGTCTCTAGAACTTCATTATTTAAACTAATGTTTCATTAATTAATTAGCATTTGCGTTGGTTTTTAGCAGTCACAACAAAGTAAGTGTGTAAGTGAGTAAACTTTACTAACTTTGTATTTCTTTCAGCTAATTTCTACAAATTAAAATAATTAATTGGCATAGCGATTTCGTTTCTTCACACAATCAGTTGTCGTGCAAAATAGTGAAAACATGTGCACTAATAATCAAAAAATCACTTGGACGGTTTGTCATATATTTACGTTGCTTGCACTACCTGACGTCATAATCATCTTTCAGAGTGATTGGTGAATCATTGATGTTGTTCATTGCAGTAGTAGAGATAATTCATGCCTCATGTCTGTAGCATCGTACGTTTAATTTAGATAATTATGTATACTACTAAATTAAAAACAAAATCAACTCCTTGCAAGGTGTAGGCTTTAACGGTGTTACTTCGTTGGCGAATTTAAGTTGTTTGGAATTCATTAAATGGGCCGTATACCTATCTATAATATTTCGAAATCATTTTCAGTTAGTTAGTTTTTCAATACTTATAATAAACTTAATACAAACCTTCTATTATAATATAAATCTATTATAAATTTATTTCTTGTTATAATAAATATAAAATGAAGCTGATTTCTGGATTTATTTCTGATCATATTTGACAAATATATAATGTATTTTGTTTCAGTTACCCTTGTGATAAAAATGTATTCTAAGAAAAAACTGTATGTTGAGAATAAACATGTTTTATTTTAAGAATTCATAATTTTATTGCTACATTTTCACCGAGCGAGTTTTATAAAAATTAACTATGTTACGGAGTTGTTTGTTGAAGAGTACAAACAGTTCAAACAGTTAGTAAATGCAGTTTATAGTATTTTATTGAGTTCAATGCATTGAAATTCACCTTTTTATTCTTTAGTATAATGTAATTAAAACTTCTATTGCAAGTAACTAATAGTGTTTAAAAATCTTTTGTTACAAATGTGTTTTCTTTGTTGCTTTTTAAATTGTGTCAACAAGGGGTAAAGTTTATTAAAGCGTTTATGATAATAACAATACGGCATTTGGGAACATTAAATTGTTTGTCGCACAATCTTTAAGATGCTTCTAGGCCTATATCTTTTTGGCATTATATTGAGTTAATTTAACAATCGACACATATCAACTTTTTTCAAATTGATAACATAATTGTTACTACGATCGTTTAAATAAAATTTAGTGGCGCTCAATATTTTCTTTAACTAATTCTTATTCCTTTTTAAACTAGAAATCAGTAAGTTTCTGAATTAGCACCTAGGATCTGAGAATATTTTTCTCAAAAACAATAAAAGTCTGGTTTGGAAGCAAAAGCCGCTTCGTCTGTAACATCATTGTGAAGTGAACATTATAGTTTCTTAATTTTTAATTTTTGTCGGTAAAGATTGGGCTTATCTATTTAATTCTCCTTTCGATGTTACTAAAATTGTTAGATTTAGCGTATTCGGCTCAATGTACCCAGAAATTACCAGTGTCATGGTCATTTTTAGTGATAGTGCTCTGTAGCTTTTTATTTATTTTAAGTTAAATATTAATTATTATTAATTAGTTTTACATTAAGTCCTATTATAATTATAATTATAATTATATGGATTTGCATTAATTATAATTAATGCAAATTCATATAAAGAAATTTTCACCCAGGTCTGCCTCTCTCGAAGCGGACGTTCTAACAACAAATGACAACTTTTCTATATGAATTAGATGATTACAAGTATGGGTCCCCAGTCAGGATGAAAGTTAGTCTATACGGATTTACATTTATAATACGTTTTATGTATTTAATTAACGAAAAAGATCGCTTCTTATGTACCCACGCAGAAAATCGGTCAAATAAATACTGAGATGTACAAGCCCGATACCTGTTTCCACGAAATCGCTCGATAACTACGTCAGGCTATTTCGATGTTCCGCCTGTCATCGGATAAGACGCGAGATGTATGCTTTAAAATAGCTGCAGTTCGTGCAGCACATTTAGTGTGTTTTTCACTAGCGTATAGAGATTGTAATCGCCGACATACGCTGTTGTTATTTCTAGCAGTTGTAATTTACTGTAGCATTTTTAAACACTGCGCGCGTATAGTTTAAAAAATGATGATAATATAACCTAATATAAAAATATATAACCTATAAACAATATTAGTAAAGTAATCAATCAATCCATTTCTGTACGGTTTTATAATAAAATTAATAAATTTTGTTTCAAATACTTTTTATAAATACATTTATTTTAGTTCTTATGGTTATTGACGTGCAATGAACCAATCTAAAAATCAAATAGTGTTGTTTTAGATTTTCTATTGTGTTTTAGAAAAAAATAATCTTCTCTTATCATGAATGTGGTTTGTATTTTATTTAAAAAAATATATACAATAAAATTAAAATTTTAAATTATTTTATTTTATGCGTAATTATTCTCCATGAATCTGTTTTTAAATTTTATAAAAGAGTGATGTAATTTACATTGAAATTGTTTTGCTAATTATTATTATTAACTAAATATTAATAATAATTTAAAAATCATTTATAATTCAATAATAAATATATTTGATTTTTTAATTAATTACTTATTTATAATTAAATACTAACGTTATTAAATAATATTAGTAAATTAAGTTAGTTTTTCAATTAGGTGTAATTTTTAAATCTTTATTTTAAAATAGTTATTTAATGTTATTTTAGTTCTTTTCGGTTTGAACTGTGCACCATAATCTACTAGGTTATACTACTACCAAACTTATTTCCTTACAAATACCATACGCTTTTCCAGTCTTTTCCAAAAATTGCTTCGGCTAAATTAATTTTCTTGTGAAAAGTCTAACTTTCCACAAATTGAGACTCTCAGGCGGGTCGCTTCAATATGGCACTAAGTGAATATATAAATTTAGTAACACAGTAATATACAACAAATATAAGCAATATTTCATCAATACACCATAAATCTATTCAATAAATTTAGCAAAATAAAGAAATAAAAGAAAATTTAAACTTGGATGCCAAAATTCTATTTATTATCAATCTTAAAATATTTTCTTTATTTGGGAATTAATACCTCTTGGTATCAACATACTTACTGTAATCAACTATAACTACTGTTAAAAAACTCACTCATGAAATGAAGAAAGTATGTCATTGACCTCTTTCAAATATTTAATTATAAGTTGAATTCTAAATCCAATTATTTGTCTAATCGTGGTAAGTCAATTAATTTTATAATTACAGTCTACATCCATTTATCAAATCCAGTCCTAAAGTTTGATTATTATATTTTTATTGTCAAATAAAAAACCATAGCAAAATAAAACGTCACTTGAATAAATCAAAGCACTTGTTATTATTAATAGAATCACTTGTATTTAATAATCTTTCTTAAACTTTGAACATTTTGACGTTTCACAAATAAATAACCTCAAAATTTTGACGTATGTTTTGTTAACATGTTTTTTAACTCAAAACATAACCTTAAAATTATTTTATTGCTTTGCACTCGAACTGCACTTCTCTAAAGAATTAGATTGAAACAGAGATTGGTAGAGAAATGGGCGGGTTTTTATACTTTTCTCGAAAGTAATTGAACTTAACATAACCAAATTATTGTTTATAAATTTTAATTTACCGTAAAAATAATTAGATAAAGTTATAGATTGTCAAATTCCTATCTAATGATATATAATACTTAAATTTTCATAACAAACCTCCATTGCATGTCGATGGAACCTACTTTTAACACAACTATTTATTAACCTATTTACATAAAAATACCATTTCATACCTTCCTATCTTCACAAATCTAAACCTTATATGCTAAAAATTCTTTTTTTTTAAATTACTATTATTATCATAATTATCTGCAGTATTTGTTAAAATATTAACAAATCATTTTTTTGGAAAAAATTTAATATTTATAATTATAAATTATGATAATATTTAATTTTCAGGTATTTTTATCAAATAAATATATATCGAAGAGATTTATCTGTAAAACTAAACATATTTAAATACAACTAACCTCCCATTACGAGAAACGTAAAAATTACTAAAAAGCAGAGTTTATTTATTTAATACCAATTTATTCATCTTTACAATCCCTTCTTTCTAATTTTTTCTATACAGATGTACATAATATTTTATCCCAGAAAGCTTGTTTATGCTTTCAACGTTTTATTTCATCTAACTTCATTTTTCAATTTTGATAAATTTTTACGAAATTAAAAACAGAATCTTCAGGCAAGAAATGTTCTTGTTTATGACAAAGTTCAATTCTATACATGTAAATAATCTCTGAAAATTAATTTTAGTCTCGAAAACAGCTGAAAACAAGGAGCAGGAAAATTAATATTCCGTGTGATGTAGTCAGGTTCAGCAACAGAGTTCTTGTCGGTTTCAGATTTCCTAGAACTTGTTTTTATTATTTACCAACTTCAGCATACACGTTGAACATTTAATTCATCAAAAGAAAAAGCTTATATTTATATATATATATATATATATATATATATAACGTCATAAGTCACAATAACAATTTGTCACTCTAAAATGGACTAAACATTTTCGCAACTCCTAAATGAAAAGCAATTTTCCACTTTGTATAGAAGCACGAAGGAAATATATGTATTACGTGTTGTTGGGCGAAAATTGTTCTTTGGAAAAAGGTGTTTCGAATTTATTTTTGTTTCCTTTTTGTCCGTTTTGGGTTTTAACGTTATTATGGGCCTGTTCTGAAATAGTTAATGTTTGGTTGTAAATTATATTTTATAACTGCTGCATGAATGATTAAAATCCACCGAATGGTCACAAGGGGTGGGTTATAGAATGCCCTGGGAATTAATTAAATAAAATATATTTGAAGCTATAGTTGTTTGCATTTATTACATTTGTAGTTGGTAATATGAACTGTATTAAAGCATATGTTTGTTGAATATAAACGTTTGTATATCCATTAATTTAGTTTATTCAAATATTTGTTTCAATATTTAATTAAAGAGTTTAATTAAAATTTTATAAAGTTTTGTTTTTAATCAAAACTTTCATTTTATATCCAATATAACTGTAGAAATACATTATTATATTGTATTTGTGTTTGCATGAGATTTATACAACGAAAATGTATCGAGTTGTCTTGTCTGTCTAAAAAGAACTCTTGATTTATACTTAAACATTAACATTTTAGTGTAATATTCAGCTGCAAGTATTTACGGTTACTTGTATTCTCACACCGAACTAAGGGCATTAGAATTTGATAGCACATTCGCTGAAGGAATAGTAGACGTGGAAACTCCTCGACGCAGTGTTCATACAAAAAAGCTTGCTTACGGAGGCAACTTTCCCGGTAGATAGTTATTCTTAATAATAGTTTACTGTGACGATACCGATTCTTTTTATATTTATCTTTACTTTTAATATTTGTAAAAAGGGAAATCTTTATTTAATTAGTTTATTCAAATCAATCAGTTTATATTGTTTTATTTAATCAATATCTCTAACACCTATATCTAGATACTGAGATGTTTATTATAATAAAATTTGAGATTTATTTGTAATGAAAATAATTGCAAACTACTTATCTTTAGAAAGACCCACGTTCGGGCAAACCAATAAACTACGAGATGATTTAAACTTGAATAAATAAATAACTAAAGATTTATAACTTTAGTTGACTCGGCTAGCTTTAATGAGATAAAAATATTACACCACAATAGTTTTTTCTTTACCCAGTAGGGTCATGCAGTCTTGAATTGGTTGAACATGAAACTAACATAAATACCAAAACTAACTTTACCAACCTTGATACCCGAAAAGAAACTTATATCAAACCATACCTGGAATTCTGCTTCTGGACGAGAAATAAATTCAAACTCTGTGCTAAAGAATGATTAAATACTTGCAGAACCCATAAAGAATTAATAAACAAATGTTATAAATTTATAAACACAAGTTTCCTTTATTGATCCTATAAGAATGATGAAAATAAAAAAGACGCAAAAGGAAAAATTGAGAGAAACTCTCTTAAATTTGTTGAAATGAATTATTGTTTTGTTGATAACATGACAAAGGTGTTACAACAATTTCATTTCAACAAACCAAGACTAAAATTTAAATGAATTAAATGCTATACAAGAACTTTTTTCTATGTTTGGAAACCTCATAAGAATGTTTTATTGAATTTCTGATCAGAAAAATTACTAAAAGTCGTACTTTTGGTTTAATAATCCAATATGAGACACTACCTATGGAAACTATATCGGTAATGCACGCATTAAACTCAATATCTGCAGTCAGCTGTTGTCTCCATTTAGAAAAATCGAACAGTTGATCGATGAAAAGAAAAATATTTCTTCTTGAATTTATATCAAATAATTTACATCACAACTTCATGTGCTTATATAAGAAAGTGAAGTTAATTCTTCTAAGTTCCATTGAAAACATACAGGTATGTATAATCTTTAAAAAATGACGGTTGTTTATTTCTAAACGCATATGGGAACATAACCCAACTTTAGTTTATTTATTCTTGAGCCTGGAGCCGACATAGATTCCACCTATGATTCTAACAGACTCAAGGTGTTTCTTTTTGTAGGTCCTTTTATACCTTTGAATAAAAACAATCGAAAAAACAGGCAAATTTCTTGATCGCACTTGTTGATGACGTCACAAAAATTATCATATGATTGCATTAACAAATTTAAATCTATTTACATGAAAGAATAGCTGGTAAAAAGACAAATAAAACAATATAAAACACTTTTGGTCTATAATGAATATTAACTTAGAAAATTAACAAAAATAGACAGCGGTCAAAAACTAATTAAAATTTAATTACATCCAAACTATACAATTTCCAGATAATCCAGAATATGAAATAGTTAGATTAAGACACAAGGTAACTTTCTAATATAAATTTACAACAGTTACAACTAAATACTAATGAAAAACTTAAAACATGAATGGCCACATTGGCCTAATGGAAACACATGATGCATATGCAAGTCTTGGTTGAATAAAATCCTAAACTAAACAAAAGTTCAACCACCATTCGTCTAGAATGCACAAGATAAATATCAATAATTTCAATCAATCAAGAAATGACATTTATACTGATATCTTCTTATACAAACAGAAAAACTATCCAGATATAAAGATAGGTAAGTTAATTGTGGCATAATAGAATTCAAGATAATGACTTAATTTAACTATTTTCAGAGAAACATCTACACGAAACTGTGTAGGTGTCCTGAGAAATTGAAAAGTATCGTCGGCGTTACCTAACGATAATGCTGAGATCCAACATGAAGACAAATCATTCAAGAAAAGTTGAAATAATATCCTAATCCTGTAACCTAAGTTACCTAAAGTATGCTTTATTTTTTCTTTGTTATTAATAATATTTGTCATCTTAATGTAAACAATCTCTTGGTGAGAGTTATTACCAACTTCAAGTTTTCATGCATATTTCATTTTAAAATATCTAATTGTTGGAATCTTCTGTAAGTATCAAAAAAGTAATGCTATTGATCTTAATCTTAAATTGATCAAAATGATTGTGTTGTTGATCTTACAATCTGTATTATTTATGACAGTTAACAGCTAGGTTGCCTATTTATTGTGTCTTGTGCAAATTGTTGATAAGGTGCCGTATTGGACAATCTTTAGTTTTGAAAGCGTTTACTGTCTCCAGCCTTACTGTCTGGAACTCCATAATCATGAAATATAATTAAATTAAAAGATTAATTCAAAGTTTCGTTTGTTTCTGGCGTCGTTACATGCGTATTTAAAAAAAATTAAAATTATAATTAAAAAATAAACTAAATATAATGTTATAGGGCAATACAATGAGTCAAATATTTATTGTACAATAAAAACAGCTCAGAGCACGTGTTGTTTCATAAAGTCAAGGTTAGATTGTTTTGTTTATTGACGCGCGCGCATTTGATTTATAGTTGGTTTTTATATTCTCGGTGTTCGTGCTAATTTGAACTATTTTAGAACTTGCTCGGCACCAGGGCAATGTTAGTGCGTATAAATCGAAAACGCTATTAGGGTATGATTTTGAGGTTATCTTATACTTACCCGTAAAACTGTTCCTACTCACCTTTAAATTTAAATTCCAAGAATTTTGTGGATCTGTTGTTAGTTTACATCTTGATCATTGTAGAGTCGCACAATCTTTCAAATTTATACTTTGTATTTATTGTGCAGGAACGATATATTGTTACAGGCTAAAAATCTAATTGTTCCCAAAAGGAAAAGAAATTGCTTTCTGCACGCCACTGTGGATTTTAGTTAGAAATTCCTCTGCGAAGCAGCACCGTAGGTTGTCGTTGTAAGATTTTCTTGCGTTTCGCGCGGTTTTGATGTAAAAGTGTGGACAGAAGTAAGGTTAGGAGGCCGTACTGCCCTTTAAGGGAGAATTTTATGGAGTTTTGAGCAAATATCTTCGGTATTGTGGGGATTTCTATCTCTTTGGGTTGTTTAGCTGTTGATGATAACGGGTTAAAATAGTAGCTTATTAAGCCTTTAGTGCTATTGCAACAAAAATTGTTGGATTTGCAAGTAACTGCCTTCTACGCATAAATCATACCACGCTGAGTTACAAAGACCTCTACAAATCTCCTTTCTAAAGATAGAACAGGGAAGCCACATTCTATACTAATGGCTTCTTCTACCTGACCATTTCGCACCCTCTAGTATTGTAGCTACCTGAAGGGGGTGGATCTGAAATCATTATGTGGGGATTGCACGTGGACAGCACAGCTCAGGCTTGGGCTCGCAAAGTAGCCTCAACTATCGGACCAAGTAGTAACAGTATAGTAATTTGTGTTCTTGGTGGCAAGGTATTATATCTAGTGGATGGCCATTCGTTCGTTAATTGTCAATTGTTTATATACATTTTATTATTTCCTGTTTACGGCGGGAGTTCTCAATTGTCAATTGTTTGTAAAATATTATTATATTCTGTTTACGACGGGAGTTCTCAATTGTCAATTGTTTGTATAAATTTTATTGTTTCCTGTTTACGGCGGGAGTTCTCAATTGTTAATTGTTTGTATAAGTATTATTATATCCTATTTACGGCGGGAGTTCTCAATTGGTAATTGTTTGTATAAATTTTATTGTTTCCTGTTTACGGCGGGAGTTCTCAATTGTCAATTGTTTGTAAAATATTATTATATCCTGTTTACGGCGGGAATTCTCAATTGTCAATTGTTTATATAAATTTTATTATATCCCGTTTACGGCGGGAGTTCTCAATTGCCAATTGTTTATATACATTTTATTATTTCGTGTTTACGGCGGGAGTTAACAATTGTCAATTGTGTATCTAAATATTATTTTAAACTGTTAAATGAATGAGTAACATCCCTAGCGTGATTTAGTTATATTAATTGTTTTTTGAAATTGTAACGTGGTACAACACTTCCCTGTATTAATGGTCCTCCCTGCAACCTTAAGTTATAAAATAATACTGTCAATTTTCTGGAACCAGGGGTCAATGTGAACCTAACGTCACGGTGGGGGGTAAATATAGGTAATTTAGTGGTCAACAAGGTTAACCACTCATTGTGTAATCGCCTGTATGGGCAAGAGATATAGAGAGGTGGAGATTTGTTTTTTGTTACTTGTAGTGTGAGTTAGTCATGTATTTGTTTGATCTGGTTTGGCGAATAATACACCAGATATATTTATTTACACATCTTATATAGTTTTTTTATTGTTTAATAGACCGTGCCATCTTTGATTTTGATTGGCATTGTTTTATTTATGATACTTCATGGAATACAGCGGCAACTATTCTTGTCGGCTGAAGTTATCGAGGGTAAGTTAACCGTACTTAGTAACAGGGTACTAGAAAACATTTATTTTGTGGAATCTGACTAGCTGCTATTTTCTGAATGGTTACTGGCACCTATATAAAACTAGACTCAATATTTAGTCTGGACCACACGACCACACCGGACTGAGACTAGCCGAGAGATCCACTCATGCACATTTACCGTCTATGGACTTAGGAGCGTGGCAATATTTACAAATTTGACACTAATTGGTATTTAGATATTTAGAGTAAATTTCATTTAATTCTACTAAGGCTGTCGTTCATACTGAAGGTTAAATCTTACACTTTTGTATTGTTTTACATTTTGTCTATAGTGTTGGGTGTTTGGTCGCTGAGGACCTTTGGTGACTATTAACTAGTTTTTTGCAACTATGATCTAGCTATTACAAGTATCTCACTTTAGTGCAAAGTTAGTAAATGGGAAGTGGTCTCACGGAACACTTTCTAGCAGTTGAAGTGTGACGTCACTGGTGACATGTATAACCAGTTATATGTACTTATAATAATTTGGTGATACACAATATTTTCAATAAATCATTTAACATTATAAGTAAAACACGTTGTAATATTATTTTATATTTTTTTCCTGCTAATCAAAAATGAATTCTAACCTAAGCATAATTTAAAAATTTGGAAAACGGGCTTTTCATTACAAAATCAGTTTATTACAAGTAACAAAATCTACCAAACTTTAAGTAAATAAAGGACGAAACTATAAAATAATGTTATCTGATAATCGGAAAATAATTCTTCGTACAGCGACGTAACAGTATAAATAAGCTGGATTCAATTCATTTTTACTGCTTTTTACTTAGTATTCTTTGTAATTTAAAGGCTGTTCTTATGAAATCATCCCTTTCTCTAATACGATTTTTATTTATTTATTATTCTTATGTATATTTCTTTATCATTTTAAAGAATTCGCCACTTTAATATAAGTAACAGTATTTGTACCTTTTAAAACGATTACAAATGCGTAATTCAGCGATATTTTTATTTAGCTTACCTGACAGTATTAATACACAAAAATGTATAACGCACTTAGATTGTTTGAGCTAAATAGCTCAATCAAAAGAAAATTATTGCTGTTTTAATTTAACTAACAATGCAGGTTATATTCGACAGTAAAGGTCACCAATGTCGTCACGTAGTCGTCTCGTTGTTCCCCTTCCATTACTCTTTTCCGTGCCCGCGTTTAACATGCGTTGTATAGGGCAGTGAGGCAACTTCCCATATACTAACTTTGACTTGAGTGAGCGTGCTAACAATGCAACAGATGCCATTGGTATCTGATATAATTAAAAATAAGTTTTAATTAGGAGAATATTCGAAAAAATAATATATAACCGTTTTAGGCATGAGAATAATACATTAATGATAAAAAAAACAGAAGTAGTAATCATATCAATTTTTCACGAGAATGTTATGTGATAAGAATTTTAATAAAATGTACAAAAAGTGGTAAATATCATGAAATAATTGTTTATCACAGAATGGAAAAACGCCAAGGTTCAGAATAATCTTTAAACATTATTATAAAACGTGACATTTCATAAAATTCTGATCTTTATTCATGGCTTTTAGAAAATAATAAATAAAAATTCAAGACAGCTAATGAATGTCTTTTCTGTAACTAAGTTATCGCGAAGCCGTCAGGGGTATAATTTTGGGACGTGCAATAACTGAAGATGTCCCAGCAGGGCTGTCTTCGTAAAGCCGTGATAAATGACATAGTTTGAGGTTGTGGAGATATTGTCTATCGGTAACGCTTATTTCTCACGTCTACCGAGCCTCTGGGTCGGAGAAATTTACTTTTCCCTATCACATTGACAATAAATAAATGATTCCTTATCAATTCCTAGCGTGATTAACGCTTTT
The DNA here is from genome assembly GCA_929113105.1 of Agrypnus murinus. Lineage (NCBI taxonomy): Eukaryota > Metazoa > Arthropoda > Insecta > Coleoptera > Elateridae > Agrypnus > Agrypnus murinus. The sequence continues at coordinate 6,175,770 of OV816028.1, read as the reverse complement.
GATAAATTATATTTAACAAGCTACACCTTAACCTATAAATTTTCAGTTTGCCCATGAAAACTAATAAAAAGGGTTTCCATAGTTATTTTAATATTTTTTTATTGTTGCCAAGGCATTTCTCCCGCGAGATATATATTTTCCACAGAAATTCTCTTTACTGTATGAAAATTTATATATCGTGTTGATCATGTATTTTAGGAGGGTTTAAGCGTAAAATCAGTGCGAACTAGAGTGCTCGCGTCTGTATCTCATGAAGGCAATGGCGGGGAAGTTGGGGCCGTTACTGTCACATGCTATCATAAAATGAGTTTAGTCCCTTAGGGAGCTTCGAAGGATATAAAGTGTCCTTACTGGCTCAAGTTGCAAACTTCGCGACCCTCCTTAGAGACTTAAGATCAATATTTAATAATTATATAGACCGAATCTGAATAAAAACTGCGACACCACCAGATACTTGCCTTTAAGGTAAGCAGTCTATACAAAAAATACTTTGCCTTTTTTTTAATAAGATTTATACTTTCAAAGGAGTGTTGGCGAGAATGTTTTTAGTACCAAGGAGTAATTTTATAGTAAATATTGGAAAATTTTACATTCTGTTGATTTTTCTCGGAAAGGTAATTAATTGAGAAATTACTTTTCTTCTTGGGAGTTTTCATTTCGAAATCAAATATTTGTAGTTGTTAGTAGATGCTTTTAAATATCGATCACAAAATTTGCTCATAGCTTAATCGAGACTGATGGAAAAAATACCTTACGAGAGAAATAAGTTCTAAACGGAATTTCCAAGGGGAACCCTTTCTAAACATTAACGAAGTAATTACAAGTTTTATCTCTTGATATGCCCTTAAAATAAAATGATTATTTGTGAGAAGGGCTATAAAAAATACTGTATCATCCGGTGTTGATGATAACAAATATGAATTCTTTGTTTTAATATTCTATGAATTAGGATAAATTATTTTAATTGTTTATTTTCGTAAATTGTGTCGTTCTCTTTTTGAATTATGTAGCTTTTCGTGCTTTCACGCTAAAACATTTTATTCTAGTTACCTTTGCCTGTACACATACACATATGAACTGGCAACATATTTAAATTGATGACTACATAATTTGCAGCAGCATGTGTGCCAAAACTGGTAATATTAGAAATTGAACTAAACGTCAACATTATATTACACACTAAACTAACATTTTGATTGAATGATTGTTTAGATTGTTTTCAAAATATTTGAACAATTACATATTTTATTTTTATTAAATTTTAATATTATATGAAAATTAGCTTGATAATACTAGATTCTTTTAATAAAGTGTATTTTTTATGTAATTTTACGCCTTCTTTATGGGGGAGCCAACATCAAAGGTCATACGTTCCCCATCTAACATGCAACACACCCATAGTTGAAGCGACCAAAATTTTCCAATTTAAAGAAATTTTTCTGCCCCAAGTGGGATTTGAACCCACAACCTTTGGAACACAAGTAGCGCACTTACACCATTCCTCTACCACCAGCCCTAGATTTAATTTTTATTTATAATTTAATCTTCTTTAATATTCATTTATTCATTAGGTATTTATTTAGAGGTTTTCTTTTTAATATTTTAATACAGTAAAACTTTAAATAGCGGCCACTAAGATTTATTGTAAAAACGACCGTGGTCGTTATTGAGAAAAAGTCAAGAATAAATGAAAAAGTTTTTTAATTTTTGTGCTATTTTTATTAAAATAAATCTAAATATGTAATATGAAATATCAAATTATAAACGTTATTGCCAGCCTCGGTGGATTAGTGGTTTGAATGTTTGTTACATAATCCAAGGGTCGCAGGTTCGATCCCCGGCCGAGCTGGTAATTTTTCATAGCGGAGAAAAATTAATAAACATGCCTTCTTCTCGGATAGGAAGTAAAACTGTAGCTCCCGTGTCAATGCGATGTTTGGCACGTTAAAAATCCGTACTGAGGGTGGAATTCCCCCAGATTCGGCTAAATTCTAGTAGGGTCGGCCAAATGATCATAGCAATCGGTGCCATGAGGTACGAAGGATGCTCCGCCATCCTGATTCCTCGCCCAAAAATAAATAAATAAAAATATAAACGTTACTAAAAAAGCTTACTACATATTTATGTATTACTACATATTATGTCCACCATAAAGTTGGATCCATACAATTATCGCTTGGCTTGTAAAGATATCCTTTACCAACGCAACATGTAATATACTATTAATATTCTGCTTCCAAAAATACTTGAAATACGCCACGTCAAAGTTGACAGGTGACATTAGGTATGTCAAATTCGCTATTTAAAAAAACTGACCTTATTTGTTGAAAAATGGAAACATTTTATTACGAAAAAAATGTTTCTAATGACATTTTACTTTCACATACCGAGTTTGAACGAGATATTCCGACATAAGGAAAATTTTGTTTTTTAATTATTACTAGAACGAAAGAAATAACAAGTTAGAATTATCAACAAAACCAAGAGACAACAAAAATCTCTTCGTTGAACAAGTGATACTTGCGTTACGATTTACTTGTTGTAACTTTCAGAACTAAAAATAACTATGCTAAATGAATCTAAAAGCTTTAGCCTAAGTAGTGAGTCTTGGGTAACATTGATAAACGTGACTGTTTTGATGTAGCCCGTGAGAATGAATAAACTCGGATTGTATCTCGTACGGAGGCAGCATCCATAGCAGTTTTCTAAGGATGTAGGAAGAATTACTAAGGTGAATTGCCCGTAGAAGGTAGGTTGAATCTTCTTGAATCCTATGATTGTTGAGGATAATGAAATTTCAAGTTTGATCCGTGGTAACACATATATTTGGCAAGTCCAAATGCCATACAGGATTGATGAACTCAATCTTATTAATTCATCTTACGTGTATTGTATTGAATTTGTCTATGTCCAGTTGACTAGACCCGCGTGGGAAAATATACGTCTCTACTGTTATTTACTTTGCACTTAGTGGTCATGATGGGTGTAAGCTTGAAAGTCTCTATACTCCACATAATGCCGAAGGTTTTTAGCGATATTGAACTGCTAAAGTTCGCGTGAAAGAAACATTTTAGTTTGGTCAATATCAGTTGCAAAAATGTTGTATATATCTCGGTTAGCAAGTAATGGCGTTCACATTGTTTTAATTTTTGAACGGTGAGGTCGTTTAACTCCGTGACCATTTACATATTCGCATAAAATTTTGCGTTCTAACACACCAAAAACATGTTGTTTGAGGTTGTTGAGAAGCTCATTGATGCGTATCCGAGAAAACAGAAAATACACAGCACACTCTCTGCATGTGGAATCGATCCGATGGGGGATTGATAAGCGCTGACAGCATTGCATCTGGAATTTTAGGATTAGTGGCAAAAAAAATTTGGCATTTCGTAGGAACTGTAATTTAGAGCGTCAGTAGATAGGCTATGACAGTTCGGCGGCAAAATCCCATGTATTTTTAAAGGGGCCTCAAAGTTATAATTAATCATAATAATTATTGTATCTACTTACTCATTGATTTTGATAACCTCTACGATCTGGGGGCTTATTATTATACTTTCCTCGATTTCTTGGACCACTTCGTCCTCCTCTCGAATAAAATGACATAAATGAATTATTTTGCAGATTGCTCGTTTCAGCACTGTTTCTGTTCTGTCGAGCTTCTTCTTGAAGAAGTTTACCTTTCACTAACTCTAATGTAATTTTCGATGGTGACTTCGAAGCTAATAGTTGAGACATGATTTCTTCTTCATCCATTGTAGCACCACTACATTTTAATTCAAATACTTTTCTTTCAAAATCTTCAAGGTATGGAGACAAACTCCCTCTTCTCTGCCTCATTTCAGCTAGTTCCTGCTTCAGCTCAACTTGAGCAGCCAGCCCCTTTCTTATATAAGTATTTTCCAGGGCTTCCAACATTTGTCTTGCTATATTTTTATTCTGAATAACTGACAAAATACTATCGTCTAACCATCTTACGATTATGTATCTTGCTTTTAAGTCTTTCTTTTCAAAATCAGATTGGAAGGTTGAAGCATTCTTTATCCCAATTGAGTGATCATTTTGCTCCAGATGAAGCTTAATTCTGAATGACCAATTTGAGAATCCTTTTCCATCAAATGGTTTTACTGAAGGTGTGTTATTATTTACTGATGCCATCGCCATTTCCAGTAAGAGATCTAGTGACTTCCGAAGCGTGTGCAAATTTCAAACAACACTTACTATCACTCGCGAATTTCAATCACTTACAAATTCCGGCGTAGTCTAATTAAGTAATAAAACTAATTCAAACATATCTGAGCCCATAACCTGTGAAATTCAAGATACTTAAGGATTCTTTTACAAAAATTAATTAAAAGAACTAAACTGACAGAACTTTATTATATTACTTTTTACACGCACAGTACAGCCAACATGTCGAAAAACAAAACAAAATATCCCTTAGTGTGAGCAGAATTGGCGGGTAATTTAAACATCCGCTTGTATCGAGCCAAGTGTATATGATTTGAGGCGCCGGATGGCCGCTCCACAACTTCGACCCCGGGAAGTTGTTCCAAATTCTGATTAAAAAAACATAACTGGTTAGGGATCAATCAAATACGCCACGAAAACGGTAACAGATAAAGGCAAACAGTAAGCGAACGGACTGTAGTTGTCAAAAGATGTACAAAAAAGTCCACGGTGGCATATATATGATGATTGATTGATGGCACAATCAAAATTCTTTTTTCAGAAAGCTCTTCCTTCTAGAATGTTGTTTTACTCCGTCCCTGGATGAAACGCCAATAATTTCAATATTTCTTTACCTTTAGAATTTCTTCAAGTATAATCAGTAAAAATCTGAAGCTTGTATCTTACGCCATCGCCATTCGAGAGATACATAGCCGTAATAATTTTTAAAGAAATGTTTCCTCTTGCCACCCCCTTGGGCTTTTAGGATTAAAAATATACTAATGCACTCCTTTAGGGTAAGGCCCATCAGCCTGTGAATTTCAGCTTTCTACGTCTTCTAGTTTTCGAGATATTCTGGCTATTATTATATGTATGATGGCAACCTTTATATCTGTTCATTATACAGTACATCGTTGTCAACAAAATAATTTATGGCCGTTAATGAGAGGTAAAATTGCAGGTATTTTTCAAAAAAATCTTCGTCGAAGTAGCCGTGACCGTTTTATGGGGGTTGCCGCTATTAGGAGGGTTATTAGTATAGGTCTTTCCGTAGAATTTGAAAACTGGCCATTTTTAGAGGTGACCGATTTTAAGAGGCGCCCTAAAATAGAATTTTTGCTGTATTAATATTTTTCACATTAAACATAGGTGAATCTTACAAGGCACAGTTAATAATAATCAACGTAACTAAATAAAACTTTTATCATAGTATTGAAGTTATAAATTTAAATTAACCAATTAAAAACTTAAGTTATTTAATTTATCTAAACCATTTTTAATATTTCAATTAATTTTATTTCGAACTTATACTGACTTCAGAAAATTTAGTTTAAATTAAATTATTCAAAAATTCTAATCTAAAACCCCTTCATTTTTTGTCCGTAAAATCTTATATCTACTTCATCTTGAGGTTTAAAACTTTTATAATCAAAAAGACATTTTTATTCCTTAATAACGTTATCGAACAGAAAGTGCTAGCGGTAATACCATAAAAAGATCTCTAAAACTCCGTCTCGTACTGTGGGTCATCTAAAAGGATGTAAGTGCGGTAATACTGTTAGAAAAAACAATAAATGTAGACTAAGCTTTATATTTAAGAAAAGCGTGCTATTTTAAAGAAACTTCACGTTTCAGTTTTATTTTCTTAAATTGGAAAATTGATTAAATTGCATTTTGGGGTGTTATTGAGGTTTGATAAACTGGATTTAAGATGTTTAAGAGAAGATTGTTATCTAAGTAAAAAATTACTTAAGCAATGCGATAAGGATTAAAGAATGTCATTAGGAAATTGCAGTGACTAGAATGAAATTTATTTCATTCGTTTATTTGTATTATTTGTGTTAGGTACACGTAGTCTAGAAAAATTTGCAAAAATCAGATTTGAATTTACCTTTTTGAACTTAAATATTATTTGTTTTTAAACATTATTTCAGCAGATTCAAACTTAGGAAATCTTCTTACCACTGACGAATAAATTTACTATATACAGGGTAATTAATTTTTTTTGAAAAATTTACTAACGTATTCTACTGACAAACTGATGAAAAAAGTTCAAATACACACATATCCGAAAATGCACCAACTCAATAACGACAGTATTACAAATAATTATTATATAAGTAGATGCTTAAAATAAAATCTACCCACTTTTGATTTATATCCTACATCGTCAAATCAATGAATCGATCGCACTGGATATTTTCAGTGGACTTTACTTCATATCAGCATTACAAGCTACTTCAATTCGATAAGTCCTAGCTATGTTCGTCGCTTAAATATGATATCGAACAAGTTTTGTCCATATTAATTAAGAGATAGCTCGCTGAAAACCAATCTTGTATATCATGTAGTACTTGATTTATATTATAAGCCAATTCCTGAATATTGGCTCTCGTAACATTTAACATATGCTAGTGGCATCATTACGTATAAGATGATCCCAGCATTACCACCGTACGGTAAATCGTTTATATACATATATATTACAAAAAGTAGTGGTCCTAAAATTGACCCTTATGGCACTCCATAATACACTTGATTTACTAAGCAACGGTGAATTTAGGTTTCATTATCTTGATTTGAATAGCAGTTCAACAGCGTCAAGTCTTTGTAAAAATGTAAACAATGACATCAACGACGTAAAATTTGCTGTGTATTAAAAACCTGGAGTTCTGATTATTAAAACGTTTAATTAATGTAGTCAAAACAAGGCATCATGTCATAGGGGGATCCCCGTATTACATCGCAGATATTAAAATTCGTAAAAGTAATTTCCCTATAAAGTCGAATGGTTTGTATGTTTTTAAATTAAATTTAAAGCTTCCCGTACTAATAAAAATTCCCTTTAATCTAATAATTAACTTACATAAATCAAATGTTCTCTTTAAAAATCAGACAATATTCTTTTATAAATCGGATTTATTTTAAAGCTGTTATTAGAACTTGAATTTCTTTCAAGTTCTATACAGCATAAACAACCACTGCTGTAATGACAAATGATTTTGTCTATTAGCTTCCAAATTTCAGCTGGCACTAACAGTTATTAATGATATCACCATAAACGCGTTTATAATGTATTTTTCTAAAACCGTTGCTCATTTCTTGTATTAATGGTAAATGCGTACATCTCTTAAACTCCGCCTGCAATTAAAATAAATTAATATTAATGTGATAAGGATTTAATATACTCCCGTTTTTCTCATCATGTTTCACTTTGTTAATTAACAAAAGTGCCAAATGTACAATTTTGGTAATCTTATCTACCACATATGTTCTCGTTTAGAAATAAAATCCCCTCACAAACAGATAGCTTATAAAAATTAAATATACAACTTTGCTTATTTACGGTTTTGATGAATTGAATTCGGCATCTTGGTCGCAAATAGTTGAGCATGAAATCACTATGGCAACGAAGCGAAGCAATCTAATCTTAATATTACAGTGTAACACAAGTGTGCGCTTGAAAATTGTGGGTTTGGACTAGCAAGGTCGCAGAAGTACACAGTGAAATGTAATCTCATCGAGTTTGTGTAGCTTTAAAATTTCAAATCTGGCACTTTTTTAAAACGTCTGTTAAAATTAGTAAAAAATGATTACTTTCACTAATCAAAAAACTTTATTGAGTTTTTTTTGTTCCAAACGCTTTTAGAAATGCGCTAGTTAAGTCTGGTGCATGCCTTGTGAAAAGCTATGTATACAACGAACGTATTGGAAATCTTTATATACATGGTGCAACAATACCATCACGTATAAAAAGACTCTGTCCCAATGTGAGGCATGTCCTTCTTCATATAAAACCATAACAATACTTGATTAATAACATAATAATTCAAACTGAAATTCAATGTGCATGATAGCTAGAAGTAATTTAAACGCATTATGTCGAAAGCAGTTTAACAGAAGAGATGTTAAATTTCACAATTGAAGTTAACAAAATATTTTGGAATTTAGATAGATTTATTTTTTATTTTCAAAGAAAAAACTGAAAGATTTATCCAAATAATAGCTTTAAACTTGTAATGTCTTGAAGCTACTTTATTAACATATTTAAAATAAGGTTATTCTGAAAAGTGAATGAAGTGCAGTAAGAGAATATTAGGAAAGAATTAATGTCATTCAGATGATTAGTAATCTTAAATCGAGGTCAAAACTGCTTTAAAACATTTAATCAACATAAACTTTCATTTTTCATTTTAAAATGAAATTTATATACCAGCATAATTCGCAATAAAACTTATTAAACTTTTTAGATTTATTGTATTTTTTATTTTATTCCAATAATTAGTAACAATTACCTACTGTATTATCCAAATATTAATTATTTATTGATATTTCTAGTAACATTGTTTTATATATTGTTATCTAACGGAAACAAACCATGACGTAGGATTTGACTTGCGATGGGTGCGACTATAACAGAGTTTTTCTGTTACTGTAAAATTCCAAATACTAATTTAAAAGTCCCACATTGGACTGTCACTATAATCTTAATAAAAAAACTCAGATCATTAAATACTTACTGTACTATATGCACCGGCTGAGATCTCTAATTATGCAAATTTAAATCAGGTGTGGGTGTTAACCCCAAAAGCTTCTGATTAATTAATGTAGTCAGGAACAATTGAAAACATGTTGGGCGCCATATGTTTAGAAAAGTCCAGGATTGGAAAAATAATAACTTAATATTCGTAAACAGAAACGAATATCAGATCTATTAATTTTAATTCAATTATTAGTCATGTTTAGTTACGTCAAAATTAAATTGGTTAAAATATAATTAAGGACTTTCATAAATATATGGTCCAATATTATCGCAATATGATTAAATTCAAAAATAGACTTATTTGGAAATAAAATAAATAGTTTTCATTTAGGACATAGTTATAGGTTTAATAAGAAATTACCCAAATAAGAATTCTTATTAAAGGGGAAAGATATGCACATGCAAATAATAATCAAAAAATGGTACATGAATTGTTATACAACTTACTCCAATTTTAACAAAAAAAATATCAATCAATTCACAGTATATTGATCGAATAATTTAATTCGATGCCACTCCACAGAATGATTAACACATTAATGCCTTTTTATTCTCACTTAAACACTAACTACCAAAATTAACAGCTTGATGAAACTAAAGAACCTGGAAGTTGCGGAAACACATTATTATCTTGAATTTTGAACTATTTCATCTTAACGAGATTCGTTGACTTTAACATAATTACTTGCAATAATTGCCATTTATAATAAATTCTTTATTATTATTACTTTTAACAGGAACGGTACTCAAAATTACTTAAATGTTGCGTGAAAATGGTTGTAAACTTCTTATACTTTCAAAATATATTTTTTACTACGATAAATTACCGGAAACAGTTCAATCTATTATTGAAGCTATAATGGTTCACAAATCGATAAAACGAAAGACTTTAATGTTGGATTTAAAATTGAATTCACTTCGTAATAATCCACTAACTGCATACGTTAATACTGGTTAAAATTATTAACCAACGGGCTAAACTGTACTGGAAATCTGCAGGTTAATTGTTAAATCTAACAATTCGAAGGACTAAACGGCAGTATAAAACAATTAGTTTATAATTTTACGATAAACAAATCGAACGGTAATCACAAAACATACTCGAACGAAAATTAACTCATTTCACTTGGCGGACTTTACAGACAAAACCGCCTCGTAGCGAAGGCCCGTGACGAGACCTGACCGTCTACCCCTATGCTGTATTCGAGTGTATATTACTGACTGACCGACTTAACTAAAAAAGGCTTCAGTTTTACATAATGACAAATGATTTTAAGAGGGACATTTTAAATTGGCCAATAGCGAAACAACGCGGCTTTCACAAGCCAATCAAAGATTAATATTTCAGAACAAAGAATATTTGAAATAAAGGGGCTTCACTCATAATTGAAGTCTGCAGTATTTGCAGTAATTTGATACACTGGGATCGAGAGTTTATTTATCCAAAACCTGCTAAAGAACACGTACGGAGAAATCATAAATTAAGGCCAAATGGATTCTATTAATGTTTTTCTTTTACAAAACAAAGCTTATAAACCTGACAACATTTTAAAATGACCGTTCACACCAACGAAAACTTTGCTGATTCTATAATAATATTTATAAATACACAAAGGTGACTTTTAATACTTTCAAAGAACGCATTATTTAACTTTACGCAATGTTTGCAGTTTTGACGCAACCAAATTTTGTTAAACTGCACAGAACCGTACTGGGGTTTCTTTTTATTTAAGCATATAAAATGGTGTTTATTAGATGAAAAAATATATAACGTTGACAAAATATAAAACAACGCACTGACGCTGTCTTAAGATCATTGGTCTTCGAGACCCTGAGTCTGTCTGAAGTGTAAGCTCGTTGCAGCTCGGTTATATACCCCAACCCCCTAAATAAGTTTTTGATTTGGCAATTCTAAGCAACGTGCAAAGATCACGATGAAATGCACGCGCATGACAGTTTGCATATGGCGTGACTAATATCGTTGGAGTTGAGTTGATGCATACCAATGTGGTGTAGCCCTGGTGTTGCTTGCAAGTGCTTAATCTTGCTAGGGGGGATTTATACATCTTAGTATTTATATTCTTCTGTTCCATTGTAGTTTAAATAAACTCCTTAATAACTTAAATGAGGCGAAATCCATTCGTGACAATACTTTATTTTTCGTTTTTACTAATTTATTTTTAGATGTATTTAAATATTTTTGCAATTTCAATCAAAAGGTGACTGGTGATAGTTGTTGAGATTATTTATTCAGTGGATATTCCTATTATTTCTTAATAGCTTGTTAGTTTATTTTTTCTTACAGTTGCATTTAGTATACACTTTAGCAAATTAATTAAACTAAAGTTTACCTGTTTCTTCGATGTTACAGTATATATAAAAAAATCAAACAGCAGAAAGCAATTGTTGTTAATTTATTTAATTTATGGCTCTTTAATTAAAAAGAAATTGCTGTTACGTATAAGTTGTAGTAATCTTTAAATATTATTATAAAAGAAATTGGTTAAAACTAACAGTAGTATGAATACTTATTGATTTTCTATTAATCTTTTACTAGAATAGCATTATCTTTGTTTAAAAATGAGATTGTACGTTTTTAAGTAATTTTCTAAATTATTCTACAATACTAATTATACAAATTCTAAATTTTAATTCTGACACCGATTTATCTAGCCTTACTGTAGTGTCCCATTTTCCATAATAAACTAAGAAAATGGGAAACCCTGTACAAACAGTGTGATGATCATTAACACCTGAAATTATTTGATTTAAACCTAGGAAACACAACAGCAAACAAACAAGGCTAGGGCAATTAACAAGAGGAATGGCTGCTCTAGAAGCGTAGGTACTACTACATACACATTATCAGAGTAAATACTAACGCATACAGAAACTCATCAGCTGGAAATACTACTAACCACGTTATACCCCAATAATCTGAAACGCTGATGGAATCAAAACAAGTTATGTATGTATTAGTTTTGTATTCATTGCATGAAACACTTTTTTAAAGTGTTCGAAAGCCAATTGAACAGTTTGAATCGAATAATGCACAATAGCAACAACATCATTTGTTGTATCAAACCATTAAACTCAAATCGATACATGACGGCTGCTATCACTTGTTTGACCAAATAGACTCGGGCTATGTCACCACAGTTTCATGGCATTTGAGTTTAATTAAACTAATTGATTTTATAGGAAACTTCCGGAAGTTTCTCTGCTACTAAATGATTGATAACTTTGTTAGAGGTACGCAATACACTCAGATACTCAGCAAATAAGTTATCCCGTATGTCTAGTATTTCTGCCACCATTTGCGAGGAAACTACCAAGGATGGCACTTATGCATTCGCAGATATTTACCCTGGGGTGATACGTTATTCCTTATTTGCTACACAGTTTACGTCAGCGACGTTCTAAATTCATGCAATTCTAGAGGTTTCCTTTTTTTATTACTTGGTTAAATATAGAACCAATTTAAACTAGTATATTCGAGCAAGATAGAATTAAGCAGTTAAGGCTAGCAATTTCGTTCAGACGCAGATAAAAATTGCTCATTAGAATGAAAATACGTGCGATTATTTTGAAAAAATATGGTCGATTAAAATAATGTTCGGTGATTCTGGACGATAAAGATGATAAAGAGGGGGATTATTAAAAAGTAATGTAAAATTTCGGCTGCAGAATGGCAGGAAGATCGAAGACTATATTGTCCGTAACTTTACGTTTTTCCGAAGGTAAATGTAGCAATTTGGAGAAACTATTTCATTTTCTATAGGTATTCTATATAAATATAAAACTGCAATCGCAACAGCTCTGAGATCAAACTAAACTACAATTATTTAAACTGTATAACCAAAAGAATTGTTAAAGGGTTTCTAAAAAAATATGCAAGGCACACTCGCGACGGAAAATGCTCTAGACAACCTTGAACTGCAATAGTAAACGAATATATGTGCTCAATTAATAAAATAAGTTCTTAACTTCATAAAAATAGTACGAAAATATTAAAGTCTCGATATTTTGTACAAACTGAATGAATTCGAACAGATCAGAAACTATTACAAATATAATTAAATTACTTGAGAATAAATTTGATTAAAAGCCAGTAAACAGTAAGCAAGTACAAAATTGACCATCAACACACTTACAAAAACCTTTAAAAATTAAAAAATAAAAGTTTTTTTGCTTGTTTCGTATTTTTAAAGTAAAGTGAGTACAATGGACGTACTTGAAATTTAAAATGTGTTTTTCTAGAAAACAAACAGGAAGCGACCACATGTTGATAAGGGAAATATGTTCTAAACCATTACAGCCACCCCCCATTACAAGGTTTGCTGCTAGTGGAGAAAATATAGTCCAGGAAACGGCTGAAGTTTTTGGGACCAGAATAGTTTGGATGGCTTCGTGTGTAACAGAGCAATTTTTGTTATTCTACTGAAAACACTAAATAGTAAAATACTTACTGAAACAAATAACAATACTTATTGTACAGATTTCTTTTTGATTACAAATTATCACTCAGGCGTAGGTACTGGTCTCTATAGCTTATAGCTTAAAGAAAATTAGAGTTGGTAAAAATAATAAGGATTATGGGCGCCATATGCTTGCAAGACATTAATACATTCACAAAATCCGCAAACAAAAAAGGATTCTGATTATATTGATTGAATTCAATCACTAATTGTAATTAGTCAAATTAACGTAGATTAATGTATTTCAATAACTTCCACAAGTGAAAGGTCTAACATCATCACACAATGTTTAGTTTAAATTGATTTATTATCAAGAAATATTGTTTAATAAACAATGAAAGTATAATTTATTTATTATGATAAGAGGGGTCCCTTTGTATATGTTAAGAGTAATTGTTCATACTAGCAGTTTGAATATAATGGATAAATATAGCAATCTTAAAAACTAAGAACAACTTACTTAGGTAATAAAGTAAATAATCCTAAATAGATGTTCATATCTATTTAATCACTCAAGATCTCACTTCACTATAATGCCTTTTGTATTCACATCAAATCACAATAAACTGTAGACACCAAATACATCAAACTTCTTACAGAATGAAGAATTATGAACACTGGTAACCATGCTCAGGTTAATGACTGGATTTTAAAACTGAAGCTTGCGGAGATAATGTCGTTAATAAATTGATTATTATTTTCGGTAAATCACCGAAACAATTCAAGAGCATAGAAGACGGTCAATCTATTATTGAATTTACTACATAAAGTGTCAACTGACGGCACACTTTAATGGTTATTCGATCGATAATACGAAATGCTACACTTAAACGTTCAATTTCAAATTTGAATATCATTTGTAAGTTGTCACAACTATTAATTGTTTGAATTATTATAAACGGAACAACTTGTACTATAGTCTTTAGATTAAATGTTAAATCTAATACTCGTAGAACCAAACTGTATTATAAAATCTTTAGCTTATATTTTTATTACGGTAAAGGAGACGAAAAAGGATCGCGAAAAAAACTCAAATCTCCATTGATTGCACATCACGGTTTATCAACGGGCTTTCTCTATGCGCCCGACTCGGCGAACTGATTTCAACCCTCGCGTACGTTCTGGTCGGCAAGTAATTTTAGACTTGCCCGCTAGACTGTATCAGAGCCGATTCTCTGCTCAACTGAAATTTTGATTCAAAACTGTCTTTGCGCTAATATGTTTAAGAAACGGAAAAATAGCTACCCTATCGAAGACTAGACTGACACATAACACACCAATAGAAAAATTGTTCTAGAACCTTCCACGGGCATTTACAGGGTCAAAAACTTGCTTTGTAGCAATGAAACCAGATATTTACAGGATATTGCAGATTGTTTTTTAAATGTATATTTTCGAAGAATCTATTCATCAAAAATGAAAATAGGTACTTACCGTTAAAATAAAATCTGCAATTTTAAACCAACGAAAATATTCTTATATAATGTACAGGGCCGTCCTAAGATTATTTACAATTAATGCATTAAAATTGTATCTGAGATTTTAACACGTTACGCGTGGACGCCTATCTGTCTTACTAAAGCACTTAAGAAAAAATAATAGGGTTACACCCTATAAGCATACGGTTAACTACGGTAACCACAACAAGCGGGGTGCAATACAGCCTAGAAAAGCAAGATAAGCGTACGGATGCAGTAGAGTAAAGGCAAGCGGGGTGACTATTAATTACTGAATAATGGATGGAAAAGAGGGTGGAAGCAGGATGACAGTCGGGCGCTGTGAAAAAGGAATCGGTGCTACGGTCAACTTATATTCCTGACGGCAGATCTGTTGGTTCGGTTACTGGCTGGTCCTGCTGGTGTTCAGGGCTTTGAGTTCAAGAAATGAACCGGTTAAATCAGTTCAACGCGCAATGTTTTATAGGTGCTTGCGAAGCGCGGCGGAAATGGTAGGAGTAATACGGAACCGCGCACGCAAGATGTACGTCAATGGAAGGGCTACACTTGCTTGACTCAGCGGTTTATCCGGTCGGCGATACATTGCAACGGTTGATAAATGTTGTTTATTGTTTCTAGTCTTATATGGTGAAACTTCATAATCATGAAATAAATAACAGATTAATAAAAGTTTTACAAGTTTATTATATTCTACCTGACAATTTTGTTTTGACAGCTAAGCTGTCATTATCAAATTATCATTATTATTCTTATCTAGTTATCTAGTTATTGTTTGTATTTACCTTAGGCACGTATTTGTTTATATATACAATTATATTACCTTCGATAATGACAGCTTAGCTGTCGAAACAATATTGTCAGTTAAAGTAGAAAGTTACTTCGTTACAATACGTATGAAAATTGTAAGTGAATGTTACAACCGTTGAAAAAAAATAGAACAGAAAATATTTTTGCAAAAAATATGGCTACAAAGACTACTGGGGAACAAACAAAAAGGTCGAATGTTCTTTATCTAAACATGCAAATACAATTACACGCACACACACACACATAGTTGACCATAGCGACCAAATTCTCCAACCTAGAAAAATCTTGCCGCCCCAAGTGGAATTTGAACCCATGACCTTTACAATACTAGTCATGTTCTCATACCACTTGTCTACCACCGGCTCTCAGACGTGGAATACGCTTTAATCACTTTAAAGATCCAAACTTAAATTAAGAGAGATGAAATTATTATTTGATTAGGAAAATTTGATAACTTGTGTAAGTATAAGTGAGTGAATGATTTCACGAATGAATATTTGAAATTATTATTTAAAGAAATAAGTATAAATAATAATTAATGATGAACTAATTACAAGCAAATTACAGAAATTACATCAAAATGCAATTTTAAGAAAAAAATATATGTGACCGCGAAAAATTGTGTAGGCTACACTAGCGCTGTTTATTGTTTTCGATCGACGTTTCCCACATTTTAATTTGAGGTAAAGTTTATAACACATTTTTCAATTTTTTTCTATTTCGAAAGTAACTTTCCATAATGAATATTTTGTTTCGTATTAAATTAAAATTCGAGTAAGAATTTAGTTCTTACTGAGGTTACATATTAGGTTATTGTTGAATGTTGAAAAAGAAAATTAAGAAAATTTTTCTCCAGACAATTTCTTTTCTCGATTACATTGTATTTTATTGTTGCAAACCTGGAAGTCCTTCATTGTCCATTGAATTAAGACATTCGTATGTATTAACAGAAAAAAATCTGCTCAAGCCACATTATATTGCTACTGTTACTTAATATATTTAATTCAAGTATTCTTATGCCTACACCTGTTATTTCTAATTAAATAATATTAACAAACAATGAATAACACTAGGCTAACTTCCTCCGATAATTTGTGTACCCAAACAAGTTGTAATAACATTATAAAAGTTAGAGAAAACAATTCCTTAACAGTAATGTAACCACAAGCGAAATTATACAGTGTAAGGGAAAATTCATCAAAGTTAATCTATACAATATAACAACGAAGCCACCGTCAGTACTTGCTGCTGGGGCTTTTGCTACAGCCACTACTACCGCCTGTTGTATTTTGTTGAAGCCAAATGTTCCTGAACGTTGTTAGCAGTGGTTAATTAATTAAGGAAGTAATGAATGGTAACAAGACCCACTACTAGTTTTAAACGATAATTAACTCTGATTTACATGTACTTGAAATTTGTTTGAAAAACCCACTGACGTAGTAAATTGCACGGATTTCCAACAAATTATCGCTACTGGCTAGCATTATACACACAGCATGAAATTTAATTCTGTCCTCCCGTTTTCTTCTACTTCTCTAGTTTAACTGATTACAAAACATACACACTTTAACTAAAACATCAAGGATTCCTTTTAGCGAAGAAATACTTTGCCATTAATACTGGTACTTAAATCTTTCTGGCAATTATGTTCACGTTTTTATCGTGCACATTTCAAATAAATCTTCCACGTCCTTATTATATTGTTTTTTAAAAATTAGGGTTATTTATTTAACAATTTCATTTATATGAAAGAAGTGAAGTTTGTTTGAATTAATTTCAAGTTGTTTTTTCACGTAATGCTGTTATCTTGTTTGAAGGATCTTTTAGGCAGTATTTCACGGTTATCATAAAAGAGCAATTTATTTTATTTTTTACAAATTATTTTTATAATTTTTTTTCAAGTGTCTATCGGTATATTAACTATTTTTATTGAAATTTAGAACGCAAATTGCATTGTTTATGAAGTTTTATAACTTATGGTGACTTTTTTATAGAAAAAATAACAAGACCTTGATGCAGCTTGCTTCCTGCGGATGGAGATTCTCGATTTAATGTTACGAGTTCAAAAGTCTTCAAGTGTAATTTATCTTCCAGGCGCTTCAATTAATAGTTCTGCAATGTTGACATGTGTCATGTAAATTTTTCCAAATGAAAATATAAAACGATCGGTTGCGTGTTCACAGCACACAAAACTAACGTGCGATTCCAAAAAAATTGTAATTTAATTTGTAGTAATTAATGTAAACTGTCAAACTTACAAACAGAATTCTTCTACCAACAAGTTAATTTGGTTATCTAGATACATGTCCTTTTACTTTTGTCATCTGAAGTTTCACGAAGAGTAGAATATCACCCGAAGCGTCCTTACGTGCGTGTTGATATCAAATCCCACACAGTCACTGCATACGGTCGGTCGGACGATCACCTTGTTTAGCCTCAGTTTGTTCTCAGAGCTAAGCTTTTCTCTCCGGTTACAAAACGGATGCAGAGCGGAATGTGTGGCAGTCAGGTTAGAGCCCTGTCAAGGATACTAACAGCTACAGCGAATCTATTTCAAGTACCTCGTCCAGCATTAGGACTATTCCCTAACCTAGGTTAGGTACATCGGAACCTTCCAGCCCTCTTTCATGCCTTTATAAGTTCCTTCACCAAGCCTTAGTTGGGGCTACTGCCCGATCGAATCCAACCTCAGATACTCCCCGACACCTGTAACGACTGCCTAAACCTTTGTCTTTTGGGCTAGTCTCAGATACTAATGCTTGTCCGTTCACCCTGACTAACCGGCTACAGCGACAGCAACTACAGAGCCGACACTTCAGTGCTCGGCTTCTTGACTTGCCTTTATTTCCAGATATTCTTTCTGTATAGTTCTCGCCAAAGAAAAATGTGTTCGATGGTGCTTTAACGAAGCATGCTCTTCGAGGTTTGATCTGTTGGTATTTTCCCTGCTCCTGGTTTTTTATACTGACTTCTGGTTTTTTTATCCTGACTTCTAGGGACCGCTTTGTTTTGATCTCGTAGGATTCACCATAATCACATGGGATAGTATAGATTTATAGATACAATTTTTGAAATAGACAGTAACAGACAATAAATTTTGATCACTTCTTTTATAAATACAGTGCGAATGTTATATCTTTGAACATATGAATTTCTTGCATACAAAATTCGTATGTTCAATTATTAAAGTAACACGTCAAATGCATTGACACCCTTGACAGTTATGCATATAATATTACCTATTTTGACAGCTGTTTCTAAACATTTAAAAACCCAATTCACAGAAATTTGCAATACTTCTTAAATCAATTGATTTCATGATAATGTACATACACAAAAGTAGAATTATAAATTTTACATTGGTATTTTGACAAAAATAGAATCATTAATATTGTGTTGAATTTATAAAATCATGTCCTTGCCTATTACGCGGTAGGAAATAATAATTATTATTGTTAAAATACTTGTGTACTTTTATTAATAAAATACTTAAATTCTATCGTTGTGTAACACACAGTAACCACACAGGAGTATTAAAAATTCAACGCAAATGAGCAAAACTTATTTCACTGTACTCGCAGCCGTCATGTAAGGTTGATTGCATAATTGTCAATGCGTTTGACGTGTTACTTAAATATGTTTGATATTTAGATATACTGTGCGTTTCAAAAGTCTGGAACTATTGAAATAAAATTCAAACAAAAACTTTTTGAGACAAACGCTCTGACAGGTCAACTTTAGTTTTAAAAAATACATATTTTTGTATAAATTTAATTCTTCGATCGCCTTTCGTTTTCGAGTTATGACGTCATTGAATTTTTTTTTTAAATTGCAACTCATATTTTTTTTGATGGATTTGGATAGAGCTTGAAATTCTGAACATAAAAATATGCACGAGTATGACCTTGACCTTGATAGTTTACAAGATAATCAAGCTCAAAATTTGGAAAAAAAGCTGAAGTAGCGCTAAATTTTTTTCATTTTTTTTTTATTTTACTGTAGAAACGAGCAAGTTAACAACCTTATTGTCATAACTAAACTAAATAAGATGTTCAAACTGATTCCCGTTTACTTCTTGGCAATATCCTAGGCGATACTCAAAATCTTGTAACACATTCCGGAGAGTTTCTGGATGCCTCGTATTATTTCAGAAACTATCAAAGTCGTACAAGGTTGTACTTGTACATATTTCTGTTTCCAGAATTTCAAGCTCTGTCCGAATCCATCAAAAAAAATATGGGTTGCAATTTAAAAAAAAATCCGATGACGTCATAAGTCAAAAACAAATGACGATCGAAAAATTCAGTGGATATAAAAAGATCTCTTTTTTAAAACCAAAATCGACCCGTCAGAGCGTTTGTCTCAAAAAGTTTTTGTTTGAATTTTATTTCAATAGTTCCAGACTTTTGAAACGCATTGTATAAAATTCGCACTGAAGAGACGAGACTGAAAGAAACTTTTGTTAATCATTATATTTCATGATAAAGAGTTTGTTTTATTCTAAATAGATGCGAAAGTGTGTGAGACAATACAATTTTCTAGAAATTCTCAGCAAACATTAATTATTATAAATAGTTGCATTTTATCCTTATGTTAGTTCTTTACTCCTTTTGAAATCAACCCCCAGTTTGCATTGATAGAATGCAATCTAATAATAAATTCCACATAATATTTACATTCAAAGAAACGAACACGTAAAAACTTTCAACAAATCTATTCATAGCTTCCCTCTATCGTACATATAATATGTAAATTAGAACTCCCTCGAGCACTATTCTATTCTAAAAATCTTTCGAGAAAATTTTATTTTGAATTTGTAATTTGCAGAGATTTTCATCAATTTTATTCGCCAGAATAATCTTGCTTGTCACAGACCGAGAGAAAGAGAAAGAAAGACTGTACTCGTATACTACAACGAAAATGTCTTTGTTTCCGAAATTTTCGGTTTTGAGAGTTTTGCCGTATAACGAGAAAAGTTGTCCCTTCATTGTTTGAAGCAAATTTACGTATATTTCGAAGTTTTCAACACCTAAGGCTTTTCGCGAAAAGTTGTTATCGAGTGCTTCACATCAAAAGAGAACGATTAAATGGGCACACAAATTCAATTCTACGAATTATGTTGATAACAACGAGGTAAACATACAATATAATAAATCAAATGTGAAGAGAGGAAAGATCTGGACAATAGTAGGGAAATGAATTTCCATTAAATAATGCAACATCGAATTGTAGGGGATAATTTTCGCGACTGTTGTATCGATTGTATAAATAATAGTTCAATTTTTCATGTTTTAGTTTCGTTCTAATAACGCTTTGATAATATCTATCATGGGGTTGTTTTAAAAAGAAGATTTTTTAGTAGGTTTTAGGAAGGTAGGTGTAGAAGGTTTTGTAGTAGTGTAATAGCTACTTTCCTTTTTTCAACAAGCAGGCAAAATGGTATCAGACACTACTATCGAATGCAAATATTCCGACACCTGAATTTGAATGTGCATAGCAAAAACTAACCGCTCAAATAATTCAAACATTACAAAAAGTCGGGTTTTTTAGGCGTGTTGACGTAAAACGTGTCTTTAATAATTAATATTTCAATAACTACTCGACAGAATTGAATCAAATTTTATGTGCAAGTAGCTAATAGTGTTTTATGTACATATGTGGAAAGTTTGTAATTTGATATCTGTATTATTTCTTATTTTATCATATAAAAAAGACGATAATGCATTCTGGTGCCTTAATCAAAATCCTTTTTTATTACAAAAGATAGTATTGTGTTAATAAACAACAAACACGTTAAGAAATTTTAAAAATATTAATTAGTAAATAATTTTATAAGAAATGCGTATTTTTTGTTTTATTAAAAACTACTATATTTTGTAAAAAAGAAAATTAAGAAGCCAGAACACTTTTTTTTACTAGTTGATGTTTTTATGTACAATTTGCTTTATTATGGTTTCCAGGTAAACTTTATTTAATGATTAAATGAGACTTCAAAAGGAATGTGTAGCTTTAACCATGTTTGTTACATTAAAATAATTATTTAAAATCATATTATATTATTAACACGTATTAATTATTACAAAAATTATTAATTATGACAAAAGTCATACCTCTTTAAAAAAACTATAGGAAATGAGTTAAGCATTACTAGATATAGGGTGTATTATAGCTCCCGCACTAGACTTGACCAGTGCATTTCTGACGGCATTAGGAACAAAAAAAACTTAAGTTTTTGGATGAGGAAAAGTAAAAATTTTTAGTAACTTTGACCGACGTTTTTAGAAAAGTACATATAAAATTATAAACACGTTATTTATAAGAGAATATTTTATCTAACTTTTAAAAAGAACATTTGATTTCCTAATAATGTAAGTTAATTAGATCAAAGGGTAGTTTATTAGTGACCCTATTAGTGTGGGCGGTTTTGAATTGAATTTAAAATACATGAAGCCAATTCGGCTTAATATGAAAATTATCTTCCGAATATTCGTAATGCGATGCGGGGATGCCCCGGACGAATGACGCCTTGTTTTAACTACCTTAATTAAATATTTTAGTAACGAGAACCCCAGATTTAATGTCCGCCGAGTTTTACGTTGATGTAATCGTTTACAATGATTTGACCTACACTAATATCCTTTTCTTAAAGAAATTGGCGTTCGCGGAATTATCATATAAGTGATAATGACCTTTTAAGATTGTATGGTAAAAAAGATCATGTTGCAGGTTACAGAATCAGCAACGTAAACATAACAAAACCTAGAACAACTTGTTTTGAAGGCATAGCAAATCCTACAGTATGTGCTAAAAACATTATACACTTCTTTATTTGCATTTTTTTTCGAAAACTACGTTTCTAAAAAAATGAAGGATTTTTTGTTTGTCTTATCGATGTTCAACTAAGTTTTACTTCACTTGACTTTTAAATTTGTATCGATGCACCCCCTAGGAATTTCATATTGAATAAAAATTTAAAATTGATTAATATGTAAAGGTCACTCCCAGTGATTGTTTAAATTAATCTACGAAAACTGAAAATATCAAGTATTTATAAATCACTTAATATCGTTGTTAGTTGCACATGGAATTGCGCTGAAATTAAAATATAGAACACATGAACATACCAATTAAATCATTCACATCATTTCTGAATTAAAATAAAACATATTATTTTGAATATGATCTTCTACCTTCCCTCCTTTTATCTTTTACCCTACTGACATTCCGTCCCTTTCCCTCCTATCCTTAAGAATTTTAATTTTTTTAATTTACTTTCTCTATCAGGAGGTCGTATTTAAACGTGAAGGCAACCGTTTATTTTTATCTTGTCTTTATAAAAATCAAATATTTATTAAAGTTGCTAAATGTTTAAATCTTTATTATAAAATGGAGGTCACTCTACTTACTCTTATTCCATTTTTATACCCGCGTTGACTGCTACATGATTTCGTGATAGCAATGTACACCGCTCCGCTAGGACATTTTCTGCAATAAAGAAATGAAAAGATTTTGCTGTCAAACCTTTACTGGACAATAAACGCAATTGAATATTATTTTGTTAAATACTTAAAATAAATTAAAAAATAAATATTAAAATTCGGGAAAACTCAATATTCAAAAACTAAATGAGATGAGAAATGAAAATTCTAGAATACACCATTATAATCATAAATAATTTTCAAACTGACCACCTCCTTTTGTTTTACAATAACCTCAATAATCACTTTCTAGAATTTTTCGTACTTAATTTTCTG
This sequence comes from Agrypnus murinus, assembly GCA_929113105.1. NCBI lineage: Eukaryota > Metazoa > Arthropoda > Insecta > Coleoptera > Elateridae > Agrypnus > Agrypnus murinus. The sequence continues at coordinate 6,152,561 of OV816028.1, read as the reverse complement.
ATGAAACCCTACCTCTTAAGATGTTTCGTTATTTTTTGCTATAAGAAGATTTTCTGTTCTATTTGGGTCATGGTCATTGTGTCATTGGTCGCAAAAAAGAACTTACGGCTTAATTTTTTGAAAATCAAAGCCAGTGCTTAATAGATTGCGCGTGACAATCTACAGATCGCGGTTGCCTTGACATTAACCAGTCCTGATAAGGAGAGTAAATTTAAATTTTAACAATTAGGTAATTGAATTCACTCTTACCAGTCCTCTCATCATATCTTTTATTTTTACCAATTGATTTGCTAGAAATGTGCGAGTATGCTATCTTTACCTACCAGTTATTTACTATTTTGTTTTCAATAACCAAAAACTAAAACGCGTCATAGAAAACCAGCCTGCCCGAAACATGTGCGTACACAAATGATGATCGCATACAAACAATTTTTAAGTTTTATTTGTGGAATTGATTTTTAATTTATTTGAAATATTTAAACAGAATTATAATAATTGCGTTTATGACCCAGCAAAAAGTTCAAAATAAAAAAGTGTTCTTTACATTTCTTTATTAAACAATAATAAATAGTAGAAAATGATCAAGCGGTTCGATGTGTACTCCGATGTCACAAAGCATCATCTGGCATGGAATCATGTAGCGGTCAACACTCGGACAACTACTCTCCCTGGAATGTTGTTTTACTCTGCCCAGGGGCGAGAAATAAGGCGCTTCATCCAGGGATGAAGCGCCTTATTTCTTTACTTTTGGAACTACTTCAAGTATAATCTGTGAAAATTTGAAGCTTGTAGCTTACGCCATTCAAGAGATAAAATAGCCATAATGATTTAAAAAAAATGCCTACCAATGTTTTGACCCCCTTGGTTCTTTAAGGATTAAAAATATATTCACGTACCTCTTTGGGGTAATGCCCATCTGGCTGTAAAATTTCAGTTTCTTAAATCTTCTAGTTTTCGAGATATTTTTCGGTGTACATCGGGTATTGGAACTGACTATTATTATATGTTTGATTAGCGGGAAAAATTATTAAGAATAGGAAAGAATAAAGAGCATAAACTGAATAATAGTGAGCAGTCAAAAAACGAAAAGTATTCATCCATGAGTTATTTCTCAATAAAATTTAATGTGGAATTGCCAGAAAAACTGTAATTCATACGTGAAATTATACATTTTTTTAGTATACATAGTTTTAGGATCAGGTTTTGGTAAGTTTGAAGCTTGACTGATTTACGTTGGGTTTCCTTTATATCTCGGTTTTATATCTAAATCCCGCTTTGACAGGGTTTCTGAATTCGCATAGTAATAGCTTAAAATGGGGTAAGTAAACAGATTTATTGGCGTATTTGCATATCTGGGTTATTACAGGACGCTGGTAAGGGCCTCCTTTTAATTTAGACTTGTTAGGAATTCACTCTCTGCCATTTTATGCATATCGCTATACCGCTAACAATTACGTTACAAATGTAAAAGCACATCTGGACCCGACTTAATTTGTTTTTATAATTGTTATAGCTATCGTTGGAGTATCTGTTAAGAAAAATTACAGACACTAAAAATCTTACCTTTTATGGCAGACATCAACCTAATTGCTAGAATTGAGTTTTTCGAAATTACATGCACTGATGTGGCTGGAACAAAAACGAATAACAACGTAAAAGCTGATTATATAGAATTAACGTGGTTGAGAAAAGCTGCAGCTAATTTAATTTTTAATTACACTCTGTATAGGTTGATTCATTCTAGTTGTCTGTAATTACATTAGCGATTATTCTGATATTTTTTATATTATCCTTCTATCCTATTTCCAGTGAAATGAACTTTTGTTTTTGTTTGTTTTCATTCATTTGCTCTCTACTGTTGATGAATATATTAATATTCTAGTATAATGATATGTAACGCGAGATGTTTGTATAACAAATGCAGATAAATAAATACAAATATTATTTATGTTAATATAGTAAGTAACAATTAACAATAATACAGATGCTTTAAAAATAAACACGGGTTTAATTTACATGGGAATTTATGTGATTTCAATAGTGATAATACCTACTGAAAGTTTAATTAGCGTGTTATGTGCTCATATCCATTAGCAACCCTTATTACAAAATCAACGGCGTTTAATAATTCATTTATTTGAAATGCAATAATAGGAATTAGTCCCTTGATTCGGCTTACATTATTCTAATGAATTAAATATTCATCGGGATTATTAGTCATTTTCTTTAAATTCTGTGTTTAGAGCAGTCCTTATGAGATGAAATACATACAAAACGAAGACAAAGACAAAGACAATTCTCACCCAGTGAGAATTGTTTTAACGTTCAAGCAACACTTATAACAAGTCTGAACTCTTCACTGCACCTAGAAACTAAACTGAAATTGAAGGATTTCAAACATCGTGTTGATTAATCTTACAATGCGAATTTTGAAAAAAGCAAAATAAAGGTAGCACAACCATATACTACATATGTAGCATACGTTCCGAATCCCACATTTATACGTATTGAAAACACTTCTTGATCCTTCTTTACTAGTTTGGAGTCTACGTCTTATAAAATTTTAATTTGAAAAATTGCGAAATAAATATCACTAGAAGTATTAAAATCTTTATTAAATTACTTCAATCTTTGACACAACAGCAATATATTTTATTATGATATTTTACGATTAAAATTGTTTTTCACTACTTGATCTTTATTATGTACGATTTATTTTATTGATGTTTATTAGGTAAACTCGGTTTAATTATTAAATACTACTACCAAAGAATTCCGTAGCTTTAAACAAGTTTCTTTTATGTTTAACTAATTAATTTACCATCATTTTATATTATTAACATGATTCATTAATTAGTACAAAAGTCATAAATGTATCTGTCGATGAGAATGATAACGATAAAAATACAGAAAATGAGAAAGAGATATAGTATTATTTATTAGAGAGTTTAATTGAAATGCTATTATTAAGAACATAATGTAACAAATGGTTACATCTCTAACTAGAATTTTAGGCGTTTGCATGTTCCAACCATCTTACAACAGCTACAGTTAGTTGAAGGGTTACGAATAAATTCCTTAATTTTTAAACATTAAGTAATAAATGACTTTCTTATATTTTCGAACTCTTTCACTTTAATAATTTCTTCTTTTTGTTTCAGGTAAGTGCTGCATACCCTAACAGGGCCTACACTACGTGGAAAATAAAAGTTTAACATAGGAGTAAGTTGTTTTTTGATAAAACTGTGACTGGTAGTCAGTTTGTGATATATCTACAAGAAAATCACATAACTTAACAATTATAATTTGTTTACAATAATTCTTTTATGTTGGTATCTTGCTCTTAATAATAATAAAAGTTTATAATTATATATAAAAAAACTCACAGATTATTATTATTTAATTGAATTAGATTTTTGACCACAATTAAATTTCATCACCAACTTTAAAAAGTTACCCCATTTCTATAAACATCTTTTTCAATTTGCAATAACAACTGTTGGCTTCCGTTTATTATTTTCTCGTACGATCTCAACTTGAACATGCCAATTTGACCGTTAATAATTAATAAAGAAAATCCATACAGGATAATTATTATTTGCTTGTATTGCAAAATTAATTAATTTTTTATAAACCAAAGGTAAGTCCTAATTTTTAATTAATTCCAAAATTTTTCTTTATTGTTGAAAAATACATTCGTAGTTTTTTTAATTATTCGTTTTTATAGACATAACCTAAATAAAAATTGGTTTTGGAGCGCTCTAGGAAATTTCTTCAACAACTTATAGCTACTAATTTTTTAAAAACTTCCTTAAAGACTTCCTTTATATACTATTTCAAGAAACAATTGAATTTTCAACATGAAAAATGAAATATAACTTTTGCAAATTTCCACTAACCCTATTTTAGTTTACAAATTCTCATTTAAAGAAAAACTATTTATTCCATCTTGTAGATCACAAAATTACAAATCTGTCGATATATAACATTTGGCGTAAGTAATAGACTATACATTGTATTAACATTGTAGTAAACTTTATTACTCACATACATTTATAACAACACAATTTCCAATGCTCATTGTTTATAAAACTATACATTACACCTTTTATAATCTTATTTGAATATTTTTCTAGATGTTACAAAACACTATGCAGCCCATATTACATAAAACTATTGCACGTTTCAAAAGTGCAGCCTGTAAACATGTATTTCACATAATATATCAGAATAAACCAATCTTTATATGATAATTTGTATCATTTATGTGGTTAAGATGCTACTCTAGTCATTTCCAATAAAACACCTTATAAAAAAGCTTTATAAATATCAAACTTGAATGTTACTCAAAGGTGCTACACAAAACAAAATATCTCCTTAAAACGAAACAAGAATTTCTGTAATAATCTCAACAATGTAGTATTAATGCTTATTAAATATTAGTAAGCTTAGAAAACAGTAGAGTAATGTTAGCAACATTAATGTAAGGAGTTGGAAAATAAATAATAATTGAAAAGTCAAATATTTATTCTTTAAGATCAATTACAAGGTACATGGTTAAAGAATAACATAACATACAGGTGAGAGCTACACTTGCATGCATCTTAAATACAATCTCTTCTACCTGTTTCAGGTAAGTTTTGACTTTGAAAGAAGCACCAAAACTTCATTAAGTCTAAAAAAGTGTTAACGATCCCCACACCGTTAAATTTATCGGTGAGGGCCTTATTTTTAAGAAATGTAGGATTTCACTCTATCCTTTTTTCTTTAAATTGTTATAATATGCGTGTTGGTTCTAATTGACTAGTTTTATTTACATTAGCTAAATGCTTTCCCCAATTATTTTAAAAAGTGTCGTTATGCCACTCATTTTTTCCTATTTCTAAAATTTGCATAAAATCTGCATGTTAAAAAGGACTTTTAGTAAATTTTTGTTATATAAAAAAGTGAAAGCAACGCAGCATTTTATTATAATTTTTTTCTCCCAGTTTGATTTCCAATGTATACCTTAATCTTAAATGGTTTTAACGCAGCATTTTATAATTTTTTCCAGTTTGATTTGCAATGTATACCTTGATCTTAAAAGGTTTTCTCCAGTGTGTTACACTTACAAGGTTCAATGTTATCCAACTTACTTGCCTTATTTGGTTGTGTTGCTTTCTAGACTGTTTTCTTGGCTAATCTATATAGGGCAATGTCTTAATTTAGAATTATTTATTGGTTGATTCTGTCTTATCAATGTTTTTTTCTCAAAAACTTTGTTCTACGAAATACTTCCTGTCAGTAGATTTATTTTTTTTATTTAGATTTATTACAAATATGTTAACGGCCTATAAGAATGTCTGTTTTTTTTCTTGAATCAAGATATGACAATACCATATTGTGTCCAATACATCCAAAAATATTCTAATGATATTGTCACTAAATGAGGCCTCTTTTAGAAACCATAAGCAGTGAAAACCAAACCAAACCATTGAAAAGTCGTTCTTCAGGGTCTGAAAAATAAAAAGAAAACTTGTTTATAAAACTTCCACAAGATTCATTGATGTTTTATCCAGTAAGTATAGTAGTAAACTTACTACCATAAGCGGGGAATACGGTGCTTTTATTTAAATGCTTTTATTGAAATGTTACTCGAAATATCTTTGCAGACTTATTGGTTGTAACAATCAGCGATAAAAGTATATTAACCAAGTCGTTGCTTTATGCCGATATATTTAAAACAATGTTTATATGTATATGTATCTTTAAAATATTAAGGCTTGAATGCTGGATTGCATATTGAGATCTTAAGAGTAACTGACTGAGAGCTACATTTTTAATACATATGACATTCTGAGGTGGATGTATTGAGTTTTGCAAACTGCATTTTGGCGATTCGTTTGGTCTTTTTTTTACTGTTGAGGTTTAGTTGTCCTCTCTAGTAACGCTAATTCAAATTATCTCACTGGTCTTGGCGTTCGTGTTTATACCATTCGACTTGTGCTCTCACCTAGACAATTTTACATCGAGGAACATCTACTGTTATCGTAAGTTATATGTTCGAAACCTCCTCTGTATGTTGCCTTTTGTTTAGGGTTCAATTTATAAACAGTAGAGTATAATGTGGAATTGCATTCTTGAATAGTTTTTCTCCATTATGACATTTTCATGTATTAAGTTGTGTGAGATAATACATTTAAACTATTCTATTATCTATTGCAATATCTGGAACGATTGATCAACTATCTTTGTAACCAGTAGTAGCGTAAGCATTGACGGCGCTCGCATTCATTCAACAATTTAATGATTGTATAAGTACTCATGTTGAATGAGTTATAATCACTTTGATAAGTTAGCGGATGATTGCTACTATTAAAGATTCTAAATATTTTACCTAAATGTTTTGTTATTGTTGAGCTCTGAAATCAGGCTGTGATTATTATAACATTAGCATCGCTAAAGCTCTTGCTCTATTCAAGTTATTTATTTTTCTTTTTCTTTTTGGTAATAAACAATCTTGTATCATATTTGTGACTTATTATTTAATGTGGATTTGTTCTTGGCACATAAAGCTTTTGGGTATGCAAATTCGTGGGTAGCACTTTATCATACTAAATTGACCATAGCATGCAATTGAGATTAATCGATACACTTTTATTTTACTTAATTTTATTAGGTATCACGTGTATGTTTACTGCCTGTAACTAATTTATTTAGCTATTCTTGCACAAAATTAACAGCTAACAACTTAAAGACTGTAAGATGCTCAAATTCTCAATTTTATAATAATGCAACTTTAAATGCATTAACAGCAAATAATCTTAGTACGGTCCTATGCAGTTCAACATATTTTAGTTGGGTAAAGACTGCAAACTTTGCTTTAAATTAAATAATGCTTTTTCATGTATTAAAACTAACCCTTTATGTTTACACAAAACAAAATATAGACGATATTACGAAGTAAGCAAAGTTTTCTTTGGTGTGAAAGGTCACCTCAAGACGTTTCCATAGTTATAAAAGTTATTTCGTAGAAAAGAACCTTGATAAAACTTAATTTATAAATATTGTAAACTAATACCGCCTTTCTTATAAAGGATTTAAGTTCCTAAAATGCATCCAGAATTCTCTGAAGGCATACGAAAAAATATATAGTTGATAAAAAAAATTTATTCTAGAAAAATATAACGCGGACACTTCTTGTTGGGGTAAAAAGTCACGCTATTTCGCTATAGGTTAGTTTAAAAAGTTCTCGTTTAAGTTTAATTGCGATAATATAAAATTCAGGTTCCTTAGTTCAGTTTATTTTTAACAGAGATGGTCGAATACAACCATCAAAGAGGCTGGTGCCTCGAGGCTTCTCCGGGCGCTTCGCGTCCCGAGGATATTTTGGAAGGATCGTTACGGTGAATGTATGCTTTTATTACTAAGTATTTAGTTCGGAATTAGTGAATTCGATAAAATATTCCGTATAAGAGGCGAAAGTTGGTAGAGAAACCTCAATTCCGAGAGAGATAGAAAAGCAAATCCACTTTAAAGGGCCCATCGACGATTCTCAATTACTTTCGGCTCGCTCTTAATTTGTTACGATGCCATTGGACGGGAGCACAGAAATGCAAAAGATGGATGTTTATTTTCATTTTTTTATACCTGTCAAGTCAATTCGTTATTCTGTATGTGTTCCGTGAAAGTGTACCCATATTGCGACAAACAGTTAATGTGTAGTGAACAATTGAATATTTTTAGTTGAACCAAAACATAAGTGGAGAAAAACGTAAACACCGCGGGTGTTCACAAGAACTGTAGGAATACATTTTATTTGGATAACAAATTAATTCACTTCTTTCGATTTCCAAAAGACGAAGTATTGTGTTATTTAAGTACCGTATTAGTTTCAAATTATTTTTTTTAATTCTTTAACCTCAAAAATAGATGTAATTTAATCTTAACACACGCCTGTTAACTCATAGTGGCAAGAAACCATTTGTGTAATTTGTGTGACTACAAATGTTTTCAAAAGTTACTCAAAGTGTCTTAAAATATGTTTTGGTGAGAACCATTTGAGTGTAATCTATTTGATTATAAATGTTTACTGTTTAAAAGACATGTTAAATCACACTGGTGAAAAACCATTCAATAAGTAATTTATAGTTTCTATACTAAATATCATTCTATAATGAACTGCAATTCATGCGAAATTTTATCATTAGTTGATTATTAAATATTTTACATTGTTGAGAGAGAATACCATATATGTATCTACCAATCACTTGTAATAAGCTTTTTATGTTTGTAAAACCTTATATACAAAAAAGATTTAAATTAAATTGAATAAAGAACAATTGGTGTATAGTTTTATTAAAATCATCCCTTATATACTTCCCAACTAATATACATACGAAATTAACAACCCTGGACGTTAGCTGGTTGAGTTCAGGCGTGGTAAATATTTAAATTTGGCGAGCATTTCTGTGATCCAAGTTAAAGGGCCAAGCGTTCCAAGGTAATTGAAACTGATGACGAGAGATCAAAGACGCCGCGCGAAGTTTCTCCTCTTATAATATACTACTCTTTGGTTTAGTGTTATATCGTACCGATTTCATTGTTTGGAAATTAATCCAATATAAGGATTATTTCGCAAGTTTAGTTAGTTTAGTGAAGAAAAATAATACTCTCTGGTTATATCGGAAAATTAAATATAATTCCGTATTACCGATTAAAGATTTGTTAAGCAATCTTCAAGTATGCAGAGTTAAAGCACCGTTACCATCATAATCCATGAAGAATTTGTTCCGTTTTGGAATTTATTGCAAATAATTATGTTCAAGTTCGATGAATCTCGTTACGACAAAATAGTTCAGAATTTAAATTAATAATGTGTTTCCGCAACGTCCAGGTCAGCAGTTTGTCATTGTGTTTTTGTGCAAGGTCATTATTGTTTTTATAGTGTATTGTGTTTGAAGTTTTCCGTTTGTGCAAGGAATTTGTATGAAAATTAGGTGGAATTAAAAAAATGTTTCAAGGTATTGATTGTTTAATTTAGTTTTTTATGTAAAATTTATTTGGGATCCCGAAATTAATTAACTTCTAGGAATGATAACTTTTTGATTTTGATGTGCTTTGTATTTCTTTGTTTTATTTATCTTTTATGGTTTAATATACAGATTTCAAATTTATTTATTGATTGATATAGTTAGGCTCAACGAACTGCTGATGTGTTTTGTCATTTAAGGTTTTTTATTGTTTGATAAATGTTTGATTAACCTAACGTCAAATTTAAATGGGAAGTTATTTCCTTAACTGATGACTTCTCGAATTTTTCTAAATCCAACATCCTCAGTTTTGGTGGCACCTAACATATTTTTATTTGTTCCTGACTTCATTAATTAATTAGAAGCTTTTGTGGTTAACACCCACACCTGTATTTATATCTGCATAATTAGAGATCTCAGCAGGTACATATAGTACAGTAAGTATTTAGTGATTTGAGTTTTTTATTAAGACTACAGTGACGTCCATCGCGCTGCGTATAGTTTATTATCTTTAGAGTATTTATCCCGTTTCAAGACATACATGTAAAATGAGAAAAAGTTTTTAGACAGAGCGTATTATCATGTGAAAATGTTAAAGAAACGTTACTGCTTTATCAATAATTTGTGAGAATTAAATTCTCTCCGTGTCAGTTACTTTTATTTGGTATTTATAGTCCATTTGTTTACTTCCGCTGTATCAATTTTAATATCATTATTTTGCATTTCGAAAATATTTTGTTAATTATTGCAGATTTTTATACAGGGTGGCCATTTGTTTATTTTATTGTCGTATGAACTAAGTATTTATTTCATGTAAGGTATTGAATAAATAAGGTGGATGGAGAAAGGAATATTGTTTATTAATTAGATAAGCTTTAATTATAGTTTGATAAATTTAATATAGCAGTGAAAGGAGCTATTAATCCTGCCTTTTGAGCTCGTTATACATAACTTGCATAAGTATCTTATCACGAACATTCAGTTTACTCTTAAATAATCTACTTTTCTAGATTTAAATATTGTAAAGTAGACTATTTAATTCTAATGATTGATATGTATTATTTGAATGGACAAAGGGTGTTAAATACAAATATCGTTTATTACGGTTTGATATACTGTTACTGTATGTATAATCCGATTTTATGTAGATGGTTGCTTGTAAAGTGCTAATCTTTCACCAACATGATAGAAAGTATGTAATTGACTGTTATTTGAATTGGAATTGTGTTTTATATAAGCATTCATATTGTTTCTAGTTCAGAGTTCAGCTAACTGAAAGCTACAGAGGCAACTAACATTAGGTAATTGTAGTTTTGTTTGCCGCTGTAGTATGTTTGGCCAGTACGTATATTGCTCGAGATTTCAACTTAATTATTCTCGTACACTTTGCTAAATTCCCCATAGGTATTACGTTACCTTGTAGGTTTTAATATAAAAGGCCCGAGGAATTAAAATAAAATTAAAAGAATGGTATTTTTGTTTAGAAATTATTTCTGAGCCAACAAGTTGTATAATTAAAAAACTTTCCTCAAAAAACACAAAATTATATTCAAACGTACGCCATGAAAAGTTTTGTACGTTTAGATTTTCAAAAAGTTAATTACGATAACACTCATATATCAAGACTAAACTACATCAAAGGAAATACAACACACGAAAATAGGACCGGTCACTTCGGAGTTTGTTTTTGCAGCAACACCATTCCGAATTTAGTTGAAAATTGGGTGCTTTGATGTTGAAAATATCGAGGAGCAGTTTTCAAACAGGAACGGCGACGATGACCGAGTAACCGAGGCAACGCATAAACTGCTCACGTATTTCCATCTGAAAGCTCTTTGTAAAGCTCTGCGCTCCATACACTTGCGAATGTGTGTATCTTGACGTCCGAAGGGCTCCCGCTTGTATACCAATATTGGTATTGGCTGGCTAGATGGGTCCCCTTTCATAATAATATAGGCTCTCGTTCCCACAACTTTAATATAGGGCACGCGACATACAACAAGAATGCGAACTTTTTATAATAATAGTAATGCATGCCGTTCGAAATATATTTCAGAGGAAAATTCGGGACTTCGACGGCAGTGATAAATGCGAATAGATTTCCGAATATGACATGTAATGATTTCGGGCGATATTTTTTACTAGGCCCAGGACAATTTCCATATGGATAACTTTTTTTTATAAATGCGTAATGGGAATTATTAAATCCGCTCGGGTGGAATTGAAACCACAAATGTAATTTATCCAAAAGTGTTTTTCTTATCGATTTTATCCCTGCAAATATTTACGTATATCTAACTATATTCTCTTCACTTACGCAAACTCAATTAGAGGTTGAATTAGTTTCAATCAAGCATAACTATTGGAGAAGCTCAATTAAGTGTAATTGAAAGCTTTTGTACAATTTTACATTTATATCGAAGAAATAATATTTTTCTTTTAACTAAAGCTATAGAGATTAATTGGGACCTGGATATTATAACAAAACAAATTAAAAACTAAAATAAACAGAAAGTTATAAAAAAGACTTGCGCAGTAAACTCACACCGCTACTGCATAGGCGCTGACTTTTCAAAATTCTAATGAAGGCTGGCCAGTTTAGAGTTGTATACCAACTGCACTAAACACGGTCTACATACATATTGCCATGTTATTTGTCATACAAAATAAAGAATGCACCCACTCAATAATTTTTATCAAGTTTTGATATGACTTTTCAAGTTAGATGGGTTGCCTAAACTCACTTTCAAAATTGTTATTTTGAATAATTTATCTTTAAGAAGCTATAAAAAGGTTTAATATAGTTAACATGCACACTAGCACACTATAGTTAGAAAAAGGATATTTGTAAAGCTGATTTTCCATAGAATTTAGGTAATTTTCCTTACTTTAACTAACGATGTGAGACGATGATTAAAAATGGCAATTAAATTAAGTTGAGGCCATAGTTAATGTAAGATTTTACCTAAAACAAAAAAGGAGTGTTGTAATAGGGAGGTATACAAGTATTTACTACGTTACTTGAGCTTTTTATAAAAAAGAAATATGTTTCAAGTTAACGAGCTTTTGATGTCATTAAATTTTCTTCTTTTGCAAAATTTTACAGTTCTTGGCTAAATAATTTTGATGGAGTATTATTGTGAAGTAGTTTCTTTACCACCGAATGGAAACTATCTTGAATGTTGGGGCTGCTCTTTGAAGATGAGATCAGTGGAATACATACAAGAATGTGCGGATTTGCAACGTAGACAGAAATAATGTAATCAGCTAGAATATTCATTTTGTTGATATTGGAAATGATGTAAATAATGCTTGTTAGTATATAAAGTTTAAAATTTGTGAAGATAGGAAGGTGTGCGGACGTATTTTAAGTAATTAAGTTAGTTTTAGTTAAGTAATAGTGTAAAAATGAGATTTCATCGATAATCATTGGTGGCTTTATTTTGTAATGTGAACATGAATGTTATATACCAATAGATAGGGAATTTCATAAGCTATCAGTTTAAGGATTAGTTAAAGTTTATAAACAATAATTTGGTTATGGCATAAATCAAATGTCAAAGTTCTTTTGTTTAGACGAAAATTTCCAGTAGATTTAATTTGTATCCCAGAGGAGTATAAAAGCTCGACCATTTTTGAAACAAACTTTTTGAAAAACGTTAGTGTTTTTATATTTATCAAAGTTCTGTGAATACAAGTGTTTTAATAATAATAACAAGTGTGTATTTAAGTGGCAATTTAAATAAAAATGGAGTTTTTAATTTTATAATAGTTTTATCAAATCTATGTTACGACTGGATGTTGTAAATGGATATGAAAAATATTCTTTAAATTAATTGACTTACCACAATTCAAACAAACAACTGGATATGTAATCCAATTCATTAAAGTTGTTTATTTGGAAATATTCGAAAGAGGTGATTGACCTTCTTTCTTCATTTTATTGTTCAACCATATAGAAACAGAGAGCAGAGACTTGCAGAGTTTATAACGATACAGTTAAACGCTAACACGTGTTGACACTAAACATATAAATATTTAAACTTGAGGTATTTAACAATAGCTTTAATTAATTTTAGTAGTAGCATTAAGAATTATGATGATGCCAGAAATATTACTCCTCAGATAAAGAGAATTAAACTATTTTGGGATTGATATTTTAAAGAATTGGAATTTAAAGAATAGGTTTTATTTTCTTTTATTTTTATTTTTTGATGGCGTTGTTAATTAAATAAATTAAATAGTTATATTGAAATAGAAAAATTGCTTTATATTTGTTGCATATTATTGTATTCCTAGGTCTGTATAATTATGTAGTGCCCTATTGAAGCGGCCCGCCTGAGAGTCTTAATTTTGTGAAGAATTAGAAGCTTCACCATAATTTAATTAGCCGGAGCAATTATTTTAAATTAAAGGTAGGTGAGTTGTGAGCTTGTACGCATCTGTATTATTACCACCGCCGTCTGTTTATATATTCCGATTTCCCCATATCGTAGCATATCATGTATATAAAAGTATGTTTCATTTCAGATTAACATGTGCTTTTATACAATCGTGTGTAAAATTTCGTCAAGTAGATTAAATTATTATTTCTGTTTATCATGAAAATAAAAGAAAATTAGTTTTGGTGCGTTTCTTAAAGAAAAATGATTAAAATTAATACTACATGATTACATAGTTTAGTTAGACGGAGCGGGGTAATGATACCTTCAAGTCCTTGCTATCCCAGGTTGGATTCCAACTGACATAACTTTATATATTTTTACAAAACATAAAATTTTAAATTACAGTTTTTCGTTCCGATTATTAAATTGCATTTCAAAAATGTAATTCCGATTTACAATATTGCACACAACTATAAAAAACAGGTTAAGTGAAAATGATGTTCTTTTTATCATTGACAACGTAAGTAGGCATTTAATTAACGAAAATTATTAAATTTATGATCTTGTTTTATATCGCAACCCCCCCCCCCATTCAATTACTACATAATTTGGTCTATATCAAAATAAAATGCAAGAATGTGAAAAATTTTAATAAGCCCTATAATAAAACATTGGCCAAGACTACCAGTAACATGAGAGATAAATAAAAAACAAAACTGCAATTTATTAAAATTATACAGAAAATGAACATTTTCGAAGAAAAAAATTGCATTTGTCTGTTTTACAAAAAAATAAATAAATTTTAAAAACTTTGGCTGGAATCGTACCTCGGGCGGCAGCAACTTAGATTATTACCACCGCGCTCCGGCGAACTGTGCTACTGTATCATGTCGGGGCTCGAGCACACCACACCTATTTTAAAAGTAGATTTTTCTAATTTAAAAAAAACTAAATAAAATTGTTTTCGTCATTTTCAGGATATGAGTACTGTTTAAGCTAACAAACAAAACGATAAATAGAAATAATAACTTTACTTACTGGGGAGATTTTACTTTACGGTTTTTTAAAAGCACATATTAATTCCTATATTCGAGTTCTAAATGCGACATACGGTAAAAAAACAGAAAATATATCCTTACAGAAACACAAAAAACTAGAAATACGACACAGTTTTGAACAAATATTTGGTCAACTACAACTGATCATAATTAAATTGCTTATTGGATCACAACTTAAATTTAATGCTTCCTGTTTTTGTGAAACGATTGGATATACAAGAGCCCCATTTTTTATAAATTTGCAATTTTAGTTTGAATCAATAAATATTGATTTTAATCAATTTTATTAAATATCTTGCTCAGGAAGTATGTTTATTTTACACTGGAACCAGACGTTTATTTGTCTATATATTATTTAGAGATTTATTTATTACCTGGTTCCTTCAGAAGCTAAGCGATGGTTCACGGAAAGTTCATGCGAAATTTATGAAGTATTATTTGGGCATTTATCAGATACTCAACTGGTTCCGGCGTGTGAAGGCGTTAAAAGCTTTCCTTTTTGTTTAGCGGTCTGGGGAGAAACCTAAACAACTTAGAATTCTCTGACAATCTATGAAACTCACGACATGGACCCTACAGCATTCCAAACATTACCTAAATAATCCCGCAGATTGTCAAAACAAACGGAACTGTTTCTTTAACTTTAGAATGACTTTTATTAATTAGCTTTCAAAAGGCTGAGGCAAGAGGGCGCTTAAACAGTATCTAAAAGACTGTTACGCAATCAGCACGTAATAACATTTTTAATGTATTTTGTTTGCAATATTAAAAATTGGTTTTCGATATCGCTATTAATAATTGAAGAATTGTCTGTAGTGTAGAATTCATCATGTAAATCCCGAGTGAAAAACATTGACGTGATGTAGTAATTGAGAAACCGTTTGGTAGCTCCTTTTTCATATCTATATCCCAGAGGCAAACTATGCCAAGTCCAAATTTTTCAAATTTGAAATAAAATTTCTTTATGAGTATTTTACCAAAGAAGAAAGATTTTTTTAAATATTCAATTGCCATTTCTGAGAAATTAAATTTTTGGACTTGGAATAGTTTGCCTCTGGTGTACAGATTTGTATTTCTTTGAATTTACTAATTATGGCTTTTCAAAGTAATTTTTGATTGCGCATGTAATTGCTTCTTATTCACCTTATTTTTAACTCAAATAAATTATTATAACGTTTCAACAGTTGATAATACACAAATATTTTTATTAGTACCGGAGGATATCATTAAAAATTAAAAGACAGAAAGGGTTATTATGATCATAAAAGCGTATTTGATGCTTTAATTGTATAGTGCTTATAAACAGGTTGCTTGAATTTTGAATGATAAAGGAAGAGGCATACAATTTTCTTCTTCACACAGTTGAACTTTCCTTTGTTTCCTGTAATCCTCTTATTAAGAGGCACTCCGTAGGTAAATTCGCCGCATTAGCTGGCGGTGTTTGCAAATTTTATCAACTTTTAGCAACAAAATTACAAGTGGGAGCACCTGACAGTGTTAGTTTGGGCAAGATTAAAAATGAATAATCTCTACATGAAGCAGATTTTCTCGTCGTTTCCGTGACGGTTTAGAAGCATATCCTGATTAAGATATTAACATCCCGGTTTGTATATATA
This sequence comes from Agrypnus murinus, assembly GCA_929113105.1. NCBI lineage: Eukaryota > Metazoa > Arthropoda > Insecta > Coleoptera > Elateridae > Agrypnus > Agrypnus murinus. The sequence goes on along the minus strand of OV816028.1, from coordinate 6,136,491 downwards.
TATATATGTTCAGGCAGGTAGAAAATCGGATTACATGAATTTAACAAAGCTGTTTTCTGCATGGTTCAGCACATATGCAATTCAAACTAGCCCAGGATAAATATATTTTGTATGCTCTAAATAAAACATAAAAGTCTAAAACTGAATAAAATAGATATGAAGTGGACTACGTGGAACACTGAGCAAATAAAACACATGTTTGCCTCTATTTTTCAAGTCCCGTTGGGAACCTGAACCGAAAAACTAAAAATTGTAGACCATCAGGGGCACACCGAGAAGGGAAATAATAGCGATGTTAGATGTGTGAGTTGTGATCCCCAAAGGAACTTCGAGTTTTTTTTCTTCGTCCTACTGAAACAGGCAGTTCCTTAAACGCACGCTTATAAAACAACCCTCCACGTTTATATGCCAGATATTCGGGTAAAGTAGAGGTTGACGTGAACGAGGTTATTATTTCTGTTTAACAGAAAACGATCAGCACACACAATTCGACTTTTATGTGAACAAGAAGGCTGTGCCTTAATTTTGTTTCGGGTTTTTGCTATACTAAATTCGGTAAGATCGGGAATTGACTAATGCCAATTATGTTTGAAAGCGACGTTCAACATACTATCATTTTCAAATGAAATGAGCCAATTGGGTTTTTAGTTTTAGAAAAACAAAAATACATATTGGAATTTCCAATACTATTAATAATAGCAATAAATTATTTTCACATAATACTTGCACAACAAATAAAAATATTATTACTATTCTCAAAAATGAACGATGATCAGGAAACAAATAAATAATGGAAAAATAGGCTAGGTTTTTACTCACACTGATTCAAAACAATAATACTTAAAATATTATTGGCCAATATATTATTTTTCTAGTAGGCCATTATTACCAATTTGTTTAAAATTTTTATAATTTTTAATTACATTAATATAAAAAAAAATGGAAAATAGGTAATCCAATTAACAGAGGAGCTTCCAAATTCTCTAACTTTGCAGGGTTAACAACGGTATTCTTAGTTTTTTAACCGGCTTAATCACTTAAAATCTAACCTAAAAATTATTATTACGTTATTATATCGTTAACATATTCGCAATATTCGTGTGTGAAATATGTGTAGATTGCTCTTAATTAGGGATTTAGCTCGTTAATTAATTAAAATTTTAAATTCAGCCTTTAGTAACTAGTCTCATTTAGTAATTAAATTAAGTTTACCTTGCCGAGTAAAATATAATCAATTGTATATAAAAAGGACCAAGTAGCGAAAAACAACTTTGGTGGTGGCTGTTAACAAATAAACAATTCATGTTTGTTTTTAAAATTGATAAAAATAAAATATCTTGCTGATGTTTGAAAATTGATTAATTTAATAAAACTTTTAATACTTTTGATATGTATTACAAAACTAAATATTTGGGATAATTCCACCTGTGATCACAAACTTGTAATAAAAACTGTATATAAAATGGATATTGTTAAAAAAATCGAACCGTCGCGTCGGTATTATTATGGATATTGTCTACCTCTTGAAACATTAGTTTTCTTAACACAAAAAAAGCAAAGCCCCACGATTGAGCGGCAGTGAAACGAACGCTATTTTTCCGGAACAAAACTACTTTAAAATATTCAAAATCTTTTACGCATACTGTACAAAACAAAATATTCAATACTTACTGTACAACTCAAGATTGCGTCGCTTTGAGATCTTTACATTACACATTTAAATTCACGTCGTAGGTATTGTTTCCAATAGCTCTCTATTTATAAAAAATGGATAAAGATTTAAGACACAAGAAAATGCTTATATTTGGGCGCCATCTGATTAGGAAAGTCCAATAATGTTTTTTTATAAAGATATTGACTCGATACCAGTAACCAGAAACTGGAATCAGATCTAATGAATTTAATTTAATTTTTTTTAGTCATATTTGGTTATGTCAAAGTTAGGTTGAATAAAAATATTTAAAGGCTTTCATAAATATATGGTCCTATACTATTCAGTTTACTTAATTTTAATTGTAGATTTATTGATAAATGAAAATAAAAACTACGAAGTTTCCAAATAAAACATCGTTACAAATTTAATATAAAAACGATACCCAACGTAAGAATTCTTAACGACAGGGAATTAATACCATGCAAATAATGGTGAAGAATATTCGATACAAAAAATAATGGTTTAACTTACATCAATATTAACAAAATAAAATCCATTAAGTCACAATACCTTAATCAAATAGTTCAATCTGACTTCACCTTACAAAGCAATTGAAACAATATTGATTTTTCTATCAGAACAAACACTCCTTTTCCTATAAAAACATTGCCGTAATAACCATATAACTTCAATTATTAATTGTTTATTAAAGATATTCTTCTTTAATAGAGGTAATGCCACACTTAAATGTATCATTTAAGTGCTATTGAGTTTTAAAACTTCCGATTTTAAATTATTTTAAAACGGAATCCCGTAAAAGCTTGCTTCACGATAAGTCAAATTCGATAAATATAACTGTTCATTACAATAACTGTATTACGATCAAACAAAATCATTCACCAAAACTGAAATGTAGCCGCCAAATATTAACTGCACTTCGTCTATAATTCGATAACTCATACGGAATTAATTATTAGGATTCATTGAAAGTGATTCTAAATTCAACACTTAAATTTCTGCATTTTTATCTATAATTGAACATACATCTGAATATTTGGGAAGTACCAACGGCAATCAACCCCTATACGACATAATAAGAGTTCGGCGCTTTTTCAAGTGTTTCTTTTTCACACCAATTCAACGAAACAACTTTAAACTGAAACTGTAACTCGGAATAATTCTCCACTGAATTGACTTTATTTGATAATACTATAAAAGAAAACCACGAATTTAGCCTGAAACTACCATCGTTCGACCAAACAATACTTAGGGTCCGGGTCCAGCGGTCTCGAGGCAACCGCCTCACTCGGTGGTCTGTTACTCTTCTTTACTATACGAGATTCTGTTATAAACTGTCCTAAACTAAAAAATATTTCGCGGTAAAATGATTTTTTTTAAGGAGGGCGAAATTTTAAGTAATCCAATAGAAATGTCGCGGGATTTCTCATCAGCCAATAGGGTACACTTACGTCATTTATTCAAGAACAATCTCGACGAAACTTTCGGGGTAACTCAATATTGCTCACAGGTGTGACCTAGACATCCTGTCGGTATTTTGTTTACAAGGGAATGTTTTAAAGCTATGAATTCGAACACGTTTTAACCATAAGGACATTTTTGTTAAAGCTAATATTAGATTTTAGCCCTTATAAGCTCGGAATTAAATCAATTTTTATTCTGGAACATTCTATTTCTCGGAAAATAAGCATTTGTTTGGCATGCGAACACTTCAAAATAAACACTTGCATCAATAAAATTCTGGTAAAATATAAAATATTGCTTACGAATATCTTTCGAGATGACTCTTTTGTACTTGGAGGAAACATTATTTAGCTTAATGTAATATTTGCAGTTCCGACACAATTGAATTTTACTAAACTGCCAGGACCGCACTGGGATTCTTTTAATATTTGTTAGTTTCAAAAAACGTAACGTTACACTCTAGAAGTCAGATATTACAGCGTGGGAGATGATACAAAAACGGGGGTAAAATTATAACTAAGCTAGTATTCCAATAAGCTTTTCAACTTTAATAAAAATTAGTATAAACTTTAACTTGATCTAATTATTGACAATTTTGTAATAAATTAAATAACTAACATAATTTATATTATAAATGGCAACATTCATCTAATAATATCAGGTCTTAATTTTAAAATTAAATTTTTCTTTAACTTCATAATAGCTGTTAATTGTTGAGAATAAAGACTATTTTTTGTTTGACAATCTTTTTCTTTGAGGTACTCAGTTTTTTTAAATATATATTTCCCTTGTATATAAGAACTTGTTTTTAAAAGAGGAAGTAACCATTACAATATGTTCAAGCAGTTATTTTTAACTTCTCGAAACTTATGGCCCCGCAGATTTTTTTTGTAATTCTCGTTTCGTTAATGTTGAGGAGCACATTTCGAGAATCTACTAAATTATTTAGAAGCTAAAGTACATAAAATCTACATTTACCCCTGTAGTTGATAACTATTTTAGCAAATTTCAAATTAGACACCTTTGAACACAGAAACTCTAGACAATAATTTCTATTAAGCTATTGTGCGTTGTAAAATCGCAATTTGCTTTGATGTTCCTAAAGTTACCTGTGTCTTTAGTTGGATTCAAACACAAAGTCTATTTAATCGCATGTGATATCTGATTGTTATAATAAATTAATTACAAAGTCTGCTTTGAAAACAATTATATCAAATAGGAGGTCGCTTCTAATTAAGCAAAAGCGAATTCTATGAAACTTTAAGTAAAATAAATGTATTATAGTTATTTTAATAATTAAAATAACTTTAAAACCAACCTACACGTTATGTGTATTTTGTTATACTCCTTGTAACCAAAATTAATTCGAAATCTTCATTAATTATTGTCTCATATACCTTTACAAACGAGTTTTTGACGTATAAACTCTACTTCTACTTTTGCTAGTATTCATAAAACCAATTAATACTTAAAACGGTCCTTTTAGGTGTTTTTGAAGAAAATACCCGCATGAGAATATTAATATTTTTTGTATCTTGTTAATATTGATTACTATTAATTTGTTGAATAAATAACTAGTTTAACATATAGTTTGTTCTGCATTTAAGTTTTTTGTGATTCTGTTTGTTTAGTAATCACTTTCTGTGCTTCGGGGATAATTAGAATTTTTGAATGCTCTAAGAATTTTATTATAACGATCATTTATGGAACCTTAGTCATTTATAAAGAATTTCTAAAACACAGTGGCACTCAATAAACATTTTAATCCAGCATCCCATATTGAATAAAAATAAAAAGCTAAAAAAAATAAAATTAATTAATGTTTAGATTGCTATCAGCGATTTATAAATTTGGGTTATTAGAAAATGGTAAATAACTGGCAAGTGAAGATAGCATATTCACACATTTCTAACAAAGCATTTGATACGAGTAAAAAAATTTAAAAAATTTATTTGAAATATTTAACAGAATAATAATCAATTGCGTTTATAGTCTAGCAAAAGTTTAAACCGAATACATTTTTTGTATTTTTGTACTATTCTTTATTAAGCAATAGTCCTGTAGAAAACTTGCGGTGTGATATGTACTCTGGTCACATACTGCATCATAAAGCATCAACTGTCACAAAACCATCACAGGTTAAATAATACTTAAAGCCCCACAACTAGTCAACAAATAGTCACGACGATAATCAAAGAACTGAGTAGCCAAAAGACAAGTTCTCATTAACATTCTGTTTGGGCGTGGAAAGATTGAAAGATTGGCTGACTCGAACTGGCAGCCGAACTATGGCTGCCTATGAGCGGCATTACGTTTGAAGACAATTCTGTTGGTCCTTTAATTTACCGTTGTGTATCCCAAACATGCAAACTCGATCTCAAAGAATTGATTCTAAATTAAAATAAAATAATTTTCATATATTTATTACCTATAAAAATGAAATAAATAAAGCAACAACAAAATGAATTTACCCAAGTGCCGTTGATGATATAGATAAAATAATACAATATTATTTTTCAAATAAGTGGATTATATTATAAAGAAATAGAAAAACATATTCAATGGAATTAGAAAATTTTTATAGAAATAAAAGAATTGATAGTTTACCAATATCAAATTCTTAGCAGTTTGAAAACTAAATAAAATTTAAACGTTTATAAAGTTTATTTTGCCCCACTAGAAGTATTACAAAGATTACGCTAAATTGTTTTGATGTTATAATTTACCCAAAATAAAATTACACTTAATTTATCTTAGAATTTAATAACATTAGATTAATTTACCTTTTATTATAAACTAATTTTTGAATTGTTGCAAACTCTTTTTACTTTTTTTAAATTCATTACAACCCCACTTAAGTAAATTGTTTGCTACCCTTACATTCCCTTGAAAATAATACAAAAAAAAAAATGCAATTATAACAAGGAAAAAAAATGTCCTTACTGTAAAACGTTATTTCCAAAAGCTTCGATTCCTCACACTACGCAAATCACAGAAGGGAAACCTATAAAGAAACCCATGTTTTCAAAAATAAGCTGTTAGAGAGAGAAAGTCATCTTTCCCATCTAAAAAATTGGAAAAAATTTAGGGACAATCTTTTATTATTAAGATTTTTCGAGTGTCTGTCGACTATTGATATTTCAGTAGTAATTACGTAATTTTAAGTATAAAAGTGGAAATTCGTTTTAATTTTTAACTTTTTTAAATATTTAACTTCTTTTAATAGATTTTTAAATTTTTAGGTAGCAAATAAACAATTAAAAAGAACTGTTACTTTTTAATTTTCTATAGTTGTTTAATATAGATTTACTATTATTTATTAAATATTTTACTTTATTGACGTGCACTGCATACTTAAAATCTGATGATTATCTTCATCATGAAAAATGTACCCTAAGAATTTACAAGAAATTCATCATTGCATATCCCAATGGAATTAACCAGTAACTAGTAAAAACGAAGCAAAAGAAGAATACGTTGCAATCGCCTTTGATTGATAAATGAATTCGAAACTACAAAAACATAAAACGAGTAAAAGATTCGAACACAAATAGAATTACTCTTGCATTAACTCTGCCCATTTTGCAAGAGAAACAAAGCGTTCTCCTATATTTCTCTTTATTCTCGTTCGAGCTCAGCTTTTAATCGAACGTACAGTATTAATCATATTTTCCGAATATTAATCCGGCGAAATTTTAAACACATATCTGCAAATACGGAAACTCTGTATAGTTGGAAGTTGGTGCGAGCTGCATATTTTATCAGATTAATCCAATAAAGCAACCAATAAGTTACACGAAAACCGAAAATTTACGATTCAACTGGGATTTGGTAGTTTCTACGGGAATAAGCTAGCATGGGACAGTCTGACAAAGATAAACAATCAGGAAAAGAAATATTTTACTGGTTTCTTTTGCTATTTTCCTTTCGCGCTTACTGCGTTCGCCCCACTTTGAAATTTTAAAACCAATTTCAAAGAGTACACTTGAAAAAAGTTTCTCTCGACAGGTTTACTATGCCTTTCCCTCCCCTTTCCTCTTACCAGGTCTTTATTTAAAAAAAATCTACAAAGTTAACGTTGGTTAGAAAACAGACTGCTTCAAAAGCCAACTGCTCTTAAAAGCTTGGCGCCCGCTGAAAGCGCTAGCAAGAACAGGAGTAAAGCTTTTTGTAAAATACAATTCCCTCCACACCACACCATCACGACCGGCATGACCCAATAAAAACAAACATGGCAAATGCCTCCGACAAACTCGACGTGTTTACACATTTTAATAAAAACATTTCGATTTCATGCAAACGGTACAGGATGCCGGGTAGTTAACACGAAATCGTTGCGTTTTCATGCGTTTCTGCAGCGTTTGCTTTCTTTTCCCTCTTTTTAATAGTTTAATGGGCGTCATGAAAAAAAAGCTCACGCAAATTAACCTTTAAGATAACTTCCAAAAATGTCCGGTTTTCGTGTTAACAACTAAACGGATGAAAATTTAACAAAAAGGAAAAGCGTGTTTATAAAAAGTTAATTGTGTTTAAGAAAGTTTTTTAAGTTATTATCTGCGTTCATTAAGCCAACCAGGAATGCATTTTAAAAGAAAGGTAAAAATGTAAATTTAAATTATAAAATATTCAACTATTCTACTTATTAGTACCTGAGTGGAAAATCGCTTGATGTTAATTGTTCTGGAGAACTAATCAATCTGAATGCTAGAAATTCATGACTGACGATTTAGTTACGTACATTCTCTATCTAAATCATCTAAAATAAATCCAATGCAGTGTCCAATATTCTAGTGCTCTGAATAAATAAGTGGTCTGGTTGTAGTTAATTTGAGAGAGAATAGTTAGCAAACTTTAAACTATTGAAACTTGGAATAGTATAACCATAAAGTATATAAAGTGACGTGTAAATTGTGCTTCAGACTGGTTTTCCAACACATCTCATATCGACTACGATTGATCATCTGTATTGTTGAAGGAGTCGGTAGTAAGTTAGTCGGCAAGCCAGTATCGTTACGTGCAGACGCCGGTTTTCAAATTGAAATAGAAAACGACGACGAATATAAAGAAACGGATAACGTTAACCGACAAGCTCTAGGGACACTTTCGAAAAAAGTAGTTTACCTTGCAAGGGGTTTTTTGGCTCAGGCGCTGAGTGATGGGGAGCCAAGTTGCTTACAAAGTAACGCTGGATAGTTTTCTGTGTCGGCGATAATTCTCGGGCATCAGTTATTTTAACGTGGTATGCTCCACGGATCCGGGTAGCTGGCAAGGTAGCAAGGCCGATTGGTCCAAACTTGATTTCAAAATGTTAATTAAAATCCAACATGATGCTGTTTAATGGTTTTGAGAAGATTTTGTAAACCGTCCGCATAGTAAAGTATTTATTATCTTCGTAGAAAAACGAAGGTTTCTTCACAACATCAAAGCAGAATCTGGATCTTTCGCTGAAAGCGATGGACATCTGAAATCTTAAAGAAACCTACGACTTTCCTTTGTTTTCAGGTCTACCTCTTTGTAAACCTCAATACTCTCCAAAACAACCCCTGAAATATCTTTTTGCTGAAATTCTTAAATCTCTCAAACAGAAACGAATAAAAAACTTTTACAGACATAAATTTCAAATTCAAAGCCAAGGAATAAAAATCATGGCAGTATAACTTGAATATAAAGCAATGGAAATGCAAATACACAGGAAAAAGCGCCATTTCGTCGAAACAAATCGAAACTGAAATGTTATAGACGGCACAAGGACTATAATTGGTTTTTAATGAGCCTAAAGACGAAATTAATTATAAAACAACGTAAAAAGCAAAAGGTATACGCATCTATTTACCTTGCAGATTACCTGGTCCTAGGCTTGTCTTTGGACACCGTTGTATGTTCTTGCAATTTGGAAGTGGTTCGTAATCAGGTTAAAACTGATATAAAAACCTGCGTAACGAAGCACAAGAATACAAAAAACAAAGTATCCTGCAGGATATTGGTGGTATTACGCTATTCAGCGTCACTTTGACGAATCGAATGTTCATCAAACAATCTCTCGAGTAATGGTGCTAATATTTTCCATATTACATAGGTTGAGCCATCACAATAATGGCGTATGACGCACATGAGTGGTTTATTCCGATCACTTATCGTTTGAGGTCAGTACTGACAATTCTAGCTTCTTTCTTAACTCTTTTTCTTTAATCTTCTTAAATCTTTTTGTGCAGGTTTTAAAATTTTGCATTTATAAATCTGTTCATGTGGACAGCTCATGCTCAAACCGCTGACAGCGGACAACTCCCTGTTTTTTGTCAACTATAAAGCCCATCTTGAAAGCTGGTAGTTCATTTTTCTATGACTTACTGCTTCAGAAGCCTTCTAAATGAGATCCAAGGCAAAATGGAGTATTGCCTCTTTCGGGAAACTGGCACAGTCTCTTTTCCGATTGAGCCATCAAGATCCGTTTATCAGCCTGTACGACACTCTCCCCGCGGAAGAAAACTATGCGTATTCCCAAATATGGCGGGCAGCTCATAAGTTAATAAGCTCATAAGATTTTTGGAATCATAATTTCGAAAATCCCATAGGCGACTTCGCCTATAAGAGTACAATTTGCCGACTCCAGTACAATCTGCCTCTTCGTCATATTCTACATTTGATTAAGAGAGTGGCTATTTGAGATTCGTCATCTGAGCTAAAAGAAAAATTAAAATTGCAAAATTTAGGTACGAAAATATTTTAGTTTACAGGTAGGCTTTGTTTTCATGATGAAACGGATTATATTCCGTTCCATCATGATCAAATCGACTACCAGGAAAAAGTTATTCACACAACAAGGAATGATAAGTGTTTTAGGAATCATCTAAAAGCTTTGTCATGTAAATGTTACATCCATATTTCAAAGTTATATTAGAAATGAATGCATATCCATGTTTCGATAACAACAATAGATCTATATGCGAAACACGTAAAGGTACATCAAGGGCATGACATCTTCGTGTGAGAGACAAAATATGCGTAACAACTTAAACGTGATAATCTTCCTGCCACACGAAACACTTCTTATCTCTGATCATATCCATAAGTATAAAACATAAAAGACAGGATTCCAATACATACACAAAAAATCCAGACACAAAATCCTGATAAAGTATGATTTTCCCTTTTTCTGTTATTAGGTTATATCGCGATCGTCTGCAAATCTAATTTATTGCCACGGCAGCGGATATAATAATAATCCAATCTTCTTGAGTCACATTGCAGCAATGTCGGAATTTCTTTATCTTTGTGGTTGCGAATCAGTCCTTGAAATGGACTTTTCCATCAAATTTTATCCAACAGTTTCTAAGCCGGGTTCAGAGGTCCATTTGTGTAATTTGACACTTGAAACGGCTTTATTGAATATCGACGCGGGGAAACTTCGAAACAAATGGAGAACTTCGGTCGAGGTCAAAACAAATGAACGCCTAAATTCAAAATTGCGTACTGCAGAAAAGCAGTGAAACTTGAAACCCTCGTTCCAGCATTTTATTAAATAACCTCGCGACTTCTGTTAAAAGTTGCGAGTATTACTCGGTTAGGGAGCTTAAATGACCAGAAATCAAGAATTATGTGTTTTATTCTTCTGTTTGCAAGTTTTGAGATGCTAGTATACAGCAGCGTTCGGAGTTGTCCGATGAATTCGTTTAGTTTTCTATATCCTTAAAATTGCTTTACTGTCTCCAAATACTTGGGAACGTTTCAAGATTTTTAAATAGAATTTATATGTTTTATTGAAGACTGCCCAAAATATTAAGATTTAAAGATCTAAAACAAATATTCTTTTTTTAAGAAATAATGTGATAGAAGGAACTACCAAAACTCGGATAGTCGAGCAGATCTCTTATTAATCGTAGATGCGCTGCATCATACTAAATTTGTTGCAACCAAGTTCATGAGTGCGTTCCTATTATGTCTAAAACTAAGTCTTCTAGTTCTAGCAGTTGTAATTTTATATTTCAGTGGTTATAATTAATATAATATAAAAATCTTAAAACAATAGACAAAAATTAATTCAAAATATATGTAGTTATTTCTGCATTTAGGCACTAAAGGTATAATTTAACATTTTAATAAGATTACCACATGAATGATTGAAGAGAAGATTAATTTTTTCTGGAATTGTGAAGTTATCGATATAGAAAACTTAAAACGACACTATTTAATTTTTAGGTTAGTGCACTTCATGTAAATAGTACTATAAAAACTGCAATAAACGTATCTGCAAAAAGCATTTGCAACAAAATTCATTAATTTTATATTATAAACATACTATTTATTATAATTATTAAATTAAACAATTTTGATGAAATAAATAAAGATTATTAAAAGTTTCACAGTTTTATTAAAATACAACCTGACAATATTGTTTCGACAGCTATGCTGTCATTATCAAAGGTAATATAATTATAAACAAACACGTCGCTAAGGTAGATACAAAATAGGTAACTAGATAAAATAATAATAATAATCATAATTAAAAATTAATTAATTTTGGTTTGAAATAATATTTTCAACTTGCATAAAAACGTACATTAATGGATTAATTATTTCACTGCCGGTAGCAAAAAAATATTTTTATATCCGCGTGCAATATTTAAAAGTACTACAATAAATTAATTCCATATGCTAGAAATAATCATCCGCTAATCGGCGGCTATGCTGCAGTCTATCCTTCTATCATCCATCATTGAGTGTCTTATATTCAAATTGCTCTGATGTACAGACAAACTCTTGCATGCCGCCGTAGTGCTCCTTTACGAGTTCTACTTTTACAAGACCAATTCGCTAATTATTTTTGTAAGCTTTGACATTATATTTTCTTTAGTCTTTACATTTTTAAAACCATAAATTTAAAATACTTCATACTTATTTACTCATTTCAGAATTCTACTGGGCCGATCTACGCACTTTCAAGTTAAACACTTTACGCTGTAGATTTGCCAGCTCTTCTTAGTTTTGCGATTTTTTAATTATTTATATATTTAAAAGCATTATTTGCAATCGCTGCATTTCTATACGCTCGAGACCGATTGTTCACTTGCAACACTCGCTTCGTCACGTCGCAGAACTAAACAATCTCCCTCTGCATGCTTACTATATCATTAATTGCTTCCTTACAATTCATATCACAAACAATTCTCAGCCGAGTGTAATAGTATTTGTTGTGGAGCATTTTCACGAAACTTGGCACGCGTGTCAGTCTCTCTCTATCCATTTTTTTAATTGTTAGTTCAGATATTCGATAAAAAAGTAGAACAGGAATGTCTGAAGAATGAATGCCCTATCTCTTAAGGAACGCGGACAAACACACACAAGAACGTTCTATACTTATAGGGAAATCCTTTATTTAATTAGCGTTTTGACCGTCATGTCTTGATGGGTTTTCTCTACTTATGATATAAAAGCTGTCCAGTTTTGTGTGAATTTATTTCAAGATTTCCATTAAGCTTTAACTTTGACATTTCATTGATGTATACATTAAATTAGTTTATACATGTGCTGCATACCGAAGTTGCATTTTTAACTCTTTTAAAACAAAGCAAGGATATGCAGAAAGCTCCCTGGAAAACTATAATCTGGGTATTATTACTGAATACAAATTATTTTGTATTTTATGATTTTTGTAGATTTCAGCTTAAATTATTATTTATCCGATTTTATTCCATAAACATTGATACTGCTTTGACATTTATCAGTGCAATTAATTAATATTTTGTTTTATTTCAATATATATCCCTATATCAGTAATATCACATCTGATAAAACACATCACGAAACAAAGCCTTATTAAAATAAAAACGAATATTGTTTTATCCTCTAACGTTTTCATGAAAGTTGCTATGTTGCTTTGTTTTCAATTTTCTAAAATTAACTGCGAATGAAAATTCCTTTTTCATCATATTTGCCGAAAATTAAATTATTAAATTACAAAATCTATACCTAAATACTTTTTTCGCTTTGTTAAACTTTTAAAATATTGATATTCATATAGCAACTTTCTATAAATGTTATTTTTCGGGAATTAAATTAATTAATCCACGCATAGAAAGAATTCGAGAAAAGTTATTAAAATTGATGACGTTTTTGCCTAATCTCTCGTTCTCTACCTCTAATTACAACTTAAATATTTAATTTCCGTTATTACTATGTTTCTAATTATATACAAAACTCGTCTCCACGTTCTAATTTTCAGTTTTCCCACCGCGGCCTCTGAAAAGTAACCATTAATATTTCATAAAGCTCGTTTTCAGTAGCTGCTTAAAATAGGTGAGTTTTTTCTTTCATTTTATTTCTTCTTCGTTCGACCCTTTCGTTTCATATTGAAAGAAAACAGAGCTCTAAGACCGAAGTAATTACTGAACGGGGGGTTCTTCAAATAAATCTTAGTGGCTCAGTTGAATGAGGTCATTAATAACTGTTCGAAAGCTAGAAAAGAAATGGCGAGAAAATATATATCCTTTAGGAAGATGGAGGTTAAACGAAATATTTAAAAAATATATTTCCTTATTAATAAAATATCAGCCCTTACGGACAATGTCTTTACCTTAACTTTGAAAAACTTCTTGTTTTCGCACGGTCGTGGATTATTCTTCTATTTTAGAGATACCAAAGGTATAAATAGAAGTAAATAAATGAAACACATTACATGAAATTGCTTAGGTGAAATAAAAGCTATTAACAGATGGCAATAAAAAGTTCTTTTCTAATTAACTTTTTAATGGTTCTTAAGTTTGGCAATTTACAGGTGATCTTAAATGTTCGTTACTATTCCTTATTTGGCTCTTTTCTAATTCCGTTTTTTATGTTCTATTAAAAGGATGTTCAAAAAATTTATGGGTGTCTTATAAAAATAATATATCAAAAAGCTAGAAACCGTTTGGGGTAATAACAATAAATTTAAAATCAAAGATTTCTTTAGGCTGGACTGGTTGTGCCAACTGCGATATTTTCAGTCACTTCGTTAACTGTTGCCTACAATATTGTAAATTTGAAAGGATTTTTAAAGGGGTTTAAAGGTTTTTATCAATTAGGACACTTTTAGCCCTAAAATGATTAATTTGTCCTATATTTTGTATACAAATTTATAAATAGGACGCCTATGGCTTTCTATTTTTTTCGTCGATTTCCTTTTTTATCTCAATAGAAATTTAATTATCTTTTTCTATACATTTTGATATTCCAGTTTGATTTCTATGCATAACTAAATCACCTCTTTTTTCTTATTTCGCAAGATTGATGAATTCCAACTTTTATTGGAAATATAAATCAAACAGAACTGTATACAGAAGCAAACAGAACGAAATGCTTTCATTTTTTTGTTACGTCGTTACAGTTACAGCATTAATAATAACAAGTTGTGTATCCACATATACGCTACTTTTTAAATCATTTATTTGGTGCCATGAGAATTCTAAATATTGTGGAATTTGTTAAAGTTTTTTCTCTTTAAAGGGATCTGTCGAGATGTGTTAATCTTTTTGTGATTCATGAAGTTTCAAGATACTCTTTTACTTTAATTAATAGTGAAAAATAAATAAAATATGCAGATATTAATATGATCCTGTATTAAACAGAATGAGTACTGCGTCTTCCATCTTAACCTAATCAGCAAAATAAATGATCAATTTCTATTATTTTATTCGTTGTTTGTACCAATCTGGAATAACTTAGTTTATTTTCAATAGTTTTAACTTAACTTTTCCCATTAACTACCATTAAGTGAAACATACGTTTTTCTGTACGATAAAATAAACAACAATAAAAAGCCCCGCGATTGACACATAAAGTGAAACATAAGTTTTTTTTAACCAAACTAAATAAACAAACCTAAACCTTCTAACCAAAAGTTCACATTAATTAAACTAGTTTAAAACACAAAATACGATACTTACTGTATATAAAATGCTCAAAGTTGCCGGCTTGAGATTTAGCTCTTTCTTACAAATTTGAATTTCAGGTCATAGGTATTGGTTCTGCAGTTGTCTAATTATTAAGGGACGGATAAAAGTTTCAAAACACAATAACATACACTAGAAGGGCGCCATCTGATTATGAAGCTTAATAACAATAATTAAATAGATCAAATAAATCTAATAAATCTGTCTGAAACCACTAATCAGAAAATGAAATCAGACCGATATAAATTTAGTGCAAAATATTAGTTAATTTCAACAAAGTCAAAATTAAATGATGATATAAATAAAAACTTTCATAATTATATGGTTCTGTCTTACTGGTTTTAATTAACTTTAAAATCATTTTTACTTTAGAAAACACAAAGAAGAAAAATTATAAAAGAATTGCAAATTCTGAACTCAAAAGTTCAAGAAATAATTCCTTACCTAAGAGCTCTTGACTATTAAAATTTGTTAATGAATAAAAATTGTATACAAATTACGTATAAATAAAAAAAACAGACTATAGAAATATTACAAAGATCCAAAGAAATTTACATAAATATTTAACATTCAAAAAAAAGGAAATCATAATTCACAGTACCTGTAGTTATCGGTAATTCGCAAACCAAATTAACGCTAAATTGCACAAAAAATGACTCCTGCACACACCAAACAATCGCTGCTGAACGGAGAAACTGGAATGTTCGTAGATTTCTGCTTTAACATCATTCAAGTATGCAATGAATTAACCCTCGTAATGCCTGTATGAAGTGAACTATTATTCACGAATTCACCAAAAAGTAAAGTAACTAAATGCAACCATAAAACTTCTATAAGATTTGGTTATTGAATTAATTTTAAGAACCATAGGCTAATGTTCGTTATTTTTCTGAAAACAACCCATTTGTTATTTAAATCTGAACTGAATTTATAAAGCACATAACTCGGATTTCATTATTGACCCGAGATTTCGATCACTGAAGATAAAGTCTGTAGTTATTAATTTTTATCGGTATTTCGGTACGAGAACTATTTTTATCGATATACGATACGATATTTATTTCCATCAGTAAACTGTATTAAAGCTATTACACTTTTAATAGGAAAAACTAGATTTCCCGTTCTTTAGAAACACAAACATCCGGAAAAATATTTATCTGCACAACGGTACTTTTGCTAACCGCAAATTCTTAATTAACGTCCTGAAAACTAATTACACAACGGTATTTTTGTTAACTGCAAATTTTCAAATAATTAGGCACCGGAATCCGATACCCGTAGCAATCCCACCAATTAAAAAACTGGACGGTAGCTGGGCTAGGTCAGACAAGGAAAAAGCTAACACATTTGCTCAACATCTAGCAAACGTTTTCGTTACACCTCCAGCTCCAGTAAATGAGAACGTTGCGCAAATTGAAGCATTCCTAGATGCACCTTGTCAATTATCACCCCCACTTAAAGCATTCTCACCGTCCGAAGTTCTAAAGCAAATCCAGACTACCAAAACTCGCAAAGCTCCCGGATATGACTTAATAGTGGGAGAAATATTACAAAACCTACCCAGAAAAAGCTTAGTTTTCCTCACCACCATTTACAACAGCATTTTAAGATTGTGCCACTTTCCTATCCAGTGGAAGCATGCGCAAGTAATCATGATTGCCAAGCCTGGGAAACAACCCACACTAACTGAATCCTACAGACCGATAAGCCTCCTACCTTTAATGTCAAAAATCTTTGAAAAATTACTCCTCAAAAGAATTAAAGAAACCCTAGACTTAGATCTACTAATTCCTCAACACCAATCGGATTTCGCGAACATCATTCGACTGTCCAGCAAGGTCATAGAATTGTCAACATGATCATGAAGACCTTAGAAACCAGAAAAGTCTGTGCAGGCATATTTTTAGACATCAAACAAGCATTCGATAAGGTATGGCATAAGAGCTTGCTTTATAAACTCCAGTTACTCTTCCCGAGCCAGATATATCTTGTGCTCAAATCCTATTTGAGCGAAAAAACGTTCTAAATTAAGGTTAATGATGCAGTCTCTACTTAATCTATACGTCCGACATTCCTACCACCGAACACACCGTCATAGCAACATTCGCTGACGATACAGCGCTATTATCCAGAAGTGACTCAGCAGGGATAGCAGCAGAAAATTTGCAAAGCCACCTGAATTTACTAGAAGATTGGTTCGAACGCTGGAGGATTACAGTCAACAGTGATAAGTCTGCGAAAATAACTTTTACCAACAAACGTGTTCAGTGTCCACAATTAGAAATTTATAATACTCCAATACCAGCAAAATCTAAAGTCAAATACCTTGGACTACACCTGGACCAAAAACTAACTTGGCGTAAACATATAAAGACCAAAAGGGACCAATAAACCTTAAACTCAGACAAATGGACTGGCTTCTTGGTCGGCGATCTCAGCTCTCTCTATCCAATAAGGTTCTACTCTACAACGTTATATTGAAACCAGTCTGCACATACGGCATCCAGCTATTGGGATGTTCAAAAGCGTCTCATACAAAGATACTGCAACGATTTCAGTCGAAGACTCTCCGTATCATAGCTAACGCCCCTTGGTATGTCAGAAACGATACTCTACACGATGACCTACAAATTCCTTACATAGGTGATGAAATCCACAAACTCGCAAGCAGCTACCATAAAGGGCTTCAAGGACACCCCAATCAATTAATAGAGCAACTCTCCACTCAACCAGCAGTCAGACGGTTAAAACGACAGTGTCCGCACGATTTAGCTAGAGACTAATGTATTATTATAAGTGGATTCAGCACTGGCTGAATCCCCCCATGTCTTTACTTTTTCGATCATTTACTTATTACTTTTATATAAAGTAGATTGTAAATTAGCAGTCTAATAAATTTAAAAAAAAATGTCCTTACAATTCTATGAGAATTTGAAACACAATCTTTTAAAATAATTTTTATAGGTTTATTTGCACTAAATAATGTAAGACAGTAAAAATGTAGACAAAACTACATTTATTCAGGACTGATAAAAGAATACCGTTACATAAGATACCTATTAATGGTAGTTAGCGTCTTCTGTGAAGTTGTTATGCCAATCCAGGGTGTTTTGAAATGTATTAAAATGGTCAATTGTTTCTATTTTAAAATTGCTCAATTATCAATTATTTTATTATTCTGAATAATAATTGTGCTTTTGATTGGGCTCTAATCTATTGCTTTATTGTATCGTCTCGCATCATTTTGATCTAAGTTTCCAGTTAGAAATCTAATTACACTACCAATTTCGTCATGATCATTTCTATCGTAAGAATTAAGAATCAAATTAAAAAGTTTAGTTACAACGTTTTTAGTAAGTTAAACAGCATTTTTAAATTTATTTGCAGTTGTATTGGATTTAAAACGATTTTTTCTTCTTTTCTTTTAAAACCTTAAATGTTTTTTCCTTTTTTTTTCTTTAAGAAAATTCCTTCTAATACAGTTTTTTAAATTATTGATCACTTTGTTTTATTTCTTGAAATATTCCACTAGAAACTTCTTACATTGTTTGTTTTGAGGAAAAATTTATAAATAATGGACATCCGCGAATTGTGGTGATTAATAACGGCAAAACTTGAAATTATATTGTTTGGAATATCTAAGTCGGATTTTCTTTAAATATCTTCGCTGTAATTTGAAAATGGAATATTTGGAATGGATTGCCTTCTTTGGAGCATACTTTTATTTTTATAATTGGTTTTTATTTTAAATTTACAAAATAATTTTTATCATGATTTGTTGTTTACATTCTAGTGATTACAAAAGGAAAGCGAATTTCGACACTAATTAATTTAGTATTTGATATAATGTATTGAGCTGTAATCAGTTAAAATGTTCGTGGTAATTAAAAATAGAGGAAAATTAATTTCTTGAAAAATTGTGTATTCCTAGCTTTTATAATGATATAATTTTTATTTCTAATAGGAGCTAAATTAAAATTTCTGTTATTTCTTACTAGCTCTAGCATCTACAAATAGTCTGCTAGGAAAACAACTTAGTATTATGTAAGGGCGGTTATTGTTCTCTTCATAATTATTTATTTTAAGTTTCTACATTGGGTGGTTTCAATGGTTTGTCAATTTTTCGTCGTTGAATTTGTCATTTATGTATTTTGGTATGTTGTATTTTGATAGTTTTGAATTTTGTTTTGTATTTTGTTAAAACACATTTTGATTAGGCGAGAGTCTGGAGCAGTGGCCACCTTTTTATAATAACATCAATAACAACCAAAATTTTTTATAGAATCTAGAACTGAAAAAATAAAATTATAACAAAGATTTTGGAGTTGGACTAATTTAAGATAAAAGTGGCCACTGTACCTACAGTGATGGTACAGTGGCCATTAGAGTATGGTACTGTGGCCACTACTGTTTAGGAGACGGGAACAGTAAAAACAAGTACATAGACATTTACAGAATAATGATTTATTTTGTAAAAAATAATTTGTATTAAAAAAAGGGCAACTTAAATTTAAAAAACCAGCCAAAAGCTAACAAACATTATACATAGATAAATTAATGGAAAAAACAGATTTGTTGTTCTAGTAGTGCCGCCTATTTTTACAGGTCGAGATAAATAATGTACAAATCATCAGGAACATCTAGGAAATAATATCTGAAATAAATAAAATATTGTACTAAATAATAGTACAGTGACCTATATAACAAACAAGTGGCCACTGTATCTACATTTAACATGGCCACTGTACCATCAACTACATGCTTTCCACTGTTCTACTGTTCCAGACTCTCCCCTACCTTTGGTTTGATCAAGCGGTTAATCATTTTGCTTAACTTTGAGCAATAACATTACATAATCGTCGCCTATTATTATAAAATAATAGTTTATTAAGTGGTTGATTAAACGATCGGTTAAAAGATTGTTTAAATGTTCAGTAAAATTTATTAAAACTTGGGAAATAATTATCGCAGAACCAGCTTGTATTTCGAACATTGGGCTTAAATTAAACTATATTGCATTAATTATTTCTGATATAAATTACTTGCAGCAGAGACCGAATTAAAAAATGAGCACTGAGCGACGGGAGTCGTAAACACAAAACTCTCTGCAGGGCTAAAAGCCCTTCGACTAGCTCTGATTGCAATAATTTTATTTCCTGGAACTTATATACCCGATTGTTATTGGCCGATGACTTCCTGTAAAATAAGTAGCAGGTACTTCAAAGAAAAACCAATTAACATTTACTTTCATTTAATTATCCAACAACAAATTCTCAAATATCACATAAAACAAATAAATATATAAGGTACCTTTATTACATGCAAGATTAAAATATATAACGGTCTAGAATAAGTTCGAAGTGCTAATTGCATTAATCGCAGTAAGTTTCTATGAAAACCCCCAGTATAAATAATTTTATTTAATACACATACACATTCGTTGTTATTGATGAGCATAGAGCGGCTGCGGCTTTCGAAGTTGACCACTGGAGATCGGTTCTCAGATTGATGTAAAAAAGTGACAATCACTCTACTATGGGTCTTTCTCGAGACGACGGAAAACGTCCAGATGGCGCAACCATAACACCGTGGTCCAAAGGACGACGTCTCATTTGGGACGTAACTTGTGTCGATACGTTGGCAAACTCCTACTTATCTAACACTTCCATCCAAGCAGGAGCAGCCGCAGAGATTGCTTGTAGAAAAAAGCACGATAAATATGCAACGTTGAAGTCGGCAAATTTTATATTTATGGCGCTCGCTTTTGAAACACTGGGTCCTTGGTGCGCAGAAACGAAATCTTTTGTTAACACTGTTGGTTTGAAATTAATCTCAGAGACTGGTGACTTTAGAGCGAAGCTATTCCTTTATCAGAGGCTTTCGTTGGCGATCCAGCGTGGTAACGCTTCAAGCATCCGGGGAACTCTTCCAGAGTTCCATTCTTTGGACGAGATTTTTAATATTTAGTACATTTAATATAGTAATATTATGTAACTTAATTAATTAGAAAATAGCTACAATTGATATAAATAAATAGTCCCAAAAATCACTCTACTGGGGAAACTGGTTCACAAACTCCGCGTAGGTTGAGTAGCCTCCGCCAAACACTAAATTCACGAAGAAGAATAAGGATACAATTAGTAAATAATCGTTCCAGCAATAGAACACTTACCCCCAATAAACGTGGGGAACAACCAAAAAGCCTGTCGAACAATTCCCAAGAATTTGGATAATATCCTGATTTCCAAACTCACATAATAATTAATCTCAGGATACAAATAGGAGTATAGAGTGAAAATCTCTCCAAGAGGATCGAATAAATTCACATAAACTCCTCGGCAGAACTTCACGAAGAGTCTCTAACGACAACGGAATGTAAGATGTCCTTCTAAACGGTATCCCGACAATTCCTCGCCGACAATTTAGCGCACGACAATTCCTCGCGGACAATTCCGCGCGGGACTGTTTAGCGCGTGCTACAATTCCTCGCTTGCGACAATTCCTCGCGTATGAATAATAATTGTTTCATATTGGCAAGTTCCAGGTGAGTTATGTCTTTTTGCCGCCGCAAATAAAAACAGTAAATATAAAAAAAGAAATGACATTTACGTATTACGCTAAAGCGATTCCCTACTTCACTTGGGAGTTATTAGTTTTTAAGTTTAATGGTAAATAAAATTGTTTCTTCTCCCATCCATCGGTGTATTTATTGCCAATTCTTATCAGGCGGCACGCGGCAGGTAGTGGCATTAAGAAATATGATCTCTACACCACCTCCAGCGTGCCATAAAACTGGGATTACTATAATCCGCACCACAGTTGAACCGCACACGGATAATCTAGTTCTACTGTATTGACATGGCATAATGAGCACCCTTCAAAGAATTGGCTAATCGTTTTATCTTGGTAAGTAGAAAATTCCTTTAGTTGGCATAATGGGCACTCCTTTCGACAATTGGCTAATCGTTGAAACTTACTAAAAAAATCAGGCCCACGTTGGACCGGCAGTGAAACTCACTAAAAACTCATAAAAGAAACAACGCCCCGCGATTGGGCGTCAGTGAAACTACCCTTTTTCTCTACAAAATCAACTATAAAAATTTATCATACTTACATTATCATAAATGCTCAAAATATTTGCCACAGCTTAAGATTTAAACTCTCTCTTACAAATTTTAATATTCAGGTCGCAGGTATTGGTTCTGCAGTTGCCTTATTTGGTGAAAAGGAGTAGATAAAGGTTTAGAACACAAATAAAAAACACTAAAAGGGCGCCATCTGATTATGAAGCTTAATATTGATGTTTAATTAAGCCTGATTAGATATTAAATTCATTAATCAGAAAATGAATTAAATATGATATGTTTTGGATAAAAAATTTTGAAAAGTTTAGAAACTTTTAAAATAAAATTTGAACAAAACTTTCATAATTATATAGTTCCGTTGAGATCCTTGATATAAACTAAAACATATTTATTAAATAGTAAAAGCAGGAAATTGTTCAGACACATATATAAAAATAATCAAACACATAAAAAAACATAAACAAGATAGTTTTATTAAACTTAAAATTAAGCATTTAGTAAATAATCGTCAACTACTTCAGAATTATTAGACACAAGGCAGTTCAAGAAGGTAATTTGAATATTTGCCCAGAATAAAAATCATTAGAATTTTAATGAATTTAAAATTTCCCAAAAGTTCAACAAGATCCGAAAAATATCCGATTTTATTAACCATGAAGTATTCCAACATAATTTCAAACTCAAGAATTTATTTAGAAAAGAAATCTTTTGAAGAATTTGACAAACAAATATCTATCGATTTATACTAAAGTAAATCTAATTAAATGTTACAGAAATTTATGAATTTTAAATTTCTTTACTTATAATGAACTAAAATTAAGTACTACTGAGAGCTCTCTTCTTGTAGGGAACAACAAAATTCAATTATTTAAACAATGCATCAACAAAATTTACAAAGATAAATAGTTCTTAAAGTACAATACCTTAAACCTTTGTTTATTTGCCTTACAAAGCAAACCGTGCTGGTCAGCTAGATGTTGGAAAAGCCTTTCTTGGAAAGAACCGTGGTTGATTCTCGATGGTGTTAAATTGCAGTTTGACAGTAGCAGGTCCAAAGAAATACTTTTTATAATAATAATGGTCAATCATCCATACGATTTCAGCACCAATATTTGTTAAACACAGTTTAAACAATCTTATTTTATTAATGTTTATTGTTTAGAATTTATTCTCGAGGAGTAATTGTAACATCCTTTATTAAAAACTCAACTGATTTAACCAAGTAACACTTGCTACTCATTAAAGTTACTTCCGTAACAAAATAACTATCTGTCTTTATCTGCAGATAAAATGAGGATCCACAAATTTAAACTATTACCCAGTCTACGTAATTTTTAATAACAAAACTACACTATCTTTTAGCGCAGACAGAAAGGCGTAATTGTTTTTAATGGTTCATTACAAATAAACCAACTATAAATGATCATTAACGAGACTGTATTAGTTAATCTTCTTAAACGGGAATTATCAAAAACCAAATAACTTCAAAAATTCGCTTTCACCGCAAATCACAACTAAACTGTACGGGAACTGTACTCAAAAATTGCATTAATTCTAAATAATTAACGCTAAATTATAATACGATAAGCTCGACTCCAGAGTCGACTGACTCTTCTCAAGGATGGGCCGCAAGTCTCTTAATATCGACCTTCTTTGCTTGAAGATCAAAATGGAAGTCTTCTGACTCGAGGCACAGGCCGAAAGCAAGTAAGTGACGCGACGCTCCAACCCCAATCTCACGCGTAGGAACACATTTTTATTTCCGCGTAGGAATATCAGCCAATAGCGAGGCCTCACTCACGAACAAAATAAATATTGATTTTTTCTAAGTACTCAATCAACAACAAGTCGCGTGTTTTGGCTTAACGAATCAGGGCACAGCAACTAAAAAGCAAGTATTGATTTTTCCTCTAAAACTGCGAACGCCTCGAGTTATCATTTTTGTTAAACACTTATATTTTAAAAAGAATGCAAATTTGCAGAACCGAACTTTAGGTTTTTCTTATAAATATACGTACGAAATTCACATACTTAATACCGATAGAAAATGTACCGTTACATCGTTTCGGGTATCTTAACTTGAAACAATATAAAAGCTAACCTTCCCCATTTAAAAATTCATTTGCTTTGCAAGTATCAAACTGTAACGATGGTGCTACATTATATCGAAGGTAAGAAAGGCCGCAATTTATTGGGATTAAACGGCCATGTTCATATAAAAGAAAGAATGATTAATTCAAGTAGAAAAGTAATTTGGAAATGTGCTCAATACCACAAGTGGCGTTGTTCTGGAAGAGTTCACACTATTCGAGAAGAAGTTGTTAAAAGTAGTGTCCACAATCATGTTCCTGACGCAGCAGAAATTGAAGACCGAAAAGCTACTACAAGAATGAAAACCATGGCAAAACAAATTGAGCCAAGTACGCAAATGGTGATAGCAACCATTTCTGAAGATGTGTCTGTTGTTGCTGCTGGAAAACTGCCACAACTTTCTGCCATGAGAAAAACTATTCAGCGAGTACGCGCAACAGAACAAGCCGTTCCTGCGAATCCCATATCATTGCAACAATTAGTCATTCCCCAGGAATATACCACCATATCTTTGGAACAACCGTTTTTGCTGCACGACAGTGGACCCGGTGATGACAGAATTTTGCTGTTTTCTACTGCGGCCAACTTAGAATTCATGTCAAGTTGCGATCATTGGTATGAGGATGGAACATTTTGTACGACACCATGGCCGTTTACTCAGTTATATACCATTCACGGTGTGCAATACAGCAACGTAATTCCCAGTGTATATGCCTTGCTGCCAAACAAAACGGAAGAGACGTATAATCGTTTATTTAGAGCTTTAAAGATGTTGAAGCCTGGCCTTCGGCCATTAACAATTCTTTTAGACTTTGAAACAGCCGCAATGAATGCTGTGCGCAATGAATTTCCAAATACTACAATACGTGGGTGCTTCTTCCACTTCACACAATCCATATGGAGACATACCCAGCAAAATGGGCTGCAAGTTCAATATACAGAAAATGCTGATTTTGCCTTACAATTGCGACTTCTTGCAGCTCTTGCGTTTGTGCCGGAGAACGATGTCATTGAGTCGTATGAAACTTTGCTTGATAGCGAATTTTACATTCAAAATGAGAACTTACTAATGCCGCTGCTAAATTATTATGAAGACACATGGATAGGTCGAGCAGATAGAAGGGGAAGAAAGCGTCCCCCATTATTTGCTATAAATATATGGAATTGCTACGAATCGACTGTGGAAGATATTCCGCGCACCAACAATGCAATTGAAGGGTGGCACACTAGTTTTTCATCCATGATCAATGGCGCCCATCCTAATCTGTGGAGATTTGTCAAAGTGATTAAAAAAGAAGAAAGTTTAAACCGTTTGAAAATAGAACAGTTTGTGGCTGGAAATGAAGCGCATCAAAAAAAGTGTACAGACACTGCTAACCCAGTAAAACTTATAGTAGAAGACTACGGTAATAGACCACTTTTAGATTACCTTAGGGGTATAGCCCATAATTTTTATTTGCAAATTTAAAATATTAATTAGTTGTGATACAAATTTATCTGTTTCTGAGCATGATACCGACTTCTAATATTTTATATTTTCTAATTACCGAAATATGTTTTAATGTAATTGTCCAATATATTCGATAAAACAAGTACAAAAGACTTTTTTTAATTATAATACCTGTAAACATGAATTAGTGGTGATGTGATCAATATTTATCTTAAGCGATAAGTAGTCGCACGCGAGAAATTGTCTGGCGCGGAATTGTCCGCGAGGAATGGTCGCGCACTAAATTGGCCGCGAGGAATTGTCGTAGAACCTTCTAAACTCGTCACATCATTCCTCTCTCACGCGGAAAAAGGGGGGTCCAATATTTCCAATAATATACTACAGGAGGCGTACGATGCCTCAAAATGTCTAATAATTTAAAGAAATTATTCTGGAAGCGAATATACAACAAATAGAAATAAATATGTAACATACTATTTTTACGAATAAAATTTATTGTATCTATTCTATTACTATATACGAAGAATTGTGATGTCTGGTCACAAACAATAAAAGTAACTGCTCATACTCTACAAAAATATTTTATTCTTTCTGTCCATAATTTACCATAAAAATCTAAAAAAAATTACTTGAAAGAAAGTTTAAACTATACAAAATATTACATTTTCTTTTTGAAAATGCTTTCCATATAAAATTTTACGTTTTTGTTCAGTACAACATACGAAAAATATAAAAAGGTAAAACAAATGTAACGGAAATAAATAAAAACATTAAAAGAAATCCCTCGCAGCTAAAACCGCAAAGAGTGGTAGAATATAAAAGCAGACCTAAGCAAAAAGTAAATTAATGGAAAAATCTATGTCCTTCGAGGGTTTCATTTTAGTAAACTTTTATTCTATGGAGCAATTTTATTTCTGAACTTTAAAAGTATAGTTTCTTAGAAACCCAAAAACTTTTTACATTATTAATGTACTTCATGGACTATCGATTCTGTAATATTTGTACAAAAATGTTTTTCTCTTAATAGTTGACACCTAACGTGTCATAATAAAAGCCTGCAGGAAGGCCCACCTTCAACTTTATTATGTTATGCAAAGGTCAAAGGTGTAATACAATTACTTCTTTTACATTATTGAAAATTTTAAAATATTAAAAGCACTAATCAATGTTGTTATAAAATTCTTCATGTTTCTTAATTGTTTGAAACGTATACCACTTCAGAATAAATTGAATAGAATTTCATAACAGATACATAATGACAAAGTTAGGCGACTCTGCAAAGACACAATAACAGGAACTTCACCATTAGTACACATTAGCAAATTGCTAAAGTTCTATAAATTAAGTCTTGGCAACTTAAATTCATCTCTTCTTTACATTTAGTTACTTTTCGAGATTTTCAAAGTAGAGACCTAAGGAAAGTTTTGTTCTTTTGTAATAATTTGTTAAAGCTTTTCCATTCCATACTTGTTTTTTGGGACGAAAATGAAAGAGTGGCCAATAAATTTAATTTTATTTCTACATCATAGCTGAGTTAACAAATAAAACCTTTTCATTTATTACAGAAATATATCAGATTTTTTAGTGAGTTTGCAAAACCGCAATGAAATATTCTTGTAATCTATAAAATTCGGATAAAACACAGTTCACATGTAATGTAAAATGTTTCTGGAAAAGTATTCGTCGTAGTTGTAAATTTCTTTTTTTATTATTAAAGGTTATTTTTCTAAAGTCGGAGAAAATTATGCCCAAAATATAGTTAAACCCAAATTTAAACCACCTAAAAATAAATCAACCTAAAATTCTTTTTATTTATGACCAGTAACTGAAAATTGATATTATAAAATTGACAATATCAAACTGAGGTAATTAAAGAATTGTTGGTCTATTTTATTCCAAGTCTATTTAATCAATACGGTTTTTCGATCAGGAAAATGATTTAATTAGATTTATTTTTATTTTGTGTATTAATAACATGCTTAATGACCATTCGGTTGGAAATAGAAGCTTTGTAGATGATACTGCAATCTTGTATTTTGCTGATACTTGGGACAACCTCAAAACCAAAATTAAAAAAGGTTTAAAGAACATTATTGATACATTTAGCCATAAATTACTTACAATGTAAATGTGGATAAAACTTTTTTTACTTTATTTGCAAGCTACAAAAATGGATTAGGTACCTGAATATAAGACTTTAAACCTAGAAAGTTTTACTATAAATAGAAGAAATTTTCATAAAATGCCTTGGAGTAATAATTGATTCACACCTTCGCTGGAATCACCGTATGTATCCTGCTCAAATTCTCAATTTTATAGAAATGCAATTTTATATGCTTAAATGGTAAATAAACCTTAGTTCGGTCCTGCTGTGTCCATCATATTTCAGTTGAATTAAAAATGCAGGTGATATTTCGAATTGACTGGTGTTCTTTTAATGCCAAGGGTCACCCTAAAATGTTCTCGTAAAGGATAAAATTCCTTCTAGAATAAATTTTACTAATAACATTGCACCGATAAAGGTAGAAAAATAATTTCGGCTTTTTAACAAGGGAATAATTTATCTGAAAACGCATTAAACACTAAATTTATATATCCTCTACGTGTCAATTTTTAACTTGGATGAATAAATTTTTATAAGTACAGACCCATGTTCCGAATTTAAACGGATTATTCTAGAAGTTTTCTTACGCGGTTATTTTCCTGATAGGTGGAAGGAATGTTAACTTCCTTTGTATTGGTTGGTTTAATTTTCCCTCTTTTAAATTCAAGCTTAGTATAGGGTTGCTTCCTTAATTCCAGTCGGTGGAGTATAGAGCACAGAGATATTTGTTATGTAAATTTCGATATCTAAAAAACCTATTAGATATAAACCACCTAAAAATTGTTTATTAGGCATTAGTAGAGCCCCGTTTAAGATATGGAATTCTTAGCTGGGATGGAAGTTCAGATATTTATCTTAAACAACTACATGTTATACAAGAGAAATTTTAAAAATATTTACGATAGAAACTCAAATTACTCTTCAGATGCACTGTTTAATGAAGCACAAGTTTTAGATATAAGGCAAATATTTAGAATGATTATATTACAACTTATATTATAACTTATATAAGTTGTATAAACAACTTATATAAAAATAAAGAAGTTTTGATACCACTACAACATACGTATCAGACAAGACAAAAAACACACTCTTATGTTTTAGTTAGTGCCTACAGCTAAATAAACTATAGGTCAACGAAATTTTGCATATTGTAACATTCTTTTTAAATAATACGAAAAGTACGGTTTTAATCGTCTATTAACAAAAGAAGTATTATTACTAGCATTAATTACAAACACTATAATTATAAACTATTTAACAAAGTTAAACTAGATTATTTCCAAACTATTATTTGCAATACAACATTTATATTTGACTATTAATTTACGACGTGCGCCTTCAATTCACTGGTTCACTAATGATTGCCTCTTCCGTGCGCGGCGGCGATTTATATATCCCATATATTCTTTCTAGAACGCGCTAGATTAGACTGGTTGGTGTATTGCGTTTCGTGCAGCTGTCGATGAGTAAAACATTCCGCTGTCAGGATCGAATGTTCGACTGCGGCGTATAGGGGTTAATCCCGGTCATTACAATATGTTAAATTAAAAGTACCTATACAATTTATTGCCTGAAACTTGCAAGAACTATTTATGTACTATTAATTCCCCGGCAATGATAAAAAGTTTTTTTAAATTCTTAATATTGAACAACAGGTATTTATTTAAACAACTTTTTGAAGAAAATTGATAGAAACCTTAAAGCAGAACAAATATCATTATAGAGATTTATCTTATCCAAAAGTAGCGTTTTATACCTATAATAGTGAGTTTCTACTTAAATAAGCTTTCAACTATATATGTATAATGTAACTGAAATTTTTTTTATACATCTTTTGAGTTTTTTTTTTAATACTATTTCCTCTCTTATATGATAATATTTTTTGTAGTATCCTTTTTTAAATAATAATCTCAATTTTTCTATAGATGCTGTGTTAAGATTTTCAATATAAATAAATAAAGACAGACGTCGTTATGTCTATTATTAGATGTCTTCCCATGATCGATCTAGCGGCTTTATTATGGTCTCTTCTTTTCTTTATTTGCATTGATATATACAGTGCGATTCTAAAGTATGGAATAAATTCGATAAAAGAGAAAGTATTGATTTTTGGAAAAATTCCAAAAACACGTCAATTTTATTTATAAAGTCCGCACTTTTTGACATAATATTCAAATATACAGGGTGATGCGTTTAAGTGTGGTGACGTCATCGGCATTTTAGTTTAAATGGCAACTTGCATTTTTTATTCTATATTCTGACACCTCATTCAATTGCCCAAATGGTAATGTAATAAGTTTGTTACCTTATATAAGGAAATTTTTGAAAAATAATTATGAAGACGGGAAAGTGCTATAGTCACCACAGTTAAATGCAAAGTGGGACACAAAGTATTGATTTTTGGAATAATTTCAAAAACATGTCAATTTTGTTTTTAAAGTACGCACTTTACTTTACTTGACATATCGGATATACAGGGTGATGCGTTTAAGTGTTATGACTATAGCACTTTCCCGTCTTCATAATTATTTTTTTCAAAAATTTTTTTATGTAAGGTAACAA
This sequence comes from Agrypnus murinus, assembly GCA_929113105.1. NCBI lineage: Eukaryota > Metazoa > Arthropoda > Insecta > Coleoptera > Elateridae > Agrypnus > Agrypnus murinus. The sequence goes on along the minus strand of OV816028.1, from coordinate 6,106,136 downwards.
TTGCATTACCATGAATAAATAAATAAAAGTATTATTATTATTGTTATTTTACAGAAAATTGTCAAAACATTTTTAATTTAATCGACAGAAATCACCTGAAGAATAAAGAAGTATGTTAACGATATCTAGAATAATAATGTGTCGTCTTATTGCGGTCTCATCTACCAAGGCTAATCTTTTTTAGTAATTATTAAGGGCTTATTTTTTTGAAATCGAATAATTGCTCGAAAAGTTCAGCTTAAAGGCGAATTAGGCTAGTTTTTAGCTTAACCTCCTAGCGTTTGACGCGATGTTTAAGCTGATATTAATTGTAGAATCAGTAACGAACCACAATAATCTAGAATAAGGACTTTGTTACAAGCACCAAAGTGACTGTTAGAATGTTAGTATATTAAGGCTATCCAAAAGAACACACATGCAATTTGTGCTTATTGTATCTACTTTATTTTGTTAATATCAGAATAATTTATTCTTTATGCTGACACTTTTTCTAAAATTTATTTTTTATTGCAGGTGAGTCTTCTACACACATTTCTAAACTATACTATACTTCCATACCAAAATAAATACACATGGAGTATGGTAAGTATTGTTAGCCTTGTTTGTAATACATTTACTGTAGCTTATAAAATTTTATTCCTTACGACTGGACATCGAAAATGTAACAATTTTATTAAAATTTATTAAGCACTAAAAGTTCTACAACTGGACGTACAAGTTTTTTACTTACGTTATACTTAAATTTGCTTACCATTATTGATCTGATCAGAGTCCGACTGAGACTCTCATTAAGTTCTTATTAAAAAAAATCGGCCATGGGAAAATTGAAATGTTGGTTGATTTGAATAGAACTGTAGTTTGTCTATGCGCACCAATTTGTTTTAGAATAGTATTAACAATTTTGTAATATATCCTTCAATTTCCCTAACATCGGAACACAATTTCAATCGGTTGGTTTCTTAAGGAAGCAAACCTTCAAATGGGGTCTTTAGGGCTATAGAGAAATATACCCACAATAATTTAAAAACCTACAATAATTTTCATACATTTATTTATGATTTCTAGAGAATAGAAATAAAAATGTGTCGAAAGCTTTATCAAACTTAGATTACTTAGTATTAAATTAGTTATAGTTTTAAAAATAAATAAAATTCATACAAATTTATTCAAAATAGAATTACACTTAAAATTTACTTTTTCCTTAAAATGCATTGATATTAACTTTTATTTGTTTCCGCTTAATTTCCCCGTTTGATAAATTTTTACTCTTTAATTATTGCAAAATAATCCTAAATTTCTTTACACAATAGTTCAAACAACTTAAAAACTATCACTTACTTTTTCTATTGTTCAGTCAATAACAATACCATGGTCACATAATGAAATAATTCTTTGCACAAGCCACTGAGAAACATGGTTAAATCGTTAAATTTATTTTTTGAAGTCATGTAGTTTTTTTTAATTCATTCATCAATGCTGAAGACCAGGGCGATACATCTTTCAAACGACGCTATTATACTTTACTCTAGGGGATGTTCTTAAAAACAACGTGTTCAGAGTAGAACAAAAAGAGAGAACATTTTTCTTAAAATGAAGAGGAGAAAAAACTAGAAAAATCTTACGTTCAACGGATTTTGCCAAACTTTCTGTTTTCTTTTGTTTGTTGAAACGCTATTTACTTGAGAATAAAGCAAACAAAGAAGAGTCGAGTTTTATAAACAAATCTTTTAAGAAAATACGATAAGCCAGGCCAAGACAAGATAATCAGGATGATAAGTGAATTGCCTCTTCATCGTACAAACATTCGTTGCATCCTTCGAAACATGGTGGAGAAGTGTCGTTATTAAGGGTAATCTTCTGAAGTACATCGTTAGAAAAAAGTCAACTTGGTCGGTGTACTACGAGGTTCAAGAGTGTTTGTAGAAAGTACTTATCGCAACGCGATTTGTGCAAATGATTACCTTACATGGCTATGTGAAACCTGATCTTAGTGACTTTTCAGGGCTTAGGTGGGTTCTTGCAAATTACTTTAAATTAACGAAAACTATTCAAATATTGATTTATTAAAATGCAAGGTAGATTTCCTGCATAATACAGTCTCATGTAAAGGATTCATTCAAATTAATATATTAACCTACAGAAATATCACCGGGTTCGTTTGCACTCATACGAACGTTGCATTTTGTTGCAATGGATGGACAATTTAAATAATTGATTTAATAGTTGATACCTCTATCTATTTCTTTTGTTTTTAATGCGATTTCCCTTTTACTTTTTTATATTCTTTAAATTTAATCTTTTTATCGTACTTATTTGCATCTATTACTAGTCTACGTTTAGTATTAACGCTGTTGTTAGTTTGATCTGTACATGACTGATTTTATGGTTTAATACTTGCGTACATAATTACTATATAGTATTCTATAAATTAATACTTCTTTTCTGCTATAAAAGTGCATCTGTCTTGTATTTGTTGTGGCCAAAATGAATTTCCTATTAATACACTCTAGGCGCAGACCTATGTTGTATGTACCAAGGTGCCGTTACATTCCCTAGACTTAAACTTTTCAGAAGTACTGTGCATCTGAAGAAAATTATTGTACATTGTTTTATCACACGCTTTCTTTTCACTCTGATCAGCGTTGAGTTATTTTCATAAATCTATATTCTACATTCTTGATGTGTCAGAATAGTTTTAGAAATTAATTATACTGCGATTGCAATTTTAAATTATACACTTATAACAATACCATTTACTAAGTAAATGAATTGTAAAAGAATGAATGAGTCAATGAATTAAATGAATTTGGAATTACCACAATTATTAAAAAGTAAGAGTAAAGAAGAATATTTTTGGGCCACCATCCATTAAAAAAAACATGAAAACCGTTAGGCAAATGTATAGTTTTCTTTAAAGTGTCTTTGTTCTGCCAAGGCAAACGCTCAGTGAAGGCCACCCGACAAGAGAGTTTTCGAGGCGCTGAAATATCCAGATCAAATGGCAAGGATGGTGCTGGGGGTAATTTTTTTTAATGTTTTGTTGAGTTGCGTAAGCTAACATTTAGCCACGATAAACCGTCAAGAGGCATTTTTTGGCTTGCCAAATAGAACCTTTAGCAGGGTCAACCGCGAAGAGAGTTGTTCAGACGCCCAAACATCCAGATTATATGTGTCCTCGACCTGATAAAGTGAACATTTAGTAAACTCCATCAGAGAATACGCCTTATTTCTCTTAGACACTGGTGTGTAGACATTGCCTGAGTGACACTGCCCCTTTGGGCTTAAGAAATAATTTTAAAAGTTTAGAAATCAGCGGTGGGTGTCCTCAAATCCCAGTTAAATACGTTTTTAGGGTGTTATTGATAGTATCATTGATTGAATGAGTCGTAGGCGCTAACTAGGTGAAACATTTTAATAAGTAAACTTATCCAAGTATTTTTATTTACTTGTTATTGGTGACTAAAACAATTAAATGCTCAAATGAAATAAAAACTCTTCAGTAATATGAAATAATTAAAGATTAATAATAATACTTCAATAATAATTGAAAGCTTTTTTATATGCTCACATTATTAAGAAACATTCTAGTTAGCACATCATGATCTTCTTAAAGCCGTGTAACATGCTTAATTTTCAAGTTCCATTGAAATACATCTGAAAATGTATTTATTGTAAATAATCTTAGCACGGCCCTGTATATATGAATATATCTTTGTCTGTTTAAAATTGCTGAGTTTATTCCGAACCTAATAATATTTTTAGTTAACATAGAAGCAGCTGTATAAAGGTTATCAAAGCATTCTCACGCAGATAATTTGTTTTTAGCAACGTAATATCAAGAATAATGTTGTTTTCTAAATAAAATGGCAAGTTTTAAATGCATTTAAGCCAAATTTATGTTTCATCTACGTGTTTATTTTCGTGCCTGTTGAATAGATTCTTCAAAAATATACAGATAAAAAGCAAGTATGCAATATTCTTTTAACTATCAAATTTCATACTAGAGAATAAGTCCTTGCCTCTGTAAATACCCATCGAATATTCTAGAAGGATTTTTCTCATTGGCGCAAAATGTGTCACTTTGGTACTTGATAGGGTGTTTATATATTTCCCTCTTTTAGTCTAAATAAGTGGAGATTTTAGTCGAAGTATGTAAGTGTAACGTTTATCATGATATCAACATTATAGATAACAACAAAGGATGTTGCTAACTGGAAAACTGGTTGCTAACTGGAAAAGTGCTGCTAAGTGAAGAAGTAGCACTTTTCTTTACTTTTTTCTAACAAAGCGTCTCTTTTCAATTCCTCCCCAATTCAAATTTTTGAAAAACTTACGTTTAATGTGGCAATTTTGGAGGTTACGTTATCTCGTTATTTCTTACTTTAATATTTTGGTATTTGTCGATATGGTTGTAGTGTCTAAGTTATCTCAAGCGTGATATGTTATATGATATGAAAATGTTTGGTTTGATTTGCTTCATGATTTCTTTCTTTGCTTATCGTAACTTTTCATAAAAGTGGACATCTAGAGAACATTCTTCATTCTTTACTACTACTCATGAACAGCAGTCAGTCCTATTAATACATATGATAAAATAGTAGGTTGAATTTTATTCTCATAGTCAAATGTTGCAATGTATACCCTATTCCTTGAGTATATTTTGACAAAGATATTTCTAATAATTTAAAGGACCCATATATCTACATTAGTTTTTGCCTAAGCAATCTTTTATAGTTTTATATCTTTTATAGTTTTATATCTTTTATAGTATATGAGTGATTAGAATATCACGTTTAAGGTAGCTTAGACACTACATCACACACTATATCACTATCGGCAAACTTTAAAATATTACTAAAAATATGATTAACAATCTTAAAAAAAAATGCAAATTAAACGTAAATTTTTCAAAAGTTTTTAACTTTTGCTGGATATAAGTTACCCATTTAGTTAGACACCAGCAATAGGAAATTATTGATGTATTTTTTACCATGCCAGAACTTATTAATCTTATCACATCGAATAGGAGGAACAAAAATATGGCTGTAAGAAAGTCGCCTTGCCGAGAGCGCTCGTTTAAAATCTTCCTGGCGGTCTGGCACCCTGAGTTTCCAATGTTTCTGACAATGATGTTTGGTATCCTTTGCATCATAAGGAATACCAAGATACCACTGTCAGAATCATTAGGGCGTGGATACCATACCGCCCTTAACATGCATATGTGGAAGGGTCGCGTAACATACTTTTTACCACTTAATTCTTTTTTCTAATAACTTTTTGAATCATAAGGGATACCAAACCATCATTGCCAGAAAATTGGAAAGTCGTGCGTGGGTGCCAGACTGCTTCCTCAGTGAATTTATATGAAGACTTGAATGATGATAAAGAATGTTGTGGCATGTTCATGAACCTAAGCAAAGCTTTTAATCATGTAGATCACGCTTTGCCTATAGACAAACTTTATAAGGATGGACGTATGGTATAAAGAGACAGCTGATGACTGGTCGAACTCTTACATTTCCTGTAGCAAATTCTGACAAATCGAAGAGGTTAAATGTCAAATGCAGAATGTCTCGAGGATCTATCTTTGGCTCCTTGTTATTTGTCTTATTCATCAAAAATTTACCTTTATCAATTAGTAATGACAGAATTGTATTATTTGAAGACGATACTCTCATCTATAATAGATGAAACTATTTCTAAATTATATTGAAAATCGCAAATTAATATTGATAATTTATTTCAGTGGTTCAATGAAAACAAATTAGTAGTTAATCAAGATAAAACGGTTTTCATTCATTTCACCCCTCGTGTAAATGAGATTCAAGTAAGTCACTTAATGAGAATAGATGGCAATTCTATCCAGCAAGTTCAGTCTGCAAAATTCTTGGGTATTTATATTAATAATTCTCTAAATTTGGAGGTACATATTGACTTTCTCTGTAAAAGATTAGCCGCTGTATGCTTTGCTTCATTTAGATTAAAAGATATTGCTAACGTGCCTGTTATACTTTCTATCAATATGCACATTGTTAAATTCAATACTTAAGTATGGCATTATATTTTACGGGTCTTCTAGTTTTATTAAAACAATTTTCACATTTCAAAAACGGGCACTTAGAAATATTGCGTCCTTAGGTTTTAGAGAATCATGTAGATACAAATTTAAAGCTTCAAATACTGCCTCTCCCTTGTATTTATACAGGTCGATTCTAAACTAAGGGTCAATTGAATTGCTTCTGAATTATGAGCGATAAAAAATATAAAAAAAAGTTTTATTATTCATGCGAGAAATAGTTTAAGAGAATTAAAATACTAGACTTTCGATTTAAGCTGTAGGTACTTCCGTTATAATTTTTTTTTGCGACACTGCATTTTTTAATTATTTTGATAGCTTGACCAACTATCTTTAAAAACGAAAAATAAGTATAGGTCTAAAGTTAATAATTAACGATATATTAACGTTTAAAGTACAGTGAGATCCAGATTGAGTGAGGTCGGTTTGAATTTCACGCCTTAGGTTTTAGTATATTTCACATTGTTAGTGTAGCACTATTGAAATGGGTTTCGCCAAATTACAGCGTCAACTCGTCATTTTCTCGTTTACATCGTTGTGCTTTGCCACGTTGTTCTGGGGTTTCATTGAATTTTTGCTTTATTTCGCTTGTTTTCTTATTTTACAAAACAGTTCTTTTTAGAACTACGGTTTGTTAGACGATTTTATTATCAGGCAGTTTATGGTTTAAAATGAATGAAGTTTATAAGCTATATTATTTTTGAGACGCCACTGTAAAATAAAAGCAAGATAAAAATGTCTAAAAAGTATTCATGTTGCCGACACGACAATAATTTAACGTGGCGGCAAATTCAAAGTGTCTTCAGTCATTTTGGATCACCCTGTATGTTGTGTCTACTGAAATAAAAATTAAAGTGAAAATTAACATATACGGCAATGCAAAACGAAAGAAAACTCGTTTCCAGGAAGAGTAACTGTTAGGGTCTTTTGATTTGTAATGTTCTAAAGCATCAAAAGCTGACATTTTCTGCGCACTTATTTTTTGCACTATTTTGCACTCGGTATAAACACTTTACACATATTATAAATGGAAAGATTTAATAAGCGCAAACCGATAACTAAAGGTAGGAATAATGTATTATTCAAAGTTTTTCACAAATTGTCGGATTATAATCTGCATCCTTTCAACAGTTATTTACGCAATATTTCAAAATAAATCACCATTCAAGCATCATAAACGTGCTATTTGTGTAGACCTTCCATTTTTAGCATTGACGTTGTGTAGAATGTGAATAATTTAAACACATTTCAATAAGTGTACCCTATACACTTATTTCAAAATATAATGAATGACCCTGTACATTTCAAATAAGTTTAAAAAATGGAACATGTTTGACAGAAACCAACATAACCTAAATATTATTTTTGAAAACCTATAATTGTAAAATAGGTGTTCCGAGTACTATTACACTAGAAAAGTCACTAAATCTGGTTGCTTTAGTAACTGTTCCCATAAACGAATTAGCTACTTGCATATAACATTGTATCCAGTTATGTCAAGTAGTTATTGAAATATCAATTATTAAAGACACGTTGTACGTCAAAACTCGCAAAAACGGACTTCTTTGTAACATAATTTGTGAAAATTCAAAAACCTAAAATCAGATAATTTTACAAATTTACTGTTTTATACAAAAATAAATTGTCCATCTAACTGTTTTTGATTGAATTAATTTGAGCGGTTAGTGGTTTTGCTACACGCATGCAAACTCAGGGCTCAAAAGTTTTGCATACGATAGTAGTGTTATTTGAGCAGGTGTATGCTTCAATTGCAACTATTCTGCTGCTATTGTGAACTATTCTTTTACTTATTGCAACCTTAATTAACTTACGTAAGTATCCTTACTACGATGTCAGCTAATTTGAGATCTAGTAAATGGCATGGTGAGCACTGATCACGATTATTTTTATCTTTAGAAGTTAGCTGTACTTGATATAGGTGTCCTGCAACAACGTAATGCTAAATTCTACACTCGGTTTCAGACACTGCATGCGTTTTATTATTAGTCAGCTTTGTAGTGACATCAGTGACATATTGTTTTGTGTAGAAACGATTAAAGCTCGTTTTGGCTAGACGAGATTGTGTAAGATAATCCATCTTTGTACGAATGCAAGAAGTAAATAAAACGCTTTTGTTTATAGTTTACGCGAAAACAGTCATTTTAGTTAAGAATTCTCTTTTATTTATTTACTTATTTCGGTTTATTTTTCATTTTCTTCATTTTCAACTCTATTAAGATTTAATCTTACATGAATTAAATTTAATTGCAAAACTACATTTCTAGATACCTTTTGAATTAATGTTCAAGTTTCTCACTAGGTAGTATAAAATTCTCTCTTCGTATTTTTTGCAACTTGAAGAATAAAAATATTTAGAAAGTACATATTAAAACACGTTTCCAGCGTTTCTCTTCGTATGCACAAACATTAAAGTAAAATTTAAAGCAGAAAAGCTTCTGTACACGTCTAAAACGCCATTTGTGCAGTAAGTTGTATAAGGTATTGTGCCTTTGTGTCTAGAATTCTTGCAGGATAATGCAACTGAATAATGCAGCGACATTTTGTATTTGAAGTTATGTATGCGACAACGGTCTTCGATCAAGAATATTTCGTTGCTAAAGCGGCAGCAAAGAAATCCAATTCCCTTTGACTTCTGCACCATGCCGCTTGTTTGATAGATCTAGTTTTCGATGTTGTTTTTTCTTACAAGATACAAATGCTTGTTACGCTTTCTTTAGTTTGTAAACTTTTAGAAGTTAGAGTAAAACGTTTTAGAAACTTGTTAGTTCTCGATATCGGTTCTTTAAGATTTGCATATGTGCAGTAGCAATGATTGAGAAGTCCTCTGATCACTATCATTCTAATAAGCAAGAATTATTATCATTATTATTTCGTTTGGCTAATTTCAACCTTGCAAGAAATGTTTCATTCGGAGTTAGTCTACGTGTACACGCATTTCTGGCGAATCTTGAACACTTTTTGATGATTATCCAGTCAGTTGGAGTACACACTTCGTGCAATTTTGTTTGACACGTTTGAAGTAAACCGAGTTCCTTACCACTTAGCATATGATAATGATACAAAAATACTTTTTATATATTTATTTCACATAGAAGAAACTACAGAATAAAACAACTATGATAGTAAGGCTAATAAAATATTATTTCTCTAGTAGACCAAAAAGATATTTTGGCTTCACTATGTGTATTTCAAAAATTAAACAAAATCATTTAGATACTGCAAATTATTTTACTTTGAATTTACCTTGAAATTAATCACGTTAACCTTGAATTTTATGGTTTCAGGTTAATTTCCCCTTTTTAATAAACTTTAATTCTGTAGTTGTTGCAAGCTAATTATTTTAAAATTTCATTCGACAATAAAGGTTGAAACAACTTAAAGACTATTACTTACGATTTTATTCTTCTGTAAATAGTAATAACAATAATAATAGCTTAAATAATTACTGGGGACATATTCAAGTTTATCGTTGCACCAGTTAATTTGGTAATTTTTAAAATTCCGTTTCTAGAATTTTTTTATTTTTATTCCATGCAATTCCAAAGAGAAACCCATCTTATTTTGACTTGCAGAAGATCCACTTACGTTTTAATAAAAGAACGATATCAAAGAGAATGTAATCGGAGCTGAACATTTGACAATCTTGGGTGAACACAAAGTTATCAAATATTTAAACAAAGGTTGGCTTAAAAAACTTGATTGATTGATTGTTTAATGTGAAAAATAGATGAACAACTAAATAAATACCTTATCTTAAAATAAATATAGTTAACCACTACAATTAAAATTCAACTAAACCATTCTATTGAACGATTAAACAACCACCAAAGTTGTCCAATCCAGATCAAAGCCAATCCTGAGATTGGCGGATGGTTTCAATGGATTTTGGCAAGATCAGACGCGTTAGCCTTCTACCTATCATGAAATAATATCATACAGAATTACCTTATATGGAGACGTCAAACCGAATACGTTTTAGTACATTTTAAATACTAAATAGATTTTTTATTTTTCCTAAGAAAAAATATATAATAAAATGGCTAGCTTCTATAATAGCTTTTATAAATAACACAGTCCCACAAAAAAAAGTTCTGTTCTGGGATCGAGACTATGGTATTCGGATGCAGTTTTCGACGCTGAATCCGAATCCGACCATCCTCAAAAAACCAAATACACCCTCAAAATCTTGCTCTAGAGCCAAAAACAACCCCCAAATGGAGTAAAACACTCCTGACATATGACAATAAATACATGCAAAATATGGTTGAAAACCTAACCCCCTCAGGAAGGAAGGTTGTTGGCCATATACCAACGGTCTATTTCCAGAAACAAAACATTTGCGGTTTTCAATCTTTTTTTGCATGTATTTATTGTATTTTGATCTAAGGGGTGGTTTTGACCCATTCTGGGGTGGTTTAACCCCCTCAAGGATGGGGGTTCTTGGCCATATACTAGAGGTTTATTTCCAAACACAAGAAATTTGCGGTTTTCAGCCATTTTTTGCATGTATTTATTGTCATCATATGTCAGGAGTGTTTTACTCCATTTGGAGGTTGTTTTTGGCTCTAGCGCAAGATTTTGAGAGTGTATTTACTTTTTTGAGGTCGGATTCGGATTCAGCGTCGAAAACTGCATCCGAATACCATAATCTCGATCCCAGAACAGACCATTTTTTTTGTGGGGCTGTGATAATTAAAAATAAGCAAGACGAGATTATTCACATATTTATTTATAGAAATACAAGGAAGATTTCCTATTTAATATACAGGATGTAACTAATATAACTAGCAATCTCGTAATAGTGGGTAGCTGTAATGATTTAAAACATATTTTCCTTATCGTGGGTTCGCTTCCTTGCTAGTTTTTGAGAAAATCGCATTTTAAATAAAACAAGCAAAAATTTTAAAAAATCTCATCTCATTACAGCCCCTACTCCTCATTACAAGGTTTCTAGCTCTATTAGTTACACCCTGTATAGAGGATGTGTCAGGCGAGTTTCACGGCGAGGAAACCAATAGGAGTTGCGATTTGAAATGTTGTTGGTAATAGTTTCGGGTTACGCATTTTTGTTTTAAAATAACTTAAGATTTCTGCTACTTCTGATTACACTGGAAATGAATGTCAACTTCTTTATTTTAAATGGAACATCCCCTTTTTTATTTCACGCCTATATTACGGGGGAACAAACAGCTAAGGTCATCTGTCTCCCATCTAACATGCAACCCGAATACACACATCCATAGTTGAGGTGGCGGAATTTTCCAATTAAAAAAATCCCGTCGCCCCAAGTGGGATTCGAACCCACGACCCTTGGAACACAAGTGATGCACTGACACCACTCGTCTACCGCCGAGGAAGGAAGTATGTCATTGACTTCTTTCAAATATTTCCATAAAAGTGGCTTTAATAAGTTGAATTATAAATCCAATTGTTTGTCTAATAATAAAATTTGATAATTATATTTTTATTATTAAACAAGAAAAATAGTTCCATAGCAAAATATACACATGAATAAATTAAAGCACTTATTATTAAAATATCAATCACTTTTTTAACTCAAAACATAACCTAAAAATTATTTGATTGCTGTTCTATGTTATCGAATCACACTGCTCAAAAGATGTAAATAGAAAGAGGATTTATTACAAAAATGGCCCGGTTTTATATTTTTCTGGTAAACAATTGAACTCTACACTTAATTTTCATTCAAACAAAAGAACACTGACATTTGATTTTTAACATAACTAAATTATGGTTTATAATATTAATTAATCTCCAAAACTAATTAGACATAGTTATATATTATCAAATTCCCTTTCTAATGACATATAATACTTAGGTTTTCATAACAAACTAAGACCTCCATTGAATGTCGATGGAACCTGCTTTTAACACAACTATTTATTAACTTATTTACGTAAAAATACCATTTCATACCTTCCTATCTTCACAAATTAATACATTATATGCTAACAAACATTATTTACACAATTTCAGACATCAACAAAATGAAAATTTCAACCAGACAGTATTTCAATGTACGATGCATCACCGAGATATGTTGTTTTACTGATAATACTTACAAAAGGCAGTCCCTGCATTTAAGATAGTTTCAATTCTGTGGTAAAGAAGCAGCTTTATAATCCTCCACCAAATTATTTAACCAACAAATGTAAAATTTTGAAATCGAAAACGCTTTAGCCAATGAATAATCTCGTTAACATGGAAACACTTTTTTTTATTACATGCTTAGGTAAGGTAGTAAATACTTGTATACCTCCCCATTACAAAGCACTTTTTCTGTTTTAGGTTAAATCTTGCATTAACTTTGGCCTAAACTTAATTTAAATGCCACATCAGTTCATCGTCTCTCATATCGTTAATAAATCAACGGGAATTAACTAAATTCTATGGAAAATCAGTTTTACAAATATCCTTTGTCTGACTATATAGTGTACTAGTGTGCATGTTAATTATATAATTATACTTAATTAGCCATTTCTAGCTTCTTAAAAGATAAACTTTTCAAAATTATAATTTAAAAAGTGAGGTTAGGCAACCAATCTCACCTGTCGCTTTGAAATTCTATAGCTCAACTCACTTAAAACTATTGAGTGGGTGAATTTTTTAAATTTCTAATAATCCTAGAAATAATTACGTAATATTTCAAATCTGTACATGTACACATTCTTTGGGAATGTAGTTGTTTGTAACAGTCCGCAGCTGTCAATTTTTTTAAATCAAGATATCTCAGAATCAGTTAGTTTAAGATACATACTCGATTAGGCAAACTAGTCTTAAATTTGTCTCATGAATACATCTCAATAATTAAAATTGGGGTGTTCCATTTGAAATAAAGAAGTTGACATCTTTGTAACAGGAAGTAGCAGAAATCACCTTATTTCAAAACAAAAGCACGTAACCCGAAACCATTACCTGCAAAATTCTAAATCGTAACTCCTATTGGTTTTCCATATTCTTCCAACTAAAACTCGTCGTGATGGATCTTGTGGATATGGCCTAGTCCTGAGAATTTTATCGCCGGCCATGTGCTAACAAATTCATTTTTTAAGTGTATTAATTCTCATGGTTTTCTCTAGTAGTTTATGTGTTTTGACAGTCCTCACTATTTTCTTCCATTCTTTCCTGTTTTTGCTTTTCCGTTTCCCTTTTTCGTTTCCAGTTAATCACGCCTGTTGTGTTCAAGTCTTGTAGTACTTTATCTTGTCACCTGCTCTTCGGTCTGCGTTTTTCATTTCGTTGTATTGGTTTCCAATTCAATATTTTTGAAATTGGTTTGTTCCCCTCCATTCCTATCTAATGCAGCCTTATATAAAGTGTATTTATTTTAAAATAATAGATACGGATCATTAAATGTGCAAAAGTACCATTGTACATACACAAAATTTATTAATAGGAATACGTCTACCAATGAATTCTAATTGCGAACTAGGTAAAATTAAATAGATAGTTCGAGCGTTCAAGCAATAAAATTGTTCCGATACAGTCTTAAGAAAAAGACTAACTACTTTTTAAACGGCCTTTATTTTGCGTCACTAACAGAATGAAGATTATAGTACACTATCCTACGTTACATTCTGTGCACAATATTGAGAAAAGAAGTTCATTCCCACAATAGGTGATGTTCTTCTTAATATATTATCTTGTTCCCATTATGTGCTTGAAAAAGGTGAACTTTTTTCTCTTATCTATTACGATAACACTCGGTTACAATTTTAGAATCGTAAACTTATGGAAATCTTATAAACATAGTGAGGAAATATGAAACTGAACTAAAAATAACCGCTTTATTAAATGGCTCAGTTCCTTTGTCACTAGGCCAACGGGGCTTTTCGATTCATTAGCAAACTAACAAGCATGTGCAAGCATTATGCAAAATAAGCAAGCATAATGAGCAAACTGTATCTCTAACATGATATATAATGGAAGCCCTTACACTGGACGGACCCATGCTAGATTTTATAGATGACTTGGTCCATTATATCAGTAAAGCGAACCATACTTCTGTTTCTTAAGAAGCATAGAAATCAATACATACTCGATAGGAAGCGAATTGCTTAGTCTTTAAAGGTGTAATTCGTTTTTGATTCACCCAAAAATGACATAAAGATCCCAAATTTTTCCGAACTGCATGATGGCAAATTAAAATCCATTGTCAACACAAAACGAAGGGAAGGAGCAAAATAAATGTATGCGTCTATGCCATATTAATTCCACATCATTGAATAAATTATTCTATAATAATAAGCACTTGAATATTAATGATATGTTAAATTGATTTACTGTCAGCTTATAATTTAGCCCTCTATAATGCACTTTAGCTGCTGCTGAATAGCAATTTGATTGACGTCATTATTATAACTTAATAATATGGAACAGCAATATACCACAGTAAAAGTGCGAGTGCCGTTATCACCAAAACAACAACTTACTTTTAACATATAATTAAAATAATTAATTCCATTGGAACAAATAGCAAAAGACATTTGAAGTCCTTATGATATCTACTGTTATTTCTGGCGAACGAAGTGTACTGAATTAACAGCGTTGAAATATTCGAAATTTAAACATTTTAGGTGCGCTCACTCTCATCAGTGAAAAGCTAATGTGAAATATTTTTTTGTAGAACTTAATATCCACTTGAAACTTAAATGAAAAGAGGAAATGAAATTACGCCGGGAAACATTTGTAGCTGTAAAAATCTTATCGCTATCGTAAAAAATTTAGGGGTGCGTTTGTTTCAGAAGAAAATTAAATTGACCTGTTCAGTTGCCCAAAATAGCTCTCTTTTTTGCCGAGTTGAAATTAAATTAGCAATAAATGATCTCAGGAGTTCTTACTTTGAGTTATATTATTTAATAAAAAATTCCTTTTTTAGGTAAGTAGCATCTACGATTGAATTTTTCCAATCTATTAGTTTTGTTCGCTTACAAAAAAAGTTCCTAATTACTTAAGATGAATAGGGTTCTCCATGAAGAAATCCACTACACCGCCGAGTAGTTGTAATATGAATGGCCTTAGTTGTATTCAGTTATAATTAAATCAAATATTTCGGAATACAGTATGATCATAAATTGATGTTACTAAAGGAAACCACAGCATCAAATTAATGCTTAAATTCAAAAGAAATTTGATTAAATAAATGCTGTATTTAACACTATAACACGGCAGGAGCTACTGAAAAGCTTTTTTCTGAATCCGCAGAGGCAGCTCAATATAATAATAGCAGTACTGTGGTACGATGTTTAAAAATTAAAGATATTTAGCACGTTTCAGTTATCTTGAATAAATATTAAACATTATAATGAATTAGATCATAAATAAAAAGTAAGTTATATTTCAATTTTATAACAAACGGAAATATAAAATCATTAGTACTTACGAAATACTGTTTCTACAGAAAAGGTAGCAATAAATTAAATTGCACTTCCACAAACTTAAAAGCCTTCCTAATTTCACAAAGAGAACGAAAGACCACACATCACACTTCAAAAAGTCACCTATCAAACTGGTTTTACAGAATTTCTTTACAGCAAATTTAGCAGGCAACAGCGATAAGGCAGAATCAACCGATAAATAAATCTATATGAAGAAATTGCCATATACAGATTCGTCAATAAAATAGTATAAAATGCAACCCATCCAACTAAGAAACACTAAATTGATAAGATAAATTTAGAACACAGTGGAGAAAAGCCTTTTATCAAACCTTTACAGATTTAGTTATACATGGTGAAATCGAACTGGTGAGAAGACAAAAAATGATAGATTTGGTTGTATGTTTTGCCTTTTTCATTTGGTTGCAGCCACTTCTGGACCAACTGTTACACTCCTGATTTTTTGGCAGTTCTTGGTGATTGGTTCGCGGCCACGTGCACGGATTAACGTTTGCCGCTCTCTAACAGAACATTCAAAAGGGTGCGTAATACATAATAAGAAATCGTCTGGGATATCCGTCCACTGTATTAAGAATATTCTTTCAAGGGCGTATATAACTCGTACAAGAGTAAACTATCAACTCTTACAAAACTAAGACACAATATATTTATTAGTGTTTTTGAGAAATTGAAAAATAACTTGTTCAGAGCAGATCACTAAAGTATGTTTCAAGGATCTGCCGTGGTAGCTCGCACAGGTGAAAATGCGGCTATATAAATAAAAAAGGGAATTCATAGCTTGGTCAGTGATGATTTCTTATTTAAACCGAAATACTGAAAGAATAGATCAGTTGAAAGCTCAAACTCGAAGAATTTGGCACTAATAAGTTTTCTCGCTTTGTTAGTTGCGTTTATAAAGACTTTAGGTTGCTTAATCAAAAGATCTGTGATCTGTTTCCGTGGTAGTTCTTTTTCACGTTACTTTTGTGGTAAACTTGGTGAAGATGTGCTATAAATCCTTCCGGTTTCCGGCTTTATCTTCGTTTTTGGAAAAATAATTTGCATGTTTTAGGATGTAGTAAAAAATACTTTTTAAATTTCCTATTTTTAAATGCCAACATGTTACTTTAAATATTTTGGGATATTACCTATTTTTCTTATAATTACTGTACATTTTTTTACTTCTTTCATTATAAATTATTAATCTAGGTTTTAAGTAACCATATTATTAAACTATTAAACTATTAGAATTATTGTCTATTTTAATCTAAATTTCCTCATTTCTTTTTTATATTTATCTCTACATTTATTAATAAAATTGATATATAATATGATATATAAAGTTAATATTTAACCTTTATATATATTTATATGCTGTTTCTTACGGATGTGGTAAAACAGTCTAACTGTCATTAGAATATTTTAGTTGCAAAATTTTAGTTTATTATACATAGATTATTATACATCAATATAATAATTAATCTTATCTTAATTTAACAATTATAATCAATCTTATTTTGCTAATCATAATAGTATAACTATTCTGTTATTATTAAATAATTTGTCACAAACGGAAATATTTACAATTAAATATTTCATACAAAACTCAACTTCTCTTCCGTTTGTACAATATAGCGTGCAAGGCCACGCTCAGTTACCCACGCTAGTTAGCAGCTGCGATCTCGCTATCGACAACTTGGTGCCATGTGCGCGGACACCTGCGAGGTCTTCTCCGAAGCGCGCTCGCTTCGCCCACCATTGTATTCGTTGGCATGCAACTTATTCGCCTACTTACTCCGTACATGCGAGGTAACCCATACTAATTGCAAGCAGGTGCACATTCCATCGACAACACTTCCGCACAGCTGCCGATTCGTACCAGGCACCAGCAGCGCGAATGCAATCTACCCACAAGCCTGCTGCCAGGAAGCATGAACTTCTTTAGTTTCTTACCAAGAACTTCAGCCTACTGATTCCCACTACGATACTAATTACTTCCTCGTTCAGCAGTATATAATCAGCTTGCTTGAGCTATTCAAACCAGTCAGTAAATTGACTCCAACACTACACAACAAGCAAGCTGGTGAGTACCTTTCAATTATTTTATGCTTAGTGCTTAGTTGAGTGGGCGGCGCTTAATCGCCCACTCTCTGCGAAATTATGGGGAGTTGTGACCAGGCTTCCCAGCTTAGTTATAATTACTAGGAGGCTAGCCCCTATGCTTAGTTAGTAGACCTAGTGCTAGAACAGGGTTGGTTCCGACCTCCCCTGTATTGTATTAGTTTAAGTACGTCCTCACAATATGTACTCAACATGTATGTTAACCTTTTTGTACTCTCTTTATTGTCTTTAGTATATAGTTGTTTTTTACAACTTGTGTTTGATATTATTCTACCTCTGACTACGTCCTCCAGTCACGAAAACCCCACGGGACAATTTAACTTCTTTTTTAGCTATTAATTACTATTATTTTTAACTATTGTTACTTTTTAGGGTAATTACATGTCACAAGACTGTTTGCGAATTGGACACATCAATGTATGTTCATTACTACCGAAGATTGATGAAATCAGAGATTTAATATCAAATTTTGAAATTTTGGCCGTATGTGAGACCTGGTTAACGGAGGAAGTACCTTCTATAGCAATCAATATTGAAAATTATACATTGGTACGTAGGGATCGAGGTAGTAGGGGAGGTGGAGTTCTTTTTTATATTAAACAAAGTATGTTTAAATGTATTATTAACACAAGTGATTTAATCGAACAGTTATGGGTATTAGTTAAAATTAATAATAAAAGTATTGTACTGGGAGTGTTTTATAGACCTCCAACTTACAACTATAAGAATTTTATAGATGAAGTTGAGAATTCCATTATGTTGTGTACACCATATTCAGACCATATTGTATGTTTAGGGGATGGAAACGTAGATTTTCTAATGGCAGCCAATCCGTCTACGGAATACTTTAATAACATGCTAGAATCGTTAAACTTTAGTCAAATAATGACGAAACCCACTAGAAAAGATCGTTTATTAGATATTATTATCACTTCTCAACCTTCACTTATTCAAAAAAAGCATGTGGTAAACTGTCATTTCTCAGACCATGATTTACCTGCGAAATTTTATGTCAAACATTGCCGTGTTCTCCTATTAATTATACTTATAGGAACTTCAAAAACTTTAACCTTGATAACTTCTATACTGAATTGCAATCACTCTCTTTAGACGATATATTTTATGAAAATGATATTAATCAAAAAGTTATTATTTTAAGTACTAGGATATTAAATTTGTTTAATAAACATGCTCCGTGGAAAACTATCCAAATAACAAAAACACGACCGCCTTGGCTAACTGATAATATTAGTTTGTTAATGGGCTTAAGGGATAAGGCCAAAACAAAATATAAAAACATAAAAACCACAGCTGCGTGGGAATATTACAGGACACTGCGCAATTTCACAAATACCGCAATAAAGAATGAAAAAAAAAGCTTATCTACAATTTAAAATTGATCATTCAAAAAATTCTAAAGTACTATGGAAGGAATTCAGAGCGCTAAATGTTGTATCTAAAAATAACATAAACAATTCCTTTACTGGTCGCGCTGACGAACTTAATAGTTATTTTGTGAATAGTATCCCACAAACTTCAGTTCCTCAACACGTACTAAATTTCTACAAAAATAATGATTTACATAATAATGCCGTTCTCAAATTCAATCTTATAGATAGTAATACAATTTCAAAAACAATTGATTCACTAAAAAGCACTTCTAGAGGATCTGATGGATTAAATATCACAATGATAAAGTTATGTTGTCCCTTTATATTGCAATACTTAGTACATATTATTAACTCTTGCTTCTTAGAAAATATATTTCCCGACAGCTGGAAGTCGGCTCTTGTAACTCCAATAGCGAAGATCGAGCAACCTGTAGAGTATAAGGACTACAGACCGATTAGCATTTTACCAACACTTTCAAAGATCATGTAAAAGATAATCAATTTACAAATTAGAAACTACTTAGAGTGCAATAATTTGCTGCCAGTCAGTCAGTCAGGGTTTCGATCTGGGCACAGCTGTGCAACCTCTTCGCTAAAGATAACAGATGACATTATGAAAGCACAAGATGAAGGAAAAAGTACATTTATGGCTCCGTTAGACTTCAGTAAAGCGTGTGACACAATAAATCAGGACTTGCTGCTTGGTATATTGCACCACATAGGTCTTAGTGATGATGCAGTCGGTTTAATTCAAAATTATCTTTACAACAGAACACAACGAGTTAAGACATCCAATGCGGTATCTACGTCTGTTGATGTTACAAGAGGGGTGCCGCAAGGTTCCATACTAGGTCCTCTGCTGTTTACCCTGTATACCAGAGGTCTTTGTGATTGTGTTGGGGCCTGTGATGTTCCCATGTATGCTGATGATACACAATTATACTACTCCTTCAGTTCAAATAATGTAAGGAATGCCGTTGATACGCTGAATAATGATTTACAAGCTATAAATGAGTTCTCTACTAATCATGCTCTAATTCTAAATCCATTTAAATCTTGTATTTTACTATTGGGAAAAACGATTAATAATTACCAATTGTCACCCATAAAAATTGGAGATACTGATATCCCAATAGTCGAAAATGCCAAATTTTGGGATTAGTTCTTGATAAAACGTTTAGATTTAAAAAATAAGTCAATAAATATATACAAAAAGCCTATTACAATTTAAAACTTCTTTACCCGCATAAAGATTATTTAAGCAAAAACGCTAAGATTTTATTAAGTGAATCACTTGTGTTGTCACAGTTTAATTATTGCATACCTGTCTATGGCCCTTGTCTTGACTTTGATACGTCACAGCGTATACAACGTGTTCAAAACTCTTGTTTACGTTTCATATATGGAATTCCTAAGTTTGCACATATATCTTTAAAATTAGTAGAGACAGGATAGCTTAATATGAAACAACGGCGTTACATACAGACTGCGACGTACTATCATAACATCATAATCAGTAGGCAGCCACCCTATTTATATACTAAGATAAGGTATAGAACAGATGTACACAATATAAATGTGCGACATAGAGGTCTGTTGACTATCTCCAAACATAATACTACATTCTACGAGCGATCATTTAGCTACAATGTCGCAAAAATTTACAATAATGTACCTTCATCTTTCAAGACATTATCAGTTAAACAATTCAAAAAAGCATTGATTTACAATGCAGATCGTCATTGATGTACCACTTCGCAATCAGTCAATACTGATATTATTATTATTACTATTATTATTATTATTCTCATATTTACTCAACTTTACTTTTATTAGAAATTATAATCAAAATCATTAAGTTCTCTCACAATACATAATGTTATTTTGCTTAAATTATACAAGGGGGGAATGGAAGAACAACATTGTTGAATTTCCTCCTTGAGATACATTATTATATCAAATAAATTAATATTGTAATTTTATTGTAATATATGGTTTTGTAATCTCAGAATAATAGATTAAATTAAAAAAATTAAAAAAAAATAAAATTCACGGTATTCTTTGGAGATCAGGCAAAATTAGTAGAACTTCTAGAATATTTCTTTACAATCTACGTAAAAGTGTAGAAAAGAAGAAAATTAAAAAAAAATTTTTTAAAAGAGTTATTTACTTAGAAAATGTTGGCTGTTCATGTTTAACAAACTTGAAGGAAACTTGTGCAGTGTCTTAATCCTGCTATACAAAACCCTGTTTGTGCAATTGCAACTGTACTTCTGTTAGAAAAATAAAAAGAAATAAGAGACATATTTGTGTGCTTGACCGTTACTTCAAAATCAATATTCCACTTTAAAACTTTTAAGTTTATTTAGTAAAAAAATCTGTTTTTTAAATGTTACCATTATAAAACTTAAAATTTATATAATTTTATTTTGGGAAATATATATTTACTATATATATACATATTTTTAAATATGTATCTATTAGTTGTAAAATATATAATTATATACAATGTACATTATTGTAGACGTTGTTTTATTAGTAGGTAAATAAAATAAATAAAAGTTTTTTAAGTGATATAAGAAATAGCAAACAGAGAAGCTACTGAGAGAAGACTGTTTCATCAATTTGAAAATCAGGTTTTTCAATTTAACAAAGTTTTGTCAGGCCGAATAAATGTCTAAGTAAATAAGATATATCCAAATAGTCATTGTTTTGTATGTTGATCAAACGAAAGTAATTTAAACAAATTAAAGTCACAAATAAGACACAATATAAGACATAAGATATAATTACATAAATTATCGATAAAAACTTCTAAAGTACCAGAGAATTTAGACAGTGAATTAGTTATTCACTTGTTTAAAACGTATACTATTTTTTATTCTTTACTTGTGTTAGCACGATAAGCATCAATGTTAAATAAACGACATTTTGTTTTGATAAGAATTTGGGAATATTTTCCCATTTTTACATATCTACAAATATGAGATAATTGATAATCCTGCATAACTGTAATAAGTAAAAGTGTAGCAAATAACAAATTAAAGTAGTAATTTTTTTATCTCACACTTATGTAAAATTTACATTTATGTAATATTTCTATAAGAAATTAAAAATTTTAATTTAATTATCTTAACAATTTTATTCGTTTCTGATGAGTTAATAACACCATAAAGAAGTATAATGTAGGCAACTGGAGTAGCAATGTTAATTAATACAGTATATGCAGGATATTGTTAAATATTTATTTAATTTTAATTTATTTATTTAACTTACAATTAACTAAAAAAAAGTTTAGATTGAAGAAAGTTATTTCGGAAAAAGCAATTACCAGGTTCAAAACATACCAGTTGAGGGATTCAATATGGCCTTCATCATTTAAAGCAACGTTATTCTTTGTCCGTAAATTTCAATCTATATTACATAAAGAAACAATATTAAATTAATTATAAACAGATGTTTGCTACAAGAGTTTAATTGATTTTATGTTAGTATTAATAAAAGTTAGAAATAAATATATGTTATTGTGTTTAAAGATATGGAAATTTACAAAAACTTAAAATAATTAATATATTAATTAATAACAAAAAATTGTAATGATAACGTTCTTATTAATTTTAATTAATCCTATATTTCAGTGTGTTTAAAAATATGGACCCTTACAAAAAATCATTTAATTAAAATTATTTAAATAAAAAATTAAAATAGTATAAAATATTAACTTTAAGACAACAAATACAAATGAGAAGTAAAAAGAATAGTTAAAACAATTAACATGTCAAAAAGTATCATTAAAGTGAAATTCTACTGGCATGCTGCAAGCAAAAAAGAGATTGTATTGAAAAATAATATTTATGGAAATGTCTTTTTTTATTTTAATTTTTCCAATTTATTCCAAAAGAAGAGCTTTCTATCATATAAGATAAATATCCGTTCTTAGAAAATTCCAGGACACCAACTAGTTCTTGTAATTCGAATGTTTAATGGCGTTCCATTAAAACTAAATCCAATATTTCATATTGCAAGTTCTATCCCAGTTTCTTTCCAATAAATTTTAAATTTTATCCTACGAACAGAAAGAATTCTTACAACGTTTAAAAATTTATTCATATACGTTTCCTCCATTTTATGACCAGACCTAGAGATTAAATTGCAATTTTTATGCTTTTACTAGCCAGTTAAATTTTCCCGAAGTGTTTTCCATTATCGTGAATACAGCAACGAGATAATACTCTTCTTGCTTGTATAGGGGTAAGTAGTAGTGTAGAGAGACGTTAACATTACAACCTACATCACCCATCCGAGCTTTTCAAAAAGGTAAACAAAAGTTTTACTAGACAAAGCTTCGTTCCACCTTTGTGTTCGGGACTTTGACAAAGCTTTCTACATGACGAGGTTTGTATTGTCATTCTTGAACTCTCTGTGCAAGGTCTTCAAATTACCTAAAAGGCTTCTCCGTATCGACAAGATGAGAATTATGCAACAAAAAGGGGAAATATAAAAAAGATAATACTTTACGAAAGTGGTTAAGTGAGCGATCAATCATAAATTCTGTCACCATGTAACACTACTTTTATGCTGACTTAAGTTTTTTATTTTATTTTTAAATTTGTGGAGAAGGCCTTTTGAGAACTTTTTTTATTAATAAAAGTTAATATAATTGGAAAGTTCAAAGCGATTTGCTACATTATATAAAGGAGATTCTGAAGCATATGGAATATTTTATGCGAATTTTCTGTAACGCTTTTACCTCATCGAAATAATGGAGTGTTCCGGAGGAAAATTTAAATGGGAAATAGATAGCAAGTAGGTAAGTGCTTTAAATATGAATAGAGTCCTTGAAGCAAAAGCATCGGGAAGTCATCAATATTAATCGGATATTCTAAAACTATGCGAGGAAAGGTGTTGCTAATAGATGTTCTAAAAGTGCCACAGCACATATATTGTGTGAAATGCCA
Source organism: Agrypnus murinus (assembly GCA_929113105.1). Taxonomy (NCBI): domain Eukaryota; kingdom Metazoa; phylum Arthropoda; class Insecta; order Coleoptera; family Elateridae; genus Agrypnus; species Agrypnus murinus. The sequence continues at coordinate 6,082,171 of OV816028.1, read as the reverse complement.
GCTTATGAAATAGGGGACATCGGGGCAAAATCTTGCAGTTGTAAATGATGAGCAAGAAATGTAAAGTAGTTTATTTAGGAATTCACAACAAGAGTAACAGACGAGAATAAAAACAAAATTTGCCGGTCGAACAAATGTTCAGTTCGAATTCCAAAGAAAATGTTTTCGTCTGTGTGCTATACATTATTTTATATTTGATTGCAATCACTTTTAAAGAGTATTGAAACTTAGTATTTATTTTAAAGGATATCCAGCAAATTATTGTTTCGACTTGTTTCTTTTCCTTCCTCTAGTAAGCTTTGACAAACGTATTACCACGATAAGGAATGCGGTTGAAAAATATGCGGCAGAGAGATTGTAAATTTATTGATATTGAGATTGAGAATTTATAAACGTCGCAAAAAATATACAACACTACTTACCTTGTATTGGTTCTTGCTTCGACTTAATTTTTCTTGTTAGGATAACCTTTACTATCCCACAAAATTGGAATTCTCTCAGGTCGGGTCGCTTTGAAGATCTCTAATTTCTTATTTATAATTACAATACTAACATAAATAAAATTTTTATATAATAATAACAAATTTTTTTAACACAACTAAACACAAATAATACAAGATTATAATACCAAACCTAATTCTTTTCTTGGAAACAAAAAGACTGGTTTTTGATTGAATTAATAACGTTCTAAAAACTTAAATTGAATGAAATTGAAAAAAATATATAATCTGTCTTTTTGCTTCTAATTAAATAAAAGGAAATAGACACTTTCTCTTATAATAATAAACCACAAAAAAATTATTTATATTTATAATTTGTTTATAATTTAATTGGTTACTTTTATATTTTTAATTAATAAAACTTTTGTTTAAAATTCACTGTTTTATATTTTTATTATTTAATTTGGATTAAATGGCCCTCCAGCTTTATCCTTAAATATTGACACCAAAATCTTCCAACTGTGTCCTCATATTTATCAGCTGCTTGCTTACTTGACAGCAAAATAGAATGTCAAATACAAGATTTACCATCGATCTCTGCGATTATCTAATTTCATACGAAAAAATAATTAATTGGTTAATTCAAAAATAATATTTCCTTTCTTTGGATAATTAATGTTATCCATGTTATCAATGTTATCCGTGTTTTCGATGCTATCATAAATCTTTGTTTCTGCTTTTGAATAATTAACTTTACCACTTTTTTTTTTAAATTGGTTTAATAGCTAAGTTTGACGTTTAAATTCTAACCTTTAAATATTTTTCAACTGACAAACTAACTTTCAATTATTTTCCTTATCAACATAACCTTATAAAATTTTAATTTGAAGTGCCCCAGTTTTTGAGCTACTTAATTGTTAAGAAAATGGATTCTTTTTTATACCTTATGATGAAACAATTGAATCTTTACGTGAAACAAAAGAACATAACTTTTCTAAACTTCCTATAAACCTTATTTAATTTTACCAATTTTTATTTAAAAAAATTTATACTATCTTGTAGATCACAAAATTGCAAATCTGCCGATATATAACACTTGGCATAAATAATAGATTATTCATCTAAATTTAGTTATCGGCGAACTGTATACACATATATGACATTGTATGCAACTAAGATAATAACATCACTGTACTATTGAAAATTGATGTTATTACACATGTTCCTTGCTTATAAATATATGCCTTACACCGTTTATGATCATAATTAGATTTTTCCTAGTTGAAATACGCTCTTTCCCTCATCTTTCTTCGTCTTCATCTTTTTTCTTCTGCTTTTTTCGACTTAGACTAAGTATTCGTAGTGTTATTTTTTTTCGTCGTCGTTGGTCGTTGTTCTTTAGCCTTTTATTGTACTGTTTGATTTTTTCGATGTGTTTACTGATTCAACCAATTCTGCTTTATAGAGAGAATATGTGAGCATGGCAGTTTGGCCTCATTGTCACTCGAGAATTTCGGGAGAAACGGATGGAAAACTAAAGGTGCATTAGGCATCCAAAAACTTGCTTTAGGTTAAGCATATTTTATAACTAAATTAAAACACAAAGTAAATGTCATTTATTCATCACGTAGCAGAAAAAACTGTTTGACACGACTGATAAGAAATTGTTGTAAATATAATAAATTTATGATTAATCACAGTAGTTTTTGTCATTTTCTCACAATAATAACCAAGCAATAAATATACGTAAAGCAGTGGTTTAGTGCCTTTATTTCATAAACGTTGCCAATTGAAATATCTAAAGAACTGGGTATCCTCTTTAATGTTCACTTCAATGTGTATTATTCAGCCATTTTACCCAATTTAAAATTTACATACTGTATTTTCGCTTTATGCATTTGCTGCATTGCCGAGGCACTAACAACAAAAATAAAAGACCATAAAATTCTATTGAATTCACACTTTTTACATTAAGCTCTCGGCAATTCAGTTCTGAAGGTAAAGAAAAATAAAAGAGAATTTCTATAAAATGGAAAATAATAAAGCACCTGTTGATTTCGTATTTTACATCTATGTAGTATAAATTAATGGCGGATTTACCCTTAACAGCGTTAACCTCAGAATTGATCCTAATTAATTGTACTTAACATTAACCTGTTCAGAAAGGAATTATGCGCAAAGAATATTTACAGTTGACGATATTAGCAGAGACACCTTATTATGTTGATAAATACTGACAAAAGTGTGAGAGTAACTTTGCTGCACTGATTAGTGAAACACCTAATAAAAAAATTTTAAAAAAATGAAAATAAACTTTTTAATATACTCATTCGAACTACTTGTTGATCATTGGTCGAAATAGCTGAGTTTACAAAATTTTACAGTAGTGAGTGTTTAAGGTTTAAAACCTTTCTTAGTGGATTTGATAAGATCTCTGGAAATATTAATCTATGTGTTCCCCATTCAAATAATGGATGCAACAGACATAATTCATGCTATTAGTTTTCAGAATTGTGTCTCTAATACACATTTAAAAGTTTTAAAATTGGACTAAGATGTAAAAATAGAACAAACTTAAAACCTGATTTTCCTACTTTTGACGATTGCAAGATACATGTTACTAAATATCAGACACCTTGTAACGGTATTTTTTACTAGTCTTGAATTAATGAAATTTTGGCGCGAAGTTGCTAAAAAAATCTTAAATTCGGTCCTGTAGATCTGCGTCTTTCTTGTATTTTAAATTATATCGGCTTGCGGTACAAATAAACCTCATAAAAATATATTAAAGGTCATCTGTTAAACATCCTTTCAGACCAGTGGAGTCATTTCGTATAAAAAGAAATTGATAAAGAATTGGGTTTCTGTTGAAAATAAGAATATTGTTTAGACAGGTGCCTGCAGTGCCAAATAATCCCGTTGTTACAATGTAAAATATTGATATTTTAGCTTGTGTGAAATCATGTTTTCAAGCTTTCTCATAAACATTTTAATATTGTATTCCCCGAAACTAACTATTGTCAAAATCTATTTTGCTGAGAGGAATTATAGTTTGTACGTGGTAAATGGTATTTTTTTAAAGAGGCAATCTGTGTCTCGAAATACATCCTGTCCGCAATTTTTCTTATAAAGAATATTGCGTTCCAGATTTCCTTTGTGTTGAAAACACTAATTTTGATTCGTCAAACCGAAATCATGCGATTCTTTTATTGGTCTATGCAGAACTGCATCCCGCTAAAAAATACTTCGTATATAGTAAAAGACAAACCAGAACTTCAAGCAGTATCAACTAAGATGAGCTACTGAACAGACAGCTGACGTCTAGTCAAGCTAGAGTTTTTACGCCAAGCCTTGGGTATTTGACGTATAGTGTCGAAGAAGACAAATTTTGTTCCCGTTGTATTAGTTGTGAATTTACGTTTATTAAAAGTCTCGTTCTGTCTAAAATTTTTCGGATTTCTGTGCTATTAAATTGTGGTAAATTAATTTTCTTACCGAAAGTATCGTTTATTCTTTTACAGTTTAACAACAAAGCTAATTCCCGTCCAACATCTTGATAGTAATAAATAACTACCGATTTTATCTTAAGTGATTGAACTATCGAATGATAAAGAAATTCGGATCGCTAAAAGATTAAAATTATAATTAACTATCGAATGCAAGTATCGAATTTTTATTAAAGTTCTAGTGCTTGATAAAAGTCTGGATTTAAGTGGCATACGGAGTATATTAAAATATAATAATATAAAGAACTGGATTGCTTTCAATAATAATCTAATAAACAAAGTTATTTGGGTTATATGGTTGTACTAGTTTTGGTTAGGGTGAATTGAATCACCAATTGTTTCTCTTGACATAATGTAGTGAAGGTTAATTCATCGTGGGTCCAAATTAAGTAACTGCCGCCCTACAAGAATCCGTTCCTGTTTTTACTATTCAGCAATAATGGTTCCTGGTGTTATAAAAGGCAATTTCGTACAATTTAGTACTGGTTTTGTTTGAAACTTTGAAACTCGTGTAATATTTTTGTAGTTATTTCACTTTTTATATGTTGATTATTTACATATTTTTGTATTTAAACGTTCCTTACCGCTAAGAGCTCTTACGCTGGGTATTAATATCAGGATTTTTAAGTTCAATAAATGTATTTTTATGTTTTGTTTTTATATTCATTTAATAAATATGTTTTCAAGTTTAACTAAAGTGAGCAACATAGAACCATATAATTATGAACGCTTTATTTATCTTTTTCTACAGCCTAACTTTGATACTATTGAGTATATTTAATTATTTAATTAAAATCTATTGGATCTGAGTTCATTTTCTGATTAGTGATCTCAGAGTTTTTTGTTTAATTAATGTTACAACGTTACATAATCAGATGGCGCCCTATTAGTGTTTTTATTGAGTTCTGAAACCTTTATATATTCCTTTTAATAATTAGACAACTGCAGAACCAATACCTACGACCTGATATTCAAATTTGTGATAAAGAACAAGATCTCAAGCCGTGGTAATCTTGAGCATCACAATAAAGTAAGTATAAATATTCTGATATATTTTGATGTTTTATTATTGTTTTATTGTGCAAAAACAATCTTATGTTATAATTGTCGGTCCAACGTGGGCCTAGTTTTGGTATGTTACAATTGGCGTCCATTGCGGGGCCTTTTACTGTTATGATCTCGTAGAGAAAGTAGTGTTACAACCTACAGATTTTTTTATGTTGACTAATCGACAAGGCCACTAAAAACACATTAACATTTTTTTACCATATAACGATTTCAATTTATCAAAAGCTAAATGCAGTTGAAGCTCCACAACCGAACATAAAAGTTTAATATTTACGTTAAACTGATAACTGATTACCACGGCTGAGTTAATATAAGTCGGCAAGGCACAAATTTTCATTAGAAATATATTTCTGGCTTGGGAGAATCGAAGCGTCGGCGTCGGCTAACCACCACAATGGATCAAACTTCAATTAAATCGTTACATTTAATGTTCAGACCGAACATTTGCAATTTACAGAATGGACGTTTGTGTTGCATTCTTTAACCCAAAACAACTAGTGAAGAATCATCCTTCTTGTTTTCCAACGGAACATTCTAAGTGAGACACGCTACTTGGCGAGACTTAGCGAGATTTGAGTTAGGCGCTCTGCGGCCGGCGCGTCGATTTTGGCGATTTACTTACTTATCGTAAAGTGATTTGAATAAAATATTATCTTATATCAGGATGTGAAACTTGAGTTTATTTAGTATTTTTAGAACACAGAGGCGCTGTAAATAGATTTTTAAATTTTATTAAGAAAAGATGTATAATAAAATGTTAATAGCAAATAATCAAATATTTACATATTTCTTGAAATAATTTGAAGTTTCCTTATAGGTATATAGATAAAGCAATTCGTAATGTCTTGGAATAGATTAAATATAAGATTGAATTGTGCAGATTTTGTTCTATTTCTATTCCGATTTAATTCTAAACCTGAAGATCTAAGCAAATATAAAAAAGCGCTGTTTCTTATTATCTTCTTTTAATTTCAAAAACCTACTAACGGCATTATTCTTTAAATTTAATTTAATTTGTGCTATAAATTAACTTGTTTTGTAATAATTATTATGATATTGTACATGTTTATTTAGCTTTTTTTCTGGATTTAAAACAGTTAAAATTTCCAATTAAGTTATCGGTAAGCCATCATTGTTAATATCTAATCTAGTTAATTAGTTTTATACTAATACAAAGAACCTGTTGTCGAGGCTCCTCTGTCTGCCTATTCGTGCTTCTGTCTGCCTGCCGCGTTAATTCAGCTTGAAAACTCTGACAAATAAGAGAAGACTGACAATGAATTCATAAGTATTATAAGTAGTTTTCGTAAGTATAAGTACCCTGGAGAGTCTGATCTCGTTGTCAATTTTTACTTCCGACATAAGTTTTTACCCTCACGGACAAGTCAGTAATCAAAAGTAAACACATACCTACATATAGAGGTTGTTTGAGATGACCAAAATAGTTACAGTATCCGTTTGATTATGTGATAAAACGTCAAACTTCTGGAGTTTTTAAAATCGTTGGAAATGTGTCGGATTAAGACACCACTGTAGGTAACTGATGGTGTCGATTTTGAATCCATTAAATTTTTGATCTAGAAAGTGTTTACCGTAATATACAAAAGTTAGTGATCTTGCTTTATATTTGCGTCTATAGTGTGACTAATGTTTTCAAAACTTTTTGTGACAACTTTGATGTTAATAAAATCCATGAAGTTGTTCACTGATTATGGAACCATGCTGTGTAAATTATATTTTCTGGATATTGAACCACAAAAGTCTAAAAAATTACATACGAGTAGATTGGAAGATATTAGATAGTTAGATCAAATTACCGTCTATACTATTTTTTTCTTAATGTTCAAGAGATTATCGGAATACTTGTACATGTCCGCCACCGTAAAGTTCTACTTCGTAGACTCATCAAACTATTGCTCCTCTCCTATTCACCAGGCAGATGTACCAACATTTTATTTTTTACCAAAATACATTTTATGGCAATTCTTTATTATAAAATTATTCCAAATACTTAATTTTTAAATCTTTTATGTCTACCTATACACTTGTTGAAAATAAATATCACCAAAAGTATTAAAATTATTATTAAATTAATTTAATTTTTTCGGAATTGTGTTTCACCACTTGATATTCTTATATACAGTTATTTTTATTACGGTTGCTTAAGAATACTTAATTTTTTATTAAAGTACGGGCAATCATTTTATATTATTTACATCAATCATTATTACAAGACATTTATTTTTATGGAAATGATTATCATTTAATATACAGAAAACTACATTGAGTACTATAGCCTACAATATAGCCCTTTAATAAACTGTATAAAATTATTTCATTTTAGACAAAACATTAACTATAAAAATCGATTCAGGTATATGATATTTTTTTTAAGAAATTTTATTAAATAGCAATGCTTTAATTTTACAAAAGTAAGGCTTTACATAGAAAACATGTTAAAAACTAGAAAAAAAGTGATTAAAAAGAATTTGTCAGCTATGGAAAAATGTGAACTTTTGCTTCGTTTCCCGCTGAAGCTTGTCTACTGTTAAGTACGTACAGAATTTTTAGTAAGTCTTCCTCGTATATTATGCAATATTTTTTCCTAATAATAATTTATTAAAATTTCTTTATAATCCATTTATTTGACCAATACCCGTTTACAGCAATAAAACATGCATGTTTAAGGTCAAATCAATTACAATATCAATAAACATCGATCTGATGTTCATAGAAAGTTCGTTTTTATTGTTTTTACCCGTAGAAAAAAATATTCCTTGAATTAATCGAAGTCAACTTCTAATAAATTCAACAATGTATATGGCAAGGTTAAGTGTAAACCCTGTCCAATTATTTAATATTTAATTTATCAATTGATTTTTGAACCTCGTCGAGAATAGTACTCATTTTGTATAACAATAAATATTACTATTATTAATAATTATTTATTAATCATGAGCCTCGCATAGCTTTCGAAAAGAATGTATTCATAATACAAGATGCTAACCAGCAATAAGCATGATTTGCATACCTCCTGGAGCAGTAGATATACAAAGATGTGGAGACTGTGCCAGTAGGGCTTTTCATAAATAACATAGGTATTTTCCAATTTTCAACGGGGATTTACGATGCCTGGCGACTTTCAAGTGTATAAAGCCTTGTTGAGATATTGATTTTATTCGGGTACGCAAGATGTTTGCTTTCTTAAGAAGTTTTTTGAAAGTTGAGGCCATATTGATTTATAAAATAAGTTTCAAATGCAACATTCGAAACAGTAAATAACCAGTCTAATTGTGAGTTTTAATTGGAGTTCTTATAATTCTGCTAAATGAAAAACGAAAAATATGGTAGATATATTCTCTTTGGTTTCTAAAGAGAAATTCTGTGGAACTGAAACAAAATATTTGATTGAATTTTGATAATAAAGATCAAGGTCTTGTGTTCATTTTAAGGCTTGATTTTCAATTTAAATTGTAGTTGACAATGCAGTGACATAATTCCTTTCTGTCGCGAAGATTTTTGAAATGCTGATTACTGAGATAGAAGCTTAGCACCGTCATACATTTATAATAAATTACTTTCTGTTGATAATTTACTTGCGGGTGAAATGGTTTAGTTACTTGGGTGGCTACTATAGATGATATTTAAAGAAAAACTTATTTCATATTAAGAGGAAATGCGACTTCTCATTCGCATTTAGTAGAATATCGAGAATTGTTTTGTACATCTTTCGGAGGTCGCTGAGCCAGAACTTCCAGTAGTGAGATGGGAAACTACTAAGTTGATTACTTAATTAATTACTTTTGCTTAATAGGCGAACTTGACATTGAGCAGAATATTGTTTTCGAAAAGTTAGCTCAAAGGTAAGGAGCTAGTAAAATACAAATATTCAATTAAAGTACGTTGTGAGTACACGCCAAACTGATAGTTGTAACGAACAAAAAACTACTTTTACTCGGTAATCAAATTCATTGAAATCAATCAATAAAATCAAACAACACCTTAAATATATAATACTTACGTTAATATACTTACTAAAGATTTTAATGCTCCGGCTGAGGCATCTTATTAAATCAAATTATATTCAGGCGTCATGGATGTTAATTACAAGAGCTTCTATTTAGGTAATAGACAGGAACAAATAAAAAAACGATATAGGGCGCCACCAAACTGACTAGATGCTACATCATTTTAATAAAGTCCACTGTTTGGGAAATAACCTCCCTTTTAAATTTTCTTTGAATTGATCTGACAAATCTTTTTAATAGTCAAAAATCTTGATAGTAAAATAAATATCAGCAGTTTATTGAGCCGAATCATATAAACATGAAATAAATAAAGATTAGTAAAAGTTTCACAGTTTTATTAAAATATAACCTGACAATATTGTTTCGACAGCTATGCTGTCATTATCAAAGGTAATATAATTATAAACAAACACGTCGCTGAGGTAGATACAAAGATAGGTAACTAGATAAAATAATAATAATAATCAGAATTAAATATCTAATACTTCCAGTAACGGAGAATTACTGAGGTCAAGTTGTTCATTCATTAAAGGTGCCCTGAGTTTGTGTTTGTATATCTCAAAGGCTTCTAAAATGTCTAATTTGCGTTTGTTATTACAAAAATGTAGGAATTTAATATTATTTTGAGGAGTCATTGTGTGATTTTGTTCTAAAAGGTGTTTGGCGTAATTCGATTTTTCAGGATGTTTATTTTTGTAATGACGTACGTGTTCTTTATATCTTATGTCAAAATTTCGAAGTGTTTGTCCAATATATACCGAACTACAAAAAGAACAATTTAAACGGTAAATGCCCGATTTCATGATATCATGTGTTCTGTCTTTAGCATTAAATAAAAATGAAAAAGTGTTAGTGTTGGTTTTAAATGTTATTTTATAATTGTTGGTTTTTCTTAGTATGTGTGCAATTTTTTCTGATATTTTGCCAAAATATGGTATAGATATGTAATTTGTGTCTTCTGTTTGATTGTCAATGGGATATATTCTTTTGATAGCTAACCTATAATCTTTTTGTTTAATTAAAGTGTCAATCATGTTCGGATTGTAATGATTTGCATGTGCTAGTTGTTTAATGGTTGATATCTCTTTGCTAAAATCTGATTTTGTTAGTGGAATAGTTAAAGCTCTGTGTACTAATGATCTGTAGGCTGCTATTTTATGTATATTATGGTGACAAGATTCATTTGGTATTGTTATGTCTGTTTGTGTTGGTTTTCTGTATATGGAAAATTCAAATAAAGGTAAAGATATATAATGTTACTGGATTTTATTACGTTACTTTTATCGTGAACATATTTCAATTATACAAGCATCACATGATGACAGTATCAAACATTTACAATTTCGTTAATAAAGTAAAAATTGTTGCACCGTAATAGGGTTACGGCACGCGGCTAGTTTTGCCAGCGTTGCATTCCAGTTATAAGAGTTCACTGCGTAAATAAGTTTCTAAATTTCTAAGAACAGCTATCTAACAGTGATTTCAACTTTAAAAAATAAAATGTTACTGTTTCTAGTATTCAAATAAATTTCTTTTGGACACGCAAAATATACTAAATAATAAAATATAAAAAATATTTTAGAAAACGTTTAACAGCCTCTGTCGTAAATGCAACGTTGTAAAAGTGACGCCTAGACACATGAAACGCAATTTATTACTTTGTTGATTACTAAGAAATTTTTATTCGTAGCTTGAAATACAAAGAAATATATCATAAAAAATAGTGCAGACTATTATATGAGCTGTGTAAGTGCCTTTTTAAACGAAAAACAGGAGACTCGATATCTTTATAACTTAGATAAGGAGCTAAAAATGTTTTTTAACTGAAATAATTCTACGAGAACTTACATCCATATATGCTTTTTACCAGTAGGAATTGCAATTGAAATACAGTTGCTTATTTAAAATGAGACTACAAAAAACATTTAATTTTTTAAAGAAACGAAATATTTCTCTAGTATACAGGGCGGTAGTAGGATTATTTCTATAATTTGAATCGTTTAATTTTTCTGTACGTTACATAGTCCGAGTAAATTTAAAGTTTTTGAAAATAAATTTAACTACAAATAGGATTGAATATTAAAAAATGTAGTGATGGCACTATAATGGAATATATTAGTGACTCATCAAACTTATCACTAAACTTTAATTAACTTAAAATTACATAATAGTTACCAACGCTATAAACTGTAAACAATGTAAAAGTAAATAAAAATCAAGCCGAAAAGGGAGAGAAAATTGACTTTTTGCAAATCTGAAAGGAAGTGATCTAAAACTAATAATGACCAGAAAAGAAACTCTTTAAACACAGGGCGGTTGTAAAATTTCGATTCATGCCAACGTTCCTGTGTGGATTGGAACACCTTTCGTAACATTGTTAGAGCATACTCCTCTGCTGATGCGTTAATGCGATTTCTGAAGTTAGCAGAGTCGTCCCTAACCTTTATCTTGTGCACTTTAGATTTAATAAAGCCCCAAGAATAGAAAAATCGAAAGGCCAGGAATCTAGCCAAATTACACTTTCGTCCGATACCGTAGTTGCTTGTACGATAATCCGAGTATACGCTCTATGACTATACCTAACTCTTTCCTCTATAAGTCTATAGTAGTCATACTTTATTTAGACATGAAAAAAATGAAAATAAGGTGAAAACACCTTATTAGAATACAATTAAAATTCTGAAACCATCAGAACTCGATTGCTGTTTGTTTGTTTGTTTCGTTAATTTATTACTTCATATGTGGTGGTCCATTTGAAATATTCTATTGACGAAAGGAGTTCAATAAACAACCGCTTTAATTTGTTTGTTTGTTTATTTAACGGATATTTCAGTTTTGTTTAAATAAAAATGAAAGGCTCCTTTAAATACATATGGCAGCGTAAAATAGAAATAACACACACATTTAAAATACAATGGTTATCTAAATAATTCAATAGAGAAGTAATCTTAAAGTATTTACAAAAAAAAAATCATATTTAGACGTTTAAACACATTAATCGCAACAAAATTATTTCAAATAATTTTGATTGAAATTTAATTTAAACAAAATTTAGATTATTTTTTTGGAGTTCAAGTTTACGGATGAAAAAGACATCCTTTAATACTGATTTCATGTTATTAAAAATGTAACTTATTTACATTATTAATATTAACATTTAAAACATTTCAAAAAATTCTAGAATGACTGTAGTTCGCTGTTAATTAAAGAGAGCTACATTTATGCACGATATTTTATTTTTTCTAAACCAAAATCCGGCATAGCAAGATTTCCCAAATAAATATTCTCTAAAATGCCCGCTAAATATACTGGTTAAAAATTTTGTTAGAAATAATGCAATAATGTCTTCCAGATAAGTATTATAGATCAAAATCGCTTAGTTATAATTAGCTTCAATAAAGAGCAATATACTAGATATTGTCACGAATGGATATTTGGATCTCATTATTAAAGCGTTTGTTGTAGTTATTTAAACTGAAATGAAATAAATTTAAAAAGAGTAGAAGCTGATACAAGTTCTATAAATAAACCACGAACACTTATCCGGAAATTATTTACTTCACTGGTATGTGGTCACACGTTTGAAGCGTGGTAGTAAAATAGTTTACAAGGTTATATTGTCATGTCGTGCGCTAACAGAAAAGTGATATAGAATGTTGAGCGTAGAACAAAATATTCTTATACGAATCGACGTGGACTTTTCAAATACGTTTTGTCGAGTGACTTTGTTAATTTTTCCTGGCCTTTTTATATGTTTTACAGAAAACAATTGATAAACCATCAAATTTTTACAAATAAAAACGAATCGCCAAATCCGTGACCTCACAAACGAAAAACATGTATTTATAATTAGCATTAAACTTAAATCTAAAAATAGAGAAATGTAGCTGGTAAAATAACGATTAAAACAACATAAGACACTTATAGTCTAAAATCAACATTAACTGACAAAATTAACAAAAAGATTAACGATGAAAACTTCATTAAAACTCAAATTACAATAGAAACACATTATCTCCAGCTATATCTTTACAAGAAATTCACATAACTGCACTAGGTAACTCATACATATAAAATTTACATAGGAAAATATTTACAATAAAAGAAAAACTCAAGTGAAAAATCTGTTTACACGTTTTAGGAGTTCAACGATGCTATAAAAAATTCTACACAAATATCAACATAAATGAAATCAAATTATACTCAAACTGGTCCAGCATACAGTCCTCAAAATGCTTGTATTCAAACAACCGTGAAAAATGTTCTATTAAAATCAAAATTTGAAAAACCTCCAACATATCCAAAACAGCTGATTTTCCTTAATAATTAATACAAATTCTTTAATTACAGGAATTAGTAAGTTAAATCTACTATTATAGACATCATAATAATGACCGATTTTTCATATTTCCAGTGAAATATAATCCGAAACTGGTTCAGCTTACTAGGATAATGAAAATACTATCTGCGGTCCCATCATCGGCACATCAAATTTAAGAAAAGATAAAAATCTGCTAAAGAAATGGACAGCTATCCTAAACATGTAACATGGGTTACATACATCATGTTTTAGTACAAAACAATCAAATTAAATGCTATTCCTTCTTATAAAATATCCTTTTTAATAAAATTATGTTAAATATTATCGACACCGATCATGGTCCTATTTTTACTATTTTTACTTGATAAAACTATCTATAATCAAGCATGTAGTCTTTAGCATGAATAAAACTACTGTCCTAGCATGTACAGTTGCGTTCATTCGCTAAGGAACGATGTAAAGATCATACCCACAGATTTTCCCGTTTTTGTACAATGTAAATGTAAGTTTATTATATGGTATGCAAGAACATTTCATTTTTGAATATTATAATTGCCCAGTTTATAAATCAGGTCGAGTTATAACTACATTGTGCAAAAAACTGAAAAACCTGCGATCACTATTTTTTCATCGTTCCTTAGCGAATGATCGCAACTGTACATCCTTTCATTTGTTGCATGAATAATTATATAAATGCTATCTGGCTAAACCCGATACCTATCGTAGCCTATTGATTATTTTTAATAACTATGTCATAAACTACTGAAGTTAAGTTAATCCCGTTCATTACAATATAAATATAAAATACAAATCTGACTCTCACGATTGTCATTAACGAGAGGTTTTACTCTTACCCTTTTACTTAGCTAAGTATACTTAATTTAGACTAAGAATAATACAACTCTTGTAATTGATACAGTGACACCAGGTGTATACCTAACAAAAATATAAAAGTTTTAAAAGTGTACCTACATATGCAGTTAAATTTTTTTAGTTTTAAAGCTGTATATATGTACGAGTATTTTATGACAACAGTTCAGACTGTGAAACGTGTATAAAACATTTGAACACTTCGAGTGCCCCACTTTCCCAAACTATCGAAACAATTTTACATAGCACAGCAATTCCTATAAAAAATAGTAACAACTCGGCGACGGCAATAAATTCAATAAAAACATTCGATATCATCAGATGCGAGCGCAATGTTACGCTACATTTATCTAACATATACCTTACATTGCTTATTTCCATTTTTCTTGTTTCTCCGTTCCCAGATAAGAAAATAGGGACAATTTAGCGCACTTCACAAAAACCACTAAAGTGTAGTTTCAGTACGCTCTGGCAAATCTCAATGTTCGAAAGTTAAACGTTAAGTTGACTGCTGGAAAGTTTGTTGTTAGTTGATCTAGATACGGAAATGTTTTGTATGTCTGTACGTATGTATGTAGGTTTGTACATACACGCACACACATATACAGAGATATAGATACCCACATACATACATTACGGTTGATCCTTTTGGCAAAACCACCCTCTGCCAGTTTAATTAATATCAAATCTTCCCGCGGGTGCATAAATCCAACAGTTTATGCATTGGTAAGAGGAGTCGGTATAGGATGTAGCACAATTTAGATTCAGGGTTGATTGAAGGCAAATGTGTGCCAACCTCCGGATTATTACAGTGGCAGCTCAGAGTCCTATTATGTAAAGCATAAAGGTGCAAGGTGGAACACGAGCAATCTTAATAGAGATTCTGTGTAATTCAACAGAAAGTTCGGCAAGTTGGAGTGGAGAAATTCGCTAAGAGAAAGATTGATTATCGGAGGATTTAAATAGGATACGACTAGAGGAGAAAGAGAGAGAGAGAGAAAGGGTGAGCTTTCCCAAGTTGAAACTTTTTATTTTATGCAGATTCTCAAAATCAAGTGAAATATGAGGGTAATATAAGGCGTAACAACTTCCATTTTGAGCTGAAAAAGACTGCAGCGTCTGAATATTTTCGATACAAATACTAGCAATATTGGAATCCATACATCATAACGACTAACAGGGAAAGAAAAATTATTGTTTCTAAAAGCAAAGGAGAAATGAGAATTGCTGCAAAACATAACAATAAATTCTAATAAACGTTTCTGACACCCAAAAACTCACACAACAACCGCACACATGAGAGATACAACGATGTCATGTGTTACGAATGGGAAAAAACTAACTTGAACACATAACAATTCTATGGTGTTTGTAGCGGATAAAATTTATACCTATCCCGGCTATCTATTTTTTTATTTTCTGTAAAATTTATAGCTTCCTCCAAACAATGTATAATTTGAATATTTGTGTTTTAAAAATCATACAAGACAAAGAATTTCCAATTCACTGATAATATTCAGCTTCCCAAAGTCGTATTTTCACCCTTAACAGTAAAACGTTTCCGTGTAAACAGCAATTCAGCATGAAATGAAATTTTTCAATCGCCTGAAAGGTTTTTAAATCGAACAGATACACACAGAATGTGTATCCCTATGTTGGACAAAAAAAGCGTTGGAAGAGTCGACTGACTCTGGATTGTTTGTTCGAAAATTGCCGAATTGAGTTTGCTTAAAGCATATAATTTATTAACATTACAAAGTGGAACCTAAATTTTTTCAATCAATAGCAGCGCCATCTTCCATTTCCGCCTTCCGGGCAAGGTTATTTTATTGTATCTGGGAAATCAAGCCGAGAACCGGGAAATGGATGAAATAGGATTTTATTGTAGCACATATTGTGTATTTTGCTCACGGATTGCACCTATACCCGCTCACGTACACATCGGATGATTTCAATTTCAGTACACTTTTGCAATACACACATAGAATGATAAAATATTTATTAAATGTTGCGTGTCACTCTGGTAGAGAACGACACTTTTCCCCTTGTCATGTTTTTACTAATAAAACAAGCCGAATTATTTTTTTGTAAAAATTCCCAATGATAGTTTTGTTGGCGCTGTAATACAGGAAAATAAAAACTCTTGTTTTCTGGGAGTCAGACAGACGAGTCATCCTTTTTCTTTTTTTAAATTTGTTGGTACAGGAAAACTTTTACAGCTTACAAGCTTACAGTGTCCTATTTCTGTTGGTCTAGCAGTCAACACAGAGGGTTTTAAAATATTACTTAACGTTTCTAAAATCTGATGAATACTTTAGATCCCAGAATTTTCTTTTAGCATAAATTTTTTATTATGAGAATTTATACATTTTCATTCTTAATATACTAAATAATGAACTGCATTAAATAATACGCTCAGCTCGAAATGCATAAAATACTAGCAATCAATTGCATGATTATTTTGATTAACAAATTAAGAGGTTAATTCGAAGCAAGTGAAATAATTTACTTATTTTTAGTCTTCTATTATTGGTAATTTTTTCGAGAAGTTTGTTAATAATAGACAGTAGACGATCGGAAAATATCTTATGACCACAAATATAGGTGTGGAATTTTCGACAAGATATACCGCCAACAATTCTTTTTCTATTTGTGCGTACTGTACTTCGACACTATTTAACCAACGAGAACAAAAGTAAGGTATTATTATAAATTATTAGATATTAGCAGTAAAAGTAAAGTGGTTTATAATTTTGTGGTAAACAACAACCAATCGCACATTATAATGACTTAAAGCCTATATAACAACAGGCTGTGTTGAATTAAAACGATCGGAAAATATCTTATGACCACAAATATAGGTGTGGAATTTTCGACAAGAAAGATATACCGCCAACAATTCTTTTTCTTTTTGTGCGTAATGTACTTCGACAGTATTTAAACAACGAGAACAAAAGTAAGGTATTATTATAAATTATTAGATATTAGCAGTAAAAGTAAAGTGGTTTATAATTTTGTGGTAAACAACAACCAATCGCACATTATAATGACTTAAAGCCTATATTACAACAGGCTGTGTTGAATTAAAAGGCTCTAACATGCAGCTATTGGATATTATTTGTCTAATTTTATCAATAGCGCTGCCATGGATTTCATTTCACTATCATTCTCTGCCATATCTCATTTCTTTTTGGCAAGCAGTATTTTTCTAACGTATGAAAAATCGTATCATATGGTCGTTTTCTCGAGAAGTTTGTTAATAATAGACAGTAGACGATCGGAAAATATCTTATGACCACAAATATAGGTGTGGAATTTTCGACAAGAAAGATATACCGCCAACAATTCTTTTTCTATTTGTGCGTACTGTACTTCGACACTATTTAACCAACGAGAACAAAAGTAAGGTATTATTATAAATTATTAGATATTAGCAGTAAAAGTAAAGTGGCTTATAATTTTGTGGTAAACAACAATCAATCGCACATTATAATGACTTAAAGCCTATATAACAACAGGCTGTATTGAATTAAAAGGCTCTAACATGCAGCTATTGGATATTATTTGTCTAATTTTATCAATAGCGCTGCCATGGATTTCACTCCACTACCATTATCTGCCATATCTCATTTCTTTTTGGCAAGCAGTATTTTTCTAACGTATCAAGAATCGTATCATCGTAATTGATGTTATGAGTATAAATGAAACAATAGACACCCATGACGGCATCATGATGGAGCAAATTTTCAAGTCTAATTACTTGTACTTCTCCAGATTTTTTTATAAGTTTCTGTTGCAATAAAGTATATAAGTACTTCTTTTTTGAATTGTTTGAAATTTTCTGCAACATAGTTGTTTAAGTCTAATTTTCTAAGTTTATTGAAATCCATTTTCCAATTACTTAACAGATCTTTACCTTAAGCAGACTGCGCCATGTTTAGTTATGCCATGTAAATACAGTTGTATAAATAAGTTGTATAAATATACAACTTCAGTTGATAGAAATTTTATTTGGTTTAATTACAATGAACTACCGTTTATTCAAAGTAATTGATATAAGCGTTTTGTCATCAGAACCTGACCTATTTTCATACCTAATAGAAAGTATGTAGCTGTAACAAAAGTAGTTACCGGTACCTGCGACTTGGACACTAAATCTTTTATAATTGTTTGTTTGGTTTGCAATCTGCTACATCCAAGAATGTTATGGATAAAAATGAAACAATAGACACCCATGACGGCTGTCTGTTATGATTTTACAGTAACTATACAGTGTGCACTATAAATAATAGGAATGTGAAGATTAATAAATAATATTAAGATGATAAAAGCTATGATAACCTAATAAATAATAATTATTAAGATTTTAAAAGAAAGCCCCACGTTCTGGGCAAGCCATAAAAGTATGGGATTAGTAAATATCACTAAATAAATAAAATAAATGTTTATTTGATTTTGGTTAACATAAAAAAATGAAAATTAACAACCCAATAGCTTTTCTATTTCCCAAGTTGACTCAGTTTTGCTTCGATTGAGCATGAGATAAACTAATTGCGAAAATCTTACTGATTCCTGCAGCTAGAAGAAAAGAACTTACTATAAGTCACACCTGGAACGCTGCGTTTGGACGAGAAATAATCTTTGACCCTGTATATACCATTGAATACTTACATCCACATCAAATAAAAATAAACACTTATATAAATTAAAAACCACATCTTTATTTTATTAAAAATAAAAAAATTATGAAAAAGGAAAAAATAAGTTCCTTAAAAATCGTAAAAGGAAAACCTTCCTTTAGTTTGTTTAAATGAAATTTGGGTGGTTGTCAACCTGACAAGTGGGTTGCAGCCGTATTCATTTAAACGAACTAGCATCAAATAAATTAAATTTAACGAACAAACAAAAAATATCTACAAATGAATAATCAAATTAAAAATTGTTGTTAAAACAACAAGCTTTGTTCACAAGAACCTTTTTGTTTTTGACAAAAATGAAATGAAAATTGTTTTATAAATTTGTTCCCAATGGGTAACAATTTTTATTTCGACCAACCTTTGTATACAAGAAAATTGACACTCAAAATGTCATTTAATCCACTTCAAAATGTTTAATTTGTTGTATCGGTAAAGCAGCTTCCAACCAAATCAGCTGATCCATATAATGTCGATAATCCAAATCGATGATAATTGTTAAAATGAAAACGACAAGATTATCTTATTGATTTAAATAATAAATTGAACACAATTCCATATATTTGTTTTGAAAAATAAAAATAATCTTCTTTGATTTATATAACAGGTAGATATCCGAATCTAATATAATCGAAGTTTGTTTACAAACGGAAAAACATATGATTCTTCGTAACCTAACTTTATTTTTAGGATTTCGATACGAGCCGAGCTTGGTTTCAACCAAAGCTTTAGATCGACTCAATTTGTTCTTTTTCCGATGCCCATTTATATCTTTTCGCAAAACATTTGACGGCACAACGAAATTTTTTAAAAACACTTGAACATCAACATTTATCATGACGTCACTAATCCGAACATATGTTTATAATTAATACTAATCTTAAACCTAAAAAGACAGAAAGGTAGCTGGTAAAAACAATATAACACACTTATGGTCTAAATGGAACAATAACAAAGAAAATCAATAAAAACGATCAGCTATCACCGAGCTCATAAAAACTAAATTACATTGAAAACCCATCACTCTCCAGCTATCCCTGAAATATGTACATAGTTACACTAGGTAACTTACATGGAGTTCACACAAATTATAACAAAATAATAACGAAAAACTTAACTTAAAAAATAAGACCTTACGTTTTAGACATCAAACGATGTTTTTGCAAGATTCGACTAAATATAAACATAAATAAACTCAACATGAACTAATCTTATCTAGAGTACAGTACTCCAGGTGCCTGCATCCAAACAATTGTGCAGAATATAAAAATGAACTCAAATTTTGACAAAACTAAAGAATATCAGCACAGCTGATACTTTCATTTACTTGAACGCAATTCTTCCAAATTCAGGATTCCGTAAGTAAATGGTAACATTATAAATATTAAAGTATTGATCTAATTTTACTATTTCCAGTAAAATATGTACCCGAAACTGACTTAGCCTTAATTGGGAAGGAAAAGTTGTTTTGCGTTACTCAACGACAAACCTCAAATCTATTAAGAAGATAAAACCTTCTAGAAACGTGGATAAACTATTCAAAAGATGTAACCTGGGTTACATACAACATGTTCTACTATAAAACACCATAATTGACTTATATCCTTTTTGAAACTACAAATATTTTTATTGGAAATTGAGGTTATGTGTGCGCGCTAATCTTCCTAATTTAAAACCTATTATAATTTGATAATTCTATCTGTAGCCTAGCTTAAATAAAACTCGTATCATAGCCTGTCTATCTTTCTTTTATTGCATGAATTTATTAAATCTGAGCTTACGATCAAATCGTAGCCCTTAAAATGGTCTGAAATTACAATTCGTTAAGTAAATTTTCAACCTGATGATTCTATATCATCTCAAGATAATATATATAATTTGATAAAGTATTTTAGAAGAGCTACTCAAAACAAACAATATATTACAAAACAACGATCAAATAAAAAAAATTAATGTACATAACTATTGCTAGGCGTGAATGTGAATTTTTTTATATAAGTACTTGTTAATGCCATCAATTTTTCTTTGTATTATTACACGTAATCTCATTTAGTAAAAGAGAATAAGTAATTTAGGATTGCTTTGAAACACACACCCACGCATATTTTACTGCAAGATTGTATTTCCAAATAACTAATACATTCATGCAATACCAATTCCGTCTATTTTATTTATGTAGGCATTCCAACCTCATAAATTACCTTTTTTTATGTTACATACAATAAAGATTAGCGTCGAAAAAGTGTCCAAAATAGTTTTACTCTTATAGGAAATTGTAGTAATTGTTATACATACATAACATGTTTAATTTTGTACACTCCTTAACACGAATCGTAAATACTAGCAAGCAGTTAATGAAATTTAGTACTTTATAAATTTATCCAAAAAAATAACTAAAGTCAACCAAAACCATAAATACATAATCACGATACTTACGACATTACGACACAACATTACGATACTTACTAAGTATAAATCTTAATGCACCGGCAGACATTTTATTAAATCAAATTATACTCAGGCGTCATGGGTATTAATCACAAAAGCTTCTGATTAGATAATAATCAGATAATAATAAACGGGAATAAATCAAAATAAGGGGACGCCACCCAAAATGAATAAGGTGTTACATAATTTGAATAAAGGCAGGAAGTCCTTACTCTGGAAAAGAATCTCCCTTTTAAGTTGACTTTAAATTTATCTGAATAATTGTTCTCAATAATAAAGA
The DNA here is from genome assembly GCA_929113105.1 of Agrypnus murinus. Classification (NCBI taxonomy): domain Eukaryota; kingdom Metazoa; phylum Arthropoda; class Insecta; order Coleoptera; family Elateridae; genus Agrypnus; species Agrypnus murinus. Next base: position 6,060,516 of record OV816028.1, on the reverse strand, counting down.
TTTTTATTAATAAAATAAACATCAGCAGTTTGTTGAGTCGAACTATATCAAGATAATTAAATTTGAAGTCTGTGTATTAAATAGAACTTAAAACTAGCTTACACTTAAAAACACCTTTTCACAAAATTGGCCAAAAAGATTTATAACTACAAAAATCATTCCTGTAAAAAATTACGTTAAATTTCAGAATTCCAAGCAAAATAAATTTTACACAAGTAGCTTATTTAAACATTAAACTATTTGAAATTTCACAAATAAACGAAGACAATCTTAATTAAACATTTTTGTTAAACTTACATCAACAACCTTAATCCTTTAAACGATTATCCAAATTTGTTAATTTCACTAAACATCACACAATAATCACTTACACCATTCAAACTAAATACCAGTGACCATAACACAAAACTTTACAAAAAAACTGCCAACTGGAACAGGAATCTAATGAGAGATTTCTTTGAATTTTGAACGTACAAATTTAACGATGGACACATTTGGGAATATGTATATTCGTTATTATCATATACTTGAACTAAAACGATACCTAAAAAACTAATTTGAATGTTGCTTGCAGTTTTGTTGAAAAGTCCTCGTAGAAAACAGTATAATAAAATAGTATAGTAAAATAGTATGTAATTTGATTAATAATAATAATTATACTCGTCGTTTTGACATGAAAACACGGTTGAATTACTTAGCTAGGAATGGGCAGCCTACGGCCCGTGACTAACAAGTTCGAATAAGTACTGTTACATAGGTTGGTTCTAGGAGATCAAACACCCGAATTTATGCACTCACTTTATTGCAAAACTTACAAGAACGTGATCAGATATAAAATATTATTTATTTTGTTTAAAAATCCACCCCCTAAATCCGACACTGGTTCTAAGGAGCAAAGTCAGCCACTGTCTGTAGATGTTTCTACGCGGAGTCTGACAACAGTTACTTTTCGGTCAAGCATGCAATGCGCTACTTCCCAAACGATAACGATAAAGTTCGTCTCCATTCTTAATAGTATTATGCAGCATAAACAAATCGTGCTTTATTGACAAATTATGTTGTATGACTCCCAAATTCCAGCTGGCATGTACTTGCAGTTATTATTGATACCATACCATAAACGCGTTTATAATTTTATATGTACTTTTCTGAAGACGTCCGTCAAAATTACTAAAGAGCTTGACTTTCTCTAATCAAAATACTTTATTAAGTTTTTTTATTAAGTCTGGTGCAGTAACCATAAAACACCCTGTATATATCTGTACATAAAACAATAATATCAATTACATTATTTCATTTGAATTATTGCAAGCCTATGAGATTTGCGAAAATTATTTCATTTTGGCCCGCCGCAAATTTTTATTCTTTCAATTCGGCCCGCCACGCCACTGAAGAAGTTTGCTCATCCGTGCGTTAGACTAATTCTTTAAACAAGATTCAGTGTACTAGCGGAGTGTCTATTAACTTGACTATACAGAAACACAATTTAATTCTTTGCACGGTAAAACTGTGAATCTATACTTAGATTAAACTAAACGGGAAGCACAAATTCATACCTACTGGTGCCAAACAAGATTCACTATACTAAAATTATAAGTCTTCTTCACTTCTACACCAGATGACTGGAATGAAGAGGATTCAAAACTTTTGCATATTTACAGGCAAAACGAGATGGAACTATTTAAGTTTTCAATTGAATAAAAACTGACGATAATAGCACCCAATAGAAGGCCTACAATATTTCTCTCTAAAAGGCATATTTTAACAAGTGCTTATGAACTTTTACCGGGACCCTACAGTCGTAAACTTGAACATGAGCATTATTCGTAACTTAAAATACAAAGGGATATTATTATTACGATTTTAATTGCTGTAGACCAATAAATTATTTTTATATGAGATCTGTACGTGCTTTTAAACTAAAAAGAAGCTCAATATCTTTATTATTTGACGATAATTCCATGAATTTTCGTCTACCAACTGAATCTGGACCGTGAGAAATGCTATAAATGCTATATTAATTCAAACTGTTTATAAGTTTGAAAGTTTTATCAGGGTACAACTGTCACTTAATACATCATTGGAACATATTCTAGTGTGATAATTGCTTTAAATTTAACCAAGACGTAATACACAGATATATGTTACAACACGTTACAATACATTAACAAAATACTCAAATATTACAAAAGAGGAGGTACGCTTAGTGGGTTAAAGTCTTTCAGTCTGCGAATCGTTGCCTCAGTTCGGCTCTGTTGTCAGGTAGGTCTAACGCCTGACGGTATGGATGCAGTTCTAACTTATGAAATGACTGAATAACTGCATTTTCCCTACTTTTACCGTGATCACTTTTAGGTCTCGATACGCATGTCATTATTTGGAACGTAACTAGTATGGTGCATTAGCTATTACGTAGAACATTTTTAATTGAAATTGCTCAACAATCTGATCTTTTTTTTTCGTGGGGTTTAGCCGCGAGTTTGTAGGTCTCTCTGTCACTTCTATGACTTCTATGTAGCGCAAGCGTCAATTTAGTTAGACTCCATACAGTGATCTGCTTTTTGGCTGTGTCCTATATAATGCAGCTGTGATTTAGTTTAGGCTCCGTAGAGTAGTCTAAATGTGGATGGGCAGCCTCTTGTTTGGCGACGCCGACGTCTGCGCTAAAATAGAGAATGGGTAGATCGTTTTGCATATGACAAAATTTTATTGCAATATTCAATATTCATTCATGCTTAATTTTTAAAAAAGAATTAAAAAACTTATCATCCCATAATCTCATATTTTAGTTACTATATATACAGTGTGTGTCACTCTGAATAAGACTTTTGGAATTAGATATTGTTTAAGTGTTTGATATTGTTACTTAGAATAACCATTATTTTATTTTCTAATATATTCAGCTTGAATCTATGAAGTATAGTGGAAGTATAGGGGGCCCGAAACCGTTTTTCGTGCGGGACGATGCAACCGAAGTCAGAGAAGCGGTCGAGCTGTGAGGTGTAAGGTCGATCCCGCGTGGTTTATAAGTTTCTCGCTGCAGACGCGTTCATGCATGTGCTATCTACGTGGAAGCGATTTTAGACGCGGTATATAGATAAAGGCACTGTATATATGGATTTGAGAAGACTTTTGTAATTTTATTGTATCTTTTTCAATTTATTCAAAATCTAGATAAAAAGGATAAGACAATTTAGAAAAGAGGGACAATGGAAGTTCACCTAGAAGAGTTTGCTAGAAAAGAAATGTGAAAGTTCTTTCATAATTGGTTGTGGTATATTTACCTTCAGAATTAGTTATTGCATGCTACTAGCTAGAGCTACAAAAAAAATAAATTATTCTATTACTTTTCTTTTTCATTTTCCTACTAGGTAATACAATTTTTTCCCTTGGAGTTTTAAATTTAATTATTCCCTTTCCTATATCGAATACTGTCGCTCATTTTGATTATTACATTATTGATTATAATTATTATTAAATGACTAATGATTAGCTTTAATTAGCGTTTTTAATTACATTAACAAGTTATATTTTTATATTTTTTGTTTACACAAACATTTTTAGCTTTGTCTTGTTTAAGCACGTTCGTGTTTATCTGAGCGTTTTCGTTTTATCACTAATAGGTATCGTAATTTTCTTTATTAGTTCTAAATTACCCAAGTGGATTTTTGATGTGCTGAAAAAATATTACTTCGATATTTTTCTTTCGAAACAAGTGATAATTAGATATTGATTAAATTATTACAGCAATGATCAATACAAAAGAAGGCTTTTATACAGTAAGAAAAGTTAATCTTAATCCATATATTTTCCATTAGAGAAAATGAATTCAAATATTAGTTGCATGGTATAGATAGAATGGGATAGGAGGATAGGAAGGATTACAGACATCTTACTATTGCGAACGAACGTTATTTGTTATTACTGTTATTCTATAAACGAAACAGCAAAAATAGCAATTGTTAAGAAACGGCGAATTTTTAAGAAATACAAAAATAAAAGTATAGCAAATTCTCAAATAATTATAATTGCTATAACGCACAACCTGGAAACCAGGCCCCAGAAGCTATGAAGCTTGTGCGGGAGGGAGGGGGCGATTATTATTATTACGTAGGTCCAACGTGCGGTTGCAGCCGACATAACAGATGGTATTAGCACAAATCCCACAATTGTGGTAAGCAAATGCTGCAAGTAAAATGGATTATTGCCGGGTACACTCTCTAGTATCGCTCACATTTAGCAGATCTGATGATATGCTCATAATATGTATCATCTTAATCCTCTCAGTGTCGTATTCTTTCTAGATCACGCGACTTTTAATCTAATTCTTCCTCCTTTATGCTTACTGTCGAATCCTATGGTCTAAGACTAACTTTTCTTACTGTATATGAATATCCTTACCCATGTCAATATTACCAACAAATCAATTTTCATTTTGTTTTGTTTCAGGTAAGTGAGGTTGAAAATCAATCACCAACGCTAAAGGTAAAGCAATATAATTCTAAATAGCTAATTAATAAAGTTTATTTTGTTTATTACTCGTGTTCACTGCTTCATGTCGAATCCAAGATAAAACCTCATTTAGAACTTGAACTAATTAAAATTGCTCTCACTTGTGAAGAGCTAACATGCAATCTTGCAATGCAGAAACCCGTTTTTCTCTGTTTCTACGGATTATTTCACACTCAAAGGTAGTAGACTCAGAGGTATTTATTATCGCACAGCTAGAGACTAGCACCTGAAAGGAAACCAGAAACTTCTAAAGCTTTGTAGTGCATTATTCTAGTTTTATATTCGAAATGCACGAAATTATATTGCACTTGTGTATGCATATTGTAAGTAGTACGTCTAGGTATATCAACTCAGTTGCATAAAATTTGATTGAACGTCCCCATAGTGATGTTTGATATTTGAAACTAGAAACCTTTCATGGAATTGAACATTGCAATGTAAAATGCATAATTGTTAACATGTTTTAGAGAGTCTAAAATAATGTTTTGCATTTGATATCATTTGAATTATTTTAGAAACCATTAAATTATGCGACATTTAAACTACTAATGTGGCTGAAATGGAATTTACAGTTTTACCAGGGCTGAAGCTAGGCGGTATTAACTCATAAACATATAATTATCGATTCCAAAATCGAGAAGATAGTGGAACTTGGAGTTATTGAGCCGTTTTAAAATGCTTGGTCGTTACCCATATGCTACTTTAAAAAGAAATATGACACCAACCGTTTTTGTGTTGATTTGCGTCACCTTAACGCCCGCCGCCGCAAAAAAAGATGTCTATCTAGCTAGATGCACGCCATTTAAGTAGTCTCGACATTAAGTTTGCTTATTAGCAGGTGTCTCTGAGTTCCTTTTACCTGGAATGTACCGCGTTTACAAAACTTTGTCGAGGGCTTTATGAAATTCAGGCTCACTCGGACACCATTATTTTAATATCTCGGGGTTTCGACACTCATTTAAAGAGTCTAGAAATCATTTTAGAGTCTGGGCTGGTGATTAGCTTACAGAAATGTCACGTTTGTAGTTTGAAATTTAACTATTTATGTAGACAGAGTTGGCTATTTAAATAGTTCAACTGAATGCTGGATCTCAAGTCTCGCTTGGTGGTCTTGGCCTCGTTTAAAGCCTCAAACTTAGAAATTGAAGTGACAGCGCACTTATAACGAAAATACTATTATAGCATTCTCATAAATGTGCCAGGGAAACATAGGCTAAACTCTCCAATCAAAAAGACCTAGACCTAGAAAACTAACAGCTCAGTAATAACAGCGGTTCAATAATTCCAGATAAAATTCTTTTTCTCGAACCTATTTAATACATAAATATTTCGAAGTTTCTTGGTTATAAGGTTCTAAATTAATTTCAAATAAATTAATTTCAAATATTCGAAATATTTTTATATTAATAATTCCAGAAAATCGTGTATCGAATTTATTTTTCTGGAAAATTTCTAGATTTTTTATATGAAAGTGTGCTGAGTAGGATATTTAAAACATTAATAATGATAGTTCTATATAATAAATGTTATATTTAGCTATAAATCTGAAAGAAAGCTTTTGGCTGACGCGATTACCATTAAGTTAGTACAACATCGTATCCTATTCTGTCATTACTACCATCGCTGCTACAATGTTGCCGTATTAATGTGAAATATCGACCACAAAAGTTTTACAAATTTATTTTAATCTACCTGACAATAGTTTCGACAGCTAAGTTGTCGTTAATTAATGGTGATATAAATATAAACAAAAACGTCGCATAGGTAAGTACAATAAATAAATGTAGCGGACATGTTCTTTATACCTTATGACGAAATCTCAAAGTGTTTGCCCCAATATATACCGAACTACAAAAAGAATTCAAAACGGCAAATTCCCGATTTCATGATATCCTGTGTTCTATATATATTTAGCGATAATTAAAAGGAAAAAGTGTTAGTGTTGGTTTAAACGTTATTTTGTAATTGCTGATTTCTCGTAGTATAATATGCAACTTTTTCGGTATTTTGTCGAAGTATAGTATTGATATTGATAAGATTCATTACGAGGAGGGGGGGTTTATTTAAATTTTTAATAATGCTCTACGTTACTACGACTAATGACATGATTAATAGATTTATGACGATAATTTAATTTATTATTTGAATACTAGACACAGACATAAATGTGATTATAACAAAGATGAAATACTCAACCCACTACTTGCTTACCTTTAACTGAAATCACGCTCCAGTTAAATATAAAGTTGTAAGAAATCTGACTCTCCACAAATTGAGACTCTTTCGGCGGGTCGCTTAAATGGATAACTAAAATTCTTATATTTAGGGACACAGTAATAGAAAAACACATTTATCAAAATAAATCTCATACATAATTTTATTCTTTATTAATAGGTAATAATAGTCATATTAAACAATAAACAAAAAAAAAAACGAAAATTGATACCAACAAAGAAATATGTTCTTTTATAAGAAATTTAAAAAAAAACAGAAATCATTATTTATGATTTAAATAGCAATGAAAAATATGAATATAGCTTCTCTCTTTTTAATTCTATAATTAATTTTTAATTAAACTCAAAATAATTAAATATTATTTATTTGGAGATAAATTAAACTTATATCAAAACAAATAATTACTTCTTATAATAAAGAGAATAATTTGTTTACAATTTCTTATACCCTTTTTTGGCATTAATATAAAAATAATAAAATTAAAATTAATTTAAAATTAATTAAAATTTCTTATTACTAATTTAAACTAATGGCTACTGAAAAACTCACGGTTTTTAAATTACAAGTATTGTAGTTCCTTCCTTTTAATTTTTTTTTAATTGACGCTTTGTATCGAAATCCTTAATATCAGTTGTCTGCTATCATTAACTCGACAAAGAATTGAAGAAACAGTGTCAACAATCCAATAATTGTTATTCATCAATGCTAAGTAAATAAATTTTCTTAATGTCCAAATCCATTATAATAATAAAAATTTACATAAATTTGTCTAGTTAGCGAAATTCAATACTAGAATTTATTAATTACTTGTTTAAATTGATACACTACTTAAATAAACATTTTTATTTTAAACCTTTCTTAATTAAACCACTTTGACGTTTAACATTACTAAATCGAACCTCAAAACTTTGACTTTTTCGACACCATAACGTTATTTTTTATTAATCTGAGCAAGACATGTGCACTCTCTACAAGATGTAAATTGAATGAGAGCTTATTACAAAAAATAGCCGCCTTTTTATATATTTTTGTCGAAACAACTGAATGCGATGTGATTTTTGCACAAAACAAATGCCTGTTAACATTTCTAAATATTCTTAACCTTATTTTTAATTATACATTTTAATTAACACACTTAAATTAATTAGATAAACTTATAGAAATTAAATTTCGAATCCATTGGTATGCTACACTTATGTGTTCACTACAACATAAGCCCTTATTTGAATGTCAATGGAACCTAATTTTCAAACAACTATTTATTGACTTAATTACTTAAAAATACCTTTATACACCTTCCCATATTCACAAATTTAATTAATATGATCTTAATAACATCATAATAAAGATTAATAAAAAGTTTCACAGTATTTATTAAATTATAACCTGACAATATTGTTCCAACAGCTAAGCTGTCATTATCAAAGCTGATATAACTATAGACAAACACGTCGCTAAGGTAAATACAAAAAATTGCTTGCTGTCGAAACAATATTGTCAGGTTATAATTTAATAAATACTGTAAAAGTGTTTATTAATCTTCATTTATTTCATGATTATGGAGTTTCACAATAAAAAAGGATAGGAACAATAAACTTAATAACATTATTTACATGTTTTTAGATGACAACAAATTCAAATAATAACCCAATTACGGTATTTCAATGAACGTTCCAAAGACACAACATAATTACATGTTGTTTATCTGATATAATTAATAAAAAGCAGCCCCTACATTTAATGTGGTAATGAAGCAGCTTTACAACGCTCCACCAAAATAATTTGACCAAGAGCTGTTCAATTGAAATACAAGAAACTGAGAAATCTCGTTATCATGAAAACACATTTTTAACTATTAATTAATAAGGTAATAATTATAATAATTGCTACAACCCATAGTAAATACTTGCATATCTTCCCATTACAATACAACTGTTTCAATGGTAGTTTTATTGCCAAAAACATTACTCTTCTGATAATTGTTTCAGTCGACATAAAACAGCCACAACAATTTATTGTCCAATGGATCAATTGATTAGTTGCGTTATGATGATATGATATTTACTGCAGATATTTGTAGTAATGAATCGAAACGTAGCTCTTGCCCTAGAAAGCTTTATTAGTAGTAGTATTATAGAAGTTTCTAATGAAATTATAAACGTCCCTATATATTATGATGTTTAATTAAATATTATTATCCTTTACTGCAAATAAATTTCTTAATATTTCTTTCGCTCTAACAACATAAACCGATAAAAATGATTTCAATATGAAAATCGACCGTTCTTCAAACACGAAATTATAACCTTTGTTGTTTTAAGCAGAAAAGTTAATGGAATTCCTTCATAAACGGAAAACTGAAGGGTCATTCCATCGTGGTGGTGGTGGTTTTTCCACGTGAAGTTATTAAATTCAGTTTGACTAAAATTTGAATTTGAAAAAGTGCCTCTCGTTCGTTCTCTTATTATTCCCGGTTTCTTTCTTCTCATTCAAGGGATTTAATTATTTATTGAATCAACTGGACAAACTCTCTCCCTGTACAACTGAAAAGCATAGAGTGGATCCAATAACGCAATTTAATCGATTGTCAAAGTGTTTGACAATTTCAGTGTGACCGCATGCGGCGGGAAACCTGAATTGACCAAATTAGCTTTCATTATGTACTCCCTTCTATTCTGGTTCACTTCTTTGTACTTTCCAGAGTAGAGCTTCAATTTCATACCCACTAATGACATTCGACTTCCTATGTTCTCTATTGGATTTACGAATTCCTGAAATCGCTAAAATTATTTTCAGTTTTCAAGGACAGCCTAGGAAATTAGCTGGCAATCAGACATTCTAGCTACTGCTTTAGCATTTTTTATTTTCCAATAGTATTGTTTAATTAATTAACAAGCGAATTTTAGAAGTGGTGAGCTTAATTTATAATAAAGATCTATAAATGCATTTACGGGTTTACAATTGCAACAAAATTAATTTCTTTAAGTAAGCACTACATCGTTAGCATGCAGAGCTGTTCGTTTTTCAATTCCTTTAAATATATAATAAGCTCTTGTTTGCGTTTGAACTATTCACAACTTTATTATATTAAAAGAGTTTATTAATTAATTATCATCGTCATCTACAAGATTCAAGCAAAAGCGAAGTGCAATTGCTGTCTGGAATTAATTTTAGTGAAAATTGACCTTACAGTTCGTTTTGTTATTTATTAACTTAAACTGCTAAAAATGTACTAAACAGTACAACAAACGCGTTTAAACTTTAAAAAAATTAAAAATTTTGATGCAAAAGTTGGATACGTGGACAGCTTCAGGAGGACTGAGATCATGAGTTTACCAAAAGGATGAAATGCGCTCTTGGAATTTAACTTTGTTGCTTTTAATTTAGGACAATTGCACAATGTAGGTGATATATGTCGGGTTGTTGTTATATTTTAAGTTTAACGACAAAATAAGTTTTAAAAAAAGAGAAGTCGAAAATAAGAGTTTTTAAAAATTTTTAATTTTTTAGATGATTTTTTGTTTTATAAATAATAGTAGTACACAGCAACGAACAAACATATGTAATTATATATTTAACAGGTAAAAATGTATAAAATATTGTATCGTTAGTGTACTTACAGCCAGTGTATAAAGTACAGGTCTGGTCAGAAGCTATGAAGCTTGTGCGGTAGGGAGGGGCGATTATTACTATTACGCAGGCCCAACGTGCGGCTGCAGCCGACTTATTAGATGGTATTAGCACAAACCCCACATGTGTGTTACAGCTAAGGAAAACAGCAGAAAACCTTAACCAGAGTTTCCGGTACTAGGAGTCGAAACGGCCGGGCCGTTTGGGTGAGAGAAGAGCACGCCAGTCTGTACACTACCAAGGCTATATAACATGAGTGATTGAGTCAAGTTGTGGTGGTAGACATTCTTTGTTGACATAGGGTAGAATCTACATATAATTAATAGAAGGTTCTATTTGTAAAAGCCTTTGTTGGCAGCGCTTTGGTAACAATTTGCTAAGATGTGTGCGAAATGCAGGATAATTCAGTGCATTATTATTTCCTTTTATGCAAGAGACCATATAAGATTTTACACTTTATGGCATCTGCTAATCATAAATAGAGGATCTTAACACAGATTGATCATTCAATAGTAAAATTGTCCTGTGTTAAACCTCACATTTTTAAGCTCACTAGTACCTGAACTAATATTGAAGTTACTAACATAAAGTTCTCACGTTACATGGGCGTTGCTTAGTTATTAGGCGTTACTTTAACTCTTTAAGTGTGTGTGGGTATATGTGATTACAATTTAATAGTAAATCCTTTTAATTAAATTGCTAAACCCAATTGCAAAACGAAACGGGACAAAACCCGTTAATTGATTCTAACTGTGGTACTTTAGTATTTTTTTTATTTAGGATCACACTATCTATCGCTTTTGATACTTAAAATCTAATCGTTCCTTTTAAAGAAATTCCAAAGACGTCATTACGGTACCAGCAAATGTTCTAAAATGGAATTTATCACTTATGCATTTCGCAAACTAGTCATCGAAATATACAAAGTCCTTTTCATTTCATTGCTATAGCCGGAAGTTACCCGACTGATTGCATGCAGACTGTTAAATGTGAAATCCTGTATATTTCAAATTTCTGTATTGTACAAAACATTTTAATACTATTTGATATAACATATCCTTATGACAAAATTAAATTGTTTTTGATATTGTTCTCATATCATATGGTTTATTTAAAAAAAAAGTATTGGGTGTTACCAAATCGTATGTAAACGATCGTGATTAAAATGATGTTAAATTCATATCCGCTCAGAATTTGGAAAGAGTTGTATCGATCAATTTTTAAAACTAAATTTATATCAGGTCAAAAACATTTATTATAAAGGTGTTTCATGACTTATTGACATCATGAACACAGTACACATTTATAAGAGAAGATTTATAAACAATATTAGTTCGTTTTAATAGAGCTGTTTTAAATAATTTCCGCTAAGAAATTAAATAGGGTATTTAATTCATATACATTGAATGCAATAAAAATATTATAGAGAGAAACTTGCATAGTAAAAATTGTATAACAAAAATTTGTTTTCTTGTCACAAAACAAAACAGGAAGTTAACACTGAACTATACTTTAATATCACGTTGGAACTCCGCTGATGTGCAACCAAATCCAACGTTCCTCTGACTAAATAAATTTTCTTCGTATTAACCGTTAATTACAAAATTCTTATTAGTTACTCAAAACAAAACTCGTTTTCCAAATTTCTCTTAACCAGGCAAGTCATCTATACTATCAAACTTTTGAATTACTTGTTTGAATTTCAAACTTCGAATTTCAGAAGCGTTACTAAATTGGATTAATACATTTATCGATGCTGTAGGAAAATCTCTGGTAATCTGTCCTTAACTTCAAGTTTCTTAAATTCAACCAAAATTTAAACTTCAAAAATCTTTAAATTATTACATTATATATTACATATTATTAATTTTTTTTCTCTCAATTTAGAATTTTCAGTATCTCTTACATGTGTACTAATTAATGTTTGTTAGATTTTTTAACGTTTTAGTCAATGTAACATATTATTTTGTAAAACACCCAAAAAAACCACGATATGACGTCAACTTGTAACTACAAGTTCTACAAAAAACAATTTTAACAACAAAAAAACAGCGCCACGAATGGGACTGTCAATTTTTAACAAGAATTACTTTACCAAAAACAAAAGTACTTACGTTGTACAACTACAGCGTGGAAATAAATGATTTTCATCAAGTTCCCTTTGGAATTTTTTCACATGTAAATTTTTCTATACCGCTCTACTCTTTTTGATTTAGTACTAAATTAGTTCTGTCAATAAATGAAATCAATCTGTCAAACAATTCATAGAATTTATTGAATTTATTTAATTTTGAGGTTATGGTACTGCCTTCTCTATTTTCGTAGAGCGGCACGTCGTGCTTTTACATGGGGAATGCAATGGTAACTTGATGAAAATCATTTATTTCCACCCTGTATGTATGTCTCTGCTTAGCTTAAATACCATAAAATGAGAACTCTCCCCTTCTTTTGAGATTAGAGATCATAGGTGGATTGGAGCATCTTCAGATTTATAGGGCTATGGATATAGGGACGGCAGCATAATTGATTTATATTAATAAAAGAGTTACGTTAATGCTCCACAATACGGAGTTTTAGATCTTAAAATGAATCAGCCTCAATTATGCAAGGACCGAATTTCGCACTCTTTTATTACACAAAAATATCATATAGTAACAAGAAATGACACAAATACATTTAAAAAATCATTAGATAGTAAAAAGAAACTGGAAGGCCTTCAGTTGTTATTTTGTTATTTTAAATAATATCTTAACATGGATTATAATATTACAACTAAATTAAAAAATACTTTAAAAAAGTTCGTATTATGATCGTTATTAGGATTTAAGTTTATCAGTTTTACTTGAAAAATTAAATTCATAATCTCCTAGCAATTTATTTATTCTTATATCAAAAGTTTCCTTAAATTGCAACTTTATAACTTCTATCACATAATTATAACAATGAACAAATTAACACTTTCACAAAAATAGGATATAAAGAACCCACCTGGTTATTTCTATAAACTTAATTTGGTTTTCAAACGACTCGTTAAAAATGGTCACCCGGTTACTATAAACCTTTTGGAGAAGGCTTCCAGGGATTCTTGTGTGGGGATTCAAAATACTAAGGACTCCAAAACGGTATTTGCCCTCAACATCAAACCAACGAATGTAAGCTCGCAGTTTTAGCTATGGAGGTCAAATAGCAAACTAGGTTTTAAAATTTGTCGATTTTCTTAAAACGCCAACTTGATTGCAAGTCTGAATCAATATTTTCTTGAACTAAAGTCTATATCGGCTTTTTTTTAACTAAGGTGTGAATCGATTTTCTTAAACTAAAGTCCGTATCGACTTTCTCTATAAATAATGATCAATATTGTAAAGAAAAGTTTATTGATCACATCAATAAAACAAGAAAAAAATTTAATTGAAATAAAAATTTTGTATTCTCTTTTCAAATTGTCAAGGGATTTAAGATGGACGATGAAGCGTAACAAAGAAAACTCTAATATCGATATCTTTCAAACTTTCAAACGACGATTCAATGCTTTTAATAATAATAATAATAGTAATAATAATAATTGTTTAGCTACGTAAGGTTGCTCCGATTATTTTATACCCGGTTTAAGCCGAGATTTACGAGTGTTACTTATAATTTAATTATAAAAGACAGATAGTGTGGTGATATAGGAGTCACAGAATAACTGTTACTGTTAATTTACCTAGAAGTTCAATTGAACGGATATTTCATAGTTTTTATGGGTAATACTTTGACATTTCAAATTTGACATTTACTTTACTTTCAAATTTACTTTATAATTTGAAAAAACCTATATTAGTGAACAGTGTTGTGTTTGGAGGGGTTTTTGCGGTTTTCGTAAATTAATTTCTATCACTCTTTATTGACTTGACATAGTTTTTCCTGTTTATTACATAAATATCAAAAATTGTGCAGTTGGTGAAAATACTGATAGAGAGAAACAAACACATCAGAATGTCAGCGCCAAAAACTCAAGAAGACAATGAAAATAGTTAACATGGAAGACAAATAAAAGGACTGAGAAAACTTCCACCTTTAATAACACGACACTCACTCTCTGATAAATCATCACATAAACAGAATGATAGGTCTAATAATACAATTGTAAAGGAAACCGACAAGAGTCTAGATCAATAAATAAAAATATAAAGTGTAAAACAAACGGAAGTAATACCCCAGGCAGGTAGAGACAATGCTTTAGAAACCTGTACTGGGGGGGGGGGGCAACAACTTGACTCGTGCAGCACATGAAGAACGTACAGACAATAGAGAGGATCATAACATTAATACTGCTAATTCACAGCCTGTCACATTAGACGAAGGAAATGTTATTTGCAGAACAGTAGCATCAAAAAGAATGAAATGGACTAAGGAAATGAATAAACAAGTTATACTTACTTACTTTTTGATTAATGAATGCCGAGATGATCCACTTCCAGGATGGAGGTTCAAGTTACACTCCGAATTTACAAAAGTATTCACAAACCTGAACGTTTCAGAGCAGCATTTAGCGGACAGATGAAACGTTATATACAGAAAGCGCTACCTTTCACCCATTGAAATGGAAGAACTGCGAAGAGAAGCTGGCAGGACCATTCACAACCAAGAGGTACAAGAAGAAATGGTACATGAAGAAACCCCAATAATGCCACAAGTCGAAGAACTAGAAGATGAGGTAGAAGACATGACAAACAACCAGATTGCTTTCCAGTTCTTATTCAACTTTGCTCTATTTGAACATTCGAATCCATTTGATAGACCTCACCTACCGAAACTACGATTCAATAAAAACACCTATACGTACATTAAGCAAGTAGAAATAAAAAAAAAGAATG
Organism: Agrypnus murinus; assembly: GCA_929113105.1. Lineage (NCBI taxonomy): Eukaryota > Metazoa > Arthropoda > Insecta > Coleoptera > Elateridae > Agrypnus > Agrypnus murinus. The sequence goes on along the minus strand of OV816028.1, from coordinate 6,045,283 downwards.
GCATGTCAACTGATATCACTGATGTAAATACTATTGTATATGCAGCAGCGGTGACAGTAACACAATTAAATGGTCAAAAAGTCTATGAGAATAGCAGGAAATATATCAATAAAAAAGAACCTGAATGGAGACTTAGAATAAAAAAACCAATTAGCCAGTTATGAAGTAAAGCAGATTTGATAGGAGATTATGTCAAAGGAAACGCAACTCGAAAACCTCAACACAAAATAAATATCTTGTGTGGTACTATCAACTTAAGCATTACAGATCAAAACCTCAAACAGAAATTAATTGAATATCAAGATCAGTTAAGACCACAATATAAAGCCAAAGGGGCACGGCTTAGAAGATATAACGATACAACTAAGCGAAAACTGGAAAATAGGGAGTTTGAAACAAATCAGAAGCGTTACTACCACAAACTAGAACAATCTGACGAAGAAACCACAGGGGCAACAATAAATGCGAACGACACATACAAGTATTGGTGTCAGATATGGTCCGAAAGTAGCAACTATGAAAAACAAGCAACTTGGTTGAATAATGTAGAACATGAGGTAGTAAGAATAAAAGATATGGCAGTTGCATCAGTAACAATAGAGGATTTAACATTAGCCCTTCGAAAAATTCAGAATTGGAAATCCCCTGGGCCTGATAGAATTCAAAACTTTTGGCTGAAAGCTTTTAAGTCACTTCCACCAGTATTAGAGAGATGTTTCAATAACATCATAAACAACTCAACTACTTTACCAAAGTTTCTTACTTCCGGTATAACGTACCTGCTACACAAATCAGGTGCGAAGAATAACCCAAAGAACTACAGGCCGATAACGTGCCTTTCGACAACGTACAAGCTGTTTGCATCAGTATTTGCGCAGAAGATTTATGCTCATTGCAAAGAAAACAATGTAATTGCATTTGAGCAAAAAGGGTGTATCAAACGCTCTTTAGTGAGTCTTTAGGTTGCAAAGAGCAGTTAACGTATGATGCTATTATAACCAATCAGGCTAAGAAAAAGTCAAGAAATATAAACATGTTACATGGACTACCGCAAAGCATTCGATTCGGTGCCACATGATTGGCTTGTCTATGTTCTTAATTTATACAAAATACATCCAAACATAATAAACACAGTAAAGCACTGGGAAACACTGCTGATGTATGAGGAACAAGAAGCAGGAAATATACAAATAAGAAAAGGTATATTTCAGGGTGATTCACTTAGTCCCCTGTGGTTCTGCTTGGCAGTAAATCCTCTTTCTCTGCTACTTCGAGAAACATCAGCAGATATAGAACCAATCTGAGACAAGGTTTAACAAAAATATCTCATATGCTCGTTATGGATGACCTGAAGCTCTACGCAGAATCAAGTAAGCAGCTAGAAACTTTGAGAAGCACTGTAAAGATCTTCAGTGAAGATATTAAAATGTCATTTGGACCCGATAAATGTGCTACAATGTATGTAAACAGAGGAAAGGTCACTAAGGTGCAAGATTCCAATCAACAAATGGAATTTATCACATTATCTCCAGAAGACACCTACAAATACTTAGGTTTGGCTCAAAATCTGACTATGGATCATACTGCACTAAAGAAGCAGTTTAAAGAAAAATATCGGACCAGATTAACTAAACTGTTAAAGACTAAGTTAAATGGGAAAAACTTGATTACTGCAATAAACACCTGGGCAGTACCAACCTTAGCATATACATTTGGGATCTTAAAATATTCTGACACAGATCTAAGAGAACTGAACTATATGACCAGGAGACTGCTTAAAGAGTTTAGGTATCATCATCCTCGCTCTGCCATAGAAAGAGTTTATTTGCCAAGATCAGAAGCCGGACGCGGACTATTAGACATATATCAGCTCTGTAAAAGACAAGAAGCAAATATGCGTGAATACTACTTTTTACGCTTTGAGAATCCACAAACTAAGTTAATAATAGCGATGGACAACAACTATACGCCTATGAATTTAAACAATAGAGATAACGATGTAGAACAGCAACTAACAAATAATCTAGAAATGAAAAGAACATGGGAGGAAAAGGTGCTTCATGGCAAGTACCCAACTGAACTAAAACAGATATGCGTGGACAAAGATGGTTCGCTTAAATGGTTAAAAAAAAGGAAACCTCTACGCAGAAACTGAGGGGTTCATAATTTCTATCCAAGACCGCGTCATCCGCACTAGAAATTACGAAAAACACGTTTTAAAACTTAATGTTAAAGATTCATGCAGAAAATGTCAGACACCAGGTGAAACGATTGAACACATTATAGATGGATGTTCCGCGTTGGCAGACAACGCCTATTTGGGTCGTCACAATCAGATAGCAAAAATTGTTTACCTACAACTTGCCTTGAGACAAAATTTAATTAAAAATCCGCAGCCGTACTACAAATACGAACCCGTACCAGTGTTGGAATCTGAAACTACTATTCTCTATTGGGATAGAATCATTATCACTGACCGAACAGTAGACTTCAACCGTCCAGACATAGTTCTAATAAATAAAGTGGATAAAACAGCTTCCATTATAGGTATTGGCTGCCCACTAACACACAATCTCAGAAAAACAGAGACAGAAAAAGTTGCAAAATACGCGAATCTCGCAATAGAACCTAAACACATATGGTAATTAAAACAAGTTAAGATTGTGCCAGTAATTATATCTGCCACCGGAGTGGTAACTAAGAACTTTCAAGAGAGTCTGAAAAACCTCAACTTGCCACCTGGATTATTAATAACCATACAGCGAGCAACGATTTTACTAAAATGTCATATTGTCAGGAAGTTCCTATCAGTAGATTGAGTTGAACTGCTTACTTACTGTTAGCAAATACTACCAGCAAAAGCTGAGAAAATAAAATTTAAAAAAATAATAATAATAATAATTTATTCAATAATTAAAGGGTTTTTACAACTACGTAAATTCATCGAAAAAGATATATAATTCGTATTTGTAATACTAATAAGATAGGGAGGCACATAAGGAGTTCATATGGTATGTAGTTGGATATTTACTAGACCATCTACAAAGGTAATAATCAATCTATTGTGTAGATTTACATTTACATGAAAAATATAAATAAATATATGAATTAATAACAACTTATATTAAGGAATTACAAAATTGGAATATAACAGGGTCTCATTAACAAATTTTCACATATGTTTTGATTTAAGAAATATTCTTTTATTGTTTTACAAAACTTTGTTTTAGGTAATAATTTAAAACTATCAGGGAGGGAGTTGATTATTTTTATTGATAAAAAAGTGAACATTCTTTGTGTATTTGTTTTATGACAAAACGGTATTTTATATTTCTTTTTTTGTTTTTGGTCTACATATTTTTCAAATTTTAAAGTTGCTAAATGTCTCCTAAAAAATTTGCAGGCATTAATACAGTATAGCTGTTTTAATGTAGATATACTTAAACTTTTATAAGTTTCCATTGTATGTAAACCGTTGGTGTGATTTACACATGTAGAAGTCAATTTTGTAGTATTTCCAAAGAATGCAAATGGCTTTCATAAATCCCAACCAAAATTATGTTTCCATAACGTAGAATTGACTGTACCAATGCAAAATATAGAGATCTTCTTAGGTAATGTGGTATAATACGATTAATAAAATAAAATTTACTAAGAACATATCGTAATTTAGAAATAATATATGAAACGTGTTCCTTAAAAGTGAATTGAGAGTCGAATAAAACGCCAAGATATTTTACTTTGTCTTTTTTTTAAATGATAGGACAGTCTCATGGGATTTGATACTGACAGACATTTTTATCACACTGTATATGGTATTTATCAAAGTTATTAACAGGTTTTAAAGAAAAATCAATGTAATATGTTTGTAATAAATTACAAAACCATTTTATACACTAATTATATCATAATTGGCCAATCAAAATGGAAATTTAAAAAGAAATTTTCAAGGTTAATAAACATAGCACACTAATTCACGTGTTGACTTCTTTAGGCTTGCACAAGAAGAGAAGGGAAAGAAGCCCCCCTGATTAATGAAAACGGCCAACCAAAGTGAATTGAAAAATCGATAATTTATAAATAAAATATTAAATTTAATTAACAGAAGAGAAAAATACAATAAGAATTAAGTTATCACAAAGAAAAATCGATAATTTTGCAGTTAATAATACTAAACCTAGACGGCGTTGCAAATAAACATTAAAATCGAATTTATTACATTAAAATATTTATTAATCGAATTTATTACAGTATACAGGGTGTCTTGTCCAAAGATTAACCCAATAATACTTTTATTATTATAGAAGGTGTGCTTAAAATCAAAGAATAGGCAGAAAAGCTGTCTGATAGATGGAGATTATTATTATGATTATTATTATAAATATATAAAGATTTGCCCCTGTAATTCGATATTTTTTGTGCCCAACGAGAGTATACTTTCTGCTAAAATGTTTATTTTTCAGGTTATAAATTTTATAGCAATGATAAGTGAGAGGAAATGCATTCTTTATTTGTCAAATGGGGTCATAAATCAATCCAACAGTCAACCTAGATATTAAATTTGTTTTAAAAAGCAAGAAGTAAATTTGTAGAAGCAAGAATTGTCATAATCAATAAAAATATAGTTAACTATTAGCCTTTATATTGTCCTTTACAACAAGAAAACTTCTGTTCTTTAAAACATTTTGGATGTGAATATTTAGGATATGATTGAAAAAAAAAATTAATAACATTATAAAACATAGAACTTGTAAAATTAATAAAATATTAATGCAAAAGAATGTTAATTTTACACATAGAAATTCTCATGTAAAGAATTGCTGCAAAAAGAGAAATCCACTTCTAACGATTGCAACAGAAAGGATCGATCACATAAGTTGTTTCGAGTGGCCCAATACACGCGTGTCTGGGTGTAACTAAATCAGTCAGTATGAAGGGATTAAAAGGCTATTTAGACCGCTTTCCTCAAACATAGGCTATAACAAATAGTAATTAACGGCTTGTCGTTTTCAAAACTGTACCTACTAAGTATATGCCCTTAAAAAACTGCTGAAAGAATTTAGCCAGTAATGTACCAACTTTACAATAACATTTAAAATCTAAGCTATTTGAGATATTTAGAATCTTTTTTCATAGCAGACAGCTGGACGTCTTTTCAAGATAAAAAATCACAAAGTCTGTGTTTCTGAACGAACGTAAAGTACGTACGCATCAGCTTTTTTATATTAGAATGCACCGTCCTTTCTATCCCAATATATCAATTTTTGTGAAACCAAGTTGTCTAGAAGTGATACATCTTGTAGGAGCTTTCGCTGCAGTTTTTATCCATTTCTACAGAAATGTTTCCGTTTTGAAAATATAATATTTAATATTTTCTTCATTATTAAACAACAAAGATAACAAGAGCTATTACAAAACAAACTTTTCCTAGCCAAACCTAAAAGGGAATTTAAAATTGAAAAACTAATAGTGAACGTTTGCTCCTGAAAAGTACGATAATATTACTTGATAAGCAAAGAAGAAAGCTTAAATACCTTTCAAAGCAGTTTTTAAAAAGTCTTACATTTCTCTGAATATTTAATTTAATAACAAAACACGTTTTTTTGGATTTAATTTAACAAAATGCCCTAAAGGTCTCTACTTGCCCGAGTTAAAAGTTTTCGTTTATGTAGTTAAAAAAGGCGTACCCGAAAAATATTACTAAGGTAGGTAATTTTAAAGATTTTTTTAATATTAAATATTCAGTTAGCCAAAAACAAGGAAAAATAATCTGATTTATTTTTTTTAAGAAAGTGAAGCTTCAAATCGTTTTTCTCCTTCATGCTTCTCGTGTTTTTCCTAAATGTTTAATTAAATTTCGATTTTAATTAAATACTAATAAAAGAGCACTGAAAGAAAATTTAAAATTGCGTGTATAGTCAACAACAATGCTTGCTTTAATTTTTAATTAAAGATTGGCAAAAAATATAATCCTTGTTTAATTAACCTTATTCTTTGGTAAAAACTTTTATAGAATGTAATAAAGCTAGATTTTCCTGTTTTTTGCTCAGGTGCAGTGTACAGCCAACTGTAATGATTTACACGTACCCAGTTATCTAACTTTTAATACTCATAGTCGTTACACGTTTTCAAACTGAACTAAAACTAAACTTACTTTTAAGCACATTTAATTTATAAACGGTACGAGTTTGCAGTCAGTTGAAGCCAAGGTTTAGATTTGAAACAGTCGGTTTGTTTTTCCGAAGGAAATTCGAACAGCAATATCACTTCTGTAATCAATATAACGTTCGTATATGTATCCCTAAGGATATAAAATGTTATATACTTTTGACACCTGTCTCGAGCTTTTAAATTTTATTTTTGAGCCATTTCTTATATTGCTTTATCTCAGATCATTATCCCGATATGTATCGCATTTCCATCTCAAATCCCATGTATAACAGATATCCATTGCACGAAGTAATTCGATCGTGTAAAGTTTACACCTTCATATTTTCGAATTTTAATGAATTCTCAAGCATAAAAATTTCTATTTCGAATTTATGGATACCTACATAAAATTTGCTTCTTCCATTTTACTTCCAGTTTCATTGCGTAATTTTCCTGTTTAAATTTAGAATGGGCCACTAAACATTTTTACAACTTTGCATTTCGCTATAAAAAGTGTCGTTTTAGGTAACTTAAAGGACTTTAATTAGTATAAAAACAGCCGGAATAACGTCAACTTTCCCTGTACCTTTTTCCTACTCTGCGACTTTCACAGTTTATCAGTTTCTGCAGGCTGAGTTGTAGAAAACGGAGTAAGCTGTCGTTTCTCCATTTGTTGTTTTCCAGTTAGCGATTTTAACGCAGTAGACTGCAACTGAAGCAGTATTTTCTGCTGTCAATGGCGATTTCAGGCTTCATCATAATTTCAAATGCATCTTTCTGGTTGGAAATGTGTGCTGCCAATAATTCGAGCCGATTTTTGCATCATTTTGATCTTATTCATATATTTCTTTCAACTAACGAATTATTAATTCTGCATCACAATTCAGATCAATCGTAGGCAGCTCAGTTGCTAATTGATGACCGTGAGATTAAAGAAACTCAAAGAAATCCAAGATTGTAGAAATCTTTGCCAAAATACAACGGCGCCACCAATCGCTATATTAAAATATTCATATGACGACCTTACGCCGCTGGGATCAGACAGAATTAGGTAAATACCCAGTAGTTTTGTTGCCACTTTTACCTAAAATGCGTTAATTAAGCTTAGATAAGTTATAAGCTTATAAGTAATGATGGTTCCATTTACTAATTTATTGCATCCTAAATTGTCTCAAAATCAAAGACTCTCAATAAGTCGTAGTCTAATTATTTCAGAATTTCATAATTCGAGCATTCACTAAACTAATAATTCATATAAAATCACGTATTTGTACTACTGCGTGTTAGGTAGGCAAGTTTAAAACATTTTGTTTATAACTAGTTTAAAACACTTGTTTAAAACTAGTTTAAAACATCAAACTAAGTTTAGGCCAAAATTAATGTAAGATTTAACCTAAAACAGACAAGGGATATGTGATAGGGGTGTATACAAATATTTATTACATTACCTGAGCAATTAATAAAAGAAAAATCTGTTTTCATGCTAACGAGATATAAATGTAGCGGCTGCCTTTTATTAATGATATCGGTTATACAACATATAATTATGTATCGGTTTTGGATCGTACATTGAAATACTGTAATTGGTTGAAATCTTTATATCGTTGATGTCTGCAATTATGCAAATAATGTTTCTTAACATGTAATGTTTAAATTTGTAAAGATAGGAAGGTGTGAAAAGGTATTTTTATGTAAATAAGTTAATAAATAGTTGTGTGAAAATTAGGTTTCTTCGACGTTCAATAGAGGCCTTGTTGTGTAATGATGCTAATGATGTGTTAATTGATGTGTAATAAGTGTTATATAACATTAAATTGGGATTTTTTTATCTAGAAGTTTATCTAATTAAGTTTATTATCTCCAGCCTTTGTGGAACTCCATAATCATGAAATATAATACAAATACAAAGATTAATTAAAGTTTTATTAGATGCCTAACCTGACAATATTGTTTCGACATTAAATGTCATTATCAAAGGCAGATAAGATTGATAAACAAACACGTTGCTAAGGATAAATACAGAAAATAGGTAACTAGATACAATACAGACAAAAACTAAATACCTAACACTTCTAATAAAGAATTACTAAGCTCAGTTTGTTCAGTCATTAAAGGTACTGTGCGTTTATATTTGTATATTTCAAAAGCTTCTAAAATGTCAAATTTGTGTTTGTTGTTACAAAAATGTAAGAATTTAATGTTGTTTTGAGGTTGTTTTGTTTTGAAAACTTTAATTAATCTTTGTATTTATATCATATTTCACATTTATCTAATTAGTTTTTGTGTTAATTAAAAATTTATAAGTAATAATTTGGTTATCTTAAACTGACTTATCAAAGTTGCTTTTGTTTCATGCAAAAATTGTATCCCATTCTTTTGTTTCTACAAAACAGTATATAAACCCGTTCATTTTTGTAACAAACTCTCTTCTAATTTCATCCTTCAAGACGTATCGGTTGTAAAGTAAAAAAATAAATTTAAGGTTATGTGTGAAGTTAAAAAAATGTAAACAAAGTAAATGCCAAAATTCTGAAGTTATTTGTTATGTTTCTGACACACAAAGTGTTTAAAGTTTTAAGAAAGTTCAATAAGTCTAAGTTTATTTTTAGAAAGTGCTTTAAATTAATCAAGTGTTAATTGATTTTGCGATAGAAATTTTATACTTTGATATAACGAAAAATTATCAAATTTTTAATTGGATATAAATGTATGTAGACTTTAAATAAAATTAACTTACTTATCACTGTTACACAAATAAATGGATTTGGAATTCAACTTAGTAAAGTCCTTTATATGAAAATATTTGAGAGATCAATGGCATACTTTCTTGATTTCATTGTCGAGACAAATGAAAGCAGAGATCAGATATTTGGAAATTTATAACAATACAGTTGACAAGTTTGTGGCGGCAAATATTTAAAAAAAACTAAATACATATAAACGTGAGTTTTTTAACAGTATCTAGTTTTGTTTGTAGTAAGTAAGAAATATGATGATGCCAAAAGTACTAATCCCCAAATAAAACACATTAAACTATTTTGGAATTGATATAAAGAAAATTTTGGTATGTAGTTTAAATTTTCTTTTTGTTTCATGTTTTGTTATTTGTCAAAATTATAAAATAAATGTGAGTGGTTATTGTTGAAAGATTGCTTTGTGTATCTGTTTTTTATTATTGTGTTCCTAGATATATAATAATTTAGTGCCCTATTAAATCGATCCGCCTGAGAGTCTCGATTTGTGGAGAATTAGACTTTTCACGGCAATTTTATTTAACTCGAGCAATTATGTTAATTAAAGGTAAGAAAGTAGTGAGTTGTGTTTATTCACTTTTATTACGTGTACCCCTTGTGTCATCACAAAATTATATAACAATATGTTTTTTGTAATTGATTTCAAAAGGCTATTTTTAAACTTGAAAAGCAACATACAAATTTAGATGCTTATACTGCATTCCCAAATTTAAATGACCAGTTTCCATCTAAAAGGTATATTAAATATTATACATAAGTATTACAATTATAAAATGAAAACGTATAAACAATTTATTGATTGTTGTTTATTTAAATCTATTTTGGAAAATGACCTCAAGTGGATAGAGAATTAGATTATTACATTGTATAAAATCAATAGATTTAGCTGCAACAACATTAAATTAATCTTAACTATTTCTTTTGAGATGTAGACCATTTAGTATAATAGGCTATTAATAACATAAATTAATAAGAATTACAGATAACCTGCTTACGTAAATGGTAAATGTAAATAAAACCAAAATATCTGAAAAAATGCTTCTCTTCAATATGAACTTTAGCAATAGTCTTACTTCACATACTTCATACTTCATAAATCAAACTAATTTAACACGCACAATTCTATTTTCAAGGTGTTGACTAAACAATATTTAATACTTTTGTTTTAACGAGATTTGAAGTAGTTATTGTTTGCTTGGCATGCATAATCATGATTCATGATGGTAATTTGTAACCGAATTAATTGAAATTATCTTTCTTTGAAACTTTCGTTAAAGTTAAGTTTAAAACAGTTTAAATCATGTTTTAAACTCGGTTTTTATGAGGTGGCTTAAACTCATTTTTGATAAAACAAAAGTTTAATTCAAAAAAATAAACTGTTTTACTTTTTTAAAACATGTTTTTTGACAACCCTGGTGTTAGGTATTGCAGTGGACCAGATTGTGTTTGCAAGACGATTGTGTTATTTCATTATTTGAACAAATTGCCATTCATTGTAAATAAAACAAATAAATATTTCTATTCACTGTAGTTGTATAAATATTGACTATTGATTTCATAATGATCGAGAACAGCAAGGCTAATGTGATGCTATTTAATTCTTTTTTTCAGTGTAAATGCATAGAATATAATAATAAAAAATAGCATCATATTAGCCTTGATATTCTAGATCATTATGATACCAAGAGTACGTTGAAATAATTGGATAATGAATTTTACTAAACCTAGAAAATTGATTATAAACAACAATATAAAAGAAAGTTTTAAACAGAAATAGAAAAGTGCTTATATATAATTTACTGCGACAGAAACTGAAAAAGAATCTACAGAACTACAGTAGTTAAACTTAAAAACTTACTTAGTTGTGCTTCAGAGTTATATGATTCAATTTGACATCGCATAAAATCTAAATTAAATGCATAAAAATTAATCAAACACATGATGCTCATGTAACGATACGTACTTACTTTAAATCTTATTGCTCCGGTTGAGATCTCTCATTAATTTAATTATAGCTCAAGTTCATAGGTACTGGTTTCTTAAGCTTTTAAATTGCAAAGAGGAATTAGGAAATATTAGTCAATAAAAGTGTACCAAGTATAGTCAATAAAAAGGGCGCCACTTACTTGTTGCGTTCTATTAATTCGGAAATCTACAAGCAAGAACAGATTTTTGATTGATTATCTAAGATCGTAAATGATATTTACGATTTCATTGACTTGGTTAATTAATTGGTCCAATATTTTCTCCGAAGTAGAGTATACACAAATAGAAAGAGAACTGTTGGCGATGTACTTTTCTTGTCAAAGATTCCACATCTACATTTATGGTTATAAGAATGTTAACTATATTTTCATTCTTCTATTATTTTTACTAAATTACTTACAAAATATATCCACTAAAATATAGTAAATACTGAAAATGGAAAAGTACTAGCCAGAACAAATAAATACATGGACTGCGGTTATAATGCTGAAGAGCAATCAAAGTATAGGTATCCGTACTAAATCGAGTAGCTACGGAACTATCGGATCTGGACGGCAATATATTCCCTTATTATAATAATATTTCATTATTTTGTTTAGATAAAGGTAAAGTTTATTAAAGTTAGAAAGTTGGGTATTGTAGTGGGTCAGGTTATTGTGATAACAAAACAATTATATCAATGAATTATTTTAAATAAATAATTTATTGTATTAAAATATTCATTAATGAATCCACTTAACTCTATTAAATAAGAGCCATGATTAAAATACGTATTTTTCAAATACTTCGTGATTATTTCTCAAAGCTCCCTTAAACGTTTGTTTTAAATTGTTTAAACTTAATGTGCATTTTAAATAATTTAGTCAAGCTATTCCAATCGAATTTCTACTCCACCAGAAGTCTCCTTAATCCAAAATAAATGAATAGGATTATAACATAATCTGAATAACCTGTTGGCGTGCCCAAAATAGCAGAATAATAACCGACTATAAAAATCATTAAATAAGAAAGCCTCAAAGGAGATTTCCTTAATTATCGCACAAGTCTACAAGACGTTTGATTGAATGAACTAGTATTTACAAAGATGGTGATTGGCCTAAAGGGATTTCGCTTATTTGCACTTAAAGCGTCTCCAAATATACTCAAATGAAGATTCCGACGAAATCATACCAAATTCTAAAAAATCGTCGTCATTAGGGGAAACGTAATTTTGGAACCACAGAACTTACTAAAAAGAGATCAATATTTTCCAAGCAAAGAAAACCTGAAAAGTTTCCAACACTTCCGGTTTTACATTTTCAATTAATCTACTTGAAGAAAAATTTGGTGTCATAATCGACCTTTCTGTACTTAAAATTCTGCGAATTGTGAGCAAATTGGAAAGGGGTCGGTATAAAATCAAGCACAGGAGTTCTTATTGAGGCTGTTCAAGGGCAAACATATGTAGCAGGTGTTAGTTAAAGCGTGGATGGTAATCTGGAACTGTTTATTTGGCACACTTCACACAGTATTATGGTTCCCTAATCTGTTCTCTCAGCCTTATAACATCCAATTGACGCAAGCTGAAGGCATCCAACTGAATACAACAGACCATTTTGCGCGTAGCCGATTTGCTAAATGGTCCTTGGACGAGTTGGAAGTGTATGGATTTTTGATGATCAAATAATCGTTATGAGCGACGAGGTACACTTATATGTAAATGGTTTTGTTAATAAACAATAATTCCGTATCTGGGCAACAGAAAATTCTATAACCACTCTCGAAAGACAAGTGCATCCCGCGCGAAGGACAGGGTTTGTTGGAGTTTTTGGGCAGATGGTGTTTTCAAAGAAATATGGTTCTGTATTTCTTAGAACATGAGATAACAACGTGATTAACATAAATAACGAACATTATCGCGAGATGATTGTCAGTTTTTTGTGGCCTCAATTGGTTCATGTGAACTTGAACCATAAGCGGTTTCAACAGGCTGACGTTAATCGTCAGATGATACCAGACACTCGAGAAATAATAGCATTATTACGAATCAAACTTCCAGGCTGCCTAACATTCTGAAGTAGCTGGTACTGTGCGTTGGCCACCTAGATCATTGGAAAGAAATTCACCTTAACCTCCCAGGTACTGTACTGTGGCAATAAATTTAAATTTAAATTTAACTAAATCTGGAATAGTATAGTCCCAAATATGCCAGCGTTTCTTAATCGTTTTTAAGCTTTTCTTAAAAAAACTGAAAGTTTTTTCAGGTAAAATTGTCTACTGACGTTATTTACTAAGTATCATTACCGGTTTTATTTTTGACCATCATTTTCGATTCGCCCTGTATTTTACTTATTAAATGTAATCTGTCATTTAAAGAATATAAATTCTAGTCTATCTTATAATTAAAATATTTTTTACTTTATATAATACCGACAGATATTTTAATATAAAGTTCTAAATATAAAATAAAATTTTACATATGACATGGTTAATAGAATTCTACAGAGAAATGAGTATCGTATTATACAACGCTCTGTAATTCAGAAATAACTCATCTTACTTAATGGAATATATAGAATTCACATGGAAATATCATCCGAGCAGAAATATTTTCAATTAAAACTGAAACTGGAAAAGGAAATTAAATCACTTTTGCTGACGTATTTTTATATTAAAAAAATATAATCACATTTTGAATTCACTGCAAAATTATGCCCCTTGAGTTAAGTCTACAGATTCACCATTTTGCAAATTTGGTTTTTCACATGTCATATTCATATTTATAAATTTCTTCTGTATGTATTCTTATCCTTTCACGCATGCATTTTAGTCTTTTATTCAAATCTACTCTCTGGATTTGTTTTTCTTTCCTTCCTTAAATCCATTCCATTAAATGTCTAAACAGCAATATTTCGGTTAGCTGTTTTGCTTTGCATACCATCCCTTCCACATTCGTATATTTAACTCATTTCTTAGTAATTCCATAAGTTCTTTTGTTTCCCCCTTTCCAAAACAGGGTACGCGAAATTATATTTAGAAACCAGCCAACGCTTCGAAATTACTCTTCAGTATTTTGCCTTTTGCAGTTCAAAGTTTGAAAGCTTTGATATTAATAACGTTTCTATAAACAGCAACATCTTGACGTTGAATTCATTATACATTCCTTCTCTTTCAGTTCTATTCTAATGTGTTTCTTCGAAAGAGCTTTATCTATCTTTATTAGCGTACGTCTACTTACTTTTTGGTGTTGGACATTGAATTAGACCCATATTTGTACATTTGCACGTAGCATGCCATAATGTATGATGGATTAAATTAAATGTAGAAATCAAAGTAAAATGATGAACACTGCTAGGAACAAGCCATGCACAACTAGATAGCGAACACAGAAAATTAAGAGGACCTTGTACGGCTATTTCTAAAAGCAACCTCACTTATTAGATATTGCAAATTGCAGAATTACAAAGGTCTTAAATTTAGAAATATTAAAAGTTTGAATCATAATTTAAAAAATGTTCAAATACAAACCGAAAGAAGTTATAAAAATGCAGCTGAAATATGAATATTAATAAACATTTATCCAGACGTCTGAATGCTATCATATTCCAACAGCTCGAGCAAAATTAATTAATAAATTAAGCATATTTTTCATTCTTGAAAATAGGATTTTAAACATCATAACAATACAGACATTCATAATTCAATCTGTTAATACAGGGTCAATCAAGTGAAGAAGACTGGGAAACCCGTGTATTAGACTCCGTGTCAGGATATCTTTGATAACGTTCCGACTGCAGCTGTTTTGATTTGTAGTGACGAGGCACATTTTCACCTGTCCCACGCAGTCAATAAGCAAAATTTCTGTTATTGGTGTCCTCCGGAACTCCACGAGCGACCACTCCACATCCCTAATGTAACTGTTATTTGTGTCATAGGTGATTTTGTTATCTGGGGGTACGTGCTTTTTTGACTAAGATAATATTACAGTAACGGTGACTTCTGACCGATGTTGCTACATGCTTGAGACTTTCTCTGACCAAAATCGATTGCTCTTTTTGAAGAACACGAACAAGACAATCTGTGATTCCAACAGGACGGGGTAACATCCCAAACTTCTCGACGTTCGCTCGGAATTTTGTGAGAAATGTTTCCTGGGCATCTTTTTCCTTCCGGGTGGCCCCGCGTTTACCCGATTTGAACTCATGCTGCTTCTTTTTGTGGGAACATCTTGATGCCAACGTTTATCGACATCGTTATCCCGAACTCTGGAGGCAGTATTTCAGGAAATTGCTGTCATTCCGCTTAAAGTGACCCGAAGGAGGTGAGAGACTTCGAATTTACCTCAATCATGGAGGTCATCATTTGAGTGGCATAATTTTCAAAATTCATCAATTTAAAATGGCATTATATGTGTAATCCGTGAATACAAAATTTCTTTTGTAGCTTGCTTGCTTTGGTTTTTATTATCTTTTAAAATCGGTGAGGTCTTTTTGCCGGACCTTATATTTAAATAATAATAATAATAACTACTACAACCCATAACCTAAACCAGGACCCCAGAAGCTATAAGCTTGTGCGGGAGGGAGGGGGCGATTATTATTATTATGTAGTCCCAATGTACGGCTCATCAACTATCTATCAACTATTATAATCTTCGAGTAATCATCAATATTTACATACATATAATATTTATTCTCAGTATTCGATCATGTTGAACTAAATAAACATATCTATTCCATACCAAGACCTTGGAAAATTACAAAATACTAATTATATTAATGAATTATATAGATTATTCAGGTACTTAAGAGAAATTACCTCAGTGGTTACAACATAGTAATTAAATTACTTTTTCGTGTGGGCTTTAATTTACCTATTCAATTTAATGTGACAGATCGATAAACTTGAACAGTATTTAAAGAACCAACAACTAGGACGCTCGTCGAGCTATTCAGAAACTTTCACTAATAATTAATAGAGCAACGGTCGTCTAAAGTGGTCAGACATAAAACTTTCCCGTCATTTCACAGGATGTCAAAGTTTGAAGGCAAGCTCTAAAGTCCCCTGAAACATCCTTACATCGATGTAACATTAATGTGACTTGTAGAATGTTACGTGACTCAAATAAACTCGCTAAACCGTAGGGATTATTATAAATACATAATACAACGCTCTACGGAAATAATTTTACATAATCCAGAGAACTTAAGAATTACGGTTGATTCTTGTTTGTTAGAACAATTTGACCCTTTTAAAAATACATTTTCTTTTTACGTCTTTTTACATTTTAAATCGACTTTTAAGGGGCAAGAAATTGAAGCAGTTAGGAGAAAAGAAAACATAAAGAGACCAGGAAGGTTGTCATTTTAAAATAATTTTAATTGGCTTCATGCTTTGCTTTTTAAGAAAAAGTGAGTTTTTTTAATAACGTCAAGAGTTTTGTTATTTTACAAACTTTCTTGTAGTTACTTCACGAAAAGGTACTGCTTCAAATTTTAATTGCCTCGACATGTTTTAATCTTCTGTTTAGAAAATTTTAATGATTGGAAATTTATTTCGTCTTATATTAAAACGCTAAAACTATATATGCAGTGATAATTAATTAAAATGCAATATAATTACTCGATATTGCATTGTATACAGCCTTGATAGAGTAATGCCTGGCGTGCCGGACTTTCACCCAAGCGGCCCGGTTCGACTCCCGGCGCTGGCAGATCTGGTTAAGGTTTTCTGCAGTTTTCCTTAGCTGTAACACAAATGTGGGATTTGCGCTGTTCCATCTATAAGTCGGCTGCAGCCGCACATTGGGCCTAAATAATAATAATAATCGCCCCCTCCCTCTTGCACAAGCTTATAGCTTCTGGGGCCTTGGTCTAGGTTATGGGTTGTAGTAATTATTATTATTATTACATAATGAAAGGTGCAAAGGTGTATTTTTTTATAACTAATCACATCTGTTCGTGGTAAAATTCCAAAGTACTTGCAACAATCAACCAATTTAACCTAATGTTTTTACTTGGTTATTTTCAAATGCAATATAAAGTAGTAGAGTATATTGCATTTTATTTTAATAGAACTGTATATCTGCAAATGGTCGCCGACGTGCCAAAATTGTTTTCTGTAAGTTAGAAATTTCCGATCGTTGCCAGTTGCTGGAAGATCCGCTGTAGAAGAATCATATCCACACCATCATTGCTGGTAATAACTGGTCCAGCCTTTGGTCTGGGGGTAAATTAAGCAAATATCATTACGTCATTTCTTTCTATGGATTCTCTAGCAGCAATTCTGCAGCATTAAAAAACGTTATGATCGTCGCACCACTGGATGATAACTCGTTTTTGAGCATTTGCCAAAGTACGATAATATTATATTTATATTATTTTTTGTCCAGTATATATTTGTCCAGAAATCGTGTAATAGACAACTTTTCTGTCTATGCTTTTATGTTAAGAGCACCTTATATATTCATAAAAATGCTGTTGGGTTAGCCCTTAGAAGACACTTTCTATGCTTTATAAAATTCAACTTTCAATGTTTATTTGCAACGCCATCTAGGTTTGGTACTATTGTCTGCAAGATTATCGATCTTTTCTTTGTGATAACTTAATTCTTGTTGTATTTTTCTCTTCTGTTAATTAAATTTAATATTTAATTGCTAATTATTGATTTGTTTAAATCACTTGGTTGCCCGTTTTCATTAAATTAATAATATATTTATGAAGTCATATAGGTTTGGCATTTCTTTACACAATAACAATTTTTCAATCATCCATATTTGGGCATAAATGTTTTCTGCCGTTCTAATTCGTTAACAAGCAATAAAATAACATACGCTTCTTGTAGCGGGAAACAATTCACCCCAGCGACCCATTGGTATTCTACATCACGGTCAGTCTTTTGTAAACGTTAGTTTGGTGATATATTAAACTTTTGTTTTTAATAATGAAATTCTCTTTTGCTGACCCAATTATACCTTGATTAGTGTATATAATCAACTTTGTTGTTTGGAATTTATGCAATAACGAAATCAAACACTTTTTGCTTTACTTCCATCTTGAAAACCCCTCGGAGTTCGGAAGGTAATCATCTTTTTATTTAATTAAAGTTTCCCCTTTTTTATTGATGCAATGAATAAACTTCTTTCTACAAAACCAATAATTATTTATAGGGATATTGATCCAAACTTGCAATCAAGTGGACGTTTTATGAAAATCAACGGATTTAAAATCGATACAGATTTTAAAACATAGTTTGCTGTTTGACCTACATAGTTAAAACTGGGAGTTGTCCCATTCGTTGCTGTTAAATTTTAAAGAAGAGCCGTTAATTGTATTGATTCGGAAATTCTAAAGCTGCGTTTGGATGTGAGGCCCTAATATTGGTCTTGTAAGCTGCAGTGTTTTAAATCCCCACCAGTGAATAACTGTAAGGCTTCTCCGAAAGGTCTGTAGTAACCTGGTGATCATCTTCAACGAGTCATTTAGGTAACGTTTGAAAACCAAATTAAGTTTATAGAAATAACCAGGTGGGTTCTTCATATCCTATTATTTATGTGGAAGCGTTCATTAGTTCATTTTATCAAAATTCTTAATTTAATTTTTCAAGATAAAATAATAAACTTCAAACTTAATAACGATCATAGTACGAATTTTTAAAGTATTGTTTCAACTTTATTATTATAATCCATGTTAAGATATTATTAAAAAAACAATAGAAGGCCTTCCAGTTCTTTTTTGCTATCTAATAATTTTTTATGTGAAATAAATAAATAAATGGTAATACTTGTGTTATTTATTGCTTTTATTGGTTGATATTCTTGTGCTATAATGGAGTGAAGGGGATCGGTTTTTGCACAATTTGAAACTGACTCATGTTAAGATCTAAGACTCCGTTATTGGGAGCTTTAATGCTAATATTTTGTTGTTTAAATAAATCGTGCTATCGCCCCTATCCATAGCTCCTATAAATATGATGATCTTCCAACCCACCTATGACCTGCTGTAATCTTACAAGAGAAAGTTTTCATTTATGGTGTTTAAGCTAAGCCGAGGCTAGATAAGTGGTATAACTTAAGTACTTTTGTTTGTCAGTTAAAAAAAGGTTACAAATTGGCGCTCGTTCGTGGAGCTTGAAGTTGACACTCATGTCAGATACTCATTTTAACTGAAGACACCTGCGGCGAGTAAATTATCATCCTAAAGTGCGAGATCGATTTGTGTAGAGATTCTACCGTAATTTTATTTTATGTTTTTGGTTGCAAGATAGGCTTAGTAAAGGTAAACAACCATCCATCGTGTTAACTAACCATTTGACGTGTCTGCGCAAAAAAGTTATTTCGACAAGCTACATCATGTCGTGGACTAAAGCAAAGGCAGAGGTATAATGCCTCCAAGATTAAAATGAGCGTAAAACGAGCTGCCAAAAGTAATGATTAGAATTAAACAATGCAGACTGGATCGATGGGTGTTTGGTGGCAAACATAGTCATATGTCTTTTGTGCATGTAAAACTTGTAGCTACCGCTGCATTTGTTATTCACATCAACGATAGAATCTAGAATAGTGACATTTTTGCTGGTAGAAAAGCTCACAGCCTTGGATCGGGGGATGAAATCTATAAAGAACAAGCAAGTTCTAAATTTTCGGTTGCGTCACCAAAATCGAGATTTTTGCTGAACATGTTGCAGCCAAGGAATAGCTGGGCAGAGTCCGAGACCTCTTAGCCGATCTTTCTCGTTTCAGCAGAACTGACGAACTCTTTTGTTTTTCTTTTATTATAGATATATGGGGAACATGTGGTGAGAAATGGCAGGTTATACGGCGCCAGCTTCTAATGTACACCAGGGAACATCTGTTGTAGCTACTGGTTGTACGACGGCATTCTTTACTACAACTTGAGCAACTAACAGTGTTAGGTGACATTCACGAAATGGCTCAAGCGACAGCGACACAGTAGTGCAACTAGGTGTCGGATCCTTTTGTTCACATGCGCCATTCTCATAATTTTTTAATTCAGTTTAATAACAATCGAAGACTAGCGGCTTGATGGCATCCTGAGTGCAGCTAGTGGAGTAGGAAAAAAGTGCTGGTTGACAGGGGCGTGCTGGCCTACCAGGATACCGGGACATTTCCCGGTAGCCTGGGGTCATTCGGGCCTAAGCCCGACACGGCGTAACTCAACCAGTTACTACATAAGTAAGCAATAGCATTCTCTTGTTGCCAATAGATGGCTCTCACATATTTGTCAGTATAGAGTCCGATCGATCAGAGTACCGTAAAATATTGGGGCAAAAAAGCACGAAATTGTTCATTTTGTATTGCATTTAACCAAATCCACGTTTACTTTAAAAAGTATTTCTTATTCTGAAAGATCAAACCTATAATATTTCAAATACGTAAAACATGGTTTTAATTTGTCCATTATTAAAAATCACCCTTCTCTGCTCCAATATGGTGGCGTTTTGCGGTACTCTGTTAGACCAGCGCGGCCTAGGTAACTAAATGTAGTGACTCTATGTCAGTGGAATTATTAGCGATTACTAATTTTTCTTTTGTGATTTCTAATATCCAAATGGGTAAAATGGCATTTTTTAAACTAAATTTTATTATTATCAAGTCAAATTATTTCTAGAGAGCCTAAAAGGGCCAGTGATATTTGCATATTTTTGAAACACGCGTGCGCGAACACTACGTTCACGTTCAACTGTTATGTTCGCAAAACGTGATTTTGAAAGTGGTGAGTTTAAATAACATTTGTGTCTCGAGAGCAGAAAGTAGCATTTGCAGCCAGCAGTTGTTTGAATCCCGATCGAAGCGAGGAGTGAGGGCAGCAGACAACTAAGGACTGCAAATGCTTTTCTGTCCGAGTGACATACTACGTTCACGTTCAACTGTTATGTTCGCAAAACGTGATTTTGAAAGTGGTGAGTTTAAATAACATTTGTGTCTCGAGAGCAGAAAGTAGCATTTGCAGCCAGCAGTTGTTTGAATTCCGATCGAAGCGAGGAGTGAGGGCAGCAGACAACTAAGGACTGCAAATGCTTTTCTGTCCGAGTGACATACTACGTTCACGTTCAACTGTTATGTTCGCAAAACGTGATTTTGAAAGTGGTGAGTTTAAATAACATTTGGGTCTCGAGAGCAGAAAGTAGCATTTGCAGCCAGCAGTTGTTTGAATCCCGATCGAAGCGAGGAGTGAGGCCAGCAGACAACTAAGGACTGCAAATACTTTTCTGTCCGAGTGACATACAAAGTTCTTTCGCCTGCTATCATACTTTAAAATGGAACTCCAGATTTTAAACAGTAACCCAATTTACCTTAAATTAAAATAAACTCATGTTAGTGGAATTGAAGGGATTGAGTAAAAACGAGGATAACGCCATTATAATACCATAAATGTAAAATGCGTAGTACTCCTCTGTTTAAGTTGTACTGTCCAGTCTAGACTTGGGAAGCACGTGATTATATGCAGTCGGTTTGTATGTCATGTCTTGTAACGATGCAACCAAAATCGGTTTATATGCGCTACCAAAAATATAAAGGAAGGATATATAATTTCGCGGGAAGAATATAAATAAAATAGTAGTAGTACAGAGATCGTGGTAAGAAAGGGTAGCTGCTCATAAAAAAACTACACCAAAACGAATCCTCTTCCTAACAAATCTTAGGAAAATTCGAATGCTAAACTAGAAGAAGACAATAGTAGTGATAGACAATTTTGCTATTTTGCTATCCGGGAGTTGTTAATCCGAAATATTGGGTATTGTGTAATTATTGATTATAAGTAAAATAAAATATGAACACCAGTGCACAAGGGAATGTTACTAAATTTCTGTCGGCGGCATCGTACACAGAACAAGTGGGCGTACACAAGGGAGTTCGGGAAAGCAACGGCTGAGGGGCCATTAGCAGCCAAAGACGCCGCGCCGCGGCTTTTAGTAGGCGACAAGGGGAACCACCTGCAGAAATATATTGGAAATTCAGAATTCATTATTATATTTTTGATTGGTTCTATTGAACTCGTTTTGTTTAAAAGAAGATAACGAAATCTAATTAACAATCAACAATTATTAATATATTATATGTATGTTTTTGTGATAAAACGATTTATATTATATTTAAACAATTAAAAGAAAAATACTTTTAAGTACTTTCTGGACGTATAAGGCAGTGTGTTATTTAAAAGAAGTTAACGAAATATTAACAATCAACAATTATTTATATGCTTTTTATTTAAAGATTTGTATTATTATTATTATTAGATATAGTCATAACCAACAAGAATTAAACCATATGTTTGAGATCAGGGAGTATGAGTGTTGGTTTGAATATATCTCTATAGAAAGGGGACCCTGATTAAGTGAATTTTGTGTAAAAGGAGTAAACCGATATTTTGTTGAACATTGTTTGAAATATAACCCTTTGTTTTGTCATTTAGGATGTTTAAATGTGTGTTTTTTGTTTGTTTTTTATTATGTTCAATAGATGTTATTTAATCCTACTCTATTTCATTTTTAATTTATATTAAAAGAAAGGAGTCCAATAGAATAAATAAAAGAAAAGAAGGGCAAAATAAATATGACCCTATTCAAATGCTGAATTTCATGAGCCTAAATTCAAAAATCCCATAAATACGACCCTGAGAAGAAATTAAATTTTGTTATTGTCTCATTTAGCTCCGATCCACTTTGTAATCATAAGTAAATTTTAAAACCCAGTTACAGTCTCATGTGCGTGTTTTGCTGTTAACAAAAATACTAACTAATAGCTAATAATAAACTATTAATTATTGAACAAATTCATTAAATCTATATCTATTTAATAGCTAGCAGTGTAGAGGTTATGTATTTGACATAAGGACAGAAAAAACTTTTATGCACAGATACATTATAATTAGACTATTATTGCTAGACTCATCTAAAGATAACCGCCTCTCTATGGCCCAAGGGCCTCTTTATGGTCAGACGGGCAATAACGAAACGTCAATTAAATGTCAGGAGTTTTTGTAGAACTTGATTGGTTCTTAATATAATTTGTAAACTTATCACCAATGAAAATAAGCTGAAATTAAATATTTTGGAATAGTAACTATAGTAACGTACTTCGTATAAGCACATAAGTATACGCACAGCGGCTTGATGTACCTACATACTGATTTAATTATATTTTTTACACAATAATAGATTTGAGATAAAAACTTAATCTGTGCATAAAATAGTGTATGTATAGCGGGCATAACTTGCTTTTAGGGCCCTACAGCCTTTTCCTAGCTCTCGGCTAACGCCTCGGGCTAGAAATAACGCTTCTGGCCATAAAAGCTTCTTTATGCCCTTAATACATAAATAACTATAATGTAAGAGGGCAGAAAAGAAGCCCTCATAAAAGGACATTTAGAAAGCACTTTTTGATCAGGTAGGCACAACAAAAACTTTGAATTATCGCAACAAGTTATACCAACTTAAATTATAAATCTATGACGTAACCCACATCTTAGATACTCAGTATAATCAATTTAAAAATACATAGCACGCATTTTAATGAATTAATTTTCGGAGTAAAATAATAACACTAATTTTACTGAACAACAATTAGTGGCTTGAACCTAAAGTTTTTTCCTGGCCTGGTGTAACACACCCAGTACGCTCCTGTTGGTTGATGAATTTACTAATAAAGTTAAACATCAATATACAGGGTGTATGGCAAGTAATCGATACCAATCTAAATACAGAGTGCAATGCAAATAACGGCTAACAGAATCTGTTTATTATTCGTTTTAGATGGATTTCATCAATAGAACATCTCAGTATGTAATTTTGAAGTTAGATATCGCAGCATTTTTTTCTTGTCAAAAGCACATCTAAGAACACTTTAATGATTTGAAGAATGCGAGAATATTATTAATCAAAGCGATATTTGTTTTTACTAGTAGTATCTGCAAAGTGATAGTCAGTTTATTACATCACTGCAAATAATTTGTTCTTTTAAAGTTCGTTATTAAAGTCATCTATTTACTTCTAACATAAAAAAAGAAAATTTATACTGAGAACATTTTAATATCCACCTCTGCTGCATTTTAAACAACTCTGGCAACTCTTAAGATGTAAATAAAACTTAATCAAATCGTTTGGCGTGCTTTATACAAACGCCAAGAATTCACCTTTTGGAGAACAATAGGAAGAAAAGCTTCGTGAGAGCGAATTTCAAAAGCAACAAACATTTTATTTTGTTCAAACTCAAAACATTTACAAACTTAATTCGATATTTATGTATGTTCAGAAACTTTTACGTTTACGGCTTATGGGATTTAATAAAAGAATTTTATTCGTCCCAGTTTCTATTCATATCTATTCCGAATAATGCAAATATCTTCCGATTCTGTAATATTTCAGGAAAAGGTAAAGGGAAATAGATATGAATGCGTCCTCTATATCTCTATAACCATAGAAACTCTCGCAATCAGTGAGGCAGTAGCAGTAGTACCACAATATGACGATATCCTAATCCTCCGCTTTCTAAATACCCATTCGTGGACAAAGAACTAATAAAGATAATAATAATCTTCTGCGGTTGAGCTTTCAGTTTGAAAAGGACGAGAGAGAATCGAGTCTCTATACCGAGAAATCCGCAGCCTGGTAAACACGAACAAGAGCATTAAGACAAACATGAGAGACAAACAGGGTGCGAGTAAATCGGTAGCCATTGGATCGATACCGTTCCCTTTTAACGATGTTTGTGGTAATGGGAATATTGATGGAATCCGCCACCTTTTTACCTTGTTAGTGTTAGCTTAAAAAATTACCTCGTTAAAAAACGATTTCATCAATTTTAACCACGATTTGACCGATACCTCAAAAAACGTAGTGTATATTTGACTTTCGTTGCAGAAGAAAAATGATTAAAGAAATTTTTAAAAAACTGCTTGACTCTTTATTAAATAGACATTTCACCCTTCGTTGGTTTTCTTTTACTTTGCTGCCTAATTAAAGTCTTTAAAGTGATGACCAATAGTAGATTCTCAAAGCAACAGTAAAACTTTTCTCAAAAGGACCTCTTAGATGGCACTCTATTGAAGATACTATATATTATTTTTAAGAATGACCTTGAGTGGCAATCGTGCAAAGCCGTCGTATTGGTCGCTGAACGAATTTGTTCGGGGAAAACAAATTGGTTTGTTTTCAAAACTAATTTACGTCAATCCATTAAAGGTAAAAGATTGTTATACCTAGCGTTCGGTATTGACTTGCACTTTAGCCTTCTACGCTTTTAACCTTCACCGCTAAGTAATCGCTGTATTGCTCATCGCTCATCACTATACTTCTGTCCGATTAATCTTTTACTGTCTCAAGTTTTAGTTTTTACTTTTATTCCCTTAAGAAAATAGCTTGTAAGAATTTCTGGCATACTCCTGTAAGAAAATGGTTTGAATTTAAAAGATAAATAGCAGAATCTGTATTTTCTTAAAAGCAGTTGTGCATCTGCAGTGAGGATTCAATTGTTTTATTTTACATTTAAAATATTACTGTTTGAGTTAACTTTGAGCTTTCTATATGAAACTTGACTACCTAATCATTGATAATTATTCATTATCTTGTCATCATTACCATTATCTAATTATTCAAAACCACTATAAAATTAACAAAATATGACCATTATTTACGAAGTATGTAATTTATTTATTTACAAAAGCTTACAACTTGCTTGAAGATTTTAGAATAAATAGGTATTGCAAAAACTAAAGCTTTAACAGTCTTAACTATACTAAATAAAAGCCTTAAATGACAAATTATTTTTAGGTAGGTACCGTGCAATATCTAACTACTCGACGATTTTATAATACCTTTATATTGCTGTGGATTACAATTTCGAAAGGACCCCGCACGTTTCTTACGGAAATTGGATTCCGGTCAAATTTGCTGAAAATATGATATGTTTGTAGTTTATATTATCCTGATCAAAAGTCTCCCTGGCCATGAAGCTCTAAAATTAACAGTTTGGAGTTACAGAGCACAAAAGGTAGGAAAGGTTCATACTTCGTTCGGTATATGGATTTTTAACACGTACAGCCTCGGTAACGTCATTCTTTGTGTATATTTTTTGTTTTTATTTTAATTAACACAGGTAATTATGTTGTTCTGCATTCATGAGAAATTATACCAGGTGTCTCATTATATTTTGACCCTTTATAAACCTATATAACTTTTGAACTAATTGAGATAATGAAATGCAATATTCACCAGTCTTCTTATTTTTGAAAGTTTTTTCCTGAATATTCGTTTTTTGCCCACTTTCGGTTTAATCGGAAATGTCATAGCGTATTTTCGAGGATAAGGCAACTTTGTTATTTCAAATGGAACATCTGGGAATTGTATATTTTTTAACAGTTGGAAGGCCCATTGCCCCTCTTTCGAAAAGTACCATACTTGCCATGGTTATTATACAGGGTGGTGGTTTTATAAGCTCTTAAAGTTAATATTGCATGTTATTGAAATGCTTCGAAATAATATAAAAATTTACAAAGTAGACTATGGAAATTAAAGTAAAAATTACTGTAAACTTCACATTAGTTTTTTTTTTAATTACATGTTACTTCAATTGCTAATATTCAAAATGTACATAAGAAACTTGATCTAGCAAAGGGTAACAGGATACTTATTAAACATTAAACAATTAAGAAATAAACATCACTAAACATTTCTTATGTTGGCATGTAAATAATTAAAATACTAAGACACCAATAAATCTTCATATAAAAATAACAATTTTTTTTATTTTTATTGACACAATTAAACACAAATAAAGTAAATTATGATACCAAACTTACTCTTCTCTTGAAATCAAAAAGGTTGATTTTTGATTGAATTGATAACGCTCTAAAAATATAAAAATTGATTTAAAATATAATCTCGATAATCTTTTTGTTTCTGATTAAATAAAAGTTCCAACTTCTAAAATTTTTTATTTGGGATAAAACAAATAAACAATTTAACTTGTAATAATAAAAAAACATAAAAAAATTACTTATAATTTGTTTATAACTGAAATGGTATTTTTTATACCAAAAGCTTTGTTTAAAATCTCACTGTTTTATTTTTTTATTATTTATTTTGGCTAAAATGGTACTCCATGACTATCATTAAATATTGACGTCAAACTTTTCCATCTCTATCCCCTTTATCAGTGGCTTGTTTTCTTGGCAGCAAAATGTCACAACTATGATCTTCAATCCATATGCTATTATCCAATTCCATACGATAAAATAATTAATTGTTATTAAATTCCATCTCTATATACTGTTAATGAATAATTGGTAAGTTCCAATTTCGATTTATTTTTTTAATTTCCATTCAATAATAATCTTTCCCTTTGGATAATTAACTTTCAATGTTATTAATTTTTGATATCACTTTTAAATAATTAACTTTAACACTTTGTTTAAATTGGTTTAATAACTTTTTTGACATTTGACGTTCAAATTATAACTTTAAATATTTCTTAAATATTCTTTCCAGTATAATATAAGCGCTCGAAAAGTACATGTTTCTCTTTCGATGGTTTAGAGCTACTTAATTGTTAAAAAATGGCTCTCTTTGTATATCTTTTGATAAAACAATTGAATTTTAACATTAAACAAAAAAATGACTTTTCCAAATCTCCTATAACTCTATTTTATTTTACAGATTTTCATTTAAAGTAAAACTATTTATACCATTTTGTAGATCACAAACGTACAAATCTGCTGATATATAACACTTGGCATAAATAATAGATTATTCAAGACTTTTATCTGAATTTTGTTGTCAACGAAACACCATTGAATACAACTAAGATAATGACGTAAATTTATAATAACACAATGTCCCAATGTTACTTGCTTGTAAAACTATGTCTAACATTTTTATGATCTTAATTTTATATTTTTTAGATAGGTACTACAAAATACTATTTAGCACAAATTGCATACAACTAGTGCACGTTACAAACATGTTCTTAACATATTATTTCAAAACGAACCAATTTTTATATGATAATTAGTATCAATTCTGTGGTGAAGATGCTATTCTATTTAATTCCAACAATACTGAGATGATATTATTATTAATAATAGGAAAATTATCTATAAAAGAAGTTGATTAACCACCTATATTTAAAATGCCCCACGTTCGGGCAACAATATAAACTATGTGGTTACCTAAAATAATAATATTTAATCTGATTCGTCTAGCTTTATAATAAACAATAAAAATATAACACCCTAATAGCTTTCCCTTTATCCAATTGGCTAGTTCAGTTCCAAATTGGTTGAGCATGAGGCTAACGCAAATACCAAAATTAACTTTATCAGTCCTTATCTGTGTTAAGGCTCAAAGCCAAGTAGTCGTAAAGTTTTGTTTTTGTTGTTATTATAATTGAAAAATTATGGTAGTTACGACAATCAATTATTCCTTACTTTTTGATACTATATAAAAGTTATTAATACAAGTTTATTACGATCATTACGCTGTCGTCTACATTAATTGTTCATACATACATACTGCAGCACCTATGGAAATACAACCAAATCTGTATTGATTGATCCTTCGAAGCTTTCACCCCCATTTGGCGTTGACCAATCTGGAAAGAAAACTTACTACAAACACACCTGGAATTCTGCTTCTGGACGAGAAATAAATTTAAACTCTGTACCAAAAAAGATTGTATGGATACTTGCATACACATCAATAATAAGCAAATATTAAAATTGTAAACATAAATTTTATTTATTTAGAAATAAAGAATAATGAAAATAAAATGAACTCAAACACATCTAAATTATTTATAAAATCTCTCTTAAGTTTGTTCAAATAAATTATTATTTTCTTAATAACCTGACATGAGGGTTATAACAAGTTTCATTTACACTAACCAACATAAAACAAATTTCTTTAAAAATAACTCAAATAAGAATAAAAGAACGATGATCTTTAACAGGATTTTTCTTTATAATTGAAACAAAGACTTCAATCAGACTTCTATCAATTGGTTACTTAAATTTCTGATCAGGAAATAAATTCTAAATAACTTACCCTTGTTAGTTGTTGTGTATGTGTCGCTACACTTGTTTAAAATATTTCCCGCTGAAACACAATTGGTAACAAGGCACTAACACCAATCTGCACTTAGCTGTTTTCCATTTAATCGAATTCTTTGATCGATGGCAGAAAAAAATATCTTCTTTAATTTAAATAAAAGAATACATATCACCATTCCCTGTAATTGTAAAAAAATTAATTTGATTCTTCTTTGTTCCAATAATGTAAAGGTAGGTAAATATCATTCTTGATGTTTGTTGTTCACGAAAAAACATATGGGTCCTAACCCTACTTTATTTTACAGATTTTGATCCGGAGCCGATCATAGGTTCAACCTTTAGCTTTTATCGACTGAAACTGTTTCTTTTCGAAGGCCTTTTATATGTTTGGCCAAAACATTTGAAAAACACTTTTTCATGACGTCACAAAATAAAACATGTGATTATAATTAACGAGAATCAATTCTAAATAAATGAAAAGATAAAAGACAATGGTGAAACGACAATCAAAAAAGTGTAACACGCTTATGGTCCAAAATCACTATTTACAAAGAAAATTAACAAAAAAATCAGCTGTCACAAATCTCATTAAAACCTAATTACATTTAAAACTAAATAATTTCCAGCTACCTCAGTACATGAAATATTTACATTGTTACTCAAGGTAACCTGTTCATATGAAGTTTATAAAAATAACAACAAAATCTTTACAGAAAAACCATAATAAATCCGGTCACAAGACCTAACGATATCAACTGATGCTACTACAAGTCCTATATTAATTAAAACATACTTTGATCAAAACCACAACTGAATCAAAACATAAATATCAAAATTTCTAAAAATCAATGAACATGAATTCTGCCGATATCTTCTTTCAAAAAACATGAGTACAAGCAGAACTAGAGATAGATAAGTTAATTGTGGCATAATAAACTTCAAGATAATGATTTATTTTAACCATTTCTAGTGAAACATCTGCCCGAAACTGACTTTCGACTTTGATAGTGACAGCTTAGCTGACGAAACCATTGTCAGGTAGATTATAATACACTTATGAAACTTTTACTAATCTTTTATTTATTTCATGAGTATTACTAAGTTCATTTTTAGCAAATTAGAGTAATATAAAAGTTAATTTATTATGTGTAGTTATAAAACAATACATCTTGTGGATGAAATCAGGGACAGAATAAATTTAACAACTGTTTTTAAATGAGATAAAAATAAAACAATTAGTAAAAATCTCCCAATATTAAATGTAAATATTGTAAAATTTTTGCTAATTAATATTTGATTTTTATTTATTTCATAAGTACGGAGTTTTACGAAGTAAATCTCGAAACTGTCATTCAACTAACTGTTTTTTAAGTATTTTATTACAACTCAAAAATGAAAAAAAGTTAAAGTTAAAAGTTAAAAAACGAAATATTATGAACGTAAATTTTTTGAAAACAAGCATCAAACACGGGACGAGATCAGATGGATTTTTAGCAGTGTCAGCATCTATCATTTCAAATACTCTTGTTGTGGACATTTATTACATTCTGTTTGTTCACTATGGTGAATGCACACATGCTTTTTCAAACTACTATCCACAGAAAATTAATAATTACATAAATTACATTCAAATACTTTGAGATATCCTTTTAGTGAATCACATATAACTCTATAAATTACATACATATGATTTCTGGCATAATTCGTGTTCACACTTCAAGCCAAACTCTTTTGTGAACATTTATAACTAAAGTTTAATCATTTTACGATTGAACCTCTTCAAAATAGACAACACAAAATATTTTCATTGGCTCCCTCCTATTCCGAATGCACCATTAATACAATTTTCCGACTCTTTCCTATTCTTGCAAATAATATTAAAAAAGGTTTTGTTTGATTTCTTCTTTCAAATGTAATATAATTCGTTACCATAAAAATGTAACAAACACTCCGCGCTTGTAGGCCAAAAATATGTAACGACAAAATTCAAATACTCGTATGTAAAGAAACTGTAATGAACACTTACTTTACAATGATGTTTAAACACACGAAGCGACTTTACATTAAAAACAGAAACTCTTATTGCTTTTGAACATATTACCTTTATAAATTACTTACTTTCAGGTCGTAAGTGTTACTTGAAAAGCTTAATAATTTCAGATTAAGAACGAATAAGAATTATTTCAAAAATGTATTGGGCGGCACCAAATTGTATGTAGACGATCGTGGTTAAAATGATGTTAAATAAATATCCACTCACCATTTGGAAAGTGTTGGTGTCGATCGATTTCAAAATTAACTCAATATAAAGCAAAAAAAATATTCTAGAGCGTCTCGAAAATTACGCGACAAGCTATTTGATGTTACCAAACGTCGCATGGTTATTATTATAAACACTTTTCCATAGAAAAAGTTTCATGTTTTTTTTAGATTTTGTTCTTTATTATAAGTAATAATATGAAATAAAAAATTATTTTTTGCCATAAAATCTGTAATAAAACGGTTTTCCGATCCGCCGTGATCGAGTGTCAAAATTTTTGTTTGAAATTATTTTTTGGCCTCCTGACAGTGCTTCTGATATTGGTTTAAATAATTTCTGGTTTATAACAAATAATAGAATACATAATAATTCAAGCGTAGTCTGTCGAAAACAGCTTTTAGCTTTACATTGTTCTTAGTATTTATAATTTGTCTAACTAAACATATATTCAATTCAGACTTTTTACAATCTGGTGTATCAATGTCGATCTGACGTCAATTGCTTAACCAAGACTTTTTTAAATTGCTTAACTGGTAAAGTTTTTAATGATGGCAGTATACCACTGTAAACTTTCGCGACAGTATAACTAAATGATCGTTCAAAAAGTGCGGTATTATGTTTGGGTATAACTCAACAGGCCCCTATGCCACACATTTATATTGTGTACATCTGTTCTATACCTTATTTTATTGCATAGATATAGCGGCTGCCGGTTAATTATTATATTATGGTAGAACGTTGTTATTTGTGTGTAACGTCGTTGTTTCATATATTCAGCTATATGGGCAAATTTAAAAACACCATGAATCAAACGCAAACAAGAATCTTGCACACGTTGTATCCGTTGAGATGTTTCAAAATCAAGACGAGGACCGTATACGGGCATGCAATAATTAAATTGCGATAAAACAAGTGATTCGCACAGTAAAGTCTTTGTTTCTTTACTTAAGTAATCTTTATGCGGATATATAAGTTTTAAACTATAATAAACATTTTGTACATATTTGTTAATTTGCTTTTTGAATCTAAACGTTTTATCAAGAATTAGCCCTAAATTTTTTGCGCTTTCCACTATTAGAAATATTAATTTGTCCACTTTTAATGGGAGATAGTTGATAATTACTAATTGATTTGCCTAAAAGTAAAGCACAAGACTTGGAGGGATTTAAAATTAAAGCGTGTTCTATGGCAAATTGAGATACAGCTTGTAAATCGTTGTTTAATATATCAGTAGCGTTTTCAATATCATTAGGATTAAATGAATAGTAGATCTGCGTATCATCTGCATACATATGAACATTACAGGTCCCTACACAATCACAAAGGCCTCTGGTATACATGGTGAACAGCAGAGGTCCTACGATAGATCCCTGCAGAACCCCTCTGGTAACATCAACAGGCGTTGAAACAGCAGCAGATGCCCTGACCTTTTGTGTTCTATTATTTAGGTAATTCTGGAACAGACCAACTGCATCACTACCAAGACCAAAGAAGTGTAATATACTAAGCAATAACTCATGATTTATTGTGTCAAACGCCTTGCTAAAATCTAAAAGAGTCAATAATGTACATTTTCCTTCATCGCAAGCTTTCAAGATATCATCTGTTATCTTTAACAAGGCGGTTGTACAACTGTGAGCAGGTCGAAATCCTGATTGGCATGATGGAAACAATTGATTTCATTCTAAATATTGCCTAAGTTATAAATTAATTACGTTTTCAATTATCTTGGAGAGTGTTGGTAGTATACTAATTGGCCTGTAATCCTTATACCCTGTAGCCTTTTCGCATTTTGCTATTGGTGTTACCAGAGCCGACTTCCAGCTGTCGGGAAATCTTATTTCTAATATACACGAGTTAATGATGTGTACTAAGTACTGCAATATAAAAGGACAACATAATTTTATCATAGTAATATTTAAACCGTCCGGTCCCGTCGAATTGCTTTTTAGTGAATTGACAATTTTTGCAACAGCATTATCATCTATTAGGTTAAAACTAAACTCCCCAGCTTTATCTAATTTATTATTATTATTATAAAAATCTAGTACGTGTTAAGGAATGGATATATGAGGAATACTGTTTACAAAATAGCTATTAATTTCATCAATATTACCTTTAAAGATGCTGTTTTCATTTAATTTAGAAGGTAGTACATTTAATGCTCTGAGTTCTCTCCATAATGCCTTAGAATTATTAGTATGAGCAAGTTTAAATTGTAGGTATGCTCGTTTCTCGTTCTTTATTGCGGTATTTGTGTAATTGCGCAACGTCCTGTAATATTCCCATGCAGCAGCGGTTTTTATACATTTGAATTCATTTTTTGCCTTATCCCTCAAACGCATTAGTAATCTAACATTATCGGTTAAACAATGCTTGTGCTTTTTTGTTATTGTAATAGTTTTCTATGGAGAATGTATATTAAAAAGATTCAGTATGCGATTGCTTAAAATTTCTACTTTTTGATTAATATTATTTTCGTAAAATATATCATCTATAGAGAGCGTCTGCAATTCAGCATAGAAATAACCACGGTTAAAATTTTTGAAATCCCTGTATTTACGAACAGTGGGAGAATACGTAACTTTTTGACTTGCGATTTCACAAACTGCTAAGTCATGATATGAAAAATGACAATCTATAACACTCGCTTTCAGAATAAGTGAAGGTTGTGAAGTTATAATTATGTCTAATCAAGTGTTTTTTCTAGTAGGTTCTGTAATTATTTGGCTAAAATTTAAAGATTCCAACATATTATCAAAATATTTCGTAGAAGGATTGGCTGGCATACGTCTCCATCCCCTAAACATACAATATGGTCTGAATATGGTGTACACAACATAATAGAGTTTTCAACTTCATCTATAAAGTTCTGTAGCACTTTAATCTTGGCAATTCGATCTTTAAATAGTGTAGTTAAGAATTCAGATCCATTCATAATCTTGCTTTGTGATACCATAGTAATTCTTTTTCTTTGTTTCAGGTAAGTGGACTTGGAGATCAATTAAAAATTGGTAAGGTGAATTAATTTAAAAGAGATATAATTGAAAATAATCTTTCTGTGGTGGTGGTAACCCTTCCTATGTTTAATTTATAAAGATGCTTGAGTTGCCTCTAGCTGCATTACTTGAAATTTTTGGAAAAGTTTGCTTTCAATAGGAATATTGCATCTTTTTCGTTCTTAGTATCCAGCGGCGGCTCGAGGGCTATTCAAACTATTCCCTCGCACACGACACCAACCATTTGGGGCGCCAATTAAACAGACCGATAAAAAAATTAAAAGCGCAAGAAATTAGAGAGCTATGATTATCTATCTACACATCAGCCAATTTTCCAGGTTATGGGTTGTAGCAATTATTATTATTATTATATTATTATCAACAAGATTGGGCTAATCTTGGTTATGTAAAATGGCCTAAGCACTTGCCAGTGTTATTACTTCGACACTGTCCCAATATTGGTTGCCAGGATTGACAATAACGGTGTCAATGTTGAGCCAATATTGGTCCGTATGTTCAAAATCGGCAAATTCTATATGGGTTACTTATGTTTATGAAATCTTCTGAGGATATCGCATTCAAAATACACAAAGTAACAGTTTTAACGTTAGTTCTACAGTTAGATCTACGAGTCCTTCATATATAATAGCTGGTTATTAATCGAACGAGAGCAGTTGCACGAATTACCCTATACCTATAGAATTGAGCTTCCGGTGATTGTTAGTTACTTCACCTGAAGAAGTTGTCACTATAGCAATTATTAAAGAATAGTGGAGCTTAAGCAGGTAAACAGGTTTGTTTGGTAGTACTAAATTATTAAATAAGTTTTACAAAATAATTTAAACGTTGAATTTTTTAATAGTTCTGTAAATATATTTAGTCAAGCTTAGTATGGAAGTATGCAAGCATTTCAGTTATCTCTGAAGGTTATGAGGGTTTTTTATATAATGCTGCATACTGGGACAGGAGCTGTTACATTAATAGAACTTCAATAATTTTTCATCAAAAGATTTGTTTGTTCTTGTTAGTATATCGTATTGTAAGTGGCATGGTACAATTGGAGATTTTGAGGTTATGTATGCAGTTGTGTCCTTTGTTTAAGTAGTTTCCTTTACCCATTTTTGAATATTTATATTTAAACGATTTTGTTAATACAATTTTAAACATAAACAAATTTTTTACATATCAAACATTTTATTAGGAATTTTTAGTCAGTAGATATAAATTCCAATACTACTCCAGACAGATTTCGTGCTATTCATTTCAAGAAAGTGCAAATGGACAGGTGAAGTACTACAACTCGTTTCTTTTTAAAATCCAAACTCGATCTCCTATCCGCGCCTCGAACGTGGTGGCAAGATTTTCTTCTGCAAGCGTGAAGTTTGTTGAAATTGCTGTGGAAGCGAAACGTGAATGTCCTGGCAATGTATTAGTACAGCTGTTGGTATATCTACCACGAGCTTCCGCTTTTGTGTTTGGTGTGTTTCAGATAACATATATAATACTAGAGAGAAGCTAGACGTGTTTTATTGATTTGGCAGGAGGAGGCTTCATGCCACGATTCGCCATAAAGATTACATGATTGTTTTTGTTTTAGACGTTTTAGGAAAAATACCCGACCGACCGACAGCAACGGGAGATGCTTCCAGAAAAATGCTGACTTTTGTTAGATAACTACTTAAAGAGGGAAAGAAAAAAGTTAACAGGAAATGCTCGACGTAAATAAATTGCAGAGCTGCAAATGTATTTTCTTTTTTAAGTTGGGTGATTTTTAGTATGTCCTTTTAAGGTTTTTGGTGCTTTCAGATGTAATGAATGCATGACTGAAAATGATTCAATTTTATTAGTTTGATATTTTACACTCAAAAGGAGTAGTAAAGTATCTTAATGTGCTTTTGCATATGTTATGACTCTGGAAAGTTCTGATAGTGAATTACTTGACGTACATTGTAGTGTTATAAATTAGATAGAACTAAAAACAGCGTGAATTCGCCAGCAGATTTTTCCTATACTAAAAACAAATTAATTCTGTTATTCCACAAAAAGATTGTTAGCATCGTATTATTAGTAGATTCAAATCTTTTTTTTAACCAATGCAAACAAATCTACGTAGTAAAGGGTAACAAGCTCCTGGTAACGTTGAGTTCGAACGACTTAATTCAAAATAGCGACGTAAGCAGTAAGGTCCCTAGAGTGAGATTTGACAAGAGAAAATAAAAAGGGGTTCATACCAAGACCTTAAACTTTAAAAACGTGTAAAATCAAATAAGATTTCCAAAACGTTTATTTACAACATCTTTATACAAATCTAGAAGAAAAAGAGACAATTTTTAATTTAATTTAATTTGAATTTGATTATTTCTGTTCATCATGGAAATATCTTTTCTTCGAACACTAGATAATTGCACAATATCAACGAGGCCAATAGAATTAAGAGAACGAGGGCAGTCACTAAAATGTAGAGGTAGACACAGTTGCCATTTGTATCGAACAAGCTTGATTGCTTTTCCACCAAGCGATAACTGGTAAATTCAAAGTGTTATATGTGTTGTATAATCGTGTGAACTACTCACTATTCGAAATTCATCAAACTGAAGCCCTAATGCACGGCCTGTACGTGTTTAACTAAAGTTTTTAGACAATAGAAATTAACTAGAATATAGGAATCTAATGTTGCCAAAACAGCTATGCCCAGGCTATACTTTTCCCAGCTCGTATTAAATCGGATTGAACGCAATACTAATTTTTCATAACTTTCCAACACCCGCAACCAGGTATTACATTTAATATCATGTATGGCATTGTCAAAACTACCACTAATTTATCCCTGTATTGCAAACAAGCAATGGCTTTTTATACCCATTTAACGTATGCACAGATTCGCAAATATTTAATACTTTTATAGTTTAAACTCCAGATAATGAAACAATATATTTTGCATCAAAGTCCAAAAGATTTGAAATAAAATCCTGCTCAATGAGATTTTGTTTGAAATGTCATATTTTGCACAGCTATTGAACCAATTGTTAAATTTAAGATTCAGAACAAACTCACAATCAGTGATGCACTGGCAATTTTCTAACAAATGTTCTAGACTCGTCCAGTTGAATCACCAGAACCGCTAATAATTACTTTAACTTTGTACCACAGGCGAAACAGAATTGGTATGACCCGTTAGAACTTTACTAGATAGATAATAGCGAATTCCTATTCCACACTTTAGTAGTAACATTTCTAAATAAGACAAGACAATCTCCTGGTACTCATATTGTAAAGAATAAACTTTTTTAGTATTTTCGATTATACAATTTATTTATTCTGCGTAGAATGTTTCTATTGTAGAATACATAGAATGTAGATCCTTCTTATATCTTAATAAGATTTTTCGATATAACTGCCTATAGACTTAATGTGAACGATTTTCTTTAGGTTAGTTTGAGGGAATGTTGGATTTATTATCTTCTTTGATTGCACTTTTCTTTCAAATAATTTATTCCAAAGCATACTTCCAGATATAATAATCAGATATTTTTGTTACTGACCTTATGTTAATTGCTGTCTTATATTAAACTAATCAAAAAGCTATACAATGCTTACAGAAATTACAAAATCGAGCTACGAGAATACGAATTGGTTGTAATTGATGCGAAAACACAAAAAATGGTGTACTAGCAGAAGGGTTAGAATAATGTTTTTGATTTAAAATATAGATAAGAAATTTCCAGATGCCTCGAAAGGCTAAAGACATCCTTCCTTAAAAATCCCAAGTGTTTCAGTTGCTGTTATTCTCAATTTGATACTCGCTTTGATTACGAAATATGTCTTATGTATAATTCGTTTTCTCAAGAAAACAAATTTCCATGGTGGAGATTATGTGGGTGCGCCGATCCGTGGGTGACTATACAGCTGTAAGTTGTTCCTATACCAACATTTGTTCTATTCTTGGCTTTGACCTTGTGTCACTTTATCGTGTCTTTGAATCAGCTTATAATTTATTGAAAGCTCGCAACACCAGTGTACATATTCGGCATGTGATAACCTATTCTGAAGTGATATTTTTAGCAGATGGAAAAGTTTCTTTCGTTATTTTCCCTATTGGTGGTTAATTTTATATGAGATTTTCAATACATTTTATTGACTAACCTATAAATAAAACTACTCGGAAATTCTCTTTATGCATCAGGTTTCAATTTCCAAACAGACTACCATTTCGTTGATTAACGTATCAAAGTGTCAACCTTTGATGCGGACCGTTAAAAGAATTTTCGAGAAAAGAGAAATAAATAAGTTCTTCGATTTTGTGGATTCAGCGTCTACGTTCAATTTATTCGCGTTAGATGATAACACCCCTACAAGTATATAATATTAGTAACTATAAGTGACATTAATACAATGAAAACAATAGTAATAATAGGCGTGAGAGAAACTAAATTGTAATAACTAAGTTCGTCTTTGAGAGGTAGCTTGCACTATTCGAATTCAAATTTATGCTTGATTTGAATAATTAACTTCAGAGGTAGTCATTGTTAGATATAGCTCGAGTTTAAATTAGATGAACCATGAGTTCTGTCTCGTGATTTAAATCTAATTTGATAAATAATTTAGTAAACGTTGAAAATGCTAAACCTATCGTGTTTCGCATTGTGTCTGTAGTATATTTTCGTATAAAAAGTGAAGTATGAGGATGAAGATTACTAGAAGTACACCTATTCTAAAGTCTACCGAATATTCTAGCAACTACTTTATGCAAACTGATACTAAAATAAACCTTTATGATATTTTACATTATTATGTGGTAGACCGTGTAATAGCTTGTAGCTTCAGGTTATAACAATACCCTTACTAAAGCTTCTGAAAATGATAGGCGTAGCTATGTACGATATTACACTTTTATAATAATAAGTTTTGTGCTTTCATATCCAGTATGTTGTATAGATACAATTTCTAACTTACTTATTTAGAATTCAACCAGGTGGTAAATAAGCCAAAGAAATTAAAGAATTTGTAAAAGATCTTACTAATGAAAGCTTATGCTTTATATAAAGTATATAAAGTTTTTATTAAAGATTGACCAAATAATTAGTTTGCCATTATGACACAGTAATAATATTTACACAAAGATATAGAAATATCTTAAGTGTAACTTAACTATAACATTTATAACAATTAACATAACTCAAACCAAGCTTAACGATTAAACAAATGATGTCTTAAAATATATTATGCTTCAAGAACAGATACTCTTATTGTTTTTGAAATTACTTTCAGATCATATGTGCTGATTAAAAAGCTTACTGATTTCAGATTTAAGAAGGAATAAAAATAATTTAGAAAATGTATTGGGCGCCGTCAAATTGTATGTAAACGGTCGTGGTTAAAATGATGTTTAATTAATATCTGGTGTATATAAAAAAATATTTTAGAAACGTGTCAGAAATTATGCGACAAACAATTTGTGTTTCCGTGGCATTGTTATTATTATAAAACATTTATTAAACTTTAGCCCTCGTTGACACAATTCAAAAATAAACAAACAGAACACATCTGTAACAACAATCAGGAAAACACATGGAACAACAAGGTGAATTTCAAAGCATTGAAAGCAATAAGATACTATGGACTGCATTTATTAACTGTTGGAACAAATACATAATTTTCAGCCAAGTTGTATGTAAACGATCGTGGTTAAAATGATGTTTAATTAATATCTGGTATATAACAAAATATTTTAGAACCGTGTCAAAAATTACGCGGCAAATAATTTGTGTTTCCGTGGCATTGTTATTATTATAAAAAAATTTTTAAACTTTAGCCCTTGTGGACACAATTCAAAAATAAACAAACAGAACACATCTGTAAAAAGGATTTGTAAGCAATATTTGTTCGGTGCAGTAGAACATTTTTAATTACATTATAGTAAGGAACAAGAAGGGGAATTTCAAAGCATTGAAAGCAATAAGATACTACGGACTGCATTTATTAACTGTTGGAACAAATGCATAATTTTCAGTAAGAAGATTACATTTTCGTAAACACAAAAACAAAATAGAAAATATAATTGAACTGTGAACTGTGTTAATTTTAGTTGGGAACTCAGTTAAACTGTAAATGTAAATATTTTGTTTATTTTAAAAAGTTAACAAAAACGTTGTTCACTGATCTAAAATGTTTTTCGCTACTTGTGTTAAAACAGCCAAAATAATCACATTCACAAGTTTTTGGTCCCGTTAAAATTTTCTTGCATTATTCGGTGTCGGGAGAATTTTTTGTTTGGTGTTACCTAAACCAAGATAGAAATAGGATCAACCACTGTTCTTAGATTTTTTGTACAAAATGGGAGTTATTTGCACACACTTCAGGAATATTTAGTAAGTGAAGTTATCAGATCCTGCACAACTGAAATTGCTTAAATTTCATAAATTCTAAACTTTGCATTTAATAACTATTACTCCATGGGATCAATAAGTTCATCGATATGGTGGGAAAACTTAAAGTTCTTTAAATTTAACCACTATTTAAACTTTAAAAAATAGTTAAATAACTCTCAGACTATACCGCAGAAATTTGTTTAACTTTTAACAATTACTTTAAATATTAAATTAATTGTTAAATTAAATAAATATTAAGCTTCATACATATTTTAAACAATCGCCTCAGAATGGACTTAAAACTTTAAAGACATTCCAACCTGCACATGTTAGAACGGTCCGCTACCAAATACTTAATCTCCACGAGTTTCACAAAAAAGAAAAACACCACTTAGCATAGTTTTAACAAAGAGGTAAAGATTTATCAAAGATTCTTATTCTATCCATCAATGATACATAAACAATTTTGACTCTCGCATTTAATATTTTATCTGGACTTAAATGAATGCTTAGAATAAAACACATTTATTCTCAACATAGACGTATTCATCTTGGGCTATTAAGTTTTTATCACAAGGGTAACTAAGACGAAATACATTCTTCATTTCTCAAATGGAGTCAAAAATAACTCCAAAAAGTAGCTCTATTTTATATTTATTATGATACAAGGGTTGTATTGAGTTTATTGTAAAAATCGAGAAATACATTCGCGATATTATAATACAGGATCGCATTAGATGTGTTTTAAATAACGAAAAATGAATTTAAACTATTACAATACGAAATTGATTTAATAAATCACAAACAATTTAAATTCGCCAACCAAGCAATTCCCAAATATTCCATATTCCCAAATATCTGCACTCTGCTTTCATTCGTCTCGACAAGTATGTCATTGACCTCTTTCAAATGTTTCCACATAAAGGGCTTTATTAATTGGAATTCCCATTCATTTATTTGTGATAAATTTATTTTAACAGTGATAAGTAAATTAATTCTATAATTAGAGTCCACATCCATTCAAAATCCATCCTTTAAATACTGACGTTTCGCAAAAATCACATTAACCTCAAAATTTTGACATCGTATTGTTTAAATTTTTAACTTAAAACATAACCTTAAGTTACATTATGCTCTACACAATGTTGTGTACGTCTTGAAAAATTAATTAAAAAAGAATTTGTTACAGAAATGGCTGTGTTTCTATACAATTTTGGCGATACAAATGAACGTGATACAATTTTTGCATAAAACAAAAGAAACTTTGACAAATCTATTTAACATAACCAAATTATTGTTTATAAATTTTAAATTTGCTATAATTAACACAAAAACTAATTAGAAAAAATCCCAATTTGATGGTATATTACACTTACGTTTTCATTACAAAATCAACCTTCTTTTGAATGTCGATGACATTTATAAATTTAATTACTTAAAAATATACCTTTTATCACCTATTTAAAACAAGAATTTAATCTTTATCCTAGGCATTAGGCATCAACAATATGAAAATTCAATCTAATTACAGTATTTTAATGTA
Organism: Agrypnus murinus; assembly: GCA_929113105.1. Lineage (NCBI taxonomy): Eukaryota > Metazoa > Arthropoda > Insecta > Coleoptera > Elateridae > Agrypnus > Agrypnus murinus. The sequence goes on along the minus strand of OV816028.1, from coordinate 6,003,180 downwards.
CGCTCCAAAATCGCAATATAATTATATGTTGTTTAATTGATATCATTAATAAAAGGCAAACACTACATTTAAGATAGTTACAGTTATGTGGTAATGAAGCAGCTTTACAATCATCCACCAAAATTATTTAACCTGGAGCTGTAAATTTTTGAAATACAAGAAATTTATACAACTGAAGAATCTCGTTAACATGAAAACTATACAGTCTTTTACTATTAAATGCTCAGGTAAGATACTAAATACTTGCATACCTCCCCATTACAATGCACCGTGTCTGATTTAGGTTAAATCTTATTTTAACTTTGGCCTAAACCTAATTAAATGCAGAATTAGACAATCATCTCTCACATCGTTAATGAACAAGGTAAATTAACTACATTCTATGGAAAAGTCAGTTTTCCAGATATCCTTTATCTGACAATAGTGCACTAGTTTACATATTAATTATAATTAACCATATTCAACTTCATAAAAGACAAATTATAATTTTTTACTGTTTTAAATCACAAGAATTCTATGCGCAAGAATACACAAGTGGTTATACTTTTTAAAATATGGCAACAATGTAATAAGAATATGTAGTTGAATTTTATTATTAAAAACCTAGTGCCTTGATTATTGGATTCATCATGGATAGTCGGTTCCAAACGCACATTGCAAATCATTTATTGGTTTATATTTTAAATGTGATTAATTATTAATGGTAAGATTTCAAGCTAACTCTTTCTCTATTCTTATCGATATCTTAAATCTCTTTGTTAAGTTTATTGTATGGAAAATTTTGTAAATTTTATAACCATGTATTTGCTTGATTGAACATTCAATTGAATCAACACATACTATTCAGTATTTACTTTCTATGCAGTATACTAAAATATAAATGTTTACCTGATTTTATCCCCTGAAAGTTTGAACTTTCGACAATTTCTGACAATTTCTTTTTTTGCACGTAAATGTTTTTATTATCTATATTAGTAAAAAATATAATTGCACCTATATTCTAAGTGAGTTTTTCCAGCTAGAAAAATATATAGACAGTTCCTACACGTCGCAGTTGTTGACTAACAATTTCTTCAAGTTGTTGGAATAATTATTGACACCAATTTGGACTAGGCGAGCTTACATTCTTAAATAGTAGTTGCGCCTTTTAGTAATAGTTATTTATTTTCTTTCGCAGATTATAAGTTACTTTAATAGTTTCTTAAGTTACCCTGCTCAGGACTTCAGGCACGTTGCATTAGATAGAACGTATTTTATGTATCATATTGCAAGATAAAATTAAAGATTTACCCTGATTAATATATTATAAAACAATTTCCAAAATCTAGAATTATCTTTATTAAGATTAAAACTGAATTAGTTGGCGTGCCCTATTTTTTTCTTAATTATAATTACTTCCGCTTTTCATTCCACAAGAAGAACGCTTCATTAAGTTGACATTTTTGTCATATCTTGAATTTCAACAACTTTTTTTCTTTATTTCACTTGGCAGTTCTTTCCTAAACTGTCCTAGCTACTTAGCTTTTCTCATCATAAAACTGAAAGGACTCTTGTGTACCATCTTTCGCTAAACCCACTCACGCCGTTGAAAGTTTTTAGATCTCCATATTCCAAGCTAATTCTTATATTTCGTTTGATATATACCAGAAAAAAAAGTTGAATATTTCAACAACCATGATAAATGTAAAAAATACGGCATGTTAAACTTTCCGAACAGAACATAATTTAGTACCTGACAATTTTTTGTAATTTTCGCGGTTAAACCTGCCATGTTTGCGTAACGTATTCGACAAGCGTCTTCCTCTCTCTCTGTGTGTGTTTGAGTTCCATTTTTGTAAACCTCCCCCCATAAGTTTGTCTTTATGCTTTTCGACAAGCGATATGTTATTTTGATTTATTATGAGTCTTTTCAAATAAAAATTCTAACGCTGTCGCCTTCGCGTGGTCACAAAACTGTATGATTTAGAACTTTGCAGATGTTTACCCGGTTTTACTCGGTCGGTCGGTAGTCGTGTGTGTATACATAAAGGGAGACTTTTTGATTCTACATGACGTGCAATTTAAGCTTGACAAATAACTTTGAGTGTTATTTTATACGGAGATGGAAGTGAAGGTTTTAAAGTGAATCTAGAGTAAATTTTGGTCTGCTGCATTATTTAAGCCAGATTCATTGCACCTAGAAGCGGAGCGCACATATTGTACATGCAATTTTCAAGCTGGGTATTCTGAGATTGGTTTAATGAGATGTAGAGATAAACCTGTCTGGTTTGATTGACTTTATCTAACGTTTTATGCTGAAAAATCTCGTTATCTAACAATTTATTAACATAAATCGATCGAATTCAGCACTTGGAATTTGATTAAACAAGATTCTAAAATTTTTTTACTACAAAACCAAACAGGCACTTACATTCTAACTACTTAACTTTAAATATAACGTTGATTTCCCAATGGAAAATTCTTTTCAATATTTTCCATAATAAAATAAAAGAAATACAAAACACCCGAATTTTCGTTTTTATTTTGGAGCTTTATTAGTCAAAAACGTACTACGTGCTTAATAGAAAGAGCAAACACAAAAGAAAAGCAATCAGTACCAAATTCAAATTTATTGCGGCGAAAATTAAATGGAAGAAAATAAAGTGGGAAGTGTATAATACAAGTCTTGGTTGCATTTTGATGGCCCATTATGAGTTTTCTAGTCTACGTCAGATTTGAATGTATCATTTACAAGCAAACATAATGATATCGACTAGTACTGGATTGCTGGAGCTAGGGGTGGGGGATGAATAACAAAACTTGAATGAATAATTAAGATTCATTCAAAGTTTAATTATGGCTTGAAATTTGTTCAACCAACAATATTCGTATTTTAATGTAAAAAAATAAAAGGCGTTGGCGTGGTGAAAACAAGCTTGCCAGAAATAAATTAGATTTTGTTTTCTTAATTTAAAGATAAACCGCAACCTTATGCTTCATAATTAATTTACTGTATTGCTTTCTTGCATTTGTTAAATAAAGAAAGTAACTACAAGGAGGAGTTACAGTGTACACTAACTGAACACTAACCATGCCGAATTCTCCCTTGGAGATGTCCAAATCCTTGCAATTTAAGATCTCAATATAACCGATATCCATACTACCATTTGTGATTTGTTGCAATTACAAATTGGCCTCTATGAACACAAGACCTAAAATATTTAAAAGCTTCTACTTTAGCAAGTAATTCGCGTTCAATAGTGCAATAATTCTTCTCTGCGCTACTAAGCGGTCGAGCATAAAAACCAATAGATTTGGAGTTTTGCGAAAATATACTACTATGTTGTAAGCATCGGTGGTTACATGGAAAGTTTTTTTTAAGTAGAAATATGCAAGAATTGGGGTATTGACCAGGAGATCTCTGCATTTAATAAAATTCTTTAAGGTAAGCGGGATCGTCGGTTAAAATTCTAATTCCCCTTTTAAATCATCTAGTGATGGTGGTAAGCTATTTTGATTGTTTGGGATAAAATATCGAAGTGACCTACTAATTTTAAAAGAACTTTAATTGTTGTAGTCGTTGTCGATAACAGGATATTTTTCGACAGTTTTTATGTTTACAGCGTCGAGCTTAATGCTAGGAGGTGTTATTATACGTCCAAGGGACGCTACTCCTTTTCTCGGGTTATAGCCCCTAGATTTTTGAAATATTTACCTAAGATGATTTATGTATGTGTTAAATAACGTCATCCCCATGTATACAGCACAGTGCTTTTGCTATTATTCTAAAAAACAGCATCCTAAGGTGTTGCAATCCATTTTTATTTGGTCCTAAGGATACTTATATTTTATTGTTTCTTTTTCATTAAGTTTTCGTTAATCAATTACTAATCGCTAGTTTTTCGTTTCGCTGGTTTCTAACTTTTTGAGAACGATTCAGACGAAGAAGTTATAAGGATGTATGTCCAAAAACTTGTAGTTAAGATAAATTGCTATCCTTAATAAAGTAATAATAAAGCATCTGAATCTGAGCTTTAGTTACAAAAAATAGTGCTGTAACTTGCCGTGCAATTTATTAAAGAACTGTGCTAGAATATCAACCTGATAACGTCCTAGCATAAAATCCAGAACTCTGAATAACTCTGCTACATTTAATTTTAATTTTCCCCAACACCACTTTCGCCAATATTTCATTCTGTATTTAATTAATGTCCTTAAACCTTTGAAAAAACGTTTTTTTCTGTCCCGAGCCTGCATTACCGCTTAAATGTTGATCAATTCTTGTTTTTACCAAATCTATTTCTGTTAGACTCTGGTTGATGATAGAGACAAACGAAAAGATGTGCATTGTACTACTTATTGACACTCCTCAACATTATTGGCTTTCTGAATCCGCCGTTGCCTCGGAACTTACGAACTTCAGGTCTTTATGAACACTGTGATAACTGCCTAGATAACAAAGTCCAGCCAGCTACCTCTCCCTCTTACTAGCTCTCTCTTACTCCAGTAGTCATGTTGATTGCTCAATACTTCTTACAAAATGAAGAAACAGTGAAAAAAGCTGTGTACAAATGCATGTTATCCATAGATAAAATTTATTTAATAAACTTTATTTAATGTCATCCGGTTGGAAAACCTTTTATTTTACGAAATCCGTCACAAATCTTCCGTCCTCCAGTTTTCCCCAAAAATGATTAACTTTATCCTTCACCATTATCTATTTCTTGTGGTATATTGTTTATTTTTAATAAAATATTAAGTTTATATATAGTATCGCTATTTGTTGTGCAAGTATTATTTATGTGAAAATAACTTATTTCTATTTTTAATAGTAATAAAAATATCAGGAAAAAACTTTTTAATAAAAAAAAGGTAAAAGCCCTTAGTTGATTTTTTTTATTTAAAAAATGTTCGAGATTTATTATTATGAAGATAATGAACTGCGAATGTTTAAATTTAACCATTGCTTGTATTTTTAATATGATGTATTTATTATAACATGAATATATTCCATAAATATTTTGTAAATATTTATCGGAGAAATAAACAACTTATTTTCCATTGGTTTATTGTCTGTAAAACTATAAAAAATAAAATTAGCATTGGTTGAACATAATATGTACGTATTCTTTGTTATATAAAAAATTTAGAACACATAGTCATATCAATAAATGTTTTACTTTAAATTATGTTTAGAATGCTTTATACAGAAAAATGTATCATCCGGCTGTGAATCAAACCCAGGACCTTCCGCTACCTAGGCGGTTTCTCTACCTCTAAGCTATCTGAGACGACTATCAGCAGAGTGGCAATATTTCCATATGAATGGCGAAACGTCGACCTTCCATGTCGACAAAATCAAACAATAATCTAGTTACTTTGCACGTTTGCTAAATATCTAATTGACATGGAAAAATTGTCACAACGCTGATAGTCGCCTTAGGTAGCTCAGAATTAGAGATGCCGCCTAGATAGCGGAAGGTCCTGGGTTCGATTCCCAGCCGGGAATCCTTATGAATTGGCATTCTAAATATAATTTAATGTAAAACATTTATTCACAAAATAAGAAATTAACCTTAGTATAAAAAAAATATCAATGATGTTACATAAAACTCAATCAAAATAAAACAATTCCACCAATTCACCACACTATTTTAATTATTTTTGTGTCATCCAAAAATTATTACCTGCTTTTTTGCTGGTAATATTTATTAAACATACTTAGTATGCTAGTGGGGTATTGTTAGGTATATCGAAAATGTTGCTGAAATTCGGTACATATTTTGTATTACTCAATTATCATTATCAATTATCATAATTATTATTACTCAATATTTCTAAGAAAACAACACCTATTTTCATAAAGTTCTTTTATATTAAACATTCTACATGAAACAGTACATCCAGTGATGTGTGGAGAAAAGGCCCCGGTCGTCTAGATTTATTTCAGTGAACGTTCAAAGTGACGGGTTAATACATTTGAAAAATAATAGAATAAATTTAGAAATTTATGCATAACTTACATTTAATAAAAGTTAATATTATTAATTTAAACTAACAAAGTAAAAATATATGCCAGTTAATATGTATGATCTTTCATATTCTTGCTAGAGAGGATCCTTATATGGGAAGATAAGTCTTATCTTAACTCTAATCCGACCTAATTACTAGATTTAAATTCCTAATTAAAGTTACTACTTGATACTGTAATCGTAAATCTACGAGATTTATTACTTTTAGAGAAGATATGAAACCTGCATATCTTATATATTAATTTAAGATCTAAGATTTTAATTTCAGAGAATATGAATCTATGTAGCGATTTAAATACTTTCTATACAGGAAATGTATTTACAACTGTTGCAATATATACTTAGTTGCTAATTATTATTAAGTTCAAGGAGTTACCAACTTACATTACTCCACTCAACCAAGCAAGAAGTAAGCGAGCTAAGTAAACTGCAACTTGGGCAATAACTGAACACCATATGCTAAAGTTTTAATAAACTATACGCTATAATGATCTTAATAACGATAATAATAATAGTTAAAACAAAACTGAAAAAAATGAACACAAGATTTAGGTTGGCTTTAATACACTTTTATCCCTAAAACACGCTTAACTTGTTTATAATATTAATAGTAACTAATATTATGTAGAATCTATTTGGGGGAATCTACCTAATCTGTCCAAGGTTTGAATTTTTAAACATTGAGGCATTCGCAATGTTTCTATTTTAATGTCTATTTGACATTTTGCAATTATTTAAATTAGTCTGGTAAAAGCATGTACTACATGTATTTGCTTTTAAAAGTGTAAAAATACAAAATGAAATTACTACAAATGCAGTCAATTCAGTTCGATTATTTAGACAAATCAATGTCAGCTTTCTGAGTGCATCGAATACGTCGGCGCTTAATTCTGTTTGTTGTATGTACTGTTTATGAATATTTAAAAAGCCATTAGGTGCGTCCAATGCCATAAAGCTCTGTAGAAAAATACCAATAAATCACTGCCAATTTACTGTTAATAGTATGCTATATTAATATTGCTATTTAATATTGCAACAGTTATTAATATTGTAGCATTACTTTATTATCACAAAAACAAAAGCCCCACACTTGGGCAACAATCGTAGCATACCTTTTTTTGTCGGTAAATTAAATGAATCCAAAACAAAAGTCAAACAAAACTATAAATGCATAATACTTACGTTACGATACTTACTACAAATCTTAATGCGCCGACAGAGACATCTCATTAAATCAAATTATACTCAGGCGTCGTGTGTGCTAATCACAAAAGCTTCTAATTAGAAATTCACACAGGCACAAGTAAAAATATAAAGGACGCCACTCAAACTAATTAGATGTTATCATTATTTTAAATAAAAGGCGGGAAGTCCACAGTCTGAGAAAAACTTCAATTTAAAATTGATCTAAACTTTCTAATAAAAATTCTGATTGTGGCGGAAACATCAGCAGTTTGTTGAGCCGAACTATATAAAAGATAATTACAACATTTGAAATCTGTATATCGAATAAAAACGTTAAAAAATATCGCACATAAATTACTGCTTCTTACATTCATCAAAAATTCCTAACTATAAAAACCCTTCCTACAAAAATGTATGTTAATTCTCTAGATCCCAAATTGAATAAATTTTACAGAAATAACATAAGTAATCATTAAACTATCTGAACTTTTCATAAATACCAAATTCAATCTTAAATAAACATTCTTTAAAACTTACATAAGCATACGTGACCTTAATCCTTTAAACAGTTGTCTTTAAGACTGGTTAATTTCACTAAACATCACCAAAAAAATGGCTAAACCCATTACAACCAAAAATCAATGACCACTACACGGAATGTTACAAAAACTGCTGACAGAAGCTGGAACGTTGAAGAATACCTTTTGAAGTTTAAACTATTTTTATTTTATTAACGAAACCCATTAACTTTTGCAATAATGTCCATTACGGAATAAATTTTTTAATAATTATAACGGTACTAAAACTAACTTTAAACTGAACGGTTTGTAAAAAATATTAGTTTGAATGTTGCTGGGATTGTTATATAAAGGTCCTCTTAAAAAGTATGGTACGTCTTATTTTTATTCTTAAACAAGCACTTTAACATAATGCCGATGATTAACAGCTTTAAATAATGATTTAAACAGCTACCGAGTTCAAACGGAATAGCCAAAACACTAGCCTCTATTCTGGATAAATGTACCGAAACGCAAATACATCAAAATTAAATCACAAAATTGTTAATCTATAATAATTAGATTATACTAAACGGGAAGCACAAATTCACATCTGTTGGTCCCGAACGAGATTCACTATACTAAGATTATAAACTAATTTTCTTACTAGTATATACTATTAACGATACGGAAAGAAAATTTTTGCTAATCTACTAGATTAACTTTGTAAGCACGAAAACTCTTTACAACAGTTAGTCCAAGGGGCTAGCGTGTATCAAGCAAACGTCTCTGCTTAAGGCTTCAATAGCCGCTGTCAGACTAAACTCAATAGGGTGCAAAAGTCTTGCATTTTTGCGAACTATAAGGGTAGGGGTTATTTAAATTCAGTGGAATAAAAACTAACGTTAGTAGCACCCAATAAGATGTATACAAGATTTCTCTATAAAATGAACATTTTAACGAGTGCTTATCTCTTCTATCAGAAATATTCTATGCAAGTGTCCAACTGCACTTTTTTCAACCATAGCGATCTGAATATTGAGACAATTGTTTATAAACTCGACATAGCTGAAAGTAGATCTTAAGATTTAGATTCAGAATAGACTGTTATCGGAGTTCTATGATCTATTGAGTGCCTGTGTTGACTTTTCGGCTCAAAGCACGAATTAGTTGGGATTTATTCACATTATTGAGTTTGAAATGGAATTAGTAAAGAATGCGTTAGTATTTTATCGACTCTATAAGTATTCCAAGCTCAAAAGAGGCGTTGTTCGTAAAAAGGTAGATCGCTTAAAAACGACGTTATTGGGTCAGTTTTCAATTTTGCTTGCAAGGGCAGCTTTGTTGAAAAAGAATACAAGCCAATATATGTAAGCTATGCGTGGATTTCCGCAAATTAAATTTCATCGCCGTCAAAGATCATACAGTATCCTTTATCGCTTATATGCTTACCGGCACTTCTCAAGTGTACGGAGAAAAAAGGTATCCTTGTATCTTGAACACGAGGCAGGAATATTTAGATACCTGTTTCGATAGATTTGGTTAATAAAACCGCGTTCGTTATTGAAAACGGACAATATGAGTTCTATGCCGTTTGAAGTATCTAATGTCCCTTCAATTTTTCAGAAGGCGGTGAAAAACTTATTTTTTTAAACTGCAACACGATAAGGTATTATATGAATATGATACGCTTGTTCCATTAGAGATCGTCCAAAAAGTGTCACGACCGGTAGACCATCGTGCCAGTTGACCAGTTGAACAGTCAGCTGCTGATTCATTATTTAATGTTGTGTAAGAAAGCATGTACGATTACGATAAATCAGAAATAATAAGTGAAAAAAACATCACGTTAGAAATTAGCAAATTAAGGTGCAGTATTTTAAAATAGAAAGAAATGAACAATTTGTGGTTTTTAGACGTTCTGAAATATGTCAACCTCTGGCTATTTTTATTGCTTACCGGCAACCAACTCAGAAATATAGAATAGCAAATTAATCAACGGCCTTCATGATAACTGGAACAATATTTGTTATCACATTCCTAATATTCCACCTTCTTTTGACTTAATAAATCTTAATAAAGTTATTTATGGGTTAGGTAATTTGTTTAGTAAAATTATACAAAATGTACACATACGTAAACCGTTTTTTTAAATTATTTTTGATATTATACCAGTTCAAGATTAATTCCAAAAAAGACAATCCCTTATGGGACCAAAACGCATTCGTGTCAGATTTATAATTAAGCTCTCGCGTCGACCATACGGTTAATCCGAATAACTCTAAAACTGAGTGAGAGAGAAAAAAATAAAAGCGCGCGCGCAAAAAAATACGCTACAAACTAAATAATATGAGCAGCCAGTGAAAAAACGCAATTTGTCATCCCCAACGAGATTTTAAAATGCTGATGCGGAGGTTTGTGTAATAAAGCAGGTCACTGAAAAATGTAATAAGATTTACAAAGCCCGCAGCACAAATCGTTTTAATTACGAAATTAATTTCTAAACGGAAATTTGTTTTATCCTACCTGCACCCTTATACTTGATCTGCCTACCGGCCTGCAAGCATCCAGTTAATGCTACGAGTGAAATTACTCACGTCTATTTTAATTATGAGACGACTTAAAAGTGAATAATTTCATTTTTAAGCGACATGAGGGTAATATGGAATGAGGCAATTTTTATGACTTTTCCCCTGCAGAGAAATTGTGTTTATTATGTAAAATAACCAAAAGAAGCTTCATTTGTAGTTTACATTGTTTCGGGATTCTTTCATTAAAATATAGTATGATTACAAATTTTTATCATCATTAGCGAACATATATGCAATTAGATAAGAATATAATTATTTACTAAAAACAAAGCAGCTACAAATTAATATGTGTTGTTATAAGCGAAGAAAATAATTATTTAAAAGTTGGAAATTTTGTCAAACAAAATTAGTCCTCCGTATCAGGGATTAATAGCAGGTTCTAGATGTTTTACACAACAAAATATTTTTATATTATTCAGATTTATTTCTATATAAGACAGATGTTATCAAGTTAACCTTAAAGAGCAATAAGTATTATCTTTCAATTACACCCACATATCCAATGTCTTTATTTAATTTCCGTTTAGGACCACCTCGCTTTTTTACCACTAATTGTTCTTGCTAAGTTAATTTGGAAAATTAAATATAATGTCCATTTTCGAAATATGTATGTATCTTTTTAAAATAGCTTAGCACGCGAAACACGTAGTATCACATGCGATAAGGCCATTCTACTTGAACGACAACTAGCGTCTAGGGACTGCAACCGCCGACATGCACTGTAGCTATTTCTAGCAGTTGCCATTTTATATTTCAGTGGTTATAATATTCAAAAAAATATATAAATCAACCCAAAACAGGAAAAATTGTTATTTCTGGATTAAGGCACTAACAAATAAGATTACCACATGCATGATTTTTAATTTAATTTAATTTTTAGGTTGTACAGCTCACGTAAACAACCTATCTACAAATGTAGAATTAAATAAATATTTTTTATAGATAAAAAATATTTGCAATAAAATTTATTAATTTTATTATAAATTAAACAATCTTGGTTTGAAATAACAGTTTCAACTTGCATAAAAACGTAAAACAATGGATTACTTTACTGACGATTTCAGATAAAATATTTTTTATATCATATATTTTTTTAAATACTGATGAAGGTGTTCAAAATTTTTTCAAACAAGATCGATTCTAGATTTTATTGTCATCATTTCTTAATTTGTACGCGCGCAGTATTTAAAAGTGCTACAATAAACTACAAGAGCAAGAAATAGTCACAGTGTGTGCCGACGATTGCAGCCCCTAGACGCTATTGAAAAACATTCTAATGTGCTGCACGAATTTCAGCTATTGTAAACCGTATATGTCGCGTCTGCAATCAACAACGTAGTTACGCAGCGATTTCGCGGACCTTGTAGTGCGCTATCAGAGTTTCATTTTTTCAGCATTTATTTGATGAACTCACTGACTGTGTACATTAATAAGAAGCGCGTTTTAAAACCAAAATGTATATGTATATAGTATCAACCAACTTTTGCATTTAATTTCGTTTATTAATTCTGCAGTTATTTTAATTTATTTAGATATAAATTGGTATTATTAATAATTATTAGTACATATTAAACTACTAAATACTTTGTAATGATGTTTTTACAGATGATGATTTATTCAATTATTCATGTATAGCTATCACAAAATACTAAAGATACATTAGATTTAACATATATGTTAATTTCGTTATTACAGTGTATTTATTCTTTAGAAGGGAATGATTAATACAGTTTTTAATTGTTAACTCCTATACAGATCATATCAAGTTTTGTTCCTTGTTAAAAAGTTGTTCTTATTGATATTTCGGAACATCCATAATTTGCAACTTAAAGAAAAGAAAAATAAATTGTTAATGTTACGTTGTTTTCCATACCTATTTAGATTAAGTCAAATATTTAAAATAAGAGGTTAGAAGTAATTTTGTTTTTACAAGCAAGCTTGATCTTATATAAAAAAACTTTCTAATAATAATAAACACCCTTTACAGAGGAAACTGTAATTATCTTTCAAGACGATTAATGAGTTTTAAGGTGTTTAATCTTGAAAGGTAAGATTTGGCAATAAACGTCTCTCAGAGCGAATTACACACAAGTTTAGATTAAAAAAAGTTAAAAAATTCATATAAAAAATTACATTTAATACTTACTGAGTGTTAAATAATATTGTATCAATTGTAAACTATTGTAAAACTAAAGAGAAGAATATTGAAAATAAGTATTTAACATAAAAAGGTGTAAGAGAATTATTTGTGGTGGCGAAAGTGCTACAACACTAAGATTTGAATACATATTTTTGCATAGTGTTTTCAGATACCATTTAGAAACAAATCCGGGCTTTATCTAAGCTTAGTATAATCTCGAGCAATAAAGGTGTCATTAGCTGGGCTTCCAAAGAAAGAATAGGTAGAAATTTGTTCAAATATTACACGGTTGGGATGTTTGTGAAGTTCTCGGTTAAAATAAAGTGGTATTTAATTTGTATATAAATATTTATTAGAAAGGTGCATCAACAGCTTGGTTTTTAGCACCAAAATTTGTACATTATGACTTTATAGTCTAATACAATTTAATAGTAGGCATTTATAATAATGTAATTTAGAATTAAATTTTTTTTGCTCCTGCCTCGGATAAGAATGCTAGAATATCTTTGATATGTGTCCGAGATGAATTAAGAACATCTGCTAGGCTTGGTGGGATCTTGTAGCGGCGTCTTAAATCAGATAGATTAGGACATTCTATGAGTAAATGACGTACCGTAATTTGTATGTTGCAGCTAGTACAGATGGGTGGTAATTCTTTTGTAAATAAGTGTTCGTGAGAGAAAAGTGTATGCCCTAGTCTTAGCCTCGTTAATTTGATTTCATTTTTCCTTCCACAGGTGCTATATGATCTTGGTTCAAGTACTAGGGGTTTAATCTCTTTTAATTTATCATTAGTGCTTGTCCATTGTCTTTGCCATTGGTCGATTAGTAACTTATGGTGATGGTTTTGGACGTCATATAATGTGTTGTATGTTATCATATTACTTGGATTATCGACTGCACTTTTTGCCGCTGTGTCAGCCAGTTCATTACCAGGTATGCCAGTGTGGGAAGGAACCCATACAAAGACTGTTAACTTATTTGAACGTGTACGAGAGTTGACGATTTCAAGAATTTTCTGAGCTATAATGTTTGAGCTAAAGATGTTTGAGATAGTCTTGAGAGAGCTGAGAGAATCTGTCATTATTAGGATTGCTGGTAAATGTTCTGCAGACTTCAAGGCTTCGTAGATTGCGGTAAGTTCTCCAGTGTAAACTGAGGAGTATCTAGGTAATCGGTACTGGTGGGTTATGTTTTCCAATATCACGGCAGCTCCAATATTTCCATTATCGTCTTTGGAGGCATCTGTATATATTTCGCTGTAGTTTGTATATTTTTCTAAGATATTTCTAAAAGTTGTTTTGATTAGATTTGGGTTGGTCTCTGTTTTTGGAAGTTGTTGAAGTTCAGTGTTTACTTTTGGTGATGTATATGTCCAAGGAGGTGTGTTCAGTTCTTGTTTGTAAAAATTTTGTTTAGAGTTTGGTATTTGGATGGATTGGAATATGTGGTAAATGCGAATATGAAAAGGTTTTGGTAGTGTTTGTTTTTGTAAGTATTTATTGAGGTATCTATAGGAATATACGTTATGATATGTTGGGTGATTAGGTGTTTGAATAATTTTATTGAAGTATCTTATTGATAGGATCTCTCTTCTATTTGCTAACGGGGCTTCTACAGCTTCACACATTAGACTAGTGATAGGAGTTGTACGTAGGGCTCCCAGCGCTATTCTTATTGCAGAGTTATGTATTAAATCTAATACTTTAAGAGTTGTACGTTTGGCTGATGCGAATACAATGGATCCATAGTCTAGAGTTGATCGTAGGAAATTACGGTATACTATTAGCAGACTTTTTGTATTTGCTCCCCATTCGTGGTTTGCTAGCGTCTTTAATAGATTTATTTTATTTGTTGATTTTCTTTTTAGGTATTTTATGTGGGGTTTCCAAGTAAGCTTTTCATCAAAGATGATGCCAAGAAATTTAACTTCACTATGGTAGTTGATTTTATTATTATTTATGTATAATTGGATGTTTCGTAGCGCAGTTTTTGATTTGGTGAAATTTATTACTTTGGTTTTATTCGGGGAGATTTTGAATCCTGTTAGTTGTGTAAAATTTACAAGTTCAGAAATAGCTTTTTGGAGATGATTTTGGTTAATATGGATATCTTTTCCTCGACAGTAAACCAGTAGGTCGTCAGCAAAGAGAAGTGGTTTAACCGGTGTTTTAATTGAGTTGCAGATGTCATTGATAGCCAACAGAAACAGTGTTACACTGATTGGAGATCCTTGTGGGATACCATTATGCAGTTTAGATATATCCGAGAGTGTGTTTCGGATTCTTACTTGAAAAGTTCGTTTCTCAAGAAAATTTTTAATAAAAATGTAGATGTTCCCTTTAATGTTAAATTCTGTAAGTTTTTTGAGTGGTAAATATCGCCAGGTTAGATCATAAGCTTTTTCTAGATCAAATAGAACAGCTGTAAGGTTTTGCTGGTTTATGAATGCGTTGTGAATTTCAGATTCAAGATTAATAAGATGGTCTGTTGTGGAGTAGTTTTTTCTAAAACCGGCTTGATTTCGGTTAAGTAAGTTGTTGGTTTCTAAGTACCAGGTTAGTCTTCGGTTAATAATTTTCTCCATAATCTTGCATAGTGTATTCGAAAGCGATATAGGTCTATAACTGTTAGGATTTAGAGGGTCTTTTTCGGGTTTTAAAATAGGTATAACTATTGCATGTTGCCAGGCCTTTGGGAAACAGTTGTTAAGCCAGATGCAGTTGAAAAGTTTAAGGATATGGTCTGTTAATGTTTCAGAGATATTTTTTATGAAGATATATGGGATATTGTCAGGTCCAGGAGATGAGTAGCTTTTGGTTGATTTAAGTACAGAGTCATATTCTCGTCTGGAAATACGAAGATTAAGTGGATGTTCTTCGTCGGTCGTTGAATGTTCAGTAAATGTGGTAGAGTTCTTAATTAGTAGAAGTAGGTATTGGGCCACCTGGCCCAGACATTTTTGCGGGGATGCAGTCGTCGTTAAGTACGGAATCTGCATTACCGACATTCTGTATTACCGGCATTTGGTTCGTCACTCGGCTAAATGGCAACGCTGTTGCTAGGGGAAAACAGATGGCGCCAGTGTCGTTTTTGTACCGACATTCTGTATTATCGGCATTTGGTTCGTCACTCGGCTAAATGGTAGCGTCGTTGCTAGGGGAAAGCAGATGGCGCCGGTGTCGTTTTACGTGATTTTTGTACCGACATTCTGTATTATCGGCATTTGGTTCGTCACATGGCTAAATGGAGTTAGTGTTACTAGGGGAAAACAAAGGGCGCCAGTGTCGTTTTACGTGATTTTTGTACCGACATTCTGTATTATCGGCATTTGGTTCGTCATCATGAAGAAAGCTGTATTACCGATTACGGGCGTTCTACTGATTGTTAATAGGGGGAGCCAAGGTTTATCATTTTATATTAATAAATTTTACCGATTTCTTAAAATAATTATCGTCGTCATTAATACTTTAATTACATATAATAATTTAAGATAATTAATTCAGCATTAAAATTTTAAACGAAAATCACGGAACAATTTACGGATAATAATAATAATAACAATAATAATAATGTCTTTATTTCCCTTACAGGCTTACACCCAAATAGGGAAAAATATGAATTTACAAATGTTTTCATCGTTTATGCTATTCTCCTGTAATATCTCATGGGTAATGTGTAAAGTAATAATTTACGTTGCATTTACTGTCATTGCAGAAGTGTACCCATTATTGATTGTCATAATAAGTATTCTAATATTGCAACGTAAATTATTACGTCTACTATAAAAAATTATAGATATAAGGAGTCATATATTGTTTTTTGTGTTATATATTAGTCAGGCCCTATAGTTAAACTAGTGATGTCATTGACTTATTCATTTTTGTGTTTTATAAAACAATGTAAATCTGTTTAGACTAAAAATAAAAATGCAACGAAATTTGACAAAAAATGCATGGGTTTCGACAAAAAAAAAATGCAACAATGTAACATAACTGTATACATCGGTGTATACATAAAATAAACTTGATGTTGATGAAATAAATAATAGAAACAAAATTTAATTTATGATTTGATTTATTGAAATTTCCTTATTCTTATAACAAATAAGTTTTTACTAATAATATTTAGTTATTACTAGTTAGTTAATAGTATATTATATACATATTTGTTGCATTTTTTTTTGTCGAAACCCATGCATTTTTTGTCAAATTTCGTTGCATTTAAATGTGCATATGTTTTCTTTTTGCCTTGCATTTTTCCGCTCTTTAGTAATGTGTATTGTGGTGACAAAATTCACTTGGTATTGTTATGTCTGTTTGTGTTGGTGAATATTTCACCATTTACAACATAATCATGAATAAAGTGGTTGGTGTATTTTTGCATACGAAACAATGGCACATTTATTTGCGTTTAAATTTAGGCGATTAGCTTTACACCAATCACATAGAAAGTTAATGTTAGACTGCAAATATAAGCAATCATTGATATCTCGTACTTGATGATATATTTTTAAATCGTCAGCAAATAATAGTTTCTCGCAGTGTATAGATTGATGATGATGATGATGAATACCACGTAGACACGTCCATTCGTGACGGGTATCTTGGAATACGTTCTGCTTGGTTCGGACATCTTGTATCCCAACCCTCTGGCGTTTAATGTCATGCTTACCTTGCTATATCTCTCTCTCTCTCTCTCTCTCTCTCTCTCTCGCTCTCTCCTTCTCACTCTCTCCTTATCATCTATTAGAGAGGACGCATTAAAGAGCCTTCTCTCTCTCTCAATGTCTCCTCTCTCACTCTCTTGCTCTTTCGCTCTCTCCTTATCACCTATTAGAGGACGCATTAAAGAACCTTCTCTCCCTCTCTCACTCTCTCGCTCTCACGCTCTCTCACTCTCTCTCTCCCTTCAACCTAATGCTAGTAAATGAAACACCATTGGATAGAGGTAACCGTTAGGTCTACTGTTCTGGGATTGGTTCGGACGGCTTTGTTATTTTATTTTTCTTACCTGTTGCTGTTATATTTCAAACAATTTTAGCTTATTTTCACATGGCGCCGAGGATAGAGCTTTAACCAGCACAGCATGGAACTTAGGGATTACTAGCGGTTTCCTGTACCGTACACCGTGATGGTCCTAGCCATACTTAACCGATTTACACTTTCACCTCTCTTTTATACAAAAATCGTAGACACAGATGTCCGCAGTTGTATGTATTGAACTTTTGTTCTTGGGCTACGTTGTAGTATACGGAGCAGCGAGGTCCTAAATATTTCACAAGTTCAGCTGGTGGTCTCAGGTCTCCGAAGGGGTCATAGTACAAAACCACGTTTCGATCCTTTCTATAGGCAACCCAATGAGTACCCGGTCCTCCAGCGTCGTCAAGATTAACAATAGCTCTTTCGAATTGCAAAGGTTTCGTTGCAGGTAGACTTGTTCTCATATAGACACCTCTAAAATAGGGAATGTCTTTAGCATGTTTTATTATATCTAGGTCTGTAAGTGGTCTCCGAGGCAAGTTATTCAGTTTTTTGACCGCCTGACATATGGTTTTAAGTACAATGCAGCTCCGCCAGCTCTATACGGCTTCAGGTAAAGGGCGTTCCCGTTCTTACCGCCTAAAGCGATAGCTTCCATACTTTTATTATGCCGTGTAGTTTCTTCTAGCTGTCTCTTATTACTATTAGCAGTGTTAACAGCTTTTGCTACCCCTGAGGCGCCTCCTATAATTGCACCGAGAGCCGAGAGGCCAGCAAAAATTGGTATGAGTGGTAAAATACCCCCTGTAGCTGTAGGCACAGGAATTATTCGGGGTACTTTAACGTTTTTTCGACCGCCTACGTTTTGAATGATTCTTCTGGCAGCGCTCAGGGCATGATGTATTAAGTCTTTACCCGTGAGTCTCTTGCTTGCACGATTCACTACACCAACAAGCTTCTTTAAAACGCCACCTTTGAAAGTGACAGTTTTCTTCATCATCTTTTTAGCGAGACCCTTTTTCGCCGACAGTTTGTTTGTCTTTACGCCCATTCCCAACTTTCTTTTAGCCTTCATTATACCGGTTACAAACAGAGCTGATGCTTTTTCCCCTAATTTAGAGTCTTTAGCCTTAACACGCTTCCAAGCGGCTTCTTCTAATACACGATCTGCCCGGTGTCTACTGTTCAAATCGGAGCTTTGAGCGTACGAGATGTCGTGCTGCATACACGCCTGGTCCAAAGGATTTATACCTTTATCGCCACGTTGTAATCTTTTATATAATTTAGTACCAGGTCCACAGTACTGATAGGAAGGAAGATGTAGTTCAATAGGCAGCTTGTCTATGAGCTTGTTAACAAAGCCGTTACCTTCGTGAACTAACATCTGGTACTGAGAGAAGAGACTGCTTGTACCTGTATTTATACTCGGTCACCGCTGCAGCCGGACTAATCTGTGTTCTGAAATCTCTGCGTATAGATAAAGTCTCTATGATCAGCTTGTAGAATTTCACACATATGCTTTTCAACATTATGTATTCTTGTTTGAAAACGGTATCTGTCCAGAGTTAATGTTTGCCAGTCTCCCTTTCTTGCCTGTCTGTATGCATACTCCCATACTATCATATGATGTATATTATTCATGCTTGCGTCGGCGAAACTTACTTTCTTTACCATATCGATGTGTTGCTGCTGCTGCTGTTGCTACAAATCGCTATGTTTGGAGAGTTATTGACATTAGTAAAACTAAAAACTTTGTTTAAATACATTTTTTTTTATTTCTTCAACGATACATTTAGGCTAAGAAAAAAAATAACTGATTAGCGTAGATATAAGCAAACTAAGCATTTGCGCAGCATTCCCGTAAGGCTCACCACGTTTCCTATCTGCGCTAATCAGGCATTTGATATAATACACTTAAAACTAGCATAAAAAATGGTGTAAATATGATTAGGTCAACCGATAGTAGTAGTAAATTCCGTTATTAGTCGGTATTGTACACTCTCTTTATGTTGTAAGAGTTCGTACGTGTTGCAGATTCGGCTATTAGGGCATCAAACGATGATCGCATAACTTTTTGAGTATCCTCGAGCACTTGTACTTTATCTAATAATTTTTTATAATTACTATCTAGGGTATTATTCGTTTCTTCTATCTTTGTCAACACACTCGAATGATTAGTTTCCATCTCATCATTCGCTATTAGGTGATTTCTCTTTGTTTCTTTTTCCAACGTTGTTAGCAAACTGTTAAGTTTACTAGTTTCAATGTCAACCTTTGTTACCTTTTGCTTTAGATCTTTAATAGTGTTCTGAGTGTCGGTAGTCATTGTAATGAAGGTTTGTACAGCAGAGTCGAATTGAGCATCTACATAAGCTTTAGAAGTGACATTCGTGCCATCTATAGGGTAACTTACTGAAACAATACGTTTACCATCTGCATTAAACTGCATTTGATCGTTTGTATGCATAGCCCGATTGTTAAAATACTGCCTAGAGATTACATCTTTATCCTCTAGAGGCTCCCCTATATTACAAATTCTTCCATCTTTAGCATCATAGTACGACCCCTGTCCTTTATCCTCTCGTCGTCGTCTCAAACAATTAGAGAGTAATTTTCTTTCAACATCGTCCACTAGCTCGTCGGTATACTTTTTCGTACAAACATCGTGGTTGTCAAGCGGTTCTTTAACGTGTACTAACCTTCTTTTCTTAACATCAATTACACCTTCATCGTTATCTGATAACATTAGTACAGAACGTTTCGTGACAAGATCGTTATCGTTGATAGGAGCGCCTACATTAGTTATACGACGGTTCTCAACATCGAAATTACCCTCTGGTGTTAATTTGAAACCATAACCTCTCGGTCCACGTTTTGTTGCAGCCATTGCTTCATCTGTCATACTCATCATAGCTCTACCGAAGAGATCTATTGTGTTCATGATGACGTATGACAAATAACTGTCACGCATGAACAGAATACACAGTATTTATAGCTGAGA
This sequence comes from Agrypnus murinus, assembly GCA_929113105.1. NCBI lineage: Eukaryota > Metazoa > Arthropoda > Insecta > Coleoptera > Elateridae > Agrypnus > Agrypnus murinus. The sequence goes on along the minus strand of OV816028.1, from coordinate 5,982,773 downwards.
TCTTCATAGCGCAATGATGTACATATTTCAATACGTCATGAGATTTATACAGTTCGTCGGATGTTCTCGGACATAATCGTAGACGGTACTGAGACTTCTCGTAATCAGCCCGCATTTAATTTAGTAAACATCGTATGCTTTTACGCTTTTTTGAATAATTATCGTCCGAACCAATCCCAGAACAGTAGACCTAACGGTTACCTCTATCCAATACTGTTTCATTTACTAGCATTAGGATGAAGGGAGAGAGAGAGAGAGAGTGTGAGAGTGAGAGAGCGTGAGAGCGAGAGAGTGAGAGAGGGAGAGAAGGTTCTTTAATGCGTCCTCTAATAGGTGATAAGGAGAGAGCGAAAGAGCAAGAGAGTGAGAGAGGAGACATTGAGAGAGAGAGAAGGCTCTTTAATGCGTCCTCTCTAATAGATGATAAGGAGAGAGTGAGAAGGAGAGAGCGAGAGAGAGAGAGAGAGAGAGAGAGAGAGAGAGATAGCAAGGTACGCATGACATTAAACGCCAGAGGGTAGGGATACAAGATGTCCGAACCAAGCAGAACGTATTCCAAGATACCCGTCACGAATGGACGTGTCTACGTGGTATTCATCATCATCATCAATCTATACACTGCGAGAAACTATTATTTGCTGACGATTTAAAAATATATCATCAAGTACGAGATATCAATGATTGCTTATATTTGCAGTCTAACATTAACTTTCTATGTGATTGGTGTAAAGCTAATCGCCTAAATTTAAACGTAAATAAATGTTCCATTGTTTCGTATGCAAAAATACACCAACCACTTTATTCATGATTATGTTGTAAATGGTGAAATATTCACCAACACAAACAGACATAACAATACCAAGTGAATTTTGTCACCACAATACACATTACTAAAGAGCGGAAAAATGCACGGCAAAAAGAAAACATATGCACATTTAAATGCAACGAAATTTGACAAAAAATGCATGGGTTTCGATAAAAAAAAAATGCAACAAATATGTATATAATATACTATTAACTAACTAGTAATAACTAAATATTATTAGTAAAAACTTATTTGTTATAAGAATAAGGAAATTTCAATAAATCAAATCATAAATTAAATTTTGTTTCTATTATTTATTTCATCAACATCAAGTTTATTTTATGTATACACCGATGTATACAGTTATGTTACATTGTTGCATTATTATTACAGGGCATTACACGGAGTTTCGCATTTATTGATATAAAATATACAATAAACAATAATATTAAAGCCTTAAATTTTAGGTTTTAGGCATTTTAATTGAATCTACAAATAATTCTTATTTCATCAACATCATAAAATGCACATTGCATATTTTCCGCTCTTTACACATTACCCATGAGATATTACAGGAGAATAGCATAAACGATGAAAACATTTGTAAATTCATATTTTTCCCTATTTGGGTGTAAGCCTGTAAGGGAAATAAAGACATTATTATTATTGTTATTATTATTATTATCCGTAAATTGTTCCGTGATTTTCGTTTAAAATTTTAATGCTGAATTAATTATCTTAAATTATTATATGTAATTAAAGTATTAATGACGACGATAATTATTTTAAGAAATCGGTAAAATTTATTAATATAAAATGATAAACCTTGGCTCCCCCTATTAACAATCAGTAGAACGCCCGTAATCGGTAATACAGCTTTCTTCATGATGACGAACCAAATGCCGATAATACAGAATGTCGGTACAAAAATCACGTAAAACGACACTGGCGCCCTTTGTTTTCCCCTAGTAACACTAACTCCATTTAGCCATGTGACGAACCAAATGCCGATAATACAGAATGTCGGTACAAAAATCACGTAAAACGACACCGGCGCCATCTGCTTTCCCCTAGCAACGACGCTACCATTTAGCCGAGTGACGAACCAAATGCCGATAATACAGAATGTCGGTACAAAAACGACACTGGCGCCATCTGTTTTCCCCTAGCAACAGCGTTGCCATTTAGCCGAGTGACGAACCAAATGCCGGTAATACAGAATGTCGGTAATGCAGATTCCGTACTTAACGACGACTGCATCCCCGCAAAAATGTCTGGGCCAGGTGGCCCAATACCTACTAGTAGAAATTCTGGTTCTAAATGTTTATCAGACGAGTTATCTTCTATAGTTTTAGCGAGTATATTTACTATTTCCTTAGGTCCGTTGCAGATCTCATTAGTTGAAGTTTTTAGTGCGTTTATGTTAAATTGTGTCCTATACCCCTTAATACTTTTAATCTTGTTCCAGGCTGTGCTACTGTCAGTAGATAGCGATATTGATGAGATGAATGTTTCCCACGAATCTTTTTTAGCTTGTTTGATTGCTCTTCTCGATTGAGCTCTACATTTTTTGAAGATGTAATTTTCTATGTTTCTGTGACGTTTGTAATAGTTGAATGCCGCTTTAGTTCTCTGAACTAATACCTTACAGTTGTCATTGAACCAGGGAACTTTGTATTTGGTTAGATGTGGTTTCGTTTTACCTACTGCCTCTTCTGCAGCTTTGATTATTGTTGTAGTTATGTGGTCAAGTGATTCATCAATCGATGTAGGCTGAATATCTCTGCTACCGTCAATTTCTGTGCGGGATCTAAATAAGTGCCAGTTTGCTGTTTTTATTTTCCATTTTGGGGCAGTTAAGTATTGAGTAGCATGCGAGTTGATTGTTATACTAATAGGAAAATGGTCACTGTCATATAAATGTTGTAGGGGTTTCCATTTTATTAGAGGATATAGTTGTGAGGACGAGAAGGAAAGATCTATATTCGAGAATGTTCCATTAGTTGGGTTAAAATGTGTTGGGCTGTGGTCATTTAATATATTTAACGATGTAGTTAAGTTCAAAAAATTATCTATTTCTTGTCCTCGAGTGTCAGTGTATGCAGATCCCCAAGTTTGGCTGTAGCTATTGAAATCTCCTAATAGAATATAAGGTGATGGGAGTTGGGTAATTAATTGAGTCAACTGATGTTCGGTAAGATTTTTGTCGCGCGGTATGTAAAGATTGCAAATTGTTACTTTTTGGGGTATGTAAACACATGTAGCAATCGCTTCAAAATTTGTGTTTAATGGGAATTCTGTTGAATGTAAGTTTTTGTTTATTAGAATAGCAACACCGCCACTAGCTATAACTTGTTGCGCTCTATTTTTGTAGTAAATGTTAAAGTTTTTTAGTGATGGTATTTTAGATGGATTGAAACGAGTTTCTTGTAAGCATATTATTTGTGGATTTATGTCATGCATTACTATTTTAAGTTGTTGTAGTTTCTTATAGAAACTATTGATATTCCACTGGATTATTGTTGTCATTTTAGTAAAAAGATTCCTCCCTAGAGTCAATAGTATGTTGCTCTTTTGCTTCTTGGTTGAGTTGTTTATCTATTTTGGTTATGAGTCTGGTAAATCTTCCTTTTGTTTTACTGTTTTTTAGATAGGATCTTAATGTAATAATCATAAGTTTAAAACTTGAAATATTTTCTGTGTATAATCTGATTATATTAAGTGGTTCTTTTGACTGTTTTGTTTGGATAAGAATGTTTTCAAATTCTTCAAATGTTATGGGATAGTTTGGTTGGATGGATATTTGATGCTTCAGTGTTTCTAGGTCCGCTTTATTGATGTCTTCTAAATCTTCATCAGATTCTTCATTATCAGTTCTTAATGCTTTTTTTGCGGGCTTTCCCTTTTTTGTTTTTGTATTAAGATCAGGGGTAAGGATTTCTTCGTTGTCCATTGAGCATGTAGAAGAGTCCGTGTGAGATGAGATTGTTCTCTTAAGACTTTGATTAAGATCTTGTTTAGTGGTATCATGTTTCGGTGTTGAGATTTGAGTTATATTGGGGGATTCTTGTTGAGTATTGGTTTGCGTTATATTTATTTGCGCAGTATTATTTATATTGTTTAGATTTGTGTATGATTCAATTTCTAATCTACAGTTTTCGTGAGTATGTCCATAACGTTTGCATATTACACATCTGTCAGTAGTGAAAAAAATCCTGCATTGTTCATTATTGAAGTTTATCAGAAGGCTGTCGGGTATTTTATTATTTTCATCTGGGGTAATATAAACCTGCCTGCGACCGCTATTTATGTGCGCTATGCGGGAATCATTGCTTAGTTTAATGTGTGTTATCGGCGATACAGTCTTGATTTTGTAATTATTAAGTGTTTCTTGTAATATGTCATGCGGAATGTAAGCAGGTACAGTAATTATCAATCTTTTGGCTGGGTTCAGTAATTTTCTGATGGGTACATTTTGGTTTTTAATTTTAATAAATGTGTTTTTATCAGTAATCTCATTGGCTAGTTCTTTAGTTTTAAGAAAAACTACTATACGATTAAAGCTCATAGGATACGCGTCAATTATATTTTTTATGTCGGTTAAGTTTTGAAATGCTAAGATGTATTCAATTAGTTCCGCGTTCTCAACCTTTTGTATGATTATTGCATTTTCTTTAGATGGAAAGAAATCAGTTTTTAATATATTTGAATAAGATATGGTTGTAGTTGAAGAAGATTGTGGAGATAAAGCTTGAGTGTCTTGGGCATTAGTGTTCATGTTGATTTGTTTTAATGGTAAAAAGTAGAATTAAATAGCGAAAATCTACTCACCCAATGCCAGGTGAGCAGATTGTGGATATTGCAATTTGATACTCTTGTATGTTTTATCGGAGCACATTAGGTTTAAAAAGAAGAAATTTAAACACTTATTATACGGTTAGATAGTTAATTATAATAACAATAAACTATATCGTACACGTCTTTACTGTAAGAGAACGTAGTTCAGACTGGTATTTAATTTAATAGTAGAACTTGGTATAAAAAAGGAATTATTAGCATTATTGGAATTTATTCTTATAATTAATAAATATCATGTCAACTGTAAAGTAAGTTGCAAAGTTGATTAATGCTTGAAGTTAGTACCTTAAACCAAAATTAAAAACAATTAAATATCAAATAATTTTCTTACAAGTTCTTACAAATACAGTTATTTTATAGAACAAGAGATTCGAGTCGCTATATAAAGATACTGGCTAAAATTTATTATTATTGTTATAAACTGCAATAAATTACTGGTAATCTCATTGTTATATCATCTCACCTTCTGTAAAATCTTACTTCGTAGACTCCATCGAATTATTTCTTCTTGTTGCTCCAAACAATAGCCATAAAAAGGCAAACAGGCAAATGGTATCGGATAGACGTACAGACATGTTTTATTTTTTACCAATATCCATTTTATATAAATTCTTTATTATAAAAGTTTGTTATCACAGGTAAATATAATTATTTCTAATATTTAATTTTGTAAACTTTTTATGCTTGCATATATTTCCAAACAGATATCACCAAAAGCATTAAAATTTTCTTTTGGCACACCAACAAGATATTCCACTTTTATTCATTCCAAAAACAAAATTAATGGTTTATTTATTAACAATCACCACCAAAATTGTTTTTCACTACTTGATCCCTTTTACATGCTATTAATTTAAAACTTGATTTAATTATTAAATCAAACTACAAAAACATTTCTTTTACATTTAAATAATTATTTACATCATTTTATAGTATTAATCTCATTTATTAATTATTGCAAAGGACATGTCTTTTTCTGGAAATTTATTATCGTTTAACGATAAAAGGATAGAAAACTACAATGGGTGTAGCATTATTACTAGGAAGCTATAATAGCCTTTAACGTTTAATAAACTTCTTAAAGTTGTTCCATTTGTTCCTAACGCCACTATAAATCTAGTACGATCTGGACAATAATAAATAAAGACATGTTTCGCAAATTTCATTAATGAAAATAATTTTCAATGATATTTGAGTTTATTTTGAAATGTTTATTTTTAATAGCTGGTAAAGCAAGTTTTTTAATCATATTTATGTAGCAATTTCGCAACAGCAAATTTCGAGTTACATCTTGGTTCTGTGACAACTTCTCTATTTAGTACTATTCAAACCATTATCCTTTTCAGTGTGCGTTAGTTAGTGAATGGGAATAACTGCAGTTACAATAAAAGGTAATGACACAAGCAATCCTATTGAATTGCATATCTGAATAATATACAATACGTAATATCTGCTACTAATGTACTAGATTTGCTGAATAGCTTCATAGTTTAATTCAGATTTTGTATAGTTGTACCATTCGCGTTGCCAATTTGGTTTCTGTATTTTAAAAATTTAAAAACAATAGTCGACAGAATCTATCAGAATTATAAAAAAGTGTGTGAAATTCAAAAATGATACCATGGGATAGGACAACACGTACTCTCATCAGCCAAAGTTAACCATCTGCAAATCTTAACATACTAAGTTTATATACAAGCACCGAATTATCATTAATACAAATATATTACTAATGTGACATCTATACAATATCAGTTGTCAATTACATTAATCCTAAAATGGTATGTATAAAATGTAGAATATCGCACATCTTTTTATTAAATTATTTTTATAGTTTTACAATTGTATTAATTCAGTATTAATTAGCACTAATTGACTTTTTTTTTGTGAATATCATGAAACTTTCTCTGTATAAATCAGATTTTACTTGAGTTTGCAGAATTGGTTGAAGAATTTAGGTCAAGCCCTTTTTACAGATTACGCAATAATATATTTTGCTTTTGTTGATTTTAAGTATAACCTTAAAATTGTTAGCAAAGATGTACTATTAATACCATTGCTTACGATAAAGTAAATAATTTTATCTATATTTAATTATAATGTAGGAATTATAAAGCTACAGAAATCAGACAATAAAATGTTTGCAGAATGCCACTGTGTTTGCAAAATCTATTATCGAAGATGATATTTAATAAACATTTATTTAATAAGACTTTTTATAAAGTTGTAAACTTATTCTTATAACATACACTAATAAATTTATTTTCATAAAATGTATAACAATAAAGCACGAACATTAAGTCGGTTAATCGGAAGATTAGTAAGTAAAAGTTGTAAATGATTAGCCGATAGTTTACAGAGTAAAAAATTATAATAAACAAACTACGAAGGAATAACGCTGAATCTCGACGCCACACCGCTGTTTGTTTAGCATCCACTCTCTGTGTTCCATTGGCTTAGAATCACTAATCACAATGTTTTTCCATACAGAAAACAAATCGGAATTAACTATCGGATGCAAATTATCGATCTTAGAAGACGTTTGAATGAAGAATACCCAATAAGGTTTTAATAAAAATCCTGTGTAAATTTTAACTTCCATTCCCATCGTAGTCGTCTAGCAGAGAATTTTAAAAATGAAGCTGCCATAACACTTGAATATCTTACATTACTGCCAATTTAATGCGATTTAATAAAGATTTAAAAAGAAGAAAATAATATGCCTGCTTTTAAATTATAAACGATAAAAAACGACGAAAGGTCCTTTATACCTACATAAATAAAGTTGAGGAAATAATTTTGTTTAGGGTTTCTATCTCGCTCAGAAAATTTAAGGCTCTTATTTATATGAAAATAAAAACGTAGAGAACACGTCATGCTTATGAGAAATATTTGAGGGAGCATCAACAAAGCTTATGTGCTAAATTGAGTTCTGATGCCGCTATTGATGGGATTTTGTTTGCTCGATTTCTTGTTTGCCTTCAGCGTAAGCTTTAAAAAGCATCAAAAAGCTTGTATTGAGAACAATTTTGTTTTAAATCTTTACAGTTCACTTGTTCCTAAGCGATACGTCTTCCTGTTCCACGTTAAAAGTTGGAACATTAATCTGACATTCCGTCGAGAAAAAACAAAGAAAAAATAACATATAGAGAATCTTGCATTTTTCCATTTTCCACCTGGACAAAGACATTTATGTATAATCAGCCAGATGAGGAAAAGAACACAAAAATAAAATAAACATCTCCTTCGAATTCGTTTTTATTTTGTAATCTTTGGTAAATCCCCGAGCTTTTTTGTTCAGTATTATTTAGCATAAAGGCAGATTAAGATAATCCTGGTTATAACCACCGCAGAGTTTAAGGGGTGGAGGAACTGTAATAGTTCAAAGCTGCGTTTTAATTCGTTGAAGTAAATCATCTCTACATCCCTCTCTCAGTATTTCTTCCTAAACTGCTAAATTTCATGATTAATTATATCCTGCTAATATAACTTTACCTAATATTGTTTAAAATGAAACTTTAATTAATGTCTGCTTAGATTTAAGTTTGAGGATGAATAAACATTTTCAAGATGTAAGAACGCTCGCAGTTAGTAACAGTGTAAGGATTAATCTAAAACAGTAATAGGATGCCGTTCCTTTTTAGTTATACTAATGCAGTTTGTGAATATTAACTTAATGAAATATCTATTTTATTACGAATCTTTTAGTGTAGTAAGTATCTTTGACACTTCCTATCAATACTCCTTTTAATGAATAAGCTGTATCTCTCATTAACTTCTGTTTTAAATTTATTACCAAAACTGTACTTCACCACTTATTACTCACTCTGGACACGTATTTCAACAGCTAGGCTGTTATATTCAGCAGTCGCTGAAAAACTAGACTAAAATCTAAAAGATCTAACCTTATATACCTAGTAAACTTCACGGTTCGCCGGTAATCGGTTAAGTTTGACTGACCGTCAAGCTTGACTGATTACTGGAGCAATTCTAAAAGACTAAAATTAATAGGGCCTAAATCGGAGTTCATTGGCGCTTTTCTACTCTTAATAATTTCTAAGCTTTCAAAACAGTTGAGTTATGTTGGGATGTTTACATTTCTAATTCTACGCCTTTTACCTTATGATTTTGTTTAAGCACATGTAGGGCGACGCTACACTTCAATGTCTTTTAAATTTTAAGTGAGCTAACTGCTCTTTGTACTGAACCTTCAAACATCTCTATTTTGTCCTATATATACTTTATTACAGTTATTACATGATATTTTATATATTCCTGATTTATCCATATAATCTAATTGATCCTTAGGGTTCCCTAAAATAGCCTTTAAGGCTGTTATTCGAAATCGTAAGTGTTTGTAAATCAACTTTTGAAAAGATAGTCTTAAGACCTTTCGTAAGACATAGATAAAACAAATAATTTAAAACAGGTAATTTTACAATGTTTCTTACTCTATACTTAGTGTATACTATATTAGTGTATACTATATTAGTGTATATTAGTGTATACTATAGAGTTACTACTCTAGGTAGTAACTTGCTTAACCCTCAACTTATTTCTATGTTTTCTAATAATATTAAAGACAATATCCTCCCAGTTACCGTTAAAAATAGCAATGTCTCATGTCAATGTCAATAATTTTCTTGAGTTCTATTTTATATCGGTGTTTTGAAAGAAACTCAAGCAAATCTCCAGACAGAAAGATACCAAGATCATTTTCGGATAAGTTCCCGAGGAAAATTAAATCTACTTGAAGCAAGCCTCACCTGTTTTACAATTACATGAGCTATGCAAGTATTCACAGCAGCTGCAGCTTGCCTCTTATAGCAGTCTTGCATAACGTTTCGAAATTTCATACTGCACGTGTATAACCCTAACTTTTTGATACAGTCGGTAACTACAAGGTGTAATTGATTGGTTGGCAAAAGGGTGACTGAAAAACTATACTCATACCTCGTAATGAATGCAACTTTTATACACATAAAAAATCGTTCCTTTTAGAAGCTATTAATATTTTCAAATAAACTTCTTGTTTATCAAATTTAAAAATGTATTTATAACGCTCCCCAAATCCATAGAGGGTACTAAATAATTCCATAGAGGGTAACTAATTACTATATTCCCTTATGATAGCTGATTTCAACATCAATCTTTGCCGTTTCACGTCAATTTCAGGTTTAATCTTGTTTTAGGATGTACCAATCAGGTTACCTTTTGTATGACGTATGTTCGTTTGATGTAGAGTTATTGCAGAGTATTTCCTCCGAAGGCCTTAATAAGCCATTTTTACAACATTTAAGTGCATGAGAAGTCATACTTGACTATTCTCAATTTCGACTCTTATTAAAATTTAAATGAAACGTTCATATTAGTAATGTACTTCAAGATATAATTTTTTATGAAATAACCGCAGTAAAATTAATGTATGTTGTTTATTTATTGTGTTCATTTTGCTAAGAAATGCTGGCTGTTTTCGTTTGTTTGTTTGATTCGAATTCAGTTGTTAAAAATTGCTTTCTCAGATTGGGGAGATTTTACGACAATTAAAAGACTTTTTAAAAGAATTTTAAAAATAATTTTCCGCTTATAGGTAACCATATTTCTATTCGAATCAGTCAACCTTTCAATTGTCCCAAGCCCGAAAAAAATTTAATGCAGATTTGTATCTTCCTTACTTTAAAAAGCTATGCCTGATAATTAATAGTAAGCCTAACTAAGTATTACAACTCTTATTCCTAGTTGTAGGACTTTGGAAGCAATTACGTTGTATAGTTATTAAATAGATCAAACTTTGCTGTTACACTTTTAACAGGACAGGGATTTTAGCTTCTATATTTTAGTTGGTGTTTTTTTATTTGACTAAGTAGATCCACAGACTCTCTATTATTAAGTATAATAATAGAGGCCTAGACGGTCTGTATGGTATATCAAATTTGCCCTACGACCACCTTTCCCTACGTAAGCAAGTTTTATCCCAAGGGTGATAACAATAACAAAAAAATGAATGTAAAATATTAAACAAAAATATTTTTTTCCATTAAAGAATTGAGTTTTATTTCATAATAACAAATTTTAATTTTTTTACGCAACTATGCTTTGACTTTTTGACTTCAAATTTTACACTGACAGTTCTAATAAGTTATTTTCGTTGCTATGGTATCGCAATAATTTGTGTATTTATGGAAACGGCCTAGGCTAACTAGATATCAATGAACCCTCGTAAGCTGGTAAAATGGAACTATTAGGTTTATGGAGCTTAAAAGTGTGCAACTAGTCTTTATCCAGATCATTATCGTGAATCGAGCAATACAGAACGCTTACTGTGAGCAGTTACCACTGTGGCCGACTTGCATACGTTCTCTGTATCAAATATTCACAGTATAGCAAAATAGAATCTCACTAGTGTGCAAAACAAAGTACGATTGTTTTCTCAATCTAAAAATATGCACTGACTGACTAATAGCGTTTTCAATTGACTGCTCCAGAGTGCTCTTAGATTGCCCTGAGAGCAAATTCCGTATTCGATTGGTTCACCTGACACTTCGGTCATCGAGATTTGCGTGTTCGATTGCGACAAGCGCTCTGTATAAAATCACACCGAGAGTGCTCTTTATTGATCTGTCCCACGAGACAGATCAATTCAGATCAATACAAAAACCTAACCTTTAATTCATTCCGATCTGCGTTACTTCAACTGGAAAAATGCATTTAAAGTATTATTATAGACGATAAAAGGTGTCGTTTGGGTTTATTAGAAATCTTTATCATCAGATTCGTCTATGGATAAAAAAATTGAAGCTATTATTGAATATTTAAATCAGAAACAACCATTATGCAAAGTTTGTAATTTCCTGGATACGATTAATTCATTTTCTGATAAATCGGTAAGTTTTGCTATAATAATAGGCACGCAATGCAATATTTTATTAATCGATTTTGCTCATTTTTGCGACTCACTCAATAAATAAATTTCTGGCTATGTTTCAAAACAGTTAGTATTGCCAGGTGTTTTATTATTATATTAATTTATATAATAATGGTCACACAAGCATACGGCGATCGAAGTGATTTTATTCGGTCGTGTATTGTGATTCGCTCTTCGATCAATCTCAGGTCAATCTACATAAGAGCAATGACGTCATACCAGTTTTGCGAGCAACCGCAGAGCAATCTGCAATCCGGACTCCAATTGAAAACCATTATTTTTTATTGCTAATTGCAATTTGCGGATTGTTAATACCTACGCAGTAACAAGCTTTTACCAACGCAAGAGGATTTTCATTGCATGCAACTGTTTATTATAATAGTTAATCTTTTATACAAAATTTACAACTGGGTCAACAAATCATATTATGGGTAAAGCATAAACAGAAAAGCAACCTTGAATAAATATATTGTATGGATTTGTAGTTGCGTGGATGTTTATTTTATGTAAAATGAAACAATTTTGAGTTGTAGAAGTTTATTAAACTTTAAAGGCTATATTGTCGTGGTTACATTCTACTTTTCTGCATTTTTATAGTTCAAAGATTATTATCTGTGAAGATAATCAAAGAATATTATGTATCTAAAAAGTTTTACAGCCTTAGAGCTCTAATTTGCGCTCTAAAAATAGGCCCATCAACAGGCCGGTCAAAATCGCCCCACCGGACATAAACAAATAAATGTCTTTCGTAATAAATAATAAATGATGTTAATAATATGAAATGATTAAAAATAAGTATTTAAATGTGTTTATAGGTACAGATTATTCGTGCAACCTCATTTAATAATCAAAAATAAACTACATAAAAAAAGGCATCAAGTAGTAAGAAATAATCTGGTGGTAATTGTTGTTAATAATTAAACAGTTCATGAAATTTTTTGGAATTGATAAAAATGAAATATTTTGCTGGCGCACCAAAATTAAATTAATTTAATAAAGATTTTACTACTTTTAGTACTATTTTTTGGGATAAGTGTACAATCGTCAAGATAAAATTGAATATTTGGATTCGGAGATGGAGATGGAACCTTCACGTAGAATTTAAATAATCATTTTGTAATACTGGCATAAAAACTTCCAATGCTGTACAATTGTGAGCGACATTGTCATTCGACAAAAGAGTAGGTATAGTACATATTAGGTCTGTACTACAGTTTTAATAATAGTTCACTGTTATTTTTGACTATGATAACTTTTTAAAATATAAATTAACTGTTGTGTAACTAATTTCCGAAAAGCCAGTGAAGTATATTAAATTCCCAATATGAAATTGGAAATTCCATACGACCATATTGTTTTCTGTTATTGCAATATTTAGCTTTACATGTTCCAACCAAACAAGTTTAAAATATCGGAGTTTTTTTTATAAATGAATACTGAAAATTTCGATGAAATAAGCTAAATTTTAAATTGGCACACGTAACTTTTGGCATTCCGACATGTATTACGTATTGTTCTTTGTTCAGGGAAATCCGAATAGACTTTTCAATCAAATAATATAAATTAAACAGCTACCACAATAAAGGAAATGCATATGCGAGATGCTAAGTCATAATAATAACTTAATTTTCCTCGTGTTAGTAATCAACATGTTTACCAAATTTTGTCAAGCCATTCATCTTCAGTCCTGTCTTCATACAGAACCTAAGCATACCTTAATCTTACCGAAAACATAAATCAAACAGTAGTGTTGCAAATAAACAGTTGCGGAGAAATTAGTAATTCTCGTTTAATATTATTAATAATTGTAAAATATGTTGGTTAAGTCTATTGAAAGTATCTTAAAGAGGTTACGGCAATGGAAAGGATATTGGAAAATTAAAAGAGTGAAATAAATTGCAATCGGAATTGAAACGTATTGGACAAGCTTCCGTTTAATACAGTTTTAGTTCCTGAAACGTAAAACTACTCTGCCTCTTGCAAGAGATTTGGAGCATTAAAGTCTAAAGAAGCTTATATGAAGTTTGCTTTAGGTTTGCAGGGGGGATGCTCTGCAAACGTTACGTGTAACTGCTGTTTGTACAAATGTTAACAGTCTGTTAACTGGGTCATTTCGACGTCCTGTTTATTTTTCAATATTGTCACTATTCATATCGAATAGCACATGGCGTTCGTAATTTTGAATGAATATATTACACAAAGCACAAAAAGAAACAAATCAAGAAGTATTAGAAAATTTCCGATTAAAAAGGTAAATTCATGTGTTGCAATCGAAATGCTATAATTGCTTATCCGTTTGATATTTATATTAAGATAAGATAACCTTTATTTGTAGGAAAACATAGAACGTTACTACTACAAAGTAATTGTTTCGATAAAGAGTTGGTCCTTGAGATGTATTAAAGCTCGTTTACATTATAAAAACTTTATGTACCCTTTGTCCTTGTTGACACTTATAATCAATAATATACATCAGAAAACACAAAAAAATTTGCAACAACAAACACATTTGCGCACAGAAAATTGACGTTAAATTTTAATAAAAAACATACTTAACATTCTTAACATACTTAACATACTTAGCACACTTAACATGCTTAACATACTTAACGTACTTAACGTACTTAACGTACTTAACATACTTAACATACTTAACACACTTAACACGCTTAACATACTTAACATACCTAACATGCTTAACATTCTTAACATACTTAACATACTTAACATTCTTAACATACTTAACATACTTAACATACTTAACGTACTTAACGTACTTAACGTACTTAACGTACTTAACGTACTTAACGTACTTAACGTACTTAACGTACTTAACGTACTTAACGTACTTAACGCACTTAACGTACTTAACCTACTTAACATACTTAACATACTTAACATACTTAACATACTTAACATACTTAACATACTTAACATACTTAACATACTTAACATACTTAACATACTTAACATACTTAACATACTTAACATACTTAACACACTTAACACACTTAACACACTTAACACACTTAGCATACCTAACATACCTAACATACCTAACATACTTGACATACTTAACATACTTAACGTACTTAACATACTTAACATACTTAACATACTTAACATACTTAACATACTTAACATACTTAACATACTTAACATACTTAACATACTTAACATACTTAACATACTTAACATACTTAACATACTTAACATACTTAACACACTTAACACACTTAACACACTTAGCATACCTAACATACCTAACATACCTAACATACTTAACATACTTAACATACTTAACGTACTTAACATACTTAACATACTTAATATAACTTCTATAGAAATCCACGCGACCTCTGGGTTCCTGTCGATTCCTGCCTTTTCCATCAAATACGCGAGAAATAAGAATATTACTCCGACGCGTGAATCGGTTAAAGAACGAAATGTCTGTCAAAATTTCTAGAAGAATTATGCAGGGATTCTGTTTTCACATACAGATTATTTACCAATAACTAAACGAAATATGATTTTATTATACTTGATTATACATATTATACAACCGTGAATACAAGATATGCGTCATCTTCGTAATCACAACTGAATAAACAAATGTGAAGTATAGTGGAGTTTTTATTTCCAAATTAAATGAGTTAAATTTGTTTTAATTTGGTAAGTTCATCTCTTGGTAGAATTTTCATTTTAATATTGCAAAGTTTAAGTGTATATAAGAGTCTTGTTGGATTATGTGACAAAAATATTTTGTGTAATCCCGATACTGCATATGCGGTGGATGGAATGGGAATGGATTATGTATGTTTGTTTCCAACTAGTTATATGTAAGTCAGTGAAACGATCGTGAACCTCAGCAATTTGTAGTCACGTAAAAACATAAAATTTATTTATAACTCTGGCAATTCTGAAGAGGTAAAGACGATTAGGCACGAAAAGTTTCCAATTCTTTAAATACTAAACGCAAAATATTCCACTAAAGTAATTTTGTAGATTTTTGCTGCACATACTAATTAGTTAAAGATATTTATTGTAGAGGTTCTGGAAACTATCGAAAATAGATCGAAAATGTCGATCCAAAGTTGAGCCTCTAACCTTAGACTCGATGGGCACAACTAGTACAAAAATATTAGAATTGCACAGTGCAAGTACACAGTTTTATACTGTAATGGTGTTACTTTGCTGACAAATTTAAAATGCTTTTTGGAATTTATTTTCCATATGATTACAATACTTCGTATTTATTCCTTGCCATTTATAATAAAACTCGTTAAGCTGGTTTTTAGATTTATTTATGACTCTATTTGACAAACAAATAATACGTCACTGTTAACCCTTCTAATAAAAATGTAATAGTCTGTGAAAATAACACTTTTTGTTGAGAGTAAACATGTTTCATTCTAAAAATTCATTTAAGTCGAGATAATAGTTATTTATTAATGAGTGTATAGTTTAATTCCCCGAGCGCGCATGCACGAGAAAATTAATATACGCGAATTAAACCTTTATTTTAAACGCAAGTGCAGTACAACTGTTAATTCGAGTTGAAATCATTGTCATTTTATTTATCTTTAGGTTATCTTTAGGCTTTTCCCTGAACTTCTGGACACTTTTTCTCTTCCCGTTGAAAGTAACAGACCGGAAAATCTAGAAAACAAAATCCTTAACCAGTTGTTGACCCAGGGTGATTATTAGCTTCGTTAACACCACGAGAAACAGCATATTTTGCTTTCCACTACTGCTATTAAATTTTTTTACCCACTATATAATATTAAATTTTAAATATTTTCTTTCTCTCACTTTTTGGGTTATATGATTAACAAACAAAACTCTCACTTATTTTTTCATACTAAATACCGTTTAATTAAATATTTACATTGATGCACAATTTAACTGAATACTGACCTTTCTTATTAACTATCTTTTCTTATCGAATACCGTTTAATTAAATATTTACATTGTTGCACAATTTAACTTATTGCTATCTTTTCTGCAGAAAAGCTATTTTTAAGTACAACTAAATTTCTTCGTTTATTCTAAACGTACAATGCAACTTCTTTATTGATAATTTATGAACAGATTGATAGTTACTTATGATTTATTATTAAAAAAAATAATTAACTTATATGATTTTGAGTTGCTTACGAACTGATTGACTATGATTATTATTGATTGATACAACTTTTTACATTATTTCTGTGTATATGTAAATAAAGCTTTAACTGAAGCGGCGGTAAACGAGTGGTGTGAGAGCAGAATTCTGCGACCACAGAGTGTGTGTGTGTGTGTGGTGCGTGCGTCAGCGCGCGCGCTTGTGTATGTTGCATGTCAGATACAAGGGACATTTGGTCTTAGACGTTGGTTGCCCTACAGCGTAAAATAAGATTTTAAAAAACGCTATCTGTTTATTTTGTGTATCTATTCTGTTTCATTTAAATTTTGCTTATGTGGAGTTAGACTGTTGGAGTTAGTCTATTATAGGCTTGTTTCCAAAATATAAGTTGGGAGAATAGCTAACGTAAAGGTCTCTCTAAATCGTAAGATACGGTTTTTACCCAGGAAACCGCCAACGTTCCGATTTAAAGGAACCAGAATTAGGGCTGGGAAGCTGACGTTAAAGTCATGGATTTGCCGAATTGTCCTAAGTAGCAAGAACTGCCTTAACTACTGTTAATATGCTGAAAAAATAAAAAAACCGCCAAGTACCAAATTAAAAGTTCTGCAGCTTTGGTGCAATACACACTTTGTACACCTATGAGTCGACTATCTAAACGATAACTAGCATAAGTTAGATACTTAATTCTTCCTGAACTGAGGATTATACGTATCGGATGAACAAATCTGATAAATACAGCAACCCCTATCGAGTTAAGTAAGATAAGGATTATAATCAAGCAGAACGAACTACCCCTAAAAAAAAAATGCGATAATTTAGATTTTCCGAATACTTGAATAAAATGTGCACAATAAAACAGATAACAAGTGGTAGAACTTCAATTAAGCGCCCCAAAAATCCACGCTATAACACTTAAATTTTCGGGCCCGTCTGGCAAAGCGAATTCCGCAGATCCCTTTTCCAAATTTACGTTTCTCATTTTCACTGCTCGAGGTGGCCTAAACAGCTTGATGAAACATCGGATATGTACATCATTATTTGTACTGTGGACCATTTACCTCCTGAGAAAGGTATCACCAATATCCTAACAATAGGGCAAGATTGATGCTGATGATAGAACTTCAATACGTTTACATTACACGAATTTGCTTTTAATCTAATTTGCTCAGTTTCACAAAGCCGGTCTATGAGTAATTAATTAAATAATACCCTTCTGGCGTTGATGTTTAGTCCTGAAACCATCAGCCCCCACATAATACAACCCTAAATTTTCTGCTAAATGGGTGAGAAGAAAAAAAGACGGAGAGGGAGTACGAAGAATGTGCTATAAATGTGATCTTATATTGCTCATTTTGGAAAAGCAAGAGCGGCAACTCCATTCGTCACTAGAAAATGAGAATTTAATTTTCGTTAAGCGGTTTTTGAAATAACGCCCCGCAATCAGTTATGCATTATATCAAACGGAATGGCTGAATGTCTGCGATTTTTATTTATTGGCCAGTATCACCTAAAAATGTTAAGGTAATCAATTTCACGTTGTTTTCGGTGATAAAACGCTTTAGTAGTAGTTAACGTGATTGATTTATATTTTCATAAAGGTAAAAACAAGCGTAATGGTAATCAATTTTCACGCTACAATAACTAACAAAAACGAGGTTGTTATACAAAATACATAATATGAAAAATAAATTTTAATTTGAAATAAAATAAAAATAAAAAAAGAGAAACTTTTTCAGGGATATTAATTTTAGCTCGTAAAAATCGAAATATGGTTTTTTGAAGTGCTAAAACAGTAATTGCTGAACTTTAGCGATAAATCAACTTTTAGCCTTAAACAGTGTAAGGATGAGTAGACTTCCGGATAAAGGCCATTACTAAAATCTTCTCTTCCTGATAAATCGTTTTTAGAAGTTTATTCGAGCGATTAAGTCACAATTAGTAATTGCCCCTTGGGGAAATTAGAAGAAAAACTTAATTTTTACTTAAAATTCTTATTGTTCATTTCATTGTTGTTTTGAGAGCTCCATTTCAATTTTTGGTTTTTATCTTGAGATTCAGAAATGGCTTAAAGGAGAAATATGATAAATTTATTAAGCATGTTGTGATTTTCACTGTGATGACCATCCAATAGGTCGAGTAAATGCAAGGATGACGAAAAATCACGAATCGATTGTGATTTGATTACGGCATTATCAGATTTTACTTTTCGAGCTATTATAGATTTATTGACAAGAAGCAATTATAATGTTAGTTCGTACTCTGTTAATCTTTATAAACATCCCATTGTAGCACAAGAAACTAAATAAATTTAAAAGTGGCATACTTTAAATGATACTAAAACACCCAACTTATTGTTTTTGAACGAATTATTGTTAGGTAGTGTTAACTGAAAAGCTTACTGATTTTAGATTTAAGAAATCATAGGGATTATTTCAATAAAAATGATTGGGCCCCATCAACTTGTATGTAAATTATCGTAATTTCAATGATGTTACATTTATATCTACTTCCAATTTTGTATAAATTAATACAGATAAATATAATACAGGGAAATTTATTATAAAAGTGTTTCAACTGTGCCGAGATTTGAACATAGAACCGTAGTTAGCGTGCGTTTATAATAAAAGGTATTTTAAACAATGTTAGTTTGTTGCTATAAAACAGTTTTAGATAAACTTTATTAAGATTATAAATAAATAAATTATAAATTAAAATAAGAAAATAAATGATTCGATAAATTAGCTAGTCAATTATTGTTACATTCAACATTGTTTAAAGAAATTAGTTATTGCATTATTATCTACGACCTAATTGACGGTTACAGAAACATTGTTAAACTCCCATATTACACGCATTTCGCAAAATAACCATTTTATAATAAATCTTGTTCAGTAAAAACCGAATATTAAAGTTTTTTCATGATCACACCACAAGTAAAGAAATTTAATTGAATATCGAAATGCAAAAAACTCTGATATGTAAACGTTTTGTCTGTTCAAACAGTTTGAACAAGAACTTCAACGTTTGATGACCTAAAATACTTTTTAAGTTGTTGTGCACACGTAAATAAACAAATCCTAAGTTTCCCTGCTTCTGTTGAATTTATTTGTATGTGGTGTTACCTAAACCAGAAAAGTCAATTACGCCACAATCGTGTAGTATACCAGAACCAGAAACCAGAACAGAATTAATTTAAATTCACTTTAGAAATGTTCGGTAAGTCAATTTATCAAATTTGACCATTGATATAAATTGTTTAGATTTAACAGAATTTAATTTTCGAATTTAACGACCACAACTAAATTGGAATATAAAAGTTCCAACTTGATACGTTAAGAAAATCTTAGCGAATTGACCCTCACAAGAATCTGTCAAAATTTAACCACTTTTTAAACTTAAAAAATACTTGAAAGGATCACAACTGAATTTAGATTAATCACCATCCATCCGACAGTACGGCGGTAGTTTGTATAATTTTTTACGATTACGATTTTAAACTTTAACCGATTTTAAATAATCGCCACAGAATAGGTTTACAAATCTCAAAACACACTACAGTGCATAGACATTCTAACGATAAAATAAAATTTATCTGAATATTCGCTTAATTTGGATTATTAAAACTCAACAAACACACTTCGGACTAGTTTTAACAACTTTCGTAGTATTAACCAACATTGCACCTTCAACGTAGTGCAACCGCAGTGTCAATAACTGTTTTTTTCTGGACAAAATAGCACGAAGAAAGAAACCACCCATATGGGATACAGAAAAGACATGTTTTTAAAATTTATAATGAAGTCATCGTTAACAAATGATAACTAAACAAAGATTTGAAAGATTTAATATTTATCGGGCCTAACCTTTAAACGGGTTCCTAGAATAAAAAATGTTTGTTATTACCCTAAAATTCTTCTTAAAATGTTTTGTAGCTATGAAAGATGAGATAAGAAAAATTGCAATACAAAGTTTGTATTTTTTTTCACTACAAAACTTGAGAAATACATCAATCAATAAATCTTTAAATTACAAGACATTTGTAATCTATATTAGTCGTATTCGGTTTTGTTTTAATTCCAGCTATCATAATACAGGGTCGTATTATGATTTTATTTTATTTTAACATAAATTTAACATTAAATTAACAGTTAACGCGGAATACATTCTACATAGTATTTATAATATGCGATTCATCTAATAAGTTCAAAATAATTTAATTTAGTTTAAGTAGTCCAAGTAACACCATTACATCATTGACTTATAGATTTATCTGACTGTTGTTTGAAACCTGATACATAAATAATCTCTTTACTAATTTCGGTACTACTCGTACTATTACCAATTAACATTCTGTAGGTTTTCTTTAGTAGATTTTCCCAGAATCTTAGCGTTGTTTGCTTTATTCGTGTGGGATTTCTTCCTAATCTATATTTATCTTAACATCTATCAAGTAATTATTTCCACTTTTATTTTGTTCGATCATCAATTCATCATCGATATTAGATCACTTGCCGCAAAGATTACTAAATTTTGTAACTAAAAACCTTGTCACTGCCTTAATAAATAAACAATTCAGTTTTCTTAATCGACAAAAATGCAAAAACTTGCTGGTGTACCAAGAATTGAATTAATTTAATAAAATCTTTAATGCTTTTGGTGATATTTACTTGCATAAAACTTACAAGGGCATGGAGGAAGTGGGATTAGTAAGACGCTTAAAAAGTGTGATGTTTTGAAAAAAAACAAGAAGTAAAAAAGAAAAAGAGAACTAAAACCAGACAAAATTAAGTAAAACTGAAAACAAAAAATACAACAATAAATCAACAAAATAACGCACACAAAGAGAAAAAACGCGTGATTTTATTAGAGTCAAATAAGTCATGTGCTTTACGAGGGTACGCTTCTCAGTGGGTATTGTAATGAATTTGGCTTTTAATAGCGGTTGAAAGGTAAGCCCTATACTTTTAGTGCATGCAAACTGTTTCTTCTTTGATCGAGTTCTACGACATATCTAAATCAGAACCAATCAAAAACCATCAGTCATAAGATCCGTCAAACAAACCATGTTCTAAGTTTCAAATCTAAGATAACTCTCGAACCTGGTATAATCCAAAGTTTCATACTTCAGAATTTAAGAATTTAGATCACAGAGACAGTTTCAGGTTAGCAAAAATTAAACAAAATTTTCAAGTTTTAGTAACTCGAATTTTTAATTTTTTAATTTGCTTGTTAATTTAATTTAATTTAAAGATATTCTATTTTAGATTACAAACTCCTAGGATTGTACGCTTTCAGGTTTTCAGAGTTTCCATAGTTCCATGTGTTCATTGTTTCTATATTTCAAAAGCACATTTTTAGAAGTTTGAAAATTTTGAAAAGTTTCAGTTTTAAATTTCCAAAGATTCAGAATATTCTAGTTGAAAGTGTAGCTTTCAAACGTCCAGGGTCACCTTTAAAGCTTTAGCAATTTAAATTTTCAGACTTCTGAAGCTCAAATTTTCGAAATATTTCGAAGTTTCGAGTTTAAGCATTTATACTGTTCTAAGTGTTTAAATTTTGAAGTTTGAAAATTACAGTATCTGTTATAGTTTCCAGAAGAGAGTTCCAGAACCTTAGATTTTTTTTTAGTTTTGCTATTAACAAAGCATCTCTGGATACGTCAAAATCAGAAAATCTAAAATAAAGAAATGGAAATATAATAATATAATAATCAATAAAATAAAAATATTTCATGATCTTATTATTATGAGCTTATTGTCGGTTTCACAAAGCTTGATTAAATACTGATTAACATAATTCCGTTATTCAGAAATTTTATTGGCTGAGATGTAAAAGACGAAATTTTATTCAATTATACATTTCTAATTTCAAATTTAATCATAGTTAGGTTAATCAGAATTTAATTAAACTCTATGAAGCCGTCCATTAGAGTTTACCGGAACTATCTTTCTCAAACCAAATCACAGCATGGAATTCAGGCAAAGTTGCTAATTTTAATCTGATATTAGAAGGAAGTCGTTGTGGCTTTTCTAAAATAAGAAGCATGTGATACAAGCGTTGGTTGAGCACCACTGAGTTCGGATATAATTAATATACAGGGTGCCCATTATGTATGGAATATAGTATATATCTCGGTAAATATCGACTTTATAAAAAAAATTTGTTAAATAAAAGTTGTTTAACATTCTATTTTCCATAATAAGATAGCATTCAATTGTTTTTATTTCAGAAAACAAATGAGTAATGAATAACACTTTAATTTTTTTAAATAGCAATGTACCCTTTCATTTGATAGAGATTTTTTTTCTCTTTGCGGTGACCTAAAATCTTAGTACCCTTATATCAGGAAATTTTTGAACAAAATGTAAAAAATGTTTATTAAATTAATTTCACCAATAACATGAATCTAGATATCCGAGATCGTAAAGTATCTCGAATTATTACCCTAAAATAAACAGATGTGCATCTACATAATGTACAAAACAAAACAAATTAACAAAAAAAACAAAATAAAACAAATGAACAGAAAATTATGTGATCTGCACAAATTCCCACTCATACGTTTAATGTTTGTGGTGTTTGGGTATGATTTTGGATGATCCAATGGGGATTTTCAGCGGACCAATATCGACAATTATGCCTATTTACATTTCCATTTAATGGTAAAATTTTTATAATTGGCTATTTGAAAACTTAAATTGGAAAGAAATAAAAGTTCTAATTTCATAACTAACTAAACATTTTCCACATTGTTATACTTACTTCTAATAACTGCCAAAAATTGCAATACAAGATATCAATAGGAAGAGCCACTTCTTGATACTTTTTTATATTAAACCGAGAGGGAGCATGATTTAGGGAACGCTCTTATTACATGCACTCACAAATTATGGATTAAGAAAATCTTGAGTATTTTTGTTTATATAGTAAGATTAAGGTAACCTATATATTACAAAAATGGATCATCACCCTTTTAAGAATGTATTCACATTTTCCAACCATTGAATGTGACAATCCGAGTATTTTTTTAAATATGAGTCTAATTTCAAAATGCAACTAATCTTAGGTAATATCGTTAAAAAGACTATCACAAATTAGTTCATAGACGTTACAAGAGCGTAAATATAGGCTTGAAATCTTGCCTATCACTTTATTTTTTGTAAAAATTGAAGTTATACCTGCATTCTCTGAATGATTCAAGCGTCCCCTGAATGATTCTATTTGATCTAATAGATAACGTTTTATAACCCTTTAATTCTAAACAAAAATTAGTTGTTCAATGTTACGATGATGCTAGCGTTATGGCCGGAGAGTTAAACTGCCTGAAATTGGATCTGGTACACCTTTAGCATTATTTACACATGATTAAATTGGATTTTGCAGCAGAAGTTCTTTTTCGAGCCTAACCTGGCTAGGAAGCCACGAGCCTCCACTGCTGTAACCTATCCATTCTCAAAAACTGAAAAATCAACATCCATCAATTTTCCAACTATTTCGGAGCGATTTAATCATAGCGGGAACGATTTTCTCATTCCAGGAACGTATAATTTATCTTGTGGCGTTCCCGTAATGATAGTTTTAAATCGTTCCCGGAATGACGAAACATCAGTTAATTTCGCGCCATATGTACATAACAAATCAGAAGCAAGATATTACAGGTTAAGTTAAAGCGAGCACATTTCCGCGAAAGATGAAACAAACGAAAAATATGTAAATGAAGTTTTAAAAATACTAGAAGCGTTCACGAAATGACTATTATTAAACCTAACCTGATATTTTTACTAAATTAGATTTAAATATAAATTATTTCTCAAGAATATGAAATAGAAACATGCTTTCACCTTGACGCTGACATCAAGCTGGTACTATTTTATTCACTGTACTGCTCTTAGCTGCAAAAATGAAGATCTCACGTATCAAAACATGGCACGTTCCCGGAATGATGCTAAATGTAAAGGACATTACTTCACACGTGTATATCTAATAAGTCACTTTTTACTTCCCTTTTAAATAGATATTAAAGTGATCTCTTCATAGTTATAGCGGAAGAAAAACACTGATCATAGCCTTTTGGACAAAATTACCAAAATAAACTTGAATTATATACTTAATTTTTGAACCGGGGACAGTTCCGGAATGACGATTCGCGGTTTTAAATTAAAAAAAAATAAGCGAAATTTTCGGTAATTACATTTTATGTTTGTTTTTGGTAAAAAGACAACGAAAACTTAAATAAATAACATTTTCATTGTTAAAAATGCGTTTCATTTTGTTGCTATCTTATAACGTTGAAATTCACAACCCATTATTTGTTTGATGGTCACTGTTTAAAACCAAGCTTCTGCGTTGTTTGGTTGTCACTGGTTTTCCCTTTCTTTCGGTTTATCGTGAAGTCGCTCCTGCGCGTTTGAGCTCCCTGCTCTATAGTAGAGTGAAGTAACAAAATGGCTGGCTTTTTGGTACGAGAAGTTGGATGTACGAGATATATTAGAAATTGGTTTTAAATATTAATTCGCTTTAGCGGAATAAATCTCACATTCAACAGAACGATCGCTTGGTTATTTGTGTGCGATCGGTCGTCAAATTGGACGGATTAGGTTCTGGTGCAAACCATTTTAGGTAACTTCTGTTCGTTAAAACCTCGTTGCGCTAAATCTCACAAATGTCTTTTTATTTTAGGTACTATTATTTCCCTAGCCGTCACCTTGAGGGAATTGTATTGTAAAAGACCTTTCAGTTTATAGAAAGGTAAAAATCTTCAAATATTTAAAAATAATACAATATACAGGGTGATTTCTTTGTAGGTCTTTTTGTTTTGGGTTTTGTTGTTCGTTGGTGTATTCTTGTTCCTGCCCGTCTGACCGTGTATTTTAATTGGAAGGTTCTTCCCCTTTGTGTCCGTACCTACATCTATACATATACCGGGTCGGAGAAAAACAACCAAATATCGAAGGGTGAAGCGAAAACCCCCTAAGCAAGGCTTTAAACATACAGCCGTGGGTCTTCGAATGGTGGGATGTTTGTCTAAATTTGTATGTATTATGTGTCATTTTATTTATGTATATGTATATATTTATTCAATGTGTTTACAATTTATGCATGCATGTTAATTTTAAGGATAAAACGAGATCTCGAATAGTGGAATTGTTGTAGGGTAGTTTTAAGTACAACCAACTGTGATACAAATCACCATTCACCTTTTTTTTTGTTGAAACATTACATTTTTTTCTATCTGCACAATAGAAAATAGTTGCAAGTAAAATAAAGCCCTACTTAGAACGTTTACATTTCACTACGTGCGTTTTATTTATTTATTATTTATTTATTTGTATGATTTTAATTTGGCTTTCCAGTTCGTCATTTGTAAGTATATATGTACGGTACGACCAAAATATTGGAAGTTGCCCATATTTTAGTAGAAGATCTATTTCTTCGTTTTCCTGATAAGCTTGAAGCTTTAGTAATAAGCATTGTTTTTAAACGAAGTGGCGCTTGTTTTTTTTATTCTTTATATTTTGTATTACCCCGCCCCTCTCCGACTTATTGGGGGCTAGCTGGCAAAAACTAAAGCAGTGTTATTTGGATCAAGCTGATACTTCCAGCACAGCTACATTTTGGTTGGTTAAGTATTTCTTTATATAAAAATAGCCTTTGTGTTTCTGTAAGTTATAGTAAATTGGCGCCCAACGTGGGGCCTTTTGTTGAAAATTCCACTTTGTTAAAACCACTTAAGATTTGTTGTTCTTGCATGTTAGGATATTTTTGGGGAATATATTTTGCCTGATAGATTAAGTATTTAGTAATTTAGGATAAAGAACCAACTCCAGGATTGATTTTGTAATTTGTTGTATTCTTGTTACAAGTTATTTGATTAGTATTGATTGTTAATCTTATTATAAAGTTGTTATTCGTTTTGTTAGCCTTGATTTTTCATTAGTTCATTATGGAACGGAAGATCCATATAGATAGGTTAAGTAAATCAGAACTATCTTATGAGTTAGCTATTAGAGGTCTTCCTGACTCTAATGTTGATAGTATGCGAAAGTCTCTTCGACAGTTAATGAGAATGGAACAAGATCAGTCCGTGCTTGAGTTACCAGCTCATCCGTTTACTTTTGAAGAAGATTCAGATGCTATTTCTACAGCTCTTATTGAACTTAATACGGCTTTGGAGTCATTTGATGATAGTGTGGATTCTAATCCGTATAAAAAATTGCAAAGTAGGTTAAGTCACCTATTAGGTAGGGCTGCGGCCATGAAAGCCAAAGATGAGGCTTCTGCATCAAAGCGGGCCGAGTTCATTCAATCCATTCTTGGATTAATGAGCGATATTCATGATAAAGCTTCAGTACCACAGGTAACTGATGAAGTAGCTATTCAGTTAGGGTTAGGTTTAAGCGTTGGGGAAGCTATTGTTAATTCTCCTGCGGGCAACCCAGCAGCAACTCCTGATCCTCCATGTGGTCAGCCGAAGTCTGTACCAGTCTTTAAATGGGGACTTGATAAATTTGCAGGACATGAATCTAAGATTTCTTTAAATGCTTTTTTGCAACAAGTGGATGAGTTGTCTATTGCTCGGAATGTATCAAAGACCCAGTTATTTGCATCTGCTTTGGATCTTTTTAAAGACCAAGCACTTTTGTTTTATAGATCTAGAAGAAATGAAGTATCTGATTGGGACTCTTTGGTTAAACTTTTGAAAGAGGAATATCTCCCCTTAGATTATGATGATAAGCTTTTAGAAGAAATTCGTAGGAGGACTCAAGGTCCTAATGAACCGCTAGGGACTTATTTAGTAGCTATGGATAATTTATTTTCCCGATTATCAACAAAATTTTCTGAAGGGATTAAATTAAGATTACTGTTAAAGAACTTAGCTCCATTTTACCAATTTCATTTGTCGTTTAAAGAAATTAATTCTATCTCTGATTTACTACAATTTGGTAGGCAGCTTGAAGCTTCAAGGTTGAGGGCTGACAGTTATGTTCCTCCAATTAGAAGGAAAACCGACTTAGAGCCAGATTTAGCTTTTGTTGAGACTGCTAGTAATTCCAGTAGTGCTGCCTCAGATGTTTCGTCACGATTGTGTTTTAATTGTAGGAAAACAGGACACGTGCGTTCTGCATGTTCTTCTCCCTTGATTAAACGTTGTTTTGGTTGTGGTGAGATGGGGGTCACTAAGACTTCTTGTAAGAAATGTTCTCCTAGGGATAATAATTCGGGAAACGGTTTTAATTCGGCATTAATGGGTGGTGTTAGTACCGAGTCTTCTTTTCAAGTATTATTAAATTTTATCCTTGCTCATGCCGAAGGAGATGAACGCCCGTATTTGTCTATAAAAGTTTTGGGTCATGATTTGTTAGGTCTTTTAGATTCCGGTGCTTTTCGGACTATAGTTGGTAAACCAGGTTGGTCGTTTTTATGTAGTTTAGGTTTTGGTGCTGGTTTATCTAAGTTTGGAGCGACTGATTGTCGTGTAGCAAATGGTCGAACTGTGAAGAGCATTGGTCAAGTTGATGTACCGATCCAACTTCAGGATCGAATGCATATTATTTCTATTTTGGTAGTTCCGGATCTTCCACAGACTTTGATCTTGGGTATTGACTTTTGGAACCTTATGGGTATTGTTCCCAATTTGAGACAAGGCAGTTGGCGATTTGTAAAAGATTCTGACAATTCGTCTGTTGAACTGGAATCTATTGAGGTTATGCATCTTAGTAATTCTACACTTAGTTTTGAACAGAAATTGGAGTTAGAGAAAATTTTGAATGAGTCTAAAGCACTTCCAAGTGAGATGTTAGGTTGTACGTCTAGGGTTGAGCATGTTATTCGTACAAATTCTGAACCGATTAAGCAGAGATATTATCCGGTTAGTCCGTTTATGCAACGTCTTATCGATGAAGAACTTGATCGTATGTTGAGCTTAGGTGTCATTGAACCGTCTTCTAGTGGCTGGTCCAACCCAGTCCTAATGGTCAAAAAGAAAGATGGGACCTACAGATTTTGCATAGATTTTCGTCGTCTTAATCGTGTGACTGAGAAGGATGCTTATCCTATTCCCTATGTTAGTGCTACTTTGGATAAACTTCGAAATGCCAAATTTTTGTCATCGTTGGATGTTAAGTCTGCCTATTGGCAAATTCCTTTGTCTGAGGATTCCCGTAAATACACGGCTTTTACAATCCCCAATCGTGGCCTTTTCCAGTTTACTCGTATGCCTTTTGGGTTACATAATGCCCCTGCAACTTGGCAAAGGTTTATTGATAATGTTCTTGGTCCATCTTTGGAACCATATGTTTTGGTGTATCTGGACGATATAGTCATCGTTACAGATAGTTTTGAAAAACATATTAAAATATTAAGAGAAGTTTTTAATCGATTGTCTTTGGCTGGTATCACTTTAAGTTCGGATAAGTGCAAATTTTGTGTTCCTGAGCTACGATACTTAGGTTATGTAGTTAGTCAGAAGGGAATTCATGTGGATCCTGAGAAAGTTCAGGCCATTATGAATATTCAGCCTCCTCGGAATGTGACTGAAGTTAGAAGTCTGATAGGTTTGACTTCATGGTACCGTCGTTTTGTACCACAGTTTTCTGATATCATTCAGCCGTTGACAACCCTTCTTAAGAAAGGTGTCAAATTTTATTGGTCATCTGAGTGTGAATGTAGTTTCCGGACTTTGAAAGAAGCTTTGGTTAGGGCACCTATTTTACGTTGTCCAGATTTTGAGTTGCCATTTACTGTTCAAACTGATAGTAGTGGTTTTGGTTTAGGTGCTGTCTTGACGCAACAGATTGATGGTGAAGAAAGTGTAATATGTTACCTTAGTCGTTCTCTCACTCGTCAAGAGCGAAATTATTCTACGACTGAGAGGGAATGTTTAGGAGTTTTATGGGCCGTAGAAAAACTTAGACCATATTTAGAAGGCCGTCGTTTCACGGTGATCACCGATCACTATTCTTTGGTGTGGTTACATAATTTAAAAAACCCGACAGGTCGTTTGGCTAGGTGGTCTTTGAGACTCCAAGAATATGACTTTCAGGTGGTCCATCGTAAAGGTAAAGACCATTTGGTACCTGATGCGTTATCACGTTCCGTACCGATTCTTGACAGTATTGAGTCAGGTAATGAGCCTGTTATAGTTTCAACCGATAAGTGGTATAATAGTATGGTTGATAGGGTTCGGGCTAAACCTGCTAAGTTTTCTCAATGGCGTATTACTAATGAAGGTTTATATAAATCTATGAAAACCGAAAATGATTCTGATACCGTTTGGAAACTTGTTGTACCGAAAGAAAATAGACTTGCTATTCTTCGTCAGGCACTGATCATAAAATATCTGATAAAGTTCAAGATCTGCAAGTTGATCGTTCGTCTGCTACTGTTATTCCTGATAAATTGCAGGGAGTTTTTGAGGTAGTGCGTAATAAAATAAAAACTTCTTTTGATCGCAATAAACGTTACTATGATCTACGTAAGCGAGATACTCAATTTGTTATTGGTGACAGAGTTTTAAGGAAAAATTTTGCTCTTTCTGATGCGAGTAAATATTTTTCACATAAACTTGCTCCTCGTTATATTGGTCCTTTTACCATTCACAAAAAGGTGTCTCCTTGGACTTATATTTTAGCTGATGAACTTGGTAGGGAAGCCGGTAAATTTCATGCCAAAGATTTGAAAGAGTATGTTCCGAATCATGTCGGAGATTAGGGTCATTTGGTTGTTTTTTTTGGGGGAACCATTTGGTGGTTTGGGTTCCACAGAGTTCAGCGATGGTTGGGGCTGTCCTCATTTGGAGCGTTTAGTGATACGCTCAGTTCGACCTAATATCTGTCGACTTGTTAGGGCTTATTAGTTTTTATTTAGATCTTTGTTTTTCAGGTATCTATTTTTGGATTTTATACCAAGATTCTTGATATAGCAATTTTGACTTTTGTTTTGGCTTAGCCAAACTATATTTTTTTTGTATACCGGATTTGACAATTTCTCTTCTCCTTTTTACCTTCTCCTTCTTTCTTATACCGATTTTGACTCCATATTTGCAATAGCACGGCTTGGGCTGGACCCCCAAGACCGTGGTTCTTTTGGGCTTCTTTGGGCTGAACTCCCTTTTTAACCCCCGGTTTCTTCTTCTCTTGTTCTCTGTCTCAAACGGTACGAGTGTGGTGTCCGGATGGTTAGTGTTGCTGAGTAGTGCTTCCGAACCTCGGATGCGGGGGTTTGGCGCTGTTCAGTCTCCACGACGTTGGAACTGGCAGTGCCCCGCATCGTGTGTGAAGTTGTGCTCCTCGGTGGCTCTGCCATCTGCCCACTTCACATGTGTCCGGGCGAGCCCTTCTTTTTCACTCTGTTTTCTTTTTCTTCTTTTTTCCTCTACACTACCCTCTCTTGGGTGCGAGCAGAGAGTATGTCGGCGGCTCTCTGTTCAGTTCTTTTGCTGGCCATGTTCAGTGGTTCGTGCTGGTAGGTTTTGTTGTGAGTCGTTGCCAAGCCTCGGGCACTGGGAGTTGCTCAGTGGTCCCTTCCCGACGTGGAATACCACTGTGCCCAGTACCGTGTGTGAAGCGCGTCTTTGCAGTGAACCCTGCTTGCCCGACCATTGTTCATGCTTCGGGGTGGAACCTTTTGTTCCTCTGTTCTTTTCTTACCTCCACCTCCAATTTGTGTTTGTCCTTTGTTGTTTTTTTTTTGGATTTTTTTGTATCACCTTTCGGGTGTTAATTTTTGGTGCCATGTTTTTTTTTGTCATGGTATTTTTCATCCTGGTGGGTTGTTCTTTCAATTTATTTTGGGCAAGTTAGATTTTAGCAAGGCTAGGTTATGCTAAGCCGCGAAAGGGTTTTCGCGACTGGGAGTTGAGGGGGGAATTATAACGTTGAAATTCACAACCCATTATTTGTTTGATGGTCACTGTTTAAAACCAAGCTTCTGCGTTGTTTGGTTGTCACTGGTTTTCCCTTTCTTTCGGTTTATCGTGAAGTCGCTCCTGCGCGTTTGAGCTCCCTGCTCTATAGTAGAGTGAAGTAACAAAATGGCTGGCTTTTTGGTACGAGAAGTTGGATGTACGAGATATATTAGAAATTGGTTTTAAATATTAATTCGCTTTAGCGGAATAAATCTCACATTCAACAGAACGATCGCTTGGTTATTTGTGTGCGATCGGTCGTCAAATTGGACGGATTAGGTTCTGGTGCAAACCATTTTAGGTAACTTCTGTTCGTTAAAACCTCGTTGCGCTAAATCTCACAAATGTCTTTTTATTTTAGGTACTATTATTTCCCTAGCCGTCACCTTGAGGGAATTGTATTGTAAAAGACCTTTCAGTTTATAGAAAGGTAAAAATCTTCAAATATTTAAAAATAATACAATATACAGGGTGATTTCTTTGTAGGTCTTTTTGTTTTGGGTTTTGTTGTTCGTTGGTGTATTCTTGTTCCTGCCCGTCTGACCGTGTATTTTAATTGGAAGGTTCTTCCCCTTTGTGTCCGTACCTACATCTATACATATACCGGGTCGGAGAAAAACAACCAAATATCGAAGGGTGAAGCGAAAACCCCCTAAGCAAGGCTTTAAACATACAGCCGTGGGTCTTCGAATGGTGGGATGTTTGTCTAAATTTGTATGTATTATGTGTCATTTTATTTATGTATATGTATATATTTATTCAATGTGTTTACAATTTATGCATGCATGTTAATTTTAAGGATAAAACGAGATCTCGAATAGTGGAATTGTTGTAGGGTAGTTTTAAGTACAACCAACTGTGATACAAATCACCATTCACCTTTTTTTTTGTTGAAACATTACATTTTTTTCTATCTGCACAATAGAAAATAGTTGCAAGTAAAATAAAGCCCTACTTAGAACGTTTACATTTCACTACGTGCGTTTTATTTATTTATTATTTATTTATTTGTATGATTTTAATTTGGCTTTCCAGTTCGTCATTTGTAAGTATATATGTACGGTACGACCAAAATATTGGAAGTTGCCCATATTTTAGTAGAAGATCTATTTCTTCGTTTTCCTGATAAGCTTGAAGCTTTAGTAATAAGCATTGTTTTTAAACGAAGTGGCGCTTGTTTTTTTTATTCTTTATATTTTGTATTACCCCGCCCCTCTCCGACTTATTGGGGGCTAGCTGGCAAAAACTAAAGCAGTGTTATTTGGATCAAGCTGATACTTCCAGCACAGCTACATTTTGGTTGGTTAAGTATTTCTTTATATAAAAATAGCCTTTGTGTTTCTGTAAGTTATAATCTGTCCGGGACAACAAATGGCCAATTATAAAAATTTTACCCTTAAACAAAACGTAGCCTCGTCAGAAAAAACAATATTATTAAGAAAATTTGGATTGTTGTTATTCGCTCCATCATAAATTCACAAAATTCAACACGTCGATCGTAGTTATCTTCGGATAATTCTTGCAATAAAGTCGGTTTGTACGGATGTAATTTTTCTGAATGTAATATTTTCTGTATTGAACCTTTACTTACGGCATGATTTAAACTTAACTGACGAGTTGAAATGTTTGGATTTTCTTCGATTTCTATTAAAACATCGAGCTTTTTATCTTCATTTGTTGCAGACCTCTGCGGACCAGTCTTCACCAGATCTTTAACATTGCCAGTTTCCCTAAACCTTTTCAAGGTTTTGCTAACTACTGACTGGGTGATTGGTTCTCGATGTGGATAACGCTCATTAAAAATTTCACATACTTCTAATTGTGTTCGTTTGCGATCCCCATAACCGACCAAAATTGAAATTTCTATACGTTCAGTTTCTGTTAAATGAAATTTTTATTTTTCCATGTACCAACAACTTAATTAAATAAACAAACTTCTGTCACAATAAAAGCCTACAATCAATTGTTAAGACAAATGAAAGAGATCTCGGATATCTAGATTCATGTTATTGGTGAAATTAACTTAATAAACATTTTTTACGTTTTTTTCAAAAATTTTCTGATATAAGGGTACTAAGATTTAGGTCATCGAAAAGAGAAAAAAAATCTCTATCAAATGAGCCTAATGAAAGGGTACATTTCTATTTAAAAAAATTAAAGTGTTATTCATTAGTCATTTGTTTTCTGAAATAAAAACAATTGAATGCTATCTTATTATGGAAAATAAAATGTTAAACAACTTTTATATAACAAATTTTTTTATAAAGTCGATATTTACCGAGATATATACTATATTCCATACATAATGGACACCCTGTATATAGTATAGTTGAGGTTAATATTAAACATTCATTGCCTACGAAAGATTTAATTGCTAATTTAGACTTTTTGAGCCCAGAACGGACAGTTAAATAAACATTGTCCAATAGCAAGTTTTAATAAAATCCATTAAATTATTTATTTATTTCAGAGAATTAAATTAATAAACTATACGGGCAAAAATTTTAATTTAACTAATTAAATTAGTCTTTGTTTGAGCAAATGAGTTCAATTAATTACTAAAGAAGTTATAAGAAAGAAGGTCTTTTTAAATATTCTCTTAGAGCTGATTTAAAATAAAGTCGAGAGTTAGACCAATTGGTTTTTAGATTAATTATATTTTATTGCAATAATGATAGACCTTGAGAAAAATAAATTCTGCATTTGTTGTGCAGTTCTACGTTGAAATCTTCAAGCTATATTTAAATTGGAGATCTTAATAATGTTAGTAATAGTAGTTATTGCTTCTTATTATACTTTTATTGGAAATAACAATACTTGTATGGCTAGTGTAATCCTTTAATTTTTATTTTTAATTTTTGCTGTTAGTTACTCTTTTAATTACACAAAACATACTTTTCAAAATTTCCTTCTACAACAATTAATAAATTGGAAATTAGACCAGTAACTGTATTTTTGAATTTCGATTAGACATTCTTATATTCTGACTGGTGTAAAAGTCACAAAAACGGTGAATATGGGTAGAAAACCAAGTTCATGGAATTCTTAAATTACCTGTCAGGTGTCATTAGCATGACTACTGTCGAATGCAAATATTCTGACCCCTGAGTTTGAAAGCGCATAGCAACAAAACTAATCGCTCAAATTAATTCAAACCGTTACATAGATAATTTATTTCTGTATAAAATAGTAAATTTTTAAAAGTATCTGATTTTAGGTTTTTGAATTTTCACGAATTTTATGTTACAAAAAGTCGTTTTTTAGGAGTTATGACGTAAAACGTGTCTTTGATAATTAATATTTCAATAACTACTCGACAGAATTGAATGCAATGTTATATGCAAGTAGCTAATAGTGTTTTATGTATGTGGTAATCTTTATAAATTTATATCTGTATTATTTCTTAAGTTATTATATAAGATAGAGGGTAATGCATTGCGGTGTTTTTTACAAAAAAAAATAGTATTTTTAAATACAACAACAAATACGTCAAGGAATTTTGAAAATATTCAGGAATTAATTAATAAATAATTGAGTGTGCCTGCTGTGTCTTTCGTTAACTTGCATTGGGTACTTTTGGGGAAAGTGATTAGAGGATTAAGTAATTCAAGTGATTTTAGAGAACCATTTATGATTCTTTCTAGATTCCTTTGTAAAATTACTATCCGGAATTCCCGAGGATAGAAAAATTACCAAGACTCAGAAACCCTAATTATAACACATGCGAAAGAGGTTATCTAATAGTTTTAATGGAAACATTCCGTGTTTTTATTTTAACCACTTAGGAATCGCACATTAAAGCAAAATGCAAGTAATCTTTTCACATAAACATTATCTTACATCTGCTAAACTCTTGTCTCTCTTTTTATGACACAAGATTCTAATTTGTTATATTGTCATTATATTGATTCTTTCAGCTCTAATATAAGTGAGAATTTAATTTTAATTATCGTTATTGAACTACCTATAAAACAGTTCAGACATTGGTAAAGAACTGTATTTTGGCGAGTATTGTTAGTTGAGATAAAAGCGATGCGTCGGTTTCTCGACTTTTACACTACAGTCACAGCCAAATTCTTAGAAATGTCTGGGACTGGGTTGCCGGAAGTATTCGTAATGCCGACAACAAACTGCTCTAGAGAGCGTTCATTTTCAGCCCTCAAAATGGTAAAAAATTATCTTAGATCCTCTCTTGGTCAAGACAAATTAAATGCCCTATCAATTTTATGCATAGAATAAATGTATAGATACGTTTACCATTACGCAAAAAATAATTGCAGAAATTAAATTGGGTTTAAATTTTATGCAAATGGTGCATTTTCTTTTGTTAAGTTTGTCAAATTTATGAGAAATTTGTAATAAACAAACTAAATATAAATAAAACACAAAATAGTTGTTGACTTTGATACCGACTTTTATTCATCTAAAGTCTGGTCGCATTAGCTATTCGAAAAGCGTAAACAAACCAAAGGCAACGCTATTGCTGGTGCGCTTAATGACTGAAGACATTTAGTTAACCACGAAAATGGGGATAAATGACCAGTACTAATGTTTATCTTACACGGTGCAGTTGCATTTGTTTATATTGTGCAAGTTTTGTGACTCTGAAGATTAAAAAAAATGGCCGAAAACATCGAAAATGCTTCTTTAAAAAGAAAAAGATTTTAAAGGAAAAAATAAAGCTCGTAGATGCAGGAATGGCATGTTGACCGGAAAGAGATTGTTCTCTAGAGCCGAAACTGTTTAAGGACCATTAAGAAATATCGCGAAGAAAGGCTATCGATATTCCTTGCTGATGAAAAACTTGGGTTAACGCTGCTGAGGATTGTTTTTTTTTTGTTATAACAGTTGTATAGATATTTTGCAAAAAAAAAACTTGATAATAATAGCTATTTTGGCCCTGAAACTTTATTTATTATAGTGGGCGTCTACGTCGCAAAAATGTCCTTTTTAGGACAAACACCTCTTTTAAACCCGGCTTTGTTATTGATAATGTTACGTAACGAGTCTAATTTAATTGTGGTGTTAAACATTTTCAGCGTCGTTTTGGATTTCGAGCGTTGGAACGTATACTCTAAGCGCTATCGCATCATTAGGTGAATGTAGCTTTGAGCGGTCACCTAACCACTGTTTCTTTACGCTTTCCGAATAGCAAACGCAACCGAAGTTTAATGATACATCATCAGAAGGCGCCAGCCGTAGAAGAGCTTCAGGGCATTTAGGAGATTAATCCGGGTCTGAGTGTGTCGTGATAATACGTAGCTTCTCGAGACGTATAAATTAGCGAAATAGCCAAGAACAATACCAACAATTTAAGGCTGTAAAAGAGATGTGGACAATCGGTAATACTAGTTAATAATTTACAAATATACCAAAGTTGGAGTGTGGCTTCAAAAGCTAACGAAACTAAAGTAGCTCTTAATTAGCTTAAATTTAAATAGAATTTGCGTCTTCAAAGGCTAGTTTAAATTAATTACTAGTATAGTTTTAGATAAAGTGGAAGACACATGAACAGAAAGATGATTTTCAATAAAATAGCAATTACCTACACAAAAGATTTTACCAAAGGTTTTATCAGAATTAGAAACTAATGACTTTCACAAGCACATGTCGAGATGAAAGGTGTTAAATAATACAAAATATCAATAACAACGCTTGCAACGAGCAAATGAAATAATAATTGAAAAGCGACCATAAGCTGAAAGAGTTCAAGTTCAAGAGTCTTTGTAATTAAATTAAAAAATATCGGCTTAGAGATTTAAATAGGAATCTTATTGTGATTAAATTATACCAAGTCAACATTTTCCTGTAGGAAAGGTTTATGTTGCGCACATTTTGTTGCTTCTTGTTTATCTTCAGAGACATACTGACTGAGATAATACATAGTTAACGTATTGCTGATATAGGTTAATGAGGGAATCCGTTCTGTGTTATAGAATTGCAAATTCAAACCTTCATGTAATATAGATAAGCTTTTTATAGGGAAACTGTCAACATTCACGTTTTATTAATATTATACCCCTACAATACCCTAGGAGAAATTTCAGCATTAGTTTCTTAACCCTACATCTTCTTGGTGTAAATAGTAATGAAATTAAATTTCCCTTTTGTTAGTGTTCATATTAAATTAAAAAGTTCTCCTTTCAAGTAAATACTCTCATTTCTACATCAAAAACATCCCAAAAAGTAATATCTTTGATCCCGAAATTATAAGCGGCCAAAAACAGTTCAGATTAAAATATGAAAACTGTCAGGGCGAACTTATTTACGATTTTGCTCTTTCTCCCCTGGTGAAAATTTAGGCACAAATTTCTACGTTAACCTCGAGAGAATTGCTTAAACTAGTAGTTGGCTTTCGTGTTTGTTCTATAAGGAATTATTAAAATGGTAAATCGATGTGTATACAGGGAGCTTGTTTACCCGATTTGTTATTTAACGAGTTCCCAGTGTGCTTCTGCTATAAATCTGTTCGAGATACAACTCTATAATCTCTCGACG
The DNA here is from genome assembly GCA_929113105.1 of Agrypnus murinus. Classification (NCBI taxonomy): domain Eukaryota; kingdom Metazoa; phylum Arthropoda; class Insecta; order Coleoptera; family Elateridae; genus Agrypnus; species Agrypnus murinus. The sequence continues at coordinate 5,944,654 of OV816028.1, read as the reverse complement.
ATGATGTGAATCTAATTTTATACAATATGCCTATATCAAAAGCGCAATTTTCCCTGAAATAAGAGATCATTAAAAATTATCTCTTCGTTTTAACTTTTTTATTATACAATTTGTTCGCATCAAAGGAGAGAACAATATCAAGAAACCAACCCTTGAGACTTTATAAAGATGAGCTTTTTTGTGGTTGGTTTTGACAATGTTACACGAGATGTTCTCAGGGAAAAAATACAAACTGAAGGAAAACTGAAAACCTTCCAACAACATTACTATTTCAGGGTATTCCCTGCGGACGGGTTTTGTGCTTTAAATATTTTATTTTATAGCCCTTTGTCTTCGCACTGCGCGCCAAATAAAAGATGTATTACAAAAAATTATTTTTCACATACCTTGGCTACACAACGACTTATTGATTTTAGATGTAGCATTGTTCATGTACATATCTGCTTTTAGTATTAAGGGAGATCGTGATGGACTTCCATTTCTCTGCAATTACTTTAATCAAGGATACCTTTGAGAAGCTTTAGCTGTGTTAATTTAAATAACGTCGAAGCAGAATAATTTGCACTCAATTAGCGTGATAATAATTGAGTGTACATAATTCAGTTCCTAATCTTGTAGAAAGAATACAATCTTATTATGGTATTTATCTTTGACAGTTATATTTTGGTATTATTACTTGGTTGGTTCTCGCTTCGTGCAGTATTAGTAGTCATCGGTCGAAGTAAGATGAAAACAAACTATTGTAGGTTTAGGAACTTGCGTTCAATTTGACATGTATTAACGATCACTGGTTTTTATATACCACTAACTAAGAGGCCAAGGGCGATTAGATTCTTGGCAAGGGAGCAGGTGCAGCACCGGAAGGATATTACTATTGGTAGGATGACAACACTATCTTGCCTCTATTGTAGCCTGATCTCTTGAGCTGGGTCGGTATACTTCAAACACTTCTTCTGGACACAAGTCTCCTGGGTGTTATTGAAATTTGTGCCAGCGATATTTATTACAAATGCCTTCCTCTGGATTTTATGGACCAAGACGATATCTGGATGGTTCTATTTCAGTACTGTCCTTTCCCAATAAAACGGTGTGTACTGGTAATAAGAACTGGTGTATTATGTCTGAAATTATTTAATAGTCTTGGGAGATAACACTTTAAGGTAATAATACATGTTTTATTCTAGGGACCCACTTAAAATTAAAGGCTGGACTCGAAAAATATTCAATTAAAATTAGTTTTTGCTTATTTACTATTGGTTAATGGTGATCTCCTGATAAACATTAACATTTTTATTTCTTCCTTTATCCCATAAGTTCTGGGGTGGTTTGTTTTTTGTAATATTTCGTCCTGGAACAAACAATCCTAACAGGAGACGAACACGCCAGAATTCGCTAGAATTCGTGACTCGGTGTTTGTACCACGTTGAAGGTGCAAAATTGGTTAATACTGGAAGAATTATTAAAATTGGTCCGAGGTGTGTTTGTTAAGTTTAAACAAATTAAGTGAAGATTCCGTTAGAATTTATTATACTTAAAATTAAAATTTGTAAATGTATCCTGTGGTGGTTGGCAAAGAAATTAGACAAACTCATGCCGTACTATCGGAAGGGTATTAATCTAAATTCAGTCGTTATAAGTGTTTTTTAAGTTTAAAAAGTGGTTGGATTCGAACAATTTCAAGTAAGCACCGATTTCCTAAAAGTTTCTTAACATATCGAGTTAAAACTTTTCTACTTCAGTTTTGTTGTGGTCGTTAAATTCGCCAAATTAAATTCTAGGTGTTAAATTTAAACAATTTTAATAAAGTGCCAAATTTGATAAATCCACTTGCCGTATATTTTAATTGTAAAGGGCTTTACAATTAATTCTGTTCTGTTTTTTATACTACAAAATAGTGATGTAAATGACTTTCCTGGTTTGGATAACGACAAATACAAAGCAAAATTATAGCATAAATATTTCAACGATTAGTAATGCAAGAATACCCCATTGAAGGCTTTGAATTTGGTCACCTACGTACGTATTTTAGGTGACCGAACGAAGTTCCTATTTAAGCTGTTTAAATACATAAAAGGTAATATTTAGTACATATCAGCTGAGTTTTTCTTTCTCAATAGAACTTATTAAAACTGTTTTACAACAACAAACTAATATTGTTTACAAATTTTGCAAATGTATTGAGATAATATCGTATCATCAGTTTGAAAATTTAACTATTTAATAACACAAAGAATATTTAAAGGCTACGATATGTTTCGGAAGCATCCAAATAATCAAATTATGTTTATCTAAAGTATGCATGCAATAAAAAGAACAACAGACATGCGCAACTAACAACTGCAACTGACAATAAGCAACAGGCAATATTATTTTGACCACCTCTCACACTGAAACAACGGATTCTTTTTAGTTTGTGCCGCAATCTCGAACTGATTTAACTATTTAGTAAGAAATTAGAATTTATTAACAGATTACTTAAAAACAATATAAGTCGTAACTGAACTTATTAAGTGCTAGATGAAGAATAATCCAATTGTGTAAGCCTTACACGCAAAGATTTCTAACAACTTCCAATAACAATAATATTTAGACCGCCTTTAATTACATCACCCACTGATCTTATAACCTTGACTTATATTTCGACCAAAATCATAAACTAATAATTCCAGTAAAACATAAAAAATGATTAGTAATCGTGAATAGTTCTAAAACTTACCACAGTAGAAAGTAAGAGAAATGAATGTTCGATTCACACGTCTCAAATTAAACATTTTATATTTATTTAAATTAAAAATATAAACATAAAAAATATAAAACCTAAATAGTGTTGACTAATCTACACAGCGAAAGCTTCAATATAAAAAAGAATGACGTAAATCGGCCTGGTGGAACTCTCGAACGAACTGGAACAAAAATAAGCCCTGTGTTTTAATATATAGATTAAAAAAATACAAGAAAATTCCACTCTCTATTTATAATAATAATAATAATGCAAATATTGCTGTATATTGACACGATAATATCGGTTTTCGATATGCAGCGCATATCACCGGCAACAAATATTAACGCGACAGGCAACGTTTTTGTAGAAACGATAACAAGTTGTTCCAATGTGAGACTTCTGACTAAATTCAATGTAAACAACCCGATGGCGACAATATTGTGTGTTGCCAATTGCTTATTGCTTCAGTGTGAGAGCCGCCTTAGGCTACAATGGACTTACTGATCTCCATATCTGCTTATAGTCATGTTTTTTGAATGAAGATATGGACAGAGTTGATGTTTATTGATTTTTGACAATTTTGATATTAATATGATGTTTTTCACCATTGTTTCGATTCAGTCACCTGAAGTAGTGTATACTAGACGAGTATAGTTGTAGTTTTGATCAATTTATGTTTTTATAGTCTAGGACTTGCATTAGCATCATTTGGTCATAAACCGTAGTGATCAGATTTTTAAGTTAAGTTTTTCTTTAGTATTTAGTTATAATTTTTGTGAACTCCATATGATTAGGTTGCCTAGAGTAACAATGTAAATATTCCATGTACGGAGATAGCTGGAGATTTGTGTATCTTCAATGTAATTAACTTTTAATGAGATTTGTGACAGCTGATCGTTTTCGTTGACTTTCTCTGTAAATATGAATTTTGGACCATAAGTGTCTGTTTGTCTGACCATAATGTTGTTTTGGTTGTCTTTTTACCAGCTATCTTTTCATCTATTTAGAATTAAGATTAGCCTTAATTATTAAAACGTTTTATTTTGTGACGTCATGATTTTGGCGCTGTTCAAGATTTTCTTGTTTTTTAGATTATTTTTGGCTAAACATATAAAAGGGCCTTTGAAAAAGAACAAAGTCAGTCGATAAAAGCCAAAGGGTAAACCCACGTCGGCTCCAGAAGCAGATTCTGTAAAATAAAGTTGGGTTAGATTGATCAGATGCTTTTCTAACCAAATAAACGTCAATCATAATCAGGAATGACACTTTATATTAATTGGAATAAAGAAGAATTGTCTTCATTTTTGAACATAATCACATGATTTGTGATTGAATCATTTTATTTAAATTGGAAAAATCAACATTTTCGTCATCGACCGAAAATCTGTTTGGATTATCGACAACAGCTGAGTGTAGATCAGTGTTTGTGGTTACCGGCTGTGTATAGCGGGAAAGTTTGAAAAAAGTGTAGCACCACCTATTTCGGATTTTTACCGATATAAAAGTAAGTCGGTTTTAAATTTCGTTTTCTGATCAGAAACCTTGACAAAAGAATCTTTATTAAACAATTTTCATAAGTTAATCTGGTTGTAAACTTTTAAAAAGTTTAAGGTCTTTATTTATTACTTATGTGGGATGCAAGTATCCATTCATATTTTAATACAGAGTTTAAATTTATTTCTCGCCAAGAAGCAGAATTCCAGGTGTGGTTTGTAGTAAGTTTTTCTTTCCATCTCATAATTTGTTGTTGCCCGAACGTGGGGGTATCTTATAAAATCTAATTTAATTAACTATATATGTATTTAATACATCACCAATTATCAATTTCGTCAGCTAATGACTAATAAAACATTTGTGAAACATCGTATTGTTGTCGGTAATAGTTGAAACACTTGTAATAAATTTTCTTTGTATTATATGAATTTAATTACACAATTACTCGATTTAATTCTTTCCAGATTAAGAGTAGATTAAAATGTAACATCATCTAAGTTACGATAATTTACATACAAGTTGGCGACGTTCAACAAATTTTTTTATTGAGATGATTTTTATTGTCTTAAATCTAAAACCACCTACCTACCTATCACACAAGGGATAATTAACCGGTATTCAGGAGATTAAAGTATTTTCTATCCCAAGAAATACAATTACCAGAATAATCAACTACTTTCAACACAGGGCTGTCTCGTTATGTTCTTTTAGGAAGTTTATTTATTTGCAGATATTTTAAGAGTAAATAACGATACATTTTACTATGATTTACTTATTAGTTATTACTGAAGCCGTTTCCTTTATAGAAAGGATCATCTTTTTAAGTTTTGTAAACATTTAAACAAATGTTTGCTAATAGAATATAATTTTCCTTCATACTAGATAGCCGCTCAATAACATTCAACTTTCAAATTATCTTAATATGTAGGTTGCGTAGTTTTACGAAGAAATAAAAGTAGTAATTAAGATGTTTATTTGGTAAAAGATATTAATTAATGGAACTCAACCACTATCTTATAATCTCACTCAATTGTAATATTATGTAGATGAATATTTATTCCTACAAAGGTTCAGTCACTAATTTTCCATTTATTTATAATTTCAAATGGAAATCATTCATTTCGTTGTGTTTTAAATAAATCTAGTTTTTCGTTGTGATTATAGCTACATAAAACACATTTGATGTTATGTTACAAAGAATTCATTGAAATTGTGATTTAGTATTGATTACTTATTTTTATTTACAAATAAATCACAAATCTTTGCTTGTTTTGCAATGTACCACTTCCAGAAAATCAAGCTGTTAAAGATAGAGGGTATACTAACTCGAACATAAGGGAGATTAGCCTATTTGTGTTGTTTATTATTAGTATTTAGTTTTCAAACTAAAAAAGTTAGTGAAGGTTACGATATAGCTGGTGAAACTCTGCCCTAATGAAATAATAAAGTATTAAATGATTGTAATAATTCTATTTCTTTCTGTGATCTCATCAGTCATCGCTCATTCCCAATACACAAACTAAAATTACAAACAAAATGAAATATGATACCGTCAATGCGTATAATTGCCCAAATACTGTTTTTATACCTACTCTTTGGTAAACAACATATTTTATCTTATATGTGAAGTAGGTGGTGACACGTTCCACTAGTCTCCAGAAAAGTGCATTTTTTGGGACTATCTGTATTTCACTCATGTTACATATAACATATCATGGTGACCTGGTCACGTTGATCATGTCAGAGCGACCAAAACGCAAGCGTCGCATTCAAAAACGATGAGAAGCGTTTATTTCGCGGCTTGGCTAGTCACTAGTGTGGCCTCTTGCATCGGAGCCCCATGCTAACACACCGTTGCGAACTAGGAGCGGCAACCAAGTTGCAAGCTTGTCCGCGACCTAATTATTTACGATGAAAAAATGGGTCGGCAGCAGCAGTGCGAAACATGAAGAGAACACGACTCGATCTCAGGAATCGGATTCGATTCAATTGTAGGGGGGGCACTATGCAATCAGTGAAGCGATGAACAATTTGATGCAAGCAGTGTTTGTTTTGTTAAGATACCACAAAACGTTTATGATAAATTTGAAGAGCATTAATATTCCCAGAAGAGCAGTTAAGAACCACTAGTGTAGATGTTGCCTAAAACTTTGAACACAAAAGGGCATTACGTGGAATTCATTACTATATATGTTTTTGCCTTAATTTTGCCTGTACATATCTTAAGGACATATTTTGAGATACGTACGTTATAAATCTCTATTCTCTAATATACAACTCGGCGTGGCATCGCTGCAGGTCACTTAGTTCGCAATATGTATGTAGTTAGATTGTAGCTACACCGAACGGTATAAGAAATATCCGTTCTTTGCCTTCTGCAAACGCATGGAGTATTGACTATTACGTTTATTCCAAAACCATGTGATGAATCAAAAGACAAGTCAAATGTAGACGATGGAGAAGATAAAATATAATTCGTCTACATTCTATGTACATAAACAATAGCATAATATTATATATACTACGAAAAAATACTTTACAATATTTAGAGATACTACTTATTTGTAAAATAAGTATAAATTTAATAAAATTACTTTCAAATAACGACTGTTTGTTTGATGCCTATAAATTTCTCAGACTTCCTCGTTGGAATTAAATTCTAACCTAACAGGCCTGTTGTTTATAAATTTGTTTCGTCGTATAGTATCCATATTACAACCATTCCAACTTATTCCATATAAAAACTAAATGTAAACGAGAGTTTATATATATTCAACCATTTTAAATCTTAAAGAAATTCATACAAATTTGAGCGGTATAATATTCCATACAGGACCCGCTAAAATACTCACACTGAATCTGCTCTGCCTGTTTCAGCCAGTTTAATTGGCAATTGGAAATAGCTCGAATTCGGTGTAACGAAAACCTGTATGGAGTCATCGAGGTGTCTGAAAACTATCCGTCTAATAATAAAAGATATACTTAATTCTTAACAATAAAGGGGTCCTATCTAGATTTTGGCAGGGAGTTGGTACAATTTGTACTTAAGCCACTGAATAAATAATATGATTTATTTAATAAATAAAGCAATTTTTTTAATAAGTCTAGATCAACTTTTCCAATTACAAATGCTTTTTACTAGAATAGGACCCGAAGTGGAGGGCCCTACGGGAATGTTTCCGATTGCCCGGTGGCAAGGCCGTATTCAAGGGAGGGGGTTTAGAGGGTCAAGGGGGGAATTATTTTTCTATTCTGCTTCCCCCCGAAAATAAATTCCCCCAGAACCTCCCGGAAATAAAATATTGGCTACGGCCCTGCTCGATGGTACAGTCTGACCCTGGAACTAAGTAAAACTATTACTAAGCAAACTAAGCACTAAATTAACTGAACTCCAAAGAATTAATACATGCTTAAACATAATTTAAGGAAACCTTAGCAGCTGAACATGTTTCACAAGTACCCGTCCAGAAGAAAAGAACAGAAAATGAGAAATCTTGAAATAATACTTTTTTAAGAAAATTGATAGAATTGATGAAAAACCTAAAACTAATCCAAAGCAAATATGATTACTCTCTATACACATTGCTACAATATTGTGGATAAAAACAATACAACAGGCTGCGACGGTGGCAATAATGACGATACGCACAAAATATAACCCACATACCTTTGTTTTTAAAATATATGATTGCTCCGGCTAATTAAGATTTGTTGCGAAGTATCAAACTATTCACAAAATTGAGTCTCTCAAGCGGGTCGTTTCAATAGGGCACTAAATAATTATATAGATCTAGGAACAGTAGTAATATGCAACAAATATAAAACATTTCTCTAATTTAAAATGACACAAATTTATTTAATTAAGAACACAAACTTAAAATAAAAGAAAATAAACTTTGGATACCGTAAACTTTGAAATATAATGCTTTTTATTTGAGGAGTAATATTTCTGTCATCAACAGAATTGTTAATTAATAAAATTAAATAAACTAAATTTAAATACCTCACTTTTAAAATATTCAAGTATTTGGTGCTAACAGTTTGCCAACTGTATCGTTATAAATTATCAATTCTCTGCTTCCATATGGTTGTACAATAAAATTAAAGAAGAAGGTCAAACACTTCCTTTTAATTATATCCAAATAAAGGACTTTAAGAGATCGCAATGAAAATCCAGCTGCTTGTTTAAATTGTGGTAAGTCCATAAATTTGAATGATTATATTTCAAATTTCGTTCCAACATCCAAACGTAACGAAGATTGATACTTCAATTATTAAATAAAAAAATCCAATTTCTTTTTAAAAAGTCAGATAACAAAAATTTAATGCACTTGTTATTATTGTAATTAATTGATGTTATTATTAAAAACACTTGTATTCACTGAACTTTGATGAATAATAAATAATGAATAACAAAAATTATAACCTAACAATTATGGCATGATATTTGTTTACATTTCTTTTTAACTCACAATATAACCTGAAAATTGAATTTTTTGAACACAACAGGTGTGCACTGTTTCAAAGCTTATAAATGAAAGAGAATTTGTTACAAAAATGGAAGCTCTTTTATACCCTTTTTGCAAACAATTGAAAAACTACAGTAAATTTTGGTAAAAACAATTGAACTTTTACAAATGATTTATAACATAACGAAATTATTGTTTATAAATTTTAACTATTCTTTGAATTAATTAGATAAAATGGTATCTTAAAAAACTCCCTATCCATTGGTATATTGCACTCATGTACGCATTGCAAAATAAGGCCATCGTTGAATGTCACGTCATCGTTCTCATTTTTGCACAACTATTACATAACTAGAATTGATTTAATTACTTAAAATTACCTTTTTACACCTTCCTATCTTGACAAAATTAAACCTTATATACTAACAAGCATTATTTACATACTTTTAGATATCAACAAAATGAAAATTCAAGCTAAATACCTTATTTCTGTCTACAAGACATAATCGCACATACTTATATTTTATATTTTATTTCACTGATATCATCTGCAAAAAGCAGCCCCAACATTCAAGATAGTTTCAATTCAGTGCTAAAGAAACTACATCACAATCCTTCATCAAAACATTTACACGATAATTGTAAAAAAAGACAAATTAATATTATGAAAATCTCGTTAACTAGAAACATAATTCTTTCTTATAAAGATACTCAGGTAAGGCAGTAAATACTTGTATATATCTCCATTACAACTCGCCTTGTCTGTTTTAGGTTAAATCTTGCTTTAAATATGGCCTCAACTTAATTTAGATGCTTTATCAGGTCAACGTCTTATATCGTAAGCTGAACTAAAGAAAATTACTTAATTCTAAGGAAAGTCAACTTTACAAATATCCTTTTTCAAATTATTGTGTGCTAATATGCACTGAGAAAAAAATTCGTTGTACCAAACAAAAAAAAACTTTCATTTAACACTTTTCGAACTTTAAGTACGGCCAACTAGTTTAGTGCATTGAAGGAACATTATATAAGCATTAAGTTCTGTTGGTTCACATAATGCATGGAAACAATTAAAACAAGATATAGTTACTTTTGCATTGTAGAAAATAAAATAAAACTTTATATCAATGCATTCACCTGTGTTAAACCAACCGAACACGATGTAAATACAAAAACGCCTGGGTGTTGAATTAAATATTCCTAGTGTTGAATTAAGAAATTAAATTGTTGGATGATAGAGGGATGGGGATGTAAAGACAGTATCGAACAATATCCATAAAATGCAAAAAGTATATTACACATAAACATAAAAACAATCAGTTTAAAACTAGAATATCGCTCAACACTGTGAAGTTATTGCAAAAAATATACAGATACTACTAATAGAATGTTACTTTCGTTACGTTTATTAATATTACAGAATAAAGGGGAACTAAAAAATCCATTTAACATTTTTGTATCATCATTACAGAGGAAAAGTAATTAGAATTACTAGATTAATTACAAATAGTAGAAACTTGTGATGTTACCTGACAATTGTACACAAATGCAAAACACATACAACTATTATACGATACACCACATTGCACGTAACTATCTACTCACAGACGCCATCAAAATCAGCACTAATTCAGCAAAAATTCATTCTTCTCAATTTTTCGTTCGGTTTAATAAACATAAATTTTAACAGTAGTAACTATAAGGGTTCAAATAACATACATCGATGTTAAATCAACTCCTTAATTTTGTCGATTCTATTCACTCTGTCTTAACTCTGTTTAAACTTTTTATATTTTGCACTAACATGTTTTAGTTTTTAACTGTACGCATTTAATATATGACTACAAATAGATCATTTCATTTCTTCAACATGTTAGTGTCTTTTAAAGCTAAAGATCTATTAATGTTTGATTCAAGGCAAATAAACTTTCAGTTCAAACAATTTAAACACATTCCTTGAGCGCAGTGATTGTCCATGTCCATACAACAAATATCTTTGCATGGTCTTTGATTAAAGCTTAAAATTACTTGAGCCAAGCGAAATTAGTGTAACAAATAATATAGGTTGACGGAACCACCGCCAATTTCTTAAAATAAAGAAATATCTTATTGTCTGAAACCGAAATTTGTCAACCCAATCAAAACTAATTCAACATATGGAAATCTGTTGTTTTAACAAAACCTTTTTTCTCAGTGTCTATGTTAACTATAAATAAACCCTTTTGCAGTTTGTTAAAAGATAAATTACTCAAAATAATAATTTTGAAAGTGTGGTTAGGCAACCCATCGAACGTGTCGTTTGAGAATTCCTATCAGTGGGTGCATTCTCTATATTGTATGCCAAATAACATGACAATATGTACATTAGCCTGTAGATGTACTTATATTATGTATCTGTTTTCAAAGCGGTTTGTAATATTAATAGTATATATTGTTTGATTCGAATATAAATCAAATTAATTAAATGTAAAATCTTTCTACTTTGGCGACCACTTTACAAACTTTCAATTCCTTTAAACTTTAAATTAATACGAAGCAAACATCTGTTAACATATTTATCCAGCGAAATCTCAACTCGAATATTTAATTTCGCCATAGTCGTTCCTCTCCTGTAATCAACAAAAACCATTTATGTACATCTCTCATACATCTCTATGCATATAAAGTATTTCAATTAATATAAATGATACTCATTAATACCTTTTCATCTTTTTCCAGTCGACAGTACTTTTGAATACGACGCAGTCAGGGCATACTTGAAAGAGTTAGACATCACGAGCAACGTGTGGATCGGCTTGTCAAAGAGCAGTGAAAAGCCTCATTTTACTTGGACGTAAGTATTACTACCTACAATGTTATTAATTTCCTAATAAAATCTGCTGGAACAAAGTTAAAGTTAAGAGGGCGTTATTATATCAACGGGCTGGAAAAGGATCGTTTGTGTCTTATACTTTGTAGGCATCCACGTGAACTCCAAGTGATTACAAGAAATTTCTTATTTAAATTGGAAGTTGAAGAGTAGCTTAATTAATTTCTTAATTGCGTTCTTTCTTTACGAGTTTACGCTCTAGGAATTCTTGAATTTCTTGAGCATCTACGCTTTTAACGAAATTTATTTGCTTTACTTGCTCATTGTTTTTCAACTGAAATAAATCAGTGAGAGGTAGATTTATTTTTGTGTACACCTTTTTATTTTTTTTCCTTTTACCTAATTTGTCTACGTTGCATTTTTCTCAAAATCAAATAGATCCTTAGAAACGTTTCTGAAAGAGGAAACACAAGATAAAAAGTAGCAACATTAAAACGTTCAGCAGGAAGTTTTAACTTTCTGTCAACAATAAAAAGTAGTACATCCACCCAAACACACATATATAAGTTCGCGCCTGTTTCCAGGGACTTCCGACCTCTAAGTAATGATGGGCACTGGCAGGAAGCCATTCCCGTAGGAAGTAGCCCTCTTTGTGCCGCTACGGACCCAGCTGCTGATTTCCGGTGGCACTCACTTCAGTGTGGAGGCCCCGAGGTGGCGTCCTTCATTTGCGAATTACCAGGTATATATAGACAAATTTCTTTTTAATGATTCTGCTCCATTCAGGAGAAAATCGATAGGGAAAGGTCAGACCCGAAAACCTATAAATTATTTTTTACAACACAGACCCTATTAGGGTCCAAAAGAAAAAACATCGTGAAAATCTAATAAAATTAATGTAACGAAAGGGACCCGTTCGTCCATTAACTGTTTTGCTGGGATATTAAAATTTAAATAAATTAGGGAAAACTGTGTTAAAAGTTGTATAGAATAATTTATTGATAACGGTAGCTATACACGAGGATATAAAATGTTTATATGTGATGTTTTTGTTTGCCCTTTTGAACCGGATAAAGGTATTATGCTAAACTTTTTCTGAAGTACTTTGAGCTAGTTCGATAATATTGGTTAATGGCTGATAGAATTGAAAAAGAAACAGGGAAACGATAATTCTTAAGGCTGTCTGGATATAATTTGTCGATTACAAATTATCATAGGTATTAGTTTCTTAGTAGGTCACTTCTATTTTAGTAAATTAAGGTTGAACGGCTTTTTCCGGTTTACAGCAGCGTAAAGAGCGGGCAATTTGAATATTAAGACTGCTACATCTTGTAAACTATTCCATGGAGGCAGAGTTTGAGGCATTTGGATCATCGCCTGGATTGACATCTTTCATGAAAATGAATTTTCGACAAAAAAATAAAAGACGATCGCTTTTTCGATAATGATTTATTGGTACTGATTGAAAATGCACCAAAATTGTTGAGAACGCGACAGAGACTTGAAATTACCCAAGCAGCATTACTAAATTTATGACTTTATAGGTTTAATTACTTCAGTTCGGAATATTTTAGTGATTGTGTAGTTGTTTATACTATTTATTGGAACTATGTAGTTCCATTACTTCTGAGTAACTTTTAAAGTATGTGGAACGGTATTGCCAATTAGTATAGTTACTTTAAGGTCGTTGTAACTTCAAAGTGGTCTTATGAGTGGAACGGTAACTTGCTCGAAGCTACTTTAAAGATTTTAAAACTTTAAAGCAGTACTGAAAGTTCCTGCCACCTGTCTAAAACTATTGCTTAACCCTTTAAAGTAACGGAACCTTACATCAGTATTGAAAGTAAAACTTACGTTTTTGCTATCCAGGAGAATCACTTTAAAGTGATTTTTCGTAAACTACTCCATCTCCATATTTATTTGTAAAATGTTGAAGGCTATTAAACAATTTGCAATTTGTTATGATTGTTAATAGATGATACTATAAAACATTCAATAAAAATAACAAATTGGTGCTAAATGGTGCCTTAGGAATAATATAAAAATGGTTTATATCATGTGTATCAACTTGTAAGTATTTTTGTCATATTTTATTAAAAACATTTTTTATTAAAAAATATATTTAAAGAAGACGCGTTGTTATTTTTCGATCTTTCATCATCACATTTAACAGAAAAGTTGCAGTGGTTTATAATTTTGATATACTGAAATGACTAAATAAGTAATCCATTTTGTGACACGATCGCAGCATTAGTATAGAAAATGATAGAATATTTCTTAAGTTGCAAGAGTAAGAGAGAGCAACCCCGCGACACGATGTATCAAAGAGAAAAAAAGTTCCACGAAAGTGGCAATTACTACCCGCCGCCACGTTCGCGCTACGTAGCCCAAAAGTAGCTGGACAAGTTCCAGAGAGGTTACTGCAACGTATCTGCTATCCAAAAAGTGTTTCCCATTTTGGTTCCAGACACGTAATAAAACCGTAGCAATTACGTGCTTGTGACTAGTGGCAAAAACTTAATAGTTCCACCGGTAGTTGCTGGTACATAGCGATGACTAAAAATGCTGCTTGGGTATAGTTAGTAATGTAACTTTGGTATATCTTATCTATCGCTCCAGATTAGTTCATGTTTGAGTTCATTTATATTCTTATTTATTCTATACTTACAAAAGCATCGCTTGTTATCTAAAACGTTGTGAACAGATTTTTAAGTTAAGTTTTTTTAGTATGTAATTTAATTTGTGTAAACTTCATATGTTTGGGGTACCTTGTGTAACTATGTACATATTTCATATACAGGGATAGCTGGAGAGTGATGGGTTTTCAATGTAATTTAGTTTCTATGAGATCGGAACAGCTGATCGTTTTTTTTATTTTCTTTATTATTGTTTAATTTATACCATAAGTGTTGTATGTCATTTTAATTGTCTCTTTGCCATCTACCTTTCTGTCTTTTTAGAATGAAGATTAGCGTTAATTGTGATCATATGTTCGGATTAGTGACGTCATGATAAGTGTTGATGTTCTATTTTTTTGAAAAAAATTTGTTGTATTGTCAATTGTTTTGCGAAAAATAAAAAGGGTTTTGAGAATTTAACAGTCAGTCGATCAAAAGCTTTGGTTGAATTGACCGCGCTCGGCTCGTATCGAAATCCTAAAAATAAAGTTAGGTTATAAAGAATCATATGTTTTTCCGGTTGTAAATAAAAGTCAATCATATGGAATTGAATACTTAGATGTTTTATTAAATCGAAGAAGATTTATTTTCGTTTATCAATACAATTATTTGGAATTGTGTTCGAATATATATTATTTTAAAATCGAGAAAGATTTTAACATTGGAAAATTTTTATATCAATGTATATGGATTTGATTATCGACTGGTATGGGTTTTTAAGAACAGCTGATTGGATTGAACACTGTTTTACCGATCGTGCAACAGTTTAAACACTTTTAAGTGGATTAATTGACATTTGGTGTGTCAGTTCACATATACAAGATTGGCATATATAAGGATTGTTACCCATTGGGAACAATTTGTTTAAACAATTTTATTTCATTCTTGTACAAGTCAAGAGGTTCTTTATGAACAGAGTTTGTTGTTTTAACAACAATTTTGAATTTCATATTCCAATTGTAAGCAATTTATTTGGTTGAATTTACTTTATTTGATGCTAGTCTGTTTAAATGAATACGGCTGTAACCCCCATGTCAGGTTCACAACCACTATAATTTCATTTAAACAAACTAAAGATTTTCCTTTTACGACTTTTAAGGAACTTGTTTTTCCTTTTTGGTATTTTTTTAATTTTAATAAAAATAAAGATCTGTGGTTTTTTAATTTGTAAATGTGTTTATTTTTATTTTTTATTGGATGTGGATGCAAGTATAAAATTATTTATACAGAGTTTAAGGCTACTGCTTGCCCAGGTGCGGGATTCCAAGAGCAGTAGTAGTAAGTTTCTGTTTCCAGATACAGGTATTAATAAGATCAATAATTTGTTTATCTCTTGTTCAATCAAAACAAAACTGATTCAGTCTATTGAGTAAAAGAAAAGCTATTGGGTTGTTATATTTTCATTTTTAGTAATGCTAGCCAAAATCAAATAAGCATTTATTTATTTAAAAAATATCATCCCAATATACTGAATGATCTTTATTTATTTTTAGAAAAAGTATATGCTATCGTCGAATAGTAAGTTACTTAATATGCTAGTTATTTAATATATAATATATTAACCAATCAAGCGATGCAAGTAATGTAAACAAGTATTTCTGTAAAGTTTTATATTTTTTTAAATGTGAAATTAAGACTGTTGAATAATATGAAATTTATTTTTGTTTTATGCCCTCTTTACAAAAATAATTGATACTATAAAATTAAAATTAAAAATTTTATTTAAAAAATATTAATTACTACCACCGTATTCAGGTAGCGTGTGTTACAGGATTAAAAGAAAACAAGATTTGTAGCTATTTTTTGATTCTTGTATCCATAGCATTTATCCCTTCCTATTAAAACAACATTTAAAATAAGTTTTTTGGCAGTTTTTATTGTTATTAATATGTATTTATTATATTTATCATTTCTATTTATTATTTTTAATTTTCACCTAGATTATTTTTCGCATTTCAAATTTTTTATGATTAACTTTTATTTCTAAACTTCATACTCATAATAAACATTATGTCAGTCTTATAGTAAACATGTTCATCATAATAGTTCTTGTTATTTGGAATTTTATTATTTAAAATTTGATTTAAGCATAATTTATGTTGTTCCTTTTTTCTAATATTTCTGAAGATTCTCTTTGAGACACCGCTTTCCATAATTATCATTACTTATTTTTTCATGCAAATAATTTAAAACAAATTGTATTTATTATTTCAATTTATATTTGATTTCACAATTTTTAGTTAACAATTTACTGATGTCGAACACGTACTAGTCCTACTTTGATTACATGAATAAATTAAAAATATCTATATTAGTCTATTGTTTAAATATTCGTATTACCTAAATATTATTTAATTGTATCATTTACACAATTGAATCTCATTCGTAATGAAAGCCATCTCTTTCAAACTATTTAACTTTTGATATTAAAAAAGTTCTGTTTTCGTCCATTCGCCAAACTAGTAAGTAGATTACTTTAATGTTTTATTATTAAATACCGAAATAATTTTAATAATATTACTAATGTATGTAAATCATTATTTATCCACTGTATTACTTTTAGAGCATGCAGCCGCTTTTTATTATATTTATTTTAAAACTTTATACACAGTTTATTAACTGACAACAAAACTATTAACCAAATCAACAAAAGTAATCATGTAATATATGAAGATATTAATGGTATTTATGATAAGTTCTGAAAGCTTCAACATAATTGTACAATAAAGATATGGATTTCTAATTTGCGGAAAGCAATTCCATTTTATGCAGACATTACATTGTTTATTAAACATACACACAACAATAACTTTACATCCACTAAACTTTAATAACAATAAAGCCAGATTATCATCATAAATTTTCTTTATAATATAGCATCGTAGTTATTTCTCAAATTCACATCTTTCCTCTGGAAATATAGTAAATGACGTCTTTATTACAGATGGCCCCATGGAATAGTTGTCATTAACAAACTTAGCAATTTGCTTCAGCATGCCGTGTAATTTAGTTAGGGCAGCAAGACCTTCATTGAGCTAAGTGCTGTTAATCTAATTATGGACATCATATTATAAAAGCGTGTATCTAACTAGTACTACATTTAAAATATGCATACGCATACGCTCTAATAAACATACACGCACCCTAACTTGGATTAGTTAGTTAAAGTTTAAGTGGGTACTACTCTATCAATATTGATAATAACGTTAAGGAAATTAATGAAAAATTCAATTTTTTGTTAGTACATTATAAAATACAAAGAAAAATGCAGAACAGTGTAGACGAAGCATCGAATAGGGGTGAAGGGAATGATAATAACTATCTCGAATGCAGAGTTAAAAAACTACAGTTCAACGCAAAGCAAACTTGGTTGAATTTTCCTTGGCATATTTGAATCTACTTATTCAAGCGAACTGTTTAAATAAACGATTTTCGAGGAAAATGCACACGTTGCTTTACATTTTTAAGGTTAAACAGGATATTTTCAAATGCTTATACGTTTTTATAATTCCCGAGCTTTGTTTCCATTTCGATGCCGCAGTTTTATTGGATGTTGTGTTGGTTGTTTTCGTTAACTATTCCTATGTTATTTATTAGCAGAATGTTGTCGAATTTTTAAAATTTAACAAATTTAGTAACAGCTAGCGCGCTGCGATAGCATATATCTTGCAGGAACTAAGTTGCTAATACTATTAGGAATTAACTAAAGACCTCAAAGGGGTTTAATTAAAATCACGACATGGAGGTAAATAGGTTTGTACGTTCAACGTTCAAATAGGACAATGTTATAAAAACTGTTAGGAGGCAAGAAGTTAAGAAACAGGAAAATGCAGTAAAAAAAAGATTAAAACTTATAGCTTGAGAGAGCCCAGCATCCTAGGAGTAACTTTAGGTTTGTCTCATAACCAACACAGTTATGTATAAGTAGCTTATATGGGAAATCTGCTGTTATAGTTTAGGAAGCAAAAACATTATTTTTTAACGCTTGAGAATCGGCGGCGTCAATGGCTTATTAAAAAAGTGCGCATTCGATATACTGAAACGCTAGTTATTTTTCCGAAACAAAACAAAACAAAGTATTTGATACTTACTGTACAACTCAAGATTGCCTCGGCTTGAGATATCTACACAGCAAATTTAGGTTCAGGTCGCAGGTATTGCTTCCATAGTTCACTAATTATAAAAGAAAGGGATATAGGTTTAAAGACACAAGAAAATGCATATTGTTGAGCGCCATTTGTTTAGAAAAGTCCGGGAATTTTAGAAAAGTAATGACCTGATGCTCGCAAACAGAAATCGACATCAGCTCTATTAAATTTAATTCAAATATTAGTCATAATCAATTATGTCAAAGTTAGGTTGGATAAAAAATATTGAAAGACTTTCATAAATATGGTTCATATTATTCAGTTTAGTTAGGTTCAATAATAGATTTATTTATAAACAAAAATAAAAATAAGAAGTTTTCATTTACGACTTATGGATTATGGATTTAAATATAAAAAAATGATACCAACGCTAGAATTCTTAGTGACAGGAAATAATGTACATGCAAATAGCGGTCAAAGATATTCGATACATAAATAATGGTTCAACTTACATTAACATTAACAAAATAAAATCCATCAAGTCACAATGCCTTATTCAAATAGTTCAATCCGACTTCACTTTACAAAGCAATTGATATAATATAGCCTTTTCAATCACAAACAAACACTAATCACCAAACCCAACCGCTTGATGAAACTGAAGAAATCTGGAAATCACCTAAATTACTTACACCGCTTCTGAGTTTGAGCCAAGGAATTAAAGTTCACGATAACTGGCTTTCTTTAAAACTATTGGTTAATAATAATGTTCGTAAAAAAGGTTTTCCTTTTATTAAAGGTAGCAACACGCTTAAACGTGTCGTTTAAGAATTATTTAGTTTTAAAACTTCCGATTTTAAATTACATTAAAACGGAATCCTGTAAAAACTTGGTTTACGATAAGTTAAATTCGGTAAATATGATTGTTCGTTATAATAACTGTATTACTATCAAACAAAATCATTCAACAAGCTGAAATGTGGTCACAAGATATTAATTGCGCTTTGATTATAAATCGATAACTCGTACGGAAATAATTATTAGGTTTCAGTAAGAACGATTCTAAATTAATCACTTAAATTTCTGTATCTTTTACAACTTTTAAAGAACGGGAAACTGTATGGTTTGGTTAATTTATTAATCCGAAAAAGTCGACGATAAATTGAAGCAAGTGAGCTTCCAATACGACAACGGAACTAAACACACAAAACGGTAATAGTACAACTTAATTATACTCTTTAAAATGGTAACTTTGTTCTATATTGAAAACTATAATGTTAAAAACAAAAATGAACATAAACTTCGCCGGGGGCTTCTGTAAAGAGAGAGCCCCAGGAGAACGCGAGAAATTACTTTCCGCTCAACCCGTCTATTCTCTTGTTCACTGTATAAGATTCTATTGTAAACTGTTCTAAACTAAGAATATTACGGTGGTAGAATAAGTTTTAAAAAGGGTAACATTTTAAATAATCCAATAGAAATATAGCGGGATTCTCATTAGCCAATAAGGTATATTTACGTCATTTAATCTAGAATGTTTTCAACGAAACTTTTGGAGATTCCCTTTAGGATTTGCCTGCTAGAAATCCTGATGTTATTTGAAAGTGGCCGTCTAGACAAATTTATTCTAGAAAAATCTATTTGTCGGTGTTTTGTTTATTCGAGGATATTTCAACCCAATATGCTTTAAAGCTGTATATTCGAAAGTTCTATGCGTTTTAACCGTAAGTCAATCTTTATTAAGGATAATATTATATTTTAGCCCTTATAAGCACGGAAATAAAAACAATTTTTGTTCTGGAGCATTCTATTTCGACGAGAACAATCGCCGTGTCCATAGGAACATGAAAAATAAACTTTTAACACTGCAAAAGCGTTATTTTTAAAAGGAAATCTGCAGATTTTTCTAGAAACAAACTTTATTGATCTGGGAATGTTTCTTTTGAAAGTGACCTTTGATATTTTGTAGGACTTATTTCATGCAATATACCAACGTAATTTTAAATCAAGAAGAAATATACAATAATATGCAGGACCGCACTAAGGGTTTTTTTATCAATTATGCAAACAAAATGATTTTTAGTAAAGTTAAAAAACGTAACGTTACAATACCGGGCTGACAAAGGCTATCACAGGCCACCACGGACTGCAATATGTTTTTTATTCGATTGTACGTAAAATCATGGTTTAAGCTTAGAACATTTTGACGTAAAATTGATCTTTTCATCAAAAGAATGGGTTTTATTTGTTTTTGATTAGAGCCTTGGCCTATTTTTTGGACAATGGTTTAATAAACTGTTTAAGGTTTACAGGTATTATCTACATTTTAATTTTTTATCAAATATTAAATTAAAAAGTGCTTGCATTAATTAACTTTTTGTTTTAATTAGCTCCTCATCATTTAATTTATGTTTCTTGAGCATTAGAACCTGTACCTGTCAGGTGATTGCTGGTAAAGTAGGTAACGATACATGACGTAAATTGATAGATGGGGTAAAATGATCTAACTTCATGCAGTACGGTTAAATTAGAATGAAATTTTATCTTAGGTTTTTATAATCTTTTATAATTACAATATTATATTAAATAATTTAAAAATGATTTTTAAAAGTAAATGTAAACCAAAATACTTACTAACGACACATCGAAAGAACAAAGATTAAGACAGCTTTATAATATATTCATTTGCTTTTTTCATCTGTGGTAAAATACGCTTGTCAAATATCATTAGACGAAAGAAAAGAAACGAAACGAAAGAATAACTTGCTGGATATCTTTTAACAAAATAATAATAATAATAATAATAGGGCCGGCGGTGGACGAGTGGTGTTAGTGCATCACTCGTGTTCCAAGGGTCGTGGGTTCGAATCTCACTTGGGGCAGCGGGATTTTTCTAATTGGAAAATTCCGTCACCTCAACTATGGATGTGTGTATTCGTGTTGCATGTTAGATGGGGGGCAGATGACCTTAGATGTTGGTTCCCCTGTAGTGTAGGCGTCAAATAAAAAAAAATAATAATAATAATAATCACTGCTATCCATTGCCTGGCGAATCCGACCCCAGAAGTTATGCAGCTTATTGTAATTATTATGCAGGGCCATCGTGCGGCTGCAGCCGGCTTACATATAGTCTAGCACAAATTCGTGTTACAGCTAATGAAAACTGCAGAAAACCTTAACCGATCTGCCGGTACCGGGAGCCGGTACCGGGAGTCGATCCCAGGCCGCGCAGGTGAGAGACCAGCACGATAACCATTACACTACCAAGGATATAAATACTAAATTAGTCTTTAAAACTGATTACAATCCAATAAGAAATAATGTATGACACACGGACAAAAACATTTTCTTGGACTCATGCGTCCGACGAATTGTAGTTTTCGGCCATGTGTCATAAATTATTGCCTACCTGAAAAGCAAGTCTTTCATTAACGTTCTGTTTTGAGAGCAATTATGGCCACTTTTCTGTACTTTTTTCGATACTGCTATTAAAAATCGCAGTTAGTACCTTTTATAAATTTATCATTTGTCATTTTTTGTTATTGTCATTGTGCTTTACATGTTACCACGATATGGGGTAGGCGGTTATTTTTTATAAATAAAAGAAAATATACAAAAACTGACAAGATTGTATTTATATGTCGAAAATACAACTCCTTATCTTGTTTGAATTCATTCTGCTCTGGCTTTTTTTTAATTTTTATTGAGTGAGGGTAAACTTCATGTCCCACAGAATTGATACTCTCTCAGGACTGGTCGCTTTGAAGTTCTTATTTTTACAGACAAACAATAAAATACCAACACGCCACATAACCGCCACAAACCAAATAAATTTTCATATAATAATAACAACACAATTCTTTATTTTTTATCAACACAAATAAACACAATTAAAAAATTGTACCAAAGCTGAAATATTTTTTTGGTTCAAAAAGACTGATCTTTCCCATAAATAAAATTGAATTATTAATTTGTGAATTACCTTAATGACATAAACATGAATCTATCTTTTTGCTTCTTATTTAAATTAATTAATCCCAAAACTCCTTATTAATTCTCTATTTGGAGATTCATATAAACAACTTAGCTTTATAATTTTTTAATTATAAAAAAATTATTTTCACTTGTTTACCATAATTTGTTTATAATTGTTCTTTTATATTGGTATCTTATAATCGCAATATTAATTAAAGATTATTTTATTAAAGGCTCATGGTTTATTATTTTACTTGTATTAATTTTGGACACAATCATGTTCCATCTCTATATTTCAAAAGTAAAGCCAATTGCTACCGGCTCCAAACCCATTTCCAGTAACTAATTTTATTTATTTTTCTTTTTAACATAACCTTCCAAAAATCTGATTTAAAGCACTCCAAAGGTGGATGTTCCTCTTTTTGATAATTTAGAGCTATTTATTTGTTGAAGAAACTTGATTCTTTTATATACTTTTACTAGAAACAATTAAATTTTTAACATAAAACAATGAAATATGACTTTTCTGAATTTCCACTAATTCTAATTTATTTTACCAATCTGTATTTACAGAAAAACTATTTATTCCATCTTGTAGATCACAAAATTTCAAGTCTGTCGATTTATAACATTTGACATAAATAATAGATTATTCATCTAAATTTTGTTGCTAATGAAACAACATTGTATTAAACTAAATTACTAACATAAATTTATAAAAAACAAAATTCTCCACTGTTCCTTGTTTATAAAACTATATATTACACCTTTTATGATTTTAATTGAATATTTCTCTAGTCTAGATACTACAAAACATTTTGCAGCCCAAATTACATAAAACTACTGCACGTTACAAAAACGTTACTTGTCAAACACGTTTTTCGCATATTATATCAAAACAAACCAATCTTTATATGATAATTAGTATCAATTATGTGCTGAAGATCCTACTCTTTTCAAATAAAAACATCTTATCAAAAAATTTTAAAAATATCAAACTTGACTGTTACTCAATGGTACTACACAAACAAAATAGCTCCTTAAAATGAAACAAATTTGTGTAATGAATTCTACAGGTGAGTAGTTATACACTTGCATACATCTTAAGTACAACCTGTTCTGTCTGTTTCAGATAAATTCTGACTGTGAAAAAGCACCAAAACTTTATTAATTTTTAAAAAGTGTTAACGATCTCCCACATCCTTAAATTTATCAGCGAAAACTAATTTTTATAAAGAAATACAGGATTTCATTATATCCTTTTTATGTTTAAATTGATTTAATGTGCAAGTTAGTCCTAAATTGACTAATTTTATTTACATTAAGAAAATGTTTTCCCTATTTATTTAAAAATGTGAGGTTAAGCCAGTCATAGAACTGAATTTCTAAAATTTATATTAGATTTGCCTGCTAAATATTTTAAAACGGGTTTTATCATCCTAACATGATTGAAAATCGTAGCAATATGTATACAAATACGTTACGTATAAGATACGTAACCGAAAAGAAGTATATAACTACACCGTATTACTCTCCGTATAGATATTAGACTGGACTTCTCCCCAAGTAAACAAAGTTATTATACGAGGGTGGTTTTTCAACCTTCGATAGGCTTTAAATAAAAGACAAATGTATATAAAAAAATCATTTTATTGCTAAAAGTTCTGTATACTTATTGTTACTTTTCGACATACTCACGATAAAGATTGAGGCATTTGCCGTATCTGTGGACAAGCTTTCCAATACCGTCTTCATAAAATGTTGCCGACAACGCATTTAAATGAGTCTTGGCGTTGTCTTGAAGATTCTCGGTAGTTTATTGTGAAACATTGTCTACGTTTGCGGAGAGCCGTTCAAAACAAGAGAAGAGGAATGCTGGCTTCTGGAATTTGTTCTGATTCATGACAAGCCCGTCTACACAACGCTGTTGCAACACAACGTCTCCTTGAGGAATTTCAATGGGACATTTTTGATCACCAGACATGCAGTCCCGACCTAGCATCGAGTGACTTTCATCTTTTCCCTGAACTGAAGACGTGGCTAGGAGGACAGTGCTTCAAAACTACCGAAGATCTTCAAGACCTTCGTCAAGCCTCATTTAAATGCGTTGGCGGAAACATTTTATGAAGACGGTATCGGCAAGCTTGTCCAGAGATACGACAAATGCCTCAATCTTTATGGTGAGTATGTCGAAAAGTAACCATAAGTATACAGGACTTTTAGTAATAAAATGATTTTTTTGTATACAATTGTCTTTTAATTATAGCCTATCGGAGATTGAAAAAAACAACCTTCGTATGTTTTTATCATTTTGTTCAATTTTAAACAGTATTCATATTCTGACAATGGCGAAAAACTGCAGTTAGTCCTTTTCTTTTAAATAAAATCAATTAAATTAAGTACAACTTACTTTTAAAATGGCGGTAAAATAAAAGAGGGGCATCGTCGAGCTCCGACATGATTCCATAGCCAGAGTGGCATAATAAGTCGCTGCTGCTCTAGGTTCGATTCCAGCTGGCGGATATATGTATATTTTTTGCAAAAGAAAATTTAAAATGATTTTTTCTCTTCCAAAATGTGCATTCTCAGCATACTTTTAATAAATTGAACTTCAAGATTGTAATTTTGATCCACAAAGCTGCACGCGACTAAAAATCAGGTTAAGTAAAACATGAACTTTTTGCATTGACCACCTGAATAGGTACTAATTGAGAAAACTTTTGTTGCCAAGAAAATGGTAAGCATCACGTACTACTATTTAATGAGCATTTATTTTATCAAATTAATTTTCGTGTTTTGTAGAAAAAAAAATAAAAAAAAGAAGTTCTCTGTCAACTGGAATTAAACCCGGGGCGCCCCCGACTTATCATTCCCGTTGTTATCACTCCTCTCCGGCTAACAGCTATTGAATGATGTCGGCGCTTGTATATAATACACTTATCGTAAAAGTAAATAGTACTAATTTAAATTATTTTTTAGCAAGGGACTAACTACATTTTTTCGCCATTTTCAGGATATGAGTACTATTTCAATAATAAACAAAATGATAAAAAGGAATAACTTTATTTACTTGAGCAGATTTGGCAAACGGTTTTTTAAAAGTACAGGTTAATCCCTTTAATTAGACAATAATGTGATATCCAAATGAATCATACGATATAAACTTTTTTACTTATCTATCTAATTAACCTGAAAATTACAATTATTAAATGCTTCTTACAATGCTCTAGAAAGTATAAATGATTACAAAAAATATTGTTCGATATACGTGTGCTACTTGGTGTCTTTTAAAGCACTCCCCTAACACGTCATACTTTAAATCTCTGCCTCGAGCCTAAAATTATATATCTATGCTTACTATTAATATTGTATATTAAGGTTTTATTAATGAAATACGCTTATTTTAATTTATCAATAAATTGTATACAAGGATTTGCCCTTCACATTTTACAGTTCTTTTTTAGAAGTATGTGTCAAGGAGGAAAAAAACTATTGTATGTAGCTCAGATGGAAAAGCCTGTACAGCCAGCTCTCGGCTGCCAACTACCAAACTACTGCGGGTTGCAACTATCAACTTTTTACCCTTGAGACACAAAATACTATTGTTTAATATTGGAGACTTCGGTGTTCTTTAACTTTTTGACGCGTCTAAATATGTTTTGTTAAACAGAAAATAATATGCTTTACATACCAAACATGCTTTACGAACCAGACTTGTGTTCCGATCGCTTTGAATTTCTAAGTACAATATAAGTCCGTAAAATGAAATATTTTGCTATTCGCATTAGTGATGAGGATTTAGGGTATTTCCTTTCTCGGACACCCTAGCGTCTTTGTGTTTCTCTGACCAGGTAGATAGCGGACCAGTGGCGTAACTGCCGACCCCGAAGACTCTGCGATGCGGGGGGGCGCAACACTCCGAAACTACTTTCGTGAAATTTTATTTCGTTAGGAATAGAAATTTTAAAACAACCATGGAGATAAAAAAACATTCTATGGAAACAATAAAAATGTTATGGATATACATTGCTGAAAACAATTACCAGTAAATAAAAAGATAATGAATTATTAGGTTAATTATTGCCCATTTTATTAAAAGTCACCTACCAGTGGCGTAACTACGGAAGATTGCGCGCCCATGCGAGACTTAATGTTTGCGCCCCTCATATATAATGTGTAACAAAAGTCAGGGATATCGAATGTCAAACAAAAACGAATTTTTGAAAAGTTTTGCGAAAAACGCCAAGGCAAGTCGATTTTTATTTTTTGGGAAGACCTTTTTCCATAATTTTGATCAATTGTTTTTGAGCTAAGACGTCACGATCAGTTTTTTCTTAATAGCAACACCTAATTCTTTTATCAGAATTCGATAGAGCTTACTTATCTGAGCATGCTGATACCCCATAAATGAGGTCTGTTACTTACAGTCTAAAGATTATGATATGAGACCCCCCCTAAAATATTCTGTTTTTAAGAATAAAATACGGATCTCAATTTTAGAAATCATCATTTTAATTGAAGAACAGCTATGGTTTCAACAATATCGCGCACCTCCGCATTATGTCTTTCCCAACCGGTGGATCGGAAGACGCGGTACAATAGTGTGGCCGGCGGTCACTCACCAGATTTAACGCCCCTCGTTTTTTTCTTGTGGGGGGTAGATTTGAAAAAGCGGTCAGAGCTGAGCTAATTTTTCCCAAAACGATTACAAACGTACAGAATGGATTTGTTCACCGTTTAGGATACAACCAAGCAACAAATTAAAAGGTGCTCAGTTTGAATATTTACTGTAACTATTGTAGTCAATTAATGTTACTAAACTATTGTTATAATAACGTTACCTTCAATTAAAATGATGTTTTTCTAAAATTGGGATGCCTACTTTATGCTTATAAGAAAAAAGGTTTTTGGGTGAAATCACATCATAATTTGTAGAGGGTAGGTAACAGATCCCACTTAAGAGTTATCAGCGTGCTCAGACAAGTAAGCGCTATCGAATACTGATGATAAAATTGGGGGTTGTTGTTTAAAGAAATTGATCATGACGTCCTAGTTCAAAAACAATTGAACGAAATTATGAAAAAATATTTTTTCAAAAACTAAGAATCGATGTGCCTTAGCGTTTTTCTCAAAACTTATTCTTTTTTGTTCGACACTCAATATCCCAGATTTTTGCTGCACACTGTATACAATATTATACGTAGATAACAGTGGCGTATCCATTTATGGGGTATCATCATGCTCAGATAAGTAAGCTCTATCGAATTCTGATAAAAGAAATAGTTGTTGCTATTTAAAAAAATTGACCGTGACGTCTTAGCTCAAAAACAATTGAACAAAATTATGAAAAAAGGTCTTTCCAAAAAATAAAAATCGACGTGTCTTGGCGTTTTTCGCAAAACTTTTCAAAAATTCGTTTTTGTTTGATATTCGATATCCCTGACTTTTGTTACACATTGTATATGAGGGGAGCAAACGTTAACTCACGCAGTGGTTTGCAATCTTCCGTAGTTACGCCACTGCAGCGAACAATAATAAAGGACAAACCCATAAGTCAGATGAACAAGTTTATGCTAATCCGAAAAGCAAATCTCGTATTTTACGGACTATAGTTACTTACGAGGGCGTATTTTTATGTTATCTACCTAGCCATGAAAAAAGCACATAAGAGAACAAAAAAAAACTTATTTTTCTACATAACTCCCTTCAACACTAATACACTTATTCCATCTTTTTTGCAATTGCCCCATACCCTCAGAAAAAAATTCCTTCGGTAACTCTGCAAAATATTCTTCAACAGCTTCTTTGAGTTCTTCATCAGAAGCAAAACGCTTTACCGAGATGCTTTTTTAAATTTTTGAATAAAAAGAAGTCTGACGGAGATGGTCAGGGCTATAAGGTGGATGCCTTAACTCTATAAACCCACAGTCATTGATTATCTGGTGAACTTGGTTTGCCTTATGAACCCGACAATTGTCGTGCAGCAACAAGTTTTTTTGTGGATAAGAATGCGGGCGTTTTTCCTCCAGAGCGGTTTTTAAATTTTTAATTGTGTTTCCGTAGGCCTCTCCATTTATGGTAGACCCCTCGGCATATATTCAATTAGCAAGACTCGTTCAGCATCCCAGAAAACAGTTGCCATCAGTTTTTTCCAGAAAATTGTGTTTTGGCCTTTTTTGGTGGTGGAGAGCCCTTATGAACCCACTGCATGGATTCTTGTTTAGTAGGAGGGTCCCAGTGATGTACCCAAGTCTCATCCCCGGTGATAATTCGAGAAAAAAAATGTTTGTTGGGAAACTTCTTTTCTGTACAGTTTTTGTTCAGGTGTAAGCAATCTGGGAATCCACAGTGCAGACACCTTCTTCATACCCAAATCGTCATGCAAAATTTTGAGGACACTTGTTTCGGATATACCGACTTCATTGGCAATGACAGAGATCTTTACACGCCGATCTTGCAGTACCAAATTTTCGACTTTTCGCACAATGTCTTCAGTTCGAGCTTCAACGGGTCGTCCGGACTTTGGGCCATCATTGATTGATTCTCGACCCCATCGAAAGAGTTTAGACCAAAATTTTACTTAAAAATAAGATGGTGCATCTTCCCCATACACTGCAACCATTCTTTCATGAATTGCTTTTGGACCATTGCTTTCTTTTGTCAGGAACTTTATTACGCTGCGATGTTCAACTTTAATTTTACTCATTTTATCACAAATAGACCGTCTCAAATCTCTATAAACGGCACAAATTAAACACAGTGACAGCATTTTTTAAATAATTTGTTTGACATCGTCACTTTTTTGTTTCATGGCTAGGTAGATAACATAAAAATACGCCCTCGTAGTTACTTACTATAGTTTGATTAGTACTAAAAATGCGTTTTTGGGTAACATGAATGTTACCGGATGCGGTAGCGGAGTTTGAGTAATCTCGAGTCCCAAAAACGCATTTTTTGACCATATTATTTTTTGTCCAGCCGAACTAATTTTATTTACTACAACTTATTATCGAATTCTTCTAACCGGGTAAAAAATGGATAATTTTAGTATTAATATAATTTTAAAATATTTACAAATGTGTAATTTTCATCCCTATTTCATTAAAAATTCGAAGAACTTTCGACAGGGATATCCGTTTACGGAAAATATGAAGAGGTTAGGATTGGTTTTTGTTTTCGTAATGTCATTGGAAGCAGCAAATAAGATTTTAATAAAAATTTAATCTTATTTAATATAAGATCTATAATATAAATAAGATAATATAAATCTATTTTTCAAGTCTTAACAAATTAATTTAACATTTTAATATGATCCAAAAAAAGATATTGTTTATTGTTTCCAGCCTTACTTTGTGGAACTCCATAATCATGAAATAAAGATTAATAAAAAGTTTCGCAGTTTTTATTAAATTATAGCCATTACTATTAACCATTATCAAAGGTAATATAAATATAAACAAACACGTTGCCAAGGTAAATACAAAAAATAGGCAACTAGATAAAAAGATAAAAATATTTAGTCAGAATTAAATATCTAACACTTCCAGTAACGGAGAATTACCGAGTTCAATCCGTTCATTCATTAAAGGTTCCGTCTGTTTGTATATCTCAAAAGCTTCTAAAATAAAAAAAGATAAGTGATTAGGAGTATTATTTAATTGGAGATTTCAAGTACTTATCGCGAAAAACAATAAATTCAGTTATAAAGCTTAATACCATTTGCATCTTTAATTTTACTTTGCTAGGTGGATACTGTAAAAGATTTATTGCATGTTTTACTTCACATTATTAAAAAGTATTTTTAATGTAAATTACGATGTGTATACACGCCTCCTTTTATAATACAGGACTTTAAGATTTTTAGGCAACTAGCTAACGCCACACAGCTATCGACTAAAAAAAGCCTATTCAAACTGTTGTATTTTCAGCCAGACATAAAAAGAGCATATATGTAAACATAGTTAATTTAACAAAATGAATTTCTTTATCAAACTATCGATTTTCTCCCCTTGTAAGATAAGACCTTAACTAAATGTCGAATACTTTTCAGTTCCAACATGGGCTACTGGTTCCGGTGGATGTCTGTTAACGGAGTTACCCTCCCTGACGGTGCTTTACGTCCCTGAACAATCTGCTATAGAGCTAACATCAGACTGTGGTTTGGATGGAACAAAACGAATCGCTTGCAAAGGAAATGCGGTACGTCTGTAAATTGTTCCCTGTTTTTTCCTTGTAGTGGCTACTATTTTTAAAAACTTCAAACGACAGTGTGAACCTGAAAAGAAAGAATTAAATTCTCCCGTTTTCCGCATCTCTTTGTCCCTTTGTACCAGAAACCCTAGTATAAAAAGAGAGTATCAAAGCAAAGTAAAATTTGAACAAACTTTATTACAGGATCGGGACGAGATGATGCGACAGTTATCGTGCAGCATAACGAACGACGACTACGACGATAAAACCACAAAGGGGCCAACTACGGCGAACACAATCGCGGAAATAACAAACCCATCAGTTTCTCCGAACATAAAGACAACTAAGCCCTGGATTTGGACATCGAATACGATAGACACGGGGGATTACGGAGCTCCTACAAGACACCGGCGCGAGACCGAGAATACCCTCGGACCGGCCACGTCGACTAGGGGAACCACAGACTTAACAATGCGCGAAAAATCTGCAAGTCATCACGAAATCACGACTAAACCTTCGGTGTTTATAGAGCAAACAAATACTCAAGAGAAATTGGCATCCGAAGCTGCCGCAACCGTGAGCACTTTGAACGATGTTACCCTCGACCTAAGCATAACCCAAAGGTCTGACAAATCTCCCGAGATTACAGCAACACCCGTCCAGGATTCGACCACACAAGAGTCGAGTAGTCATCCGGAAGAACAAGCGGAAACGTTTGCAATAGCCACATCGACCGCAGATTCGAAAAGTGGAGATGTGGGACAGGAAGATACGGGCGAATATCCCGGAGTTATAAACCAGGGTCAGTTGTTCAGCATTATAGAAAACGGCACGATGTTTGATATAATCGAGTTAAACGAGAATGGAACCGAAGAAACGAATGTAGGGAAAGAATCGGCGTCTACTTTACCTCAAAATAATAATAAAAGAATTAATCCACTCTCTGTAGAATCCACGACTCAGCACAACACACAAACTGTAAAAAATCTTTATACCACCGTTATTTACCATAAAGAACCACCTGAAGATCTAACCGATATGAAAGATTCTCAGGAAAGAGAAAAACAGCCGAAGCAAGAAGTAACTCCGACATTTAAGATTTATGAATCTAAAACTTCTTTTAACGATAAAAACTTCAACAAACAAAAAACAATAAACGACTTGCTAACGAAAGACGACGACAAAACTTTAACCAAAGAAGTGGAAATATTTCCGATTGTATCAGATTCCTCAATCAAATTAAATAGGACGTACAGGAAAAAACTGCCAATGATTGAAAGCAATTTAACAAAAGAAAATGACGATATCTTGATTAAAACTGATGAGATTCCAGCATCAACTCAACAAGAAAACTCTCTTTCTGAAGTAGACGACTTTGTTATTAGTGACGAAAATTCCGCTCACAAAGTTGTAGAAATCAAACTTCACAAAGACGGAAACAAAAATTCTACCCGAACAAAATTAATCGTTACAACAAAAGTTTCTGACAAGTCTAAAAGAGGCGAGAGAAATAATAAAGTCGTTAATAATAATAATAATAATAATAAGAAAGTCAACAGAAGCGAAAATCAAAAATTACTAAACGTAACACAAAAAGAAGCCATTGAAAAGTTCGATGATTCATTCAACAATAACAATAACAACACTGATATGGAAACTGAAGTGAAAGGATCTGAAATAGATCCGAGAATCGACGCCTTGAACACAAAGGGGGTAAATTCAACGAAGAATAACGATAGCGAAATCATTTCACCGATTACATCTTCTGTCGAACGCGTGGAACTAGCAGACGATCTTAAAAAACAGTTTCTCCCAAAGCCGTTACTCGAGGATCCGGAGAAGAATGTGGAAAAAATTGATAAAGCTCAAGAAGTCGTGATGGAAGAACCCCAAAAGACGGTTAGTACTATGCTTAATCCAACGGGTGAACCTTTAGAACCAATTCCTCAACAACAGCCAAGACCAAATCGACAAAGATTGTTAACTAAACCACAAAGAAGGTCATTTTATCCTTATTTTTTCAGCAGAGTACTAGGGTGAATGTATAAAACAGAGAAAAAATGTAAAAGATATTGACGTACATTTTGGAAATTTTGTTTGAGGCACATCTAGACACGAGTGGTGTATTGTTTTTCACTTCACCCCTAGATGTTAAATAGGTATTAACGCTGTGTCAGCTTTAAAGACAACTTATGATGTTATTATAATATTTAATATGAAAATTATTATTGCAGAATCGGTTTTAGTTTTACGATTGATTAACTGTATTCACAACGAAAATTAAATTTTATTATTAAAATTTATCATTTGTCAAGGGTCTTTATGAATAAAAAAGGAGCCTTCAGTTAACAAAATAGCTGAGATTTTAGGTTTTAATAGACATAGTTTAGAAAACAATCATAGTGTTTAAATTATTATTAAATATAAAATGGTTCACGCTATTTGCCCAATTGAAACATTATGCAACCTACGCAATTTGGGTTGCATCAAAAAAGTATTGGAATTTTAAAAACGATTTAAATAATGATACATTTTCATTATTGACTTATTTTAAATCAATTCATTAATTAAGTAAAGCATAAAATAAAAAACATCAAGTTAGAATGAGGGAATTACCGACAACTTTTTGATATCACTGCATTTTTCAGTGTTGTTTGGATTGCATAATTTAACAGTAAAATACATGTACCATTTTATATATTAATTCGATTAATTGTTCTTTATTGCATATAAATACCTTCTCATACTGTAAAAGTACTAATGCAATACTAATTAAAACAAATTACCTAAACTGTAACATTCCAAAGGAAATCAACAGAACAGTGAAGAACATAAATACTAGAAATTCAATAGAATCCACCTACCTACATAATAATTTAGTTAATTTAGCTAATAACTAATTATTATAATAATTAAAATGTTTAATGTTAGTGTAGTTTTAGACAATTATTATAACCCAACATTTATAGTTAGCTGGAAACCTTCAAAAGTAGAAATAGTAATGGGAATTTATTTCTAGCAAATTAAGTAAAACAATTCATAGATAAAGAAGGCCAAAATAATTTTTGTACTTATACTACTTAAACGATGGGAGTCATTTTTGCAAAAATTGGATTAAATAATAAGTGATGTTATTTATAATTATTTATTATTAATATGTGCTCGTGAATATTTAAGAGATAATTCTTAACACATGTTTTTATTGCAATGCACGTTGCACCGTCCCAGCTTCCCGTCCCAATTTCTTAAACATTTGTAAGCTGTGCTTGTAAAATCGTTGATCAGTTAAATACAAAAAGTTTATAAAGTAAGTTTATTTACAAAAAAAAAGAAGTGTTTACAATGTTTAAAACGCACATAACTGCACAAGTTTTTATTCTTCTTACATGAAGCATCTGGCTAGTATTATTATGTAATATTAATTTGTTATATTATTTGTAAATAATATGTATTTTTGTTTGGCAATAAAAGAAATAAAATTACCTTTAAATGTTCTTGTTATACTTTCAACAAGAAGATAATTCGGTCTATTAGTGTGACGTTACAGGAACTGTTTTAGTTGTGTAAAAATTAGGCTGGCGATCCAGAGTAAAAAACACCTTTGATTTCTCTAATGGCTTTCTGCTTGGATCGCAAGATGAGCACTAATAGACCTAATTGTTTTGGTATGGTTCCTTCAATGGAGAGCATAATGTGGTGGCCATTTTGAGCTAGAATCAATATACAGCCTTATAAAAAACACACGAAACATGTAACTCTCTTGTTACCAATATGAATTTAAGAATTCAAACAATAAATAAACATAGGGCTCTAAAGACTACAAAACAGCCCTTCATTCTAAGGGTGATTATAAACCCTCGACATCTCAGTTGCTGTGAAATTTAAAACGTATGTGTTTTATTACTGCTTTAGACGTATAATAAATTACTGTAATTTATTTGACATTCAAAAAACTATTGTTTTTGTGTAATAAAATACATACGTTTTAAATTTCACAGCAACTGAGATGTCGAGGGTTTATAATCACCCGTTAGATATTTTCGGCATGATTTTTTACTCATTCTGAAACAATTTTTTTCTGAATTAAATGGTCAAGTTAATTTTGTAGAATGCTTTGGAAATTAATTTCGCTTTATAAACAAAAATTAAGTGTGTCCTGGAATACAAAATAATGGAAAATTTTATTACCTAGTAAAGTAGAACCATAAAACAAAACACAAAAGGTACCTAATTATTATAAATATTGTTAAAATTGTTTTGTGCGGTTTGATAGGATTCCAATGCATAGTCCGAAAAAGAGTTGAGTTTATTTATGTAAAATGATGTAAATTTGAAAGGACACAAAATATTCTGCTTACATGAACAGAGGGTTATTTTCTCAAACTAGCAAATAACAAGAATAATGTAATGATTAAAAATAGTTAATCATTTTAATTTGCAAAATTTAGCCCTTGTAATTTTAAGGTTTGGTTATTACAAATCAAATATCAATTATTGCATTTTCTTGGATATATTTAAGACAAAAACTATTTTATTCTGGTTACACGTTAGAACTCTTAAAGTTAATTAATTTAATTTCCTATTACTTGGTTTTTGTATTGGATGTATTGGACTTGAGCAATTATGCACATATTGTAATAATGTGTTTTTCTAATTATTTTCAAACATCAAATTTAAAATTAAGCAATACCATAATTTCTAACAAAAACCAATTTATTCAAATTTACCAAATTTTATAATCATGCTACTCCAACACACCTTACCCGCGCAGTATAAAAAAGATAGATTTCTTTAATTTTTTTTTCTTTTTAGCTTATTTAATACTACTTAAGCTACACTAACCCTTCAATTGTAATAACATTTTATCCTATTATTATGTACTTCTGATATCTTATTATCTACTTTAATAACTACATTAGGATACTTGTCCTCAACAACTTCATACGGTTCTTTAAAAATAGGATCGCTCTTATTTGTAGAAGTATTTCTGAGCAAGATCTTACCACCTATTTTAAAATTAATAAATCTACTTTTTACATCATATTTCTCTTTCCTATTAATCTTTGATGTTGTCAGATTATTTCTAGCATACTTAGCAGCAACTTGCAAACGATTGCAATAGATGGTAAATTACAAAGTTTTCCAAATACTAATTCATACGGAGTGTAACGAGTTTCCGTATGCACCGTGTTATTATATGTAAAACACCAAAAAGAAACCCAAGAACTCCAGTTTTGACTATGTTTTGACGCGTGAATTCTTAAATAAGCACCCAGATTTTTATGAGAGTTTTCGAGATCTCCCATAGTTTCATGATGGTACGCGGTAGATTGTAATTGATTGATTTGTAAAAGTTTCTTTAAAAGTAGAATTAATAAATTCTGTGCTTCGGTCAGACACTATTGTTTTTGGAATTTCCTATCGCAGCACGAAATTCTCTACAAAAGACTTGGCTACTATACTTGCTTGTTTATTTGGAATTGGATAACCTTCCACATACTTACTTAATTCACATTGCAATAATAATAATAATAATAATAATAATTGCTACAACCCATAGCCTGGAAACCAGGCCCCAGAAGCTATATGCTTGTGCGGGTGGGAGGGGGCGATTATTATTATTACGTAGGCCCTAAGTGCGGCTGCAGCCGACTTACAGATTGAACAGCTCAAATCCCACATTTGTGTCACAGCTAAGGAAAACTGCAGAAAACCTTAACCAGATCTGCCGGCACCGGGAATCGACCTGGTCCGACTAAATCAAGATAAACTTTATCAAATGCTGATGTAGCAGTGGTTGTAATTTCCATTGGCTGTTTTTCTAACTGAGAGTACTTACATTTTTGACATTCATCACACCTTTTAACAAAGCTTTGGGTATCCTTATATAATCCTGACCAGAAATAATATCGTCTAATATTATTCAACATACGATTTACACCCGCATGTCCTCCAGTTGGTAACATGTGTAAATCGTTATTTATTAATTGTTGTGTTTCTTTATCTTGTATATGCTGTACACCTTTAATGACACATATCTTTATACCAGTGGCTTTTATTTCATCATGAGCCCTAGCTATTTTCCTTACTAACAATAAGTTATTCTCGTGTTTTACTATTACTAATTCCGGAATTTTACATTCATTACATAAATTTTTCAAATCTCTCAACGACGCTCCTACGATTGACGACGATCGAGTATCTTGAATTAAATAAAGTACATTTAACTTCCTATCATAACATACATTTCTTACTTTATAATAATTAGAGTCGCGATTTTTATGTGATAATTTATTGAAATCGATTTCCTATATAAGTTTTAATTCAACACTTCCTACTGGTGGTTTTAAAAGTTGCATGACAACAGGTTGATCAAGTCTGTTATCAGAAGAAGAATCTCCAAAAACACTTACAGGCTGTTGATTATCTCTCTTACTTTGAGCTCTAGTTAAAATGTGTATAGTTTCTTGATTCATGCTTTTCAAATCGGTTGAATCTATTTCAACGCGCGATAATGCATCGGCTGTAACATTCATTCTGCCTGGAACGTACTGAACCACGAAATCAAATTCTTCTAATGTTAACCTAAACTTAGTTAACCTACTTGATGGATCTTTCATACCAAATAAATATACTAAAGGTCTGTTAAAATTTTGAATTTTCTTCCAAATAGATATGGTCTAAATCGTTTTACTGCCCGGACTATTGCTAGTAACTCTTTTTCAATTGTACAATAATTTTTCTCTGCTTTATTTAAACTTCGACTCGCGTAAGCTACAGGATTATCGTTAGAATTTGATAAAACTGCACCTACAGCGTATCCTGAAGCATCCGTTCTTAAGATAAATTCATTATTTTTTGAAAAATCTGGATACTGTAAAATTGGTGGACTAGTTAAATGTAGTTTTCAATTCATCAAATGCTGATTGACAAGTTTTCGTCCAATCAAATATTACACCTTTCTTCGTTAACTTGTTTAAAGGAGCTGCTATACCTGAAAAGTTTTTTATAAATTTCCTATAATAATTTGCAAATGCTAGGAATCGTTTTGTTTCTTTTGCATCTTTTGGTATCGACTATCGTTGCAGAACTTTAACTTTTTCTGGGTCGGGCAAAATACCTTCCGCTGAAATGACATGACCTATATACAAGACCTCTCAAAATCTTTATAAGGTTTCTATTGTGATTAATTAAATTATTACCAAAAACAATTAGATCGTCTAGGAGCACAAAACAACTATCATAATTCAATCCGGATAGAGCAATTGTCATAACTCTAGAAAAAGCATTTGGGCTGATTTTAAGACCCATAGGTAATCTAGTAATTTGAAATTGTCCTTTATCAGTAGTGAAAACTGTAAAGGGCCTAGATTCAGAATCTAAGTCAACCTGAAAATATCCTTGATAAAGATCTAAATGACTGAAATAAACTGCTCCCGATAAAGTATCTAAGATCTCTTCTATACATGGTAATGGGAATTTATCATTTTCAATATATTTATTCAGTTGTCTATAGTCAATAACTATCCTAAATTTTTTGTTACCGTTTCTATCAGGTTTTTTGGGTACTATTAAGAGAGGTGAAGACCATTCGGAGACCAAAGGTTCAACTACTCCATCTACTATCATTTTATCCACTTGTCTATTTATTTCCGCTTTTTTTGGGAATGTGGTAATTGATAAGGTTTAATATACGCCGGGGATGTGTTACTTTGTAATTGAATTTTTTGCTTACAGACATTTGTAACAGTTAGTGGGTCATGTTCTAAATAGAAAACATCTGCAAACTTAGCACATATCTTTTCAATAGAAATTTTCTCCTCACTGTTTAATGATTCAATATTAATTAAATCTAACACTTTGTCAACCCAATCTACTGACATATCCACGTTATTGAAGTTATAAGAATCGAATCTTCAAAATATTTCTATTTTAGGTTTATAATTTCTTAATTTCACGTCTTTATCGTTAACGTTTAATAATCTAACTGGTATTACATTACTATCTGGCTTAACAACTACATTTGCAACAAAAACCTCTTCACCTATCTCTTCTGGCAATACAACACATTCATTTTGAGTATTGATCTCAAAATATCTAATTACTTCACACCTAGATGGTATGATTGTGTAACAATCATGTTTGGATCGAATAGGTTTTAATATCTCTTCTCCATTGTTCCGAAAAGAAAAAATAAACTTCTCATAATCAATAACGCCTGGATATTTTAGGAAAAAATCAGATCCTAAAACTCCTTGAAATTCATTACTAAAATCGTTTAGTACTACAAACCTATGATTAATTCTTCTATGACCTATCTCAATTGGAATACTAGTACTACGTAATGAATAGTGTAACCTGAAATGCCATTTATTTTTATTTTGCTTTTATCATCTAAATATCCTATTTCACATACAGTAGATGCAAACACCACACTTATAGACGCGTCGTATCAAGCAAAACGTCTATTTCCTTCACACCAACTTTCATTCGTACATAATTTATCCCATTCATACTTACATTTAAATTTTCCTCTACACTATCCAGAGAAGCCTCGAAAAAACCGTTCATCATTGTTTTCTGTATTAGAACAAGAAGCATTTTCTGCTTGGCTGTTATTATCACCATTGTCACCTGGTTTCCTCATATAAAACCTTTTTGCCGACTGTTTCTAGTGGAAATGAATTGTTTATTTTTAGCTGATATTACGTTATTGTAACTTCTATTTTGTCTATTAAAATTTTTATTAACCCAACGATTGGTAGGATTACTACTACTTCTCGAGTGTTTGTTAAACCCCTTGTTATGTCTAAAATTCCTTTGGTTGTGATTAAAATACATAGTTGTTTTTTATTAAAGAAAACTTGATTTTGAAAATCGTTTTTTGAAATTCCCTCGTCTATAGTTCCACTAAGCGCATCTTTTAATTGTGAATAGTTCCTTGCTTTAACTATTGTTCTAAGATCATGATCCCTTAAACCATTTGCAAAAACGTCTATAGCAAGTTTTTCGTTTGTTGCAGCTAGAATTTCAATTGAATTTTGTTTACCATCTGCTTGTACTAAAGTTAAATTTGACATAAGTTCCTCAATATCTTTTCCAAATTTTTCAACAGGTTTATTATTTTGTTTGGAAGCATGCAAAGCCACAGAGAGAGCTGCAGCTGACTTTTTAGTTAATAAATATTTTGTCATAGCGTCTATTAAATCAGAATTAGAAGCATATGACTCTACTAATCTAATTTTTGCACCTTGGGATAGTCTTGTTTTTAAAACAAAACTAGTTAACAATTTTTTTCCGTCAGCGTCTAACATGCTGTCGTATAATCTGATAGCATCAATTAATTGTTTTGTACAATTTTCATTATCATTCATTATTGGCAACAGATTTGTTGCTACTTTTAAATCAAAATTAGCCATTATGTCTAACCTTAATTCCTCATTTGCATAGACAGTTTCAAATGCTTCTAACCTATCCTGTAAAATGCTATTTATGTCGCTTATTTATCTCCTATAATCTCTACATATTTCTTGCCCTCTTCTACAATTTTAATTTCATTATGTTGCTCATTAAACTGTTGCCTAGCTTCAATAAATTCCTTTTCTATCTTAGATAACTTAAGTAATTTCTTATTGATAACACTTAAATTTGTACGCCTTTCTTAGTTATCTTTATTAATATTACTTAATAATAATAATATACTTTATTTATAGCATATAACTAGATAAATTCCATATATACATTATAATTTCTTAAATATTAATGTAATTTATTACATATTTTTTACACTGTTTCTTAAATAATGTTAAAGATGTACAGTTTTTTACATTAGCTAGAAGTGAATTATATTCAACTAAACCTTTATGAAACAGATTATTTTGTCCTATATTTGTTGTTACTGTATGAACATAAGAATTATTTCTACTTCTAGTATTATGATCATGAACATCTTCTACGAATAGTAATTCATTTAAAATGTGCTCTGGATATATTCGGTTTTTTATTTTAAATATTATCATCGTATTATAAAATATATTTTGCTTAACACTTAACAAAGATGTAACTTGCAACATTCTTCTTATGCTAGTATACCTACTACATTTTAATATTATTCTTAACGCACAATTTTGTTTTTTTGAAGATAAGATAAGATATTTGAAGTTAATTTCAGTATTATTTAGGAGGTAAAGTATACTAGCACAATAATTAAAATGGGGAAGTATTATTGTTTTATATAGTAATAATTTAGACCACTTGCTAAGATTTTGGCTTATTCTACCCATGAAATTTACTTTTTTTGCAACTTTACTCATAACATAGTTTGAATGACTAGAAAATGTTAAGTGACAATCTATTATTACGCCTAAGTACTTCCACTCATAAACTTGTTCTATTTTTTGACTATTAATTTGTATTCCCACATCACTAGATGTATCAATTTCGTTAAACTTATTTTTTATTATCATGAATTTTGTTTTATTTACATTTAAAGAAAGACTATTTTTACCTAACCAGTTATATACATTTACTAATTCATCATTGATGATATTTATTACTTTTTCAACATCATCTCCTATAAAATATATTAAAGTGTCATCTGCAAATAATAATGTTACATTTTTTAATCACATTAACAATATCATTTATGCATAGTACAAATAAATCAGGGCCTAATACAGTTCCTTGTGGAAGGCCAAAGGTAGTTTTTTTTAGCTGAAGATGTACTATTAAAGCATCTAGTTTTTTGAAATCTGTTTTTGAGATATTCACTAAACCATTGTATAACTATTGGGCCGACCCATATCTTTTTAATTTCAATAATAGTAGATCTCTATTAATAGTCTCAAAAGCACGTCTAAAGTCTAGAAAAACTACACCTATCACCTTCTTCTTGTAAATAGCATTTTTCCATTTCAAAAGAACTGATTGTATTGAACTTTCACATGAATTATTTTTCCGAAACCCTGATTGAAAAGGTGTTAACAGTTTGTTCACTTCAATGTAGTCACGAAACTGGATATTTACGACGGCTCTAATAATTTTTCATAAGTTGGCACCATGTTGATCGGTCTGTATTCTTCACATTTGTTAGTGTTGGTTATCTTTTCAATGGGGATAATATGGGATGTCTTCAAGGTTTCTGGGAAGGATCCACTTTCTAGACTCATTTGAATTAGATGCAAAAATCTCTGTCCTATTACATTGAAAGCTAATTTAAGAATCTTTACTGTAATACCATCGACACTACTATTCTTATTAGGTAAATTGTTTATAAATTTTTTTAACTCCAAAAACTCTATTGGTAAAACTTTTTCGAACTTGCATTGATGTACATTAATGTGGCTTAAATCAGTTTCAATTTGGGTTAAATTTGTTAATGTAATAATTTGTTGTATGCTGTTAATAAAGTAAATATTGAATTTTTCTGCAATTTGATTTTCCTTTTTTTCTAACTCATTGTCAAAAATAATACCTTCCTTTTTTTGTCTGTTATGGCCTCCTTTAATTAATTATTTAACTGTTTTACACATTTTTGTTGAGTTATTTTTCATATCATCTAGTTTTCTTGATAATAATTTGTCTTGTGGTTCCTGATCAAACTAACAATTCCATTTTTTTGTTGTCTATACCTATTCATATCACTTTCTTCTTGTGTAAAGATTGCTCTTTTATATAATCTGTCCCTTTCTTCAATTTCCAAGGCTATTTCTGGGGTCCACCAACGCTTACAACTCCATTGACATTTAATGGTTTTTTAACAGTTGGAGCATGCCTGTTTAGTGTGTTCATTATGGTTTTAACTAATGTTTCTGCTAGTTGATTGGTGTTTGTACAGTCCGGATTCCATGGTTGATCCATTAGATCTAATTGAAATTGCATTTCATTGAAGTTGCTCATGTCTCTGTGTTGTATTGTATATTCTTCATATTTTTCTTTCACTTTTGCATTTACAGTTATTATTGAGTGATCGGTTATTTTTGGAACATGGTGTACCTGGGCATCAATAGATTTTTCATTAGATACAAGAAGATCTATGAGTGTAGCACTGTCGTTAGTGATTCTTGTAGGTTGGTCGATAATATGATGTAGTCCATTATTTTTAATTAAAGTTCTCAGCCTATTTTCATAATATGAATCCTTTAATAGGTCAATATTAAAGTCTCCGATAATTAGTAAGGTCTCTGATCTACTAGCATATACATCAAACAAATTTTCAAGTTTCATTAGAAATTGAGCATCACTAGAGTTTGGAGAGTGATATAAATTTATAAAGTTATATTTGTATGATTGAAAGCATATATTACTACCTACAATCCATGTGTTCATATCAATGGTATCTTTAAGTAGGACTTTATAACTGAATTCATTTTTTATATAAATGATTAGAGTAAGGTTAACAGGATTTTCGAACAAGTGAGACAACGCAACATAATACGGAAAAGTTAATTTCTGGGGAAAGTGGATGGTTTCCAAATAAGGTGGAAAAGTACATATGTCATTTTCCGTAGTAACGATAAATTTCAAGAACTTGATTAAATTTTTTAGTATAAAAGTACTGTAATATATTCTTTGTATGTTTGTTTGAAGGATTGTTTGTGGTTAATGAATGCTTTATTCTTTAACTGTTAAGATGAGAGAATGAATGCTTGAACTATTTGGTTTCTGAATTATTTTCTGATCCCTCGTTTACATTCGTTTCCTTGGATACTACAAAGTATCCAAGGCAACGGTGAACATCACATTTATTGCTCCCTTGTTTTTTAGAATTTTTCCAGCAGAAAAATTCTCCATCAGTTTGCTTGAGGACAGGATTGGAAAGAACTAGTGAATGTACGCATAAGATGCGGTTGTGATTGTAAAGTAACTTGATAGATACGTAAAATACCGCGTTTTTTTGTTTGGCTGGTTTTACATTTGATTAAAGTTAGTACAAGGCTCTTAATGTTAATGTTCGTTACAATGGTAAGAACTTAACCTATAGAAATGAGCTAATAATCGAATGAGATAATTGAAAACGGTTAAAATTAAGACAGCAGATTCTTAATTTTAGGGCTCGTTGCAAAATGTAAATAACTAAAAACTACAAAACTTAACCTAAGAGGAACGTATGAGGATACTGTTGGACTTGTAGGTTGTTAGTTGGATCATAATCGTATATGCAACATAAAAGGAAAATAGTAAATTTATGTACACAAATATGTCTAACAGGTAACAAAAAGTAATTGCGAA
Source organism: Agrypnus murinus (assembly GCA_929113105.1). NCBI lineage: Eukaryota > Metazoa > Arthropoda > Insecta > Coleoptera > Elateridae > Agrypnus > Agrypnus murinus. The sequence goes on along the minus strand of OV816028.1, from coordinate 5,900,999 downwards.
CGTTCTATACATAAACGGTACAAAAGAAGATAAGAAGGATTTGTAATGGGCTGCATCCGAGTTTATCTGCTATGTATTCCCTGTGTGCCCGATCATACGAAGTAACGAATTTTTGGTACGACCGTTTATTGAAGTTCACAACAACCGATTTGTAATTATACGTTCTGCGACACACTGTCGTGTGGGTTTCTTGTAGGGTTCTGAAACTTTTTCTGAAATAAATAGGTTTAGCTCAGGTTTAAGTCGACAATCTATGCCAACGAAATGGGATAATTCTTGTTGCATTCTAAGGATTGGAAAGTTATGAATAGCTTCTCCTTTTGAAACTTGCGGCGTAACTCAATCACTGTTCACTGTGTGGTCGAGACAAGTTAGTTCTTTGGCTTCAAAGATTGTTTCTTTTTTAATTTGATAGTTAACCGTAATGATATAGGCGTTGAAATACTTTCTTTAAATGCTGTAGATAGTCTGCTTTGATGGCAGAAAAATTTAGAACAGAAAAAACTTTATACAACCGTGACTTCAGATAGATTATGACTTCAGCGATGGAACTTCTCCATGTACTGGTAGTGGTGGTGCTGAGAGGGTATTGATCCTCTACTGGAATTATGCTAATTGATTTCTCGACATCTGCTTCATAAATAGGATCCTGGTATCTTGAATGGTATGCTAGCAAGAGTAAGTTTCTTGACAGATTGTTGCGTGTTCAATTAAAGTCGGCGGTCACCACATGTAATATCCTCTGAGTTTGTTTGTTTGAAAGACTATTTGTGGTTAATGAATGCTTTATTCTTTTACTGTTAAGATCAGAGAATGAATGCTTGAACTATTTGGTTTCTGAATTATTTCCTGACTCCTTGTTTATATTCGTTGCATTGGATACTACACGCACACATACATATCACTGGATCACAGTACTCACTCATACATATCGTCGACGTTAATGCATACTAGCGGAACTATTTTCTAGCAATTTTCCAGGAGCGCAGTTTAAATGCTTATAAAAACTTTGTTACAGATGGCATGATGAATTCTTTGAAATCGCAACTAGCAACATTGCTAGTTACAACATTTCAAAGAATTAAGTTCATATGCATTAACGGCGACGATATGTACTATATACCACCAATAAATAACAACGTCGTAGACCATTCAGGGTATAAATCGTGAGGTGTTCTTTATCAAAAATTAAAATGGGCGAACTAAGTTGAGCACCATTTGTGACTTTTTTGCTAAAACGCTGAAGGAAAACTTTCTCGTCTGTAATTTGTAAGATTACTTAATGGAACTTTTAATGGAAACAGGGCACTCAAAAGGTTCGGAGGGGCAGTGTATGTTGCAACCCCCAATTGAATTTCATGAACATTGGTATGGGTAGATGCAGTAGCAGCACTTCACTATAGCAACAAGAAACGGCCACCTCATAGAACAAAAGATAAACGGAATAAATTCTGTGGAACGTTCTTTAACAAAAATGAAACTGGGTGGACTAATATGATTTGCGCCTGGTATATTTAGAACTACATATATTTCAAATGTAATCAGAAAATCTCTGGTGTACAATTCGTCACTAAGAATATAATACATATTCCAATTCACAAATAGCTATTTCAGAATACAATAAAAATTGATCTTTAACTTAGTACAAGTGCAATATAACGGAATTAGGCAAGGTTTGAAAAAACTTCTTTTCTTCGTTACCTTTCGACGCTTCTGTTAAAGGCACTTAACCACCATATAGTGTATACTGTTTTGTACCTTCAAATTCATTAAACAGAAAGTAGGGATCGAACATTCCATAATTTTTTTGTAACTGTACAAACGCACAGTAAAAATAGAAACTGCTATTTTTTAATCTAGGTTAAACTAATCAAATGTAGTCTATTTTGGTCAACTAAACTTGAAAATGACTTTATGCTTGATTTGTTCATGTTTACGAGTAGATAATATCCTGAATTTTGTAAAATATCAATATTAAACCACGCCTTCAGATGGATTTTGTCGTTTTATTTTCAAAAACTGTTAGGTTTATGGACTGGTTGTTAAGTGGGTTAGATAAAATAAAGCTTATTTAATTGGCGCATGAATATATATATCATACAGGTTGTTTCACTTAAGATTCGTATCATCTGAATAGGTGGTAGTACACATAAAATGCAACAAAAAAGCTGAAAATCATTAGCGTCTATCTTTCATAATAACCGAGAAAAGAATGGTTTTTGAAAAGTGGGTAGCAGGTCACTGGTCTAAGAATCACACTTGGAGCTGGATGTGCCTATCTGATACATTGACGCAGCAGCTGCTAGGTGATGTCGCAGTTTGTTTTGACTATAATTTCCAGCAGTTTCCAAAAGTTGACATTTTTAGCAAATTTTTGTTGATTTGCGTAAAAACAAAAAGAGTTTTTTGTTCCTATTGATGAATACTATCACACATGCAATTTATACGAAAGTTGAGTAAAACATCCTGTATGTAGACCAACAATTTCTACCAATACATTTGACGGAGCAACTTCAGAACATAACTTATTGCGATCTTGTATTCGTCATCAAGTACTTAGCTAAGAAAAAAAAATATTGAGTTCGCAGTGCAACCTTAGCATCACTTCTGCCAAATTCATGAAGCGATGTTGTTGTTATTGTTGGTTGTAGTATTATGATAATTTTGCATTAAAAAGAATATCTTTAGGAGAATACCCTGTACTGGAAAATTATTTTATAGAAACCAAAATGTATAGGGCATTTCACCTTGTTTTGAAATCTTTCTTACTTCGTTTGTACGTCATACTGCATGACGTTTTACCTTTATTTTCTTTCTGCATTTTATAGAGCATTATTTGACTTGGGTCAAGTATACCTGTTTTGTGAAGAATTAAATTTTGCATTCAATGGTGTATTCATTAAACATATCACTGGCACAGAATTCCGTATCTAGCGGTAGCGGGTACGCTACAGCTACCACAAGCACAAAATAACACTAATGTATGTTCTAATAACAACTGTCCTTGAAAACAAAATTTTATCCAAATTGCATTTTTGACTTTTTTTATTTTGAAGGTCTATAGCTTTGTAACATTTCATTTTTGAACATAGATATGTTGTGCTTAATGGCCTATTTTGATCAAATGCATTGACCCTCAGGAGTTGGCATCGTCTGCTCGAGATATCCTACATGTAAAATGGGTGAAGTCCCATTTAATGTTAAATATCTAGCTACATTTTAAAGCAGGCGTGGAATTAAGTCGTGAACTTAGAATTCCAAAACAAAAACCATTCAAGAAAAAAATTACTCGATACGAATATCAATATAAAGGACAAAGTAAGAGATATCCAAAAACCCTGAAGTACCCTGTACGTTTTAGGTTCACTAAAAAGATTGATTAGTACAGGGTATACCCCTAAAATGTATCTTGCCAATACGAGAATTACCATATGACTAGCCCCAAATAATAATGATAATATCGCCTCGTAGATTTTGCTGGAGATGCTGAGATAGAATAAGACTGAACCAGGATCGCGTTCGATGCTCAACGAGATTTCCATAGTTATTTCATGATGAACATCTAATCACACAAAGTTATGCTCGAAGCTTCTCGTATAATATGTACCGATACAAATTATTTGTCTGTGTGACATATGATCGTTTTTTCGATAACACAGAAACAAGACAACATGCACAAAGTTTTCTTAGCTTTTTGGTATGAAAGTTAAATAAAATCCTATTTTACCTAACTGTCTCCATTTTGATAAACCTAATAGTTTCTGAAAAAACAGTAAAAACCCTCTGGGGACATGGCTTACCCTCATCAGCTTCTCTGGTTCACCACTTTTGAGTAGTAACTTTTAAGGGGTTATTTAACATATCACAAAGAAGGCCTATCAAAAATCCAAGGATATACCTCTCAATTCCCCTCTATTTTTACAAATTTGACTGAACTGTTACCGTGGCATTAAAATATACATATATTAGAAACTGTTCATTTGTGCTAAAAACATAACAGTAAAATGTTCAGGAGGTCAAAAGATTTGGCTATAACATTTATTTTTTCAAAACACATATACATGACGTGTCTTCGAAACTTTTAATTGTATTCTTGTAAACAAAAATAATCATGTTAAAATAAATGATTTAAAAGCAAATTATTAAAAAACAATTATTTGCATAAACCTTATGTATTTTAGAACAAAAGAGGCTCAATGCTATTTTCTCATGTTAATAATAATTTTCAGAGTTACATCGTTTTACGGAAAACGTTAATTTTTCTGCGTTTAAGGTTATTTATGGAATTTACGAACAAATCAACAAAAATAAAGATCACTTATGTGCTTAGCATCCCGAAATCATTACGTCAATCGTAATTTTATCTCTGATACATTCGGCAACATTGCTGGGTTCGGTAGGGTAGGTAGGCTTCCTTAAAATTATACAAATGGGTCTGTAAACACTGTAATATGTATCGGGTCCAAGAACGACTGTCAAATATCACCAATATTTTTTTTCATATATTTTTACCCCTCGAGGATCTTAAATATTGCTTATCAGAAATAGATCAATATTATGTAAAATATACACATTTTAAAAATCAAAAAATGCGGATCTACTAACGACCCTACCATATAGCGGGTCCGACAACGTCGATTAAACCAATATATATATATATATATATATAAATGATTAGAAGTAATAATGCGCGTAGAGATATACAAGAAAGTGTTATAATAATGGGATATCGCGCAACAGAGAAGAAAGAAATCATAAGTTGCAGCCGTCTACACGTGTTTCACACTTATTAGTGATCATCAGGACGGCATAGCAGATGGAATAAATATAAAAGCAACTAACTCAGAAAGATGTAACAACACAAGGTTTCACTGATAGCAGCCAACCGCACATTTGCAGTATCGGCCTGAAGACACTGAGTTTTCAGTGCAACAACAAACGTCACTACGGAGGCAGCTAAATGTGTTGTTACATCTTTCTGAGTTAGTTGCTTTTATATTTATTCCATCTGCTATGCCGTCCTGATGATCACTAATAAGTGTGAAACACGTGTAGACGGCTGCAACTTATGATTTCTTTCTTCTCTGTTGCGCGATATCCCATTATTATAACACTTTCTTGTATATCTCTACGCGCATTATTACTTCTAATCATTGATATTATACTTTGGGATTGGTTGTCTCACGGTAGTGGCTTTAGCTGCCTCCGTAGTGACGTTTGTTGTTGCACTGAAAACTCAGTGTCTTCAGGCCGATACTGCAAATGTGCGGTTGGCTGCTATCAGTGAAACCTTGTGTTGTTACATCTTTCTGAGTTAGTTGCTTTTATATTTATTCCATCTGCTATGCCGTCCTGATGATCACTAATAAGTGTGAAACACGTGTAGACGGCTGCAACTTATGATTTCTTTCTTCTCTGTTGCGCGATATCCCATTATTATAACACTTTCTTGTATATCTCTACGCGCATTATTACTTCTAATCATTGATATTATACTTTGGGATTGGTTGTCTCACGGTAGTGGCTTTAGCTGCCTCCGTAGTGACGTTTGTTGTTGCACTGAAAACTCAGTGTCTTCAGGCCGATACTGCAAATGTGCGGTTGGCTGCTATCAGTGAAACCTTGTGTTGTTACATCTTTCTGAGTTAGTTGCTTTTATATTTATTCCATCTGCTATGCCGTCCTGATGATCACTAATAAGTGTGAAACACGTGTAGACGGCTGCAACTTATGATTTCTTTCTTCTCTGTTGCGCGATATCCCATTATTCAGTCAAAAACAACAAAAATGTCATCAACATAACGAAACCAAAAGATAATGTGTTTAGAGACATTTAATTCAAATATTTGATCTTCTAAATTATCCATAAATATGTTAGCTAACAGAGGACTAATAGACTTATACCCATCTTCTAATTCTGAAAAGCAGATGTTGCAGTTTTCTAAAACTTGTTTTATCTCTTTTTGGAATTTTGTGGTTGGATCTTTCTTTAAAGTTTCTGAATTTTCTGTATTAATAAATTTATTAATTGGATTCGTAAGAACTTCTAAACAATAAAATATTTCATTTTGTTACAATTTTTCTTTATTGTCAATATGTCAAATATTACGGATATTATTTTAATTTTTAAAAAGGACGTTCTGGGTTAAGCTGTGGGTTAGGTTGTCGGTAAATATGCGTGATAGGTTTTATGTTAACTTGTAGGCTGGGTTGTAGGTTAGGTTGTGAGTTAAGTTAGAAATTAGGTTGTGGGTTAGGTTGTGTATTAGGTTGTAGGTTAGGTGGTCGGGTAGCTTGTGGGTTAGGTTGGATGTTGAGTTCTAAGAGAAGTTGTAGGTCAAGTTATGGGTTAGGATGTCAGCTAGGTTGTGGGTTAAGTTGTGAGTTAGGTTGTAGGTTAGATTAGGAGTAATCCTAAGTCTTAGGTCGTGGCTTAGATTGCGGGATAGGTTGTGTGTTAGATTGTGATCTAGATTGTGGTTTAGGTTATGGATATGATTATGGGATATGTTTTAGGTTAAGTTGTATGTTAAGCTGTAAGTTAGATTGTAAGTTGGGTTGTGGGTTAGGTTGTGAATTAAGTTAGGGGTTAGGTTATAGGTTAAGTGGTCGGTTAGCTCGTGGATTAGGTTGTAGGTTATGTGGTCGGCTAGCTTGTGGATTAGGTTAAAGGTTAGGTTAAGGGTTAGGTTAGGGGTTAGGTTTTGGGTTAGCTTGTAGATTAGGTTGTGGGTTAGGGTTGGGTGTTAAGATCTAGGTAAAGTTGCAAGTTAGGTAGTAGATTAGGTTGTGGGTTATAACGTCGGTTAGGTTATAGGTTAGGTTGTGAGATATGTTGTGAGTTAGATTAGGAGTTAGTTTAAGAGTTAGGTGGTGGGATAGGTTCTAACCCACGTTAGATTGTGATTTATATTGGGATTTAGGTTATGGGATAGGTTTTGGATTTCAGTTGTATGTTAGGTTGTGGATTAGGTTGTAGATTAGGTTGTGAATTAGGATGTAGTTTAGATTAGGAGTTAGCTTAAGACTTAGGTTATGGGTAAGGTTTTGTGATAGGTGATAGGTTGGGTGTTAAGTTCTAAGTAACGGTGTAGTGTTAGATAGCAGGTTAGGTTGTAGATTAGGTTGTGGGTTAGATTACGAGTAAGCTAAAGGTTTAGGTCGTGAATTAGGTTGTGGGCTAGATTGTGATTTAGATTGTCATATAGGTTGTAGATTAGGTTGTATGTTAACTTGTAGGTTGGGTTGTAAGTCAGGTTATGGGTTAAGTCAGGAATTAGGTTGTGAGTTAGGTTGTGGGTTAGGTTGTGGGTTTGGTTATGGTTTCGGTTGTGGGTTAGGTTGTGAGTTAGGTTGTGGGTTACGTTTGGGTTAGGTTGTGGGTTAAGTTGTGGGTTAGGTTGTGGGTTAGCTTGTGGGTTAGTTTGTGTATTAGATTGTGGGTTAGGTTGTGAGTTAGGTTGTGGGATAGGTTGTGTGTTAGATTGTGATCTAGATTGTGGTTTAGGTTATTAGTAAGATTATAGGATAGCTTTTTGGTTAAGTTGTATGTTAGATTCTAAGTTAGGTTGTAGGTTAACTTGTAGGTTGGATTGTAGGTTAGGTTGTAAATTAAGTTAGGGGGTAGGTTTTATAGGTTAGTTGGTCGGTTAGCTTGTGGATTAGGTTGTTTATTAGGTTGTAGGTTAGGTGCTCGGTTAGCTTGTGGGTCAGGTTAAAAGTTAGATTGTGGTTTGGTTAAGGGTAATGTTAGGGGTTAGGTTGTGGGTTAGTTTGTGTATTAGATTGTGGGTTAGGTTGTGAGTTAGGTTGTGGGATAGGTTGTGGGATAGGTTGTGTGTTAGATTGTGATCTAGATTGTGGTTTAGGTTATTAGTAAGATTATAGGATAGCTTTTTGGTTAAGTTGTATGTTAGATTCTAAGTTAGGTTGTAGGTTAACTTGTAGGTTGGATTGTAGGTTAGGTTGTGAATTAAGTTAGGGGGTAGGTTTTATAGGTTAGTTGGTCGGTTAGCTCGTGGATTAGGTTGTTTATTAGGTTGTAGGTTAGGTGCTCGGTTAGCTTGTGGGTCAGGTTAAAAGTTAGATTGTGGTTTGGTTAAGGGTAATGTTAGGGGTTAGGTTGTGGGTTATCTTTTATATTAGGTTGTGAGTTAGGGGTTAGGGTTGGGTGTTAAGTTCTAGCTAAAGTTGTAAGTTAGGCAGTAGATTAGGTTGTGGTTTATAATGTAGGTTAGGTTATAGGTTAGGTTGTGAGATATGTTATGAGTTAGATTAGGAGTTAGCTTAAGAATTAGGTCGTGGGTTAGGTTGCGGGATAGGTTGCGATTTAGATTGTGATTTATATTAAGGTTTAGGTTATAGGATAGGTTGTGGGATAGGTTTTGGATTAGGTTGTATGTTAGGTTGTGAGTTAGGTTGTGGGTTAAGTTGTAGGTTAGGTTCTGAATTAGGATGTAGTTTAGATTAGGGGTTAGCTTAACCTAGCTTTTAGGTCTTAACCTAGGTTATGGGTTAGGTTGCGTATTACTTTGTGGGCAAGGATTTAATTTACGTTGTGGTTTAGGTTTTGATTTAGGTTATTGGAAAGTTTAATGTATAGGTTGTATGTTAGGTTGTGGGTTAGGTTGTATGTTAGGTTGTGGGTTAGGTTGTACGTTAGGTTGTAGGTTAAGTTGTAAGTTAGGCTGTAGGTTAGGTTATAGGATAGGTTGTAAGTTAGGTTAGGAGTTCGGTTGTGGATTAGGTCGTGAGTTAGCTTGTGGGTTAGGTTGCAGATTAGGTTGTGGTTTCGGTTATGGATTAGGTTATAGAATATGTTATGGGATAAGTTATAAGTTAGGTTGTAGATTAGATTGTAAATTAGGTTGCAGGTTAGTTGGTGGGTTAGGTTGTGGTTTAGGAAATGGGTTAGATTATAGCTTAGATTGGGTTATGTGTTAGGTTGTAGGCTAGGTTGTGAGTTAGGTTGTACATTACGTTATGGGTTAGGTTGTAGGTGATGTCGTTGTTTAGGCTGTGGGTTATGTTGCGGGTTAGGTTGCAGATTTGGTTGTGGATTGTTTTGAGGTTTAGTTTCCGGTTTAAGTTAAAGGGTAGGTTATGTGATAGGTTATGGCTGAGGTTGTAGATTAGGCTGTGGGCATTGGTTGTCGGTAAGCTTGTAGGTAAGGTTTTGGAATAGGTTGCGGATGAGGTTGATGGTTAGGTTGTAGGCACGGCTGTGGGTTAATTTGTAGGTTAGGTCGTGGGTTAGGTTGCGGGATAGGTTGCGAGTTAGATTGTGATTTATATTAAGGTTTAGGTTATAGGATAGGTTGTGGGATAGGTTTTGGGTTAGGTTGTATGTTAGGTTGTGAGTTAGGTTGTGGGTTAAGTTGTAGGTTAGGTTTTGAAGTAGGATGTAGTTTAGATTAGGGGTTAGCTTAAGACCTAGGTTATGGGTTAGGTTGCGGATTACTTTGTGGGCTAGGATTTAATTTACGTTGTGGTTTAGGTTTTGATTTAGGTTATTGGAAAGTTTAATGTATAGGTTGTATGTTAGGTTGTGGGTTAGGTTGTATGTTAGGTTGTGGGTTAGGTTGTATGTTAGGTTGTAGGTTAAGTTGTAAGTTAGGCTGTAGGTTAGGTTATAGGATAGGTTGTAAGTTAGGTTAGGAGTTCGGTTGTGGATTAGGTCGTAAGTTAGCTTGTGGGTTAGGTTGTAGATTAGGTTGTGGTTTCGGTTATGGATTAGGTTATAGAATAGGTTATGGAATAAGTTATAAGTTAGGTTGTAGGTTAGATTGTAAATTAGGTTGCAGGTTAGTTGGTGGGTTAGGTTGTGGTTTAGGAAATGAGTTAAATTATAGCTTAGATTGGGTTATGTGTTAGGTTGTAGGCTAGGTTGTGTTAGGTTGTACATTACGTTATGGGTTAGGTTGTTGGTGATGTTGTTGTTTAAGCTGTGGGTTAGGTTGTGGATTGTTTTGAGGTTTAGTTTCTTGGTTAAGTTAAAGGGTAGGTTATGTGATAGGTTATGGCTGAGGTTGTAGATTAGACTGTGGGCATTGGTTGTCGGTAAGCTTGTAGGTAAGGTTTTGGAATAGGTTGTGGATTAGGTTGATGGTTAGGTTGTAGGCACGGCTGTGGGTTAATTTGTACGTTAGGTTGTGGGTTAGAGTGCGAATTAGGTTGCAGTTTAGCTTGCAAGTTAGGTTAGGGGCTGGGTTAGAGGTTAGGCTGTGGGTTAGGTTGTTGCTAAGGTTGTGGGATAGGTAAGGAGTTAGGTTGTGGGTTAATATGTAAAACATAAAGGATGTTATTTTTAATATTTAAAAAGAACGGGGTTTCGTTTTGGGTTAGGTTGCTGGTTACGTTGTAAGTTAGCTTGTGGGTTAGGTTATGGGTTAAGTTAGAGGTTAGCTTGTGGGTTAGGTTGTGAATTAGGTTCTAGTTAGTGAATTAGTTAGTTAGGTCATGGGATATGTTATGCGTTAGGTTATGGGTTAGGTCATTGGTTAGGATATGGGTTAGGATGTGGGCTAGACTGTGGGTTTGTTTGTGGGCCACTTTAGTGGTTATTGGTTTGGTTATGGATTAGGTTGTTGGTTACGTTGTAAGTTAGCTTGTGGGTTAGGTTATGGGTTAAGTTAGAGGTTAGCTTGTGAGTTAGGTTGTAAGTTAGGTTGTATGTTCTGTTGTAGGTTAGTTTGTGGGTTAGGTTGCGGCTTAGGTTGGGGCTCATGTTCTAGTTTAGATTATGGGTTAGTTAAAAAGTGCAGATATGCGATATTCTACATACAGTTACCAATACGCCATAGTTTCAGTTTTAAATCTTTTAGGAATTGTCATAATTATTTCCAAGTTGAGATATTATACATTCACCTTAGATTATAAAACTTTTGATGCTGTCATAGTTTTAGACTCAAAAACTTAAAGCTTCGTAACTTTTAGTTTAGTAGTTTATTTATCATTTTATAAATTAATTTATTATCTGTAGCAGTTTTTAATATAGAAGAAAACAATGGCGTCCTGGGTATATCAGACCTGGCCAGGAAAAAGCTTTACGTTCAGGCCACTTTAATTGCTATTTTCAGTAAAATTATTATTAGTATTATTTTACACCTAAAAGTAACGCCAAAATCTATTTTGAAATTGATTAGTCGTTTTAGACGTTAACACACACACGTTTAGCAACACGTTATGCCGAACTTGAATTAAAGACGCATTGCAATATGAACTTTGTGCATATCCAACATCTCTTTTCGAGTCTCCAGCAATTCTCAGAAAGGGCGAAAGTCGAAACTCGCACATTGCATCAACAAACACATTAAGAACATGACTGATGGATCACAGAGTTAGCAGACGTCAAGTGTATCTACAGAAGTATCGCAAGGGCCAACTAAGTATGCCTTAGATGGAGGATCATTACTTCATCGAATGCCTTGGAAGATTGGAATCACATTCGACTTTATCGAAAGATCTTATGCAGACATCACAGTGAAAAAGAATGACTCAGTCACAGTTGTTTTTGATGGATACAGTGTGAATATCCCAACCATCAAAGAATGCGCACATAGGAGACGAGGTATGAACTCAAAACTATCACCCACAGTGAACTTCTCTCCAGACACTATTTTTATTGGCAAGAACAAATAACTTTTGCATAATGCCGTGAACAAGACCAGGATGATACATCTCATTGGTAATCTCCTCGGTAGACAAGGATGCCATATTATTTATGCTTGACAATGTGCTAGGACAAGGTGTTACATCGTCTAAGTGTATAGATACAGTTGTGTTGGGAGAAAATGCTAACTTACTCATTCTGCTGTTGTTCCATTGTTCGGGCAGTGGTTTCCCCTTACATTTGAAAAGTGATATTTAAGTATTCGAGTCATTTTCGACAGTGTATGACATCCCTGCTATAAGAAATATTTTAGGAGTTGATATGTGCAAGTATTTGCTTTTCCTGCATGATTTTATGGGCTGTGATAGCACATCACACATACATGGAACCGGCAAGACCACTGCATTTAAAAAACTTCTTGTAGTAGTGACCTAAAACTACTAGCAGAGCTCTTCTGCTCAGAGAACAAGCCTAAGGACGAAATTGAAGAAACTGGGAAGAAATCCATGTCATTACTTTATGGAGACAAGAAAGATGAAACATTACATGTGCTACGTGTCATGAAGTGGATAGGAAAGCAAGAAATGGTTGATGCCTGCTCTTGGGGATGGTTTGTGCGGAACAATGAGTATTTTCCAAAATTAAGTGATTTTCCTCCAGCTCCATGGGATCTCCTAACTATTATCCGCTGCAAGTGTACAAAGGAATGTGGAACAATACGATGTAGCTGCAGAAAAAATGGTCTACCTTCTAGAGATGCTTGTGGACAGTGTCAGGAATCTAGCTACGTTAACTTCATACACGACCAATATCTTGATTCAGAAGACTCCGATATTGATGGATGAGTGTTCATATTACAGACTTAACACAATTCTTTGTTGCTCATTTTACTTCATTTTGTCCTTTTTGTCATTTTGGAAAATATAAATAAAAGTTCACTATTAGAGGAGATTTGTCGTTAGCATGGAAAAGTAGACTAGAAACATATGTGTCACGTTCATTTACTTGTTGAATAATTAAAGTAAATTTTAAGTAATTTCCCGTAGATGAATTCTGGCGGATTTTCGATAGATATTGTAGCACAGATTATTGAGACTAACCACGAAGAATTTGCTTCTGTTGCAATTTTTTCAAGGTTAGCTCTATTTTTTCATAGTTTGACCTGACTAATATAATAAAATAACCTTTAGAACTGCTGTGCACCATTTTAATTTAAGATATAGAGTAAGCATAACCCCACCTGCTCATCGCACTGCACTTTTTGAACGTGCATTTTCTTTTAACATTTATATATAAACTATACTCAAACTCATGTCTGTCTGATTGATACCTTCAAGAATTATTCGGTGAATTCCTTCACGCAGCATCTGCGTAAGATCTTTTTTTAAATGCAATCAAAGTAAAAACAGAATGACTTTCTTTTCTTTTCCTATAATCTCGCCTTATTTATTTCTTTTGTATAAAAATATTAATTTTTAAATTTCTTGTAATAACATGCTCATCATAATCAACATCATGTTCTTTTATTTAGTAAAATTACTAGTAAATTGATTACAAAGTACATTAATAGTACAATTTTCCTTCAATTTGTGTTTTAATCTCAACGCATTTCTTATATATAAGATTAACTGCAGAGCTTATTATTTATCAAAAATAGAAATATTTTTAAAACTATAAAATAAAAAATTTAAATCACTTTCGAAAAATGTTTAAAAGAATAATCACATTAAAGAAAATTCAAAAAAACACGTTGCGATATTTCGGAGACAGCACAACACTTTGGTAACAGGATCACATACGCTGCTGAAGGTTTAAACTACTAGAAATCATTTTTAATTAAAAAAACGTCGATATTGCAATACGTTCGCCATCTGCTGTTCACTAAATAAAATCATACTTCTTCTACTGCAACTGTGAAACTAAGATGATTGTGGATCCAAACCCCCCTACATTTATTTGTATTAGTTTGGGTAGTTAACAGCAGATGGCCACCGTATTGAAAATCAAAGTTTTTTTTTATTAAAAATTATTTCTGTAGTTTAAATCTTCCGTAGCTTATGTGTTTCTGTTACGAAAATATTGTTCTGTCTCCAGCATAGCGCAACGTATTTTTGTATTCGCTCTAATGTGATTTAACTTTTAAAAAAGTCATTTTTAAATAAATTGCATCCGCGTCATCTCCAACTGCAACTGTGAAACTAGAATAATTGTAGATACAAACCCCCCTACATTTCCATGTATAAATTTATTTAACAAACAGCAGATGGCGTCCGTATTGCAAAATCAAAGTTTTTTTTAATAAAAATGATTTCTAGTAGTTTATACCTTCAGCAGCTTATGTGATCCTGTTAGCAAAGAGTTGTGCTGTCTCGGAAATATCGCAACTTGTTTTTGAATATTTCTTTAATGTGATTTTTTTAACGTTTAAAAAATTTTCGCTAGGATTTCAATCTTTTATGTTATAGTTTTCAAAATACTTCTATTTTTGATAAATAATAACAAGCTGTGCAGGGGCGTTAAAATTAACGTAGCCCAGGCACCAGAGCTCAAGATTTTGCAACCACCATCATATAAAGATTTTTTATTGGAAATCGCAGGGTCATAATTCAACTACATTAGTATTTGTAAAAATAAAATATATAAAAATGCGCTGAGATTAACACACAAATTTAAGGAAAATTGTAGTATTAATGTACTTAATGTAATCACAATTTTCTATTAATTTTATTAGATAAAAGAACATATATTATGATCCCACGGCTAAAATTGATTGAGCAAGTTATTGTAAAACATTATTTTTTTATAAAACGGCATAATAAGGCGAAGTTATAGGCATAGAAAGGAATGTCATTATATTTTTGTTTAGTTTCCCAGCATTTTTCTAGTACATAGTTTTATTCCATAATTTACATTTAAAATTTAAAATCACTGCATCTTGAATTATTATATTTTTGTTAGGCATGTTAGGCACATTTTATGTACAAATGTAGAATAGGTTGCCTACACATTATTATCAAATAATATAATTTTCTTGAATTATTGCATTTCAAATGGATTTATGTTACAAATTACCTTTTAAAAAATTGCAATTAAGTATATCCAATAATTAAAATTCTTCAGGTTGCTGTTAATATGTATTGGACTTCATTATAGGAACTGTGAAACCTTCTTAACCTTTTCTAAACAAGTTTACCTATTACAATAATTATGCCTCAAAAGCAGCTATAAAATAAATAATTTTGTACGTACAAGTATTACATTCATAGAATATTTCTTAAGGTAAAAAAATGTAATATTTTTTGCAAAATAAATAAGTAAAGGTAATGTATCGAATAAATAAACAGTTAGTAAATAACTCTTTTTATGTTTTATTTGATTAGAATATTTAAAATGTCTATAAAGTTTATAAGCTTACCTTGTGATTTTTTTATTTTTCATAATGTACCCACCATACTATAACACAAAATATAACAAGACTATTAAATGGATTTTCGGCAAGTCTGTAGGTAAGTATAAAATAAATATATTATTGTGATTAGAGTGTTATAGCTAGACCATAATATCTCTTGAAATATTAAAATACAAATTTTCAACTTCAACAAATTCTTTTAAGTACTAATTTCAAGAAGGAATTCTTGTTGCTTGGTAAATAGTAATAAAGCTTAAAGCATGTAGTATGTTGCAGCTTTTAAACAGAGGTAATGGATTTATGTACTACTACAGATACCACATCAGAATATATCAATAAAAAAATATTAACCTGACAAATTATTCATTGTTAAATTGAATCTGATTTGAATTTTTTGATTAAAATTAAATTGTCTATAGCTAACTAACAATTAGGTAATTTTGCAGTTGTTTGAATTACTTTTCATCTTTAAACTTTCCTTTTCCACTTTTTTCCTTGTATTTTAAATCACCTGAATCGAATACAAAAAAAAGGTAAATCGCTACCTGAAAACTCCTCTTTGAATTGACTCCTTGTTTTGAATTTACTCTTATAACTTGTTCGTCGAAAAATGTGCTAATTAACTGAAACCTATTTCAAGCCTAATTTATTACAGGTTCAGTTATCCAGTTTCTGAATAATTTTTCTTGTAATCTGGATTTTTGAAGCTCTCTTTAGAAATTCAAGTTTCTTTCAAATAATTTGTATTTTTTTTTTGATAAACCATAATTTTAATAATCCGGATTTACAAAAGAAATACATTCGGTAAAGGGAAAAACCATAGCCGTTTGGTTTATATACTATGATAAATTCTTTCGAGGAAAATTTTGATGAGCAGAATAAATTTATCCATTAATTAAATGAAGTAAACGGAATCCATAAAGACAGATGACACAACTAAACAAAATATTACGTTCCTAGTTTCTTCCTAATTTCTATGTGCTCAGACATTGTACAAAATAACACTTAAGGGGAAATACTAATCTGGTTTTCATGAACAGAAGGTAACAAAAAAGAAGTCGAACAGGAGAACCAAACTTACCTACTAATACCAGTCTATTTGTGATTCAATCAACTGAGTACATCGTCTTCTGTGACAGGAAACATGACAGTGACCAATGTGGAGAAACCAAAAGAATAGCATATGGTGATTACAACAGAGAAGAAAGTAAGCTTTTGCTGCCTTGTGTACTTAAGTGTGCTTACACCTAAGTGTGCTTAAGAGTTAACATAAAAACCTGCGATGAAGAGGTTTTATTTTGTATTTACTGTGCCAAAAGTGTCACGTGACTTCGTGACTATAGTGAGTACCTCTGTATGAAGATAGATTTTCATAGAAGGCTCAGGAATTCTCAAGAGAAACAGATGTAACAGTACTGCAACTACACACAGCGTTATACACTACACCTTCACAAGATTCTTCAGTGTACAGCAACAGCAACTCAGTTCAATACCAAGTGTACTGGAGATATTGACAACAATTATAGTGAATTAAATAATATTGATAGGTCTAAATATAGAACTGTAAGTTCACTGTGTTCTGATCTCTAGTGAGCGGCAAGCAATTGTGCGATTTGATGGGTATATTTAATATATAAGATCTACAAGCTTCGAGTTTTCCTCTTCAGTTTGCATAAGTAGATTAATCTTATTCTACGAGAAAGACTCCATCTGGCGATGGAATCTCCAGGAGTTCCAGTTAGTCCATGGGTAGTCCACCTTCAGTGTCAAGGTACATATATGACTGATGTCGAACAAAGGAAATCGAAACTAAGAGACATATGTAGATATACGTATTGAAAGTGATTATCGGAATACTGGTGTCATTTAGAAATTATAAAATGGAATGGATGCAACACGAACAGTTTTTGGTTGGTCATTTGGCGGTCTAGTTCCAGATATACAAACTTATGAGGGTGAGCCTATCTAATAGAAGCTGGAAGCGATAGGCATTAACGATTCAATTACATCATACTAACAGAGAAAGAAGAGGAACCGAATGCATTAGTTATTAGTTATTAGTTGTTATTTGAAGCAACGTTGATGGACGTTACTCAGTTAGGCTTTCATTGATCGATACACCTCAAAATCGCCCAACAAATTGATTTATAGCAGAAAAGAGACTTTATCCCACCAACTGAAGACTCGAACAAAAGGTCACTACGAAACCTACAGCAAGATTTGTTATGACTGAATGGACAAAGGAGATTCATCGTAAAAGTATCAGAGGACCATACTAATTGTTACGATCTTCCCCAGTAGCTATCTTTAAGAATAGTGAGCACTCCTATTAAACTGGTCTTTGACGACTATTATACGACAGGCAGGCATCTCTTACTAAACGATTTATTAAACAAGGGGCTTAACTTATATTTAATTGCTTTCCTCAACGATAATGACATTTGGGGACAGAGGACAGGTTGGAGTTTTTGTGAACATTCGCAAAACTTTCTAGATGATAGGAGTAAAGCAAGGGGATAAAAACTACCTGAAGTGCTTATGGTGGAAGAAGAAATACCAAAATATACTAGTCTTTCGTCGCAATCGTGTTACTTCAATCAATAAAAATGCGAATTTGAAGATTTTAAGACTAAAGCTATTCGAATTATGCACAAAGTAAGGATGGACTTGAGGCAGTGGGAGAAGTCTCTTGGAAACCGATCTGGAGTCAGACTATCTATAAACGAAAAGTGCGAATAGGAACTAAAAAAACAAAGACGCCAACAAAAGCCTTGGCATGATTTGGAACAATAGATGTAATACCATTGGATGCATCGCTGCAGCAACTTTCACAGCCGTCTTAGATTTAAAAAATTACTGAAACAATAAAATCGTATAAAAATAACGTTTTTATTCCAAGTAAATACGTTGCGTCTTGCTTGTGTTAATTTGTTATTTTTTTAAATAAGCCGTATGAGATTAAATGCAGAAACACGTATTTCCTTATTTTTTTTTTACTTTTGATTAACTATGGATTTACTTATGATTTACTTTTATTTAAAAAAAAGAATTTTTGATACGACCGACACGTCAGCTGTAAGCTTCCATTGTTAGTATAATAACTTTAAAGTATATATTTTTGTTCAACTAAAGTGACAATCATCTAAATCATTTAAAGTACTACTTTAAAGTAGTACTGAAAGTTCCTACCACCAGTCTAAAACCATTGCTTAGCCCTTTAAAGTCATGGAACCTTACAGTAGTATTGAAAGTAAAACTTACGTTTTTGCTACACAGGAGAATCACTTGAAAGTGATTTTTCGTAAACTACTCTATCTCCATATTTACTTGTAAAATGTTGGAAGCCATTAATCAATTTTCAATTTGGTATGATTGTTAATAGATGTTTTACTATATAACCTTCAATCAAAGTAACAAATTGGTGCCAAATTGTGCCTTGGGAATAATATAAAAATGGTTTCTATCATGTGTATCAACTTATAAATATTTTTGTCATATTTTATTAGACATTTTTTATTAAAAAAAATATAATTAAAGAAGGCACGTTGTTATTTTTCGATCTATCATTATCACGTTTAACAGAAAAGTTGCAATGGTTTATAATTTTGATATACTGGATTGACAAAATAATTAAAAATTTCATCGCCTTTTGTATTATCAGGTACGTATTACAAATAAAATAGTAATCCATTTTGTGAGACGATCGCAGCATTAGTATAGAAATTCATACAATATTTGCTAAGTTACAAGAGTAAGAGAGCAACCACGCGGCACGATGTGTCAAAGAGAAAAGAAGTTCCACGAAAGTAGCAATTACTACGCCGCCACGTTTCAGCTACGTAGCTGGACAAGTTCCAGAGAGGTTACTGCAACGTATCTGCTAGCTAAGAATTGTTCCCCATTTTGGTTCGAGGCACGTACCAAAACCGTAGCAATTACGTGCTTGCTACTAGTGGCAAAAACATAATAGTTCCACCGGTAGTTACTGGTACGTAGCGATGACTAAAATGCTGCTTGAGAAGAAACATAATAAAAAAATAGAAATTTTAAATGGTTAAAAGACGGCTGTTAAAGCTCCTGCAACGCTGCATTTCCAGCGGTGTGTTGGACGCATCCAATGAGTGCGCTTCTGCAACTTTCACAACTGTCTTAGATTTGAAAACCAACGTTTAAAATTTTTAGCTTTTTATTATATCTTTTATCTACTGTCGAAATGCTCTGACATTTTAATGATTGACATTTATTAAATCAGTCGTCTAGTGTTACTTGTCAACGCTTTAAGCATTTTTTTTATCTGGTCACCAATAAAGCGTCTTCTGAAATTTTGCAGAGACGTTCCTCATGACGTAATAAGGTCATAGAAAAATTTTTACATGGGAGGTGCATAGAGCGTCCATATATGGACGCTTTATGCACATGGGCGCTCTATCCAATGTAACTCGTCAATGTATGGACGCTTTAATGATAGTAGGATATATATATATATATATATATATATATATATATATATATATATATATATATATATATATATATTTATTTATTTATTTATTTATTTATTTAATATCACCCAAACAAAACGGGCAATGCCCAATTACATTGTCGGGGAATCCCGAGATTTTAAATTAAAATACATTAAATTCAATTACATATAGTTCAAACATAAGAGAAAAACAAAAACATCTAAAGCTTAAATAATAATTATAAACAACAAAGCAATAACATACTGTTTCAGTATATTAAGACGAAACCTACAGTTATTACCTATCCAAGTGCATTTAGTCAGAAGAATAATAATCTAAACAGTGATCGTTTAAACGCTACGGGGGAAGAATCAAACAAATCAATATCTATTTCATAGCTAACAGCATTAAAAGATGTCGCCATTCTTATTAGTGAAGAGTGTAGTCTTAAATTAGTTCGATGATGTGGAACGTACAAGATACCTCGTGGCCGTGATCGATGCGCTGGTACGTACAAACGCACCAAAGGCAACAACTTGGGACAATCTATTCTGTTATTTATGAGCTTATGTACAAAGCAGATGTCCCCCACTTCCCTTCTTATATACAGTTTAGCAATGTTAAATTCCGACCTAATATCTTGATATTCGTCATAATCGGGATACTGTCCATGCTTTTTGTAATGCAAATATTTTAAAAATTTGTTTTGAACCGTTTCAATCTTATGTTTTAGAGTAACTAATCCTGGGTTCCAGACTACCGACGCAAATTCTAATTTTGATCTAACTAACGAATTGTATAATAATTGTATTGTCTTAGTGTTGCTAAAATCTTTTGTAGATCTAATGATGAAACCAAGATTCTTTAATGATGCGTTTACTATCTTATCAATATGATCGTCCCATTTTAAGTCAGACTTAAAATGAACTCCTAAATCCTGCATGTTAGACAGTCGCTCCAATTCGTTATTGTTCATCGTATATTGATGAAGGTAAGGATATTTCTTTGTTGTGAATGTCATAGATTTACATTTATTGATATTGAGATCTAACTTGTTGGTATTACTCCAACGTAGTAAAGAGTTTATATCATCTTGTAATATTTGATAATCATTTGTATTAATAATTTGTTTATAGATCTTAACATCGTCGGCAAATATAAGACATTCGCAACCCCGAATACAAATTGGGAGATCATTGATAAACAACAGAAAAAGCAAAGGTCCCAAGTTGCTACCCTGTGGCACACCTGATCTTATAGAGAATTTTTGCGATTTTGTTCCGTTTAGTTGTACAAACTGAAATCGATTTTGTAGATAGGATTTGAAAAACAGTAACAAATCTAGAGAAAACCCGTGTGCGTGTAACTTACGCAATAATATGTCATGATTAACGGTGTCAAATGCTTTTGAAAAATCGGTGTAAATTACATCTACTTGACCCGCTTTATCGAGAATATTACTAACGTAATCTGTAAAAGTTATTAAATTCGTTTCGATAGATCTTCTGTTTATAAAGCCATGCTGACATTCTGTTATATCATTTTTTAAAGTTGTATAGATTTTGTTATAAACTATTTGTTCGAATATCTTTGCCGGTGCTGATAATATTGATATGGGACGATAATTTATTACTTTTGATTTGTCACCGGATTTATGTATTGGTATAACTTTAGTTAGTTTCCAAAAATCTGAAAAGGTGTTCGTTTTTAACGCTAGATTATACAGGAGTGATAAAGGATAACTTAGTATCTCGTGACATGCCTTGAATATATATGGAGGTATTAGATCCGGTCCTACAGATTTTTTGGGTTTAAGTTTCCGCATAACAGCTTCGACTTCTTGCACATTTACTTTCTGCAGTGTTACACAATCAGAAACGCTAGTAGCATTCTGGTTGGTCTCCGATACTATTTGATTAATGTTATATTCTGAGACGCTTTTGTACACGGACTTAAAATATTCGGCGAATAATTCAGAAATTTCAGATTCATTGTCGGTTGTCTTTTCGTTAAATTGATATTTTCCAAAGTGTGAATTATTACTTCGTTTCCTATTAATATAGTTCCAAAAATTGTTTGTATCATATATTATTTCGTTTTCAATAGATGCAACATAGTTTTCGTATGCACGCTGTGTATCCTTTTTAACTTTATCCCGTAACCGATGGAATTCTTGCAAATGGTAGTCAGATGTATTTCTTTTTTTATGGTGATATTTTTTCTTTCTGATATCGGCAATAATCTCTTTAGTGAACCAGATTGGGTGTCGAAAATATAATTTTTGTCGCAGCTTTGGAACTGATTCATCTAAAGCACGATAAAATAGCTTATAAAATTGATGTACAGCCTCGTTCACATTTCTAAAATTTTGCAGTTCATTCCAATCAGTTGCTCTAAGCAAATCGTACAGAAGAATGAAATTAGCTTTTTTGAAATTATAACTTTCTGGCGTTACTCTAGATGTATATCTCCCCGGATTCAAATAATTATAGGTAACTGATAAAGTTGGATGATATACGTCAACAGGCACCATTGGATCATAATTTTTATCAACGTCTACCAATACATTACTAATTATTAAGTCAAGTGTTCGTTCTTGATGGTTTTGTATAGTGTTATACATTTTTAAATTCAAAATATTAATAAATTGTAATAATCTTCTTGATATCATGTTACCATTTGCAAGATTATATTTCGAGCTACTAATACAAGATAAATTAAAATCGCCCAAAATAATGATTTCCTTTGTTAAAAGAATTCTGAATTTTCAATAATATTAAAATATTCTTCGTAATTTCCATAATTTGATTGAGGTGGAAAATAGACACCGGTAATTATAATATCTCTTCCGTTTACATGAATATTAATAAACAAGGCTTCTAACGTCAAATTTAAGTTAATGTTATCGGATTTGTATTTTTTGTGAACTGCAATTAAGACCCCACCGCCCCGTTTACGACCCACACGATTGAATACTTGATTACGATCGCATCTGTACACAATATAACGAGGATCAAATCATTCGTTATTGTATATATCTGAGTCCAACCAGCTTTCTGTCAAAACTATTACGTCATAATTAGTTATATATATATATATATATATATATATATATATATATATATATATATATATATATATATATATATATATAAATTAATTAAATGTTGATATAATATGGAAAAATTATTTATCTCGGACCAGGAATCGAACCTGGGCAATCTGAACCTGCAACAATTGCATAGCAGATTTTGCTAATAATATTAAAATATGAAATGAAACTTTCTGGACGATTTTCCAATTTAGAAGAAAATAACGGATAATTTTAATCCTTTTTTTATTAAGTCAGTTTGAATAATACTAGATAATACCTTCCTATGTGAAAAATCCATATAAACTCTCGCATAAATAAAAGTATTCAAGCACTGAAATTAATCTATCCCCATAGACAAATATTAACTACTGAAACAACAAAGACCTTGCATTGTTATTCACTTATTTTATCTAATTTTTTATGCTGTAGCGAAATTTACGATGGATAAATAAATCCATTTATTTAATATTATACTGTATATTTATTTTTGTTGTATTTTTTAACTATTTGCTAATTGTGAAATAAATAAGGATTAATAAAAAGTTTCAATAAATTGTTTTAAATAAGTTTTACTATTTGCTAATTAAAACTTACTTCTTACAAAATACGTTATTCAATAGTTTTATTCATACAAGTAATTATAAATTTTATACACTGTTTATCGGTTTCGAAGATATGCAAAAATCAAATTCGTTAATAATGTCAGTGTTGCATATAGGTACTTACCATTTTTTACGATAAATTCAATTTCACTTATCACTATTTCTAATATGCTAATTCAATGAAAAGATCTATAGCTGAACCCCACTAATCTTGTTTGAAGAACAAATGTGGTTTCCGACAAAAAACAACTATTTTCTACTTAATGCTCCTTTGTTTTTGATTCTTACCGCTCACCGCTCACGGTTTACCGCTAAGATGCTTTTTACTAAGAACACAGTCCCCAATAACAATTATTTATCCTCTATCGTTATCAGTTTTGCCGCCTTTGATTTAGCCGCCGGCCCGACCGGCCGCCTGTATTTATTGCACACATTCGCACTGCATAGAAGAATATTTCTGTTTCATAGTTTATTGTATGATGAACGACTCCAATGAAATATAGAAATCTGTGGATTTGGGTTGTTTGAAAAAACATCCAAATAGAACGAATAATTTTGGTTTGTATAAAGTATAAGGTGTGTTTTCTTCTTGTTTGAAAACCAATCAAAGGTTTACTTACATGACTCTGGTCGTTGAACCAATGTCAACTATTTAGAACTCCTCTAGGGGGGGGGCATGGCCCCCATGGCCCCCCCTCAGATCCGCCAGTGGTTATGGGGTGTAAAAATGTTAAAAAACATTTTCCTTATGTTGGGATATCTTGTTCAAACTAGATATGTGAACGTAAACTGTCTTTAGAAACATTTTTTCTTACGGCCTACGTAATAATAATAATCGCCCCCCTCCCTCCCGCACAAGCTTCTAGCTTCTGGGGTTTGGTTTCCAGGCTATCGGTTGTAGCAATTATTATTATCATTATTATTAATAAAATATTTTTCATATTTTAACACATAAGGTCATTTTTCGTGATTTAGAAAATTGCGAATTTAACAGATACCTACCTATAATTAAATACCCACTATAATACCCACACCCGACTGTCTAATGATTCTGGCAGTGGTATCTTGGTATTCCTTATGATGCAAAAGATACCAAATCATAATTGCCAGAAACTTTGGAAAGTTGCTCGTGGGTGACAGACCGCCCAAAAGATTTTAACCAGCGCCCTCTGCAGTGCGGCTAAAATGCAGATTTAGCATGGCCATATTCTTGTTCTTCATGTTCGATATGATAAGATTAATTTTCTGGCTTGGTAAAAAAATACATCAATCATTTTCTATTCGTATGCTATTAGGAAAATTCTAAAATAAGTTTTTCAATTTATTCTATTGATTGAAATAAATAAAGATTAATAAAAGTTTCACAGTATTGATTAAATTATAACCTGACAATATTGTTTCGACAGCTAAGTTGTCATTAGCAAAGGTAATATTATAATAATAAAATAGCTGCTGAAACAATATTATACCTTCCTTCCCCTCGAAAAAAAAAATTAAATACGTCACTGTAAGAACTGAAGCTTCATTATTTACCTAAGCTTGCTAAATAACTGTGTTTTAATAATTGGAGAACCAAAAATCAAAGCCTACTATTCGTAAATCATTTTTCACGTTTTTCTTGAGAATTTTCTTATGTAAGAGGATGAATATTTGTTATGGTTGAAAAGAGAACACAATACTCTATCGATTTCAGTAAAAAAATACCTAGCATGTAATTTAAAAATGTAAATGTAATTAAAAAAGTTCTATGACGTCATCACGCTCACGCTGATTTAGTAAATACAAAATTTTCTAAACATATAGAATTCTATGCCATTTAATAATATATACAGTTTATACCATGTCTGATCGAAAATAAAGTTGCTACAAAGCGGGGCGCATTAAATCAAACAGACTGTATATTTACTTATATTTACTGTCAAATTTTATTATTAAATATTCTATTTATCTATTCTATTAGTAAGTAATGTAAATGCCTAGTTTCTACAGCAATTAACAACTAAGGATTAACAATTAACAATTAATAAGTGACAACTAAGAAAATCTTGTCGGTTTATACAATTATAGATTAATAATTGATCATGCGCATTGCGCATCCAGTCCTATGTTTACAGTAACGCCATAAAACTTGAATTTTTGGAGAGTAACTTCATAATTATGTAGTGGCAAACCTGTTTTTTACTGTCAGATATGCGCTCTTGCGATTTCAACTAACAATTATTACAAAAATCAAAATAAATCAATCACTTAAAATCATGCTGACATAACATTACGTTTATTTACTAACTAATCTTATTTTAAACTTCAAAAGATGGTTAAATGTTTGCCTTCTTCAATGCACAGTTCAACACGTCTGTTCATGTTATCAAACACTTTCTGTAAAAGGTGAGGTGTAACGTTATCACATTCTTTCACAACTTTTGTTGTAAATCTTCTAGAGTATATGCAGCGGTGTCTTAAGAATGGTGTTTAACCATGAGCCACATAGAAGTAACCGAAGTGCTGAAAGTAACCGTATTGCAGTTCCTTGTCACCGAGTTGATCGATGAACCAATTCAGAACGCTGTTCTAGTATCTTTTGGTAGTGATAGCCTCTTCAAAAAAATGAGACCGACCAATATCCTTCGCGAAAGAGCTAGTCAAATACTGGTTTTTCGAACAATGCAATCGGTTTTTCCTTTAATGAAATTGGGATTATCGGTACTCCACATTCTTATCACTTGCGAATTAATATATCTACAAAGATAATACCATGATTCGTCTGAGAAGAACATCAAATTCAAAACATTATCTTCCAGATTGTCTCGGATCTAGGTACAGTTGTAATCTTGTGGTAGCAATTCCTGATAAAGTTGTGCTTTCTAAGGAAACGAATCTAAATCTTTTATCAAAATGGTTTAACATGTACTACAACTAACATGATTTGTTTCCAATCCAACCGCCATTTTGGATCCAAAAGTAAATGATAAGGTAACTTATTTCAATTTATATTTACTAAAAAGTTAGATGCAATGTACGCAGAAATTCTGCAATTTATTAAACAGCAATGTGTATGTCTGTTGTCGTGTTTGGTAAACTCTATTGACAGCGTTTTGTTTGACATCTCTAGCCTCTTGGATTTTGCTCTTGGACTCATCTCGCAACGCTGTTCAGTTGAGTATGCAACTATTTAACGAAAAAAAAATTATCAGATATGACGCTTTTGTGCCAATTTGGCATTTGAGATGTTACTGTTATGTTCTTATAAGATACCCTTCGACAATGTTCATTAATATAAAAGACGAGAAAAAACAATTTTCGTAGCTATGAAGTACTACCATGAACCTACGAGCCTTGAATTATGGAGTAATCATGCAAGCTATTAATCTATCGAGACTGGCTAAACCTAAGGGCTAAACAATTGGGACGCACCTATACTTTCGGATTAAAAACCGCACTTTTTATCACGCACAATAAGGGAGATATGAGCATTTACAAAAATGTTTCAAATTCAAGTTTGTTAAAAGTTAAACATTATTTTAAGTTATTTTATAACAATTTTTAATAAGTGTCTGACCCACGGGTCATAGGTTCGCCACCACTGCTCTAGAGGATATGAACCTTGACCGATGAGAAAGTGACGCGCTAATTGAGAATCTCTTAATCCTCGCCCAAATGAGGGCTGTGGCTTTAGGCTTAACGCAAGTAAGTCACGTATGGTAATTTTAAAGTGTTTGTAAAACCACTAGCAATATTGAATTTTCTTTTAATAACTCTTCATTTTATTTAAAGAGTTATGTTACCCTCAGATTAATTTACCTCTCGTGTAAGAGACGGAGAAGTGGCCAGAGGTAAAAATATGCCTACAACTGGGAGGTTTCCAGGGTATATTACATACAGTTCCGTTATCATCTTTTCTCTAGCTTTTCGCTAGTCCCAGTGAAGCGAACTTGATTTTGCATTAGTACATACATATATCAAAAAGTGATTTAGATATGACTAAAATTAGACATATGTTTAAACCTCTACATCAACTCGGGATTTAAAGATTTTTTTTGATATCCGCTGTTTTTATGTGCAGTCTGAAAAAAATTGACAAGGTTTTCCATTTATTTTGATTTCCTATTACTTTTACTAAAACTGAAGTAAATTACATTATCAGATTTAAACTTTTAGAAAACCCAGAATCATTTATAAACTTAAAATTTTATATACAGGCTTATATCTCACAATTATCTTTTTGCTACTTAGGTGAGTTGATTTCAGCTCCAACCCCTTCAATTGAAAGTGGTTATTTAAAGATTATAAAGTGTACTTTGAGATTTTCATAACATTTTATGTGCACATATTTTTAACCCCTTTTAATGAACAACATACGCGCCACCAATGTACTCGCAGTTGACGTTCGCGCAGATTTTGATGAGTCATTGTGATGTTTCGAAACCTCGCGCACTTTAGCACTAATAGTTTGAATGGCCTGTAGAAACAATTTCTTTTCATCACATTCATACAGTATATCTCGCTAGTTAAACGAGTGCAATTTTCAAGTAATTTTTCTAGCCTTATGGAATGAGTCTCCAAAATGAAAAAAGATGTCTCTAAAAAAAACAAGTCTGCTCTTTCCAATGGTAAGAATCTGATTGGAGAAAAAGGTTTTATGCTGTTTGGGTTTGAAAATTCACAAAATTTGTCACGTTAAAAATTTGAACCTCATGCTCAATAGCACATATCCTGACTACAAAGTGAACTTAATATTTGATACTTTGGCAGCTTAAAAGTAGTAATGAGATTAGTTAGCTCACCAAAACATAAGTTTCTAGAACGTCTCGTTTCAAAGTTACCAGCTATCAAATATCTGCCCTAAATTGACGTGATGGATTATTTGGGCAACTTTGTGAGTTAACAGCAATAAAACTAAAACTTTTTAAACCTTCACACTGCAACCATAATGCAAAGCACGAAAAGTCTTTCGCTGCCATTTTTTAGGATGCTAGCTGCTATGGTTCCACAACAGTAGCAGGGAGGCCCCAGGACCCCAGCTATACTACTTATGAAGGTGAGATTTTACACAACATCCTCTCAGACGTACGTCTGTGCCTACACCAAATTTCGGCAAGATTGGAGATGGTGACTAAAAATCTTTTTGGTCACTTGACATGGAATGACCCACATGATAACATAAGATTCAGGAGAAACAGTGCTAAAATCTTGGTCTAATTTGACTATTCATTGGCACAAGAGTCTTTTTTTGAGACCACCCATAAAATGATTAATCCCCCTCCCCCACTGAATAATGTCGCGAAATTAAAGATAATAAAAATCAGAACTAAGTGCAATAATTTTGGACTAATTAAAGACTAGATAGTTGCAATATAGTCCATTTTTTAAATCACCTCCTAATTTAATAAATTGACCCCCCCCGCACATATGAATGTTACGAAACTAAATACATACGTAAAAATCTAAAACACATACTATAATTCTGATCTTATTATAGCCTATTTAGTGACACAAATACATTTTCAAAATCATTCCTTATTGGTAAATCCGCCCCCCATGAACAATGTAATCATGAAACTAAAGATAATAAAAATCAATACTAAATGGAATCATAATTTTGGACTACTTGAAGACTATTTGAATTATTAGTTGTCATCTTTCCAGTTTTGAAAGCATCTCCTAAATTCATAAATTGCGCCGCCCCTCGCTATATGAATGACACGAAACTAAATACGTAAAAATCTGAGAAAACATACTACAATCTTGAACTTATTATAGCTTATTTATTGGCAAAAAAACCTATTTTTAAAATACCTTAAATTGGTGAACCCACCCCCCATGAGCAATGTCACGAAAGTAAAGATAATAAAAATCAGAACTAAACCGAACCATAATTTTGAACTAATTAAATTCTATTAGTTGGCATATAATCCAGTTTTGAAATCATCCCCTAAATTAGTAAACTGCCCCCACCTATATGAATGTCACGAAACTATAAAAAACACTATAATTTTGAACTAATTAACGCCTATTTATTTATTAACACAAAACTCATTTTTCAAATCACCTCTTAAATTGGTAAACTGTCCTCCATGGGCAATGTTACGAAATTAAAGATAATAAACATCAGAACAAAATCAAACTATAATTTTGAAGTAATTAAGCCTATTTATGGACACACAACCCATTTTTCAAATCACCTCTTAAATTGGTAAACCGTCCTCCATGGGCAATGTCAGGAAATTAAAGATAATAAAAATCAGAACTAAACCAAACTATAATCTTGAACTAATTTAAGCCTATTTATTGACACAAAACCCATTTTTTAAATCATCTCTTAAATTGGTAAACTGTCCTCCATGGGAAATGTTACGAAATTAAAGATAATAAACACAGAACAAAACCAAACTATAATTTTGTACTAATTAACCTTATTTATGTACACAAAACCCATTTTTCAAATTATCTCTTAAATTAGTAAACTCGGTTGCATGAGTAATGTCACGAAATTAAAGATAATAAAAATCAGAACTAAACCAAGTCCTAATTTTGAAGTAATTAAAGCCTATTTATTAACGCAAAACCCATTTTTCAAATCATCTCTTAAATTGGTAAACTCGCCCCCCCCCCCCATGAGCAATGTCACGAAATTAAAGATAATAAACATCAGAACTAAACCAAACCATAATTTTGGACTAATTAAAGACTATTAGTTGACATATAACCTAGTTTTGAAATCATCCCCTAAATTAGTAAATTCCCCACCCCCCCAATATTAATGTCATGAACCCTTATAATTTTGAACTAATTAAAGTCTATTTATTTATTGGTACAAATCCTATTTTTGAAATTCCTTAAATTGGTAACCCCCCCCCCGGGAACAGTCACGAAATTAAAGATAATAAAGACCAGAACTAAACCAAACCATAATTTTGGAGTAATTAAAGTATATTTATTGACACAAAACCCATTTTTCAAATTATCTCTTGAATTAGTAAACCCACCCTCCATGTGCAATGTCACGAAATTAAAGATAATAAAAATCAGAACTAAACCAAACCATAATTTTGGACTAATTAAATACTATTAGTTTTGAAATCATCCCTAAACTAGTAAATTTTGCTATATGCACTAAAAATTGATCTTTGTCAGTTGCCATTCGCTATTTTTCGTTATCTTACACATGAAAATTCAGTGCCGGTCTTTGGGAGGGTGCGAGGTCGGGCGCCGCCCGATTGCGCTAGGCTGTTTCAGACGCCGAAGTTGGTAAAATCATTCGATAAGTCTTTTTAAACCTAATAAGGGCGCTCTGAAGGACTCTGCCCGAGGGCGCCAAGAAGGCTAAGACCGGCACTGTGAAAATTTAAACCAAAACCAAACTTTACTAACATAGTAGTAGTTCATATTATAGAATTTAGGCTAGTCTATAATTTAAATTTTTGTAACAGTGCCAGCAACATGCTCACTAGAAGTTATTAAAAATTAAGGTTAGATATGCAAACAATATCTATCATTTATGTGATTGTCATTTAATGATTTAATTAATAAAACATCAACAAAGAGATTTTTCAATAATAGTTATTTATTTATTAATTTTTGAGCAAAGAATCGAGGCGACGGAGCGTCGACCACATAACCTACAACCTAATCCACGAGCTAACCGACCACTTAACCTATAACCTAAACCCTAACTTAATTCACAACCTAACCCACAACCCAACTTACAATCTAACTTACAGCTTAACATACAACTTAACCTAAAACATATCCCATAATCATATCCATAACCTAAACCACAATCTAGATCACAATCTAACACACAACCTATCCCGCAATCTAAGCCACGACCTAAGACTTAGGATTACTCCTAATCTAACCTACAACCTAACTCACAACTTAACCCACAACCTAGCTGACATCCTAACCCATAACTTGACCTACAACTTCTCTTAGAACTCAACATCCAACCTAACCCACAAGCTACCCGACCACCTAACCTACAACCTAATACACAACCTAACCCACAACCTAATTTCTAACTTAACTCACAACCTAACCTACAACCCAGCCTACAAGTTAACATAAAACCTATCACGCATATTTACCGACAACCTAACCCACAGCTTAACCCAGAACGTCCTTTTTAAAAATTAAAATAATATCCGTAATATTTGACATATTGACAATAAAGAAAAATTGTAACAAAATGAAATATTTTATTGTTTAGAAGTTCTTACGAATCCAATTAATAAATTTATTAATACAGGAAATTCAGAAACTTTAAAGAAAGATCCAACCACAAAATTCCAAAAAGAGATAAAACAAGTTTTAGAAAACTGCAACATCTGCTTTTCAGAATTAGAAGATGGGTATAAGTCTATTAGTCCTCTGTTAGCTAACATATTTATGGATAATTTAGAAGATCAAATATTTGAATTAAATGTCTCTAAACACATTATCTTTTGGTTTCGTTATGTTGATGACATTTTTGTTGTTTTTGACAGTTCTTTAAGGTTATCAATGAATTTTTAATTCTTATTAATAGTATCCACCAAAAGATAAATTTTACATTAGAAACAGGGCTGTTAACTTCCTAGACTTAACTATCAAGATTAACGTACACAATCTATTTGAATTTTCCATGTACAGAAAACCAACACATTCGGATATAGCAATACCAAATGAATCATGTTCCGACAAAGCATATAAACTAGCAGCCTACAGATCCTTAGTATACATTAAATATGTAAATAATTACAATCCAAACATGATTGACACTTTAGTTAAACAAAAAGATTATAGGTTAGCTATCAAAAGAATATATCACATTGGCAATCAAACAGAAGACACAAATTACATATCTACACCATATTTTTGCAAAATATCAGAAAAAGTTGCACATATACTAAGAAAAACCAACAACTAAAACATAGCCTTTAAAACCAACACTAACACTTTCCCATTTTTATTTAATGCCAAAGACTGAACACATGTTATCATGAAATCGGGTATTTACCGTTTAAATAATTATTTTTGTAGTTCGGTGTATATTGGGTAAACACTTAGAAATTTTGACATAAGATATAAAGAACACGTTCGTTCTTACAGAAATAAACATCCTAAAAAATCTAATTATGCCAAACACCTTTTAGAACAAAATCATACAATGACTCCTCAAAATAATATTAAATTCCTACTTTTTTGTAATAACAAACTCTAGTGCTAGATTTTTAATTTTTATTATTAAAGATGGAATGGTTATTTAAAAATGGAAGTTCTATGATCACTTGAATACGGGCATATATATATATATATATATATATTAAAAAACCCAACGGGTATTTATCGACCTTATATAAATAGTTGAAAAGGCGTTTAATTTTTTTTAATTTAATAAAATCGGGATTAAAGGTCTGTTTTTTGTAACCAGGTTGTTAAAAAAGAATACTCATTATTTGTTATTATCTATATTTCGCAGTTGATTAACTGCTTCATCAGGAAACAACTTAAGAGTAATAAAACGTATGACTAGCATAAACTTATTTCTTCTACAATTTGCTTTATGTTTTTCTAGATTATTAAAATAATTGAAGATAAAATTTTTAAAATTTTGTTTGATAACATGTCAAGTTCAAAATATGACATGTGACATATGAAAATATACCTCATAGTATATTTTCATATGTCACATGTCATATTTTGAACTTGACATGTTATCAAACAAAATTTTAAAAATTTTATCTTCAATTATTTTAATAATCTAGAAAAACATAAAGCAAATTGTAGAAGAAATAAGTTTATGCTAGTCATACGTTTTATTACTCTTAAGTTGTTTCCTGATGAAGCAGTTAATCAACTGCGAAATATAGATAATAACAAATAATGAGTATTCTTTTTTAACAACCTGGTTACAAAAAACAGACCTTTAATCCCGATTTTATTAAATTAAAAAAAATTAAACGCCTTTTCAACTATATATATATATATATATATATATATATATATATATATATATATATATATATATATATATATATATATATATATATATATATATATATATATATATATATATATATATATATATATATATATATATATATATATATATATATATATATATATATATATATATATATATATATATATTGCAGTGATATTGGTTAATTAAAAATAATAAATTATTTTTAAAAATTTTATTGTATATTTTGAAACTGTGAATAATTGCCGTTCGATCGTAGATAATTACTTTATAATTAAATTGATTTTTTTAAATGACTGTGAACTTTGGAAATGCTTTTCAACTTCCCTCTTTTATAAATTCTAATATGATTTGAAAATACCTT
Organism: Agrypnus murinus; assembly: GCA_929113105.1. NCBI lineage: Eukaryota > Metazoa > Arthropoda > Insecta > Coleoptera > Elateridae > Agrypnus > Agrypnus murinus. Next base: position 5,867,495 of record OV816028.1, on the reverse strand, counting down.
TTAATAGATTTAATAATGCAATGGTTATATAAAATTAATGTTACGTTAGTTCTTGACTAACTCAAGTTTACGTAAGAGAGTTGGGCGCCAGTTAAATAACTTAAATTAACAGAATTATATTTAATAAAGACTCATGTCAGGGTGAATGTGGATTCTTGTGGTATTAAAAAAAATATACAAATTGAAATTTAAAAACACTTTTAAAAGTGAAATCTTAATTAATTTTTAACTATTACTAAATTGTTCATATCACTTTACTACACTTCACAAACGATAGTCTTTTCTTCAGCAAATGCCAATACAAAAAGGAAATAACTTCCTACCTTTTTTTTTACTATTTCTTTTTTCCCTTTTAGTATAGATGTCCTTTTTCCCAAACCATTGGCAGAGTAGATCACTTTATGTTGATCCCGGGCTGATCTCCAATTCCGGTTGACTTTCTTCCTTTTGCATGGATTTCCCATATAATTTCATCCAAAACTTGATTCTGGTAACTCACTTTTGTTTATTAATTGCGGGTACAATTTCCCTTTTTCGTAGGATACTTATAGTTGTTTTTGTGTTTAATGAAATAAAACACCCGTTTAAGGTTTTAACGTAGATTTATTATCTTGCTTAACTTTAGCAAGTAATTTATCTTAAAGGTGGTTCTTTATAATCATATACACTTTTACAATTTATACTTTTTACACCTTCGCCGTATTCAAATCACCAACTAACTTGTCTATTTAATTCTAGACTATTTAAATTTTTACAATATTATCAGCCACGACTTTACTTTGTCGCTTGATTTACTATAATATCTTTACTCTTTCGTCGTTTAACAGTAAGTGTCTATTTACATTTTACTATTGTCTTTTCACGACTTTACTCTGTCGATTTCTATCAGTCTGTGTCTTAAAATTATTATTTTCTAAGCTTATATACTATTGACTATTTACATAATTATATTACACAATTTGACGTCACCTTACAAACTAATACAAACTGTACACTCATATAATACATAATAGCAGATTAATATTCTTATAAAAGTGACACATCTATTACAGATTAATTATCCAATACTTTTACGCAATAATAACGATCTATTTACATTAATAAAAACCTTTAAAAAATCACATAACCCGTCGATATACACATTTGGGATTATACATAATTGAATTACATCATAACAAACTTGCGAACAACTGGATGTTACGTATACTTAAGTAATCGGTGAGTAAGCTATTTGATAATAATAAAGAAACATGTATTATTTAACCTTATTAAAAAGTATACACATTGATTTCATAATCAATGACACCATAAAATAGCTCAAATTTATTTTTAACTGGAAAAGTTGATAAAAATATTCCAAAAGTGTTAGTATTTAACAAAAATTTTAGATTTTCACAAAATTTTCAAAATTTTCCAAAATTTTGAAACTACCATCCACAGCATTTATCCCCTCCTGTTTCAAATAAAATTGAAAAATGCAATTTTACTTTTAAACACAATAAATGTTAAATAACAAATGTTAAACTAGTTTTATTTTTAAACACCAATATTTTTTTGTATTTTAATATTTTATCCCCAATAAATTTCCTTAGTCTAATCTATCATAACAAGCTATCTACAATATTTACAATAATAATTACATCTTATCAATCCTCGTCCCAATCCTATTCATCTAATTATTTCAGAATCCTATTTCGTCATATCATCATGTTTTCATATTCCTTTTCATTAATAAACGCTCTCTTAATAAATCTACTAAACTTTTCCTCATCAATATCATAGTTCATCATAATTTCAATTTAATTCATTTCTAAAAACGTCTAACCTTCTAACTTCTTCTAACCACAATCCTATTTCAATAATATATTTATCATAATCAAATTCATCCTCCTCATTCATCATTTCATCATATAATTATCATACTTTAAACCCCATTTTCCCCTATTTTAATAAATATTTCAATTATCTTTCTTCAATCATATTCAAACTATTCCCTTCTTTATTTTCAATAACAAATACATAAACATAAGTCCAAATTGGGTATAAAATTCCATAAGCCTGTTTATTATATAAAGTCATATCGGTTATTAAGTCTGAATCATTTTAAATTACGTCATATCTGGGTTTCTTGTCGCAAATGGTTATGTAAATTCTAGTTACAATAATATTCCACAAAGATCTTTATTTCTTTCTTCTGCTTTTATAGTTCGTTAGATGAAAATTACTAATTGGTAAAATTTGTCTTTTCCAGGGTTTATTTCCAATCCTAATATTTTTCCCCTTTCCTCTATCAAACTTTTTATTTTTCTTTTCAATCTTTAAATTATTAATCATGATTTTATTACGCTTGTTTTTATTTTCTTTGTATTTTAACTTTACCTTTTTACTTCTAATTTTTTTACCTATAACAACCTTTTTCTTACCTTTTCTATTATAATCTACCTTTCCTAATTCCCTTAAATTTTTCACTTTCTTTTTGTTTGTTAATTTTTCTTCATCATTAATATGTTTAACTACAACAGCCTCCTTCTTAGATTTTTTTCTACATTCTAATTTGTCAATCACTATTTCCTCCTTTAAAATTTCCTTATTGGCATTATTTCCTACATCTATCTTTCCTAATTTTATTGAATTTATTACTAGTTTTTTATCTTTTGATTCTGTACCACCACCCTTGGGAAAATGAAAATATACTTGTGGTTGTATCTTATCGTGGTGAGTAGTGGTACAAGCAATTAAAAATTTTCTTCATCGTGTTGCGATTGCTTTTCCTTGAAACTTACAAATTTTTCCTTTGTAGGACTATATAAATGACTAGGCATGTTACGTGATACCTCTCGCTCCGTATTATATTTACTACAGTTACCCTCCTTACTATTCCTACCGTATCTATCATCCCTTCCGTGCTCCTGCTCTATTTTATCATGTTTCTCATATTTTCTATACTCATCCCGTTCATCACACCTATTATCACTAACTGGATTTCTAACATTTCCCCGATAGTTATCCCTATTTCTATATGAAAAACTAGAGTTAGACTGTGTAAAATTCACATTTCTCATACCAGGCCTCGTTGAATCTCTTTTAAGATTATCTAATACGTCAAAGTTTTTTAGTATTTGTAAAAATCGTTCAAACTCCTTTACATCATCAGTGTAAACCTTCTCCAAAATAGGCCTATCAAAATGTTTAGCTAATTGTTTAATAACAACCGCCTCTTCAATCTGATTGTCTAATTGATTAATCATAAAAAATTTATTTAAGGCATAATTTTCCCTTGTAGTCCCTTGAAGAGGGTTAAACCTTCCAAATGTTAAGTTTTCTACCACTTTTTCTTGTTCCGATAGACCCCAATACTGTGTCAAAAATAATCTTTCGAAATCTTCAAAATTAAGGATTTTGTTTTCATTTATTGAAAACCATTTTTCTGCTTCTCCTTTCATCAGTCCACGAATAATTGATAATTCATAATCAAAATTATATGATTGTTTAAGACTTATCTTCACATTACCCAAATAAGATTTTATATTCTTTATAAAGGTCTTGGGATGCATTCTCTTATCCCCATAAAATTTGGTAATATTTTGTTCACTCAAAGATGGTAACAAAATAGGTGCGAATGAAGGTTGCCCTAAACTTGATTCAGTATGGATACTTTTTAATTCATTAACCTGAACAGTAATTTGTTTTAAATCCTCTTCTATACATTCGGATTTTTGAATGCAATTTCCTTGAACTTCGCCTATCTTATTTTTAAAATATACTAGATGCGTATCTTGAATTCCTTTAACTTTAGTTATTTCTTGTAAAACGGATTCATGTTTTTGTTCTAATTCTATAAACTTTTTTTCATTGTCTACTTTTAGCGCTTCTATCTCTTTCTTAATCGTCTCAGTATTATCTTTTAGTTCTTGTTTTATTGTCTCCGATACAATTTTTATTTCTTCAGATTGTTTGTCTAATTTAGCATTCATGTCTTCTTTCATTTCTTTCATGTCTTCAGACTGTTTGTCAAATTTTGTATTCAATTCTACAGATTGTTTGTCTAGTCTAGCATCGAATTTAGCATTCATTTCTGCAGATTGTTTTACCATAAATGCCATAAGTTGTGAAAGTGTAGGTTCTACTGTTTTGCTTTCTTCACCGTTCCCCTCCATTATGGAAATCGTTAAAACTTTCTGTTTCTCAGAAACTATTAATTCTTTATCTATACACCTCTTTTTCAATACTAAATTACTTTCCTTCGCAGAATATATATTTTTAACTGACGTCATACATTAACCACTAAAAATCTTCTCAATATCTTTTAAATATCCTAGTATTAGCTGTAATATGCTAATTTCCTAATATTATGTTAAATTAATAATTTCCTACCGTATGCCTTAATATGCCTACAATTATGCTATTATAAGCCTAATAATTTAATATAATCGTAATAAGCCAACTATTACTATAAGCAAAATAACCTACAAAAACTAAATAATCTCAAAAGCCAAATAATCTATTAAAAGCTACTATACGCCTACTATTTTTCAAAAGATTATATAAACCACAAATGGTTATATGTACCACAAAAGGTCCCACGTTGCCGGTCGCCATATATAAATGCAGTGATATTGGTTAATTAAAAATAATAAATTATTTTTAAAAATTTTATTGTATATTTTGAAACTGTGAATAATTGCCGTTCGATCGTAGATAATTACTTTATAATTAAATTGATTTTTTTAAATGACTGTGAACTTTGGAAATGCTTTTCAACTTCCCTCTTTTATAAATTCTAATATGATTTGAAAATACCTTTTAATAGATTTAATAATGCAATGGTTATATAAAATTAATGTTACGTTAGTTCTTGACTAACTCAAGTTTACGTAAGAGAGTTGGGCGCCAGTTAAATAACTTAAATTAACAGAATTATATTTAATAAAGACTCATCTCAGGGTGAATGTGGATTCTTGTGGTATTAAAAAAAATATACAAATTGAAATTTAAAAACACTTTTAAAAGTGAAATCTTAATTAATTTTTAACTATTACTAAATTGTTCATATCACTTTACTACACTTCACAAACGATAGTCTTTTCTTCAGCAAATGCCAATACAAAAAGGAAATAACTTCCTACCTTTTTTTTACTATTTCTTTTTTCCCTTTTAGTATAGATGTCCTTTTTCCCAAACCATTGGCAGAGTAGATCACTTTATGTTGATCCCGGGCTGATCTCCAATTCCGGTTGACTTTCTTCCTTTTGCATGGATTTCCCATATAATTTCATCCAAAACTTGATTCTGGTAACTCACTTTTGTTTATTAATTGCGGGTACAATTTCCCTTTTTCGTAGGATACTTATAGTTGTTTTTGTGTTTAATGAAATAAAACACCCGTTTAAGGTTTTAACGTAGATTTATTATCTTGCTTAACTTTAGCAAGTAATTTATCTTAAAGGTGGTTCTTTATAATCATATACACTTTTACAATTTATACTTTTTACACCTTCGCCGTATTCAAATCACCAACTAACTTGTCTATTTAATTCTAGACTATTTAAATTTTTACAATATTATCAGCCACGACTTTACTTTGTCGCTTGATTTACTATAATATCTTTACTCTTTCGTCGTTTAACAGTAAGTGTCTATTTACATTTTACTATTGTCTTTTCACGACTTTACTCTGTCGATTTCTATCAGTCTGTGTCTTAAAATTATTATTTTCTAAGCTTATATACTATTGACTATTTACATAATTATATTACACAATTTGACGTCACCTTACAAACTAATACAAACTGTACACTCATATAATACATAATAGCAGATTAATATTCTTATAAAAGTGACACATCTATTACAGATTAATTATCCAATACTTTTACGCAATAATAACGATCTATTTACATTAATAAAAACCTTTAAAAAATCACATAACCCGTCGATATACACATTTGGGATTATACATAATTGAATTACATCATAACAAACTTGCGAACAACTGGATGTTACGTATACTTAAGTAATCGGTGAGTAAGCTATTTGATAATAATAAAGAAACATGTATTATTTAACCTTATTAAAAAGTATACACATTGATTTCATAATCAATGACACCATAAAATAGCTCAAATTTATTTTTAACTGGAAAAGTTGATAAAAATATTCCAAAAGTGTTAGTATTTAACAAAAATTTTAGATTTTCACAAAATTTTCAAAATTTTCCAAAATTTTGAAACTACCATCCACAGCAATATATATATATATATATATATATATATATATATATATATATATATATTTGTTTAACCGCTTATACATACCCGTTTCGCTATATTCTACCGACTGGTCGGACCATTTTCGACGCTCTCAGACCCGGGCTTGGGTCTGGCAACGTTCTCCTATATTTTCGAGGTCTACAGGATAATGTTTACTTAAAATTGCAATAAAAAAATATACAATTTGGGTTTGGAAAAGTAGGGTCTGTAAAAAGTTTTATACAATCGTAGTTCATCACAATGAACTATAGGGGTCGTCGCGCCTTTCTCAAGTGTATATCGTATATTTTTATACAAGACGCTATCAAACCCGCTATGTTCTACAGTCTTCCTAAGCCCTGAATCTGGCAACATTGCCATGACGCATATGTTAAGCTTTGTTTTATAAACGTTTGGTTATAATATCTCGCATTTAATATTTGATGGAGAAAAGTGACGTAAGAATTACATTAGCTCGTATGCGAGTTCTTTTCAAACTAAATAACTCTCTGGCTTTGAAAAATTGAAGGTTTTAATATTTGTTAATAATAATAATATACTTTATTTATAGCATATAACTAGATAAATTCCATATAATACATTATAATTTCTTAAATATTAATGTAATTTATTACATATTTTTTACACTGTTTCTTAAATAATGTTAAAGATGTACAGTTTTTTACATTAGCTGGAAGTGAATTATATTCAACTAAACCTTTATGAAACAGATTATTTTGTCCTATATTTGTTGTAACTGTATGAACATAAAAATTATTTCTACTTCTAGTATTATGACATGAACATCTTCTACGAATAGTAATTCATTTAAAATGTGCTCTGGATATATTCGGTTTTTTATTTTAAATATTAATGTCATCGTATTATAAAATATATTTTGCTTAACACTTAACGAAGATGTAAGTTGCAACATTCTTCTTATGCTAGTATACCTACTACATTTTAATATTATTCTTAACGCACAATTTTGTTTTTTTGAAGATAAGATAAGATATTTGAAGTTAATTTCAGTATTATTTAGGAGGTAAAGTATACTAGCACAATAATTAAAATGGGGAAGTATTATTGTTTTATATAGTAATAATTTAGACCACTTGCTAAGATTTTGGCTTATTCTACCCATGAAATTTACTTTTTTTGCAACTTTACTCATAACATAGTTTGAATGACTAGAAAATGTTAAGTGACAATCTATTATTACGCCTAAGTACTTCCACTCATAAACTTGTTCTATTTTTTGACTATTAATTTGTATTCCCACATGACTAGATGTATCAATTTCGTTAAACTTATTTTTTATTATCATGAATTTTGTTTTATTTACATTTAAAGAAAGGCTATTTTTACCTAACCAGTTATATACATTTACTAATTCATCATTGATGATATTTATTACTTTTTCAACATCATCTCCTATAAAATATATTAAAGTGTCATCTGCAAATAATTGAATGTTACATTTTTTAGTTACATTAACAATATCATTTATGTATAGTAGAAATAAATCAGGGCCTAATACAGTTCCTTGTGGAACGCCAAAGGTAGTTTTTTTAGCTGAAGATGTACTATTAAAGTATCTAGTTTTTTGAAATCTGTTTTTGCGATATTCACTAAACCATTTTATAACTATTGGGCCCAACCCATATCTTTTTAATTTATCTTTTTAATAATAGATCTCTATTAATAGTCTCAAAAGCACGTCTAAAGTCTAGAAAAACTTCTTCTTGTAAATAGCATTTTTCCATTTCAAAAGAACTGATTGTATTGCACTTTCACATGAATTATTTTTCCGAAACCCTGATTGAAAAGGTGTTAACAGTTTGTTCACTTCAATGTAGTCACGAAACTGGATATTTACGACGGTCTCTAATAATTTTTCAAAAGTTGGCACCATGTTGATCGGTCTGTATTCTTCACATTTGTTAGTGTTGGTAATCTTCTCAATTGGGATAATATGGGATGTCTTCCAGGTTTCTGGGAAGGATCCACTTTCTAGACTCATTTGAATTAGATGCAGAAATCTCTGTCCCATTACATTGAAAGCTAATCTAAGAATCTTTACTGTAATACCATCGACACTACTATTCTTATTAGGTAAATTGTTTATAATTTTTTTTAACTCCAAAAACTCTATTGGTAAAAATTTTTAGAACTTGCATTGATGCACATTAATGTGGCTTAAATCAGTTTCAATTTGGGTTAAATTTGCTAATGTAATAATTTGTTGTATGCTGTTAATAAAGTAAATATTGAATTTTTCTGCAATTTGAATTTCCTTTTTTTCTAACTCATTGTCAAAAATAATACCTTCCTTTTTTTGTCTGTTATGGCCTCCTTTAATTAATTCTTTAACTGTTTTCCACATTTCTGTTGAGTTATTTTTCATATCATCTATTTTTTCTTGATAATAATTTCTCTTGTGGTTCCTGATCAAACTAACAATTCCATTTCTTTGTTGTCTATACCTATTCATATCACTTTCTTCTTGTGTAAAGATTGCTCTTTTATATAATCTGTCCCTTTCTTCAATTTCCAAGGCTATTTCTGGGGTCCACCAACGCTTACAACTCCATCGACATTTAATGGTTTTTTTAACAGTTGGAGCATGCCTGTTTAGTGTAGTACTAAGAACTACCCTTAATTCCTCATAAATAAATTTTAGCGGCTCTAATGGTTTCATCTGAATTAACAACTAGTTACATATAATACTTAATCTAATCTAATTTATAAAATCATAATAACATTTTTTTACATATTAATTAGGAACTCACGAACTGCTGCTACAACCCTTATACTATTTCTTGGCTACGTCTGAGTTCCTTCCTTATTTTCTTTTCCAATTTCTTCTTTATAGCATAGATTCTATAAACAAATAAAGCAATAACATCTGTCAATACCAGGTGTGGTCGGAAAAAGTTTAGTACCTCCTTAGCTTCGACACTGAATTATCGCTCTATTTCTGTGAATAGCTGCACAAACAAAACAAATTCTCTAAAAGGAACGATAGCTGCAACAATTAAGGTACTCAGTAAATATACTCAGCTTATAATCCCCACTATGGTTATATACCGTATGTATCACGATCCCAGTAACACATATATTATATAAATATTCGTTTCGACAACCACCTAAATATTTAACTAATATATTATTTTAGTTAATATTGTTCAAGTACGATGTGGAAATTTGACAACTAAAATTATAACAATCAAACAACAACAAATGAGAAAATGAATTTTTATTGAAACCATTACAAAAATAAATAAAACACAAAAAATACCTGTTCTAAATGCAGGAGGACCAAAAATCTAATATGGGTATTAAATTAAATTTCAAATTGAGCTTCTTCGACTGCCAGACAATGACCTAATTGGTATTAAAACTTTATTATAGGCCTTTGTAAAACATGTGTTCTGCACATTTCAGCAGTTATTCTAGCCTCCAAGTCATCCAAATTACGTGGTATCCCTTTGTATACGTTATTCTTTACGCGACTCCACGGAAAAAATCTAGTGGTGATAAATCTAAAGATCGGGCAGGCCATTCCATAGTTCCACTTTTACCGATCCATATGTTAGGAAAAACAATATTCGTAGGTTAGTACGCCCTAACATGTGCTGCAAAATGTAGCGGCGCTCCGTCTTGTTGGAAGATAATCCCATTGTCAATACCTTCATACCGGGAAATATTGCACTAATTGTGGGTATAACATGATTTTGAACTCAAGGTACCCATTATTGGTAAGAGTTTCATCAAGAAGAAAAGGTCCTATGATACGTATATCTTCCTATAATGCCTGTCCATAGATTGGCTTTTTGCAGATATTGTGTGTCCTTCTGCCCAGTGTGAATTTGCGTTCGACCAATACCGACAATTTTGTCGATTTATCATATCGTTCAGCATAAATGTCGCTTCAACTCAGAACACAATGTTAAAAGTAAAATTCTGATTCATATTACATATTTCCATTATCTGCTAGCAAAATTCCATACTCCTATCAAAATCGTCTTTTGTTTTCTTTAAAATTCCATGATGAACAGATGTATGGATAATTTATAATTTTTCTGTTTCTTTTTTTGTAGAAACATTTGGCGCTTTTTTGATTGCTAATAAAACGACCAACGGATATTGCGTATTGCACATCTTTAACACTACTAGTCTCACGAAATTTTTTAAATTAGTTAAGTTTCGTACCTTGAGAAACAGGAGTATCTGAGTAGATTTGATTAAATAAATTGCATGCTTCACTTTGAGCCTTCCTCCTATCCTCATACCCATCTCAATGCGTTGCTTCTCAATTAAATGAGCCATATCTTCACAATAACTTCAAGTAACTGTTTATAACAATAACTTGCAAATAATTTATAATACTTTGTAACTAATAGAGTAAGATAATGATGTACTACTTGCTTGTTACAGTTTTATTTGACAAATTTCCATACTTGATCAAAACTCATAATCAAGTGTTACTAGATTAATTTTACTACAAGTCAGTTCTCATTATTAATTGATTCATTCTCGCGTTTTTTTTTTCTAAAGATATTTTTTCTAATTTACATTTTTTTATTATGATAAACTAGCATTACTAAATAGAGAACAATCGACTCTTTTAGAAATAAAAAAAGATACTAATGGCATTTAAAAAACAAAGTTAGTTGCTATAGCAACACAACAAAAGAAGATACGAACAAATCCAAAAGGTCGCAATATCTATCAGCATAAACTAAAAAACTTTTATGTTTAACATTTGTTTGTAACTATTCAAATTAAAAAGTTACAACCATTATTTTATACTTTTGTTACACCTTGTATATAAGGAGCGCAAACGCAAGTCTCGCAGGGGCGCTCAATCTTACGTAGTTACGCCACTGGTGTGCTAACGCTTTTCCTAGAGCAGGTAGTTAAAGTGGGGTGGGAATAAATTCAAATCGCTGCCGCTCCAGGTTCAATTTCAGTTGAGAAGTAACTTTTAAATTTTTTTAATTTAAAATCTTTAATCTAAAATCTTAAATTTTAAATTTAGAAAAAATTACCTGCCCGCTGGAATCCAACAAAATCCAACGGGGCGGCAGCGACTTTTGTTTATTATCGTCCCCCTCTGACTAAGTTACGAAAAAGATTAGCGTTCGCGCCTAGCACATTTATTTTAAAAGTAGGTTGTACTTATTTAAATGATTTTTCTTTATAAGAGGGTCTAAATCTATTTAGAACACAATTTTACAATTTTCAAAATAAAGTACTCTCGAAACTAATGAACAGAATTCTAAAAAGAAGTAGTAGCATTATTTATTTATTTTCAAACGTTTTTTTAAAAACATGAGTTAATCCCTATATTCGATTTCTTAATGAAACATACAGTCTAATAACTTGCAGATTCTATCACGTACAAGTAGTAAAAATAAATTATAACTGAATAATACAAGTCTGTAACAATCAATAACTTGAAAATAATGACCATACAAACCTTTGCTTTGCATCAACATCCAAATTTACCGAAAAATATTCGTTGTGACCATACGCTGTAAATACTCTTGAGGACATAAGCTTCAATAAAGCAACGAAAGTTCCATTCCCGACGGTACATAATATATAAAACCCAATAAGCCATGTTTCTTCGATTTCAATAAGAGATAAATACAAATTACAGGTTTAGTGGTTGCTAAGCCCATCGATCGCGTAATACCTCTCTAGAGCATCAACTAGGTAAATTTTGTCTTTAAACTTTGCGAGAGAACTTTATCTATTAGCAATTGAAGCGTTTACTACATGGGTTGGATTCACTCGTACCTACTTCAAAATGCGTCAATAGCCGCACGGCTTTATTTCCACATGATTTGATAACTATACAAATCGATACAAAGTTAACTAGTTTAACAACTTGAGGAGGAATACATTAATTTATAGGAATATATATTTTAATAGATTTAGAATCAGATAATTATTATGCAGCTACTTAAGTCGGTATCAGTCGTAAACAATACTTACCTTAAATGTACGTGGACTTTTTTTAACTTTTTTAATCAGAATGACAGTGTATACGTAGAAATTAAATTGTTGAAAACCTGTGTCAATATAAATAATTATCAAATCAACCTAAACTATTTTGTAACTTTCTGTATGCCGAAAGTAACAATATGAGAAAACAAAGAAATATCAATCACCGTAACTAACGGATTAAAGGTTACGACTAAAAAAGAAGCACTGATCGGGGATTCCCTGAGATATTTAATCACAATGTACTATTAATTTCATAATGATCTAAGACATCAAGGCTAATATGATGCTATTTTATTCTTTTTTTCAGTGTAAATGCATAGGATAAAATATTAAAAAATAGCATCATATTATCCTTGCTGTCCTAGATCATTATGAAACCACTAGTACATACTGTCGGTTTCGGTACCCATGACAAAATAGTGCTTTATGATTGATTAAGGTTGAATGACCGTATGGTCACAGCATAAGACTAACCAGCAGATTCACTTGGCTGTCGACTACTACTTCATCTTTTTTAGCCAGTCTGGAATATCATACACAAGAACGAGCAGTTCGCCGAATTTTACCGACGTGATACGTCATCGCAATAACGAGCAGATACGTACTTCGTACATTTATATATATTTATATAGGAAATAGAATTATGTGTAAAAATAAGATTGATTGACGCCTTTTAACAATTAGTTTTCATTTTACTTAAACAGGTGAGGTACATAATTATTTAGCATTATGTAGCATGAAGTAATAATTATACCCTCAAAGGGTCGCCATTTAAAAATATAATCCTTTATTGAATGTTATACAGTTATTTTATAACATATTTTTAGAACTTTTATAATAATTTTTAGAAAAACGTCTTTTACACTCTAGGCGGATTTTCTTACCCTAAATAAAGAAACTTCTAAGTAAATTAAACTTGAAGCAACTTAAAAATGCATACAATTTCAAATGGTCAGTAATTAAAGATAAAATTATTTTATAGAACACAATGTAAACACATTTTTAATTAATAACGTTACTTTTGAAGCGGATTTTTAATTTTTTTCTAGATTGAGATTATTCTCTTATTTTCTCTATTATTTGTTAACAATTCAATTTAAAAAAATTAGTATGAACAAAAATGAATTCCTAAATGTAACAGTATTTTTATGATAACATTTTTTGAAAAGTATATACACTGAAAAATAATACTTATCGACGATTATCCAAAGGAAGAATTTCCAGAAGTATTTACACAACCTTTGGTCGCACAGCGCATCACAAAATTCATTATTACGTGGCCACTAAACAACACAAAACTATAGTTATACTGCCGTAATCAATGTGTTCACTGCGGATATTATTCTGCCAACAGTCTAAGGGCGAGTTGTATAAATGTGGTTTAAGTTTAAACCAGTGGCGTGCGGTCCATGGAAAGTAGTTAGGCAACACCGATTCGAGCGCAAAATCCCATGTTATTTCTTATGGAGGTCCGATTTAGCGAAAAGATCACAAATCCAAGATGGCGGCCACGCCTGCTGCGCTCTGATTGGCTATCCCTACTCCTGTAGCTCCTCCCCCTTGCTTCTGATTGGTCGACGCCATCTTGGATGACACGCCTACTATTCTCTGATTGGCTGAAGGCGGCCATTTTGGAACTTCGGGCGCCATTTTACCACGCCCTATGAATCCATGACGGGAAACTGTATTACCGACAACATGCATGCTTCTAAGAGATGGCGCTATGAAGGAATACCGACAAACTATGTACTATTACTACTAGGGGGCGACGCGTCATGAAGAAATCTGTATTATCGATTACGTATGTACTGGGTGATAAGAGGGCGTTTCGAGGTTTATCATTTTATATTAATAAATTTCACCGATTTCTCAAATAATTATCGTCATTAATAAGATAATTACATATAGTAATAATTAATTCAGCATTAAAAATTTGAAATTCAGCTTTAAACGCAAATCGCGGACCTGCGCGATATAAACGAACCGCCAGTTTTCTATCTATCTCTACCATTATATAAATTTCTAATATAATATTTACGTCGAGAGATTTATTGATCATATAGCTGATATATTAATTAGCTGCATTTTTCTCTTTCACAACCGACCAATGAAACATTTCCAGTGCGTATTTCTTGGTATCCCTTACAACCCTAATATAATTTTACATACAGTGGTATTTCATTTTAAGATTTGTCATTTTGAAGTCGACATCTTAGATTTCCCACTCTTGAATTTTTAGCTCTGGGATTGGATCGAACATCTTTTATCCCTTTTAACTAGACGGAAACACTCTCTCCTTCTCGCTGTCCTGCGTACCTTGCTATCTCTCTCAACGAAGAAATCTGTATTATCGCCTAACAATTTACGGATATTTGCTAATAGATGTAGCGTTAGTATGAATACCTCGTAGACACGCCCATTCGTGATCTGATTGATCGATAGCTTTTATCCATACCCAGATGGTAGGTCTGTCATCTTGAAACACGTTCTGAATGGTTCGGCCATCTTTTTTCCTACCATAGGCGATCATCTTGGAATACGTTCTGGTTGGTTCGGTCATATTTTATCCCTACACCTAGCGTTTAATGTCTTGCGTACCTAGCTATCTCTCGCTACTATTACCTACAAGTTCTGCTACCTTTCTCTCTCACGCACACACTGTACTCTTTCTACCTTTTCTAGAAGAAATAATAATGTCAGATAGGAATTAGATTATGTTTCTACTTTTCGTATACCCTCTCTCGCGGATAACGACTTACCTTTTTATATAGTCGCCCTTCTCCCTTAATCATGCTAGTAAATGAGACATCAATGTTTAAATATATTATTTATTTAGCTATCTCTCTCTCGGTAACTTTTTCGTATATATCCCTCTCTATTCTAGTAACTTTGGCTATCGACAGGGATCGAAGCCCGTCACGCGGTTTCAATTAACTCAACAAAGGTCCTTACAACGACGACGACGACAGCTCGATAAAACGTTTAAAATTTTGAATTTATCATTCTTGAAGACACCATCATGGGGATTTCCCGCCCTAGAATTTTATATTTCACGGATGACTAACCACGTGATCAAGACCGCTGTATTCTAATGAAACTTTCTACCCAAATAGATCATGAAATTTAAAGGAACCGACAATCCTTGATACCACTGCGAGTTTTGCAGGCTCGTCTAACCATCATATCTATGTCAGTAGCTGCCCTTCGTAAAGGGCTTTCTTCGGATCTCCATGTTAAGAAAATTACGTTAAAATAAATACACACACAGACTCTTGAATCACGTTCAGGGATCGGAATGGTTTCTAACACTAATATGTGTCACCGGGCGAATTAACTACATAAAAAGAGAAAAAACCTAATTCTAATGCAGAAAAAAATGTATAGACTTACCCTTGGCGTATCACTTTTAAATTAAAAAACGGAAAAACAATAAATATTTACACTTTTAATCACCTCACCTCACCACGAAGATTGAATATTCAGTGTAAACAGACACTTTTTAAATTTAAAAGCAGTTATTATTAATCTTTCAAGCCACTGTTATATACCACACACACGCATACAACGTATCGAAAGGAACTGACGTGAAAAATATTATTTCAAATATTTAGCTCTCTACGAGACAAAAGGGAGACATTTCATTGGTCGCTTAAAATATAATATGCCTTAGGCTATACGGATTCCTTTAGACATTTCAAGGGGGTGAAAATCAAGATTCTACTTGTCTCGTTGCCGTCATCGCTAGAAATATGCGGTTTTATCAGCTGTGGTATCTCTCTACTAGTCCCAGAACCCCAAAACCAGGTATAATTGCTTTTCCCTTTTTTTCTTAATTTGGTTCTTTTCTGTAAAAAAAATATTATCTTTTTATAAAGATAAAAATATTACATTTAATTTATATTAAAATCACCATCAAAGGCCGTCAAAATGCCTGCCGACATCAGCGCTAGAAATATGCAGCAGTAAGGGAGATCGAAATCAGTGCGTTTTTACCCTGCTATACAGCCCCTAACGAATTTATAAAACAGAGAATGAATTGAATTTTGTATCATTTAAGTCAGGTATATATATATTTTAAAAAAGCTATTAATATTATACATGCAGATTTTACTGTAATACACTATAAATATTATCTTTTGAAAGAAATAAAACGCCTTATATGTATTTTTACGGCTTTTATTATACCTCAATATTCTACCTAAAACAGTTGATTATCTATTCCAGGTAAAAAAACACCTTTTTCTAAAGACCAAACCAGACGCTTGCAAATTTCAGAGTTCGTAAATAAAATCGATATATTTATTCTTAAGGTAGATATACAGCGTTTAAAGCTGTAAATAATAAATAATATGAATTCAATCTTTTAATGACATCCAGTCTGTTTGTATATGTATAGATGGGATAGCCAGATAACTGAGAGCATCTTAAAATGTATTACGACATAAATTAAAACAGCCCATATGCATATGCCAACCATCAGATAGTTAAATTCAGCTTGAAATTACAAATGTAGCGCTATTTTAAAAAGGAGAAGATCTTTCTGATTAGATGGTCCCTTAGTATTATGCAAATACATCGCTTCTCAGAAGCACCTCTATAGATGACGATAGTGAATAAAACTATAACCGATAAAGCTATCGAAACAATTCTTAGCTAGATTAATTAAACACTTCTTAACATTAAGGAGCAATTTATTCATATCAAGCCTTGCATTCTGCAAACAACTTAACCGCCGAGTTTATAAAAGCGCACCCCAGAATTCCTTGTAAACGACCTAAATTTAAGATCAATTCGTTCAATAATTCCTGTCTTACCTGTGTGTGTGTGTGTGTGTGTTTTAAATGTCTACGTTCTATATAATTATCATTTGTCTTGTATAACAATTAAATTTATCACGTGTTCATATAAAAAAAAGAAGGTCAGGCAGGCAGGCAGGCAGCTAATAATTACTAGCTTAGAAGGCTTATATTTTAGAGGTCGGCGGCTGGCTTCCCAGGTGTTCCAATCCCGCACATATGCTCTGCAGGTCAACCTCAATTAATTAACCCTGAGGGCTACATACTTACAAACAGTCTTGAAACAAAAAGGGTAGAGCTCGCCCTGTTGGACAAGAAATCAGTGTATGGGCGTGATATAAATAAAACATATAAAGTTATTTTACAAACATTTATTTAGTATACATAGCATAATATATTTCCATGGGGCAATAAATCAATCACACAGGTTTCATCATCATAACAATAATTAGTTATAAATAGGAATTTTCCACTATTTTCTAGTATGTATTAAATTATTGTTTTGTTGTTCAATAAAAATTTTGAGAAAGATGAATAAAAGATTAATGTTCTATATGTGTATTATTACTATTCTCCCCTCTGTACCATGGTATGAAAAAGTGATAGCTATAACTAGTATGAGAGAGAAGCAAGAATGAGGTAATTACCTACACACCTGGCGATAATGATGACGTGTCATTAAACAAGATGAAACCTGTCTGTCTGTACCTACATCTACTTATTCCAGGGGGTATGTTGATTGTATGCATATGTAAGACTAACCTAAAATCATGTGTCCTAACGATGAAGGGTGAACGACAGGGCGACCACCTAAGCTGTTGTCATGCAAAAGTTATTAAGAAAACAAAATGATACATTCAGAAACAGACGTGATCTAAGGTATTAAGTTCCTCTAGTTCCTTCTTTCACTGTATTTAGACGCAGATATGTCATATTGTTTACGGTAGGTAGGTAGGTAGGTAGGTAGGGGACAAGAATTAAAGCAAGTGTAGTAAATATTCATGTTTATATGGTAAGTTTGATAATTTAAATTGTACGGACGTCGGTTCCGAGTTACATACACCTAGGATAGAACCTACGATTCATCCTCGCGCATACATATTGCTCCGAGCTCTTACGATTATAGCCGAGAACAACCGATTGCGCAGGTCGATCAGTATAAATAGGCGGGGTAGTGTTCCTGCTCCTTCATTAGTCGAAATGAATCAGCACGTGAACGACGTATGTAAGAAGAAGAATGACATTTTTTTTGTTTCAAGACTGTAAGTATGTATAGCCCCAGGGTTAATTAATTGAGGTTGACTTGTGGAACCTATTATGCTAGCGTTCAGTCAGGTTTTGGCTTTGATATCCTTGATTGTTATCGAAAAAAAAAAGATAAAGGGTCAATAACCTGTAGGCATATGTTAATTAGACGGAATGAAGATATCATACAATTTTAAGACAGCATCCAAAATAAGACTCTTTTTGATAATGCTATTATAGTGTTACAACATCTGTTTTAATGGGCGACACCTTCATGTATGTTAATATTTAAACAGGTAGATAGTTTTGAATTATAAGTAACGAGTTTCACTTTTTAATCATAATTCTTAATCGACCTCTACTAAGTTATTATATAAACCACAATGCAATCTACAAACCTAGATACATATATTATTATGATGAATCGGGGATATGCTATAAAATACACCAGTCACATTGAATGCATTATTACCTGTTCAGATAAGAAATTATTAAAGCATAGCATATAACTAAGTAGGGGATATATTTAACTTTTCATTCTAATCAATTTACAACAGATTTCATAAAAGTATATTACAAGCAGCAAAGGGTAGACCAAAAAAAACTCCAGAGGGCTGACTGAAATATTTGTTAACAGAATAATGATAACAATTAATAAAACATATAGCTACTGACCACGGCCTATTTGATAAGTTATCTAATTCCCAATAGTTTTCTCTCTCTATTAATTAAGCCTTATCCACAATTAGTTTGTAACAGCTGATACACCATCCATCTTGAAATTTAATAACCTTACATTTAAAAGATTCAACATTTAAAAGTATACAAAAACAGAATCTATTAGTCATTTCATTTAAATCTACAGCATAATAAACAGCAAGCCTGTTCGCAATTTCTATTCAATTTTACATCATACTTTTAAGATATAACATCTACCCATTTTCTAGACAATCGAATTTGAACAGATCTATAACACGTTTTCTCATTTAATCATAATTAGGGACGACTTGAATAGCAAAATAGTAACGATAAAAGCATAATATAAATGTTAAATGATCAAAACCCGTATACTGGTTAGCCTCTTGCGACTATAGACTATATCCCTTCAAACCTTTATCTTTTACCCATCTTTTAAATTCATAAAAAGGTGTTAAAATAGGGTTTCCGCATGGCATTTTAATATATGAACTGAACTGATTTATGTATCGTATTATTTAAATTCCACCTTATTACATCCAGTAACTCGGTAATTTTTCCCAGCTTTCAGCTGTTTTCTCGGCGGTACGTGTAAAAGGGATATAGAACGAAGTTCTAACTCTAGATTTCAGTCTCAGTGCAGCAACTGAACGCGTAACACTTACCTCTCTTCGCATCCGTATTTAAACGTCTACTAGAAAAAATATGTCATTCGCAACTCAGCCTATTGATAGCCTAAGGGATCTTGCATACAACCCGCAGCTACAAGGTAATGCTCGAGCCATCTCGAGTGCTTTAAAACAATGTACCTCAGCTATATGGAGAATCAATAGAGCACTGGAAAAAGAAACATCTATAGGGGTTAAGAATCATCTATCAGCCCGCCTGGCCCAAGCGAGATCATATAGGGAGATTATTAAAACCTTAAAAACTGTAGGTGGAAGCAATAGTCAGCGAAAAGAGACAGCTCGCGATCGCGTGAAGTGGGCTGATATGAAATCAGCATTTAAGGGACGCATGCGAACTGCTGTAATAACTAACACCAAGCATATCGAGCCGAAGGCTTTCATGCAGGACTGCTCGACCATTTTTCAGAGACGTATTCTGAATACATTGAAGAAAGATGCATCATTAAAAGTGAACACAGCTTTAACAGGCGTATTCGAAGTCAAAAAGGGGGATACTATTATAGAAGAAATAAAGTATATAAACACCAAAAATGCAGCCATATACCAAGACAGTAATTTAGCCCAATGGTTCAAGATCAATTTTCAAGATCCTATCCTTAAGGATCTCGAAGAGCTTCAAGTTAGTATAGAAATTGTAGAAAGTTAGAAATAAACTAACACGCACATATTTCTTTATCTAGCAAAAAGATAGCGGGTGGACGCTTAAATCAATCGTTATCCTCCAGCTCAATATCAATAAGTATGCCCAGCAGCTCGGCTCATCCTATTAAATCTGAAGCTCAACATAAATCACATAATACAGCGAGTGTACTTCAGGTCCTCTACAAGCGTCCGAAGAGATTGACGAAGATACAAAACTTGTTTAAAAGTGTTTAAAATGTATATAATTTAGATAATTGTTCTCATATTTATCCTGTATTAATAAAACTCAACAAATGTTTTATTGTCTTTTATTTTATTTTTATGTTTTATTCTGTAAGTTACTACAAGTCTACCGGTAATCAACTTATGCATTGCATTCGATGACCTAGTGCTACAAATTAATCTGACGAAATTCCATCCGGAATATAAAAACAATAGGGCTCATCCAGGATTCGAACCCGGGACCTCTCGCACCCAAAGCGATAATCATACCTCTAGACCAACGAGCCAGTTATATATGGAAAAATTTTTCTTCGAGAAGATTAGTATGTTTCTCATTACATCTGAATAATATAAAATATAGAACCGATCTTGGTACAAGCATTTTCAAAATTGACATAATGTTTTAGCTAAAATTATAGGTCGCTTTGCCCTTATACACAGCATTATTAACAGATTTATTTATTATACGATTTACTTCGAGTAATGCTGCTCAGTAAAGCATAAATTATATTAATTGCGAGACTCTTATGTACTTTTATGCCTGGAAAGAAGGAAAAACTTATATCGTAAGCTCTAAAACTCATGCAACCTGGACAACTGCTACTCAACTCTGAATTTGAAAGACAAGAATACCAGATGTTTCTATTAACATCAATTAAACACATATATGAAATTTAAAACACAATACGTACAAAGGGAAATAGAAAAAATTAGTAATTACCATTTCACTTTATTCAATAAAAACTTTTATCGTTGTCGTGCTATAATAACATTATAATTTTACGTACATGAGATTTGTCATAGAAAGTTACCGAGCCTTAATTAAATTAAATGGTCTGCAAAATGAATCTATTTTATTCCAGATAATGAGTCGTTTATGCTTTTAATTAAGTGAAAACCAGAATTTTTGTCTATATAAAAAGATAATATTTTTTACAGAAAAGAACCATTCAAAATTAAGAAAAAAGGAAAAGCAATTATACCTGGTTTGGGTTCGGGGCAGGTAGAGAGGTAACCCGGAACCGATGTCCGTACAATTTAAATTATCAAACTTACCATATAAACATGAATATTTACTACACTTGCTTTAATTCTTGTCCCCTACCTACCTACCTACTTACCTACCGTAAACAATATGACATATCTGCGTCTAAATACAGTGAACGAAGGAACTAGAGGAACTTAATACCTTAGATCACGTCTGTTTCTGAATGTATCATTTTGTTTTCTTAATAACTTTTGCATGACAACAGCTTAGGTGGTCGCCCTGTCGTTCACCCTTCATCGTTAGGACACATGATTCTAGGTTAGTCTTACATATGCATACAATCAACATACCCCCTGGAATAAGTAGATGTAGGTACAGACAGACAGGTTTCATCTTGTTTAATGACACGTCATCATTATCGCCAGGTGTGTAGGTAATTACCTCATTCTTGCTTCTCTCTCATACTAGTTATAGCTATCACTTTTCATACCATGGTACAGAGGGGAGAATAGTAATAATACACATATAGAACATTAATCTTTTATTCATCTTTCTCAAAATTTTTATTGAACAACAAAACAATAATTTAATACATACTAGAAAATAGTGGAAAATTCCTATTTATAACTAATTATTGTTATGATGATGAAACCTGTGTGATTGATTTATTGCCCCATGGAAATATATTATGCTATGTATACTAAATAAATGTTTGTAAAATAACTTTATATGTTTTATTTATATCACGCCCATACACTCCAGCCGCCGACCTCTAAAATATAAGCCTTCTAAGCTAGTAATTATTAGCTGCCTGCCTGACCTTTTTTTTATATGAACACGTGATAAATTTAATTGTTATACAAAACAAATGATAATTATATAGAACGTAAACATTTAAAACACACACACACACACACAGGTAAGACAGGAATTATTGAACGAATTGATCTTAAATTTAGGTCGTTTACAAGGAATTCTGGGGTGCGCTTTTATAAACTCGGCGGTTAAGTTGTTTGCAGAATGCAAGGCTTGATATGAATAAATTGCTCCTTAATGTTAAGAAGTGTTTAATTAATCTAGCTAAGAATTGTTTCGATAGCTTTATCGGTTATAGTTTTATTCACTATCGTCATCTATAGAGGTGCTTCTGAGAAGCGATGTATTTGCATAATACTAAGGGACCATCTAATCAGAAAGATCTTCTCCTTTTTAAAATAGCGCTACATTTGTAATTTCAAGCTGAATTTAACTATCTGATGGTTGGCATATACATATGGGCTGTTTTAATTTATGTCGTAATACATTTTAAGATGCTCTCAGTTATCTGGTTATCCCATCTATACATATACAAACAGACTGGATGTCATTAAAAGATTGAATTCATATTATTTATTATTTACAGCTTTAAACGCTGTATATCTACCTTAAGAATAAATATATCGATTTTATTTACGAACTCTGAAATTTGCAAGGGTCTGGTTTGGTCTTTAGAAAAGGGTGTTTTTTTTACCTGGAATAGATAATCAACTGTTTTAGGTAGAATATTGAGGTATAATAAAAGCCGTAAAAATACATATAAGGCGTTTTATTTCTTTCAAAAGATAATATTTATAGTGTATTACAGTAAAATCTGCATGTATAATATTAATAGCTTTTTTAAAATATATATATACCTGACTTAAATGATACAAAATTCAATTCATTCTCTGTTTTATAAATTCGTTAGGGGCTGTATAGCAGGGTAAAAACGCACTGATTTCGATCTCCCTTACTGCTGCATATTTCTAGCGCTGATGTCGGCAGGCATTTTGACGGCCTTTGATGGTGATTTTAATATAAATTAAATGTAATATTTTTATCTTTATAAAAAGATAATATTTTTTTTTACAGAAAAGAACCAAATTAAGAAAAAAAGGGAAAAGCAATTATACCTGGTTTTGGGGTTCTGGGACTAGTAGAGAGATACCACAGCTGATAAAACCGCATATTTCTAGCGATGACGGCAACGAGACAAGTAGAATCTTGATTTTCACCCCCTTGAAATGTCTAAAGGAATCCGTATAGCCTAAGGCATATTATATTTTAAGCGACCAATGAAATGTCTCCCTTTTGTCTCGTAGAGAGCTAAATATTTGAAATAATATTTTTCACGTCAGTTCCTTTCGATACGTTGTATGCGTGTGTGTGGTATATAACAGTGGCTTGAAAGATTAATAATAACTGCTTTTAAATTTAAAAAGTGTCTGTTTACACTGAATATTCAAT
Source organism: Agrypnus murinus (assembly GCA_929113105.1). Lineage (NCBI taxonomy): Eukaryota > Metazoa > Arthropoda > Insecta > Coleoptera > Elateridae > Agrypnus > Agrypnus murinus. The sequence continues at coordinate 5,843,686 of OV816028.1, read as the reverse complement.
CTTCGTGGTGAGGTGAGGTGATTAAAAGTGTAAATATTTATTGTTTTTCCGTTTTTTAATTTAAAAGTGATACGCCAAGGGTAAGTCTATACATTTTTTTCTGCATTAGAATTAGGTTTTTTCTCTTTTTATGTAGTTAATTCGCCCGGTGACACATATTAGTGTTAGAAACCATTCCGATCCCTGAACGTGATTCAAGAGTCTGTGTGTGTATTTATTTTAACGTAATTTTCTTAACATGGAGATCCGAAGAAAGCCCTTTACGAAGGGCAGCTACTGACATAGATATGATGGTTAGACGAGCTTGCAAACCTCGCAGTGGTATCAAGGATTGTCGGTTTTATTTTAAATTTCATGATCTCTTTGGGGTAGAAAGCTTCATTAGAATACAGCGGTCTTGATCACGTGGTGGTTAGTCATCCGTGAAATATAAAATTCTGGGGCCGGTGATGGCGCGATTTGCGTTTAAAGCTGAATTTCAAATTTTTTAATGCTGAATTAATTATTACTATGTGTAATTATTATCTTATTAATGACAACGATAATTATTTGAGAAATCGGTGAAATTTATTAATATAAAATGATAAACCTCGAAACGCCCTCTTATCACCCAGTACATACGTAATCGATAATACAGATTTCTTCATGACGCGTCGCCCCCTAGTAGTAATAGTACATAGTTTGTCGGTATTCCTTCATAGCACCATCTCTTAGAAGCATGCATGTTGTCGGTAATACAGTTTCCCGTCATGGATTCATAGGGCGTGGTAAAATGGCGCCCGAAGTACCAAAATGGCCGTCATCCAATCAGAGAATAGTAGGCGTTTTCAAAATGGCCGCCTTCAGCCAATCAGAGAATAGTAGGCGTGTCATCCAAGATGGCGTTGACCAATCAGAAGCAAGGGGAGGAGCTACAGGAGTGGGGGTAACCAATCAGAGCGCAGCATGCGTGACCGCCATCTTGGATTTGTGATCTTTTCGCTAAATCGGACCTCCATAAGAAATAACATGGGATTTTGCGCTCGAATCGGTGTTGCCTAACTACTAATAATGAATTCTGAATGCCTAGATAATGTGAAAATTATGTATAAAATTTATAACAAAATAACATGAAAAAGGAATATAAAATCTGCTTAACAAGAATAAAAACCAAATTTAAAACAAGAATAATTTTAAGGATTGTTATAAAGAAAAGACTTTTATTTGAGTTTCTATTTACTCGACTTCGTGGCCTGATGGTTAGAATGCTCATTTAGGGTAGTATGCCGATTTGAGATGATTGATAATTTTTGTTTTTTTTTAAATAATTATATTTTTGTATTGTTAATATTAAGGCCCTCCGTGGTCGAGTGGTAGAGATCCTACCTCTTGTTCAGAGGGACAGGGGTTCAAACCTCGGTTGCAACTGAATTTTATAAATTTAGTACTATCGTGTTTGAGCTCCTTAGGTTAAGGTATGCAAGTTGTATGAATGATAAAGTATGGGGGAGCGTAATGTACTTGCTACAATAGCTCCATTACCTCCGTTGCACTCCCATAAGAGTTTGTGTGAAACCCCGACACTGCGAAATGCGGTAAAAGGGGAATGGATTATGTATGTATGTTAATATTAATCTGTGGATTATATTATTTAATCAGACTTTTTATTGAAATCTAGTTTCTAGGAACAGTAAATATCTGGATATTTCTATATAGAAATTTTAGACTGCGAGTAAGCAATTTTACAGAACGACCTAAAAAAAGGAATCCTTGTCAGCTGGTTCTTGTAACTGACAAATTGCTACCTGAGTTTTTGTCAATAAATGCAAATACAAATGCATGAAGTTACTTTTCTTACACATTTCCTGCTTTAACTTTCTATTTTAAAGCTGTTAGAATGTTCGTTTTGCTTGTGGGATTACAGTAAGCTCCATTTTGATCGAATATCATCTGTTATACTTACTGTTAAAACAAATTGATCATTATTAAGTATCCTAGTAAGGAAACCCGCTAATCTTTACTAACCCGAAGAACAAAATGACTCATTTTACATACTAACTACATATATGTATGTTACCTTTATTTCGATAACAGATAAGTACATATTAGGTTACTATAGTATTTGTTATTGGTAGTAGTGAGTGAAAGACAACACAATTAACAACAATAAAATTATTATAAAAACCAAAATAAAATAGAATTTCATTTCAATTTTTAAATCACAAGAAAAATCTTGGAGTAAACAAAAGTAAAAAAAGATCGTTTTTCTGCGGACATGTGCAATTTTCCCTCTTTCCACCACCAAGAGGGGTCGGGGGGGGGGGGGGGGCGAAATTTGCAATTTGAGAACAGTTTTTTATGGAGAATGCAAAAGTGCAATAAAAAATAGGTCATTCATTAAAGGTACTGCGCGTTTATGTTTGTAGTTAAAACTCGGTGTACTAAACACGTACAAGATGCTAGTTTGTGCATTTTATGATGACATGAATTATTAGGAATTGTGATATCTGTGTTTGAAAGTTTTCTGTATATTGAAAATTCAAATTCATTGTTTGTATTAATTTTAATACTTAAATCCAAGAAATTACAGGGTCCGTAGCAAACTATACTCGAAAACATGAAAATATGTAACTGAAATATTAAAAATATGTACTATTTATGCAGTAAAAAACATAATATGTATAAAATATGTAATTCAAAATCATTTCAAAGTTTAACAGGGTGGCCAGCAAGAGTGGTACTTTTAAATTCAAGATTTTTTTCCCGGTTTTCCAGGTTGTAAAATTATTATTTTCCCGGTTTTTTTCCTTCAATAATTTACGCATACCCACGTTCTTGATCAAATGGTATAAATTTACTTTAGTGGACACGCCCAAAAGAAGCGTTAGTGGTGTCAATCGACAGGGCTTGAAGAGGGGAGTCGAAAGGTGCCGGTGACAAAGTGCGGAAACGCCCGCGCCCCTTAAAAAGTTACGTCACTTTTTGTGCTTCATGTGAAGTTTATGGGAAATTTTTTGTTTCATTGAAATTCAATGGCGCAATAGATTTAATGATGTTCTGTACCTAACCTGACCTGACCTAACCTATCCTATCCTGACCTGATATGATCTGATCTGACCTAACCTAACCTGACCTGACCTATCCTATCCTATCCTAACCAAACCTATCCTAACCTAGCCTAATACCGTATTGAATATTTTTTACGAAAATAAAGAAATTTTTTGAAAATCAAAATATGTATTAAAATTAATTTGGGACACGCCCATAAAAGGGCGGTTTAGGCGCTGAGCGTCAGCTTAAACTCGGAAAAAACACTGATTTCGAAAATCAAAGTACTAATGATTTTCAATGAAAAAAGGTCTCTTGCACAGACTTAACATAGGTAGCAGAAAGGGGCGTAACTTTTGAACGGGGTATTTTCGCACCTCGAGCCTAGTGTCATTCGACTCAGCTCACCAACCTGCATCGAAAGGGTAGAGTGCGTTAAAGCTCCGTTCCGCCTAGAGTCACTACAGCTAGTCATCTAGGCCACGCTGGTCGGTCAGAGTATCGCAAAACGCCGCCATATTGGGGCAGAGGATGATTTTTAATAATGGACAAATTAAAACCACGTTTTACGTATTTAACATATTAGAAGTTTAATCCTTCAGAATAAGAAAAACCTTTTCAAGAAAACGTGGATTTGATTAAATGAAATCAGATACAAATAATGAACAATTTTGTGTTTCTTTTGCCCCAATATGGCGGTGTTTTGCGGTACTCTGATAGACCAGCCCGGCCTAGTTGACTAAATGTAGTAACTCTAGTTCTGCCGGCTATAGCAAATTTGAGCCAGTAAGGTAAAGCCTAATATTTCTTTACTCTGAAACGTTTTAATTAATAAAGAATAAATAAGTAACAGGAGAGAAAAATAAGAAGTATTAAAAATGTAATAGATTTAGACTCAGTACACATGAAGCGTTAGCTAACAGGCGATTACTAAAGCGTGTTAGTGACTACATAGCATTGATAGCAGTACACATTAAGCGATTAACGCGATCCAGGTTTTTTCCCGGCTGTGCAAATTCCCGGTTTTCAAGGTTTCCAGGTTCGCTGGCCACTCTGTTTAAGAAACACTTTATTTCGTAATAAAAGACCTCATAAAACAAAACAAGATCAATAGAAAATCTTGAAGAAATAGAAAATGAAGAAAATATGTAGCGAATACGGACCCTGAAATTAATAACTCATATTTTGTTCTGTTTTTAGTGTAAACGTCATGTTTGTGTGAAGACTGTTAACAAATACTTTAATATTATTAATACTGGAAACTCTATATAGTTTATCATATGGAAATACGCGACTAAAGTCCCTCTATTTCAAATAGTAGCGACATCGTGGAGTAAACCTGACACAAACTTGAATAAAGCAAAAATTACTACATGGATATTGTTATCTCAATTTAATAAAACGTTGTTTAAAGATTACAATTTCATAGGTTTATATTATATTAACATGAAAGTTTTTACAGAACACGATTGTCCATTATCAAATTAATGTTAAATTGTGAATATTTTCGTGCATGACTATTATTAAACCTCAGATTTATTGCAAAACGGTAACTGTAAAAATGTCAAATCTGGTAACTTTCAGTGTCGCCAATATCTTTCTGGTGCTTTTGCACCAGCGGCGAGATCAATTGTTGTTGCTACTATTTAAAAATAAAGGGGCTATATACGCAACATTTTTGAAGCGCTATCTTCGCAGATGGGTGTGCAACTACTAAATGTTTTTTCGGTGAGAAACCTGCATCTAATTAAAAAATATTATTTTTGATAGGCTGGTGGTTTATTATTTGTGTATGTTAGCCTACACATTTTTTAAGTATTTTCCAAATATGTTAGAAATGTCAGGTTTAGTTGTACCCCACACTGCAAGAGGCGCTACTAAATATTGTCTCCAATATTTTAAAATAAGTATTAAAAATTCATTGATAACCTCAAAAGAACTGTTATTATTTACCCAACCTATAATTCGACATTTTGTGCATGAAGGTGGTTGTAAAGATCAACAAACGTCCACATCAGCATTTTGTGCGAATGTGGAGCAAATTTTTTACAACTTTTACAGTGTCGTCACGTTTCTTAATTGAGTAAAATGAATTTTTAATTGTAAAAAGAATTCAATTTTGCACAGAAACCACATACGATACGGTAAAATGTTATTAAGGTTTGCTGTTGTAATAGAAGAGATGCATCTGCCGACAAAGCCCCATAATTAAAGTACTATTATTAACGGGGTAAAATGATGTTAAAGTTTCCAACTTTATTATTTTTTCTGAAAATGTAGTAAGTTCTAGAGTTCTAGAACAAAGTTATACAACACTTTTTTGTTCCTTTGGATGTCTTCTATCACCTCTTAAGATTAATGCTTCCTAACCCCTTCCACGATGTATGGTGGTTTTCTTTTAAATCAGATGCTTCAACATGTTTCCATATGGCAAACTAATTTAATTTTGGTCAACTTTAACAGGCATTTCCAAAGTACGTGAGGTACGTACTCAACTGGATTTTTTTAAAAGCTTAAGGATCGACAACATGATCTAGTTTAAATAAATTATCACCATTCATATCAATTCTGAACATTTCGATATTTGACTCGATGTCCATCTTTTCTATTAATTCTATTTTAAGTTATGAATTGAAAGAAGTGAAGTTAATGACAAACCTATACAAGCAAAAGATCCTTTCAACAGCAAGTTTATTACAGAAGCATGATTAAGAGAATGTGAATATAAAAAGGTTAGGATAACAACAAATCAGTATTATCAAATATTGAACAACTGGTATGGCCGTCCACACTGGTACAAATCATCTGAATATCACTATTACATGCTTATAAGTTTAGTTCATCTTCCATTCATTGCCACCACACGAAATGTTTTTAGTGTATATTTACTTTCCTACAATATTCTTTCATCTGTTCGAAGCCACTTAAAGTAGGGAATACAATACACAAATAAATTTAGAAGTTTTTCATTTTATTTCTGTAACAAATATTACAATTACAAATTCTTTTCATAGAAAATTGCAAGATACTTTCTTATTATATAAACTAAAACAAAATAAAGCGTCTCCACAATATATCAACTGCAAATAAATATAAATATAGGTAGGTACACATTGCATCGTAACTAAAAATAAAAACGTAGTATTCAAAAATATTATTAATCTAGTACACAACTTCAATTCCACTACAAATTATTTAAGTTTTTCTTTGCAGAGATCAAAAGTCTATCAAGATTATCTACTACATATCAATTTGAGGCCAGTTTTATTCTTATAAGGAATGTTTTCTATACTTAAAAATATGTTTTGTTTCTTGCACTTATATAAAAGATCATCCTCTACAGACAAACAACTCATAGTGTAAAAAAATGTAAGAATGCAATAAATAAATAAGTAGCGCATTTTAAGATATATAAAAGGCATATTCATTAAATTCATTCTTTTTTTAAAAGTGTTTATCAGAACATAAATCTATTCTGAGGGCGTCAAGTCTTTTTCAGTCTCACCCTCGCTAAGCAACTGCACTAATATTTCATGTACCGGTTCGAAAGCTTTCTTGCTTCCGGCATTCGTGAGCAATAAATAATCGTACATATCATGATGGCTAATCGTTCCATCAGGATGCACAAATCCCTTATCTATAACTACTACTTCTACTTTTGGTAAAGCAGAAACCTTGGTTTTTAATATGTCATTGACTTGTGATATTCGATCCCGCAATGGGTTTGGGTTGTGGCCTCTTGGTAAAAGCGTCTAAAAAAAAATTAATTAATAATTATTAATTAATTATTAATTAAAAGAAATATAGCATTACTATCAGGGTGTTCTAAAAGTCTTAAAAGCGTGGTATGGTAACTTTTACAAATTGTAAATTTTTGAGTGAACTTTTGGTCCAAGCGTACTACCCAGTAAAAAATGAAAGGTGCTTCAAAAATTATAAAAATAAATACAGTAGGTCCTATTTATATTCTGAATAATTATACCAAATTTCAAAATTATTGAATGTATAGTTTTTAGATTATTCTAAAAAAACTTATTATATAGCAGGTTTTCTGGCAATAATTTAGTCGCTATATATAGACATACAATTTTCGGTTAACTTTGAATGTACAGTTTCTCTAAAAATAATTTTTCATGTAAAACATGTGAAATAATTTAATTAATAAACATCGTATTCCAAAACAAGTTAGATAAGCAAGTATTTAACATTCCTAGAGTATTAATGTAAAACCAAAGTTATCACGTTATTATAATTATGGAAAAAAGCAATTATTCATTATACGGTTAAGATTCTTGTGCCGTATTTGTATGTCTAAATGGCCCCTTTGTAATGATTTTTTTTTAAATTTGATATAGTTATTCACAATATAAGTAAATCAATCCATTGTGATTTTGTTTAGATTTTTTGAATGTACCGTTAAATTTTGTTTGGGTACACTTGGACCTTAATTACAAATTAAACAATGTCAAATAGAATTTTTAAATTTATTATTTATTTATACTACAGGAACTGCCAGATGGCGCCACAATACGGAAGCAATGCAACCAGTCTCTCAATGTCAGATTTGTTTGTCATACCAATAATGTTTAGATGGTTACTACATCAGGTATGTCAGCTCTTTTTGCTCTGTTGCTGTAATTACAACTATTTACAACAATAGATGCTATAAAAACTGAGTACTTCAAGTAGCGACAGTTCATACATACCACCCTTTTGGACGTTCTGTTAGCGAGTGGCAAGCATATTACCAGTTGCTTCACAACCACTTACACTCATACATTTGCCGCTAGCTAACAGAACATCCAAAAGGGTATGTACAGTGAAGTCTCGTTGATCCGAATCTACCTTAATCTGAATACCACTATAATCCGGACCAGCATATGGTTGGGTTTATTGTAATCCGGATTTAAAGGTTTTGATAATCCGAACTATCAAATTAATTGTTTTTAGTCCTCAAGTTTTGTTTATAGTAACGAATGCAATGGATATTCAGATGTGTAGTTTGATACAAAACTACCGTTGTAGATAAAATAAATGACTTTATTTTATTTATGTCTACGTTATATAAATTTGTTTGGCAAATTCTTATCATAAAAAGTCACATATTTTTTAGAAGTGGTTACATTGCAACTTCACAATTCGTATTAGTTACAAAGGTTTATAAGTTAAAAAAGAATTGATAATTCTTTTACAAATTACGACTTTTATGTATCTCCGCCATACATAAAAAGATATTCTGGTAAATTTAAAAATTGTTAAATGTTTAAAGACCACATTATAACTTTAAATATTAAACATTTCCAGAATTGTTACAAAGTCTGAAGGATCATATAACAACGTTAAAAAAAACTTGAAAACCTGCGGAATATCCGGAGATGGAAGAAAAGTTGTTTGGATGGTTTTTGATATGTCACCGATATCCTCCGAAATTTTGGACGAAAAGGCAAAGCATCATTATCCAGCAGCGTGCGGTGCATACGAAACAGTGGAAGCAGTCGCGATGCAACGTATGCGCTATCACACTCGTACGCTATGGTTCCACTGATTCGTATACTCTGCACGCTACTGTGACTTTATTAAAGATGGTATGGTCAAAACGATGACGTCAGGGCGAGTAAAAATTGGATACTTAATTTTAAAAAGACAATTTGCGTGTGTTAAAAATTATGTCATTATGCATTATGTCATACGTCCTGGAAATGGTCTTACAGTCTCGTTTCGATGTTCCAGACTCGGCTCCTTCGTCGCCTTGTCCATAACATCTTACTCAACTGTAAAATTCCATTTCCAGGACTTATAACGTAAATTACTAATTACACACAAGTACTTTTTTGGGATACCTGTATCTTAAGTGCTCGTTTATCTAAGTAGCAACGATTACACTAAATAACCGTTTATTAAAATTAAGATTTTTAACGGCCGCATTTCATTTATCGACAATACAATATAGTTTATTTTACAAGTTCGTCACTATAGCAATCACAACCGCACATGATTTTTGCAACAAATGTACAATTACATTAATCACATTCTAGTTTCTTTTTTAATTGTTAAATATAAATGGCAGCCCAAAAAATTTTGTATGTTATGCGTCCCCTAACGGTCTTTAAGGGGTCGGTCAGTTTAAATACTTCGCTACATCTCGCATTTAAATATTCCAACCTCACCCATAAAGAACTGTTTAGAGGACTTATGACATAAATAACTATTAGGCACTTTATACTTACAGGTAAAACTATATAGACATCAGAATGTTTATCTCGGATAGTATTAATTATTTCTATGATACCTTCGATAATTTGTTCAGGTGTATTTGTATAATTGTTTGTTCCAACGTGTAGTACTATTACCTGTTTAAAAAATCTATTATTACAATACTTATATAAACACTAAAATAACTTCTTACTTTTGGCTTAACATTATCAAGTTCCCCATTCTTAATTCTCCATAAAACGTTTTGAATTAAGTCCCTATGTATTCCAAAATTTAAGCAATGCAACGGAGCAAAAAGTTCATTCCATAAATCGGTATGTTGTAAGGCTTGAAGTATCGAATCTCCAATAAATATCACATCTGGATCTTTCTCTCTCGTTTCAGAAAGAAATCGATTATGCTGAAATGTAAAATAATATCTTGTTTGTTTCATGCATCAGTAATTATATGGGTGTTTCATTATATTAATAACTGAAGAAATATACAGAATATTAAAATCATTTATTATTACTATACTTATCCAGCGTTGATCGCCATCGGTATCTTCTACAGGCACGGGCACAGTACATGGATTCATGACCGTAATAAACCTATTTTAATTATCCCTGAGTTTATTAAGAATTTGTAATCAAACGGTGAATGTTAAAATTAAATTTTTGTACAACTTTCTGTCACATATTTCTCGTTGCTCATGCTCATGGTACGAAACAAATAGTGCCTATGTTAGCGCTTAGAATGATCGTTAAAGTATCCTATTAAGTTTCTGTCACGGTACTTGAAACCGGTGTTGTCAAATTGTCCTAAGGATAGAACATATTTTTTAGATGTTATTTAAAAATAGATAAAAATAGAGGTGTTATTGTTATTCTTATCATGACCGTATAACCAAAGAAGCACCCATTTATTTACATATTGTTTTAATGAACTTTAATGTTTGTTCGTAGCAGCAAATTCGCATTGGTTGATTTTACGTGTTTGAAATTAATATCATTTTTATAACATCAATAACAACTGTTTTATGTACGACTGCATTATAAAGTACAGTTTATGACATAGTTTTGTGGATATAAAATAGTTCTTTATAGTACTAGTAAAATGAAGTAGTTACTTATTTTACTAGTACTATAAGCATGGGCGTCACCAGGAAAAGAAGTAGGGGGTCAGATTGACAAAAAAGAGTATACCTATTAATAAACATAAATCATATAAAAAACTATTTATAAAATATAAAAATTCTAAAACACAAAACAGAACGTTATAAAAATAACAATAAATATTATTCTAAAGCGCGTATTAGGCTGAGATTTACTTTAGAGGGCATGTTTCTAAACAATTTATTTACGTGGGACACCTGTAATAACTTAATACCGACGTTCCTTCCAAGAGGAAGTGATTGAGACACGCCCAATCAGCGTAAATTCGCATAGCAAATGCTACCAGTAAACTCACTGGTCGAAGCGAGGTTGCATATCAAACCTCTATCAGCCCTCCAGGCTAGTACCGGTGCTATAAACGTACTCAACCGTCGGGGTCAGTTCCAATGGACGAACCCTTCGTCCAGCATTAGGACTACTCCCACTACGGGGGACTTCACTGCCCGACCGAATCCAACCTCAGATTTGGCGTGACTTAGTTTTTGAATGGTTTTGTCACCCCGATATCCCAGTTATAGGCCTGGTGTGCCCCGGACAAAGCTTCGTTTGGGGTCTACCGAAGTAGAATCTCGGTATGTACAGTTACAGCCAAAAAAATCTGGGCAAGAGGTTAAGATTATTGTTATTCAATGAATCATAATGAAAATTCAGAATCTTAAATTCAAAGCCTCATTGGGAATTATTACGTAGGCGACGCTACTGTGTATCGATAGTATATTAGTAGATCAAAGGTCTGATCTATGAATAAAAAATTTACAAAAAAAGTTAGGTAACCTCAAATAAGCGCCCAGATTTTCTTGGCCGTGACTGTACGCGTTAGGGTGAAGTTGTCTTGAACGTGAGAGGCTATGTATTCGCATCAACGCCTCTTAAACGTAGTGCTTTAGACGATCTCTGGGAATGAGACGACTGGAACTGCACAACTATATTAACACTACCTGGTGGCATGCAATTTCCCATAGGTCAGCGAGCGCACTCCCTGGCCGGGATAAACCTCACTTTAATTCTCCTCCATTCGTCTAGGTCAGACAGCGAAAAACTACTGCCATATCAGTCCCTGACGTCAGTTAAGAATCAAGTCCACCCACACCGGAACCTCATGTTAGCAGAGCTTTCTCCGCAACGTTTTAGAGTCATCGTCGAAAAACACTTGCGTGTAACTCTACCATACATTACATTCTGACTGCGTCATCTAAGGTTGAACGCCGTCTGGTCTGCCCACAAGCTGGTCTCGGATACTAGTGTTACCCGACACCTCTAACGACTGCCCAGACCTCTGTCTCCTGGGTTTAGTCTCGGATTCTAGTAGATCCGCCACCTCGAACGACTGCTTGCCCCAATAGCATAGAAGCTTATGTCAAACTTACATTAAGATTGATATACACTTATAAGCGTGTATCAATCCAAATGGAAGCTTGACATAAGCATGAATGCTATCTGGGTGTCCGTTCACCCTGACTTTAAAGGGCAGAAAGGAACTTTAACGCACTCTACCTTTTCAATGCAGTTTGACGAGCTGGGTCGAATAACACTAGTTTCAAGGTGAGAAAATGCCTCGTTCAAAAGTTACGCCACTTTCTGCTCCCTATGTTAAGTTCATGAGATAAACTTTTTTCATTGAAAATCAATAGTACTACATTGAAATCAATAGTGCTTTTGGCGAGTTCCATGACCCTGTTAGGTTAGTAAAAAACGAGGTTTTAAAACTTACTGTACCGTTTGGCGATACTCAGCAAAGGAACCAATGATGATTGTTAGCTTAGGTTTGGTTAGGTTAAATTAGATTGGGTTAGATTCGGTTAGGTTAGTATAAGACGAGTTTTTAAAACTAACTGTACCGTTTGGTGATACTCACCAGAGTGACCAATTAGGATTGTTAGGTTAGTAGAAAATGAGTTTTGAAACTTACTAGTGTCGTGATACTTACGAAAGTGACCAATGAGGATTGTCAGGTTAGGTTAGTAGAAAACAAGTTTTTGAAACTCAGTACAGCGTTTGGCGATGCTCACCAAAGTGATCAATGAGGATTGCTAGATTAAGTGTGGCTAGGTTGGGTACGAGGCATCATTAAAAATATACCATTGAATTTCATTGAAAACAGTAATTTTCCATAAACGTAACATGGGGCACAAAAAGTGGCGTAACGTTTTAACGCGCTCTGCACTTTCGACAGATTTTCATTGGTTCATGGATTCCGTCTCTCACATGCGCAACGCGTTACCTAAATAATAATGTGCACATTAAAAACTTTTGCATGAATAAAAATAAACATGACATAAAAGATAACCTAAAATTTATAACTGACAGCTGCTGAATTTTTTCACTACAGTAAAAAGAGGCAAAGAATATCTCTGTTTCAGACAGCTTTGTTCTGGCCTAGTTAAAGTTTTCATTAAGGAACTCTACACAGTTAGTCAAATCTAGAATTCCTGAATGAAAACTTTATAACTCGGAGCTTAGTTTATATTTAGGAACTATAGTCAAATCCACTCCTAATGACCTACAAAAGTGCTAATGTAATGCTATCCTTGTCACACTCGTAAATAATGAGAGTAAAGCATAACATAACGTTATGCTTAACGTTAATAAAACTATGGTAACTTCGTGTACAAATGACGCAAAGTTCATCTTTAGCTGAACCAATAATAGAATAGATAAAAACGCAAAGGATACATAAAAGTGTTCTCACGAAATCAAGGAAATATTATTCAGTACCTCAGTACTCCTGTTACTGCATTAAAGACACATCGCTCCATGGCTTTCCAAAGGATCTAAAATTACGTTAAAAGTGGAAAGACGTACTTAACGTCCTTAGAGACGCCTGTGTAAATGGATATGTGCATTTTTTGCAACTACTTCCCACCATGCACGAAAACGCTTAATAGAGGGATTAGTGCATACTCAGAAACTTCCTGTAAGCGGTGTTTATTAATTTCTAAACACACTATTAAAAATTATAACAAATAAAAGAAAACACAACTTTTATCACAACATTAAATTAACACAAATTAAAATTTAATAATTAATTTTATTTAAATGTAAACTACTAGATTTATTTATTTATTTTAAATGTAGATTATTCTTAAAATAAAAATAATATCTAAAATATAGATTGTTTTTGAAATAGCAATTGGTTGCAATATTTAATAATGATGTATTTTTGTGTTCATATTAGGAAGTTGGAAATTCACGGCAGAATTATTATTATCACTTAAAACTGTCAGATCACACTCTGGTATTTAATTTAAATAATCCGGGTAATAAGTCATACACTGTTCACATCTATAAACTCTAGAAAGTTCTATCTATTGCTAAACACTGTTTACACTACCTTAAACTGCTTCTTCTACCTTCACAAAGTGCAACAAACATCTATGCACCCTTACGCATAAAGTTTACTATTCACTGCTAATTCCGACAACTTGCAATTTTCAGCGCCATCTTCTGGTACGTGATTCTCGCGAATAGCGATCGTTTAGAAGTTACAGAATGGACTCCTTAATAATGAAATAAACTTGGCAACACCGCCAGCAGAGAAGTGTATTTTAAATAATTCTTGACTGTGGTTCTGTTTCCGTCGAATAAGTTTTAATTAATGCTATATTTTTAAAACGCAGATTATTTCTTAATAGTATACATAAAGGATTATTATTTACAACTAATTTTACCCTTTTCTGGTCGGAATTCATTTTCTACAAAGCGACTGAAAATCGTTGGTTAAATCCGATTTGTTTGGATTATACTTTTACCGGTCAGTTACCGCCTCTGCAGCAGCCATATTTTCTTCTCGGTACGCGTAACACCGACGAAACGAAAGCAACTGCGTTATCGAAGAATAAACTTGATCGCGGTGAATTAATTCACTAAAATTATTGAGATTTAAAAAGCAAAACAAATGTGACTGTGTATTAGAAATGTAAGTGTTTGTATTTCTGACTGAAATTAGCAAATTGTCGGTCGAATATCCATTATTTACTAAATACATTTTTATGTTTTTATATAATTTTATTATTTATACAAATTCACTTTCATCTTTTATAGTGGCCCATCAATGGCATAAAGCTTGCTGGGAGTGCTGTAAGAAAACATTTCTGTTGAAGCCATCTAACATGGTGGATATAATTAATTATATTAGGAATATTATATTTCCTCAACCAGAAACTAGAAAGAGAAGGTAAGGCTAAAACATTAATAAGTCATTTTGTATAACACATTTCATCGTCTTGTGTGCACCAGTAGGTCTGTATTAGAAGATTACGAAATTCCAATCAGTCCCAAGATTAGAAAGATTAGTGCTTCACAAATGTCAAGCCCATTGGAAGGTAAGGATTAACACGAGGACATTTTAAAAGATAACCTTCAAATAACGTTTTAGATGATTGGCACTCCACATCGTCTTCCACCAGTATTAAGCGCAGAAGTGCTTTGCATAATACACCATCCCCTGGTGTAAAACAAAAATCGAGTTGGGCTAAAGAAAATAATGTCACTGTAACCATAGACGATGATGACGATATTCTAGAAATTTCGAAGATCAAACCTAGATCATGGGTATTAGATCCTGTAAAAGCTACTGGAAGAACTCATTACACATCAACGCCAAATGATAATCAACGTGTTGCTTCTCAACGAAATGGCGATGATATAATATTTCTAAAAAGCACACAAACAGCAGAAGAAAGGAAAATGAATGCTAAAAAACAAGGATTTGACTATATAAAACCATTCTCTTACCTTAGCGATAATCAGAATAAACGTAGGAGCATCATTCAAAATGGCACTTCACATACACGTGATTATACTTCCCCAATTTTCAGTAGCGTCAGAGAAATAAAGTCTAAACTTGGACTTAACAAACGTCCAACCATTCGCAGCACGTTATTGGATCAATCATTTCGTCTAGATGAGAAAGCAAAGTATAAACGATTGTTATCACAAGCAGCAACGTCTAATGCTTTACGAGACTCATTTTCAAAATACAACACCCCAGTTGGTAAATTATTTACAGGGGCAAATCTTTGTCGAGGTAAAAAGTTAGCAAATATGGGTTGCCTGAAGGATAAGCCTATGTCCATTGTCGATCTGACAAACGGTAATGGCAGTGATAAGGAAAAGCCTCGGCTTACAACGAAAGAGACTATAAAGAAAGTTTTAGACGAGTTCGATAATGAACCGATGACAGTTAAAGATTCAGATTCTGATGTGGAGATTTTACCAACACCACCTTCGCCAAAGCCAGACATTCAAGTTGAGCGTGTTAATAGTCTTAAGAAAGTTGTTGATACTAAAGAGCACACTCATAATGGCTGGCTTACAAAGATGTAAGTATAAATGTTACATGCTAAATTGATTAACTTTTAATGTTGCACATATTGTAAAATAAATAAAATTTAGGTTCCATAAAGTTCCATTTGCTTAGTTTATTAGAAACGGAACTTCAGGAACGAATACTTTCGGAATTCAGAGTACTCTTATTTACATGTGACCCAGTTAATGCAGTTCCAATTAAAAAATGTCATCAAGGCCAACTAATAACTGGAAAAACCTAATTTCTAACCTCAAATTCCACTTAACCTATTTAAAAATTCACTATTTGAGGTAGGTTCGCAGCTGTGTGTTTATATGGTTGCGGTTGTCTGTCAGCGGATGAAAAACTCTCTTTTGATAGGGTTCATAGGGATGCACATCAATTTGACAGTTGACAAATGCTTTGTGTGCCAGCCTCGGTGGATTAGTGGTTTGCATGTTTGCTTCATGCAAACATGCCATGAGGTATGAAGGATGCTCCGCCATCCTGATTCCTCACCCAAAAATAAATAAATGCTTTGTGATGGCGGTTGTAATTTATATTAATACTTACCATCTATGAGTTATTAATTAAAATTGCTTAAAACCACTTAACGTGAAACAAAGCTAGACACCTAACCTTACTATTTGAAAAACATTATGCTTATTATTATAGTTCTTATAATAACTATAATAAAAGAAATTGCGGCAGAAGGTGATCTTCAACCAACTTTTCCGTCGATGGATAGAATGAGAGATGACAAGCTGTGATTGGTAAACGTATAAACGCATAGTTGCGGACTTACCTTTGTACTTGTCTACTAGCACCGTGTTGCAACATCTAACAGATAAACATTATTTTTAAAGATAACAATGACATTTCAGAGTACAATAAGTGTGTGGAATAAAATAAATCTTTCTTTTTTTTTAACGTTTTTACACTTCTCGACTATTTATTTTTGATAGATTTTACTATACCCAAACAAACAAATGAAGAATCCAGGTCACTGAAATCACGAGTGTGAAAATGCTTAACGCATCGCAAAACATGAGGCGAAATGCGGTTATCACATACTCGAAATCTAAAAAAGTACAATCCTAACATACGTTGCTTACTTTCTTTAACAGCCAAGAGTAACACAAGATGCTGCTCTCTTATAGTAACTTAATGTATTTCACAGCTGTTGATCGCGCGTTGACCGAGATCCTTCATTTGTTTGTTCGGGTATAGCTGTATAATTTATGTTCCTTTTTCTTGGTAATGATCTCCATTTTTTAAAAGTTTAGAATAAAATGCTACCTAAAGTGAACACTTGACATTGTTTTCAACACTTGAAATTTTAAATTAATTTTCCAATTGTCTTAAGAATACATTTTTAACATGGATGTTTAAATATTGAAACATGAACAGATTTCTTATAACATACTTTCGAATGGTACTTCACTACCAATATGGCCTATTAAAAAAATTTTATTTTTTAAAATAATTCCTTGAAATGAATCACATTACTGACTATCTAGTAAGTTCTGCCATAATAGAAGACATTAGAGTACCCATTATTGTCAGAAGATGACAAAATATTGCAAATCATCAGAATCAAAGTAAGAAGTACTAACTTTATGTTGGCTTTGAAATACTTATTACAAGAACCACTTTAGGTTTGAACAATCGGCCGTTCCACATCTCATACAAAATCTTTTTATCATCTTTCGAACAGCAATGTTTGAAAACGTGGTTAACACTACCACACTTTCAACAAACCAAACCATTACCATTAGTATTCGTAGAAGGTTTTGCTGTCAAAAAACATTGCATAAACCTATAGAGGTTCTGATCAATTAAATAACTGAAACAGGTCACTGGAATGAGCTTCAGGAGCTATACGATCAAGTTTTTTGTGTAAACATTGGAGAATCCTTTGTGCCAAAATGACAAGCTCTTAAATGCCAACCGACATGACTAAAATCACAGAGGTCAACTCAGGTAACTTTAGAAGTCAAATGGTAATTTTCTAGCAAAAGTTGCTCCTTAATCTATCTTCTACAATAGTTTTAAGAAAACCGTTGTATTCTAATGTTTCCATAAACTCTGTAGAATGCTCTACACGTGTTTTGGTTTGTTAGACCTTCTTCATAAAGCTGCTCGTAAGCTTCTATAACTTGCCAAGTTTCATTAAAATCAGAACGGGTTTCCACATGATCTTATAGACGGATCTTGCAATGTTCTTTAATGCCAATTTGAACTCCCATGTAAAAACCATTTGAACTTTACCAGTAAAAGAGGAAAACTGTACTTTAACAAATGGCATTTTAAATATCGATTTTTTACAGCAGGGAATTTGAGATAGAAAAATCGTTAAAAAAATTTTCACTAAGAGATTAAGGTTAGGTTGGCCTTTGTATGACAAAAGCGATGCCAGCTCGTTAAATACTGTTGATCTCTCCCTCCCCCAAGGTACCTGTCCAGTTTGCCATTTTTATAAAAACAAAATGTCAGATTCCAAGTAAGAATACTTGAAATGCTAACAAAGCCTTCTAGTAGTATAATATGCTAATGCCAGAAAACATAACCTAAAATTTTAATTTAATGTGTACTATTATAGTAAAAACCAAATAAGAATAAAGTAGATGGCGCTTCGATCCAAGTTACATTTACACACCTAAAATTAAAAATGCGGAAAATTTGAAAATTAATATTATTTAGTTTTCAAAATATTTACTGGAGAATATATCAAATTTATTTCTGTGCTTTTGTACAAGATGCCAGTGTACGAGGTAAGCTCCATAAATTCTCGGCCTGATATAGAAAAAATAAACTTGGTAAAATATAATAATTTTTATTTTTCAGTATAATCTCCCCTAATGTCAATACACTTATTACAACGTGGAATTAATAATTCAATGCCCTTGTAAAAATAATCTGAAGTTTTCCTTCAAAATGTTCAATTACAGCTGCTTGCAACTCGTTCTCGTCCTTAAAACGACGTCCCCTAAGGTCTTTCTTTAAATTGGAAAATACATAATAGTCACTAGGAGCCATCCGGACTGTACGGTGGATGATCCAATGCTTCAAAGCCGCATTCGCGAATGGCAGCTTGTGAAATTGCGACAATATGAACGGGTGCATTGTCGTGTAATAATCAAACACTTGTCAATTTTCCTCGACGCTTTTTAAGAATATTGTTTCTCAATTTATGCAATAAAGATGCATAATATGTACTGTTAACAGTTGTATTGCATTCTTTAAAATCAATCAGTAAAATGCCGTCACAATCCCAGAATATTGTTGCCATAACTTTCTTTGTCGATTGAACGACTTTCGCCATTTTTCGGTTCATCGGGTCGCCGCCATTCGATCGATTCCCTTTTGGATAGAGGATCATAATACAGAACCGTTGTTTCATCTCTAGTGACAATGGACTCCAAAATCGGCTTTGTGCTAGTCAATTTTTGCAAAAAACATACCTAAGTTCTTATTTTTTACTATCTAAAGATAGAGACTTGAAGTTTTTTGTAATGCCTTCAGTACTGGAGCAGTATAAAATATAATGTTTAAAATGGGGGCACGCCCCCCCCCCTAGTGGTTGAGATCCCCATTTTGTACCTCTAATTTAATAACTCAACCAAATTTCTGTTGGAAGGGTTCTTGGAGTCGCTGATTATGATTATTTCTAATTTGTAAAGGTTTTAGTATTTTATATTTTACAAGACTTTAAAAAAATTATTCAAATCGAAGTAGTTTGGACCGGTTCCGAGATAACGCTCTTTTTTTGCTTAGCGTTACTCCACTATAGGGCAGAGTGAAGGGGTTACATAATAAGGTAACCAAAATAGTGTATTCCGTTGCAAAATCACATTCCAAACACTTTTTGACTCTTGGAATTTCTCTCTAAAGTCAATAGAAACGGCGTAAATCGCATTTCCAATCTCAAAGGCCGTTATCTTAGAACCGCCATTTTGGGTCCGCCATTTTGAATTTTCTGATTTTCTCATTTGATTCATAATCAGTGACCTGAAATCTCCCTGCAGCATAGTTTTTGCTCAACTTGGTTGAAAACTTCCCGAGTTATTAAATTGAGAGTTTAAAATGGGGGTTTCAATTCCCTGAGGGGGCGAGCCCCTATTTTAAACATATTACATTTTATATTGGTCCAGTACTAAAGGCATTAGAAAAGATTTCAAGTCTCTATCTTTAGATATTAAAAAATAAGAACTTAATACAAAAATTGACTCTACTATTGGGTTCGTCTTCACACAAGTTTAAAAACGAGCGCGCACATTCGACGCGACGTTGACGTTGAACAGCAGAAAGAAGACGCGGTACTCATCTTGTACTAATTTTATTCATACCCAAATTGTTTCCGAAATTTCAGACATCACTGCTATCTCCTTAACTTGCAAACGGCGATCTTGTAATACCATTTCTTCAATTATTGCAACTTTTTGAGGCGTTACCGCTTCAATTGGCCGACCGGTGCGCTCATCATCTTCAAGAGATTCTTGCCCCAAACGGAAACATTTTGACCACTTTTTTACAGTGGAATATGAAGGAGATAAATCACCATCACCGGACGTTTACGTCGCGGTACTCAATTGTCGTTACCGGCGACATTTTCATGCACTCGTCACGATGCTTGAGTGGCTACTAAAATCTATTACGCTTCTAGGCTTAATATATATAGTGTAGGCCTCTTACATGGTCAACTATGACGCAACCGAGTTTGAACATGCTGGCACCTGTAGAAGCCTATCAGGCCAAGAATTTATGGAGCCTACCTCGTATCTTATGAACAATTTATAAATAGAATTAATAAATAATGCACACTATTATGACACTATAATGACACTATCTTTCGAAAAACCTTAAAAGTTATTTTATATTGGCAGAATATCAACATCTCTATGCTCGTTTGATTCGTTGGGTTGGAACTTTCCGATCCTAAATTTATAATATTTTTTCCACAATATCCTCTACTATTTTGTCTAAATCCCACCTTCGTTTTTCTTTATTAATTATGTGGTATATGCAATCTTTCCATCATTCTGCAGTAACAGTAGAAATCCCTTGATTAGGAGGATTTGTTCATGCCAGTAAGTGAATATGTTGTATGTATTATTAGCTGCTATGTAGTACTACATGATGTTTCACTTGTGCCCATATCAACTCAATTGGATTTAAATTACAAACATAAGGGGGCAATCCTAATATGGTTCTTCCGCCACTTTTCACCATTTCATCGATTTTGACCATTAGGAATTACTTTTTCTCTTGGATTTTTGAGGGATTGTCGTTCAGCCATAGTAAAAATTGGGTACTTACATACTAAAATATTATTACGTTCATTTAAACTGCAATAATTAAGATTGTTACATAAATCATCATACCTGCATAGTAATAAGAATAGAATAACCGGTAAGTTCTAAAAGAACTGTTGTTCTTTTAGAACTGTGTAAAAGGACTAAAAATTATAAAGGACTTGAGAAAAAAGATTGTCAGTATTAATATATTAGACATAGATGCAGCGTTGCCGGATTTTAGGTATGAATTCTCGACTTCCCCTTTCATTTAAAACTTTGTAGTTTAATTAATGAGCATTTTGTTACGTTAATTCTGAATGTACATTAATTATAGTTTCTATATACAGGATACGTCAGTGAAGCGGGAACATTTAAAACTTCTATTTAAAAAAGTTTTTATTTTAGCATGAATGTTTTTACAATGTTCTGTTAAGTAAGAGACGCCATTTTATTTTTTAAAAATAACGCTTGACAGGTGGGCAGCATTACAATCTACGCACTCTTGTAATCTTAATCGGAAATTTTCCATTACTCGCCCTAACATGGCTGGTGTAATGCGTGCAAGTTCTTCTTGAATTTTAAATTTTAGTTCCGCTAACGCTAACGTATGCGGTCGCTCGACATACCCCTAGCTCTTGAACAAATCCCAAAGAAAAAAGTCGCATGCGGACAAATCGGGAGATCTAGCTGGCCAAACAATGTCCCCGTTTTTGGATATGACATGATTCGGAAAGAGTTCTCTTATTACAGCAGTAATAGACACACGAGCAGTATGACTTGTAGCACCGTCTTGCTGGAACCACGTAATTTGTGGAAATCGAACTAATTCTTGCCTCAAAAATGTTGTGACCATGCTTGTGTAATGTGCTGCAGTAACGGTTGTAGCGTTTCCTCGAATATAAGAAATAAGAAATTTTAACTTTTGCAAAATAACGGCCGCCCTAATATATATAGTATTTATTTTTTGTGCAAGTACCCTATTTTGAATGACTTTCAATGTTTATTTGGCAGCTGCCATCATTTATTTAAGCAACAAAACTCAACATAGTTACATCTTACAAAATCTTGCCAACCTAAAGACTACAACTGTCGTTTCATATTTTCCCAAAATTCTTAATTATTATTTTTGAAACACCTATTTACAGAAAAAGAAATTGTGATCTGCGATTTTTTTGCTCTGGGCAAAATCTTTATAAAACTAAGACGTACATCCTTTTAATTAAACTGCAATAATAGACCTTCCAGTTTTACAATAAATTCATTTGTTAATTAACAGTGAAACAGACATGTTTCACTTTTACCTTCATTTTTAGGTGTTGCATATTTACCCCACTTGAATTGTTTTTGTTCTCTAGAATTTTAGACAAATTACTCTTAAAATTTGTATTAAAAGGCATGCTAAACGCAACTTCTCATGCTGTATATAATTTTTACAGCAAATTCTGCAAAGAATTGAATAATTAGAATGGTTTATGGTTTACATCTTTTTAATATTAATATTATGACAATATAAAATGTTTTATTATCCATTATATTTTTTTTTATTGTTTCCAGCCTTACTTTGTGGAACTCCATAATCATGAAATAAATAAAGATTAGTAAAAAGTTTCACAGTATTTCTTAAAATATAACCTGACAATATTGTTTCGACAGTTAAGCTGTCATTATCAAAGGTAATATAAAATTATAAAATAACATTTAAAACCAACACTAACACTTTTTCATTTTTATTTAATGCTAAAGACAGAACACATGATATCATGAAATTGGGCATTTACCGTTTAAATTGTTCTTTTTGTAGTTCGGTATATATTGGGCAAACACTTCGAAATTTCGACATCAATATCAATGCAATTTATTTAGCAAGAATTTGATATTTACAAGTAAATCTTATAAGTAATATAAACATTTTAATTTTTTTAAATTGTGGGCAGTTATAATTTAAAAAAGCTCTTAATAAAATTTTTCCAAGTTCATTAAAATTTTTGTTTTTAATTTTCTAATAAAAGTGTTAAGATTGGTATTTTTTAATTCACTATCTAATTTATTATATTCCATTACCCCTTTAAAAAAAAATTGAATTTTGAGTTGTTTTTAATCGTTTATAATTTAATATAAAATTATCTTTTCCACTCGTAATATAGCTATGAACTCGATTACATTTAATTAGACAATTATTATAATATGGTGCTGAAATAAAAAGAAAATTTTCAATATTCATCCAGTTCAAAGAATTTAACATGAATGTAATTCTCGTGTATTTATCACATCCCAAGATTATAATCATGGCTCTATTTTGTAATATCTGCAATCTATTTTCATCTGTGATGATGTATACAAAATAGAACTGCAAAAAGTAAAATGCGGGAGAATTATACAATTATAAACTAATTTTTTACTGTATGCGCTTAAAAAGTTACCTACCCTACTTAAAACACCAATTTTTTTTGAGTTTTTGTTACAAACATAATCAACTTGGTCTTTAAATTTTAAATTCTTGTCAACTATTACTCCTAAATATTTAAATTTTTCTAGTATCTCTATCTTTTCACCTCTAATTTGAAATTTTGAGATTTAAATTCAAATAATTGTTTATCTTGTCCAATTAAAAGACTTTTAGTCTTACTAATATTAATGTTCATTTTATTTACTTCCATCCATGTGTTGATGTTGTCTAGTTCCACATTAATTTTTGTTGTTAATGATAATAAATCTTTATCTGACAAGTAAATAATAGTGTCATCTGCAAAAAAATGAAATTTACAATATTTAAACACGTGAACCAAATCTTTAAGATGAATAAATAGTAAGGGACCTAAAATACTGCCTTACGGAACGCCAATATTTATCATTTGTTTATTTGAAATTTATTACATTTTACTACTTGCCATCGATTCAATAAATAATTTCTAAACCAAGAATGAACTCGACCCTTAATTCCATAATCCTTTAATTTCTCCAATCATTTTGTTCTATCGATGATTTCAAAAGCTCTTTTCAAATCTAAAAATACAATAGCCACTGCTTCACCTCTATCAACAAACATCTTCCATTCATTAAGTACGTACTGAATAGCACACTCACAACTATAATTTTTTCTAAAACCAGATTGATAAATAGATAATATTTTATTTTGTTCAACAAAGTTTAATAGTTGGTGATATACTACTTTTTCTAGAATTTTTTCAATAGCGATCAGCGTGTTTATTGGCCTAAAATCTTCCGGTTTAATTGCACTTTTTATTTTTCTAATAGGTGTAATTGTTGTTACTTTGAAATTTTCGGGTATAGATCCAGACTCTAGACTACTATTAATTAGATTAAGAAGTGGGTTAGAAATTTCATAAAAATATCTTTTCGATAAAGTAATAGAAATGTCATGCTTTATTAGAAAAACTAAAAATCACTTTTTCTAAATCTTCAGTATTAATTAACTCAAAATCTTCAAAAATGCTATTTTCATGGTTGTTCAATATAGTATATTTCATCTTCACAAGTTAAAGGGTTATCATCAAAAGAAATGCTTATATATATATAGTCTTCTCCCCTACTTTCAGAAATTAAAGTTTTTAACACTTTCCACATTTTTTTTGAGTCATTTTTATTTTCATCAATTTTAGAAGCGTAAAACTTTCTTTTTTCTTGTCGAATTTTTGAAACTACTTCATTGCTATATTTTTTATATTCTATAAAATCATCTTCTAATTGTGTTTTTCTAAATATGCGAAAATATTTTTTTATAAGACAAACCTTTTTTAATGTAAAACATAACACCCCCAGTGTGACGACTGTGTGAATCAAGCCTTTCTAAATTATAACCATCCACTTCTAATTCAAAATTTTCAATAGCTTCTGTAATATGTGTTTCAGTTAAACAAAAAACTAAAGGTTGATTTAATTCAATAAAACCAATAATTTCATCAAAATGTCCTAATAGTCGCTGTGAATTTAATAAAGCCATAATTCCATTTTCTACAGATTTTCCTAAAATTTTGCCTTCCTTTAGTTGCTATATGTTGCTTGTGTTTCGCATATTTTCTATTTTTTTAATATAAACTTAACAATTTCTATCAAATGGTGGGTGATTTGTGTCTAATTTTAAGCCGAACTTCAAATTTAATTCTTCACAGTTTGGGCACTGAAAGTCTTCTCCATTGGCTTTACATTCAGGACTCAGATGTGACTTACTGCCGCATTTCAGACAGATAGCATCTTTGTTACATGTGGTTGCCACGTGATTGTAACCAGCACGCTTGTAGCACCGTCTAACGTTTACATGTTCATATACTGCACATATACACAAATCTATACATAACATGCCATTTTCCATGATACTATAGTATGTTTTTTTATCACATTCTATTATAGCCATGAACCTTGTGATCATTTTTTAAAATTTTAAAATTTGTATATCAGAATCTGACTGAACACATTTATTTTCAAGTTTTATAAAACTTATCATTTCTTCTGTGCTTAAATCTCTTTCTATTCCTACAACTTTAATTCTTGCTTTCTCTTGTTTTATTTTTACATTATAATTTTCACCAATATGTTTTTCACTTATTTCTTTAATTTTCTTTATATGGTTTTCATCTTCGCATGTTAACAATAAACCCCCCACATCAGGTTGTTTAACATTTGAAATTTTCACATTTATTTCTGCTGGTTTTAGAAACTTTTTAATATCTTCTTTAGTTTTTCTTACATCTTGTTTATCTTTAGGTGTTATAATTAAAGTATTTTTCTTGCTCTTATTTGCTACTGAAGCATATGTTTCCTGGCTAATCTCCTTTCTCTGTCTTACTATTTCAGGTAGTTGTTGATTAATATTTTCCTTGTATATAGTTTTTAAACTGTTAATTTCATTCCTAATATCATTTAATTCGGTTTATAATGCTTCAAACGAACTTCTCTCATTTTCATGTTTATCAAGTCTTTCATTTAAATGTTTTATAATCGTATCGTTCTGGTAAATAATTTCATCTTTCTGCTTTAAGATTTCTTCATAGTGTCTTTGAATCTCTCCAAAGTTTTCTTCTTTGAATGTTTCCTCATCATCTTTTTTCTTGCATTTTCTTTGAGACATTGTTATTCTGTACTCAAAAGTTAAATAGAAAGTTCACGAAAAGAGATATATACCTATGTACGTCTCAGCTATAAACACAAAAAGAAAAAAAAACAAAATATATACGGACAAAAAAAATGTAATTACAAAAATACAAAAAAAGGTATTTGTTATAAAAGTACTTTGTCACTTATATTTACACTGACAGACGATCCTAAATTTTAGTCCAACAAAGAAGCAAAAATCGTTCAAAAACTTATCTTGCTATTAAATTCAGGATATTCATGTAAATGTTGCTTGCGGTTTATTACATAAGGAGTAGTACTATTTACCACCATCTGATTTTAACAAATGTCACTTAATTTTTCTGTAAGTTCAACACATATTAAAACTGTATTAACACTGTAGATAACAGTTTCTGTAAATCTTCAGAATCTTATATTTAGGATAAGACGGTAATATACAACAACAGTTTCACTTTTACAGAGAAATAAGTTCATTTTGTGAGAGCACAATTGCTATATGTCAACCCGCCAAGGACTATATAAATATAAAGAACTACGTAAGATATAAAGAACACGTACGTCATTACAAAAATAAACATCCTGAAAAATCTAATTACGCCAAACACCTTTTAGAACAAAATCACACAATGACTCCTCAAAATAATATTAAATTCCTACATTTTTGTATTAACAAACACAAATTAGACATTTTAGAAGCCTTTGAGATATACAAACACAAACTCAGGGTACCTTTAATGAATGAACAACTTGAGCTCAGTAATTCTCCGTTACTGGAAGTGTTAGATATTTAATTCTGATTATTATTATTTTTATCTAGTTACCTATTTTTGTATCTACCTTAGCGACGTGTTTGTTTCTATTTATTACCTTTGATAATGACAGCTTAGCTGTCGAAACAATATTGTCAGGTTATATTTTAATAAATACTGTGAAACTTTTTACTAATCTTTATTTATTTCATCATTATATTTTTGTTTCTGACAGCAACTGTTGTCAAAATTAGTCATTTTCATTAAATTGACATATTAGTCTTGAGTATAGGTTTGTTTTTTTAAATTATTAATTTTCTTGTTGCCACTTTAGTGTTTTTAATAACAAAATTTTTTCATTCAAGCATGTTAAGAATCAGTGTATCATTTATTGGAATTATTGACGTCATAAAGAAATACATACATACTTTTTTTCAGAAACTATTCCACTACTATAAAGAACCTGAACTGTCATTGTATGGTCTTTCTTCATGTTTACATACCACATTTTACCTTTAAACAGTTTGTATTATACTTATAGGGTTCAAAAGCACCGAGATGATATTGCTAAATACGAACGTGAAATACGTACTCAAACCGAGCAAACTGAAAAACTTAGAGCTGTCACATCAGAAGTGTGCGCACAACGTTTAGAAAACCAAATGGTTAAATGTTTGCACATTAAAGATGCCGTGTTACCAGTGCTAGTGCCTGAAGAGCCTGCTTTCCCTGAATTGACTGAAGACGATGAGGATAGGATAAATGCTGCACTTAGTAGGAGGGGTAGTCCAAATGAAGTTGTTGCGTCAAAATTCAATTTAAATATTACTCGCCGTGATATACAAACATTGGCTGGTCTGAACTGGTTGAACGATGAAGTGATCAACTTTTATATGAACATGTTAATAGAGAGAGGAAAAGATTCTAAATGGCCTAAAGCGTATGCTATGAACACATTCTTTTATCCCAAATTGACAAAGGATGGGCCTAGTTCATTAAGGCGTTGGACTAGGCGTGTAGATATATTTGCTCATGATATAATAGCTGTACCAATACATTTAGGGGTGCATTGGTGCATGTCTATTATTGATTTTCGTAGTAAAACTATTAGATATTATGACAGTATGGGTAGTGCAAATAGACAGTGTCTGGAAGCTCTTCTTAATTATTTACAAGCTGAACATCTAGACAAAAAACAGACAGAATATGATACTTCTGGATGGGCATTAGAGAGTACGCACAACATTCCTCAGCAAATGAATGGTAGTGATTGTGGCATGTTTGCTTGTACGTTTGCTGAATTTCTATGTAGAAACGCTAAAATTACATTTAGTCAAGAGGATATGCCTTATTTAAGGCGAAAGATGGTACTGGAAATCCTGAATGGTGAATTGCTTATTAATTAATCGTATTGTTCCATGGATGTATTTATTATTGATAAGTCTTTCGTTTTATAACTAGAAGTAACATATTTATGTATTTACATACTATGTGCGACATGATTCTTCCTCATAGTTTCAATTGTACTCTGGCTCCTTCTCTACCTGTATTTTTTTGTTGTATTTATTTTTATAGGTATAATACAGTAATAATAAATATTTACAGAATTGATTTTATTTTTTTATTACCTTTAGTAATGTATAAGGGTTTATTCAGTTAGGGCTCTAGAGCGACATAAGTCATCAGAAAAACATTAATATTTGGTTGTATTTGTATGCTTTTATGAGCCTTCTGGTCATAAATTATAGCAAAAGCAAAAATTAAATTCAATAAAAGTGATCATGGAATTTTGAAAAAAAAACAAAAGATTACTTCATACAGTACAAGCTACATTCAATGGGCCCAGCAATTGTTATTAGCAGTATCAATTGTACTTGCTTAGTTTGGCTGCCAGCAATTGTTTAGTGTAATGCAAATCAGCTACTTTTATTGTTAACAAAACTCTTCGAGTTCTAAGTTTTGCTGGTCTTATTGAACATTATTTCTTCTTCAATTCTACTATTTTTGACAACTCAAGTTTTGAGTCTGGAGTTTGTGTGAAAGTGTCGATAGTCAATACAACTGTCAAATTTAAAGGTTATAAGTCTAACCTCAAAATTTAACAGGTGACAAAAATAGAATTCATTTTTGCTATAGGCGTTTACGAAAATTGAATTGTACGGTATCTACCGCATTCCCAGCGGTAAACAGCTGATACTTAAGGTAGATGGAACCGGTATATGCATTTTCAAACATTTACGGTGCGTTTTTAATAACTACATAAGCTACAAAAAAACCATTGTTATGTTTATTAAAATGTTTTTCGATAGTGTTTAAATTTTCTTGTATACCACAGACAGAACATATCTCTGACACGTTATTCATATTCACTGTGGAGAATGAAAACTTTTTTAAAAATGACCCACATCTATGAAACAACTTGAATTCCAGGTTATGTTTACCGGTAAATTTCTATTTACCGACTATAAACCTCCACTACTATGGATCTGGTAGATGAAACGGGTATATACCAGCTAATTTCCGAACGCCGGTAGAGCACCAGTGATACAATTTCCAAACGCTTTCGGTACATCAGTATATATCCGACTATTCAACTCGCATGTCATTTATAAAAAATTGACCAATTAAAATGCAGCATTTGATATTTTTAATCCAATGAAAATGAATTGTATCGACAATTCTCACTAGTGAAAATTGTCGATAATTTTCACTAGTGATAACAATCGACAATTTTAATAAAACACAAATATTTAACAACATTTATTTTTGAGTATTGAACGTACAATTATTAAATGTAACATTGCTACATTTATGAAAAACAATTTGATTTTTTAAAGCGTGTTCGTTGAATAGTCTCTCGAATACCATAAGTAGTCAAAGTTAAGTAGACTCTTTTTGTGGTGCTTAACACTCATGTCTATCATGCTTGCGAATACCACTCGTGCTGCGCACTCGTGGTATTTAAATGCAAGCATGATAGACATTCGTGAAACCACCACAAAAATAGTCGACATAACTTTGACTACTAATGGTATTATAAGTGATACAATTTTCGTAAACGCCTTATGTTTGGTATTTCAGATGTATTTGCTCAAAGAGCTTGATTTCTATGGTTTTCATAGTAAATAATAAATGGTAACTACAGTAACAAAATTTGTATATCTAGCCATGTAAATATACTTTTATAATTTGAATATACAGTGTGGGATTAAAGTATGGAATATTAAAAAATACACCTTAATATGTGCGATTCACCTTCCGACTTCAATTGTTTATTAGTTATGACGTCATCATAAAAAAATTAAATGACAATATAGATTTTCGGTAGTGGAATCCGATAGTGATTTTTCTTCCTTTTATGATCATGCAAATAAATCATAAGGTTGCATAACAAAAATTCTGAGAAAAATCGAGCTGAACATTTAATGTTCATACATTACTGAACAGTAATGTATGAATAATCGGAACACATGTATAGTCCAAACCGTGCTAGTTGTGTAAAATGATCTCCATAGTCGGAAATTTGGTATTTGTAATCCGAACTTTACGTAGGTACTGTACAGGTTGGCCCACACAAGATGATCCTGTACCTTATCTTGGAAACTGTAAGAGTTACGAAAAAAGTTAAATATCAAAGTTGGTTGGTGTAAAACAAATTTTAATTTTATAATAGTTTTGTATATACAGGGTGAGTCATGTTGCTGTGGCTACCAATTTTTTTATTTTAACGGAACACCCTGTATATTTGTTTTCGATTCTACACTTTATTCTAAGTATGTTTGCCTAATGGATATATCGAAATTCTGCACAGTTTCTGAGAAAATCTAGTTTTTCTGTTATCTTAGAATCATCTCCTATTAAATACGATAATATCAACTTTAAATGTTCAGCTCGATTTTTCTCAGAATTTTTGTTATGCAACCTTAAGTTTATTTGCATGATCATAAAGGGAAGAAAAATCACTATCGGATTCCACTACTAAAAATCTATAGAGTGATTATAAACTGTCGAAATCTCGGTTGCTGTGAAAAATAGAACGTAGGAACTTTATATAGTATGCTAGCACGCTATACTGACATTATTGACAATTAATATAATTTCAAAAAAATATTGTCGTGGAATAATAAAACACAAACGTTATGAAATTTCACAGCAACTGAGATGTCAAGGGTTTATAATCACCCGTTATATTGTCATTTAAAATTTTTTTGTGATGACGTCATAACTAATAAACAAATGAAAGTCGGAAGGTGAATCGCACATACGAGGCTGGTTTGATAAGTCCGTGCAAAAAGTAAGAAAACGTATTTTTTTTGAGGAAGTTTTATTTTACTTTTCTACATAATCTCCTTGAAGGTTGATACATTTGGTCCAACGATGTTCAAGTTTTTTTATCCCCTCCTTAAAATAAGAGTTATCAAACTCTGCAAAATAAGCGTTTGTTTGATTTATCACTTCAGCATTTGACCCAAATTTTGTTCCTGCAAGAAATTTTTTCATGTTTGGAAATAAACAATAGTCCAAGGGTGTTAAATCTGGAGAATATGGAGAGTGTAGAAAAATTTCGTAGCGTAATTCTAATAGTTTAGCCGCGGCAATTGCACATGAATGAACTGGAGCATAGTCTTGGTGAAACAGGATCTTCTTAGCTAAATGTGGCCGTTTTATCTTGATTTCGCTGTTTAATCTATCTAGTAAAGATGCATAATACTCTCCGGTTATCGTTTTACCCTTTGCTAAATAATCAACAAAAATTATTCCATGGACGTCCCAGAAAACAGTGGCCATCACCTTTCCTGCCGAGGGAACTGTTTTCGCTTTCTTCGGTGCCCGTTCACCTGCTGCAACCCACTTTTTGACTGTGATTTTGTTTCTGGCTGATAATAGTGTATCCACGTCTCATCAACAGTTACAAAACTTCGCAGAAATTCAACTTAATTTTTTTGAAACAGCTCCAAATTTTGCATTGAAATCTTCACTCGTTCACGTTTTTGCTGAATTGTAAGCAAACGCGGCACCCACCTTGCAGCCAGCTTTCTCATACCCAAACATTTATGCAAAATGTGATGTACCCGTTCTGTCGAAATGTGTACCGCTTGAGAAATCTCACGCACCTTAAATCTTCTATCTTCCATGACCATATCATGAATCTTATCAACAATTTCTTGCATAGTCACTTCAACAGGGCGACCAGAACGCTCTGTATCTTTCGTGCTTCTTCGGCCACAACGAAAATCGGAAAACCACTTATAAACCATTCTAAGTAAAAGTGCAGATTCACCGTAATATTTGTCTAGGTTGGATTTAGTTTCTGCTGGCGTTTTGCCTCTTAGAAAGTAAAGTTTTATCAACACACGAAATTCGTCTTTTTCCATTGTGATAGAAGGCCAGACATCAACGACAAAAACTTACTCTCACATATAAACTATGTGTCAAATCTGCATGAAATTTGACATGTGTTGTTTCAAGGCATGCTAGATAACAGAGCCCTGATAGTTCAAGTACAATGATGCCAACTCAAAAACTTTTGCACAGACTTATCAAACCAGCCTCGTATTAATGTGTATTTTTTAAAAATAAAACGACGTCTTTCAGCCTTTAAAAAACTGGTTGAATTCGCTTTTTTTTTAAATATTTCATACTTTAATCCCACACTGTATATAACTGACTACTTGAATTTTTCAATAACGACGTATTGCGTGATTCCGTTGGCTTTAAATTCTATTCTTTATAGTTACCTTGAATTTACATATAGGCTAACGGAGGCCTATAACACCATCCTTTTTTATTTTGTTGAATATTTATAATAAACCGATTCATTCAAATAAGCTTTATATATCCGAATAGCCTGACTGTTTAGAAACATAGTATATTTTTCGCTACTATCTATTATAGGTTTTAAAATACATCACGTTTTATAAAATAAGTGCAAATGGTGTTATATGTCTACGATGCGGCTTACATATAACGCCACTCATTGCTTCTCGTCATATTTGTAAGTTAAAAACAGGTTTAAGTGAAAAAAATCGTGTACAAATTAGTTAAATCAAGTAAATTCACTATTAAAATGATAAAGGTATCATCTTTTATTCGAAATTAAAAACAATAGTGTAATTTGATTGTAAACATTAAACTGTGTTACATGACACTGAAGAATGTCATTATTTCATCTTACTATTTTGTAATTCAAAAATGTATTTATATTGGAGAACGTGGATTTAAGTATTTTTTCATGCACAAGTGTTATTTAAACATAATAAAGCTAAGAATTCACTTTAAAATAAAAAATCAGCACTTGGCGTTATTGACCGATCAGCATATGGCGTTATAAGCCGCAATTGCACTTCCGAAATCAAAGGGTTTTATTTACTTACAATGTTAAAAAAATATATTTTTGTATATCAGATATTGTTTTGTATACATATACGTCTCAACTGGGTACTAAAATATATATCGTTTTACACAAACGTAATAAAACATGTACTTACTTGATTAACAACAAGAAATTATTAGCCTAAAATCGCACTTTCTAGATGTTATGAAAACATTTTCCGGACTCACTGTAATAAACGATGTTTGAAGTGTTACGAGTTGAAAAATTACTTAGAAATGCCCCTTGTATACAATGCGTAAGCTGATATCAAGATGGCTACACTGCCGGCTTTTGCAGCCAACTTGAAAAACCTAAATGGCGTTAAAGGCCGCAGGCATTATAAGCCTCCGTTACCCTACATCAGCAAACTATCCACTTAATCAGTTTGGCAAATGATAAATGGTGCATTATTATGGCTTTTTGAGAAGCTACATTTATATGCAATTTGAGATCTTTAGATTTTTAGCTATAATTTGTTTCGACTACTGGCATACATAATTTAGCTTCGAGAAATAAACAAATAGCATTTTCAGAAAAAAAAAAACAAAATGTGTTGCAGAGATCTATACTATACTCAGACAATTAAAAGAAAAAAAATAGTCACCCATATGATCCACACCTGTAAAAAAATAGCCCCTGCCGTGATTATTCATTTTGCAGTTCCAAAAACGAAAATTAAATATTTACTGATTGTTTGAGTTGTTGTTTGTATGTAGGTGTGATTTTGTAAAACATTAAAATATACAATAATATAACTTTGCAAGTACATGTACTATTGGTTTCATAATGATCTAGGACAATAGAGCTAATATGATGCTATTTATTTGTATTAAAAAAAAAAAACTAAAAAAGTAACATCATATTAGCCTGGCTGTCGATCATTATTAAACCAATAGTACTATTGTTATTAATAAAAAAATAAAAGCTTGATTAGTCAAACTTTTTGATAACTCGAGTTTTTCTCTTCCATTCAAATTTGAGTTATCGAGGGTTACTGTACACCAATAATAAAGAGCAAAAACAGCTGGCATACCGAATGCAGTATGTATGAACTAATCACATATACCTCATATTGTTTTTTCAAAATCCATAGGCACCCTTGGCGAATTTAATTTTTGCTCATATTATAGATTTAAAAAAGTAACATTCAAACAGATTTAAAGAAATCTTTTATGACCTATTGTTATTAAAAATTTCTTTTTTTAAAAACGGAGAGAATACCATCTAACCGATTTGTCTAAATTTTGTCAAACATTAACTTGCTTCCAAGAGCAGCTGCTCTGAGCCCTGTCTGAATACGGTTTCAATTTTGTGAAGAGTAAGCATTATTGTAATAAAATTTAAAATAATTAATAAGTAGTACTATAAGCGCGATAGTTGTTTCTAAGGTAGCGATTTTGTTAAACACCTGTACTTAAAATAAAAAATATTTACAATTTGTGTAGTTTTTATTTGCCACTCTATTTATTAAGGATGTTTGTCAGTAATTGAAAAATGATGAGAATTCAATGAAATTGAAATAAGGTTTGTCCATAAGTCTCTGTACCAAATGTATAATTAAAACAATAACTAACAATTCAAATAAAATATGTAAAAAGATAATATATTTATGAAAATTCCTATTACATATAGGAACATATTACCAAACTGAAAACACTCCATCTTTTTTGTTTTTTTTTTCCTATGCCGACCTCTATGAGTCTTTTTACAGGCTCGTCACTAACATTCAACGAACCGAATTTGTACATCTGCTTAAAACTTCGCAATGATTTTGGTTCTATATTACACATTGAATAGATCTTTTTCACTAGCGCCCAGCGGTCTAGGACATTTGACCGCGGCCATAATACCGCCAGGATAAAATACACGAGCGTCTCGCGCCATATCCGATCCGATGTTTGACATCGGAGGATTTGAAATTTGTTTTGTACCTAACCTATTTAAAAGTATAGTTTCGTTTTCGTTTTATTTATAAGTGCCGTGCATAATTTATCAAATTTAAAATTATGGAAGAGATTATTTGTGAGGAATGTGATGTTACGTTCACTAAAAAGAGAAATCTATACGTTCATATAAGAATACACGACAGGGATCCCCTTGCACCAAAAACCATTATGTGGTCAACAATTTGTTAATAAATCAGGAAAGCAATTTGTTGTTGTATATTCTGCATACTTTATTTAAATTATTAGCCGATGGCAGTAAGATAGAATTTTACAACTGTCATCGCTCCTATAATTACATAAACAAGGGGAAAGGTGTAAGACATTTTAAAAGCAAAGGAACAAATAAAATTGGGAAAGCTTGTCCTTCAAGGTTGGAGGTTTTAACTAAACGCGAGGGACTTATTTTGGTAAAGTTTTTAATTATTTAATTATGTTTATAATAAATAAATTTCAATCTCCTCAGAGATTATATTGTCAAAGAATACTACGTTTTTCTGATTTCTTGAACAGTTTGTATAAATCCCTTTAGGACAAATTTCTCAACTTACCATTTGCAAAAAAATATCGTGTGCAACACGTTAGAAAGTGTTGCTATACAACAACTATTCCACACCAATATACTATTCTATAAACATAAAACAGATTTATTTTACAGGGAATTTAAAGTAGGTATTTTCTGGAAGCTAGCGGCAAATAAATTTTAAAATTGGCGCCATTAATTTTGTATTTGACCTTGGTAGCAAACGTAGCAAACACATTGTCATCCTGCGATGTCATACAAACGTCGGATCGGATGTGGCGTGAGACGATCGTGTGCATTAAGGGGAACTGAGATGGGCAATGCAGCTTTTTACTTTAATCTCGTTTTTGTTAGTTAATTAACCAAATCTGCATAAAATACAAATTTGTGCAGTTACCTATATGTTTATAGATAGTGGAAAATACTTTGAACTGTTACCACTAACCTAAACCACTAAACGTAATGAAGCTCTTGAACGGTAATCGAGTATATATAACAAGTATCGCTATGAGCTTGGGATTTTATACCCAAACAGTGAACGAGCCCTCTGGTGAATGCGTTACCAAACTACAAGATCTTGCGCAATATCCCATAGGGTCATCAAAGCATCATGTGATGCGCAGCATACCTTTGATAGTTATCGCCTGAGAGTTTGGTAAAATCAAGTTCCCACGAGAACACCTGCCTGTTATTTATTGCTGTTTAAAAATGTAGCTCTGAACATAGACAAGTTTATTCCACTCCCCTACCTGGGTAACAGCTTATATTTATTAACAGTCACTCTGTTCTTGGTTTATGGGGAAAAAGGGCATGTCTATAAATTCTAATACAATAGAGAGCTTAATTACGTAAAATAATAAAGCTACATGTATAACCAACCTTTTTTTAAAATCTGATTAGCAGATCTATAACAACTGAGAAAACAAAATACCTTTCTGACAATTTTTACTACTCGTCTAACGATAACAGGGAAAGATAGAAATCTTTTAGAACGACCTTCTCAAATGTTTATCGCGTAGAAGGGGCGATAATTCTCAAACTCTTTGACCGACCACATAAAAATAGAACTTTATAAGCCGAGAAAAAAATGTTAAAAATTCCAAGTGTCAAAATTGGCTGCAATAAAAATTAAATCTTTAAAATAATGGCTGGATTTACTCGACTATTACTCAGTTATTACAGAGTTCCTATATAATAATAATAATAGGTTATATAAGATAAGAGTTAGGACATGTGGATCCAATGTCAAGAACGATTTGATTTCTCATGAAGTATTTTCACCTATCAACTGTCAGTTGTTTGATTTGACAAAATATGAAGATCGATGTCAATAAATTCTGTGATTCAACATTATTATAATACTCTTAATATTTATTTACTAATAAAAAATACATATTAGTATTAAGCTAATTTAATAATATAAAGAAAAATGTGTGTATTAGGATGTAAAGTAATGTAAATTTTGTCAAAATACAAAGTGTCAGGCTATTAAGATCATGTACTCCTTGACATTGGATCCACATGTCCAAACTCTTATTTTTATTATTTAATATTATCATAAAGGAACTCTAAGTTATTAATCAATCAAACGCCATCTGGGTACAATAATTATGACATTGGAAAGTTTAGTTTATGCATCCTTGATACATATACGTGGTAATAATAATTCCTTCTGTATTAAATAAAGGTTACATTTGATAACGTTTTGCCCCTTTCTAACAGAACATTCAAAAAGTATGTAGTAACTGTCGTCGTCGAACAGCTTTTAGTACGTCTTGACGTAGTAGTGTCGCTAACATTTTCGCAATATTTATGAGTGAAACATATGTAAATAGCTTATGAAAGACAACCGGAATAACCCTTGCATCTCTGTATTTAATATTGCATTCTTCAAGATCCTGTAAATTTTAATGTGCACGTTAGCCTTTATTTATTATTTGTAGAGAATTTTAAAACTACTACAATACATATATCAATTTAAGAAAGATTTTAATCAAGCTTTCTTATAAGGAGCGTGTCACTAAAATAATTAATTAAGTGCTTGGTTGCTTGGGACTCATCTCCTCCTAAACGGCTTAATATTTTTAAAAACGGTTTTCACCGTTGTGGTGCCCGTGACCAGGCGGTGTTCACTGGCTACTGGTTTAATTTTTTAAAACACTGCGAACAATTAAAATTAAAGGTTTAACTAGCTTAAACGGCCGGCCGGGCGCTGAAGCGCCCTTGCACGAGTATGCTTCACAACATAACAGGAACCTCCTACCCCCACCCCATCCCTCTCTATAATAACGACGTCGAAAAAATTCGCAGTGCACATTCCTAGATGCAGCGAGGCTGAGCGCTGTGAATATGAATTTTATTTTTGCCTCGCTGCATCTAGGAATGTGCAATGCGAATTTTTTCGACGTCGTTATTATAGAGAGGGATGGGGTGGGGGTAGGAGGTTCTTGTTATGTTGTGAACTACAGGTTGTGAAGCATACTCGTGCAAGGGCGCTTCAGCGCCCGGCCGGCTGTTTATAAAGTATTAATTGTACCAAATTTCAGATCTATATATAATTGTCACACTGACAGTTTAATTTATTAAAACCAAATTTCATAATTACCAACCTTCTAGTAAATAGTTTGAAATATGAAATGAAAAAAGAAGCTTTATTGAGAAGGTTTTTTTCACCTATTTTTCACTGTAAAAGAGAGAGAGATTGGATAATAATTAAAAGACAGATAGTAATTTAAAACATTTATTATTTTATATGTTTATATGTTATTCAACATTAGTTGATAATGTGTCCTGAAAAAAAAGTAAAGCTACATATATTTACACCGTCATATATAGAGTGATAAAACGTACATAAATAATCCAGCCCTCTCGCTGGTCGAGTCGCACGTACAACTCGACAAGGACCGTAATGTCGCCAACTTCTAAATGGCCCGTTGCTACCGTGGCCGCGACAAGCTTTGGATAGTCCCCAGCGCCCCATACAATGCATCAGGAACTGAAAAATATTAACACCGTTTTAGTATGCTGTTTATAGATAAATAAAAGTCTACTTACAACGCCTCTATGTGTAGTGTCGCTATATAGTCGACGCAATACACTTCCGGCCCACGAGCGTACGGCCATCGATACATTTTCTGCAAAATTTACGATTTTAAATATAACTAAGTGTTTGTAACCAAAGAAAAACAACTTACCCATTTTAAAATATTTATAAACGGTAGTAGTCTCTTTATAAA
This sequence comes from Agrypnus murinus, assembly GCA_929113105.1. NCBI lineage: Eukaryota > Metazoa > Arthropoda > Insecta > Coleoptera > Elateridae > Agrypnus > Agrypnus murinus. The sequence continues at coordinate 5,804,793 of OV816028.1, read as the reverse complement.
TTTTTTTATTTAATGTTAGTCAACGTGTAGTAACCTTTTGTATTTATCTAAAAACGAAATATGTAGTCCCACCTCCCTAAACATGGTGTTTTAAGATACAAAAGGTGTTAACGTTAGTTTTGTTTAGCTCCGATTGGATGAGAAACAATCCCTAACCTATTGCAAAAAATAATAATTAAGGGTGTCATAGTTTATGTATTTTCAATTTTTACAACGCTATAGAGAGAGAAACGATAAGAACGAAAATATATAGCCTAATTTAATTTACAAAAACACGTAATAATGTAAAACTGACACCCTCAGTTCTATTTATTAATTTTCTTGAGCTCTTATCTGAGTAGGTATTGCGACACCTGGCCAGACTCCCACTCTTCCTACTTTTGGCCACGCCTGCTGCTCTCTGATTGGCTATCCCCTCTCCTCTAGCTCCTCCCCTTGCTTCTGATTGGTCGACGCCATCTTGGATGACACGCCTACTATTCTGTGATTGGCTGAAGGCGGCCATTTTGAAAACGCCTACTATTCTCTGATTGGATGACGGCCATTTTGGAACTTCGGGCGCCATTTTTACCACGCCCTATGAATCCATGACTGGAAACTGTATTACCGGCAACATGCATGCTTCTAAGAGATGGCGCTATGAAGGAATACCGACAAACTATGTACTTTTACTACTAGGCGGCGCGTCATGAAGAAATCTGTATTATCGATCATCATTTTATATTAATAAATTTCATCGATTTCTCAAATAATTATCGTCGTCGTCGTCATTAATAAGATAATAATTACACATAGTAATAATTAATTCAGCATTAAAAATTTGAAATTCAGGAAGAAGAAATCTGTATTACTACTACAGAGAGGCAACCATTTTATATCACAGCATCTTGCATGCGCGCGCTAAATTTGAATCTATTTTAAAATTTGTCATTTTTGCATATGTCATTTATGCATTTAAAATTTGTCATTTTTGCATATGTCATTTTTGCATCTGTCATTTAAATCTGTCATTTTAAATCTGTCATTCTTAAAGCACCCATCTTCCCAGATTTGAATTTTAGCGCTAACTATGGGATTGGATCCTTCTTTCACTAAGTTGAAACTCTTTCTCTCTCTCTCTCTCTCATAGTATGACTACTTACCGGATTTGTAGCTTAGGATGTTCGCCGTCGGAAATCTTCGGCTTTATTCGTGTACTCTCTCGCTGATGACAACGATCTACCTTTTTATATAGTCAACCCCTTCACCCTGTGCTAGTAAATGAAACAACAACAACAATGTTTATACATATTATTTATTTTGATATTTAATGGACAATTGTAACATATGATTTGACAAATTATTCATTACACAGTATGAGTTGAGATCATCGCGTAACACTTGTAAATTGTGCAAATATTTTTGCAGCCTATTTCTAAGATAGTTTATTTCCGCCATGGTGTTCTTAAAACGACGGTGCAAACGTTGTTGTCGTTGACGTCTCCGACTGCTGCTGTTGCTGATATGATTGCAGTCGTGTACGTACGGCATCGATAAACTTTTGCGGATAATGTTTTATTATTTCTAATAAAATGAACGAGTTCAATCCACCACCAATTGCTGCTGCTGTGTTGTCTATTAAACTGGTAGCTGAGTAGTAACCGCATAACAGTTCGGACGTGAATAAAATTGAATCGGATGTCGGGAGCGATTTATAGGCATCTTCATGGCGTCTCAGTTGACCTTCTGCTACGTTCTCTATGTTTGCGTGGTAGAAACGTGAAAAGTCGAGGTGACGTAACGTTCGAGCATGATGATTGATCAACGGTGCTAAATGCAGTATAGACTGAAACTCGTAATCTTTTAAGGTTATAGTCCGCTGTGTATCATGTATGGCAACCCTGTTGCCGAAAAACTCGTTGTGAATAATCTCGATGTATAAATTGTCACATAGATGGAATTTCAAATGTTTATCGCAATGTAGTACACTGTTGTCCTTGTTGCAACAGCAGCAACCATGAAAGAAATTTTTAAACAGTGCCTCGACTCGTATATCATACAGCTCGAACCAGTCCCGTTCCGACAACACCAATTCACCATACTCACATACGTTATTCACGCACTCAAGCTTCACTACCACGGCAAATTCTCCCTGGTCGTCGTCGTCATCGGGCGGAATAAGTCCTACTTGGATGTTGTGTATATGATCGTAGTTTTCTTTTTCCCCTGGAGGTCTCGTTACATACAACGGATACTGGACAGCCCCGAGCAGTTGAACACGTACTTCACGTTTAGCTGCTGCTACCGGTGTATCTATGATGGTAAAGTTTGCTGATGCTGCTACAGCGTCATCAGCGTAGTATAGAGGCTGCTGCTGCGACAGGAACGCTAAACAATAATAATACAATAATCGATTAATATAAGCATAAAAACACACACACACAAAAGTTTTAAACAACTTACCTGTTTCTTCGACTTCATTGTTCCACGCTTGACCGTCGTCGTTGTCGGTACTTGCTGTTGATGATGATGATGCATGATCTGCAACATCCGAACCTTCTTCATCTAAAGAAGTAACAAAATAGACACAAATTAGCATACAAACTTGAAGTTTTATAAACAACAATAACTTACCTATTTCCAGAGGTTCGCTCTCACAGTTATCATAACAATAATTAGGACTGCTAGCCATCATCGTAATTGCTGTTGCTGCTGCTGCTGCTCTTGCACACGTACTGTCTACTGCTACACGCTAACAACGGTCGGCTTTATATAGTCACCTATACTTACCTAGATCCAACGCATGCTCAGTAACACGCATACGGTAAACAGGCAGGCATCGCTGGCAGACAAGTTTCATCCTGTCGCTGACACGTCATCATCATCACAGGCAGGTGTTCGTAGGTAATTACCTCATTCTCTCTCTCTCTCTCAGTTATAGCTATCACTTTTCATGTCATGGTACAGCTGGGTGAGAATAGTAATAATACACACATATAAAACATTAATCTTTTTTTATTCTATGACAATCTTTCTCAAAACATTATTAAACAACAAAACAATAATACTTAAATAACTAAACAACTATCTGTTCTCGGATAACCATGATAGAACATCTTTTATTCTACGACGACAATGTTTCTTAAAATTATTAAACAACTAGACAATAATCAAAATAACTAAACAATTATTATTATTAGGTTGAAATCTGATCGGATAACCATGAAGACATACTCGTTTTTTCATGAAACATCCTATTGAATGCTTTGTACGCTTTGATCATTTGGTCGTGCTCGGCTTAGCACATCCCGACAAGTTTCATCCTGTCGCTGACACGTCATCATCATCACAGGCAGGTGTTCGTAGGTAATTACCTCATTCTCTCTCTCTCTCAGTTATAGCTATCACTTTTCATGTCATGGTACAGCTGGGTGAGAATAGTAATAATACACACATATAAAACATTAATCTTTTTTATTCTATGACAATCTTTCTCAAAACATTATTAAACAACAAAACAATAATACTTAAATAACTAAACAACTATCTGTTCTCGGATAACCATGATAGAACATCTTTTATTCTACGACGACAATGTTTCTTAAAATTATTAAACAACTAGACAATAATCAAAATAACTAAACAATTATTATTATTAGGTTGAAATCTGCTCGGATAACCATGAAGACATACTCGTTTTTTCATGAAACATCCTATTGAATGCTTTGTACGCTTTGTTATGCCTAATATTCTTTTTCAACAATGTCTTGATCTACTACTACTACTACATAATTGAAAAGAACAAAATCGCGTTTATCAGATCTATTTCATGAGTATGTTCCCCTGAGTATCCTCTTGTGATTTACATTCAATCACCCTTAAGTTTCACCATCTTTTTTAATAGTTACTGTACATAAGGTATAACTCTTGTCAGCTTCACTTATTATTATTATAACTACACTATACTGACAAAAGATGATTGAACAATTTACAACAACAACTAATTACCTAATTATTACATTCTTAAATAATTTCGAATATAGTATACACAAAGTATAAACCTAGACATCATCATCATCATCATCACTTATAATAATAATAATTACATCAAGCCGAAGGTCGATCTCTTGTGATTAACATAACCCCCGACTACTGCTACTACAGTTGAACTGTACATGTACTTATTACTATACAAATATTTTGCTACTTAAGAGTTAGATATGATACTACCTATACAAAAATTTACAAAACTTAAAAATACAACTATACTACTACTATACACATATCTATTACTACAACGATTGAACTGTATAATAATTATATACGTTATGATAATATTTTACTACTTAAGATCTAAATATAATACTACCTATACAAATTTTACAAAACTTAAAAATACAACTATACTACTATACACTTACATATATACAAGAGGGGCTTTATTGTTTATACACGTGGTCGCTTGTTGTTGTTGTAGCCGAACGGAACGGAATCAAAATCTTCTATACGGCGTCTCTTCGCGAACGTTATCTTATAGACTTTTGATTCCGCTCGCGTTACAAGCTGATGGTCAGCCGTACGCCGGATGTTGTTGGACTCTACAATAATCTTTTCGTCCATACCTTCCAGCAGTCTAAGCATGGACTCAAAGTTTATTTTTTTAGTCGCGGCGTGGTTTAGGGTGATGCCCTTGACCTTGACGACCACGTGTATCTGTCCCGTGGTCGGTGAATAAACTTTGTAGGCGTAGTTCTTCGGCCCGCCTGACACAAACTCTATAATATACGATCCGGGACCGTACTCTTCGAGCTCGTCTGTGAGGTCGCCCAGGAAGCTTCCTGTTGGTAGCTCGAAGTCGCCCGGCTTCGAAACGTATATTACGGAATCTGAAACAACGAAAAAAAAAAATTAACTCTAATATAAACGGTGTTGATGTTTGATAGTACTGAATGACTTACCTGTGTCATAGTATAATACTCTCTCTCCTAGCTGATCCAAATAGGAATACAGCTTAAGACGGGCCTGTGCAGTGACAAATGCCGCGATGACCACGTTAACTGACGACAGAGGATCTGCTGCTTCCTCTTTATGCTGCCAGTTAACCGCAATCACCTCGTCATTTATTTCCTGCACATGATTAACTTCTACGCCTGGGCTGGACAACAGGTCGAAAAACTCCTTGGACTCGCTGATTATGGCTGTTTTCGCCTGGTTCTCACGCTGACCAAATTTCCCTAGAATACAAAAAAAAATATTAAGTAAAGAAAACTACATAAGGTTATTATAACTTACCCCAGAAGGAATTCAGCATCAGTTTGGCCAACGATCTCAAACCAGGGTTCTTGACGATCTTCAACGAATCCAAGGAAACTCCCTCGTTCTCGAAGTAGTCATCAACGTACTGTTTCCGGGCTCCATCGATACCATCCGCGCCGTTGTTGTTGGCAGTTATTGAAGATGGCCAACCGCTGGCTTCCTGCTTCATCTTCAGGAACTTGTCGATGAAACCCGAAAACAGTCCCCCGGTCTTGGACGCTTTGTTGTACTGGGTTACATCGTACGACCAGATCTCTTGTATGTCCTGCACGATGTAACCCTTTCGTGTGGCCATTACCAGTTCGTCCAAGACCCAGGTTCCGTTGATGACTCGGTCCTCTACGCCGTGCTGACATTCGACCTGGTTCAATTCTTCGGCGCAAGTGCGACATAGAGGGAACAGCAGCTTTTGGTGCATCTTGACGGGTAAGACCGGATGGTATAGATCTTGTGGCGGTAACATTGTACATTTTACCACGCCGTTGATGTTTTCCAGGCCCCCTTTATCCCTGATTAGATTTTCACAAGCCGCCTTGCCTACGTAAACTTCTGGATGGCCAACTGGGAATTTGGCGTACTTGCATACCCAAGGATAAAGGGAGCATACATCTACATACCGGATCTTTTCCCCGTCTTTTGCAACTCTCTTTAATTTTGCTGCCCCTGTACGGCCGCCGTAAAATGCCTCTCTCGGGTTTAAGGGCGTGTTTACTAACAAGGGATGTTTCTCAACCTGCTGTCTGAATTCGGGTGTTAACTGCCTTCGGAAGCGACATTCCCACTGTTCAACAACCTCGTATCCTAGCGACTTTAACTTCTCTGTTGTGGCTCGGGTCTTCTCGAGCCTCATATCCATGGTGTCGCTAGGATCGTCGTGTAGAGGCTCGTTGCGACGGGTAGTGAAGCAGGTGGGACATCCATGGAAGTAACACCCGTGAAATTGAAATATGGTATTACCATACAGCCCGTCAACCTTTAACCCGCCCACGATAGCTTCTCTCTGCCTGCCGACGTGTTGAATCTCAACACCTCTTTGCTGTTCTTCCAGCAACAGCCATTGGAGAGCTACCTTAGACTGGTTATCTGCGCGTCTATAACCACCCTTTGGTATCAGTCCAATGGTGCTTTCTTTGAGGAATTTCCTCCGGAACATGAGATTGCAGGCAGAGGCGATGGTGATGGCTTCCGTGAACGGGTCAACGTCGCATTCCTCAATAAAGAGATTCCTAAAGTGGATACAGGCTCTCTTCAAAATATCGACGTCTGTTCGACAATATTCGACCAGGTCACGTTGCATGTCGAACTCCGTGATCCCGTCCCTGTTCGCCTCGTACCACTTTAGGAACGCTTTACGAGCCTGGGGTTTCATGGTGTCGGGGCTGTAAAATTTGATGTCCGGAAGAGGACCCACGTAATGGGCATTCGCCTCGGTGTTAAAGAGGTGCGGGAAGTATCCTTTGGGAGCCGGTAGATCGAACGCTTTAGGCAAGTCAGCCAGACCCATGGGGAAAAAGTTGAGCGAGTCGATAATCTTTAGATTATCTAGTTGCAGCAGCAGAATTTTTGAACCGCGCATAATGAGGTCCGGTTTCAAAGAGGTGTTGTTGGTTATCAAGTAATTTAGAATAAACTGTGTGTCGAAAGCCTGCCCGTTATGGGCAACTGCTACAACTTTTTTGAATTTTTTACGCATCTCCAACAGGTGCGCGAGAAAACCATCTATACATTTTCCTCGCAAGATCTGTTCTCGCAAACCACATCTTACACAGATGGTAGCAGTTGATGATGAGTCATTGTTGTTGTAACACTCAGAACAGACTTGCTGGAAAACGCATAGATTCGGTTCATGGAGGTTGACGCCGGGCGCAATTTCTTTCTCTTGCCGGGTCTCCAGGTCAAAGAACACAAACAAGGTGTCTTGCTTTGTGTTCCTAGGCCCGGCCGGTTGTATGTGACAGAAATGGTTTTCGGGTTTATGACTCTGACAGATCTTACAATAGATCTCCCCGCACACATGGGCCTGCTTCCGGGTCTTGATGTTGATGGTTTTGAAACATCCCTCGCATTTTTTAACTTCCAGGCACATGTTGCCCTCCTGATGGATGTTAAAGCAGGCTTGACTTTTAAAGTCTCGCCTGCAGTCCGGACACCTAATCAGCTGCGCTGTTCTTTCGCAGGGCGGAGAGCTACCACAGCCTACGCAGGACTTTTCACACCTGTGATGGTTTTTATGATCGTAGGGTACATGACAGTGCTCACAGAAATAACCGCAGGCAAAGGCTGAGGTCAACGATGTTATGACGTTATAATGATGCTCGTGATACAACAACTTGATGTTCTTTGTTGCGGCATCATTATCAACGACCCCCTCAAAGATAAGTGAACGACCTCTCGAGCCGTGGCTATACACTACTATCTTGTAGTTGGGGGCCAGGAACTGCTGGAACAACCTTAATTCATTGACCCCGGCTCCCTCCGGTGGAATGAAAGCTACTCCAGCAGTTCGCATCATTTCCTCGGCCTTTATCTTTTGCACTGTCTGATTATCACGGGTCTTCTTGTAATCAGCACTGTTATCTGCGTGAGCCCTGCCTACGACCAAAGCCCTGGGTAGGCATAGATTGTCACTGGTGGTGTTGTTAATCGTGACAATCCCTCTGCGACGGCTACACTCTTCGGCAAAGGTGCTGTACGTGCCGTTACGACAGCGACCTTGTCCAGCAGGTGGTGTTACAATAGTAGCTATTAGTCTGAAGGTGTCCGAACTCAGGGCTTCAGGATCGCTCTGTAAAATCGATTCTAAAATGCCCCAGACATCATTGAAGGTGATTTCATCAGAGCGCCTGAGGCTCATGTAGCCGGGAAGTTTTTGTTTGAAACTATCAAACTCAAATGTGGCCCCTACTTTATCATTTGGTCGTGCTCGGCTTAGCACATCCCTTAGAATTTGGTTGATGGCCGATTTAAAATGCTCCAAATGATCTTCATCGACTGGCGTAACGGCTACTTTAAACACCAGTCGATGTTTCAGAGTGCCAAATTTCTTGATGGTGGACACGTTTTCATCGATAATTTCGTAGAGAGAAGACATTTTGTACAGGAGTAACAGCAACAATAGCAAAAAAAAATATCGCACTTGCACACTTAACAAAGGCTAAAACAACAAAGATTATATGTTGTTAATTTAAATAAACATTGACTAATTACTATTATTAAAGTTTAAATGCACTGCAAGCTGTTAAATATTATAAATTAATTATAAAGATCAATTTTAATGCAAATTAATAAAATCTTTTAGCCATTCTTAAACTTTTAATAGCAAGCTAATTTAAACAAATATAGAGTTTAAAATTGTTACTAAATCCCTTTGACAGATTATTATTATTATAAACAACAACAAAATAAGCTAAAATTGTTTGAAATATAACAGCAACAGGTAAGAAATCATATAGCGACAAATGGACAGATAAATCTTTTACCATTCACGAACTGCTTCTCTTAACCCCTAATTAAAAATAAAAAGCTTAGATGCTACGTGATGGTAAAAAAAAAATTGACGCAAAATAAACAATAACCTCTGAATGCAATGCAGGCTATTAAATATTACAAATTATTTGCTTTGACAAAAGTTAAAGGAAGATCAGTTTCAATGCAAATTAATAAAACCTTTTAATCGATATTACACTTTTTTAACAACAATCTAATTTAAACAAATATAGAGTTTAAATTGTTACTAAATCCCTTTGATAGTTTTAATCGATATTACACCTTTTAACAACAATCTAATTTAAACAAATATAGAGTTTAAATTGTTACTAAATCCCTTTGATAGATTATTATTATAAAAATAAATAAGGAACGGCTAAAAAACAACAAAGATTATATGCTGTTAATTTAAATAAACATTGATCTAAAAAGCATAACCTCAAATTATGATTTAAATAACTATGTTACAACCCCTAGATAAACAACTAATAACGATCACACTTCGCATAAAACAATTACTACTTTAATCGATAATCAAACTAGGGAAATTAAAAAAAATATATAAAACTATTCCTGCAACTTAAATAATTATTTTAAACCGATTATGTTACAGTGTCGTGAAAAATCATGCGAGAACGAGATTGCCGATTATTATAAAAACAATAATAATAATAAATCCTACCTTTTTGTTCGATTAAAGCTGTAGATTTCACATAGACTCTGTAGCAACAATTGGTAATAACAATCAAGAATGGCACAAATCACTTCCAACACAAACGTAATAATTAACAGTACGCATAAAAAACATACATGTGTTGCTGTCTCGAGTAACCCCAAACAAGTGCTTGTCTACTCCCGTGGTTGGCTTTATAGGTTCGAATTGTTGCGCAATATTATGCAATAAGCTAAAAATAAAACTCGAGTCAATTTGCCCGCTTAACAAAGGAACAAAGCGTTCTCTCCGGTGAACACCTGCGTGTCATAAATCAGTTTGAAATGTTTTTTTCTGCACCAGAGTTGACATACCTTCTAGATTTTATCTATTAGAATAAAAAACGGTGTATCATTCTAACCCTCTGGGGATATAATTCATTCAACTGTCATACCGTTTTTTATTGAACGCAGGTGTGACGAATAAGTTATGACCCTGTCTGTATTAAATAAAGGTTACATTCGATATCGCCTTTTGTACTTTAGTGTCTTTCTCGGTTCTATTTGTGTTTAGATATCTGATAAATTTCAACGTATTGTGCGAACAGAGAATGCAATGGTAATATTATATTATTTTTATTAGGCAATAGACAGATTGTTGTCAAAATTCGATATGATTCCCTTTTAAGGATGTGTTTATAACTTTCACTTCAGAAATGAACGAGGCAAGCAGTTTAGGTTTGATTTAATTGTGTGCCTTTTTATTTAAAGAAAATTCTATAAAATTTAAAGTGTGTTCTTTTAAATGCTCTAAGAGACAGAAAGGTCTTTTTACCTGGAAATAACTTTAGAAATCAGACCCGTCAACGTGCGAGATTTACAGGTACTTAATAATACAAAGAGTGATGAAATGTTTGATTATTTTGCTATTACAGTATATCAATATTATAATCTATTGAAACTTTTCTGTTAAATATGATTATGATAAATCAAAAAAAACATTTCTTTAAATAGGTATATTTTTAATAAAAAATGTCTAAAGTATGACAAAATAGTTTTAATGCTCTAACACAGTCAACCTTTATTTAGAAGATCGGTCACATAGATAAGAGCTACCTACATGGACAACGCAGGTGTTCTTTTATTCGTTAACGAGTTTCTTTGCTCAGGGTCCGTGTGTGTGTAATAAATTAAATGGTTATCAATAGACACATCTAAAAGTTTAATTTAAAATTTTAATGTTATAGTAAATTATAAAAACGACACCGAGGGTAATAAATTTAAATTTTTATCTAATCGTGTTACATGACAGTGCAGGTGTCGATCCCTTTTTTAACAATACCCTTTTTCTTCCTAAGGGTAATAAATTAAGATTTTATCTATTCGTGACAGTGCAGGTGTCTACCTTTTTAATGATATCCTTTTGCTCCGACGGTAATAAATTTAGATTTATCTACTCGTGTTACTTTGACAGTGCAGGTGTCGATCCCTTTTTAACAATACCCTAAAGAACACCTGCGCTGTAAATGTAGGTAGCACTTATCTATGTGACCGATCTTCGAGGGTAATAAATTTAGATTTTTATCTGGTCTCAAGTAATTAATTGACAGTGCAGGTTTTTTTTTTAACAATACCCTTTTTGTTCTGGTAATAAATTAAGATTGTATCTAAAATCATGTTCATTCGCGCAGGTTCGAAGTTTATAAAAGCTCAGTCAAACCCCCTTCCGTTTTAGTTTGGTCTTGACATCGGTTACGGTGATAGTAATATTGTTATTGTTTGCTTGAACTAGGTATGTTAAAATAATCATTTATTATTCTTGTGAGTGTTAAGTTTTTGTCTATTTTTTTTTTACATAGAAAAAATGGATTTGCTAATACAACAATTGAACAAATCTCCCGTTAGCCAGAAGCCAATCAAGAAGTTATGTGATTACAAAATAAAAGAAATTGCAGAGATACTACAATTCAAAAGAGTCGTTTGCCGTGATAAGCGTCAAAGTGTGATTATTGTTGCTGAAAAGCATGTTACATTTCTACCAAAGCGAATCAGCGATAAGTTAACAGATCAAAGGGTTACAGAGCTTAACCAGCAGATTGAAGCTAAAACGATTTCTCTAGGTTTGATGTACATGGGGAAAACACACTGTTATGATGACTGCCTGTTTGTGGAATTAAATAAGGTACGAGTAAACATCAAGCTTATACAATAAACCCCTTTTTAACGTTCTATTGTTGTCGTTGTTACAGCCCCTGGAACCGCAAATAGAAAACAGAGGTCAGTCCTGAAGTCCTCAAGCACCAGCATTCTATCAACATTTTTTTTATTATAAATTAAATGTAGCCTTAACACTATATTAATAAACATAATTTTTTTTTAATTCCTATATGGCTTTATTATTTCTTCTAGAAAAGGTAGTGGTGGAAACGTTTCAGCTTAGTGAAAGGATGCAATCCCAGAGTTAGCGCTAAAATTCAAATCTGGTAAGATGGTTGCTTTAAGAATGATAGATTTAAATGACATATGCAAAAAATGACAGATTTAAATGACAGACGCATAAATGACCTATGCAAAAATGACAGAATTAAAATGACAGATGCAAAATGACAGATTAAAATTGACAGATTTAAAATGACAGAGGCAAAAATGACATATGCAAAAATGACATATGCAAAAATGACAAATTTTAAATGCATAAATGACATATGCAAAAATGACAAATTTTAAAATAGATTCAAATTTAGCGCGCGCATGCAAGATGCTGTGATATAAAATGGTTGCCTCTCTGTAGTAGTAATACAGATTTCTTCTTCCTGAATTTCAAATTTTTAATGCTGAATTAATTATTACTATGTGTAATTATTATCTTATTAATGACGACGACGACGATAATTATTTGAGAAATCGATGAAATTTATTAATATAAAATGATGATCGATAATACAGATTTCTTCATGACGCGCCGCCTAGTAGTAAAAGTACATAGTTTGTCGGTATTCCTTCATAGCGCCATCTCTTAGAAGCATGCATGTTGCCGGTAATACAGTTTCCAGTCATGGATTCATAGGGCGTGGTAAAAATGGCGCCCGAAGTTCCAAAATGGCCGTCATCCAATCAGAGAATAGTAGGCGTTTTCAAAATGGCCGCCTTCAGCCAATCACAGAATAGTAGGCGTGTCATCCAAGATGGCGTCGACCAATCAGAAGCAAGGGGAGGAGCTAGAGGAGAGGGGATAGCCAATCAGAGAGCAGCAGGCGTGGCCAAAAGTAGGAAGAGTGGGAGTCTGGCCAGGTGTCGCAATACCTACTTATCTGATAGTCCTATCTGTCCGAAGAAAGAATTTTTACCATTATAGATTATAATCTATATCGCATATAATTAGAACAAGTATATGCTGTTATTAACGAGGATTGTTAAATTCTATTTTACGTGTTCTGTCAAAAGAGCTTGAGATTTCCCAGAAATGTATACGACAAACAAAATGATGTCTGTATTGTCGTTGTTGTTAAATCGACTATGTTTTATGACCCTGTCAATTGGACAATAGACTAGAGTGTGCGTTTCATCTCACTTTGAACAATCAACATAAAAATAGGGAGTGTATTATGTTCCTACCGGTAGGTGATAAAAAAAAAACTGTTCCTACCGGCAGACGTTTTGTGTTTCTTTAACATTCGCCTAAAATAAAATATTTAAACGAAAGAACAATAAGTCGTGGCATATATAATTGCGGAAAGAACGCCTTGCGTACCTAATAAAGTTAAATATTTTCTGGAAAGAAAGGGAGTCCTGTAATAATCACCTAAACTATTACAGATTTTTGTTATTTTTAACCCTAATAATTGTTACGTATTTAGTTATTGTTTAGGTGATTGAAAGAAGAAAAAACTTGTCGAAAACAACACACCCAATCTTGCAGAGTGAGATGAAGAGATATTATCTAGTGCACCGGTTAAAGGACGTCTTAATTAAGAAGAACTCTTTTACTACAAGAACAGAGGTAGCAACCATACTGTTGTTATGAATCTCTTTCAACCTTTGTTAAATTTACAGTTAAACATTAAAGTATATTACCCTGTAAATCAGGTTACTTTCTTTCAGTTTTATGTATATTACATTGTACCTGTTTAAAGAAAAGGTTTGTATAGGATTATAACGTCTATTATCTTGGGTTCTTTCAGCTTGTGAACCGATTGTGTCCTAGCAAATCGTCATATAACACCCCGAACTCTTAATTAAGGTATCGATCGATCTACCGATAAAAATTTACCTGGAAGAAAAAAAAGAATTAGTTTCTTTACATTGTTTACATTTTGACGTAAAGAATAAGGGGTCTATTCTGTAAGCATTGAGCGAACCGTTCACGAGCGGTTATCGTTGTTTGAAAGGTTTTTCGCTCTAAAGCTATTCTGTAAGCAAACAACCACCGTTATGCACTCGTTAGTGAACAGCGCATCCTTCGAGATCCAACCTTTCACGAACGGTGGCAGATTAGTCGACGTTAGCCAACGTTCGTGTTTATTTTTATAATTATAAAAGAAATTTTATATGTGAAATTGTTGTATTAATTTTATCAGAGTATGTTAAAATGGAAAGTAATTTATTTAATCTAATTGTAAATAAATTTGAAAGAATAAATATATGACGCTAATTAATCTAACCTCAAAAACTTGGTTGAGATGAATCAAGAATTATTAATAGCCGCTTATTAGGAGATAGTAGCAATTATATACTTTGAATAAATTGTTATTTCAGGTAGTACCTACCTCACCAGAGGTGGTCTTAGATCAGGTGAAAAACCACCTGTAATAAAAATTACAAAAGGATTCTTATTATTAAAAATAATCTCTTAAGAAGGTATAATAATAGTGATAGAATATATCTCAAATATCTCAATGAAATGCGAGAAGAAAGATTTACTATTGCAGGTTGATAATTTTACTATTGTTGAGGTATTTTAAACATTTTCAGGAATTTATTTGTAAAATTTTCTTACTACATTTGAATAGGGTTCTAAAAAAATAAAAATAATTATAGGTACTCATATTTTAAATTCTTGAAGTAATTGAGAATTAGTAAACAGTATTTACACTACCTATTAAACTTGCCGAAGATATCGTAATAAACTTATATGTAATTAATTTATGTGTTTCTTTTGTATTTTTTCACTTATGGGTATGCAATTAAAGTTGGTAAGTTTAGTTAAAACCTATATTTCAATCTTCGTCAGGGTTAGATCAACTTTAACATACAACCACTTTAAGTTGTCAATTAATGTATTAAGATTATTATATTAATGCTAATAAACTCCTAACGAAAATCCAAAACGTATCGAAATATACGTTTAAACTAAACTAACTTTAATTGCATACCCAAAAGTGAAACAACACATTAAATAAATAATTAATAAATAAATATTAGTTGTAATTAATTTATTTCATAAAAACCAATTCAAACAAAGGACTAACTCATACTTTTAATATTATTAATAATAACTAGACAAATAGTACTATGTTCTCTTCAGCGGGGGGTTTCTTTTAGGTGTTCTCTTGCACCTAAAATGTACGTTTCCTCGCAATTCCTCCAAGAACGATGTATTGTTGCCTTCTCAACTCTTTTGAAATCAATTCAAAACTGCGACATTTTTACAAAATTGGCGCGTTCTCCAGAAATAATAAATATGGCATGCGCAATATATACTTAAAAGGTGAAACTGTATCTATATTAACGGCAAAGATGTATTACCTTTTTAGAAAATGTTAGACAGTCGTTGAGAGTGCGCATAGCTCAACGGTTGGTGTTACAGAATAACCTAGCTATCGATTCTCGTTGAAGCTGCCGCTGAGGAAGTCGCTAACGATCGCCGTTCACGAACGGCGCCATTCGTGAACGGTTAGTTACAGAATAGACCCCTAAATCATGTAAAGAATTAATTGTTGACGCGTAATAAAATGCGTAAAGAATTGTAAAATATACGGCACATCACTGGTTCGGCATGTACTTTATTTCCTATGGTCACATCTCTCTTCTTGATCTCGAACAACCCGCAAAGTCGCATTCACTTTCAACGCTACATCCCTCTTTGGCGCGTTCAGTATGCGTCGTTTGAAAATGACTGAACAATCTTCCGTGAATACCTTCGGCTCTTTATGCTTGGTGTTGGTGATGACCGCGGTTCGGATGCGTCCCTTAAATGCTGATTTTACATCGACCCTATATTGACATAAATAAATGCAAATTTTTGTTAAACTTTATAAGTGACATTAAATTTTGTTACGCTTTGTAATGTATTTATCTTGTTAGAGTTATCTAGAGTATCTTGTTAGTTCCCCTAGCAACGACGCTACCATTTAGCCATGTGACGAACCAAATGCCGATAATACAGAATTTCGGTACAAAAATCACGTAAAACGACACTGGCGCCATCTGTTTTCCCCTAGCAACAGCGTTGCCATTTAGCCGAGTGACGAACCAAATGCCGGTAATACAGAATGTCGGTAATGCAGATTCCGTACTTAACGACGACTGCATCCCCTCAAAAACGTCTGGCTCAGGTGCCGCAATACCTACTGATATCAATTATAGATTGGTTGTGAGTTTACTTATTAGGGTAATCACAATAAGCCATAGGCTGCAGTGAACATGGATCCATAAGGAAGACATACCCCAAAAAGGAAAAAAGAATCTGCTTCGGATGTTTATTATTGTTAAACAACGGCTGCCATCATCAGTTTGTTTATTTGATTTTCTAAAACAATGTTAAGACCCAGCTGTATACTTAAGCAAGGTTGCCAGATATGGCAATGGTTTTTCTAAATTACGCGAAAGCTAATTAACATAGAAAGAAATTTATTCAGACTTTTTTGTTCCTTTTGATGTTTTCTATCACTCCTTAATATTATAGTCGACAGAAAACTATTCCGCAATATGCCAACCAGGGAAACCTGCACGCAGTTCTTTTCTGTGCTGTGCTGTCCTGCGTTGGCTGAGTCTCAATGTACTTCCGGGCTATAGTTGTTCTTATAGCTGCATTTATGTTGAAGTTTATTTAACAGATTTTTCCGGACTACTTTATAAAATTTACACTCAATATATGGAGTTTTTTACCTCATTAACTAAAAAATATTTTTTAAATGTATTTAGTGATGTAGTACAATTTGTATAAAAAATCTTATTATTATTATTTTGCTTTTGGTATAACAGCGACAAACAAAAGCTTGCACCTGAGCGGCAAGTTAAATAAGCGGCGCAATAAAAATGCATTCTTTTCGACTGATGATCACCCTGTATATTGCAGTACAAATTCTCATTTGAGCTTTGATATTTTAATTTTATTGAAAACAAATATATGTATTTCGAATTAATATAAATGTGGGTGTGATTTATATTATATTATCCTCTGTGTGACAGAAACAAATTTGATAATCCTATGTCAATAACAATAAATTCGCAGAAGAATTCAAAGAATGTTCATGTAAACAACTTTTAGGATTACTGAGAATTAGTCATGATGTATCACCGTAGACGTCATCTGATTTGGATACCACGAGAATTGTTTAACGGAGCAAAAGTCACATTACTGCTGTCAAAATTTCATGACAGATAATTTTGGACAAAATTATTTAAAAAAAATTAAATGGTTTGTGATGTGTTAAAGATTTTAAAGATCTATAGATCATACTTCCTAAATAAGCCAAACACAAACTGACTCTATAAAATTTAACCCCAAATAGTTTGTAATAGGTAAACACGAGACTACCCGCTTTTAACAGAAGACGTCAGCTTGCTATAAAGACTTCTTCACAAATAATTCTTAACAACATATTTAGTGCCGTTAAATATAATACACATAAACAAAGATGCCATTATTTGGAAAATCACAGAAAAGTCCAGCAGACGTTGTGAAGGCCTTGAAGGAAGCCGTCAACTCGTTAGAAAAAGGCGATAAGAAAGCTGAGAAGGCACAGGAAGATGTTAGTAAAAATCTGGTGCTAATTAAAAACATGCTGTATGGAACATCGGATGCTGAACCTCAGACTGATATTATTGTCGCACAACTTGCACAAGAACTGTACAATAGCAATTTACTCTTGCTGCTTATACAAAACTTGAATCGCATCGATTTTGAGGGGAAGAAGGATGTGGCGCAAGTGTTTAATAATATTTTAAGACGGCAAATTGGAACTAGATCGCCTACCGTTGAATATATTTGTACAAAACCTGAAATTTTGTTTACGTTAATGACTGGGTTAGTGTGAACGTTTTAAGTTTGAACTTGATTAATGTACTTTTATGTAGTAGGTAATTATAAAAGGTTTTATGTTAATTTTAGTTACGAGCATCAAGAGATTGCTTTGAACTGTGGTACTATGTTAAGGGAATGTGCCAGATATGAAGCTCTGGCTAAAATCATGTTATATTCGGATGATTTTTATAATTTCTTTAAATATGTTGAAGTTTCTACATTTGATATAGCTTCAGATGCCTTTTCTACATTTAAGGTGGGTAATTTAAGTACATACCTGTTAAGATTATTGGAGGTTAATTTGTGGTGTTCAATAAACTTTAATAAAAAACTAATGAATTAGTTGAAAATATAACCTTTATTGTAAGGAAACTACTAGTTAAAGCACCTTTAACACAGTGCTCACTGCTTTTGATGATGGTCTAACAAATTATGATTCATTGTTAGAAATATTTATTTCATTTTTTGCATTGTGATCTCTTGCTTTGATATGTAGTGACTACGTGATTTTTATAAAGCTTGAATTGAACATCACGTGTATATGTAATACTTAATATAAACAAAATAAGCCTTATGTTTTGTAATTTTAGGAGTTGTTGACTCGTCATAAGATGTTGTGTGCTGATTTTTTGGAAATGAATTATGACAAAGTATTTAATCATTATCAACAGTTATTGAATTCTGAGAATTATGTCACACGCCGTCAAAGTCTTAAGTTACTCGGGGAACTTTTGTTGGATAGACATAATTTCACAGTAAGTACTGTAAGTAGTGTGCATGTATGAGAAGGTACCGGAAAATAAAGAAACTGGTGGTAAAAAATTGAATCTTTCATAGTATTATGAACTTCTTGCATATACTCACTGTAAAAAAAAGTACACCTCATAGAAGTCATGTCCAGCTTAATACCTAAACAGTTTTCTGTGCGCAGTAATATTACTTTTTGTTAGATTTCAATAATATAGTGAATCAGAACTGGTGTACGTTCCGATTTCCAGAGTATACTACTTCATTTGGGCAAATAATGTCGTCAAAATTGTCTTGTTGTAAATGCACAATTTTGGGCGTATTTCTGTCATCCGTCAAGAAACGTGTTACCTACCTACACTTATATAAATAGTGGCTTCAACATAGTCAAGATACTGCCGGTTTGCAAACACATATTTCAATTTTTTTTTATTGTTATTGGTTTATGTTGAGAAAAATGTAACATCGTTATCAAAATACCTATTGGCAATTAGTCAAATTGTGTGGTTAGGAGACACTGTAAAAATATAGTATTCTTGAATTCCTCGGAATCTTACAGTTTGGAATAAATCTAAGGCAGTAAACAGTTATAAAAAACTTGTATTTCTCTGACTTCTGATATTTGGGATAATAGAATAATTGATAATTGCCATTCATTTTGATCCTTAACAAGCCACTTAGGACCAGACTTCCAAATATCACAATTGGATAGTTCTTCAGTGTCATTACATTGCTATATGACATCAGCAGGATTCTGAATCATTGGCAATCAGCAGAAATTGTTATATATCAGCGTTTGCAACGATTACGTTGACAAATAAGTGCCTAAGGTATTTGCCCTGCGAGGACTATTGTTGAGTCTAACCATAAGATCTTACTGATGTGCAAATTTTAGACATTCTACAAAGAAAAGTTCATTAATTCTTCTTTAGAAACTAAGTTCCAACAGTTGTTAAGGTTCTTCAAGCTGTTAACGAACAAAGATTTGCCAGCTTTCAAAAGAAGTACTACATATTTTAAATTATTAAACAATTAAATTCGAACGTGCAAAACATGGTTGTAACAGTATGATAATGGATAAGGAAGATAATTCGGGACCATAACTACCAGTAGACATTGACACCATCAAAACCTTGGTTCTTTACAGAACCACAAAATACTAAAAAGAGTTCTAAAACATTCGAAGTTTCTTTAAGTTGCACATTTATGTGTTTAAGGTTGTTTCGACCATTTTAAAAATATTTAATTTTAACAATTAATTGTTGTGTCTTTATTTACATTTTGTTGTTAGAAACATCATGCTGCGAAGAAAAAAATATGTAATGGATAGTTTTTACAACAAATTAAACTATATGTCCAGAATGTTTTTCGAACAAATCTTGATAACCAATTAAATGTTGTTGAAGTTGTTTTACGGAATTAATCTACGAACAAATCGGCTGTCAATGGATATGGCAAAAACTGTCAACATTTATAAAAAAAAATTATTCAAAATTGCTTATAATTTTTTTCTATGAAGAATTTGCTGCTGGGAAATGTCGTTCATAACATGGACTGGGTGACATCAAATTCAATTTCTGCTGGTTAGGCCGTTGTGTTTATATTTTAGAAATATTTCTTATTATTTAATTCACTCCTTGCATAATCTGTATCTGTATATTTCAAAAATCGCAAATATTATCTAAGTCAATTAATATTCGTGCATCAAAAGAATTCGCCTACTTGTCTATTTAAGCACAAAATCATAAACAAACAAACGTCAATTATCAACAAACATAGTCTTTCGTTTATTTCTGACAGTTATATGGAGGCTGTTCATGATTGTTACGAATAAATCACTTACAAGATGATTCGTGGAAGAAATACGTAAGAAAGTCATAGAACTGCTAACTTTTTGCTGGTGCGCGCATGAGTCTACTCGGCAACTAGGGCATCCAATTGCGGGATCTCAAGCATTCTTCAGGCAGTTAATCCCGGGATTATAAAAATTCAATTTCGATTCCCATTTAAACGTGGCAACCGTGCGAACTCAACAAAGTGATTTACTATTATTAGTTGTTCAAAATAATGTACTTCCCCTATTTGTGCAATACTATTTCGTTTTATAGACAGGTTACAAAACACTGAAAATATTTCGGAAGATACCCACTAAAAAGACAGGATGTTAGTATTGCCAATCTTAGACGAACAATATTTGAAAATGCCCGTGAAGAAAGTCTTGAAGAAAAGTTACATAAAACCCTAAATGAGAGTTTGGTGCAAACTCCATTTAAACAAACAAAATTTAAATGAGGCTCTTCCTTGGGAAATGGACTTATTCGAAAAGGGTAGATTTCGTGAACAAAACTTGCAAATGGTATATGATCTTTTAATCGCCATACCACCTACCAGTGTAGAACCCAAGAGGGGCTTGTCCATAGGAAACGGTTTACGAAAGTCCGTTTTAGTTTAACGTGTTTTTATGTTTTTTTTTAATAATTTGTTTCTATTATGTTTTTTTACATTTTTTGACTGATGATGATCTTTTCATGTTTTCTGATAATTAAATATGTAAAATCTTAAATCATTTTTTCTATTTGTGTGTCCAAAAGAGACTTACTTGAATACTGGAAACAGTAAAATTTTATTTTTTAAAGTTGATATCAATGTTGAACAGTTGGTCTTAAAATGTCAAACTTATTTACGCTGTAAATTTGAAAAACAATTGCAGAATTAGAATCTCCAGTGTCCCCAACTGTCAAACTACTTAACAAAGTATCCCTAACAAATTTTATTTAAAACTAAGTTATTTTTTTAAATGATTACAAATTAACGCAAATAGAAAATAGTATATTAAAGTATTAGTTTCATAAGACACGTTTTTAGCGCACGTGCTCAAAATATCTAAAGGACAAGTGCGCTAAAATGTCTTATGAAACTAAAACTTTATACTATTTTTTCCTATTTTCATTATTAACATTAAAAAATAAAATGTTACTGTTTCCAGTATGCTTTTTGGCACGCATAATGCGTGCTATGTCCAAATGACTTCATTTGAACACGCAAATAGAAAAAGATAGTATAAAGTACTCGTTTCATAGGATGTTTTAGCGCACTTGTCCATTAGAAACTCCTCGCTACACGGGTCGTTTTCTAAACTTAGACACGTGCGCTAAAAAACATGTCTTATGAAACTAATACTTTAATATACTATTTTGCATATACAATCCCGGGATTCTGGGATCCGAAAGTTTCAATCCAGAAATACCAGGATTGAAAGTACGTTTCAGAATTGGATGCACTATTGGCAACTATGTAATTTCACCGATAATTATTATGTTTATAATTACTTAATGTTCTACCAACAAAATAATTTAAGATAACCGATCGAATTAAAAATTCATGAAAATACTTAAACGACAGTAGCGAGATGATGCATAATGCCTAGGGGATGATTAAGTTAAAATTGTATACATTCTAGACCATATTCCACACGCAGCGACCCTGAATATACCTACCCCTGCTATTCCGAGTTCGATCGAGGGATGGACAGCGCTCACATCGGTCCTTATAAAGGCAGATTCTCACTATACGGCAGGCTACCAACAGTCACCGGACCAACAAAACATTGTACTGTGCATTTTATATGAAGGTATTTGCATCAACCATCACAGACACGAACCGTCGCGACCATATAAAATGTACAGGACAATGTTTTGTCGGTTCGGTGACTGTTGGTAGCCTGCCGTATAGTGAAGATCCGCCTTAATAGTTGTCTAAAAAGGTTACACAATATTGCATAATAATATAATCAGGAATGTGTGAGTTCCAACAAGTCTTGACACACTCTGCAAACGGGTTGACCTTCCGAGTATATAAAAGCCCACTCCAGGATTTTTTTAATTGCATCCCGATATCAAAATGATTACAAAAAATAAAATTCGCGGAAGCAGTTCTCAGATACAGTGAAGTCTCATTGATCCGAATCTACGTTAATCCGAATACCATGACAATCCGGATCAGCAATTTATTTACATTCTATTATTATTCACATTATTTAGATTCTATTGTAATCCGGATTTAAAGGTTTTGATAATCCGAACGAGAAACAACGCATTTAAAGTTTTTCAATTGCAATGTTCTAACATGGCACATGACACCTTTATCTTCTAGAAATCTCAGTTATTTATCAAAATTGAAAATCAAAACTACCACAAAAGCAGAATATAGCATATTTGAATTATAATAAGGAAAAAATGACATGACGTCTTTATTAAGGTGACCAGCAGACGTCTTGCTTTTACTTCACCTGTCCCGGTGCCCACAAAATCTTCAAAATGTCCTGCTTTTTATAGATAATCGATTTTTACCATAGGCAGCAAACCAACTACATTAAGTTTATTGGTTGAAACAATAAACGTAATTGAGAATTTTTTAATTAATTTTCTTCTAACTTCTAAATTCCAATAAACTAATTTAATATTGGTATCCAACGGAGTTATCTTATTTTAATTTTGAAATAAATAAAGATTAGTAAAAAGTTTTACAGTATTTATTAAATTATAAACTGACAAGATTATTTTAATTTGACCGTGCCAATTATAAATATCGCATACTTTATTTGGCTTGAAATACAAACACCAAATTAACATTAATTACAACAGATAACCGTAGCAGCATCTATATAATGCCAATCACATTTATTATTAAACAAAAGTAAAATCTGTAAAATAGGGGAAGCCCACTCAACTAACAAAAGGTGTTCTTGCCAATGACAAAGACCTTAAAAAGATGTATTTTTTACGTATTAGTTTTCACGTGCCAAAAATATACCGGGAGGCACGTAATTATTACATCCCATTGAGCATCACTTTGTAATGTTAATTATGGCATGCAAAAAGAATTAGAGGCAATTAATTTTCATATGAATTTGTATTCCACCGCTACTTTGGCACAAAGCATCTGGCTACCGATAAGCAAAGATGTAACAAAATGTTACTGCCTTCTAAGTTACAAGATTTTTTCAGCAAAATTAATTTTGGAAACAAAGAAAAGCAATTAGTGTTAGCTGAAGGACTGCTTGAAATTCCTAGTATTAATAAAAAATCAGAGTTTCTGGTCAATGGATTGCACATCTAAAATTCATTCAAAAATTGTTTGAAAATCTTGCCTAATAAATTATTTATGTGGGAGGGGGGGGGCATCTGTAATGTCCTGCTTTATTGATTTAAAAATCTGGTCACCTTAACCTTTATCCACTTGCCTCTTCAATTGTTAAAAAAGAATATTTTTAAAATGTTCGACAACCTTAAGCAAAAAGGAGAAGCTACTCGAGAGGGGAGGGTCCCAACTTCGCCGACGCCAATTAAGAAGAATTATTGCCTTTATGAACAATTAAATGCTGTATGGTAATGTTCTACATTAACAGCTAATTAAAAAAAATATATGTTGTACCTAATTTGGGCGCATGGAGCTGAGGTTCTGGAGGCATAAAATCCCATAATTCAAAAAGTGGCAAAGGCTTGTGCGGCACCAGAGGCTCTTTCATCTGTGTTTTTTCATGGTTGTGTTAGGGTTACCCTACCCTAACTGATTGAACCAAATCGGTGGCGACAAAGTTGGGACCCTTCCCTCTTCAGTGGTAGACTACCTTTCTAGAGTAATAGTAACATTTTTAGTTTTACAACTTTGAGTTCTTTTAAGTAGTTTCAGCTTAATTTATAATATTTATTGTTTTGTTTTATCACTGCCTTATTCTAATACATAAAAATTATAAATTTTTAAATAAAAACTTTGATATTTAAATTCTAATGTGGCGTTCAAGTATTACGTAAGCAGGCTAAGGGGGGGGTTGAATTTTTCCTTATTTTTGCTAACAAAGGGAATGGGGGGGAGGCAAAAGAATTTTATGTAAGCTATAAACTACAAAATGATTAAATTTTTAAAATAATATTCAAATATTTACTTACTTGAAATCAATAAAATTACTTTTTCTATTTATATACCTAGTTTATTTATAATTCTTTATAAGCAAAACATGCGTTCCGGGAATTCTCCATGCTGCTGCACTATAGTACAAAGTAGTCGACTTTAACGCCACAATATTCGGTGAATTCCTGATATATCAACATAAAACAAATTGAAACAAACGAATATAATATGAGTCAAATGTCAGTTGTTATTTATTTATTTATACAATTACTCATGTAGAAGAGCCAATTCTAGAGTAAGAAACTTAACGTATACACAATAATAAAACAAAAGATATCAAATTATACTATGCCTATTGTAGTAGTAATACTAGAAAAAAGAAGAAAAAAACGACCATATATACTATATCTGACTTTTCGTTCTATAAGCCCATCAATGTACACCAACAGTCAAAAAAATAAAATAAAAAAAGAATTATAACTACAGAGTAAATAGTTTAATAACAGTACAATATTAAATTAAAAGTTTTATATATGAAGAAATCTTGTTTTTAAATAATCTTTCATTCAGACTATGATCACAATCACAATCCTTAGTAATTGCGTTATATGCATTACAAATTCTATACATTTGGGATGACATCACTATATTTATAGAAGCCCTAGGTAAGTAAAAAATATGCAGTATATCTATTATTTAGTCTCGGAACAATGATATTCAGGTTATTTAATAATTCTATCTAACTACAATCTATTTCATAATTCAATAGATTATGTACATGGTGATCCACTAAACTTCTCCCTCCTACTTTTCTCTGTTATTTCTGTAGTTACAAAAAATTATTCTAACAAAAGTTGTAGTACTTTTTCTAAAGTTTTTAAATATGACATCAAAAAACAATTGAAAAATAAATGCCGAAGTTATATACAGTGAAGTCTCGTTGATCCGAATCTACGTTAATCCGAATACTACTATAATCCGGACCAGCAATTTATTTACATTGATTACATTGTAATCCGGATTTAAGGTTTTGTTAATCCAAACTTTAGAATTAATTTTTTTTATTCATCAAGTTTTGTTTACAGTAACGAATGCAATGGGTATTCAAATGCGTAATTTGATACAAAACTACCGTTGTAGATAAGATAAATAAGATTTTACTTTATTTATGTTTACGTTATATTTATGTCTAACAAATTCTTATTATAAAAAGTCACGTATTTTTTAAAAGTGGTTACATTGCAACTTTATAATTCATATTATTTACAAAGGTTTAAGTTAAAAAAGAACTGATACTTCTTTTCCTAAATACGACTTTATGTGTCTCCGGCATACTGCATATAAAAAGAATTTGTTGCGCTAAATTTAAAAATTGTTAGATATAAAAAGACCGCATTGTAACTTTAAATATTAAACATTTTCAGATTTGTTACAAAATCTGAAAGATCATTATAACAAAGTTAAAAAAACGTTAAAACCTGCAGAATATCCGGAGATGGAAGAAAAGTTGTTTGCATGGTTTCAAATATGTCACCAATATCCTCCGAAATTTTGGCCGAAAAGGCAAAGCATCTATCCAGCAGTGTGCGGTGCATACAAAACAGTGGAAGCAGTCGCGATACGACGTATGTGCTATCACGCTCGTACACATAGCGTACGAGCCTGATAGCACATACGTCGTATCGCAACTGATTCCACTGTTTCGTATACTCTGCACGTTGCTGTGATTTTATAAAAGATGTTTTCAAAACGATGACGTCAGGGGAAGTAAAGATTGGATATTTAATTTTAAAAATACACAATTTGCGTGTGTTAAAAATCGTGGGAGAAAAGCTGTTCAATGATTCGCACGCAGTGAAGCCCTTCAAGAAACAGTTGCAAAGCGGTGGCTTTGCAATGGGCGGTAGAAAGCTTGAAACAATTGTGATACCGGAAGATTAAAAAAAAATCATAACTAATGTATTAAGTTCAAAAAACACGGAACAAGCAAAAATCACATTTTTTGGTTAACGACATAATAATGCGGAATATTATTTTTTGTGCATTTTTAAAGCAGTTTTTGCGTAAATATTTTCGTAGTTTTATTTATTTCTAAATAAATGTTTTTGCAGAATGTTTTAATTTCGTTTATGTACAAATATAACATTGTAACTCTGCAGATGCAGTAATCCGGAAACCGCGATGATTCGGATTGCCCCTGTTTTAATTAGTCCGAATTAGCGAATATTCACTGTATAAAAATTGAATTTTTTTAACGAAACACCCTGTATTTTATTGCCTTGTTCGACGTAGAATTTTAGTCTGATTTCAACAATATAGAACACAGTATTTACGTCTAATACTTTCCAAATTATTTACTGTTAAAAGTAAGTAGTATATATTCTATATTGTTGAAATCAGACTGAAATTCTACGTCGAACAAGGCAATAAAATACAGGGTGTTCCATTTAAAAAATTCAATTTATATATATATATAACTTAGGCATTTATTTTTCTATTGTGTTTTGGATGTCATATTTAAAAACTTTAGAAAAAACCCTACAACTTTTGTTAGAATTATTTTTTGGTAACTGCAGAAATAACAGAGAAAAGTAGGGGGGCAAAGTTAAGTGGATCACCTTGTACAAAGCAACAGCTTAACAGTTGCCGTGTTATCTTCCAAGCTCAACATATCGAATTGGCATAAAAGTTCCAAAGTAGGATAGTTTTGTGTTGGATAATGATTATTAGTTTTAAAAAGAGATATTCTAAAAATTTTCTTTGGAGTTTTTTCTATCTCCTCAACGTATTTGTTGTAAAGTGGGGACCAGGAGACAGCCATATTCCAAGATACTACGTACTAGTGCAAAAAATAGTGATTTTAATGCTTCAATATTTGTGAACGATCTGCAGTTTCTTATAAGCAAACCTAAGATACGTGAAGCTGAATTGGTTATATTAGTTTAATTGCAAATAATCTTTTTCACACCAGTGGTTAATTTCTTCCAAATTGTTTTGCAACACTGCACTGCTTTCACTATCTTCAATTATTGAATATATTTTCAGATCATCAGCAAATATTTGCTTATTCACAGTTATAACTCCACTTATGTCATCTATGAAAATTAGAAATAAAAGAGGGCCTAGATTTGTCCCTTGAGGTACCCCTGAAGTAGATAAAAAATTTGTGGACTTAAATCCATTGTATTCAACAAATTATGTATGTTATGTTATAAGGTTTTCTTGTGATTGCATTGTTCTTTTATCCTGAATAAAAAATCGTTTTATAAGTTTTATTTATTCAATTTAAAAAATAAATAAATAAGTAATTCAGCAACCTTAGAAATTTGATTTATATGGTTCTGTTTTAATTTTGACATTAATAAAAAACAAAAAAACTCCTTACGTCTTATCCTTTGCGAGAGGGGGGCTCTATGATTTTCCTATTTTTCCTTACAAAGGGGGGATGGGGATTTAAAATCGACAAAATGATACTTACATAATACTTGAACGCTCCCTAATAATGGTTTTGTTTTTAAAAATTAAATATAATATAGCTAGATAAATACTTTTGATGCAGGGCTCGTATAATCAAATTAATTATTGGCCAATCTGATTTCATATTGGATTCAAAACATTTTCTTAGATTTCCTTTTCTTTTTAGGTTATGACGAGGTATATTTCGAATCCTGACAATCTCAAGCTTATGATGAACATGTTGAAAGAACGGTCTAGGAATATCCAATTTGAAGCCTTCCATGTTTTTAAGGTGAGTAGGATCCAGTCAATTCTTGACCATGCGAGGAGATTTTAAACGACTGAAATGGTTAATTTACACCTAACAAAAAAAATTGCGGATTATTCAGAAACTTTGCAGAAAATATTTGCTTTTAAAATTTTATGTTTTAGGTTATGTAGGCAGGTTGTATAAATTTGAAGAATGTGAAAAATTTCCTTTAGTACAACAGATCAACTGCGTTTAAAGAGAAGATGTGCCCTTTAAAGGAAGGGGATGATGAATTAAATTCACTCCTTGCAAATATTGCAGCAATTTATCATTGAAGCCATTAATTTTATTAAATAAATCGAATATATTTGGAATGTTCATTGTGTAGCAATAATTGTGTATTTAATTTACTAACTTTTATTAACACACTAAAGACATGCAAAAAGATTGTAAAAATTTATTTTTGCATGACTGCCTTAAAAGTTGATGTTTTACAAATCGTAAACATCAAACAGTTTTTTTAAAACAAATGACATGGCGATAGCCGAGTCGTGAAGAAACCCAAACAAATTTTATTTTTACACACTTACATAAATAACCATTACCACAACAAATATAAATATAATCTGTTCATGATTATTAGATATTTCAGTGATCCATGAAAATGCGACTTAAGATCTCTGACCTGCGAAGATTTGATGGATGTTGAATTTCATAGAGGTTAAGTAAATATAGAATAATTATCAAAGAGTGTTTTTCTGGCGTTAACGGGAATGTTTGCTCACAGCAGCCATCTTGATTTGGATTGCTGTATATGTTTTAGGTTATACTTTTCGTTCGATTTTTAATGTTAACATTATGTTATTACATTAATTACATCTTTTATAGTCTCTTTACTATTTTTCTGATTCAGTGTAGGATTTGCATTAGTGATGGAATCTCGATGCTACCTGGGTGTCGCGACACTTGAGAATCGCAACATTTTGCCATGTGAAGAGTCGACTGTTCGCCACACTTTAACCACACTCCGCACTTACACATCATGCATGCGCTAGTGTAAATGTGATCTAATTGAAACGAGAAGCAGTCAAGATTCATAGCTACATAAAGCATAAACTGTGGATTAAAAAACAATTATATAAGTAAATTCTATTATCGTTATACCGGGTGGGGCAATAGTGTGGTGAAGTCTGATAGCTCCTAAACAGTAACAGCTAGAAAAATCGTTCTAATACGGACGTAAACAGTGGATAGAGGCGCATCTAAAGAAATTATTTTCAAATATACAGGGTGTTGGAGAAAAGTGGCACGTTTAAGATAATTTTTTTTAAATAGAATGCCCCAAATATTTTTGCATATTTAACACCTCTCTTGACAGGTTTATTCATATCTAAAATTTTAGCGCCATCTATTGATATAAAAAATCTAATGACCGGTTTAGAAGTTATAAATTTCTTTTCAAAAAAATTGAGTTTTACATTATCCCACTTAACAGTTTACCGCTTTCACGGCCGCAACTGTGAAGACGAATTTAAGTGGGGATTTTGTTGCAGGGGCTTGTAGGGTGCTCTTCTTTAAAAGAAAATGGACCCACCATGTACAGGGTGTTCAAAATTAATTTTTAAATTTAGAGAACTTCAAAGCTAAAATTCACAACTTTTCAAATGGAACACCCTGTATATTTTGTACCTTTGTGATGCAGAATTAAATAATGAACATTTTTTTGTATGTACGTCCCTATAGCTATCTGTGATCGCTTTTGATTTATCGAGAAAAAACTGCAAGAAGTACACAATTAAAAAATTGCCTACCAAGAGAGGTGTTAAATATGCAAAAATATTTCGGGCATTCTATTTAAAAAAAAATTACCTTTAGCCTTCAACACCCTGTATATTTGAAAATAATTTCTCTAGATGCGCCTCTATCCACTGTTTACATCCGTATTAGAACGATTTTTCTAGCTGTTACCGTTTAGGAGCTATCGGACTTCCCCACATTATTGCCCCACCCGGTATATTATTATGCATTAGTACACTAATAGTTATTTATTTCCCCTTTCTATGTAAATGACACTTTACAGGCCTTTATGTAACTAAGTAAATGAGTAATTACAGCCACAGCTCTGTAAAACTTTACGGGCTCCTAAAAGAGACCTGTAATAAGCCTGAGACGTAATAGTGTATTACATTACAAGTCATGAAAGTGAAACTTTGCAGAAAAGGAGGCTTATTGAAGAGTACGAGGATGCGTAGCATCCGAGTATCTCTTTAAAGCCTCCGAGTCAAGCAGAGACACTTTCATGACCAGTGATGTATTATATTTTTTCTGAAATCGTTTTTCAAAACTAAAAATAGATGTAAACTGAAAAAATATATCAACATCAGAGTCGTATGAGAAGTTAATATCCATGACAATGAATCAACAACAAATCAAAAATATTTTGTTGTATTTGATTGTTAGTGTTTTTAATTATATTAAATAAACGTTTCATAAGATAAGTGACGATTTCTAATTCAATTGCAGTCTAAAAATGACAGATGAGTCTTGTAAAGTGACAGGAGTCTTGTAAAAATCATGAAAGTGACTAGTCTTTAAAGTGACACTTTCATGACCAACCTGAGTTCTGTCATGACAAGCTTTCTTGACGATTTCAGAAAAATAACTATTACATGCCAAGCTTTGTAAATTAATTTTTACGGGCGAGCGACGAAGGAGTGAGCCTCCATAATCCAGCGAGCCCAGTAACGATTAATTGCAAAGCGTGTCGCTTACAAACTTTTATTTCCACCTTCACCAGCATTTTTTTATGAATTGTATATTTTTTATAAAAGACATTTTGGAATCAAAGGCGGTAACACAATTTATAGCTAGGCGTTGCCATGGTGTTGCGATTAAGCAACACATTAGTTGCTATAACTTTTGTTGATGAGCATTGTAAAGTTTTACAGGTCTCTTTTAGGAGCCCGTAAAATTTTACAGGGCTGTGGCTGTAATTACTCATTTACTTAGTTACATAAAGGCCTGTAAAGTGGCATTTACATAGAAGGGGGAAATAAAAGACTATTAAATTATTTATGAAAGCAAATATTATGAAACTTTTTTATTAAACAAATTTAATTATAAAAACTATTTAAAAATGTAATTGCTCTGACGATTTTTTTATACCGAATACATATATTTTTTTATCGTACCTGTCTCATTCAATAATTATTGGTCAGTTCAACGAATCTGCCTTTAATTTATTTTCAAAAATACAAAAATAAATAAGAATGATCAAGTAACTTAGCATTACACTCTAATAAGAGCAATACTATTCGTAAATAGTATTGAACGACGAAAATGAACAGTTTCGCAACACCCGAGTTCCCATCACTAGTTTGCATTTTTGTAGCAGTAAAACTTATCACAACTGTTAATATCAAAGGTTTAAGCTAAACAGTGTTGAATTCAATAATGTTAAAATGTATTATAGAATTCATGGAAATTGTATCGTGTTTATTATAAACGCGCATTCTAAAATATAAAAATGTACATAATGATTTGTAATTAAAATTACATTGTAGTTATTCACATCTTTATGTTACATTTTAACCTTGAATTAAAAACTGTCAAGTTTTAACTTGAAAAACATTAAACTATTGCCAATCTTGAAATAATAGTATATTGTGTTACAAGTGCAGAAAAGTGCCAATTTCTCACGCGCGTGGAGAAGTTACAGCACAATCACACGAGTGTGAAATTAGCATTGTTGCTCGCGTTACACACTATGCTTTATCTACGACCACAAAAAAAGTAATAAGCCACTGAAAGTTAAGAAAAATATTTAACCTAGAATTTATACTTGAATTCATATTTTTTACGTGAAATCTTTGGCAATAAATTAAGAGATTTAATATGAGCAGCTACCACGATGTTTGGAGGTGTACAAGTGTAAACTCCATTTTCTCATCATCGGATTCACTCATGATAAATCTAAAATTTCGAAAACGACAAAAGTAAATATTAAATTTTTAAAGACATAATACTTTTACAATATGTATAATTTCAGTCAATCTATTATTTAGTACTTACAGCTAAACAATCATACGTATGTACTCGTTTTCAAAAAGTAATTTTTTATAAACAGAATTCAATTTTCAAGGTTATTAATCCCTTTTTTTGGAAATGTAAACATATTCTGGAATTGTGGGTGACGAGGAAGGTAGCTTTAAGTGTACCCATCGCGCTTGCACTTGTGAATTATGTAATTTATTGTAATGTAGCAATAACAATGAATAATATTATATTAACAATTATATAATAATGTACAAAATTAATCAGTTTTACCTTAATTCAGTAATCAATTTCATAATAACTTTATATAGTAATAATAACTAAATTATGTTAAGTCGCCTAGATAGCTGAACGGTATGAGGTCTGGCTTAGCAAGCAGACGGTCCAGGGTTCGGTTCCTCGTGGAAGCGATAACTTTTCTAGATGGATTTGCATTCAAAATATGATTTAATGTTAAACATTAATTAAACAAAATAAATTTACCTTTATCTTAAATTTATAACTTTTATATTTCAAATAATGAATAATATTATAATATTGCATGTGCTAGCATGTATAGCATTTTAATAGAACTACTGATTGTGGGAAATCATTTCCCACGGTCATTACCGTTCAGTTTAGAGATTGTGAGCAATGAGTCATTTTGACAATTACTAGATTGTGCAAAATGCATAACATTCTATAGTGGTCGTAAATAAAACATTCTACAATTTTACACTACTAAATAATATGGAAATATACAATATTGCAGATGCTGATAAATCTTAACAATGCATTTGATACTTTCTTTATATGTGCATGTGTATAATTACAAGTGAATGTTTGATAAAAAGAAAGAAATACATGATTTGCATATTCTTTACTGCTCAGTTGTAAATGAATAGGAACAAGTTATACATTTTTAAAATATATTTATAATATTTCCGTTAATAACCTAAAAACATGTCAGTTATTTGTTGGGGAACTGCTTGAATATAATGTTCACAACAAAAAGCAAAACCACTGAATTTCGACACCCACAGTAATATTTGGAAAATTAGTCCTTGTGTACATAACCTCAAGACTGAAACCCAGTTTTAAGATTGTATATTCAGGAACTCTAGGAAAATCTAACCTAGATAGTTACATCATCAAAAGCGAATATTTCTGAAGTTTCTGGATAATCCATAAATTTGTTTGCAGAAATAGCTTCTGCTAGACGTGACTTATCAATTTCACTTATTAAAGATCTTCCCTGCGTTTATTTTCTTTTTTATTCATTCGCATTACCTATTTTCCTAAATTACTACCTATTTATAATTCTAGGTGTTTGTTGCAAACCCTAATAAGCCAAAGCCTATACTGGATATTCTTCTACGTAACCAAGACAAACTTGTCGAGTTCCTTATGAAATTTCATACAGACCGAGCAGAAGACGAACAATTTAACGACGAAAAAGCTTACCTCATCCGACAAATCAAGGAACTCCGGCCAGCTGCAGACCATTAACATTATAGTAACTAATTAAACACTATAATAATAATAATAACTTTATATACAATGTATTAGTGCTGTTGCTGTTCATTTGTTACAATTATAAAAGAAAGCTAAAAATATTATTTTGTTTTTTAAATTTATTATTATTTTAAATAAACAAAAATGAAGATATTAAAATTGAGTTTATGTTTTCGAAAAAGTGTGGATACATGGAAATAAACTGATTGAGGTTACAAGTGTTTGTAGTTGTAACCGATTGCAACAGCAACTAATATTAGCCTAAGTGCTTGTTTGGGATGGTATGCAATGCGCAAGCATAATGTTACATAAATGGGTGTATTTAGATTTTATATTTATATACATAAAATTGTTGTTTATGTGTGAAATACATGATGGCGCATTATTTGTAGCACTAATTTTGTTATTCTTTTAATATATTTAGAGATACTTACAATTATTGTAAATTATCGCCTATTTTCTTACTATTACATCAAAAGATTTTGTTCCATGTAAATTGTTTGATACTTAGTTTGCAAAAGATGAAGAGAAAAAACTTCAGATATGACTTGAGTAATTTTTAAAACTATTTTGTATATATGATATAATTTAAATTTTGTTTAATGATTAATTTTATTGTATGCCATTTTTAATTGCTTTTGGACTGTCATGATAAAGTGTATGCACAATGCATTGGCTTGAATCGATCATCATGAAGAAGTAACGGTGTGCAAATTTTGGTCAATGCAGAGTTATTCAACTGTTCCTCCCACTAATTCCAATCACTTTCTCTTACCCTTATATAATTTATATTGATTAACATTCTTATTCTATGGTGCAGGAGCAGCTTGAATCATTATCAAAAGAGACACTAGAAGACGCTAAAAGAACAAGAGAAATATTCTGTATACTGGTTCAAGTTAATATAACATGTACATACACTTTTTAAGTTGCGCACCTAGGTTTCCACTTTATTATTTATAAGCATATTAGATTGCTATTTAAAGAAAAATACCAAACGAATTCCTTAAAGTTGATTCTTTTTTGTATCTGAAATAAATCAGAAATGTAAAAAGAAAAAACAAAAAATTCAATATTTAAAATATATAGGGGTGCCTGCAAAGTGCTACTACACACTTTCAATAATAAATAAAATTTTAGGAATTAACAAATTTTAAATAGAAATGTATCAATAATTCTAAATACTAGAAAACTAAATAATGATAATAATATTAATAAATAGTTTTTTAAAAAATAAATTTGTAACTACATATTGGAAAAGCAAAGACAAACTTTTGGACTGTTATTTTGTTGCCCTGATGCTGTGGTTTATTAATTAATTATAATACATTTAGGAAGACTTAGAAAGAAGAAAATTTCCTTAATAATTAGACTCGCTATTTCCTATTTAAATAATCACACAGTTCTTTACGACTTATTAGATTATTATAAAGAAGTTGCGCCCTTTTTAGAAAAGTGAAGTAATAAATAAATGATAATAAAATAATTATTTTGAATTATATACCCCTTGATAGTGGATTACTACCATATCATTTATTATCTTCATCAATAATACCATTTTTAGTGATTTTTATTCAGTTCTTGATTTATAAATGAGTAAAAGTAATAGTTATGTCAATTAATTATAATTAGTTACTGTGTATTTTTAATTGTATTTATTTAAATTATCTGCAATACCACAAAATAATAAAAAACCTTTCAGCAAAACTTATTGTGTTTTTGTTACTTTGTTATTGTATACAGGGTGATCCAAACTGACTGAGGACTGTTTGAATTTACCGCCACAGTAAATTATTGTCACGTTGGCAAGATGAATACTTTTCGGATATTTTTATCCTTCTTTTATTTTACAGTGGCGCCTGAAAAATAATATAGCTTATAAACTTCATTAATTTTAAATAATAAGGTTACTTGACAATAAAATCGTCTAACAAACCGTAGTTCTGAAAAGAACTGTTTTGTAAAATAAGAAAACAAGTGAAATAAAGCAAAAATTAAATGAAAATCCAGAACGATGTGGCAAAGTACAACGATGTAAACGAGAAAGTGATGAGTTGCCGCTGTAATTTGACGCTGCATATTTCAATAGTGCTACACTAACAACGTGAAATACACTACAACCCAAGGCGCCAAATTCAAACCATCTTCACTCAATTTGGATCACCCTGTACATACTAGCGTGGTTCTTATTTGAATTTCGATTTTGACGAATGCCCATTTGATTCCAAAAACAAACCCAAAAATCTTAAGACCAATACGAACTTCCTATCTCTATTCTAATCATTTGTTGTAACAAGGAGAAGTTTCTTGTTTAAAGTACACACTTTTTTTGAATTCTTTAGCCCTTATTTGACTACTGGGACAACTTGTTGAGAAAAAATTTGAAAATTAATTTTGTGGAATTGACAGACATTGATGCTACTTTTAGGTAAAATAAAAATTATATGTGGCATTCTACATCACTTCAATACTAGGAATGAACGATGCATTATTTTTGACTTGAAAATCGTTGTAACAAAATTGAATGCTCCTTATAATTTTTTTACCTAAAAGTACAATCGATCACCGTTAATTCCATAAAATTAATTTTCAAAATTTGTCCCAATAGTCAAATATATACATTAGGGTGGTCCTTATTTGTATGGGTAAGAAAAAAAATTACAATTTCAAAATACGTACCCTCCAATTTTTTTACATTACACGAAAGGAAGTTACCCTAAAAATTTCAAGTTGATCAGATCATGTTAACCCAGCCCGCATCAAGGTCAAAGTTCAGCTATTTTAGACTATTTTTCACAAAACGCGTATTTGCAGCTACGAAAAAAAGATATTCTTCCTTTTTTGTGGGAAATTTAAGCTACTATAAATTTGGTCCGTACATAATTTTCGAGAAATAATCTGTTTGACTTATGAAAGGAAAATCAGATGCAGTAGTTTACGGGTCGTGCAGTTACATATTGAAAAATTTTATGTTACTCATTTGTGATGCTTTTCTGTAATACTTCTGACTACTAGCATACTGCTAATGCCTTTCTAATACTTGTTACTGGAAATTATTAATAATGATAATAATTACTGCTACCCATTACCTGGCGAACCAGGTCCTAGAAGCTATGAAGCTTGTGCTGGAGGCGATTATTACTATTACTCTGGATCAACGTGCTGCTGCAGCCGACTTAACAGAGTGTATAGCATAAATCCCACATTTGTGTTACAGCTAAGGAAAGCTGCAGAAAACCTTAACCAGATCTGCCGTTACCGGGAGTCGAACCGGGCCGCTTGAGTGAGAGAAGAGCACTCTAGTACCTACACTACTAATACTATTACATATGGTTCATAAGGTAATGTCATCAATAATTAATAATTGTAATTCATCATTACAGATATAAAATATTAAGCCAGCCATATTTGTGTGAAAGGGTGCTGTATTGGTTTTGAAGACGCCGAGTTGTCTTTAAAATACACGAAACTCACTTACTGGAATACTCCATTTATCCACAAAGATTATTTCTATATGCAGATTATTCCATTAACCATTGTCCATTATAACCAGCCGTCAAGTATTTATTTTACAGTGGTCTGTTTGTTGTGTAATAAAGGCTATACAATGCAATTGGGTTTTCTCGAATTGCTTTTCTTTTTTCTTCTTTCTAAGTACTTATTACTTTCTCAATTCTTGCAGTTATACAAATTAAACAAAGTTAAATAAAAAACATCAAAGCAGATAATTCT
Source organism: Agrypnus murinus (assembly GCA_929113105.1). Lineage (NCBI taxonomy): Eukaryota > Metazoa > Arthropoda > Insecta > Coleoptera > Elateridae > Agrypnus > Agrypnus murinus. Next base: position 5,767,474 of record OV816028.1, on the reverse strand, counting down.
GACTCACGTTTATGAAAGCTGGAATAAGATTAGTGTTTTCAGTTTTCACGTTGACCAGCAAAAACTGATAAGAAATACATTCTAGTTTCTTTTTCAGTAGTACTTATTTTGGATCATAAGAATATTTCTGTAACTGCCCGTTTAGTTTGTTTGAATGGAATTGCTGGGCTTGTGGTAGATCAGTGATTTGAAAAAAGGCACGAATTCTCCAATACAATTATTTAAATTGCAACAAAAAGTTGAAAAAATTGTTTGCACCCTGGCAGCAATTGGATAAGAACTAGAACAAAAAAGTGATTTCTGCAGGCAAAGAGAATAAAAGTTTTGAAGAACTAGATGATTTATTTGACATCATACATGCAGATGCACTAGAAATGATGAAGATCTTAGAAGACAAACCTACTGTCCGTGAAAAGAGGTTAGAATCCAGAAAGAAGGAAATAAAATGAAAAAGAATGAAACTAAAAGAGCAGACAGGCAGATGCATTTAGATGTATCAGAGCCTTCAGAGAAGAAACTGAATCCACTGATGTAGGTAAGATTAAAAAGTGAAATTCACGTAATGTTTTCAATAGGCAAGTAAATCTTTTTAGACGAGGTTTTCGATCCTTTAACTTTAAAAGCGTCAGATAATGAAGAGAGTGAAAGAAATGAATCGATTTCAAGCTATACAAATTGGGACTTCAAGTGCTACAATGGACTCTACTACTAAGAGCAAAGAAAAGGATCAGGAAACAAATTTTGACTGCACGAATTTTATCAGCGCTAGATAGATGTAAAATAAGTGACAAGGATACCTGTCACATATTGTCAGCAAATGTAGAAGCCGTTTGAATAGACCCAAATGACTATGTCATAAACAGATCTTCCATCAGGGAATACAGACAATATTTTAGCGTACAGACAGCTAACAAAATAAAATTGTCATTTTTAAACATATATTGACAATTTGCAGTCATTCTCTGAGACTCAAAACTACTTCCAGCTTTAATTGGAAAATCTGAAGTATAGATTGGCTTAATTAGTGTCGATTAATTAATTGCGGTTCCAGAACTATCAACAACAGGGCAAGAAGTATCTCCAGAAGTCTATGATACTCTCTGCGATTGGGAATTAACAGACAAAGTTGAAGTTTTTAAACACAGGGAGACTAAATGTTGCTTGTGTTCTAGAGCAAACGATAGAGAGAAAAATCTTATTTTTTAGCTTATCACCACCATATTTTTGAGGCGTTCTGCAAGGAGTTTTTGCGGTGTCTAAGTTGCCATACCATCTGTTACGTCGGCTGCAGGCGCGCGTTGGTTCAGAGTAATAGTACTAATCACCTCTTCCCCCAGCACAAGCTTCATAGCTTCTAGGACCTGGTTCGCCAAGTAATGGGTAGTAGCAATTAGTATTATTATATATTAATAATAATTTCCAGTAAGAAGTATTAGAAAACCATTAGAAGTATGCTAGTAGTCAGAAGTATTGAACAAAAGCACCACAAATGAGTAATATAAAATTTTTCAATATGTCACTGCACGGCCCGTAAACTAGTGCATCTGATTTATCTTTCATAATTTAAAAACAGATTATTTCTCGAAAATGATGTAGGGACCGAATTTATAGTAGATTAAATTTCCTACAAAAAAGGAAGAATAGCTTTTTTCGTAGCTGCAACCGTTTCACTGAAAATATGCACTATGTGAAAAACAGCCTAAAATAGCTGAACTTTGGCCTTAATGCGGGCCGGGTTAGCATGATCTAATCAACTTGAAATTTTTGGGTAACTTCCTTTCATACAGTGTAAAAAATCTGGAGGGTACGTATTTTGAAATTTAAAAATTAAAAAATAAGGACCACCCATACATAAGAACTAGAAAAAAGTGTGTATTTTAAATAGGAAACATCTCCTCGTTACAGCGAATGATTAGAGATAGAAAGTTCATATTGGTCTTAAACAACATGACCCAAATAAGAACCACCCTAATACAGCGGACCTTTGTTTGCGAACATAATTCGTTCCGGAAATGTACTCGTAATCCAAAACACTTATATCAAAGCGAATTTTTTCATAAGAAATAATAGAAACTCAGATGATTCGTTCCACAACTATTTAGTATTCATATAAAAATGATACAAAAATACAGTATTGTTTCAGCACAGTTAGACCCCGCACACATGAAGCGTTAGCTAATGCGCGATTATTAACACGCGTTAGCGACTGCATAGCATTGCATAAGTCGCGTACACATTCAAACGCGCGATTCGAAATTCCTCATAGTTTTGACTGGTGACGCCGCATTACGCGCTTGCATGTGTATGGTCATGTTTTTGGTAACGCGGCGTTAATCGCTTAATGTGTACTGGGTTTTAGTACTAAAAAGCAGGCATTTACACTTAAACACCAAATTCAAAAATGCTTTACGCACACACGTGGTCACAACGCTATAGTAAACAGCATACGCTCGCACGAACGCGATCGCACGGATCACGTGACGCTCGGCGACAAAACGTATTATACGTACTACTCGTATTGCAAGACATCATTCGTTTATCAAGTTAAAATTTATAAAAAAATGTGCTTGTCCTACAAAACACTCGCAGAGCAAGTTACTCGTAATCCAAGGTTTTACTGTACATACAACCGGCTAGTTTCATGCCAAATCGTCGAAAGCCATGTGCTTCAATGTCTTTGATCAAGATTTTGTTCAAATTTCTTCCTGGCATAGATACATATGAAATGACATTCAATTATTTTCTCCAGATTTTTTTGATTAAAATTAACCAAAGTAGAAGTTTTTGAACATTTGGATTTTTGGCAAATTCTGCTACCCGTCGTCACTCTACATCAGCGTTTCCCAACCGCCGGTCCACGGACCACTGCCGGTCCGTCGGAAATTTTTGCCGGTTCGCAGAGAAATAACCGTATTTTTCAAAATTTTACCGAAAGAATTTTTTTAATTCGTGTTATCCTGGAGCTAACGTAGTGTCAAATGGTTTATTGGAGTTAACCAAGAATAAACCTTATATACATACATATGTGATATACAGGGTGTTCCAGATCACCCGTACACCCCTTTTAAAATGCGGGGGATTAAAAATTTTTAACAAGACAATGGGTGATCTTACTAAAGTCGATGTGCTCTATCGAATGACGACAAGAATAAACCCCCCCTTGTGGGGGATAAGGGGGACAAATTTAAGAATTCAAATGGGAATCCCTAAATCTTATTGCATATTTAGATTTTACTCATCAAAATATGAATAATTTATTCGAAACATTTTTTTATCTTGGCAACAAGTGACGCTGTAATCGTAAAAAAACCGACGTTTTGCATTTTCCGCCGTTTCTGACATTTACATGTGCAAATAGCAGTTTTTCATATTTTTTACTAAATAGTGATGAAAAAGCTTTGCTAATGTGTACTTTCATGAGAAAAAATTTACGTTACGATGAAAAACGGAAATTCTCTCCCTAAGGTGTTTTCGACAAACAGATTTTTTTTCTTGCGTTGTACGTGACAACAATTTTTTTTCTGAAATTTTTAGATCGTTTTTTAACCTTAATGTCTACTTATTTAGATATTGCTTAACCTTTTTAATCTTTATCTGAATATTTATTTTAAGCATATGTAATTAATAAAAATGATCGATAAAACATTATAAATTGTAATCTGCTCTGCATATGGCAAAATAATATTTAAATCGTACTAATTTAATATTTAATTTTAACAGAAAATAACTTGCTACAATTCTTTAGTTCGCAATTCTATTTAAATAGTATGTAATTGTTGAAAATCAACTGTTCAAATAAATAATTTTTATTTCACAATTTAAAACTTTATTTGTTTAAATTATTCTTATAATTACTTTATGGTCTGAGTGTATGAGATATCCATATTTCATCATTCATTGCTATACGCTAAAAGAAAGATAACCACCGAAGTTTAATAGTGAATTATAAAATGAAATTCTCGTCAGCAGATTTTTGTAATGCACCGTGACTTGACATGTTTTGAAGTAAAACCATCTTCCCCAGTAGAATCTTGGAAAATGTTGTTAGAATGGAACACAAATTCTAACAACATTTAAGGCAAAAAAATATTGTTATCACGTACAACGTTAGAAAAAAAATCCGTTTGTCGAAAACACCTTAGGTAGAGAATTTGCGTTTTTCATTGTAACGTAAAATTTATGCTCATAAAAGTACACATTAGCATAACTTTTCATCACTATTTAGTAAAAAATAGTAAAAATATGAAAAACTGTTATTTGCACTGTAAATATGCAAGAGACGGCGGAAAATGCAAAAAGTAGGTTTTTTGCGATTACAACGCCACCTGTTGCCAAGATAAAAAAATGTTTCTAATAAATTATTCATATTTTGATGAGTAGAATCTAAATATGCAATAAAATTTAGGGGAATCAGGGAGTAGTGGTAGATGGCCGGTTCTGGTGCCGCACCTCCTCACCTCGGGCAGGCAACCATGTATACACGCTAACATATGGGCTAATATACAGCTATCGTTGTCATACAGGTGCGTACAAGAGAAAAATATGAAAGAGGGTTTGAATTAAATGCTATAAATTAGGTCAGGGGCAAATATCTCTTAATACTCACCCTGCTTCTACGTTCATGAATCATTTTCATTCCTTTTCTTTATTATTAACATATTACTTTTGATTAACTCTCATTAAATTGGAATGTATGTGTAGGAGAGAGATACTAAGATCCTTCTTAAATGATACAACATAGTACATTACAATACAATATGGTTTATTCAACTATTTTCACAATACATAGCATATACAATTTTAGATTTGGATTACACAGTGTACAGATTTATATCGTATAATTATACATATCACATATACAATTTATAGACTAATTACTTTCAAAAAATAATAACATAAGTAGAGGCTTTATATACAGACTTATATAATATAGTTGTACATGTAAACTTAACTAGTTGCTAAAGTATGTTATTATCATTAGAAATCCTATAATTTCCCCCAAGCTAAGGTATTTATAGATATCACATATACAATTTATTATAGACTAATTAGTTTATCACGAATCATATTTAATAGTTTCCAAGATTTTTAACAAAGAAGACACTTTAACCAATGTACACATGCATAAATAAAATACAGAAAGAAATAATTTATTGCCCAAATGCTTTTTATAATTCTAAGAAAGTTCGAGACACAGCCTTTTTTGAAATAATTTTATGGGGTTGTTTATACCAAATGCTAACACAAGTTCACATTTTAAAAGAGCGTAAATTTGCAGAACCGGACTTAAGATTTTTAGTGAATATGTAGACAAAACTACATTTGTTCAGGACTAGTAAAAATATACCGTTACAACAGGAGAGCAATTGAAAACGGTTGTTATAAAAATATTTAAGATAAATCCAGAAAGGAATAACAAAAACATCTTATTTCAATAACAAAGAGGTTTTTAGATAAATCACTTGATTATATTAAGGGCCTGTTATCGCCGCCAGTGTTAATAATAGTAAGCTTCAAAAACTATAAACACCTAAAGATGGCGCTACGGTTTTAAAACTAATAAAAACTAAAATTTGAAAATGTAAATAGAAACATTATTTGATCGCATCGCAGTTCTCTGCTCACAGTGTTGCCAGACATGCGTGAATATTTTAAGTTTAATTGAAAAATTTAATTTTTAAATGCCAAGGAATAATTTAAGGTAGTTGAAATCAAACAGGGGAATATAAAACTGCTAAATATCTTTAAAAATATCAGTTGTTCTTGCGGGTTTTAAGAAAAAGAAAAGTATTACTATATTAAAATATTGAAAATATATATTCGTTTTAAGAAATTAATCATGACTAATTAAGAGTGAAATAGTTTATTCAAAGATTAACCGTCACATGCTCTTAAGTAAAGAAAAACAACATTTACTTCGGGAATTTATTAAATAATAGTTAAACTGATGAAATTATATTAATAGAACATACAGTTACCGTAAAAGAGGTAAATAATTATGTGGTAATAAAAATGTATTTATCTCTTAAATGGTTATGATAAATATATTCGTCATAATTACACAGTTTTATTGTAAAGAAAATATGACTTATTACATATAGTTATATACACATGTATACAGTAAGAAATCAGCCACATGAACAATTTTTAGAGTACTGGGTAAAGATCTTAGAGTTAAAAGTTAGTGTAGAAAAACTTTTTTTTACACTCTATTCTTATAATAAAAATAATTCTTCACTACTGAAATCTATTTTTTCTCTATATTATTAATTAACTCTATATAGATTGAATATTCAATCTAATAGTATTCTACTTTAAAAGTATAACCAAATCCACTCTAATTTTAATTTATTTAAGAGAAGAGAAACCGTTAAAAAATGATCTAAATTGGTCAAAAAAATGTTTGTTAGTGTTGATGTTACTCTAGTATTTACAAGATTTTATTTCTGCGATTTTTTATATTCCATTTCAGATACATTTTTCTTTCGTTAGGAAATCTATCTTCATTTTTAAATTCAAATAAAAATCAGTCCTTCCTTAACATTTGTTTGTAAATACAACACCTAACAATTACGTTTCCTGCATGTCGCTCTTTGATGTTTGCATTCAGCTAACTACGATATGCTTTTACTGTGCACGCGACAATCGCTTTTGGTCTCTGTAAAAAGGAGCTCGTTTAATGAATTCATTTACATAATTATAATTACATCTTTTTCGCTGCCTTGAAAAAGTACAACCTTTACCTTTTTTATAAAGCTCGTTAGTTTGTATCTAGAGAATCAAAGGACACATTTTCACCCCAATTTACCCTGTATACTTCGGCACGTGTGATATTGCCAGAGCGCTATCTCGCACTCTCACATCGCATTAGTCTCGTTTACATGGCAGGTATATCACAACTTAACAACAAAAGGAAATGTACATTCAAAAGCGCAGCCGAATGTAATAACAATAATAATAATAGAACTTGATTCGAATTTCTGTTTGCGTAAATTTGATTTTACCTGCAATAAGAGGTTTCTCTTAAACTGCATTAAAGAGCGAAGTGGCAAGGAAGGATATGCAATAGGAGCGCACGTGTTCCGTTAATAATGCCTCTACGGTGACGAACGGTGTACCAGCGGAGGGGTTAATACAATTTACCTTTAACGACAGAACAAAACGAGTACAACCCATGCATATACGACGCGGCAGCAGAGGCAGTTGTCAGATGAATTTCCCTTAAGAGAGAAAGGCTTGCAAGCAGCTGCATCCGTCGCGGCGCGCACGTGTCGAGGTATTTAGTGAGAGTAACCCCTCGGGAACTTCGACCCTAGTTCTATGGGTCTCCGAGGTTACATGATGGAAGCTATTCATTCCTCCACAATTTTAATATAATAAACGATCCTGTGTAGAGGTATTCCCTAAATTTCTCTACATCTATAACGTAATCAAAATGAGAAAATATAATTAAGAGCGTATAGTACCCTGACGAATAGAAACACCTGTGGGGCAACGGTAAAGAGTGAGGAAAATTTCATATACTTGAAAGGCGTGTACAATTCAGTACCACTAGTTCTAACAAAAGTGAGTCAGCTCATACCAGTGGCGGAACACCCAAAAACAGCCTGCGCCACAAAATGCGAAACAACCTTGCTATGATACGTACTAAAAAGTATAGTTTTACTGTTTCAGTGAATTTCCGAAGAAAAGGTAAAACTAAGTGGTTTGTTATATAAATTAATATAATAATAATATAATGCTTATTCATAATCAAAATATAATTTTGTCTTATTATAAATGAAACACTATAAATAAATAAACATAACAGAAATCGCTGAAGCTGTAAAAATCAGCTTATAAGTGATTAAAAAGAATAATTCCTAAACAACTTCTAAATGATTTTAAAATTCCGCAACGTTGTCATTATTATTTAGACGTCCTTGTCATTACCGCTTATTACTCTTAAAATCTCATTAACAGTAATCCTACATCAATCCTTTCTGACTATTAATTTACAAAGTATATCTACATTTGACATATGATATTAGCACTACTACGCGTTTTCTACGAATTCCTTCGTTTTAACGATGTTTTATAATATCCCTCTTTAAAGTGCACGTTATATTAAAATGAAATGTCTTACCGAAAATTAAAATTTTTAATTGTATAAAAGAATGAAATAAATAAAGATTAGTAAAAGTTTCACAGTTTTATTAAAATACAACTTGACAATATTGTTTCGACAGCTACGCTGTCATTATCTAAGGTAATATAATTATAAACAAACACGTCGCTAAGGTAGATACAAAAATAGGTAACTAGATAAAATAATAATAATAATCATAATTAAATATCTAATACTTCCAGTAACGGAGAATTACTGAGCTCAAGTTGTTCATTCATTAAAGGTACTCTGAGTTTGTGTTTGTATATCTAACAGGCTTCTAAAATGTCTAATTTGCGTTTGTTATTACAAAAATGTAGGAATTTAATATTATTTTGAAGAGTCATTGTGTGATTTTGTTCTAAAAGGTGTTTGGCGTAATTAGATTTTTCAGGATGTTTATTTTTGTAATGACGTACGTGTTCTTTATATCTTATCTCAAAATTTCGAAGTGTTTGTCCAATATATACCGAACTACAAAAAGAACAATTTAAACAGTAAATGCCTGATTTCATGATATCATGTGTTCTGTCTTTAGCATTAAATAAAAATGAAAAAGTGTTGGTGTTGGTTTTAAATGTTATTTTATAATTGTTGGTTTTTCTTAGTATATGTGCAATTTTTTCTGATATTTTGCCAAAATATTGTAACGTTCTTTTTCCAAATGTTTCTAACGATTCTCCAATCCAGCTGGTCCCGCCCACAGCCGAGTTTGGGAACTGCCAATTTGTTAATACCCCTGGTAAGCAACTCGATCCTCAAGTTCCATAATGCCCTCCACAAGTCGGCGTAACTCGGTTTCTGGTAGTAAAACTGCTTGGTTACCAAGTAGTAAATGGATCGGTCATGATCAGGCAAGCGTAAGGATTTCCCAAAAGAGGGATTTTGTTCTCGAAGTTTATTCAGCCGTCCAAATTTATTTCTAAACACTACTGTGATCCCCCTGGACATACGGAGATCCTCGGAGACACAGTGGGCAATGGAATAATCACCAGGGACCCGGAAGAGATCTTGTTGCATCTCAGTCGTGACTCCGAATCGCGCTTTTCTAGTTCCAGAAAACGCAGCCATAAATTCTCTGAAGGTTGGCTGACCATCTCCAGGCCTTACGGCATTGATAGCCACCTCAGCCTCATCTTCCCGATCCGGGACTGCATCATTATTTCCCTCATAGTGCGCCAGACGATTGGAGTGTATCACCTTTGGTTTCCCTCTTGGCAATTTCTGGATGCGATAAATCAAGTCATTTATTCGTTTCTTCACCTGGTATGGGCCCTCCCAATTCCGCTGTAACTTTGGAGAATAGCCACGACGTCTTTGCGGGTTGTATAACCAGACAAGCTCTCTCGGTTGAAACCCTCCTTCTTGGGCTCTCACATCGTACGTAGCCTTCATCCGGTCACTCGCGATTCGACTATTGTTTCGGGTTCGATCGTGAATATCTTCCAACTTCTTCTTTAAGTTGATGACATAATCATTGCCGGCTACCTCCTGCTCTATAGGTGGAGACCCAAATTCCAAATCACACGGTAACCGTAACTCGCGTCCAAACATCACAGACGCTGGTGACTGACCGGTTGTTTCGTGGACCGATGCACGATAAGCCATTAGGAATAAATGCAGGTATTGGTCCCAGTCTCGTTGATGATCGGAGCCAACCTTGGCCAAATATTTGCCCATTGGACTGCGGATGTAACGGTGTGGTCCGAGTCTTGCGAATGCCCAACAATCGACAGACTTCTCCAAAGAGTACAGACTCAAAATTGCGGCCTTGATCCGAATGCAGCTCCATTGGCACTCCGAAGCGACTGAAGAACTCTTTGACTAGTACGTCAGCAACAGTCGCAGCTTCCTGGTTTGGTAGGGCATATGCTTCTGCCCATTTGGTAAAATAGTCCATTGCCACTAAGATGTATTTATTCCCATCGTCGGTTTCGGGAAATGGTCCGGCAATATCTATAGCTATTCTTTCCAGAGGACTACCCACATTGTACTGCCTCATAGGTGCTCTTCGCTTCCCCAAGGGTCCGTTACCCGTGGCACATAGTTCGCGTTTACGGCACCACTCTTTCACGTCTTCTTTATAATTGACCCAGTAAAAACGCTCTCTAACTTTCTCCAAAGTCTTCTTCACACCGAAGTGTCCTCCTGAGGCACCGTCATGGAGATGTCGCAATACTGTAGCCACTCGGTTTCTTGGAACCACGAACTGAGACCTAATGGTGGTGCCATCTTCACTCTCCAGTACTCGCTTCAGGAGATCGTCTTCCACCTTCAAGGACTCCCATTGGGCCCAATATGCTTTAAGCGTTCTGTTGAAAGGGCTGACGGCCTCCCAGGCAGGCCTTTCTCCCACGCGCTTCCATTCCAGTACCATTTTTAGTTCGGGATCAGCCTTCTGCTGTCGTTGCAATTCTTCCGGCAACCAATTGTCGTTGACGATGGTAGTTCTTAATACTTGGCAAACCCTCTCTTCCAAGCGAGAGCAATGACGGCAATCCGTTGGACAGGGTCTTCTTGAAAGAGCATCGGCATTTCGATGACTAGTGCCCGCTCGATGTTCTGTGTCAAAGTCGTATCCTTGTAGTCGCTAGATCCACCTTGCGACCTGGCCTACAGGATTACGGAATTGTAGAAGCTATTTCAACGCTGCATGGTCCGTCCTCAATAAAAACTTCCGTCCGTACAAGTATTTGTAGAAATGCTCAACGGACTTCACGACGGCCAATAGTTCTTTTCTGGTCACACAATAATTCCTTTCGGCTTTCGACAAAACCTTACTAAAATAGCCGATGACCTTTTCTTGTCCATCCTGTACCTGAGAAAGTACACCCCCAATGGCCAGATTACTTGCATCTGTGTCAAGTATGAATTTCCCTTCTGTCCGTGGATAGCTCAATATTGGTGCTGTTGTCAAGGCACGCTTCAACTGTTGGAAAGCCGTTTCGCACTCTCCGCTCCAAACATACTCGCGCCCATCTTCAGTTAACCTTGTTAGAGGCTTCGCTATATTGGCAAACCCAGGAACGAAACGCCTGTAGTAGGTACACAATCCAAGAAAACTACGAACTTGGTGTTTATCTTTTGGGGTTGGCCACTCTTGGACTGCACGGATTTTATCGGGGTCGGCTGCCACTCCATTGTATGATACGACATGCCCGAGATATTTCACCTCCCTCCGGAATATGTGGCACTTTTTCGGACTCAATTTCAGATTAGCTGTACGCAGTCTCCGGAACACTTCCTCCAGATTTTTCAGATGTTCACTGAATGATCTTCCAACTACGATCACGATCGTAGTTGGAATCCAGATAGACCAGGCAAGTCTTCCACGACAGCCCCCTCAGGATGGTCTCCATTAGACGCTCAAAGGTGGCCGGAGCGTTACATAGACCGAATGGCATAACTGTAAACTGCCATAGTCCGGAACCAATAGTGAACGCAGTCTTCTCTCGGTCTTCAGGTTCCATTTCAACTTGCCAATAACCACTCTTTAAGTCCAAAGTCGAAAACCATCGTGAACCCGACAGGGTATCTAACGTGTCGTCGATGCGTGGTAAGGGATAGCTGTCTTTCTTGGTCACGTTATTGAGCTGCCGATAGTCCACACAAAATCTCGTTGACCCGTCCTTCTTACTGACCAGGACCACCGGTGATGCCCATGGACTGCTGGATGGCTCGATAACCCCTTGTTCTTCCATATCGGTAATAATCTTCTCGGCTTCTGCTCGCCTTGACGGACAGGCATAGAGTTGCCTGTATTGATTTTATGTTTTACTATATCTGTTCGTCCCTTCTGGCTATCGTCAAGAGCGAAGATATCTTGGTATCGGTGAACCAAACCCTGTACCTCTTTCACTTCCGTTCTGTTAAGGTCTTCGCACGAACTAGTAACCATACCCACTAATTTACCACCATGGTCTTTGGGCGCTGGTTTTGGAACATCAGCCATACACCTGGCTACTCGGAATACTGGCACACACTGTCCCACAAGGGTACTCTTCTTCAATGTCACCGGATCCACATTAACGTTCATAATTCTCACCGGTACTATCTTTCCAACCTTGATCAGCGCTTTTCCCACCAGTATGCCACTATGGATCTTCTTATCACAGACAGGCTCCATCATTCGCACACATCCTACCCGAAGATCTCCATCCAAACCTGCCTCGACAACCATCTCGCTTTGACCCGGCAATATCACATCTTCAGTCAGCAAAACCCTTACAACCGGATCTTCTCGTGGGTGCAACGGAAGTTCTTCGTTACCGACCTTCAAAACACCCTCTTTCAAATCCAACGTAAAACCAAATTTTCTCAGGAGGTCCATTCCCAAGATGAAGTCATCAGTGATATCGGCTACCAGCACTTCATGTTCACGTTCTTCACTTCCAATGCCAATCTTCATCTTCACCACTCCGCGTGTTGGTATCACTTCACCTGTTGCTGTACGGAGTTGAGTAGTTGTCGGTAACAATTTAATACTTGATTGTAGAACATCAGGGCGTACGATGGATTTTGTCGCCCCCGTATCAATAAGTAGTGGAACAGTTCGGTTAGCAATCTTTCCATCTACAAACAAACTGCCGTTACTATTCTTTGATGTTACGGCATGGATCGTGATCTCCGGGGCATCTTCACTCGCAGTCAACGTTCGCCCCCTCTTGCCAACCCCTTTTAACTTTTCCGACGGTTGTACTTTTCTTATTTTGGGACAACGGCGTTCTACATGTCCTTGTTCGCCGCAGTTCCAACAACGAGGCCCTCGAACTTCTTGATGATTCTTCTTACGGCTTTCTTCCTTCCGAAGAACTCTCAGTACTAACTCCTCTAGGTGATCCTTAGAACCTTCTTCTTCTTCCACAACGGCTCGAACACGCCCGTGACCTCGGGACGCTTGTTTTGCAGCTTCAAATTCTAAGGCGTGAGCAAGCGCATCATCAGTTGTTCTTGGTCGTGCCAGCCTCAATGATTGTTGTGTTTCCCCGTCTCTTAACCCATCAATGAAGGTCTGCACAGCGAGTTGTTCCAGAAATGAATCGGGTGCCGTAGGGTACGCCAATCGGACAAGCCGCGCAACATCGGCTTCAAACTCCTGCAGGCTTTCTCCATTCTTCTGGATACGATTCTTCACTTGCGCGTGATACACTTGTTGAAGATGCGCGTCTCCATATCTCATCTCCAATCTAGACACTAACAATTGGTAATCATTTTCCTGTCCTGCTGGGATTGTTTGCAGGACGTTCAACGCGTCTCCACGCAATTGACAAGGGGTAACCGCTTATTCTTGCAAACCTTAGGCTTTGTTATCCCAAAATGAATGTGCTAAATGTAAACGAAAAAGTGCTCGTCGATAACTCGATTGTTGGAGATGAATTTCACACTCACCAACCTTATACCACTCGTTTTGAGAATAATGATGAAAGTCGAATACCTATTCAAGAGGATATGTCCACTTTGCCTTCGCGTAGTTATCTATATGTAGAAGGTACTGTACTGAAAGAATATGGTAAACCATCAGCAAGTGGTAAATTTATAAACAATGGTATTGCATATCTTTTTAGTGAGATTCGGTACGAAATGAATGGAGTTGTGGTGGATTCGGTAACAAAAGTTGGTCTAACAACCACCATGAAAGCTTACCTTTCCCACAATTCGAATGAAAGCGTTAAGTTACAAAACGCTGGTTGGTTTCCGGATGGTACCAGCACCTTGCTAGATAGTAAAGGTAATTTTTGCGCCTGCATACCTTTATCAACACTGTTGGGGATTTTTGAAGACTATGGAAAGATTATTATGAATATTCGTCAAGAATTGGTATTAATTAGAAGCAATTCCGATGTCGATGCCCTAATATCCACCGATGCTAATGAAAAGCTTAAGGTTAACTTGCAAAAAATATATTGGAAAGTTCCACATATTCAACCGGGATTGGCGGAAGAATCATCATTAACAAAATATATTACCATTTTTTAACAAATAATGGAATTCTACACCTGCACACGAAGTGTGTTGATAATCGTTTTCACTACGTACAACCACAGTGTTCGATAGTTTAGCTCTTTCGATTAACAACCCGATATTGTGCGTTTTATAACGCGAAAATTTAATTTCACCCTTATCTGTTGTTTCAAGAACCCAGTAATGTTGCCAACCCACTTTGATTGAACCCATTTTTGTAACTGACGGTAAGCGACTGATGTGACTATTTAAACTATACCCCCACCACTTTTAAAACGTGTATTATAGATACCCTCTCTATACTCTTCTTTCAAAACTGGAGCGATTACATTTTCCACGTAGCTTATTCGTCTCTGAAATCGTACCCTATCCCTTGCTATTATCTCCCATTGACTTCTGCGTGCTTGACGATGTGCATACTCCCATGTTAACATGTAATGCATTTTGTTTTTACTTTCATCAAATGTCACTAAACCACCCATTTAATCCGTCCTCTATTAAGTCATATGCAAAGTCCCTTAGATGTTGCGCAATGAGCTTTTTTACCAAACACTCATCACAAATCACACCTCTAATGAAGTCTTGACACAACTGCACGCCTTTTCTATATCGTTGTGTTAACTCTTGACAATATTCTGGACTGAATATCCCCGTACCATGAACAGCTTCGTGTGCCGCATCCTCCTCTAGCGCTTCTAATTCACACCGTAGTTTCACCACAGCATTCAGTTTATCAATAGCTTTGCTTGATACGTCTTCACTGTTACGCGTCTCCATTGTATTTCACTACGTTACACCTAGACCATGTGTTCTTATATTCACCCGCCCCCCACCCTTTCCCCTCTTCATTCTTCCATTACGCAATACACCTTTTGACTTCCACATCCACTATTACCTTTTCTGGTAGATAATACACAACTTCTAGCATTCCAAACACGTTCGGGATTTGCATCTTCATTAATGGTTCCAATATGTTTGTGATGTTCACTATGCAGTCACCCGGCATGTCTACAACACCATCTATTATGCTATGGTAGAAATTGAAAAATTCCAAACCCTTCAGAAGGTTTAATCGATATGTTAGTAACGGTATTAACTGCCACAGCTCATATATCAGTTATCTTTATGATTTTTGTTTTATCGTAATTTCTGTTAACACGCTCAAACGAGATAGTTTTTGTACCAATTTTCAAAGGAACCCCGACCTCTTCTCCTGCTTTAAAGTATTTATTAATGACTCCTTCATTGGTTATTAACGCGTTCCACTCCGTTTCATCAAACAGCATGCACTGATTCTTTACTCCAGCTACTTTTATTACAGGAGTGAATCCCAAATGAGCACATAATCCAACAAATACAACTTTACTTTTTGATTTGTTTAAATAAAACACTGATTGATTCACTAGCGGTGCCCATTTAGCATCCTTAGGAAGCTCGTTTGGAACCATCAACTGCTTTTCTAGAGCTTGCGCTTTCGCATTCTCAATTGATTTAGCGAGGCTTTCCATTGTAACACTGCACTGTACACTGCAACTGCAAACGCTTTACTCTTCCCATACATGCAACCACTAAGAAGATCCAGACAACATGATGCGCATGCTTCGTTTTAAAGCCTTATTTTTTTATTATTATTTATTATCAATTTAAGTATGTTACCTTAAAGAAAAAAAAAGCAAAAAATAAGTATTTATAGTGATATAATTATTAATAATATTAAATATTAATATAATAATTAAGTAGTTTTTTTTACAAGTAATAAGATTTATAAGTAAATTACTAAAAAGAAAATATGTATATTGTTTAAGCATATAGTATATACCTAAATATAGTATTAGATGTATACATAGTAGAGTTAGTTTACAAATACTTTTATCATTCTTTTCCCTCGAAACAAGCGTCACTCGCTTATCGAGTATTTAATATTTATTATTTTTAGTAGATTTAATCTTCAGTGAAGAAAATGTATGTATGTTATATTATCTATAATAAATATTATTATTATTATTATTATTATTATTATTATTATTATTATTATTATTATTTATTTTTTTTTTCACCTTAACGGGTTGTATCATCCCTGCATGCGGAGTCTAGACTCAAGCAATACAGGTGTAGTCTATTGAGCAGTTTTTGTTATTTCTATTGTATCCCGAACATTTCTCGTACGATCGACGTGCTAGCTAATAGTACCGCTTTTTGTGCTATGTCAATGACATACGCTGGTAATCCTAGAAGTTGAATAGATTCTATTGTCTGCTTTGGAATTATACCTATTGACGATATTACTATGGGTATTATCTTAACTGTGTTTAGTTGGTATGTATTTTTGATGTATATAGCGATGTCTCGGTATTTACTTTGTTTCTCCTGGATGGTCTTTTCGATGTTATTTGTTAGCGGAACAGCGTAGTCTATAATGAAGGCTGTTTCATCTATTTTATTTATTAAAATTGTGTCAGGGCGATTATTGAGTATTGGGGTATCGGTGAGTATGGATCTGTCCCAATATAATTTTATACGTTGGTCTTCCACTATGGTGTTTGGGACGTATTTATAATAAGGTATTTTACAATCATTTAGGCCGTATTTCTTTTGTAGATTTTGATGTATAATCTTCCCTAGTGCGTCATGTCTGTATTTATATCGGGTTTGTGTAAGTGTTGTGCAGCCGTTGAGAATGTGATCCGTTGTTTCAGGTAGTTGTTTGCATCTTCTGCACTTGTCATCTCCTACACTATTATCTTTAACAACATATTTTAAATAGTTTTTTGTGGGAATCACTTGATCTTGGAGCGCTATTACGAATCCTTCTGTTTCGGGGAATAGCGTTCCTGAGATAAGCCACTTGAGTGATTTTTGGGTGTGGATATGCTCTTGTTGTAATAGTGATGGATATTTCCCGTGTAAGCTTTTTCCCTGCCATACTTCAATTTGTTGCGGTATTGAATGAATGTTGTATTCTTCGTTATCTTCTGCTAAATCTAGAGGGGTATAATTGTGGTCACTGAGTTTAATGGATTGGTGGAGTTGTGATACGGTAGATTTTGTATTGAAGAACCTTCTGATTGATTTTATTTGTTTATTATGGAGGTTTGTGATGTTGATTATGCCTCGACCGCCCTTATCTCTGGGGAGATTTATTCTTTGTATGGCGGATTTGGGGTGGTGGTATCTATGTTTGGTGAATGTAGTTCTGACTATCGTATCTAAGCCATTGAGATCTGTGTTGGACCATTTAATAATACCGAACGTATACGAAAGTATGGGAATGGCGTAAATATTGATGGCTTTGACTAGGTTTTTTGCGTTTAGTCCAGTTTTCATTACTAATTCGAGCCTGGCTTTGAATTCTTTTCTTATTGCTGTTTTTGTTGTTGTATGATTTATTCTCGTTGTTTGGGTTATTCCTAAATACTTGTACTCTTCATTTTGTTTCATAGGTTGGATAAGTTCGTTGTCCTCAGTTTGATAAGGTATATCGAGTTTGTACTTCCCACGTATGATTGTTTGTTTTTTGCATTTTTCAATGCCGAATTTCATTTTGATGTCTTTCGTAAATTGTTCAACGATTTTTAGTAAGTTGTTTAAATTACTTGCTGTGCTGGCGTACAATTTAAGATCATCAACATATAGAAGATGGTTAATTTTATGGGTGTCATTGTCTTTTGGTTTGATTGTGAAACCATAGCTGGACCTCTTTAGTAGTGTGGACAACGGGTTCATCGCTAAAACAAACCATAGTGGACTTAGTGAATCGCCTTGATAAATTCCACAGCTGATTTTTATGGCCTTAGATTTCATCATTCCAGTCTTTGTTTTCATTTGGAGGGTGGTTTTCCAATTTCTCATTAGTACTGTTAGGCATTTTATTAAGCATTGATCGACTTTATAGATATTTAGTGCTTGGATTAGCCAGCTGTGTGGTATTTTATCATATGCCTTTTTATAGTCGATGTAAGTTGTATACAGGTTTCGATTCTTCTTAATTGCTTGTTCTGTGACTACAGCATCTATTATTAATTGTTCTTTGCATCCTAAACTTCCGTTGCGACAGCCCTTCTGTTCCTCATGAATTATGTTGTTTTGTTCACAATGTGTTGTTATTAGTTTTGAGATGCATGATGTGAGTAATTTATATATGCTGTTTAGACACGTGATTGGGCGGAATTTTGAGGGATCTGTTGTATTTTGTTCTTTTGGTTTTAGGTATGTAATACCCTGACTTAGATAGGTAGGTATTGCTTCTGGTTCTTATATGTATTTATTAATTAGATTGAGTAGTACTGGGTGGAGGGTAGTCAGCCTTTTCAACCAGTAATTATGTATTTTGTCAGGCCCAGGTTGTTTCCAATTACTTAGTTTCGCTAAGATTCCCTTAAAAGTTGTGTCTGTTATGGTATGATCGTTCATATTTGGTATGTGTATAGCGGCATCTTCGATTGTAGTTAGCCATGTGGTCTCTTCATTGTGTGGTGTTTGCTCACTCCAAATGCTTTCCCAAAATTTCTCCATTTCTTCCATCTTAGGGCAGTCTTCTGTCTCAGTTTCTTTTGGGTTCCTAAGGTTATTAAAGAATTGCTTTTGATTCGCGTTGAACCTTTTGTTGTCTTGTAAGCGTGTTGTTGATTTCTTGTATCGTTTTAGTCTTTCGCTGTATTTGCTAAGATGTTGTTGGATGGTATCTCTTAGGTCTTCAATTCTGTTGTTAGGTGGATCGTGTCTAGTGTGTATCCTGTATTTATGTCTTAATCTATTGATCTTATTTCGCATTCGTCTTTGTGTGTTGCCATTCAAATAGTTGATGATGTAGCTTATGTCTTTCCTGAGTTCGCTTATTTTATTCTCTAGTCTGACTTGCCAGTGTTCTTTGATGTTGCGGTGTTTGGAATTAACGCTGCTACATTTTATTTTACCTCCATTAGTTTTTACGATTGCTATTGCACTGCAATATGTAACTGTTGTTAGATCATTCAAGGTTAATGCGTCTTGGTTTCGTATTTGGTGTGGTAATATATGCTTGTTGAATATCGACGTTAGGTGAGACAGTTTTCCAGTATGTCTTTGACGTGGAATGTGTGGTCTTAGTAAAGGGTTTATACCTTCATATAGTGAAAATGCGCTGTTATATTCTTCCTCTAGGCGTTGAATGGTTTGTTGTATATATTCCATTTCTAACTGATTCTGGTCTATAGCTTGTTGTGATGTTTCTATTTCTCTGATCTCTGTGTCAACTAGTTCTGAGACAGCGTTGCTGGTGTTCACGTTTTCTTCGTTTGCTATTTGTCTCTGTGTTTCAGCTCTTATTCGATCTATGATTACCTCGGATAGAAGTTTGTTGCGGTATATCGCGGCTCTACGATCTGCGATGTTTTGTTCGGTCAAGTAATTATATTCTGGATATTGTTCGATAAAGATTTGGTGCATTTCCTGCCGATAACCGATTCCGATAGATTCGGCGCGGGTTGCGTACATATACGCCTTTATGATGGCGGTATTCATGTCATCTGTCCATCTAATTCTCCGCCTGGGCAGGCCTGATAGGGCGGTCCCGGACTGATTAGTTTGGGAAACACTGCTATCAGGTGACGGTATTGGTGTTCTGTAACCATCTTCAGCTCTTAAGTTCTGGTTTTCAATATTCCTGTTATCATTGCGGTCGTCATCACTAAAATCTGGTCCGGCTTCTCTTTGTATTCTTTGACTCATAATTGGTGTGGCGCATTTTAGAGCTACTGCCAGCTTGTGGGGTGTACTAAAAGAAGCGGCCTACTCATGACATTCAGCAACGGAGCCCCACCGAACCATTACTGACGTAAACGCTTTCATGGTTGCGCTGCCTGGCCATAAAGTGTCATGTTGATCATAGCTCTTATAGCTGGAACGACGAGCTACTTGACTTAGGTCGCTGGCTGTACCGTCTACCATGCCTGAGTGAGTCTTACGGTAGCAGGCAGAGCCTGGCCAGACAAAGTTATTATTATTTTTTTTTTTTTTAAATTTGACAGCATCGACTACAAAGGTCATTAGCTGCATACACAATTTTGAAACATTTAATAACATGTATACGTTATAACAAACTTATAATAAAATATGAAATGATATATCATCTGACTTTTATTCAAGGTATTACAAAACCGTATTAAATAAGTTGTT
This sequence comes from Agrypnus murinus, assembly GCA_929113105.1. Classification (NCBI taxonomy): domain Eukaryota; kingdom Metazoa; phylum Arthropoda; class Insecta; order Coleoptera; family Elateridae; genus Agrypnus; species Agrypnus murinus. Next base: position 5,747,214 of record OV816028.1, on the reverse strand, counting down.
ATTTATTAAACAAAGTATTATCATTCACCAGTTATTATGATTAGGTAAGTAGTTAAATTCTTGAGATTAGTTTTGTTATATTTAAGAAACGGATGACTTTGTTAGTTTTTATGTTGTCGTATTTTAGGATTTCTTCTAAAGGTTCATTTAATCCACATGTTAATCTAGCCTGTCTATACTCTATGCACTCAGTTAGTATGTGTTTTATTGTTAAGTCTGTCCTGCAGGTGGGGCATTCTGGTCTGTCTGCGCCGCTTAACAGATAGTTCGATGTAATGCGAGAGTGTCCAATACGCAGACGACATATAGCAACTTCTACATGTCTAGGCAGTGTTAATCCGTGACTAGTGTGTACAACGGTTTCTTGAATATTCTTTAATTGGTTTGTAGTCGAATTCCATAAAATTTGCCATGCACTGTTTATTTGTTGTTTAATCTTATTTCTCAAATCCGTTAGGGTTACGGCTCTAATAACATCTGGTGGACGATTTGTAGCTGACTTGGCAGCTTTATCAGCCAATTCATTGCCTCTTATCCCTATATGGCTTGGCACCCAAATGAAGGAAATATGTTTTCCTACGTTGATAAGTGAGTACAATTTTATCAATATACTATGAATCAGCGATTCTGCTTCAAATTTATTTTGTAGCGATAATATTGACGACATTGAATCAGTACATATGATGATTGTTTCATCTGGCAACTCTTCACAATAAGTTAGTGCCTGCAAAATTGCATACAACTCACACGTGTAAACACTAGTAGTATGCGGTAGTGACCAGCTGTGCGTTGTATTATTGATAGCGATAGCACATCCAGAGCCAGTTTCAGTCTTTGAGCCATCCGTGTATATTATTTTACAAGGACCATAACTGTGAATAATTCGTAAAAGGTCTTGTTTTATCAAATCAGGATTACAATCACTCTTTTTATAAGTTGACAATTCAAGGTGAGTATGTAAATCTGGAAAAGACCACGGAGGAATTGCCCGAGGGTCAGGTATGTATAAGTTTCTTTCAGGAATTTCCAATATCTCAGATAGGATTGCCGACCTTATTGTTGCTGGTCTTGAATATGTATCTCTCCGTTCATATATGGGACGCAGTGGATTATTATTAAAAGATGCTCTGTTGGGTCCAGTCACAAGTGCAAGAACCTTTGCACGATAGTTCAAAATTATTCTCTGGCGATGTAAACTTAAAGATGGTATTCCAGATTCGACGTACAGGCTTTGAGCAGGACTTGTAAAGAAAGCACCTGTGATATGTCTAATGCCACAGTGATGAACAGAATCCAAAATCCGGAGGCGACTTGGCTTAGCGGAAGAATAGATAATGCATCCGTAGTCCATTCGTGACAGTACAAGCGATTTGTACAACATCATTAAAGTGTGGCGATCAGCCCCCCAGTAAGTATTAGACAGACATTTAATTATATTTAAGTTTTTTAAACATCGACCTTTTAACTCATTTATGTGTGCTACCCAGGTGAGCTTTGAATCAAAAATTACCCCTAAATAACGAGCAGAGTCTGCATTATTGATGGGATTGTTATTTATAGTAAGTGCATGCGCACGTTGACATGTACTTCTTTTCCTGCAGAAGTGAACTACAACGGTCTTTTCTGTGGAGATAATAAGACCTCTATTGTTTGCTTCATCAGTAAATGAATTTAGAGCATTTTGAATTGTAAGTTCTATTTCATTAAAATTGTTTCCAAATTTAAATATGATGATGTCATCTGCAAACGCACAATATCTAACAGAGTTATCTATTGATTCTAATAGACTGTTAATAGCAACAATAAACAATGTGGCACTCAAACTAGAGCCTTGTGGTGTTCCATTTTTAAGTGTTTGACTTTCAGAGAAAGTGTTACCAATTTTGACCCTCATGGTTCTGTCAGTAAGAAAAGACTCGACGAATTTGGCTATTTTACCACCTATTCCCCATGATTGTAATTGGGTTGTTATTGTTTTATGCCCTATTGTGTCAAATGCATTTTTAAGATCGATGAATACAGCAGAAAGATGACTATTAGTTAGAAAGCATCCTTGTGTGGCGTTTTCTAGGTAGCATAATGCATCGACGGTGGAACGATTTTTCCTGAATCCAAATTGATATTTATTTAACAAATTTTTAGATTCTAATATCCAGGAAAGTCTTCTGTTAACCATTTTCTCGAGAATCTTACATAGGCAGCTGGTAAGAGATATAGGTCTATAATTTGCAGGAGAAGTAGGGTATTTCCCGGGTTTTAATATTGGGATTACTATTGCCTCTTTCCAGTTTTCAGGTATTATTCCAGTATCCCAAATATAGTTATAGGCTTTCAGTAAATGTTTTTTTGCATTCGGAGACAGGTGAGTTATAAAGGCGTTTGCTACGCAGTCGTTCCCTGGAGATGTATTTCGTAGAGTAGCAAGTACATCATTTAATTCGCTGATAGAAAAGGGCAAATTGTATTTTGGATTAGCATCTTCAATAACGTTATTATTTTCCTGCTCTGCATTTTGGATGTTATCCCTATTAGAAATAGCTGAAAAATGTTGAACCATTTTGTTGGCTACGTCAATAGGATTTGTTATAATTTCCTCTTCTATATTAAGGGTTATCTCATGATATGAATGATTTCCTTTAATCGCTCGTATTTTCCTCCATACTTCCTTCACATCAGTAGAAACGTCCATTGTAGATACGTAATCTCTCCATGTCCGCTTTTTTGCTTCCACTATTGCCCTTCTACAAAGTGCACGATTTTTCTTAAATGCAACGAGGTTTTCGACGCTAGGATGACGCTTAAACTGGTTAAAAGCTCGCTTTTTCCGAGTTATTAAATCGCGAATTTCCTCGTTCCACCACGGCACTACTTTCTTACGGACTCTTTCTTTCGATTTGGGCACATACTTTTCTGCTGCGGCGTTTATAATATTTATTAAGTCTGAGATGTGCAGTGCTCCTTCAGTGTTAGATATTGACGTATCGACATCATTTTGATATTGATCCCACTGCGCGTGTCGTAATAACCATTTGGGCGTTACTGGAATATAAGGTGTCTGAAAATCTATCCTGCTTATTTTTATGGGATGATGATCACTAAAATGTAGGTCAGGAATAACTGCCCATTCTAGAACACAGGCTAGATTTGGAGTACAGAATGTCAAATCGATAGCACTATTTTGTCCGGTAGAAATATCAAAATGTGTCGGATCGCCGTTGTTTAATAAACATACATCTAATATCTCTAGCAATAAATCTACAGATCTGCCTTGACGGTCGAGTTTATTTGACCCCCAAGTATGACTATGAGCATTAAAGTCTCCGCAAATAATGTATGGTGTAGGAAGTTGATTTAATACATCTTCTAAATCAGTTGTATTCCATGGGATATTAGGAAAGTAAACGTTACAGATTGTAACTTTTCTAGGATGATTAATTTTGATTGCAACTGCAAGAATTTCAGTGTTTAAATTAATTACTTCGTGGGGGATATTTTCTTTTATTAGAATGGCGACTCCGGCATGTGCACGGTCTCCATCTAACGAATCTTTACGTATGATCTGGTAGTTCTTTAGGTGGTAATTCTTTGTTGGTTTAAAATGTGTTTCTTGAATACATATACAATCTGGATCATTTTCACTAATTAACAGTTGTAGGGAACTAAGTTTGTTTAGGAAACCTCGACAGTTCCATTGTAAAATAAGTGTGTTAGCCATAAAAGATTATGTGGAGTTTCGTGAGCAACCGGGAGTACTTTGTGGTTTACGAGGTTTACCTTTCTGCCAGCCCTTTTTCTTTTTAGTTACTGCAAATAATATGTTTTTATCAATAGACTCCAGACTAGCTTGGGAGTCGAGACTTGGTGTCCTGTTTCTTTTTCCTGACGCATCATTTTCTTCATTTTGTTTAGTAGCATCTATTGTTGAGCGGGTTGTTCTAGGACTTTTCTGGTGAGGAATGTTTGTATGAGGTATTTCAAAAGGAGTGGATGCATCTGATGTATTAGGTTTATGTTTGTCTGCAAATGTAAACTGTGATTTAGGTGTTAATTGATTAATAACTATTTCCTGAAATTTAGAAGAAATAACTGATTCAACAATTCGTTTAATTTCAGGTATTAAGCCTTGGATAATGGAAATTGGCGAACTAGCTACTTGAGCAAACGTAGATGTGCGCGTAACTGCAGACTTGGTCATACTTTTGGCTTGATAGTAAGTGATTCCTTGAGTAGCTTTAATTTCTTGTATTTTTGCTTCTTCCTTGTAAACAGGACAGCCCTTCCAAATTGCGGAATGGTCTCCCTTACAATTCGGACAACATTTTTCATTACAGGGTTGACCATCATGTAAAGGTTTGCCGCAAATACATACTTGAGGATCAGCACAGTTTGTAGATGTATGACCAAATTTCTGGCAACGAAAGCATCTTAGTGGTGGCGGAATATAAGGTCTAACCTTCAACGAATAGAAGGCGGCTTTGATGGACTGAGGTAAAGTGGTAGAATTAAAAGTAATGATATGGTTTGGAGTATCAACAAATTCACCCTCACGTTTTACTCGTATTCGTCTGACGTTTATGACGTTTTGATTTTTTAGTTCGTCTAATATTTCATCCAAGCTACAATTTAGGAAGTCACGACAAAAAACCACACCCTTAACAACATTAAGTGTAGGATGCGGAGTTACAGTGACCTCAAAGTTCGCAAATCTTTCAATTGAAAGCAGTTTTCTTGATTGTGCATTAGAGACAGTTTCTATTAACAATGTACCTTTAACCTTTTTTATACTTTTTGTTTCACCAGCTATACCATATATGGTCTTAGAAATTACAAAAGGACTCATATTTTCAAAATTGCCTTCTTTCTTCTGCAAAAGCAAGAACCGAGGAACATGTTCCACCTTCTCCTGACTTTTGTTTTGTTCTCTAAAAGAACTTATAGGGGGAAAATCGGTTTGGGATAGGATTGGGTTTGGAGGGGTTTTAGGAGTGGAGCCGGAAAGCTCCGGATTTAGATTGTCGTTAATTGCATCACTTATCATCTGTTTATATCCCTAACTTAGGGGGGCTGCCCCGGTGGGGTATACCCATGTCAGTGGGATCACCACCAACACCAGCAAGTTCCCCTGCTGCACCGGGAATATGCCCTGTTGGAAGGAAAAAACATCTCCCTAGGGCTCCAGTCCCTTACTGATTGAAACTTTCGGGGATCCCACGCCTCCGACGACGTGGGCACCCCCCTAAGCGCTTGCCAGGCCGGGGGCCTGCGGAAGCTTGACTCCACTTCAGTCGAAGTGAAGCTACACCCCGCAGCGCCAGCTCTTGCGTCTAAACCAAAACATAAACAATTGCGTAAACCTTAACCATTGCGTCCGTCTTCAGAGAGTAAAGAAGGAAACTTAAAAGGTCCCCTAGCCCTCGATTACTCTAATAGCGTCGGGGCCTGGAAGGAACAAGAGTTGGTCAAGGGAGACCAGATAGAAAAGAAAGACAGAAAGGGACCTGTCCGTAAGGCTAGTTGAAGTATAGACAGGCCCAGCTAGGGTACCTCGGGTTGCCAGCCCCTGTACTCACAAGATGTGAGCCCCTCAGGGTCAAAGTTATTATTATTATTATTATTATTATTATTATTATTATTATTATTATTTTTGTTTTGTTTTGTTTTTCTCAGCTTTACCTGGAGTTAGAAGAGTGCGGGTTGTTGACCAAGCAGTTCTTCTTCTTCTGCTACTAGCAGGACTATTGGGATAAGAATTTTCTTACTATACGGCACGTGTTTATTATCACAGCTTTCTGAATTAGGATGTATAATCCAACTCGAATATCTAAAAGTTGGAGATTTTCTTTTAATGTTTTATGGATGATGCCAGTTGCTGAAAGTACTATTGGTATAATATGGACTGAATCCAGTTGCCATATCCTTATTACTTCTTCTTTGAGCTCTATGTACTTTTGAAGCTTTTCGGTGGTAGTACTGTTAATGTTATGGCTATTGGGAATTGCCACATCTATTAGGTAGGCTTTCTTATTGTTCTTATCTATTAAGACAATGTCTGGTCGGTTGTTGTGGACGGTTCGATCTGTCACTATGGATCTATCATAGTACAGTCTGTGGTTGGAGTTTTCTAATACTGACTGTGCCTGATACTGATAGTAAGGTTTTCGTTTTTCGCTAATTAATCCATGTTTTATAGCTAATTCTTGGTGTATTATGTTAGCTACTTGGTTATGGCGGTGGGTATAGTCACCTTGGGCAAGCATTGGACAGGCACCCGTTATGTGTTGAATGGTTTCTGGTTTTTCTCGACATCTTCTACAGGTGTCATTAATAACATTAGGAACTTTCAAGATGTATTTTTTATAGTTGGCGGTGTTGATAACTTGATCTTGAATCGCCATCATGAACCCAGTGGTTTCAGGAAATAGTTCGCCGACCTTTAGCCACGCGTTCGATGCAATCTTATCGACATCTGGCTTCTGAAGGTCATAAGCGTGTCTTCCATGTAGGGTCTTGCTCTTCCATGTCATAATCTTTTCTTGTGGTGTACTAATCCTTTCGTTTTGCTGTGTGTCGAGGTCGTGTAAATTAAGTGGGGTATATTTTAAATCTGAATCAGATATTACTTTGTGTAGGTCAGATTTGTTTTTTCTGTCAAGGAAATATTGTCTCAGTGTCTTGATCTGGTTGTTATGTATATTTTTTATGTTTGAAATTCCCATACCCCCTTCATTATTTGGTAGTACTAACCTTTCAATGCTGGAGTTTTTATGGTGCATTCGTGCCTTTGTCATTTCAGTTCTAAGGATACGTTCTAGTTTTCCAAGGTCGGTATCTGACCATGTAATGATGCCAAACGAATAGGTTAATGATGGAATAACATACGTGTTGATTGCCTTGGTTACATTTTTGCTGTTTAATTCACTTTTTAATATTTTCTTTAGTCTGGAGGTCATTTGATTAGTTAAGTTTTTCTTAATTCTGGTATGGTCTATTTGTTTAGATTGTATTGTGCCAAGGTACTTGTAAGTTTCTGTTTCGTCCATTCCTTGTATTATTTCCCTTTGCTGCGTTTCATAGTCTCCTCCTTCTATTTTCCCTCGTCTAATGTTGAGTGTCTTGCATTTGTCTAACCTGTCTTTATTATTATTATTATTATTATTATTATTATTATTATTATTATTATTATTATTATTATTATTATTATTATATATGCATTGCGCATGCAGTCCTATGTTTACAGTAACGCCATAAAACTTGAATTTTTGGAGAGTAACTTCATAATTATGTAGTGGCAAACCTGTTTTTTTACTGTCAGATATGCGCTCTTGCGATTTCAACTAACAATTATTACAAAAATCAAAATAAATCGATAACTTAAAATCATGCTGACATAGCATTACGTTTATTTACTAACTAATCTTATTTTAAACTACAAAAGATGTTGAAATGTTTGCCTTCTTCAATGCACAGTGCAACACGTCTGTTCATGTTATCAAACACTTTCTGTAGAAGGTGAGGTGTAACGTTATCACATTCTTTCACAACTTTTGTTGTAAATCTTCTAGAGTATATGCAGCGGTGTCTTAAGAATGGTGTTTAACCAAGAGCCACATAGGGTCGGGCATTATCCTGCTGAAAGTAACCGTATTGCAGTTCCTTGTCGTCGACTTGATCGATAAACCAATTCAGAATGGTGTTCTAGTATCTTTTGGTAGTGATAGCCTCTTCAAAAAAATGAGACCGACCAATATCCTTCGCAAAAGAGCTAGTCAAATGACGCTTTTGTGCCAATTTGGCATTTGAGATGTTACTGTTATGTTCTTATAAGATACCCTTCGACAACGTTCATTAATGTAAAAGACGAGAAAAAACAATTTTCATAGCTATGAAGGACTACCATGAACCTACGAGCCTTGAATTATGGAGTAATCATGCAAACTATTAATCTATCGAGACTGGCTAAACCTAAGGGCTAAACAATTGGGACGCACCTATACTTTCGGATTAAAAATCTCACTTTTTATCATGTAAAATAAGGGAGATATGAGCATTTAGAAAAATCTTAATAACGACGTTTCTACCAATACAACCGGGGCGTCGGCGTCGGCGTCGGAGTGGCGATGTTCTGTCTAATGCATTCCTGACTGGTAGCAACTACGTCATCACCCCACAGGACAACATGTTTACAAGCGTTTCTCTTGTAACGATATGTATTTTAAACAGACCATTTTGACAAATCAACTTTTATTTTTGACTATTTATAACCTGCTAAATAAAATAAAATACTACATAAATAACCCAAATACACCTCAATGACTTAAGGGGGCCTCTAACAGCCATCATGTAGGGCATGTGAAAGAGGAGATCTGTAACGAAAAAAAAAGATTTTTACACACCCATTGTTGAGGTATGTTAATGAGATATTTTGTAATATCGCAGTAATATTGCACAATTTTTTTAATATTGCATAAATATTATAGAAATATTGGTTTTAATTGCAACATAAATATTGAAAAATATTACACCCAGTAGAGTCAAATTAAAAAATAGCGTAGGAAAGTTCAGTTGAAGTCATTGGATTTTTACATAAGTCTTCCTTGAGGGCTGTTAAATAACCTCCTAAAAGTCACCGCCTGTAGGTGGTGAGCTCGAAGAGATAATGAGGGTTAACCACGCACGTTTGAAAGTCCATTGGTTCTCCTTTCCAAAAGGACCATACTTATCATGGTTATTATACAGGGTATGGTTTTATCAGCTCTTAATGTGAATACTGCATGTTATTTAAATCTCCGAAAATACGCTATATCATTTCTGGATAAACCGGAAGTGGGCAAAAAACGGCTACTCAGAAAAAACTTAAAAAACTAAGAAGCAGACTGGCGAACATCGCATTACATTATCTCAGTTAGTTCAAAAGCTATATAGGTATATAGAGAGTCAAAATATAACGGGACACTCGGTATAATTCCACATGAATACAACACAACATTATTACTTATGTTAACCAAAACAAAAAAATATATACACAAAAAATGATGTTACCAAGGCTGTACGTGTTAAAAATCTATATACCGAAGTATGAATTTTTCCTGCTTTCCGTACTGTGTAACTCCAAAACTGTTAATTATAGAGCATTGTAGCCAGAGAGACTTTTGATCAGAATAATGTAAACTAACACGTATCACAATTATCACAATTTCAGCTAATCTGACCAGTATCCAATATCCGTAAGAAACGCGTGGGGTTCTTTGCACAACGGCACTCATTAGGCTTGGTGCGGCCCTTTACACAATATCCCGCAATCTGCATCGATTAATTATTTACTAATATTGTTAATGCTAGTTGTTAGGCTAATTCTTATGCATTTTCTGTTACATGCTTATTAAAAATAATTATTAAGATTGTTTGATTAAAAAAGTAAAAATTCTAATAAAACGAACAAATAAATAAAAATGTTTTTACTATTCCTCATCAGAAATTTAAAATCGTGTATTAGGATAGCAGAAAAGGCTGAGGATGGTTTGCTGCTATCCTGATAGCTACATTTACAAATTGGTTGCACCCGTATGTAGTAGACATTGATGACACAATCGGTAATATCATCATTAATAGTGCTACTAGTTAACAGATGGCGTCCAGTTGTTACAAATTTCAAAAATCTTTCAAATTCAAGTTTGTTAACAGTTAAACATTATTTTAAGTTATTTTATAACAATTTAACAATAACAATTATAACAATAAATTGTACGAGCCTCAATATATATTGCCACAGGAAACATATGCACTTCCTCTTAAAGCCAAAAGACAATTTGAATGTAAAATATGTAATTATAGATGTTCATTAAAAGGAAATCTCAAAAAACACATGCTTACTCACAGCGGCGAGAAGCCATTTAAATGTACTTTATGTTATTATAAATGTTCATTAAAAAGTATCCTCAATAGACACATGCTTACTCACAGTAGTGAGAAACCGTTTGAGTGTAATTTGTGTAGTTGCAGGTTTTTACGAAAAAATCATCTTGAACAACACCTGTTTATTCATGATACTGATAAACCATTTACGTGTAATCTATGTGATTATAGATGCTCACGAAAAGGTAGCCTCAAAACACATATGCACATTCATAATGGTTTGAAACCGTTTGAATGTAAATTATGCAGTTATAAATTTTCATTGAAAAGTAAACTCAAAAGGCACATGTTTAGTCATAGTGGTGAGAAACCATTTGAATGCAGTTTATGTGGTCATAAATGTTCACAAAAAAACGATCTCAAAAGACATATTCTCATTCATGATAATAAGAAACCATTTGGATGTAGTTTATGTGATTATAGAAGTTCACAAAAAAGTAATCTTAAAGCACATGTGCTCACTCATAGTGGCGAGAAATCATTTCAATGTAATATATGTACTGTAAAATATTCAGCACAGTCCACTATCAAGAGACACTTGCTCACTCATAGTGGTGAGCAATCATTCGAGTGTTGTTTATGTGATTATAAATGTTCACAAAAGGGTAATCTTAAAAGACATATTAATACTCACAATAGTGAGCTGCATTTGAATGTAATTTATGTGATTATAAATGTTCACAAAAACGTTAGGTACCTCAAGAGACATATGGTCATTCGTAGAGGTGAGCAGCCTTTTGAATGTAGTTTATGTAATTATAAATGTTCACAGAAAAATGATCTCAAAAAACACATTCTCATTCATAGTAATGAGAAACCATTCAATTGCTGTTTATGTGATTATAAATGTTCACAAAAAAGTCATCTGAAAGTACACATGCTCACTCATAGTGATGAGAAGTCGTGTGAATGTAATGTATGCAATTTTAAGTGTTCGGTGCAGTCTACTCTCAAGACCCACCTTCTCACTCATAGCGATGGTCAACCATTTGAATGTAATTTATGTGAATATAAATGTTTACAAAAGCGTTATCTTAAGAGACACATGCTCAGTCATAGTGGTGAGCAACCTTTTGTTTGTAATTTACGTGATTATAAATCTTCACAGAAATCTAGACTCGCAAAACACATAGTCACTCATAGTAGTGAGACACGATTAGAATGTAATATACATGAAGAAATTTAAATTGCATGTTGAGCAAGCAATAAAAATAGACACAAGTGTGTGTAACCTACCAAGAACATATTTAGGGTTTCCACGCATCTACATTTGGTAAGACAGCCTTTCATTTGAACAATTTGTCATTCAACTGATGATATTGATCAATTCCTAGAAAACCTAAGCGTCATAGTTGATCAATGAGCAAATGGTACAATTTTTCGGTCTGTTTCCTGTGAGGTAGTTTGTAAGATATAGGTTTATTGGACGAAATAAGAAAATTGGAAGGTTTGGTGTTTCTGATCAGATGATGGAGAATTATTGGTGTTCTTCAAATAAAAAAATGGTAGATTCAAAACAATTTTACATTTGCTCAGTCTGGCAATTGTAAATAATAAATTATTTTGCTTATTATAATATATATTAGCAAACACCATCGGTTCTTCTAACCTTTAAAAATGTAATTCACTTAATTAATATAATAATAACATGGGTACAAACCTTAAAATTGTTTTCATAGCAAAAGAGAGCTGCTTTTATGCCAGGTGTTTTCTTCGCTTCAACTAACAATATGCACCGCATAGTGGCGCTAGCTATCAGGATCACTCTGTAGCATACAAACCCTGAACAAGCTCGTTATATTATATATGGATGTTTAATAAGTGTAATAAACTTTTCATTCCTTTAATTGTATTTTATTCTACATTTTGATTTTCAAAAGGTGGCAACCGTAAAACTATTCATTAATATTTTGAGTTGTTTTAAATGTACAATAAAATTATTTAAATAAGAAATACAAAATACTGAGTTTCTTTATTTACTCAAACAATAAATAGTTTCCATAGAACAGCAATTTAAAGCAGTCACTGCAAGAGATGGTCAACATGACAGTTTCATGCTAGACGCTAGACAACGCGGTCGCTCTAACTCTTAAAACCAATTGCACTTCAATGCATGTTCGTAGCTCAGGAGAGTTGTTATTTAAATAATAAATAATTATATTAATAAATAATAAGTAGCCAGCCTTGGTGGTTTAGTGGTTTTCATTATAATCCAAGGGTCGCAGGTTCGATCCCCGGCTGAGTTGGTACTTTTTCATAGCGGGGAAAAATTAAAAACATGTCTTCTTTTCGGACAGGAAGTAAAACTGTAGGTCCCGTGTCAATGGGATGTTTGATATGATAAAAATTTCTACGGTGGGGGTGTATGTTTTTTATTAGAAAAAATAAATTTAGTACACATTTTGCTCAAATGTAAAGTTGAATTAGCGCAGTGTTTAGCTAACATTATAATAGACCTGATGGGTCATATGTGCATGTAATATTTAAACGTGCAGATTTGTATGGGTTACACTTACTCGACATTTACACTTAACCCAGTGTATCTTAAATAATTATTTAAATAAAACAAATTTACTTGTAAGTTGGTCTAATTAACTTTTAGCAGATATTCAATACATAGAAAGAATCTGTAGTTACCATTTTTTAAATAAATCATTTAAATTAAGCTAAAAATATATATGGGTCATTCTTTCTGAACTCAACCACGGGCTAGGTCCAAAAATTGGCGCAACTTAGAAAGGCCAGCAGGGACTCATTTTAAAGCTTGAAATCTATACTTTCGAATGTCACATATCTCCTATATGAAATAATTTATATTTGACCCCTAAAACAGAGTAATATTTAGCGATAATAGGCATATGTTTACTTTTGGAAATTTAAAAATGTAACTGTAACGCTCTATGTTTAGAAAATATAATTAATTAAATTATTAAATAGGATGTCTAATTAAAATAATTTCTGTAAATAAAATGTAAATAACGCTAAACAGGTGTTTTTTTAATAATGAAAGTGCATATATTTATTAAAAATTTCTAATAAACGCATATTTCATGATTTTTAAGTGCGTGCATATTTAAGTGCATATTTCACGTTTTTATAGTACATAAGTGCATGCATATTTCAGCATTTTTAAGTGCATACAAATCCTATACCTATTTATAACTATTATAACCTACTATTTTAACTAAGTGGAAAGTAAATTTGATAGGCACAAGAAAATAAAGTAAAATTTAATGAAGACGAATCTAAAATTATGCTAGTCGCATGAAAACGGTCTCCCAAAAACGTTTGAATATATGTACAAGTGCGAACCATTGGAGTATGTAGAGAAATATTTAAATTTTCTAGATCATAGATTTTCATTCGACAATCTCATACACATACAGTATGTTTCAGCAAATTGTAGTAAATTAATACCTGGATGTGTATTAATTTACTGCATTTCTCTGAAACATCGACAAGAATTTCATGCAGATCAAGGCAGCCGGAACCTAAGAATCATCTACAAAGGTGCAATCCAACCCATTATGACATATGGAGTAACGGCCTGGAACAGTCTTAGAAAAGCAAATATATAGTAAGGTCAAAAGAATATAAAAAATGATGAATAGAGAAATATTGAAGACGTACAGTATCCTATTGGGAATTACACCAATAGTTTGAAACAAGAAAACTCCTTCCAATATTTCAAATATTAAAATTTTGTAATTTTAATTTTTAACAAAATTGTAATTGTTTTTTTCCTACACATACTCACCTTACCTAATCTAAATCTTTTCCAATCCTTGGGATAATGGAATATTCGAAAGGTTTTTGAAAAGTTCAATTATGTTTGTGACTTGGTTTTATTAAACATATAATTCGTTAAATATGAAATAATCAATCCAAAAGACATAGCAGACTACTTTAACTATACATTCATTAAAATGGGCGAAACACTGGCAAGAAACATAACATCTGACCCTAATTATCAACCTCTGAGGCAAACATTACATAACAGTTTCGTTTTGCTCAGAACTGACAAAAATGAAATCAAAAACACAATTTCACAACTTAAGTGTAAGAAATCTCCTGGAAATGATAACATTCGACCCGAAGTATTAAAGCAAATCTCAAAATACATTGAAGAACCACTAACATATGCATTCAATAAATGCATAGACAGCAGAGTATGGCCAACTACCTTCAAAAAGAATATTGTAATACCTGTATTTAAAAAGGGTGATACTACTCTCCGTACCAACTACCGACCTATCTCCTTAATAACTTCTCTGTCAAAAGTCTTCGAAAAGCTAATCGAAAACCGTCTCCAAAATTTTTTAAGTAAACACAACTTGCTTTCACCACAACAATATGGATTCAGAAGACAAAGATCAACTGAAGATGCTATACTGGAACTTACAAAAAAGATCTATAGTGCTCTGGATAACAGTAAACCTTGTTTATGTATATTCTTAGATCTTTCAAAGGCCTTCGACACAGTCAGCCATAGCTTACTACTTGAAACGCTAGAACAAATTGGTATAAGAGGAGTAGTACGACAATTTTTTAAAAGTTACTTATCAGGTAGATCTCAATTTGTAAAAAATAACAAAACAGATAGTGAAACAATGGAGATAAAATACGGTGTTCCACAAGGATCAGTTTTAGGACCCGTATTGTTTAATGTGTATATAAACGGCCTTTTCTCTGTTGAGAGTAAAGGAGAAATAATGGGATTCGCTGACGATACTGCCATTTTCTACTCTGAGGACACGTGGCAAACCTTAAAAGAAACAGTAGAATCAGATTTCCCAAAAATCAAAGATTGGCTAAATTATAGACTATTGACATTAAATGTGGACAAAACTCACTACCTACCCTTCCACTGCAATTCATCTTCAGCACCTTCTTTCAACACATTACATTTTTCCACGAATATCCAAAAGTATACAATTAAATCAGTCACCAATACCAAGTACCTGGGAATATATTTTGACCAATATATGAGGTGGGATATCCACATTCAATTTACTTGTAATAAACTACGAATGATGTTGCCAAGATTTCGATTCCTTACCACGATTTTGACTTACAAGCAGCTAAAACTCCTTTATCAAGCACTGGTTGAAAGTCACCTCCGATACGGACTTATAGGATAGGGTGGTGCCTTAAAGACACACCTGAATTCTTTAGAGGTTATCCAGAAAAGACTTTTGAAAACAATCCTGAAAAAAGATTAGGGGACCGCGGGGCACATTTGACATACTTTTCTAGATTGCGCTTTAGACTGGACACTGATTATTATTTTTTTAATTCAACAGGATGAGCAACACTTCTGTTGTGTTTTCAATTGAAACCACCAAAAAACAATGGTAAATTAATGAAATGAATATAATTATAATTTTTTTTCCTATCGATTGCAAAGTGACAAAACAACCCCACCTAGGGGGTACATTTGACACATGGGTGGGGTAGTTTTGACCAATAACAAAACCATACAGATCTCAGTTTATTTTACGTTATAACCAGAAAAGTTGACATTAAAGGTAAAATATTTATGTTCCATAATTGGATCAGGCAATAATGCAATAACGTCTATTTTATTGACTTCTGAAATGTCTTCGATGTCCGGGTAATAAAATGCATTTTTGCTAAATTTTTTTCGCATATATTTAATTTTGAATTCTTCTCCTGCTTCAAGAACTTCTTCTATTTTACCAACAAAATAAACTACAGTGGATTTGGTCGGAAACTGTACCAAAACAAAGTTTCCAACCATTAATTTCTGATCATCAGTTAGCTCCATGATAGAACTTTCGTCGAAGCTGCTTTCTGATCTTAACGAAAGTACTGAATCAGCGTCACTTTCTTCATCAGATAATTCTTTTGCCTTTCGCTTTTTATTTCTTGTAAATAGTTTTTTCTTCACGGCTGTTTTCTTTTCTTCAATATCTTTTTTTCTCTGTGACTTTTCTAATATCTTTGCAAATTCTGGCGATTCTGTATAAACTGTTGATTTCTTCTGCTTCCCTCCCTTTTTCATATTTCTGTTCGTTTTATTAAGAGTTGATATAGGTCTGACAACTTCTGGAGAAATTAACAATTCCTGCGATTTCTTTTTTGCCCGATCAGGGTTTGCCGATGCTATTTCACTGCATGATGTCGAAGGCTGTGGATCTTGTACATTATGTTCTGCATTAACCAACAAATCTGGAACCACACTCTCCCCGGTCTCTGTGTTTTCTTCACTAATAAAGTCTGCATCGTTAAATACAGATGGGTTAAATGGGCATATGCCTGGTTTACGAAAGGCTGATAATATATTTTTGGGCGTGAAGGATTCCAAAAATGGATTTGTGGTTATTTCCCCAATGTCGTATAGAGAAACTCTTCGGCCGGGGTGATTCAACATCCAGTTGTTCAATGATTTTTTAACACAAGCTTTAAATGCCCCAAAAACTGCTACATCAAGAGGTTGCATCTTATGTGATGTATGAGGCGGGAACGATAATAAAATTATACCATGCTCATGACAAAATTGAATTGCACCAACTGTTACATGGTTGTCCATAAGTAATAAAACCTGCCTCCCTTGTTCTGGTTTCGGATCCAAATGTTTTTTAATGTGCTGTAATACTTCCAAAAATAATTCAGCAGTCATCCACCCACTCTTATTACTCAATCCCAAACTACCAACTGGGCACACTTAGCTTAAAATTATTTCAACTGAAAAGTTCGTGCACTTCAACATTTATTGCGGATAAAGATTTCTTTGTCTTATAATTATTTTAAACTCAGTAGCAAAAAAATCGGCTGAGCCGTTTTGATAAATTTCCAAAATATTTATTGTTTTGTATTCTTAAGTTTTATCATAAATACTTATTAACTAATTAACATAATATTTAGATCTTAAAAAACAAATAGAACTTATTAAGTGTTAGACGTGAAGACTATTATATTCGCACACAGCCCGAAGTAGCCTTGAAGAGTAGTTAGGATTTTGTTTGGGAACTTTGTACTTCTTCCATACAGAGTTAAAATCGAAATGCACAGACTCCATTGCCTGCTCACTAAAGAACCCTAAGCCCTGTTGGGTTTTGTTACAAAAATCTTCAACGTGAAAAAAGACTGCATGAACCTTCGGAGTAACTCTAGTAACTATAATTAATATGATCTTGAAAATTAGGATTTAGGTGGTGACCAAAGCATGATTTCACAACTGCTTTAAAATCATCCAAAACCTTAACAAATTTTAGACATCCTGTACTACAATTCCGGCGGAGCACATCAATTTTTTCATTGTCTTAGTTTTTCCGAAACATAGAAGACAAATTCTTCGGCGATTTTCTTCGTGGGTGCCTGCGTGATCTTTCGGCATTTTTTCTTAGAAATTAACTACTATTACAACACCTTTATCATCAATAAACTACTCACAAACTACTCAACCATAATACTTGACATTTGTCAAAAAAACATAGCCGCCTACGTAAAATCAAAGCCACCTACGTAAAATCAAAGCCACCTGAATAATTATTATTGGAACTTGAGATGTAAAGTTAAAGTAATTATTTATTTTATAAAAACGGCTCAGCCGATTTTTTTGCTGCTAGGTTTGAAATACTTATAAGATACTAAGAAATCATTATTTGCAATAAATGTTGAAGTGCACGCACTTTTGAGTTGAAACAATTTTAAGCTACCTGTGGTACCTTTCATAAAGATGTCTTTCAGATGAACTCTTGGAAATATATATACAGGAGGCAAGTAGTTGCCTTGAGCGTTAATGATGCCCACACAAGTTATCAACGAACCTCGTTCCGCAGACACAGCTTGGCCCACTTGTTTCTGGCCTAAAGTAGCAATAATTTTGGGTTGATCTAAAACCGTGGTCACACCTGTTTCATCCAGATTTATTATTCTGGAAAGATCAAATTTGTATTTTTCCAACACCCTTTGAAGATTTTCATAGAATTCAGTGACACTACTTCTGTTGAAACCGGTGATTCTTGCAAGACTAGTATTTTCTGCCTTTCTTAATGAAACTTTGTCTTTATGCCGCTTCATAAAACTTAACATCCAGTCCCTACCTGCCATCTTCTTTTCACCCCATTCTTTAGGCATTTTTTTATTATTTCGCAGTGCGTATTCATATGCTAGGGACCGTACTTGGATGTAATTCAATCCGTAATTTAAGTTGCAACATTTTTTTATGTAATCTACTAGTAATAATTCTTCTGTATTTGTAAATACTTGTCGACTGGTATATTTTGAGGTAAATTTATTCGCGTCATTATCCTCACCCCCTGAATCCGAGCCACCTCCTGGCTCCTTTAGCTTCTTCAGGCGATATATTAGAGTTGTTCTATTTATATTATATATGACTGAGGCCCGTTTGCAAGAATATTTGCCAGAAACAATGTCATTTAAAGCCTTCTTTACGTCGTCCTCATTTATGTCGCACCTCGTTGTTGTCCTTTTGTAATTTCGGACCATTTTTGACACTAGAAATGCGAACAAATAGTTAGAATGTGATCTGAATTTCAAAAATTGCTTTGTAAATTATAAAGGGGACCATTAAACATGTGACCGGGGCAGATTTGTCAAAATGTCAAATCTGCCCCACCAGCACTATGTCAAATGAACCCCACTGTGGTTTGCAAAGCAGTTTTATTTGAAAACATGTGGAAAATAAAAGTGATAGAGGTTATGTTTGGTGCATTATCACCGGTAATTGTGATGTTTTTGAGGTATTGTGCACATGCATACAATAATATAAAGTTGTAAAACTTACCTTCAATAATCTAAATTCGAAAACTAATTCGTTTTGTTGCACTTTTTGAATTATTTCCATAAACCTTCCTTACTTGGGCAATACTAAAAAAAAACAGAACAGGATCATGCAGGTACCTAAATTCTATCATCCTCATGAATGCCAACTGCCTAACACAACATTATGGCGGTATTTTTGAAAGAGACAAATCTGCCCCACTGTCAAATGTACCCCGCGGTCCCCTACACGTACTCATCTAATTTACTTTTCAAAGAAGCAAATGTATTCAATATACGACAACTTTATTTTTTCAAAGTTGTTTCTCTATACCACAAGAAGAAGCATTTTCATCTACAGAGACATACGTACAACACCCGACAAAGACTTCATACGGTACCTCAAATGCAGAAATCAATTGGTCAACGCTCGTACATTTACCTTGCTCCAAAGTTTTACAATATAATTCCTGAAAGCATAAAAGTGATCACTAATATACATCAATTTAATCCAGCATTAAAGCAATTTGTATCTGAACAGCAATTGGTGTGTAATGCATTTCACTAAGAAGATCCAGACAACATGATGCGCATGCTTCGTTTTAAAGCCTTATTTTTTTATTATTATTTATTATCAATTTAAGTATGTTACCTTAAAGAAAAAAAAAAGCAAAAAATAAGTATTTATAGTGATATAATTATTAATAATATTAAATATTAATATAATAATTAAGTAGTTTTTTTACAAGTAATAAGATTTATAAGTAAATTACTAAAAAGAAAATATGTATATTGTTTAAGCATATAGTATATACCTAAATATAGTATTAGATGTATACACAGTAGAGTTAGTTTACAAATACTTTTATCATTCTTTTCCCTCGAAACAAGCGTCAACTCGCTTATCGAGTATTTAATATTTATTATTTTTAGTAGATTTAATCTTCAGTGAAGAAAATGTATGTATGTTATATTATCTATAATAAATATTATTATTATTATTATTATTATTATTATTATTATTATTATTATTATTATTATTATTATTATTATTATTATTATTATTATTATTATATATGCATTGCGCATGCAGTCCTATGTTTACAGTAACGCCATAAAACTTGAATTTTTGGAGAGTAACTTCATAATTATGTAGTGGCAAACCTGTTTTTTACTGTCAGATATGCGCTCTTGCGATTTCAACTAACAATTATTACAAAAATCAAAATAAATCGATCACTTAAAATCATGGTGACATAGCATTACGTTTATTTACTAACTAATCTTATTTTAAACTACAAAAGATGTTGAAATGTTTGCCTTCTTCAATGCACAGTGCAACACGTCTGTTCATGTTATCAAACACTTTCTGTAGAAGGTGAGGTGTAACGTTATCACATTCTTTCACAACTTTTGTTGTAAATCTTCTAGAGTATATGCAGCGGTGTCTTAAGAATGGTGTTTAACCAAGAGCCACATAGGGTCGGGCATTATCCTGCTGAAAGTAACCGTATTGCAGTTCCTTGTCATCGACTTGATCGATAAACCAATTCAGAATGGTGTTCTAGTATCTTTTGGTAGTGATAGCCTCTTCAAAAAAATGAGACCGACCAATATCCTTCGCAAAAGAGCTAGTCAAATGACGCTTTTGTGCCAATTTGGCATTTGAGATGTTACTGTTATGTTCTTATAAGATACCCTTCGACAACGTTCATTAATATAAAAGACGAGAAAAAACAATTTTCATAGCTATGAAGGACTACCATGAACCTACGAGCCTTGAATTATGGGGTAATCATGCAAACTATTAATCTATCGAGACTGGCTAAACCTAAGGGCTAAACAATTGGGACGCACCTATACTTTCGGATTAAAAATCGCACTTTTTATCATGCAAAATAAGGGAGATATGAGCATTTAGAAAAATCTTAATAACGACATTTCTACCAATACAACCGGGGCGTCGGCGTCGGAGTGGCGATGTTCTGTCTAATGCATTCCTGACTGGTAGCAACTACGTCATCACCCCACAGGACAACATGTTTACAAGCGTTTCTCTTGTAACGATATGTATTTTAAACAGACCATTTTGACAAATCAATTTCTTTTATTTTTGACTATTTATAACCTGCTAAATAAAATAAAATACTACATAAATAACCCAAATACACCTCAATGACTTAAGGGGGCCTCTAACAGCCATCATGTAGGGCATGTGAAAGAGGAGATCTGTAACGAAAAAAAAAGATTTTTACACACCCATTGTTGAGGTATGTTAATGAGATATTTTGTAATATCGCAGTAATATTGCACAATTTTTTAATATTGCATAAATATTATAGAAATATTGGTTTTAATTGCAACATAAATATTGAAAAATATTACACTCAGTGCAGTCAAATTAAAAAATAGCGTAGGAAAGTTCAGTTGAAGTCATTGGATTTTTACATAAGTCTTCCTTGAGGGCTGTTAAATAACCTCCTAAAAGCCACCGCCTGTAGGTGGTGAGCTCGAAGAGATAATGAGGGTTAACCACGCACGTTTGAAAGTCCATTGGTTCTCCTTTCCAAAAGGACCATACTTATCATGGTTATTATACAGGGTATGGTTTTATCAGCTCTTAATGTGAATACTGCATGTTATTTAAATCTCCGAAAATACGCTATATCATTTCTGGATAAACCGGAAGTGGGCAAAAAACGGCTACTCAGAAAAAACTTAAAAAACTAAGAAGCAGACTGGCGAACATCGCATTACATTATCTCAGTTAGTTCAAAAGCTATATAGGTATATAGAGAGTCAAAATATAACGGGACACTCGGTATAATTCCACATGAATACAACACAACATTATTACTTATGTTAACCAAAACAAAAAAAAATATACACAAAAAATGATGTTACCAAGGCTGTACGTGTTAAAAATCTATATACCGAAGTATGAATTTTTCCTGCTTTCCGTACTGTGTAACTCCAAAACTGTTAATTATAGAGCATTGTAGCCAGAGAGACTTTTGATCAGAATAATGTAAACTAACACGTATTACAATTTCAGCTAATCTGAGCAGTATCCAATATCCGTAAGAAACGCGTGGGGTTCTTTGCACAACGGCACTCATTAGGCTTGGTGCGGCCCTTTACACAATATCCCGCAATCTGCATCGATTAATTATTTACTAATATTGTTAATGCTAGTTGTTAGGCTAATTCTTATGCATTTTCTGTTACATGCTTATTAAAAATAATTATTAAGATTGTTTGATTAAAAAAGTAAAAATTCTAATAAAACGAACAAATAAATAAAAATGTTTTTACTATTCCTCATCAGAAATTTAAAATCGTGTATTAGGATAGCAGAAAAGGCTGAGGATGGTTTGCTGCTATCCTGATAGCTACATTTACATATTGGTTGCACCCGTATATAGTAGACATTGATGACACAATCGGTAATATCATCATTAATAGTGCTACTAGTTAACAGATGGCGTCCAGTTGTTACAAATTTCAAAAATCTTTCAAATTCAAGTTTGTTAACAGTTAAACATTATTTTAAGTTATTTTATAACAATTTAACAATAACAATTATAACAATAAATTGTACGAGCCTCAATATATATTGCCACAGGAAACATATGCACTTCCTCTTAAAGCCAAAAGACAATTTGAATGTAAAATATGTAATTATAGATGTTCATTAAAAGGAAATCTCAAAAAACACATGCTTACTCACAGCGGCGAGAAGCCATTTAAATGTACTTTATGTTATTATAAATGTTCATTAAAAAGTATCCTCAATAGACACATGCTTACTCACAGTAGTGAGAAACCGTTTGAGTGTAATTTGTGTAGTTGCAGGTTTTTACGAAAAAATCATCTTGAACAACACCTGTTTATTCATGATACTGATAAACCATTTACGTGTAATCTATGTGATTATAGATGCTCACGAAAAGGTAGCCTCAAAACACATATGCACATTCATAATGGTTTGAAACCGTTTGAATGTAAATTATGCAGTTATAAATTTTCATTGAAAAGTAAACTCAAAAGGCACATGTTTAGTCATAGTGGTGAGAAACCATTTGAATGCAGTTTATGTGGTCATAAATGTTCACAAAAAAACGATCTCAAAAGACATATTCTCATTCATGATAATAAGAAACCATTTGGATGTAGTTTATGTGATTATAGAAGTTCACAAAAAAGTAATCTTAAAGCACATGTGCTCACTCATAGTGGCGAGAAATCATTTCAATGTAATATATGTACTGTAAAAAATATTCAGCACAGTCCACTATCAAGAGACACTTGCTCACTCATAGTGGTGAGCAATCATTCGAGTGTTGTTTATGTGATTATAAATGTTCACAAAAGGGTAATCTTAAAAGACATATTAATACTCACAATAGTGAGCTGCATTTGAATGTAATTTATGTGATTATAAATGTTCACAAAAACGTTAGGTACCTCAAGAGACATATGGTCATTCGTAGAGGTGAGCAGCCTTTTGAATGTAGTTTATGTAATTATAAATGTTCACAGAAAAATGATCTCAAAAAACACATTCTCATTCATAGTAATGAGAAACCATTCAATTGCTGTTTATGTGATTATAAATGTTCACAAAAAAGTCATCTGAAAGTACACATGCTCACTCATAGTGATGAGAAGTCGTGTGAATGTAATGTAAGTCAAAATCGTGGTAAGGAATCGAAATCTTGGCAACATCATTCGTAGTTTATTACAAGTAAATTGAATGTGGATATCCCACCTCATATATTGGTCAAAATATATTCCCAGGTACTTGGTATTGGTGACTGATTTAATTGTATACTTTTGGATATTCGTGGAAAAATGTAATGTGTTGAAAGAAGGTGCTGAAGATGAATTGCAGTGGAAGGGTAGGTAGTGAGTTTTGTCCACATTTAATGTCAATAGTCTATAATTTAGCCAATCTTTGATTTTTGGGAAATCTGATTCTACTGTTTCTTTTAAGGTTTGCCACGTGTCCTCAGAGTAGAAAATGGCAGTATCGTCAGCGAATCCCATTATTTCTCCTTTACTCTCAACAGAGAAAAGGCCGTTTATATACACATTAAACAATACGGGTCCTAAAACTGATCCTTGTGGAACACCGTATTTTATCTCCATTGTTTCACTATCTGTTTTGTTATTTTTTACAAATTGAGATCTACCTGATAGGTAACTTTTAAAAAATTGTCGTACTACTCCTCTTATACCAATTTGTTCTAGCGTTTCAAGTAGTAAGCTATGGCTGACTGTGTCGAAGGCCTTTGAAAGATCTAAGAATATACATAAACAAGGTTTACTGTTATCCAGAGCACTATAGATCTTTTTTGTAAGTTCCAGTATAGCATCTTCAGTTGATCTTTGTCTTCTGAATCCATATTGTTGTGGTGAAAGCAAGTTGTGTTTACTTAAAAAATTTTGGAGACGGTTTTCGATTAGCTTTTCGAAGACTTTTGACAGAGAAGTTATTAAGGAGATAGGTCGGTAGTTGGTACGGAGAGTAGTATCACCCTTTTTAAATACAGGTATTACAATATTCTTTTTGAAGGTAGTTGGCCATACTCTGCTGTCTATGCATTTATTGAATGCATATGCTAGTGGTTCTTCAATGTATTTTGAGATTTGCTTTAATACTTCGGGTCGAATGTTATCATTTCCAGGAGATTTCTTACACTTAAGTTGTGAAATTGTGTTTTTGATTTCATTTTTGTCAGTTCTGAGCAAAACGAAACTGTTATGTAATGTTTGCCTCAGAGGTTGATAATTAGGGTCAGATGTTATGTTTCTTGCCAGTGTTTCGCCCATTTTAATGAATGTATAGTTAAAGTAGTCTGCTATGTCTTTTGGATTGATTATTTCATATTTAACGAATTATATGTTTAATAAAACCAAGTCACAAACATAATTGAACTTTTCAAAAACCTTTCGAATATTCCATTATCCCAAGGATTGGAAAAGATTTAGATTAGGTAAGGTGAGTATGTGTAGGAAAAAAACAATTACAATTTTGTTAAAAATTAAAATTACAAAATTTTAATATTTGAAATATTGGAAGGAGTTTTCTTGTTTCAAACTATTGGTGTAATTCCCAATAGGATACTGTACGTCTTCAATATTTCTCTATTCATCATTTTTTATATTCTTTTGACCTTACTATATATTTGCTTTTCTAAGACTGTTCCAGGCCGTTACTCCATATGTCATAATGGGTTGGATTGCACCTTTGTAGATGATTCTTAGGTTCCGGCTGCCTTGATCTGCATGAAATTCTTGTCGATGTTTCAGAGAAATGCAGTAAATTAATACACATCCAGGTATTAATTTACTACAATTTGCTGAAACATACTGTATGTGTATGAGATTGTCGAATGAAAATCTATGATCTAGAAAATTTAAATATTTCTCTACATACTCCAATGGTTCGCACTTGTACATATATTCAAACGTTTTTGGGAGACCGTTTTCATGCGACTAGCATAATTTTAGATTCGTCTTCATTAAATTTTACTTTATTTTCTTGTGCCTATCAAATTTACTTTCCACTTAGTTAAAATAGTAGGTTATAATAGTTATAAATAGGTATAGGATTTGTATGCACTTAAAAATGCTGAAATATGCATGCACTTATGTACTATAAAAACGTGAAATATGCACTTAAATATGCACGCACTTAAAAATCATGAAATATGCGTTTATTAGAAATTTTTAATAAATATATGCACTTTCATTATTAAAAAAACACCTGTTTAGCGTTATTTACATTTTATTTACAGAAATTATTTTAATTAGACATCCTATTTAATAATTTAATTAATTATATTTTCTAAACATAGAGCGTTACAGTTACATTTTTAAATTTCCAAAAGTAAACATATGCCTATTATCGCTAAATATTACTCTGTTTTAGGGGTCAAATATAAATTATTTCATATAGGAGATATGTGACATTCGAAAGTATAGATTTCAAGCTTTAAAATGAGTCCCTGCTGGCCTTTCTAAGTTGCGCCAATTTTTGGACCTAGCCCGTGGTTGAGTTCAGAAAGAATGACCCATATATATTTTTAGCTTAATTTAAATGATTTATTTAAAAAATGGTAACTACAGATTCTTTCTATGTATTGAATATCTGCTAAAAGTTAATTAGACCAACTTACAAGTAAATTTGTTTTATTTAAATAATTATTTAAGATACACTGGGTTAAGTGTAAATGTCGAGTAAGTGTAACCCATACAAATCTGCACGTTTAAATATTACATGCACATATGACCCATCAGGTCTATTATAATGTTAGCTAAACACTGCGCTAATTCAACTTTACATTTGAGCAAAATGTGTACTAAATTTATTTTTTCTAATAAAAAACATACACCCCCACCGTAGAAATTTTTATCATATCAAACATCCCATTGACACGGGACCTACAGTTTTACTTCCTGTCCGAAAAGAAGACATGTTTTTAATTTTTCCCCGCTATGAAAAAGTACCAACTCAGCCGGGGATCGAACCTGCGACCCTTGGATTATAATGAAAACCACTAAACCACCAAGGCTGGCTACTTATTATTTATTAATATAATTATTTATTATTTAAATAACAACTCTCCTGAGCTACGAACATGCATTGAAGTGCAATTGGTTTTAAGAGTTAGAGCGACCGCGTTGTCTAGCGTCTAGCATGAAACTGTCATGTTGACCATCTCTTGCAGTGACTGCTTTAAATTGCTGTTCTATGGAAACTATTTATTGTTTGAGTAAATAAAGAAACTCAGTATTTTGTATTTCTTATTTAAATAATTTTATTGTACATTTAAAACAACTCAAAATATTAATGAATAGTTTTACGGTTGCCACCTTTTGAAAATCAAAATGTAGAATAAAATACAATTAAAGGAATGAAAAGTTTATTACACTTATTAAACATCCATATATAATATAACGAGCTTGTTCAGGGTTTGTATGCTACAGAGTGATCCTGATAGCTAGCGCCACTATGCGGTGCATATTGTTAGTTGAAGCGAAGAAAACACCTGGCATAAAAGCAGCTCTCTTTTGCTATGAAAACAATTTTAAGGTTTGTACCCATGTTATTATTATATTAATTAAGTGAATTACATTTTTAAAGGTTAGAAGAACCGATGGTGTTTGCTAATATATATTATAATAAGCAAAATAATTTATTATTTACAATTGCCAGACTGAGCAAATGTAAAATTTTTTTGAATCTACCATTTTTTTATTTGAAGAACACCAATAATTCTCCATCATCTGATCAGAAACACCAAACCTTCCAATTTTCTTATTTCGTCCAATAAACCTATATCTTACAAACTACCTCACAGGAAACAGACCGAAAAATTGTACCATTTGCTCATTGATCAACTATGACGCTTAGGTTTTCTAGGAATTGATCAATATCATCAGTTGAATGACAAATTGTTCAAATGAAAGGCTGTCTTACCAAATGTAGATGCGTGGAAACCCTAAATATGTTCTTGGTAGGTTACACACACTTGTGTCTATTTTTATTGCTTGCTCAACATGCAATTTAAATTTCTTCATGTATATTACATTCTAATCGTGTCTCACTACTATGAGTGACTATGTGTTTTGCGAGTCTAGATTTCTGTGAAGATTTATAATCACGTAAATTACAAACAAAAGGTTGCTCACCACTATGACTGAGCATGTGTCTCTTAAGATAACGCTTTTGTAAACATTTATATTCACATAAATTACATTCAAATGGTTGACCATCGCTATGAGTGAGAAGGTGGGTCTTGAGAGTAGACTGCACCGAACACTTAAAATTGCATACATTACATTCACACGACTTCTCATCACTATGAGTGAGCATGTGTACTTTCAGATGACTTTTTTGTGAACATTTATAATCACATAAACAGCAATTGAATGGTTTCTCATTACTATGAATGAGAATGTGTTTTTTGAGATCATTTTTCTGTGAACATTTATAATTACATAAACTACATTCAAAAGGCTGCTCACCTCTACGAATGACCATATGTCTCTTGAGGTACCTAACGTTTTTGTGAACATTTATAATCACATAAATTACATTCAAATGCAGCTCACTATTGTGAGTATTAATATGTCTTTTAAGATTACCCTTTTGTGAACATTTATAATCACATAAACAACACTCGAATGATTGCTCACCACTATGAGTGAGCAAGTGTCTCTTGATAGTGGACTGTGCTGAATATTTTACAGTACATATATTACATTGAAATGATTTCTCGCCACTATGAGTGAGCACATGTGCTTTAAGATTACTTTTTTGTGAACTTCTATAATCACATAAACTACATCCAAATGGTTTCTTATTATCATGAATGAGAATATGTCTTTTGAGATCGTTTTTTTGTGAACATTTATGACCACATAAACTGCATTCAAATGGTTTCTCACCACTATGACTAAACATGTGCCTTTTGAGTTTACTTTTCAATGAAAATTTATAACTGCATAATTTACATTCAAACGGTTTCAAACCATTATGAATGTGCATATGTGTTTTGAGGCTACCTTTTCGTGAGCATCTATAATCACATAGATTACACGTAAATGGTTTATCAGTATCATGAATAAACAGGTGTTGTTCAAGATGATTTTTTCGTAAAAACCTGCAACTACACAAATTACACTCAAACGGTTTCTCACTACTGTGAGTAAGCATGTGTCTATTGAGGATACTTTTTAATGAACATTTATAATAACATAAAGTACATTTAAATGGCTTCTCGCCGCTGTGAGTAAGCATGTGTTTTTTGAGATTTCCTTTTAATGAACATCTATAATTACATATTTTACATTCAAATTGTCTTTTGGCTTTAAGAGGAAGTGCATATGTTTCCTGTGGCAATATATATTGAGGCTCGTACAATTTATTGTTATAATTGTTATTGTTAAATTGTTATAAAATAACTTAAAATAATGTTTAACTGTTAACAAACTTGAATTTGAAAGATTTTTGAAATTTGTAACAACTGGACGCCATCTGTTAACTAGTAGCACTATTAATGATGATATTACCGATTGTGTCATCAATGTCTACTATATACGGGTGCAACCAATATGTAAATGTAGCTATCAGGATAGCAGCAAACCATCCTCAGCCTTTTCTGCTATCCTAATACACGATTTTAAATTTCTGATGAGGAATAGTAAAAACATTTTTATTTATTTGTTCGTTTTATTAGAATTTTTACTTTTTTAATCAAACAATCTTAATAATTATTTTTAATAAGCATGTAACAGAAAATGCATAAGAATTAGCCTAACAACTAGCATTAACAATATTAGTAAATAATTAATCGATGCAGATTGCGGGATATTGTGTAAAGGGCCGCACCAAGCCTAATGAGTGCCGTTGTGCAAAGAACCCCACGCGTTTCTTACGGATATTGGATACTGGTCAGATTAGCTGAAATTGTGATACGTGTTAGTTTACATTATTCTGATCAAAAGTCTCTCTGGCTACAATGCTCTATAATTAACAGTTTTGGAGTTACACAGTACGGAAAGCAGGAAAAATTCATACTTCGGTATATAGATTTTTAACACGTACAGCCTTGGTAACATCATTTTTTGTGTATATTTTTTTTTGTTTTGGTTAACATAAGTAATAATGTTGTGTTGTATTCATGTGGAATTATACCGAGTGTCCCGTTATATTTTGACTCTCTATATACCTATATAGCTTTTGAACTAACTGAGATAATGTAATGCGATGTTCGCCAGTCTGCTTCTTAGTTTTTTAAGTTTTTTCTGAGTAGCCGTTTTTTGCCCACTTCCGGTTTATCCAGAAATGATATAGCGTATTTTCGGAGATTTAAATAACATGCAGTATTCACATTAAGAGCTGATAAAACCATACCCTGTATAATAACCATGATAAGTATGGTCCTTTTGGAAAGGAGAACCAATGGACTTTCAAACGTGCGTGGTTAACCCTCATTATCTCTTCGAGCTCACCACCTACAGGCGGTGGCTTTTAGGAGGTTATTTAACAGCCCTCAAGGAAGACTTATGTAAAAATCCAATGACTTCAACTGAACTTTCCTACGCTATTTTTTAATTTGACTGCACTGAGTGTAATATTTTTCAATATTTATGTTGCAATTAAAACCAATATTTCTATAATATTTATGCAATATTAAAAAATTGTGCAATATTACTGCGATATTACAAAATATCTCATTAACATACCTCAACAATGGGTGTGTAAAAATCTTTTTTTTTCGTTACAGATCTCCTCTTTCACATGCCCTACATGATGGCTGTTAGAGGCCCCCTTAAGTCATTGAGGTGTATTTGGGTTATTTATGTAGTATTTTATTTTATTTAGCAGGTTATAAATAGTCAAAAATAAAAGAAATTGATTTGTCAAAATGGTCTGTTTAAAATACATATCGTTACAAGAGAAACGCTTGTAAACATGTTGTCCTGTGGGGTGATGACGTAGTTGCTACCAGTCAGGAATGCATTAGACAGAACATCGCCACTCCGACGCCGACGCCGACGCCCCGGTTGTATTGGTAGAAACGTCGTTATTAAGATTTTTCTAAATGCTCATATCTCCCTTATTTTGCATGATAAAAAGTGCGATTTTTAATCCGAAAGTATAGGTGCGTCCCAATTGTTTAGCCCTTAGGTTTAGCCAGTCTCGATAGATTAATAGTTTGCATGATTACCCCATAATTCAAGGCTCGTAGGTTCATGGTAGTCCTTCATAGCTATGAAAATTGTTTTTTCTCGTCTTTTATATTAATGAACGTTGTCGAAGGGTATCTTATAAGAACATAACAGTAACATCTCAAATGCCAAATTGGCACAAAAGCGTCATTTGACTAGCTCTTTTGCGAAGGATATTGGTCGGTCTCATTTTTTTGAAGAGGCTATCACTACCAAAAGATACTAGAACACCATTCTGAATTGGTTTATCGATCAAGTCGATGACAAGGAACTGCAATACGGTTACTTTCAGCAGGATAATGCCCGACCCTATGTGGCTCTTGGTTAAACACCATTCTTAAGACACCGCTGCATATACTCTAGAAGATTTACAACAAAAGTTGTGAAAGAATGTGATAACGTTACACCTCACCTTCTACAGAAAGTGTTTGATAACATGAACAGACGTGTTGCACTGTGCATTGAAGAAGGCAAACATTTCAACATCTTTTGTAGTTTAAAATAAGATTAGTTAGTAAATAAACGTAATGCTATGTCACCATGATTTTAAGTGATCGATTTATTTTGATTTTTGTAATAATTGTTAGTTGAAATCGCAAGAGCGCATATCTGACAGTAAAAAACAGGTTTGCCACTACATAATTATGAAGTTACTCTCCAAAAATTCAAGTTTTATGGCGTTACTGTAAACATAGGACTGCATGCGCAATGCATATATAATAATAATAATAATAATAATAATAATAATAATAATAATAATAATAATAATAATAATAATAATAATAATAATAATAATAATAATAATAATAATAATAATAATATAATGTCTGGCCAGGTTTTCGGACCTGCTACCGTAAGATTCACTGTTAGACGGGTAGACGGTACAGCCAGCGACCTTAGTCATGTATGATCTCACTTCTACATACCTGGGGATCCTATCCCGCACTCTCCCGGGAATTAAAGAATAATAGGGGGAAAACCTGGCAGAAGGTATAAAATGCGTTCGTGCTATGGTGGGGCCAGCAACCCTACCAATAGTTTTATAAATCGCTGTGAATACTAGAAGACAAGCGAAACAGGGCGTGACAGAGGTAGGGGCTGCAGCTGTTCGGCAACGTCCTGATGTCCAGCCCCACGCAGTCAATCAGAGTGAAGCGAGTGGCACTCGGCTGCGTACGGACCCACAAGCCACAAGACCTATTTCCTCGTCTGAAAACAATTCAGATAGTGATAGTAGCTTGGACGCTCAAAATAGAGCTCCCGCTATTAGTCAACGATCGGGGAAGGCGTATGCGATGGTCAAAGGAAGAAAATACTTACCTTATTAAAGCATACTACATAGCTACGAAACTAGGACAGGAGAAAAGGAATTATCCCAAAAGACTTTTTGATTTATGGAATAACAAATATCCGAACCGAAACGTGTCTAAAGAAAATCTATCAAACCAAGTCAGATCGATACTCAGAAGACAGGTCCTGTCGAAAGGAGAGTTAGAAGAACTAAAAGAACAGGCAAAACAACAGCTAGAGACTGTGGGAGAAAATACGAACGAAATACCAGCAGAGTCAGTTAATCGGAGATCATCTAGAAGATCTAACATCCTACGAAGAATCTCGTTACAACCACTAGACACCACTGATGAAAATATTTTCGAAACCTATATAGCGTACTATATAATGTACGAAGGAATTCCTCCTAAAAACAAGCCGCAACTGCCTAGAATAAGATACAGCAAAACTGCATACGACTGTGTCAGAAAAGTAAACACAGCACTAGAAGAGGAATTTAAAACTAGCAGTAGTTTAGAAGAGACACACCATATGATATACTCTGCTGCGAGGACAGTGTGTGATTTACTAAACGTTGAAGTAAAAGTAAGACGCAACTATCAACGCAAAGAAACAGAACCAAAGTGGAAAACGAGACTAAGAAGAACAGTAGAGGAGTTGCGTAAAAAGATTGCATGGTTGCAAGCGTATCTTGAGAAGCCACAAGAGGCAAGTAGGAAGCTAAGAAATAAAATAAAATCACTAGCGATAAAAATTAAAATAAAACCCAAACACATTGACTACTTCCAGAAGTTAACGGCACTGAAAGAAAAACTAAAACAAAAACTGGCCGTATACGCATGCAGACTTCGGAGATACAGTGACCAGGTCCGAAGGTACAATCAGACAAAACAATTCAGAAAAGACCAAAAAAGATTTTACAGGCACTTGGAGGATGAAAACGCAAAAGAATCAAATGATCAAGCACCGAGGCCTGACGATATGTATCATTTCTGGAGCCAAATGTGGACGACAGAAACACCCCATGACGAAACTGCTTCATGGATAGCTAGTGAGGAAGAAAGGGTGGCAGATACACCTGAAATGCCAAAAGTTAGAATTACTGTAGAAGATGTAGGGAACAGTATTAAAAAGCTGCATAATTGGAAAACTACGGGTCCGGATGGCATTGAGAATTACTGGTGGAAAAATTTTGGAAATATTCACCCTACATTAGCGGCACAATTCCAAAGCATAATGAACCATCATGAAGAAATTCCGTCTTTCCTGACAGAAGGGAGAACATATATGATTGCCAAATCTAACAACACTCGCAATCCAGCGGAGTTCAGGCCGATAACGTGTTTATCTACCTTATACAAGATATTTACATCGATACTAACCGAAAAGCTAACGAATCATATTTTAACCAACAATATTTTAGCTTATGAACAAAATGGGTGCCGAAAAAACGGAAGAGGCTGCAAAGAACTGCTACTGATGGATGCAGCCATTACAACCTTTGCTAAAATAAGGAAAAGAAATATTTCTGTTGCATGGGTGGACTACAGAAAAGCCTACGATTCGGTGCCACATACCTGGCTAATAAAAGTCTTACAAATGTATAAGGTTGACAGAAACATTATTAAAGTACTTACCCACCTCATGAAAACCTGGAGGACAGCAGCAATTGTAAACGAATCTGGTACATCCTATACTACGCCAATTATTCATATCAAACGGGGAATCTTCCAAGGTGATGGGTTGAGTCCTTTATGGTTCTGCCTAGCACTTAATCCCTTGAGTCACATGCTGCAAAACGAAAAATATGGTTTCACTATTAACAATACACCAAACACACGAATTACGCATCTGTTTTATATAGATGATCTAAAGCTATATGCAAAAAACGCTGACGAACTACAAAGTGAGCTGGAAACAGTTAGACTCTTCAGCAAGTCGATTAACATGCAGTTTGGGTTTGATAAATGTGCTGTCTTACATGTAAGGAGTGGAAAAATAAAAGACACCATGGAACACATGAAGTTACTGGACGGATCTGTAATAAAGCATTTAGAATTAGATGAGAGCTACAAGTACTTGGGCATACAGCAGGCTTTAAATATAAATAATAAGGAGATGAAGCAGAGTGTTAAGGATACATTTTTGCTGAGACTACATAAAATACTTAAAACTAAACTAAATGCTAAGGATAAGATCACGGCTATTAATACATGGGCTATACCAACCCTAATGTACACATTTGGTATTATTAAATGGTCGAAAACCGATCTAGAGACTTTGGATACGCAGATACGAACAACGATGGCCCAATATAAATGCCACTATATACACTCATCCACTAGTCGGCTCTATCTACAGCGCAAAAAGGGAGGTAGGGGCTTACTTAATCTGCAAATTTTGCACCACCGCGAAACAGAAAAATTAAGAAAGTATTTCGCAGGGGAAACGACACCGTTAACGGTTATGTATAAGGAAATAAATAAATACTCACCTCTGCCCTCTAAAGAAAACGTAGACGAAGTCACTCTAGGTCACCTAGAAATAGAATGGAAAGAAAAAGCCCTCCACGGACGATACCCGGCGGCACTGGAGAGTGAAGATGCAGACATATCCGCATCGACTATATTTTTGAAAATAGGAGAACTCCATATTGAAACAGAGGCACTCGTCATTGCGGTACAAGATCAGGTAGTGCCCACGAAGTCATACCTGAAACATATTATTAAAGAAAACATTACAAGCGAAAAATGCCGTTTATGCAATACCGGCGTTGAGTCAGTACAACATATTATCTCTGCATGTACTTACCTGGCACCTAGGGAATACCTCACGCGACATGACAATGTAGCTAAGATCTTACACCAAGCACTCTGCAAAAGCAAGGAGTTAATTGATAATCAATTACCATATTACAAATACCTACCTATGGATGTCGAGGAAAATGAACAGTATAAGATCCTCTGGAATACTACAATGGCTACTGACAGAACAATTATGCATAATAGGCCTGATATTCTTGTAATGAATAAAAAGCAAAAAACAGCGCAAATAGTAGACATAGCAATTCCACTAGATGACAATATCGGCAGGTCATACACGGAAAAAATTAATAAATATCAAGATTTAGTGTACGAATTAAGAGCTATGTATGAGTTGCTAAAGGTTGAAGTTATTCCATTTATTATTTCAGCCAATGGGATAGTACACAAAAATTTCACAATTAATTTATTGAAACTAACAATACCATCGAGTTTAATTAATTCATGCCAAAAAGCCGCCATATTGGGAACAGCTCATATCATTAGAAGAGTTCTCAACCAATAAGATTATATATGCCTGGCTTGGTTAATAACCCGTCATGCATTTCACATTAGCGGAAATACAGTCCTAGTTTAAAATTATACAGTGGTATATGTTTTGGTGATACACCCGACATATACTAGGGATACCAGAAAACTGTGCTTAGGAAAAAAAAAATAAATAATAATAATAATAATAATAATAATAATAATAATAATAATAATAATAATAATCCTTTCATATTATCAGCAGTTGGGTTAATACATAAAGAATTTAAAAACAATCTTAAAAAACTAGACTTACCACCTAGTCTAGTATACACAACTCAAAAATCTGTGATTTTAGGCACCACACGCACAGTAAGAAGGGTCCTTAATCAATAAACCAACAATATAAGCCTTGGCTAAAACCCGGCTTATGTTGAAAATACTACCAGGGCAACCTGTGTTAAAAAACATAATAATAATAATAATAATAATAATAATAACCCGTCGGGGAATCCTGTAACCCCCATCGGGCGCGTCCCCAGGTGGCGGATAGGGGAATGCCTTCCAGATATGGATGGTAGGAGGGAAATAAAATACCTCCCGCGGACCAACAGGACATCACAATGGTCAACGGTTACGGGCGGATGAGCCAGTGGTGAGAGGTGTGACTGTACTCCATGTTAGGGGCGACACTTTGACAGCGTCTGTTCTCCATATTAGGGGCGGCTGGAATTCATGACGGTATTATACCTGAAACTTGAAGAAAAACAAAGATGTGCATGATGTCAAGTAGAAACCACACGGAACTACCCCAGGCAGGTAGAGGTAATGCCTCACAATCCTGTTCCGCTTCGGCGATGAGCCCCATGGATTCTGGGGGGGGCGATATTTTGACATGTAGTGGAGAGGAAGGAGAAAATCAAAATAATAACACAACAAATGCTGTTCTCCAACACCTAGGCAACGGCACTGTTGTAAATGTACCTCAATCGCAAACGGCTGGGGCCACAACAACAGATAGGCGTAGGCAACGAAAGAAATGGAAAAATAATGTCAATGAATTCATTATGAGATGCTACTACGCAATTACAGATTTAGAGACAGAACTCACGGGATATAGATCATTATTACTTAACAGATTTAAAGAAAAATACCCAGACTGGGGTGATGTAACAGAACAAAGACTCTCCGACCAAGTGAGAGCTATAAAAAGAAACAATCTAATACCGATACCACGCTTAAATTCGCTAAAAGAAGAAGTCAGAAGAGAACTACAGCAAATCCAACAAAATGAGGCGACAGAGGAAGAAGATACGTATACTAATAACCATCAAGATACAGTTGAAGAGGAAGTAGAAACTAATATTGATACAATGCAAGGTGAGAATACAACCCAAGAGACTGAAAATAACGAACTGACCAATAAAGTAAGAGACGAATTCCTCAGAGCTATAACCGAATATACACATACAGACCCCACTTTGAGAGATTTATTACCAAGACAAAGGACCACACGGAAATTGGATAGAATAATTACCTATCTAAATCGAGAGATACTACCACAATATATTGACCAAGCCCACAATTTTGAAGACCTACATACACTCATCTATTGTGCAGCAGTAGCTACAGTAAGAAGCAATGGAGGAAAAACAAGACCACAACAAGTCAGATATCCAGAAAAAAAGACACCTGCATGGGAAAAAAGACTTATTAAGAAAATAGAAGATCTAAATAGAGACATTAACAGGCTGAACTTATACATTAACGGGCAGAGAACCAGAAAGCTTGTAAAACACGTAAATATAATAATGGAGAAATCTAAGACCCATACTGAACGAGAAGAAAACAACAAAGAAATCATAGAATACTTAGATACATTACATCAAAAATTAAGTCTGTATAATCTGAGACTAAAAAGGTATAGAATTTCAAAACGTAGGAAAGAACACAACGGGGGTTTTAACGCCAACCAAAAACAGTTCTATCGACAACTAAACCAAAAAGGTGGCAATAGAGACCAAGAAAAGCCGACACCCGATGAAATGCATAAATACTGGTCGTCTATATGGTCAGAACAAATAAAACATAACGAAGATGCTAAATGGATTGTGGAAGAACAAAAAAATGCAGAAAGTATACCGATAATGGCATTTGAACAAATAACCTGCCAAGATGTAAAAAATGCAACAGAAAGAACGCACAATTGGAAAGCTACAGGAATAGACTCAATTCACAATTACTATTATAAACACCTTACTAGTACGCATGAAAAAATAGCACAGCATTTCACGGCATTTATAAAAGAAACGAGCACCATGCCAGTATTTTTCACGCACGGCCTAACATATCTACTACCTAAAGATGATGACACTAAAAACCCGTCGAAGTATAGACCGATAACTTGCCTGGCCACAATTTATAAGATATTAACATCAATCATCGCCACCAAAATTAGAGATCATTGCTCGCAGAATAATATCATAACAGAACAGCAAAAGGGATGTAGCAAATACTCTTTAGGATGCAAAGAACACATAGTTATTGACAGCATAACCATGGAACAAGCACGCCATAAAAACAGAAACCTATATACGGTATTTGTAGACTACAAGAAGGCGTTTGATTCAGTGCCACACTCGTGGCTGAGTAAAATACTAAACATCTATCGCATTAATCCAATACTGGTAAAGTTCCTAACTCATATAATGGAAACATGGCAAACTACAATAAAAACATATGTAGGTGGAACACCAATAGAGACAGCGCCAATACCCATACGACGAGGAATATTCCAAGGAGACTCTTTGAGCCCTCTATGGTTTTGTCTAGCTCTTAACCCGTTATCGAACATGTTAAATAACACCAAATACGGTTTTACAATAAAAAACGATAGAGATGAAGACACCTACAAAATCTCGCATCTAATGTATATGGATGATATAAAAATCTATGCATCTACTCAAAGGCAAATAGAACACCTGCTACAGATAACAAGCTCCTTCTCGAAGAATATACAAATGGAATTTGGCCTTAACAAATGTCGAACACAGACCATTATCAGAGGAAAACAGAGACCCCAAATGTTACCGATGGAAGAGGAAGAACAGTTCAAACCAATGGAGGAACATGAAATTTACAAATACTTGGGAATCTCACAGACCCACCATATACAGCACACACAAATAAAACAAAAACTGACAACAGAATACACCAAACGAGTACGCTCACTACTACGCACGGGCCTGAATGCCAAGAATATGATACAAGCAATCAACACCTACGCGATACCCGCTCTTACATACTCATTTTGATTAATAAAGTGGTCAATCACTGACTTAGAACACATCAAAAGGAAAACAAACGTACTGATGACAACACATAGAATTCACCACCCCAGATCAGCAGTGGAGAGAATGACACTACCTAGAAAACTCGGTGGCAGAGGCCTAGTGGACATACGCATAATGCATGATAAACAAATACAAAATATAAGAGAATACTTTTATAAGAAAGGACAAACTTCTAGAATGCATGCAGCAATAACACAGGCAGACAACAGGTATACACCGCTAAATATGGGAGAAGTGAATAGAAAAAACGAAACCAACACAGGTCATCAAGAGAAAATCAGAAGTTGGAAACAAAAATCAATCCATGGAAGATACCCTAACGAAATGAGCCAACCAGATGTAGACCAACATGCGACGCACAGTTGGTTAACGATAGCCGACTTATACCCAGAAACCGAGGGTTTTATGATAGCTCTACAGGACCAAGTTATTCCTACAAAAAACTACAGAAAGTTTATTCTTAAGGACAACACAATTAAAGATGACTTGTGTAGACAATGCCGGAGTGATCATGAAACCATACA
Source organism: Agrypnus murinus (assembly GCA_929113105.1). NCBI lineage: Eukaryota > Metazoa > Arthropoda > Insecta > Coleoptera > Elateridae > Agrypnus > Agrypnus murinus. The sequence goes on along the minus strand of OV816028.1, from coordinate 5,708,352 downwards.
ACATATTACGGGAGCATGTACAAAACTAGCTGCAACAGATTACAAGCAGCGACATGACAACGTCGGCAAAATAATCCACGCCAAGATAGCACAAATGCACAACCTTATAACAACACCGGAACCTTATTATAAATATAAACCAGACAGTGTCTTAGAAAACAAAACTCACAAGCTGTATTGGGATAGATCGATATTGACCGACAGAACTGTGCAACATAACAGACCGGATATCACATTAATTGATAAGGAAACCAAAACAGTGCAACTTATAGATATAGCTATCCCTAACTCCCATAACATGCAAACAACCTATATGGAAAAGATACGAAAGTATAGAGACTTGGGCACTCAGATACAGCAACAATGGCACATGGAGACTGTGGATATCATACCGATAATCTTATCGAGTACCGGTGTGATACATAGAGAACTAACCGGTAACTTAAAAATAATACAAATGCCGAAAAGAACACATATCCAACTTCAGAAAGCTGTTATTCTAGACACAACTAGAATCGTAAGAAAGTTCTTAGGAAATCAAGAAACATAGGAGGGAAAAAATTACATCATCCAGTCAAACACCATTAAAGCATGAACAGGATTCAGCTTAATGGGAAGAAACCAGGAAAAACTGCGAAAAAAAAATAAAGAAAAATAATAATAATAATAATATTTATTATAGATAATATAACATACATACATTTTCTTCACTGAAGATTAAATCTACTAAAAATAATAAATATTAAATACTCGATAAGCGAGTTGACGCTTGTTTCGAGGGAAAAGAATGATAAAAGTATTTGTAAACTAACTCTACTGTGTATACATCTAATACTATATTTAGGTATATACTATATGCTTAAACAATATACATATTTTCTTTTTAGTAATTTACTTATAAATCTTATTACTTGTAAAAAAACTACTTAATTATTATATTAATATTTAATATTATTAATAATTATATCACTATAAATACTTATTTTTTGCTTTTTTTTTTCTTTAAGGTAACATACTTAAATTGATAATAAATAATAATAAAAAAATAAGGCTTTAAAACGAAGCATGCGCATCATGTTGTCTGGATCTTCTTAGTGAAATGCATTACACACCAATTGCTGTTCAGATACAAATTGCTTTAATGCTGGATTAAATTGATGTATATTAGTGATCACTTTTATGCTTTCAGGAATTATATTGTAAAACTTTGGAGCAAGGTAAATGTACGAGCGTTGACCAATTGATTTCTGCATTTGAGGTACCGTATGAAGTCTTTGTCGGGTGTTGTACGTATGTCTCTGTAGATGAAAATGCTTCTTCTTGTGGTATAGAAAAACAACTTTGAAAAAATAAAGTTGTCGTATATTGAATACATTTGCTTCTTTGAAAAGTAAATTAGATGAGTACGTGTAATCTTTTTTCAGGATTGTTTTCAAAAGTCTTTTCTGGATAACCTCTAAAGAATTCAGGTGTGTCTTTAAGGCACCACCCTATCCTATAAGTCCGTATCGGAGGTGACTTTCAACCAGTGCTTGATAAAGGAGTTTTAGCTGCTTGTAAGTCAAAATCGTGGTAAGGAATCGAAATCTTGGCAACATCATTCGTAGTTTATTACAAGTAAATTGAATGTGGATATCCCACCTCATATATTGGTCAAAATATATTCCCAGGTACTTGGTATTGGTGACTGATTTAATTGTATACTTTTGGATATTCGTGGAAAAATGTAATGTGTTGAAAGAAGGTGCTGAAGATGAATTGCAGTGGAAGGGTAGGTAGTGAGTTTTGTCCACATTTAATGTCAATAGTCTATAATTTAGCCAATCTTTGATTTTTGGGAAATCTGATTCTACTGTTTCTTTTAAGGTTTGCCACGTGTCCTCAGAGTAGAAAATGGCAGTATCGTCAGCGAATCCCATTATTTCTCCTTTACTCTCAACAGAGAAAAGGCCGTTTATATACACATTAAACAGTACGGGTCCTAAAACTGATCCTTGTGGAACACCGTATTTTATCTCCATTGTTTCACTATCTGTTTTGTTATTTTTTACAAATTGAGATCTACCTGATAAGTAACTTTTAAAAAATTGTCGTACTACTCCTCTTATACCAATTTGTTCTAGCGTTTCAAGTAGTAAGCTATGGCTGACTGTGTCGAAGGCCTTTGAAAGATCTAAGAATATACATAAACAAGGTTTACTGTTATCCAGAGCACTATAGATCTTTTTTGTAAGTTCCAGTATAGCATCTTCAGTTGATCTTTGTCTTCTGAATCCATATTGTTGTGGTGAAAGCAAGTTGTGTTTACTTAAAAAATTTTGGAGACGGTTTTCGATTAGCTTTTCGAAGACTTTTGACAGAGAAGTTATTAAGGAGATAGGTCGGTAGTTGGTACGGAGAGTAGTATCACCCTTTTTAAATACAGGTATTACAATATTCTTTTTGAAGGTAGTTGGCCATACTCTGCTGTCTATGCATTTATTGAATGCATATGCTAGTGGTTCTTCAATGTATTTTGAGATTTGCTTTAATACTTCGGGTCGAATGTTATCATTTCCAGGAGATTTCTTACACTTAAGTTGTGAAATTGTGTTTTTGATTTCATTTTTGTCAGTTCTGAGCAAAACGAAACTGTTATGTAATGTTTGCCTCAGAGGTTGATAATTAGGGTCAGATGTTATGTTTCTTGCCAGTGTTTCGCCCATTTTAATGAATGTATAGTTAAAGTAGTCTGCTATGTCTTTTGGATTGATTATTTCATATTTAACGAATTATATGTTTAATAAAACCAAGTCACAAACATAATTGAACTTTTCAAAAACCTTTCGAATATTCCATTATCCCAAGGATTGGAAAAGATTTAGATTAGGTAAGGTGAGTATGTGTAGGAAAAAAACAATTACAATTTTGTTAAAAATTAAAATTACAAAATTTTAATATTTGAAATATTGGAAGGAGTTTTCTTGTTTCAAACTATTGGTGTAATTCCCAATAGGATACTGTACGTCTTCAATATTTCTCTATTCATCATTTTTTATATTCTTTTGACCTTACTATATATTTGCTTTTCTAAGACTGTTCCAGGCCGTTACTCCATATGTCATAATGGGTTGGATTGCACCTTTGTAGATGATTCTTAGGTTCCGGCTGCCTTGATCTGCATGAAATTCTTGTCGATGTTTCAGAGAAATGCAGTAAATTAATACACATCCAGGTATTAATTTACTACAATTTGCTGAAACATACTGTATGTGTATGAGATTGTCGAATGAAAATCTATGATCTAGAAAATTTAAATATTTCTCTACATACTCCAATGGTTCGCACTTGTACATATATTCAAACGTTTTTGGGAGACCGTTTTCATGCGACTAGCATAATTTTAGATTCGTCTTCATTAAATTTTACTTTATTTTCTTGTGCCTATCAAATTTACTTTCCACTTAGTTAAAATAGTAGGTTATAATAGTTATAAATAGGTATAGGATTTGTATGCACTTAAAAATGCTGAAATATGCATGCACTTATGTACTATAAAAACGTGAAATATGCACTTAAATATGCACGCACTTAAAAATCATGAAATATGCGTTTATTAGAAATTTTTAATAAATATATGCACTTTCATTATTAAAAAAATACCTGTTTAGCGTTATTTACATTTTATTTACAGAAATTATTTTAATTAGACATCCTATTTAATAATTTAATTAATTATATTTTCTAAACATAGAGCGTTACAGTTCACAATGACGTACATTTTTAAATTTCCAAAAGTAAACATATGCCTATTATCGCTAAATATTACTCTGTTTTAGGGGTCAAATATAAATTATTTCATATAGGAGATATGTGACATTCGAAAGTATAGATTTCAAGCTTTAAAATGAGTCCCTGCTGGCCTTTCTAAGTTGCGCCAATTTTTGGACCTAGCCCGTGGTTGAGTTCAGAAAGAATGACCCATATATATTTTTAGCTTAATTTAAATGATTTATTTAAAAAATGGTAACTACAGATTCTTTCTATGTATTGAATATCTGCTAAAAGTTAATTAGACCAACTTACAAGTAAATTTGTTTTATTTAAATAATTATTTAAGATACACTGGGTTAAGTGTAAATGTCGAGTAAGTGTAACCCATACAAATCTGCACGTTTAAATATTACATGCACATATGACCCATCAGGTCTATTATAATGTTAGCTAAACACTGCGCTAATTCAACTTTACATTTGAGCAAAATGTGTACTAAATTTATTTTTTCTAATAAAAAACATACACCCCCACCGTAGAAATTTTTATCATATCAAACATCCCATTGACACGGGACCTACAGTTTTACTTCCTGTCCGAAAAGAAGACATGTTTTTAATTTTTCCCCGCTATGAAAAAGTACCAACTCAGCCGGGGATCGAACCTGCGACCCTTGGATTATAATGCAAACCACTAATCCACCAAGGCTGGCTACTTATTGTTTATTAATATAATTATTTATTATTTAAATAACAACTCTCCTGAGCTACGAACATGCATTGAAGTGCAATTGGTTTTAAGAGTTAGAGCGACCGCGTTGTCTAGCGTCTAGCATGAAACTGTCATGTTGACCATCTCTTGCAGTGACTGCTTTAAATTGCTGTTCTATGGAAACTATTTATTGTTTGAGTAAATAAAGAAACTCAGTATTTTGTATTTCTTATTTAAATAATTTTATTGTACATTTAAAACAACTCAAAATATTAATGAATAGTTTTACGGTTGCCACCTTTTGAAAATCAAAATGTAGAATAAAATACAATTAAAGGAATGAAAAGTTTATTACACTTATTAAACATCCATATATAATATAACGAGCTTGTTCAGGGTTTGTATGCTACAGAGTGATCCTGATAGCTAGCGCCACTATGCGGTGCATATTGTTAGTTGAAGCGAAGAAAACACCTGGCATAAAAGCAGCTCTCTTTTGCTATGAAAACAATTTTAAGGTTTGTACTCATGTTATTATTATATTAATTAAGTGAATTACATTTTTAAAGGTTAGAAGAACCGATGGTGTTTGCTAATATATATTATAATAAGCAAAATAATTTATTATTTACAATTGCCAGACTGAGCAAATGTAAAATTGTTTTGAATCTACCATTTTTTTATTTGAAGAACACCAATAATTCTCCATCATCTGATCAGAAACACCAAACCTTCCAATTTTCTTATTTCGTCCAATAAACCTATATCTTACAAACTACCTCACAGGAAACAGACCGAAAAATTGTACCATTTGCTCATTGATCAACTATGACGCTTAGGTTTTCTAGGAATTGATCAATATCATCAGTTGAATGACAAATTGTTCAAATGAAAGGCTGTCTTACCAAATGTAGATGCGTGGAAACCCTAAATATGTTCTTGGTAGGTTACACACACTTGTGTCTATTTTTATTGCTTGCTCAACATGCAATTTAAATTTCTTCATGTATATTACATTCTAATCGTGTCTCACTACTATGAGTGACTATGTGTTTTGCGAGTCTAGATTTCTGTGAAGATTTATAATCACGTAAATTACAAACAAAAGGTTGCTCACCACTATGACTGAGCATGTGTCTCTTAAGATAACGCTTTTGTAAACATTTATATTCACATAAATTACATTCAAATGGTTGACCATCGCTATGAGTGAGAAGGTGGGTCTTGAGAGTAGACTGCACCGAACACTTAAAATTGCATACATTACATTCACACGACTTCTCATCACTATGAGTGAGCATGTGTACTTTCAGATGACTTTTTTGTGAACATTTATAATCACATAAACAGCAATTGAATGGTTTCTCATTACTATGAATGAGAATGTGTTTTTTGAGATCATTTTTCTGTGAACATTTATAATTACATAAACTACATTCAAAAGGCTGCTCACCTCTACGAATGACCATATGTCTCTTGAGGTACCTAACGTTTTTGTGAACATTTATAATCACATAAATTACATTCAAATGCAGCTCACTATTGTGAGTATTAATATGTCTTTTAAGATTACCCTTTTGTGAACATTTATAATCACATAAACAACACTCGAATGATTGCTCACCACTATGAGTGAGCAAGTGTCTCTTGATAGTGGACTGTGCTGAATATTTTTTACAGTACATATATTACATTGAAATGATTTCTCGCCACTATGAGTGAGCACATGTGCTTTAAGATTACTTTTTTGTGAACTTCTATAATCACATAAACTACATCCAAATGGTTTCTTATTATCATGAATGAGAATATGTCTTTTGAGATCGTTTTTTTGTGAACATTTATGACCACATAAACTGCATTCAAATGGTTTCTCACCACTATGACTAAACATGTGCCTTTTGAGTTTACTTTTCAATGAAAATTTATAACTGCATAATTTACATTCAAACGGTTTCAAACCATTATGAATGTGCATATGTGTTTTGAGGCTACCTTTTCGTGAGCATCTATAATCACATAGATTACACGTAAATGGTTTATCAGTATCATGAATAAACAGGTGTTGTTCAAGATGATTTTTTCGTAAAAACCTGCAACTACACAAATTACACTCAAACGGTTTCTCACTACTGTGAGTAAGCATGTGTCTATTGAGGATACTTTTTAATGAACATTTATAATAACATAAAGTACATTTAAATGGCTTCTCGCCGCTGTGAGTAAGCATGTGTTTTTTGAGATTTCCTTTTAATGAACATCTATAATTACATATTTTACATTCAAATTGTCTTTTGGCTTTAAGAGGAAGTGCATATGTTTCCTGTGGCAATATATATTGAGGCTCGTACAATTTATTGTTATAATTGTTATTGTTAAATTGTTATAAAATAACTTAAAATAATGTTTAACTGTTAACAAACTTGAATTTGAAAGATTTTTGAAATTTGTAACAACTGGACGCCATCTGTTAACTAGTAGCACTATTAATGATGATATTACCGATTGTGTCATCAATGTCTACTATATACGGGTGCAACCAATATGTAAATGTAGCTATCAGGATAGCAGCAAACCATCCTCAGCCTTTTCTGCTATCCTAATACACGATTTTAAATTTCTGATGAGGAATAGTAAAAACATTTTTATTTATTTGTTCGTTTTATTAGAATTTTTACTTTTTTAATCAAACAATCTTAATAATTATTTTTAATAAGCATGTAACAGAAAATGCATAAGAATTAGCCTAACAACTAGCATTAACAATATTAGTAAATAATTAATCGATGCAGATTGCGGGATATTGTGTAAAGGGCCGCACCAAGCCTAATGAGTGCCGTTGTGCAAAGAACCCCACGCGTTTCTTACGGATATTGGATACTGGTCAGATTAGCTGAAATTGTGATATGTGTTAGTTTACATTATTCTGATCAAAAGTCTCTCTGGCTACAATGCTCTATAATTAACAGTTTTGGAGTTACACAGTACGGAAAGCAGGAAAAATTCATACTTCGGTATATAGATTTTTAACACGTACAGCCGTGGTAACATCATTTTTTGTGTATATTTTTTTTTGTTTTGGTTAACATAAGTAATAATGTTGTGTTGTATTCATGTGGAATTATACCGAGTGTCCCGTTATATTTTGACTCTCTATATACCTATATAGCTTTTGAACTAACTGAGATAATGTAATGCGATGTTCGCCAGTCTGCTTCTTAGTTTTTTAAGTTTTTTCTGAGTAGCCGTTTTTTGCCCACTTCCGGTTTATCCAGAAATGATATAGCGTATTTTCGGAGATTTAAATAACATGCAGTATTCACATTAAGAGCTGATAAAACCATACCCTGTATAATAACCATGATAAGTATGGTCCTTTTGGAAAGGAGAACCAATGGACTTTCAAACGTGCGTGGTTAACCCTCATTATCTCTTCGAGCTCACCACCTACAGGCGGTGGCTTTTAGGAGGTTATTTAACAGCCCTCAAGGAAGACTTATGTAAAAATCCAATGACTTCAACTGAACTTTCCTACGCTATTTTTTAATTTGACTGCACTGAGTGTAATATTTTTCAATATTTATGTTGCAATTAAAACCAATATTTCTATAATATTTATGCAATATTAAAAAATTGTGCAATATTACTGCGATATTACAAAATATCTCATTAACATACCTCAACAATGGGTGTGTAAAAATCTTTTTTTTTCGTTACAGATCTCCTCTTTCACATGCCCTACATGATGGCTGTTAGAGGCCCCCTTAAGTCATTGAGGTGTATTTGGGTTATTTATGTAGTATTTTATTTTATTTAGCAGGTTATAAATAGTCAAAAATAAAAGAAATTGATTTGTCAAAATGGTCTGTTTAAAATACATATCGTTACAAGAGAAACGCTTGTAAACATGTTGTCCTGTGGGGTGATGACGTAGTTGCTACCAGTCAGGAATGCATTAGACAGAACATCGCCACTCCGACGCCGACGCCCCGGTTGTATTGGTAGAAACGTCGTTATTAAGATTTTTCTAAATGCTCATATCTCCCTTATTTTGCATGATAAAAAGTGCGATTTTTAATCCGAAAGTATAGGTGCGTCCCAATTGTTTAGCCCTTAGGTTTAGCCAGTCTCGATAGATTAATAGTTTGCATGATTACCCCATAATTCAAGGCTCGTAGGTTCATGGTAGTCCTTCATAGCTATGAAAATTGTTTTTTCTCGTCTTTTATATTAATGAACGTTGTCGAAGGGTATCTTATAAGAACATAACAGTAACATCTCAAATGCCAAATTGGCACAAAAGCGTCATTTGACTAGCTCTTTTGCGAAGGATATTGGTCGGTCTCATTTTTTTGAAGAGGCTATCACTACCAAAAGATACTAGAACACCATTCTGAATAATAATAATAATAATAATAATAATAATAATAATAATAATAAAAATGTCTGGCCAGACCTTATCTGCTACCGTAAGACTCGCTCAGGCATGGTAGACGGTACAGCCAGCGACCTCAGCCCGATTGTTCTTGCTTTCTAACTTCCGAGAACCGACGCCGTACCCTCCCGGGAAATTGTAATAGGGGGAAAGGCACGCCACTCTTTAGGTCAGGCAGCGCAACCACGAAATAAGTAATGGTTCGGCAGGGCTCCGCTGTTGGTTTGTCGTGTCGTAGGCCGATTCATTTGTTGTTCCACCCTGCAAACCTGGTAGTAGGTATAAAATGCACAAACACTAATGGAGTTACAACAAGAGATAATAGCTGATATAGGAAATTTAGATGATGACATGGCGAGAAATAGGACTACTAGAAATCAAAATTACGAAGGGCTCAACAATATTACGAACCCACCTCCTGAAGGTGCTTCCCAAACTAGAGAGTATGGGACCACTCAAGAGGGACTGCCACGACGCAGAATTAAATGGACACATAATATGAATATATCGGTCCTCAGAGCCTACTTCAAGGCAACGCGTAACGGTGAAGACCTCACCGGTTACAGGCAACAGATGTATGATATATTTGTTTTAGATAATCCCAGTTTTGAACACATCTCTGTACAAAACTTAGCTGATAGAAGGGCTGTAATTATCAGAAATAAGATGGTACCACAACCATTAATAGAACAATTACGTGCAGAAATTGCTGCAGAATTAGATGTAGAAGATACATTGAATGTTACACAAAATACACAAGAAAATAATATAAACTTAGAAAATCCCATACAAAACGCAATGACAATGGAACAATTAATATACAACGGGGAGCCAGAGATAAATTTGGCAAACAACTCAGACATAAATACAGAAATAAAAAATAAATTACAAGACGAATTTAGATCAACAAAATTAAAATACGAAGGAATTTCTCCAAGTCTCCGACCTGCCATACCAAAATTAAAAATAAATAAAAACACATTCAAATTAATAGAACAAGCTAATGCCTTACTGTCTCACGAGACACAAAACATTAATCACTTTGACGATATAGTAACATCCATATATTGTATGGCCTACGCAATTACTATTGTAAATGGTGGAAAGATCGAAGAAAATACAAATACTAGTACAGCAACAAAAAGTACTAAAAGACATTACATTCCGAGATGGCGAATCAGATTAGAGCAGAAAATAACGGAACTTAGGGGAGAACTTGGCTTACTAACTAGTCACAGAAATGGAAACATCAGCAATAGAAAAAGAAATAAAGTTAACAGAATAAAGAGGAAATATGCCATCCACACGCAATTCGAACCAGAAAATACAACAATAAATGAATTTATAGATACAGTAAAACAAAGACTTGCTAAGTACACGGAACGATTACGTAGATATAATAAAAGCTACAGAAGAAAAATAGATAATAAGCTCTTTAAAGAAAATGAAAAACTGTTTTACAAAAAATACTACACTACAGATAATAAACATAACAACTTAGTAGGAGATAAACCAAATATGATAGATATAGAATACTTCTGGAAAGAATTGTGGAATGATGTAGGAACATATAACAGACATGCACACTGGCTGAACTTAATAGAAGAAGAAGCACAAAACATACAACAAATGGAAAAGTACTTACTAGAAAAATATGAATTGAAAAATATTATCACTAAACTTCAAAATTGGAAACAAACAGGGCCAGATAAAATACACAATTTTTGGATAAAGAAATTAACCAGCTTGCATGATGTCATACATTTACATATAAACATGCTTATAGAACACCCTGAGAATATATCACCACATCTCTGTCAAGGCATCACATACTTAATACCTAAGAGTAACACCTTAGCAGATCCTTCAAAGTACAGACCAATAACCTGCTTAAACACCTTATATAAGGTATTCACATCATGCATCAGACTATTGGTCTCAGAGCACTGTACACAAAATAACATTTTAGCTGAACAGCAAAAGGGATGCCAAGCAGGAAGTAAAGGATGTAAAGAACAACTTATTATAGACAGCGTCATCTTAAACCAAGCCACCAAATCCAATAGAAACTTGTATGCAGCTTTTGTAGACTATCAGAAAGCGTTTGATAGCATACCCCATAGTTGGCTAATACGTATATTAGAAATTTACAAAGTAAATCCTAATATTGTCCAATGTCTCAATACACTAACTACTCATTGGGGAACACAATTAAACATAAGAACAGACGAGAAAACCTATACAACAAGTAAAATACCAATTAGAAGAGGAATTTATCAGGGTGATTCTCTAAGTCCATTGTGGTTTTGCATCGCCCTGAACCCTCTCTCACAACTATTAGAAAGATGCAACTATGGATATGCTGTCAAATTTAATGGCCACGAACAACACAGAATATCGCACAGTCTGTATATGGACGATCTAAAACTCTATGCCAACACTAAAGCTAACCTCTACAAGTTACTCGAATTAACCGAGACATTTTCAAGAGATATTCGTATGAATTTTGGAATAGAGAAATGTAAGACTCAAAGCATATACCGAGGAAAGTTAACACACACATACGAATATGTAACTCAAGACAACGAAATGATTAAACCACTACAGCATAACGAAGTATACAAATATTTAGGAATTCAACAAAGCATTAAAATAGATCACACCACAATAAAAAAGGCAATACACAATGAATTTGAAAATAGATTAAAGAAGATAGCAAAAACTGGACTAAATAGTAAAAACTTGGTTAAAGCTATAAATACATATGCTGTACCGCTACTGACTTATTCCTTTGGAATAATCAAGTGGAGCCCAACTGATCTTGAAAATCTTGATATCAAACTAAGAACTACGCTTACAAAGCATAAATATCATCACCCTCACGCAGCAAAGGAAAGAATAAATCTACCAAGAAGTAATGGAGGAAGAGGTATAGTCAACATACACAACGCACACAGCAAACAAATAAACAACCTTAACGAATACTTCAACAGAAAGTCAATTGAATCTGAGATACATAGAGCTATCAAATATGCAGATGATCGACTAACGCCTCTTAATATGAAAAATCACCATCAAATAGACAGTACGACAATGGAAGATTTTACAACACAGTGGAAACAGAAGGCAATACACGGAAAATACCCCAATACAATAAGCCAGGAATAAGTAGACGTTACTACAACATTTGAATGGCTGAAAAGAGGGAGATTATACCCCGAGACTGAGGGATTCATTATTGCTATCCAAGATGGGGTGATAGCAACCAAAAATTACAGGAAACACATTATCCATGATCCAACAGTAAACAATGATAGATGTAGAGCATGTAGGCAAAACACAGAATCAATCGAACACATACTAAATGGATGTACTACACTAGCGCAAACCAAATATAAAAGCAGGCACGATATTCTGGGTAAGATTGTTCACTGCAACATCGCACACAAACTAAAATTAATTGACAATATTGTTCCACATTACAAGTACACACCTGAAAAGATCATAGAAAGTGAAAGATACAAAGTGTATTGGGACAGAACCATATTGACTGACATACAAACCGAAAATACAATTCATAACAGACCTGATATGCTAATATTCGACAAACAAAACAAAACAGCTACTATCATAGACTTTGCAGTGCCTCTAGATAAAAACGCAAAAGAAACGTACAAAACAAAAATCGATAAATACAAAACCCTTGGACAATGCATAAAGAACATCTACAACTTGGAAAAAATTGAAATCCCATATAGGAAATAACAAAGGGCCCGCGGTTGGCGCAGGCTTGGGACGATGCTTATCAACTCTGGAACAAGCCTGAAATCCAAGACTGGTCCATGGCTGGTTTAAAATCGGGATGATAACTTCGTGCCAAGCTTGGTAATCAGTCATGGCCCTAGATTGGTGATACATCTTGTCCCAATAGTGAAAACCAATACAGTGCCGACGTTAATACTGAGTCTTGGCGAAAGGTAAAGAACCAATATTGGGCAGCTCTTAAGATTAATATGGTATCAAGGCTGACATCACAGGTTCGGAATCCAACGGAAGCCCCGGGTTATTACTGACCTTTGAGTATGAGACCAACCTAATATTTAATACTGTAATGTAGCTTATTAATACTTGTATGAAGTAACTTTGATGGAGAAAACAAATTAATACGAAAATTCTAAATTATTAAGAATTAGTTTAATTCATTCAATTATTAGTAACATAACAACGTAACTTAAAAATTTTGTGACACAAGAACAAGCATGAGACTGATTTTATGTGAAATTAATAATATTTTAAGTGTTAAACCAATAAATTTTAAAGAAAAGTGGTTTAAAAAATTAATACAAGTTTAATGTTTACTGGTAAAAATTGTATTTATTCTTATTAGCGTAGCTTTTTTTAAATAAACACGTTCTATTTCATAAAAATTATTTTATTAATAGTATTACAAAACGGTTAAACGTAACATCACTCATGGTAGGTGGATGAACACTTGACTAATAAGCCGCTAAGGCTAAAAGGCTTCCCCTTGAGTTACTTACTTTTCATGTCTGTTCTTGTTTCCAAGAAACGAAGCGCGTAAAAATTTGAAAGCTGAATTTATATTTAGTAATAATAATTATAATCTATGTAGGTATTTTAGTTTAACTTTTCTCACATTTTTCTCTTTATTTAATTACTAGCTGATATAATAAAGACAGAAAACTTCACATGCTTGATTTGGTAGAATATGTGACGATTGGCCCAAACTTGGTTCAAGGGTAAGAAACCAAGTCTAAAAACACTAAAATTGGTTGAGGCTTGGGCAAACAGTAATAAACCGAGACTAGGGCGCTGAAGGTTGGCTCTGACTTGGGCAGAGATTAGAGAACCCAGCATTGGTACCTAGGTGTTGGTTGACCCTTGGGCCACGACAAAGCAGCCGAGGCGTGGTATCTGAATGTTGGCCTAGGCTTGGACCAATGTTGAAATAACGACATTTGGTTATCCAATATTCAGCCAAGCTTGGGCCTGTTGTCAAGACTGGCAGTTCCTACATGGGATAGTACCAATAATTGTAACGTCAACTGGAACAATTCCTAAAACTACAGTAGCAGCAATGAAAACACTATCTTTAAACACCAACGTAATAAAAATTGCACAAGAAAATATCTTAATTAAAACAGCATCTATCGTCAGAGAGTTCTTAAATGAGGGAGTAGACTAAAGGAAAGAAAATATAACTTGTATGCTTGTAATGATTCCCGCATATAAGTTAACATACCCAATAAGGTGAATAAAAACATAATAATAATAATATTTATTATAGATAATATAACATACATACATTTTCTTCACTGAAGATTAAATCTACTAAAAATAATAAATATTAAATACTCGATAAGCGAGTTGACGCTTGTTTCGAGGGAAAAGAATGATAAAAGTATTTGTAAACTAACTCTACTGTGTATACATCTAATACTATATTTAGGTATATACTATATGCTTAAACAATATACATATTTTCTTTTTAGTAATTTACTTATAAATCTTATTACTTGTAAAAAAACTACTTAATTATTATATTAATATTTAATATTATTAATAATTATATCACTATAAATACTTATTTTTTGCTTTTTTTTTTCTTTAAGGTAACATACTTAAATTGATAATAAATAATAATAAAAAAATAAGGCTTTAAAACGAAGCATGCGCATCATGTTGTCTGGATCTTCTTAGTGAAATGCATTACACACCAATTGCTGTTCAGATACAAATTGCTTTAATGCTGGATTAAATTGATGTATATTAGTGATCACTTTTATGCTTTCAGGAATTATATTGTAAAACTTTGGAGCAAGGTAAATGTACGAGCGTTGACCAATTGATTTCTGCATTTGAGGTACCGTATGAAGTCTTTGTCGGGTGTTGTACGTATGTCTCTGTAGATGAAAATGCTTCTTCTTGTGGTATAGAAAAACAACTTTGAAAAAATAAAGTTGTCGTATATTGAATACATTTGCTTCTTTGAAAAGTAAATTAGATGAGTACGTGTAATCTTTTTTCAGGATTGTTTTCAAAAGTCTTTTCTGGATAACCTCTAAAGAATTCAGGTGTGTCTTTAAGGCACCACCCTATCCTATAAGTCCGTATCGGAGGTGACTTTCAACCAGTGCTTGATAAAGGAGTTTTAGCTGCTTGTAAGTCAAAATCGTGGTAAGGAATCGAAATCTTGGCAACATCATTCGTAGTTTATTACAAGTAAATTGAATGTGGATATCCCACCTCATATATTGGTCAAAATATATTCCCAGGTACTTGGTATTGGTGACTGATTTAATTGTATACTTTTGGATATTCGTGGAAAAATGTAATGTGTTGAAAGAAGGTGCTGAAGATGAATTGCAGTGGAAGGGTAGGTAGTGAGTTTTGTCCACATTTAATGTCAATAGTCTATAATTTAGCCAATCTTTGATTTTTGGGAAATCTGATTCTACTGTTTCTTTTAAGGTTTGCCACGTGTCCTCAGAGTAGAAAATGGCAGTATCGTCAGCGAATCCCATTATTTCTCCTTTACTCTCAACAGAGAAAAGGCCGTTTATATACACATTAAACAGTACGGGTCCTAAAACTGATCCTTGTGGAACACCGTATTTTATCTCCATTGTTTCACTATCTGTTTTGTTATTTTTTACAAATTGAGATCTACCTGATAAGTAACTTTTAAAAAATTGTCGTACTACTCCTCTTATACCAATTTGTTCTAGCGTTTCAAGTAGTAAGCTATGGCTGACTGTGTCGAAGGCCTTTGAAAGATCTAAGAATATACATAAACAAGGTTTACTGTTATCCAGAGCACTATAGATCTTTTTTGTAAGTTCCAGTATAGCATCTTCAGTTGATCTTTGTCTTCTGAATCCATATTGTTGTGGTGAAAGCAAGTTGTGTTTACTTAAAAAATTTTGGAGACGGTTTTCGATTAGCTTTTCGAAGACTTTTGACAGAGAAGTTATTAAGGAGATAGGTCGGTAGTTGGTACGGAGAGTAGTATCACCCTTTTTAAATACAGGTATTACAATATTCTTTTTGAAGGTAGTTGGCCATACTCTGCTGTCTATGCATTTATTGAATGCATATGCTAGTGGTTCTTCAATGTATTTTGAGATTTGCTTTAATACTTCGGGTCGAATGTTATCATTTCCAGGAGATTTCTTACACTTAAGTTGTGAAATTGTGTTTTTGATTTCATTTTTGTCAGTTCTGAGCAAAACGAAACTGTTATGTAATGTTTGCCTCAGAGGTTGATAATTAGGGTCAGATGTTATGTTTCTTGCCAGTGTTTCGCCCATTTTAATGAATGTATAGTTAAAGTAGTCTGCTATGTCTTTTGGATTGATTATTTCATATTTAACGAATTATATGTTTAATAAAACCAAGTCACAAACATAATTGAACTTTTCAAAAACCTTTCGAATATTCCATTATCCCAAGGATTGGAAAAGATTTAGATTAGGTAAGGTGAGTATGTGTAGGAAAAAAACAATTACAATTTTGTTAAAAATTAAAATTACAAAATTTTAATATTTGAAATATTGGAAGGAGTTTTCTTGTTTCAAACTATTGGTGTAATTCCCAATAGGATACTGTACGTCTTCAATATTTCTCTATTCATCATTTTTTATATTCTTTTGACCTTACTATATATTTGCTTTTCTAAGACTGTTCCAGGCCGTTACTCCATATGTCATAATGGGTTGGATTGCACCTTTGTAGATGATTCTTAGGTTCCGGCTGCCTTGATCTGCATGAAATTCTTGTCGATGTTTCAGAGAAATGCAGTAAATTAATACACATCCAGGTATTAATTTACTACAATTTGCTGAAACATACTGTATGTGTATGAGATTGTCGAATGAAAATCTATGATCTAGAAAATTTAAATATTTCTCTACATACTCCAATGGTTCGCACTTGTACATATATTCAAACGTTTTTGGGAGACCGTTTTCATGCGACTAGCATAATTTTAGATTCGTCTTCATTAAATTTTACTTTATTTTCTTGTGCCTATCAAATTTACTTTCCACTTAGTTAAAATAGTAGGTTATAATAGTTATAAATAGGTATAGGATTTGTATGCACTTAAAAATGCTGAAATATGCATGCACTTATGTACTATAAAAACGTGAAATATGCACTTAAATATGCACGCACTTAAAAATCATGAAATATGCGTTTATTAGAAATTTTTAATAAATATATGCACTTTCATTATTAAAAAAACACCTGTTTAGCGTTATTTACATTTTATTTACAGAAATTATTTTAATTAGACATCCTATTTAATAATTTAATTAATTATATTTTCTAAACATAGAGCGTTACAGTTCACAATGACGTACATTTTTAAATTTCCAAAAGTAAACATATGCCTATTATCGCTAAATATTACTCTGTTTTAGGGGTCAAACATAAATTATTTCTATTATTTCTGTGAAGATTTATAATCACGTAAATTACAAACAAAAGGTTGCTCACCACTATGACTGAGCATGTGTCTCTTAAGATAACGCTTTTGTAAACATTTATATTCACATAAATTACATTCAAATGGTTGACCATCGCTATGAGTGAGAAGGTGGGTCTTGAGAGTAGACTGCACCGAACACTTAAAATTGCATACATTACATTCACACGACTTCTCATCACTATGAGTGAGCATGTGTACTTTCAGATGACTTTTTTGTGAACATTTATAATCACATAAACAGCAATTGAATGGTTTCTCATTACTATGAATGAGAATGTGTTTTTTGAGATCATTTTTCTGTGAACATTTATAATTACATAAACTACATTCAAAAGGCTGCTCACCTCTACGAATGACCATATGTCTCTTGAGGTACCTAACGTTTTTGTGAACATTTATAATCACATAAATTACATTCAAATGCAGCTCACTATTGTGAGTATTAATATGTCTTTTAAGATTACCCTTTTGTGAACATTTATAATCACATAAACAACACTCGAATGATTGCTCACCACTATGAGTGAGCAAGTGTCTCTTGATAGTGGACTGTGCTGAATATTTTTTACAGTACATATATTACATTGAAATGATTTCTCGCCACTATGAGTGAGCACATGTGCTTTAAGATTACTTTTTTGTGAACTTCTATAATCACATAAACTACATCCAAATGGTTTCTTATTATCATGAATGAGAATATGTCTTTTGAGATCGTTTTTTTGTGAACATTTATGACCACATAAACTGCATTCAAATGGTTTCTCACCACTATGACTAAACATGTGCCTTTTGAGTTTACTTTTCAATGAAAATTTATAACTGCATAATTTACATTCAAACGGTTTCAAACCATTATGAATGTGCATATGTGTTTTGAGGCTACCTTTTCGTGAGCATCTATAATCACATAGATTACACGTAAATGGTTTATCAGTATCATGAATAAACAGGTGTTGTTCAAGATGATTTTTTCGTAAAAACCTGCAACTACACAAATTACACTCAAACGGTTTCTCACTACTGTGAGTAAGCATGTGTCTATTGAGGATACTTTTTAATGAACATTTATAATAACATAAAGTACATTTAAATGGCTTCTCGCCGCTGTGAGTAAGCATGTGTTTTTTGAGATTTCCTTTTAATGAACATCTATAATTACATATTTTACATTCAAATTGTCTTTTGGCTTTAAGAGGAAGTGCATATGTTTCCTGTGGCAATATATATTGAGGCTCGTACAATTTATTGTTATAATTGTTATTGTTAAATTGTTATAAAATAACTTAAAATAATGTTTAACTGTTAACAAACTTGAATTTGAAAGATTTTTGAAATTTGTAACAACTGGACGCCATCTGTTAACTAGTAGCACTATTAATGATGATATTACCGATTGTGTCATCAATGTCTACTATATACGGGTGCAACCAATATGTAAATGTAGCTATCAGGATAGCAGCAAACCATCCTCAGCCTTTTCTGCTATCCTAATACACGATTTTAAATTTCTGATGAGGAATAGTAAAAACATTTTTATTTATTTGTTCGTTTTATTAGAATTTTTACTTTTTTAATCAAACAATCTTAATAATTATTTTTAATAAGCATGTAACAGAAAATGCATAAGAATTAGCCTAACAACTAGCATTAACAATATTAGTAAATAATTAATCGATGCAGATTGCGGGATATTGTGTAAAGGGCCGCACCAAGCCTAATGAGTGCCGTTGTGCAAAGAACCCCACGCGTTTCTTACGGATATTGGATACTGGTCAGATTAGCTGAAATTGTGATACGTGTTAGTTTACATTATTCTGATCAAAAGTCTCTCTGGCTACAATGCTCTATAATTAACAGTTTTGGAGTTACACAGTACGGAAAGCAGGAAAAATTCATACTTCGGTATATAGATTTTTAACACGTACAGCCTTGGTAACATCATTTTTTGTGTATATTTTTTTTTGTTTTGGTTAACATAAGTAATAATGTTGTGTTGTATTCATGTGGAATTATACCGAGTGTCCCGTTATATTTTGACTCTCTATATACCTATATAGCTTTTGAACTAACTGAGATAATGTAATGCGATGTTCGCCAGTCTGCTTCTTAGTTTTTTAAGTTTTTTCTGAGTAGCCGTTTTTTGCCCACTTCCGGTTTATCCAGAAATGATATAGCGTATTTTCGGAGATTTAAATAACATGCAGTATTCACATTAAGAGCTGATAAAACCATACCCTGTATAATAACCATGATAAGTATGGTCCTTTTGGAAAGGAGAACCAATGGACTTTCAAACGTGCGTGGTTAACCCTCATTATCTCTTCGAGCTCACCACCTACAGGCGGTGGCTTTTAGGAGGTTATTTAACAGCCCTCAAGGAAGACTTATGTAAAAATCCAATGACTTCAACTGAACTTTCCTACGCTATTTTTTAATTTGACTGCACTGAGTGTAATATTTTTCAATATTTATGTTGCAATTAAAACCAATATTTCTATAATATTTATGCAATATTAAAAAATTGTGCAATATTACTGCGATATTACAAAATATCTCATTAACATACCTCAACAATGGGTGTGTAAAAATCTTTTTTTTTCGTTACAGATCTCCTCTTTCACATGCCCTACATGATGGCTGTTAGAGGCCCCCTTAAGTCATTGAGGTGTATTTGGGTTATTTATGTAGTATTTTATTTTATTTAGCAGGTTATAAATAGTCAAAAATAAAAGAAATTGATTTGTCAAAATGGTCTGTTTAAAATACATATCGTTACAAGAGAAACGCTTGTAAACATGTTGTCCTGTGGGGTGATGACGTAGTTGCTACCAGTCAGGAATGCATTAGACAGAACATCGCCACTCCGACGCCGACGCCCCGGTTGTATTGGTAGAAACGTCGTTATTAAGATTTTTCTAAATGCTCATATCTCCCTTATTTTGCATGATAAAAAGTGCGATTTTTAATCCGAAAGTATAGGTGCGTCCCAATTGTTTAGCCCTTAGGTTTAGCCAGTCTCGATAGATTAATAGTTTGCATGATTACCCCATAATTCAAGGCTCGTAGGTTCATGGTAGTCCTTCATAGCTATGAAAATTGTTTTTTCTCGTCTTTTATATTAATGAACGTTGTCGAAGGGTATCTTATAAGAACATAACAGTAACATCTCAAATGCCAAATTGGCACAAAAGCGTCATTTGACTAGCTCTTTTGCGAAGGATATTGGTCGGTCTCATTTTTTTGAAGAGGCTATCACTACCAAAAGATACTAGAACACCATTCTGAATTGGTTTATCGATCAAGTCGATGACAAGGAACTGCAATACGGTTACTTTCAGCAGGATAATGCCCGACCCTATGTGGCTCTTGGTTAAACACCATTCTTAAGACACCGCTGCATATACTCTAGAAGATTTACAACAAAAGTTGTGAAAGAATGTGATAACGTTACACCTCACCTTCTACAGAAAGTGTTTGATAACATGAACAGACGTGTTGCACTGTGCATTGAAGAAGGCAAACATTTCAACATCTTTTGTAGTTTAAAATAAGATTAGTTAGTAAATAAACGTAATGCTATGTCACCATGATTTTAAGTGATCGATTTATTTTGATTTTTGTAATAATTGTTAGTTGAAATCGCAAGAGCGCATATCTGACAGTAAAAAACAGGTTTGCCACTACATAATTATGAAGTTACTCTCCAAAAATTCAAGTTTTATGGCGTTACTGTAAACATAGGACTGCATGCGCAATGCATATATAATAATAATAATAATAATAATAATAATAATAATAATAATAATAATAATAATAATAATAATAATACGTAATATCTGGATGTCAAACACTAACTCAGGCCGACTATAAAAACAGGCACGACAATGTCGGAAAAATTGTACATCAGAAACTGGCGCGAAAGTATTCTCTTATACACGAAGATACTCCCTACTACAAATATACTCCAGCGAGAGTCTTAGAAAACGATGTAGCCCGCCTATACTGGGATCGTGGAATACTTACCGATCGTACTATTCCGCATAATAGACCGGATATTACACTTTTAGATAAAAGTACAAGAACAGTTTTCTTAATAGACGTATCTATACCGAACACGGACAACATACAAACTGCATACACCGAAAAATTGAGAAAATATTCCGAACTCAGTATAGAAGTGAAGCAATTATGGCAAATAGACACTACATACATCTTACCTATCATTATCTCTGCAACAGGAGTGATTCCTCGAACGCTACATGAAGTTCTTAAACGACTAGAAATTCCAGATCTATTATATGCTTCCATGCAAAAATCTGTCATCCTTAGCACCTGTAACACAGTAAGGAAATTCTTAGGAGATAATATATTCACATAAAAACAATAGACTTACCTTCACTTTCGTTGGAAAAACGCGTGAAAAGTAAATATAACCGTGTATAAAACACGAGTAAAATACAACAATAATAATAATAATAATAATAATAATAATAATAATAATAATAATAATAATAATAATAATAATATTTATTATAGATAATATAACATACATACATTTTCTTCACTGAAGATTAAATCTACTAAAAATAATAAATATTAAATACTCGATAAGCGAGTTGACGCTTGTTTCGAGGGAAAAGAATGATAAAAGTATTTGTAAACTAACTCTACTGTGTATACATCTAATACTATATTTAGGTATATACTATATGCTTAAACAATATACATATTTTCTTTTTAGTAATTTACTTATAAATCTTATTACTTGTAAAAAAACTACTTAATTATTATATTAATATTTAATATTATTAATAATTATATCACTATAAATACTTATTTTTTGCTTTTTTTTTTCTTTAAGGTAACATACTTAAATTGATAATAAATAATAATAAAAAAATAAGGCTTTAAAACGAAGCATGCGCATCATGTTGTCTGGATCTTCTTAGTGAAATGCATTACACACCAATTGCTGTTCAGATACAAATTGCTTTAATGCTGGATTAAATTGATGTATATTAGTGATCACTTTTATGCTTTCAGGAATTATATTGTAAAACTTTGGAGCAAGGTAAATGTACGAGCGTTGACCAATTGATTTCTGCATTTGAGGTACCGTATGAAGTCTTTGTCGGGTGTTGTACGTATGTCTCTGTAGATGAAAATGCTTCTTCTTGTGGTATAGAGAAACAACTTTGAAAAAATAAAGTTGTCGTATATTGAATACATTTGCTTCTTTGAAAAGTAAATTAGATGAGTACGTGTAGGGGACCGCGGGGTACATTTGACAGTGGGGCAGATTTGCCTCTTTCAAAAATACCGCCATAATGTTGTGTTAGGCAGTTGGCATTCATGAGGATGATAGAATTTAGGTACCTGCATGATCCTGTTCTGTTTTTTTTTAGTATTGCCCAAGTAAGGAAGGTTTATGGAAATAATTCAAAAAGTGCAACAAAACGAATTAGTTTTCGAATTTAGATTATTGAAGGTAAGTTTTACAACTTTATATTATTGTATGCATGTGCACAATACCTCAAAAACATCACAATTACCGGTGATAATGCACCAAACATAACCTCTATCACTTTTATTTTCCACATGTTTTCAAATAAAACTGCTTTGCAAACCACAGTGGGGTTCATTTGACATAGTGCTGGTGGGGCAGATTTGACATTTTGACAAATCTGCCCCGGTCACATGTTTAATGGTCCCCTTTATAATTTACAAAGCAATTTTTGAAATTCAGATCACATTCTAACTATTTGTTCGCATTTCTAGTGTCAAAAATGGTCCGAAATTACAAAAGGACAACAACGAGGTGCGACATAAATGAGGACGACGTAAAGAAGGCTTTAAATGACATTGTTTCTGGCAAATATTCTTGCAAACGGGCCTCAGTCATATATAATATAAATAGAACAACTCTAATATATCGCCTGAAGAAGCTAAAGGAGCCAGGAGGTGGCTCGGATTCAGGGGGTGAGGATAATGACGCGAATAAATTTACCTCAAAATATACCAGTCGACAAGTATTTACAAATACAGAAGAATTATTACTAGTAGATTACATAAAAAAATGTTGCAACTTAAATTACGGATTGAATTACATCCAAGTACGGTCCCTAGCATATGAATACGCACTGCGAAATAATAAAAAAATGCCTAAAGAATGGGGTGAAAAGAAGATGGCAGGTAGGGACTGGATGTTAAGTTTTATGAAGCGGCATAAAGACAAAGTTTCATTAAGAAAGGCAGAAAATACTAGTCTTGCAAGAATCACCGGTTTCAACAGAAGTAGTGTCACTGAATTCTATGAAAATCTTCAAAGGGTGTTGGAAAAATACAAATTTGATCTTTCCAGAATAATAAATCTGGATGAAACAGGTGTGACCACGGTTTTAGATCAACCCAAAATTATTGCTACTTTAGGCCAGAAACAAGTGGGCCAAGCTGTGTCTGCGGAACGAGGTTCGTTGATAACTTGTGTGGGCATCATTAACGCTCAAGGCAACTACTTGCCTCCTGTATATATATTTCCAAGAGTTCATCTGAAAGACATCTTTATGAAAGGTACCACAGGTAGCTTAAAATTGTTTCAACTCAAAAGTGCGTGCACTTCAACATTTATTGCAAATAATGATTTCTTAGTATCTTATAAGTATTTCAAACCTAGCAGCAAAAAAATCGGCTGAGCCGTTTTTATAAAATAAATAATTACTTTAACTTTACATCTCAAGTTCCAATAATAATTATTCAGGTGGCTTTGATTTTACGTAGGTGGCTTTGATTTTACGTAGGCGGCTATGTTTTTTTGACAAATGTCAAGTATTATGGTTGAGTAGTTTGTGAGTAGTTTATTGATGATAAAGGTGTTGTAATAGTAGTTAATTTCTAAGAAAAAATGCCGAAAGATCACGCAGGCACCCACGAAGAAAATCGCCGAAGAATTTGTCTTCTATGTTTCGGAAAAACTAAGACAATGAAAAAATTGATGTGCTCCGCCGGAATTGTAGTACAGGATGTCTAAAATTTGTTAAGGTTTTGGATGATTTTAAAGCAGTTGTGAAATCATGCTTTGGTCACCACCTAAATCCTAATTTTCAAGATCATATTAATTATAGTTACTAGAGTTACTCCGAAGGTTCATGCAGTCTTTTTTCACGTTGAAGATTTTTGTAACAAAACCCAACAGGGCTTAGGGTTCTTTAGTGAGCAGGCAATGGAGTCTGTGCATTTCGATTTTAACTCTGTATGGAAGAAGTACAAAGTTCCCAAACAAAATCCTAACTACTCTTCAAGGCTACTTCGGGCTGTGTGCGAATATAATAGTCTTCACGTCTAACACTTAATAAGTTCTATTTGTTTTTTAAGATCTAAATATTATGTTAATTAGTTAATAAGTATTTATGATAAAACTTAAGAATACAAAACAATAAATATTTTGGAAATTTATCAAAACGGCTCAGCCGATTTTTTTGCTACTGAGTTTAAAATAATTATAAGACAAAGAAATCTTTATCCGCAATAAATGTTGAAGTGCACGAACTTTTCAGTTGAAATAATTTTAAGCTAAGTGTGCCCAGTTGGTAGTTTGGGATTGAGTAATAAGAGTGGGTGGATGACTGCTGAATTATTTTTGGAAGTATTACAGCACATTAAAAAACATTTGGATCCGAAACCAGAACAAGGGAGGCAGGTTTTATTACTTATGGACAACCATGTAACAGTTGGTGCAATTCAATTTTGTCATGAGCATGGTATAATTTTATTATCGTTCCCGCCTCATACATCACATAAGATGCAACCTCTTGATGTAGCAGTTTTTGGGGCATTTAAAGCTTGTGTTAAAAAATCATTGAACAACTGGATGTTGAATCACCCCGGCCGAAGAGTTTCTCTATACGACATTGGGGAAATAACCACAAATCCATTTTTGGAATCCTTCACGCCCAAAAATATATTATCAGCCTTTCGTAAACCAGGCATATGCCCATTTAACCCATCTGTATTTAACGATGCAGACTTTATTAGTGAAGAAAACACAGAGACCGGGGAGAGTGTGGTTCCAGATTTGTTGGTTAATGCAGAACATAATGTACAAGATCCACAGCCTTCGACATCATGCAGTGAAATAGCATCGGCAAACCCTGATCGGGCAAAAAAGAAATCGCAGGAATTGTTAATTTCTCCAGAAGTTGTCAGACCTATATCAACTCTTAATAAAACGAACAGAAATATGAAAAAGGGAGGGAAGCAGAAGAAATCAACAGTTTATACAGAATCGCCAGAATTTGCAAAGATATTAGAAAAGTCACAGAGAAAAAAAGATATTGAAGAAAAGAAAACAGCCGTGAAGAAAAAACTATTTACAAGAAATAAAAAGCGAAAGGCAAAAGAATTATCTGATGAAGAAAGTGACGCTGATTCAGTACTTTCGTTAAGATCAGAAAGCAGCTTCGACGAAAGTTCTATCATGGAGCTAACTGATGATCAGAAATTAATGGTTGGAAACTTTGTTTTGGTACAGTTTCCGACCAAATCCACTGTAGTTTATTTTGTTGGTAAAATAGAAGAAGTTCTTGAAGCAGGAGAAGAATTCAAAATTAAATATATGCGAAAAAAATTTAGCAAAAATGCATTTTATTACCCGGACATCGAAGACATTTCAGAAGTCAATAAAATAGACGTTATTGCATTATTGCCTGATCCAATTATGGAACATAAATATTTTACCTTTAATGTCAACTTTTCTGGTTATAACGTAAAATAAACTGAGATCTGTATGGTTTTGTTATTGGTCAAAACTACCCCACCCATGTGTCAAATGTACCCCCTAGGTGGGGTTGTTTTGTCACTTTGCAATCGATAGGAAAAAAAATTATAATTATATTCATTTCATTAATTTACCATTGTTTTTTGGTGGTTTCAATTGAAAACACAACAGAAGTGTTGCTCATCCTGTTGAATTAAAAAAATAATAATCAGTGTCCAGTCTAAAGCGCAATCTAGAAAAGTATGTCAAATGTGCCCCGCGGTCCCCTAATCTTTTTTCAGGATTGTTTTCAAAAGTCTTTTCTGGATAACCTCTAAAGAATTCAGGTGTGTCTTTAAGGCACCACCCTATCCTATAAGTCCGTATCGGAGGTGACTTTCAACCAGTGCTTGATAAAGGAGTTTTAGCTGCTTGTAAGTCAAAATCGTGGTAAGGAATCGAAATCTTGGCAACATCATTCGTAGTTTATTACAAGTAAATTGAATGTGGATATCCCACCTCATATATTGGTCAAAATATATTCCCAGGTACTTGGTATTGGTGACTGATTTAATTGTATACTTTTGGATATTCGTGGAAAAATGTAATGTGTTGAAAGAAGGTGCTGAAGATGAATTGCAGTGGAAGGGTAGGTAGTGAGTTTTGTCCACATTTAATGTCAATAGTCTATAATTTAGCCAATCTTTGATTTTTGGGAAATCTGATTCTACTGTTTCTTTTAAGGTTTGCCACGTGTCCTCAGAGTAGAAAATGGCAGTATCGTCAGCGAATCCCATTATTTCTCCTTTACTCTCAACAGAGAAAAGGCCGTTTATATACACATTAAACAATACGGGTCCTAAAACTGATCCTTGTGGAACACCGTATTTTATCTCCATTGTTTCACTATCTGTTTTGTTATTTTTTACAAATTGAGATCTACCTGATAAGTAACTTTTAAAAAATTGTCGTACTACTCCTCTTATACCAATTTGTTCTAGCGTTTCAAGTAGTAAGCTATGGCTGACTGTGTCGAAGGCCTTTGAAAGATCTAAGAATATACATAAACAAGGTTTACTGTTATCCAGAGCACTATAGATCTTTTTTGTAAGTTCCAGTATAGCATCTTCAGTTGATCTTTGTCTTCTGAATCCATATTGTTGTGGTGAAAGCAAGTTGTGTTTACTTAAAAAATTTTGGAGACGGTTTTCGATTAGCTTTTCGAAGACTTTTGACAGAGAAGTTATTAAGGAGATAGGTCGGTAGTTGGTACGGAGAGTAGTATCACCCTTTTTAAATACAGGTATTACAATATTCTTTTTGAAGGTAGTTGGCCATACTCTGCTGTCTATGCATTTATTGAATGCATATGTTAGTGGTTCTTCAATGTATTTTGAGATTTGCTTTAATACTTCGGGTCGAATGTTATCATTTCCAGGAGATTTCTTACACTTAAGTTGTGAAATTGTGTTTTTGATTTCATTTTTGTCAGTTCTGAGCAAAACGAAACTGTTATGTAATGTTTGCCTCAGAGGTTGATAATTAGGGTCAGATGTTATGTTTCTTGCCAGTGTTTCGCCCATTTTAATGAATGTATAGTTAAAGTAGTCTGCTATGTCTTTTGGATTGATTATTTCATATTTAACGAATTATATGTTTAATAAAACCAAGTCACAAACATAATTGAACTTTTCAAAAACCTTTCGAATATTCCATTATCCCAAGGATTGGAAAAGATTTAGATTAGGTAAGGTGAGTATGTGTAGGAAAAAAACAATTACAATTTTGTTAAAAATTAAAATTACAAAATTTTAATATTTGAAATATTGGAAGGAGTTTTCTTGTTTCAAACTATTGGTGTAATTCCCAATAGGATACTGTACGTCTTCAATATTTCTCTATTCATCATTTTTTATATTCTTTTGACCTTACTATATATTTGCTTTTCTAAGACTGTTCCAGGCCGTTACTCCATATGTCATAATGGGTTGGATTGCACCTTTGTAGATGATTCTTAGGTTCCGGCTGCCTTGATCTGCATGAAATTCTTGTCGATGTTTCAGAGAAATGCAGTAAATTAATACACATCCAGGTATTAATTTACTACAATTTGCTGAAACATACTGTATGTGTATGAGATTGTCGAATGAAAATCTATGATCTAGAAAATTTAAATATTTCTCTACATACTCCAATGGTTCGCACTTGTACATATATTCAAACGTTTTTGGGAGACCGTTTTCATGCGACTAGCATAATTTTAGATTCGTCTTCATTAAATTTTACTTTATTTTCTTGTGCCTATCAAATTTACTTTCCACTTAGTTAAAATAGTAGGTTATAATAGTTATAAATAGGTATAGGATTTGTATGCACTTAAAAATGCTGAAATATGCATGCACTTATGTACTATAAAAACGTGAAATATGCACTTAAATATGCACGCACTTAAAAATCATGAAATATGCGTTTATTAGAAATTTTTAATAAATATATGCACTTTCATTATTAAAAAAACACCTGTTTAGCGTTATTTACATTTTATTTACAGAAATTATTTTAATTAGACATCCTATTTAATAATTTAATTAATTATATTTTCTAAACATAGAGCGTTACAGTTACATTTTTAAATTTCCAAAAGTAAACATATGCCTATTATCGCTAAATATTACTCTGTTTTAGGGGTCAAATATAAATTATTTCATATAGGAGATATGTGACATTCGAAAGTATAGATTTCAAGCTTTAAAATGAGTCCCTGCTGGCCTTTCTAAGTTGCGCCAATTTTTGGACCTAGCCCGTGGTTGAGTTCAGAAAGAATGACCCATATATATTTTTAGCTTAATTTAAATGATTTATTTAAAAAATGGTAACTACAGATTCTTTCTATGTATTGAATATCTGCTAAAAGTTAATTAGACCAACTTACAAGTAAATTTGTTTTATTTAAATAATTATTTAAGATACACTGGGTTAAGTGTAAATGTCGAGTAAGTGTAACCCATACAAATCTGCACGTTTAAATATTACATGCACATATGACCCATCAGGTCTATTATAATGTTAGCTAAACACTGCGCTAATTCAACTTTACATTTGAGCAAAATGTGTACTAAATTTATTTTTTCTAATAAAAAACATACACCCCCACCGTAGAAATTTTTATCATATCAAACATCCCATTGACACGGGACCTACAGTTTTACTTCCTGTCCGAAAAGAAGACATGTTTTTAATTTTTCCCCGCTATGAAAAAGTACCAACTCAGCCGGGGATCGAACCTGCGACCCTTGGATTATAATGAAAACCACTAAACCACCAAGGCTGGCTACTTATTATTTATTAATATAATTATTTATTATTTAAATAACAACTCTCCTGAGCTACGAACATGCATTGAAGTGCAATTGGTTTTAAGAGTTAGAGCGACCGCGTTGTCTAGCGTCTAGCATGAAACTGTCATGTTGACCATCTCTTGCAGTGACTGCTTTAAATTGCTGTTCTATGGAAACTATTTATTGTTTGAGTAAATAAAGAAACTCAGTATTTTGTATTTCTTATTTAAATAATTTTATTGTACATTTAAAACAACTCAAAATATTAATGAATAGTTTTACGGTTGCCACCTTTTGAAAATCAAAATGTAGAATAAAATACAATTAAAGGAATGAAAAGTTTATTACACTTATTAAACATCCATATATAATATAACGAGCTTGTTCAGGGTTTGTATGCTACAGAGTGATCCTGATAGCTAGCGCCACTATGCGGTGCATATTGTTAGTTGAAGCGAAGAAAACACCTGGCATAAAAGCAGCTCTCTTTTGCTATGAAAACAATTTTAAGGTTTGTACCCATGTTATTATTATATTAATTAAGTGAATTACATTTTTAAAGGTTAGAAGAACCGATGGTGTTTGCTAATATATATTATAATAAGCAAAATAATTTATTATTTACAATTGCCAGACTGAGCAAATGTAAAATTGTTTTGAATCTACCATTTTTTTATTTGAAGAACACCAATAATTCTCCATCATCTGATCAGAAACACCAAACCTTCCAATTTTCTTATTTCGTCCAATAAACCTATATCTTACAAACTACCTCACAGGAAACAGACCGAAAAATTGTACCATTTGCTCATTGATCAACTATGACGCTTAGGTTTTCTAGGAATTGATCAATATCATCAGTTGAATGACAAATTGTTCAAATGAAAGGCTGTCTTACCAAATGTAGATGCGTGGAAACCCTAAATATGTTCTTGGTAGGTTACACACACTTGTGTCTATTTTTATTGCTTGCTCAACATGCAATTTAAATTTCTTCATGTATATTACATTCTAATCGTGTCTCACTACTATGAGTGACTATGTGTTTTGCGAGTCTAGATTTCTGTGAAGATTTATAATCACGTAAATTACAAACAAAAGGTTGCTCACCACTATGACTGAGCATGTGTCTCTTAAGATAACGCTTTTGTAAACATTTATATTCACATAAATTACATTCAAATGGTTGACCATCGCTATGAGTGAGAAGGTGGGTCTTGAGAGTAGACTGCACCGAACACTTAAAATTGCATACATTACATTCACACGACTTCTCATCACTATGAGTGAGCATGTGTACTTTCAGATGACTTTTTTGTGAACATTTATAATCACATAAACAGCAATTGAATGGTTTCTCATTACTATGAATGAGAATGTGTTTTTTGAGATCATTTTTCTGTGAACATTTATAATTACATAAACTACATTCAAAAGGCTGCTCACCTCTACGAATGACCATATGTCTCTTGAGGTACCTAACGTTTTTGTGAACATTTATAATCACATAAATTACATTCAAATGCAGCTCACTATTGTGAGTATTAATATGTCTTTTAAGATTACCCTTTTGTGAACATTTATAATCACATAAACAACACTCGAATGATTGCTCACCACTATGAGTGAGCAAGTGTCTCTTGATAGTGGACTGTGCTGAATATTTTTTACAGTACATATATTACATTGAAATGATTTCTCGCCACTATGAGTGAGCACATGTGCTTTAAGATTACTTTTTTGTGAACTTCTATAATCACATAAACTACATCCAAATGGTTTCTTATTATCATGAATGAGAATATGTCTTTTGAGATCGTTTTTTTGTGAACATTTATGACCACATAAACTGCATTCAAATGGTTTCTCACCACTATGACTAAACATGTGCCTTTTGAGTTTACTTTTCAATGAAAATTTATAACTGCATAATTTACATTCAAACGGTTTCAAACCATTATGAATGTGCATATGTGTTTTGAGGCTACCTTTTCGTGAGCATCTATAATCACATAGATTACACGTAAATGGTTTATCAGTATCATGAATAAACAGGTGTTGTTCAAGATGATTTTTTCGTAAAAACCTGCAACTACACAAATTACACTCAAACGGTTTCTCACTACTGTGAGTAAGCATGTGTCTATTGAGGATACTTTTTAATGAACATTTATAATAACATAAAGTACATTTAAATGGCTTCTCGCCGCTGTGAGTAAGCATGTGTTTTTTGAGATTTCCTTTTAATGAACATCTATAATTACATATTTTACATTCAAATTGTCTTTTGGCTTTAAGAGGAAGTGCATATGTTTCCTGTGGCAATATATATTGAGGCTCGTACAATTTATTGTTATAATTGTTATTGTTAAATTGTTATAAAATAACTTAAAATAATGTTTAACTGTTAACAAACTTGAATTTGAAAGATTTTTGAAATTTGTAACAACTGGACGCCATCTGTTAACTAGTAGCACTATTAATGATGATATTACCGATTGTGTCATCAATGTCTACTATATACGGGTGCAACCAATATGTAAATGTAGCTATCAGGATAGCAGCAAACCATCCTCAGCCTTTTCTGCTATCCTAATACACGATTTTAAATTTCTGATGAGGAATAGTAAAAACATTTTTATTTATTTGTTCGTTTTATTAGAATTTTTACTTTTTTAATCAAACAATCTTAATAATTATTTTTAATAAGCATGTAACAGAAAATGCATAAGAATTAGCCTAACAACTAGCATTAACAATATTAGTAAATAATTAATCGATGCAGATTGCGGGATATTGTGTAAAGGGCCGCACCAAGCCTAATGAGTGCCGTTGTGCAAAGAACCCCACGCGTTTCTTACGGATATTGGATACTGGTCAGATTAGCTGAAATTGTGATACGTGTTAGTTTACATTATTCTGATCAAAAGTCTCTCTGGCTACAATGCTCTATAATTAACAGTTTTGGAGTTACACAGTACGGAAAGCAGGAAAAATTCATACTTCGGTATATAGATTTTTAACACGTACAGCCTTGGTAACATCATTTTTTGTGTATATTTTTTTTTGTTTTGGTTAACATAAGTAATAATGTTGTGTTGTATTCATGTGGAATTATACCGAGTGTCCCGTTATATTTTGACTCTCTATATACCTATATAGCTTTTGAACTAACTGAGATAATGTAATGCGATGTTCGCCAGTCTGCTTCTTAGTTTTTTAAGTTTTTTCTGAGTAGCCGTTTTTTGCCCACTTCCGGTTTATCCAGAAATGATATAGCGTATTTTCGGAGATTTAAATAACATGCAGTATTCACATTAAGAGCTGATAAAACCATACCCTGTATAATAACCATGATAAGTATGGTCCTTTTGGAAAGGAGAACCAATGGACTTTCAAACGTGCGTGGTTAACCCTCATTATCTCTTCGAGCTCACCACCTACAGGCGGTGGCTTTTAGGAGGTTATTTAACAGCCCTCAAGGAAGACTTATGTAAAAATCCAATGACTTCAACTGAACTTTCCTACGCTATTTTTTAATTTGACTGCACTGAGTGTAATATTTTTCAATATTTATGTTGCAATTAAAACCAATATTTCTATAATATTTATGCAATATTAAAAAATTGTGCAATATTACTGCGATATTACAAAATATCTCATTAACATACCTCAACAATGGGTGTGTAAAAATCTTTTTTTTTCGTTACAGATCTCCTCTTTCACATGCCCTACATGATGGCTGTTAGAGGCCCCCTTAAGTCATTGAGGTGTATTTGGGTTATTTATGTAGTATTTTATTTTATTTAGCAGGTTATAAATAGTCAAAAATAAAAGAAATTGATTTGTCAAAATGGTCTGTTTAAAATACATATCGTTACAAGAGAAACGCTTGTAAACATGTTGTCCTGTGGGGTGATGACGTAGTTGCTACCAGTCAGGAATGCATTAGACAGAACATCGCCACTCCGACGCCGACGCCCCGGTTGTATTGGTAGAAACGTCGTTATTAAGATTTTTCTAAATGCTCATATCTCCCTTATTTTGCATGATAAAAAGTGCGATTTTTAATCCGAAAGTATAGGTGCGTCCCAATTGTTTAGCCCTTAGGTTTAGCCAGTCTCGATAGATTAATAGTTTGCATGATTACCCCATAATTCAAGGCTCGTAGGTTCATGGTAGTCCTTCATAGCTATGAAAATTGTTTTTTCTCGTCTTTTATATTAATGAACGTTGTCGAAGGGTATCTTATAAGAACATAACAGTAACATCTCAAATGCCAAATTGGCACAAAAGCGTCATTTGACTAGCTCTTTTGCGAAGGATATTGGTCGGTCTCATTTTTTTGAAGAGGCTATCACTACCAAAAGATACTAGAACACCATTCTGAATTGGTTTATCGATCAAGTCGATGACAAGGAACTGCAATACGGTTACTTTCAGCAGGATAATGCCCGACCCTATGTGGCTCTTGGTTAAACACCATTCTTAAGACACCGCTGCATATACTCTAGAAGATTTACAACAAAAGTTGTGAAAGAATGTGATAACGTTACACCTCACCTTCTACAGAAAGTGTTTGATAACATGAACAGACGTGTTGCACTGTGCATTGAAGAAGGCAAACATTTCAACATCTTTTGTAGTTTAAAATAAGATTAGTTAGTAAATAAACGTAATGCTATGTCACCATGATTTTAAGTGATCGATTTATTTTGATTTTTTGTAATAATTGTTAGTTGAAATCGCAAGAGCGCATATCTGACAGTAAAAAACAGGTTTGCCACTACATAATTATGAAGTTACTCTCCAAAAATTCAAGTTTTATGGCGTTACTGTAAACATAGGACTGCATGCGCAATGCATATATAATAATAATAATAATAATAATAATAATAATAATAATAATAATAATAATAATAATAATAATAATAATAATAATAATAATAATAATAATAATAATAATAATAATAATAATAATAATAATAATAATAATAATATAATGTCTGGCCAGGTTTTCGGACCTGCTACCGTAAGATTCACTGTTAGACGGGTAGACGGTACAGCCAGCGACCTTAGTCATGTATGATCTCACTTCTACATACCTGGGGATCCTATCCCGCACTCTCCCGGGAATTAAAGAATAATAGGGGGAAAACCTGGCAGAAGGTATAAAATGCGTTCGTGCTATGGTGGGGCCAGCAACCCTACCAATAGTTTTATAAATCGCTGTGAATACTAGAAGACAAGCGAAACAGGGCGTGACAGAGGTAGGGGCTGCAGCTGTTCGGCAACGTCCTGATGTCCAGCCCCACGCAGTCAATCAGAGTGAAGCGAGTGGCACTCGGCTGCGTACGGACCCACAAGCCACAAGACCTATTTCCTCGTCTGAAAACAATTCAGATAGTGATAGTAGCTTGGACGCTCAAAATAGAGCTCCCGCTATTAGTCAACGATCGGGGAAGGGGCGTATGCGATGGTCAAAGGAAGAAAATACTTACCTTATTAAAGCATACTACATAGCTACGAAACTAGGACAGGAGAAAAGGAATTATCCCAAAAGACTTTTTGATTTATGGAATAACAAATATCCGAACCGAAACGTGTCTAAAGAAAATCTATCAAACCAAGTCAGATCGATACTCAGAAGACAGGTCCTGTCGAAAGGAGAGTTAGAAGAACTAAAAGAACAGGCAAAACAACAGCTAGAGACTGTGGGAGAAAATACGAACGAAATACCAGCAGAGTCAGTTAATCGGAGATCATCTAGAAGATCTAACATCCTACGAAGAATCTCGTTACAACCACTAGACACCACTGATGAAAATATTTTCGAAACCTATATAGCGTACTATATAATGTACGAAGGAATTCCTCCTAAAAACAAGCCGCAACTGCCTAGAATAAGATGCAGCAAAACTGCATACGACTGTGTCAGAAAAGTAAACACAGCACTAGAAGAGGAATTTAAAACTAGCAGTAGTTTAGAAGAGACACACCATATGATATACTCTGCTGCGAGGACAGTGTGTGATTTACTAAACGTTGAAGTAAAAGTAAGACGCAACTATCAACGCAAAGAAACAGAACCAAAGTGGAAAACGAGACTAAGAAGAACAGTAGAGGAGTTGCGTAAAAAGATTGCATGGTTGCAAGCGTATCTTGAGAAGCCACAAGAGGCAAGTAGGAAGCTAAGAAATAAAATAAAATCACTAGCGATAAAAATTAAAATAAAACCCAAACACATTGACTACTTCCAGAAGTTAACGGCACTGAAAGAAAAACTAAAACAAAAACTGGCCGTATACGCATGCAGACTTCGGAGATACAGTGACCAGGTCCGAAGGTACAATCAGACAAAACAATTCAGAAAAGACCAAAAAAGATTTTACAGGCACTTGGAGGATGAAAACGCAAAAGAATCAAATGATCAAGCACCGAGGCCTGACGATATGTATCATTTCTGGAGCCAAATGTGGACGACAGAAACACCCCATGACGAAACTGCTTCATGGATAGCTAGTGAGGAAGAAAGGGTGGCAGATACACCTGAAATGCCAAAAGTTAGAATTACTGTAGAAGATGTAGGGAACAGTATTAAAAAGCTGCATAATTGGAAAACTACGGGTCCGGATGGCATTGAGAATTACTGGTGGAAAAATTTTGGAAATATTCACCCTACATTAGCGGCACAATTCCAAAGCATAATGAACCATCATGAAGAAATTCCGTCTTTCCTGACAGAAGGGAGAACATATATGATTGCCAAATCTAACAACACTCGCAATCCAGCGGAGTTCAGGCCGATAACGTGTTTATCTACCTTATACAAGATATTTACATCGATACTAACCGAAAAGCTAACGAATCATATTTTAACCAACAATATTTTAGCTTATGAACAAAATGGGTGCCGAAAAAACGGAAGAGGCTGCAAAGAACTGCTACTGATGGATGCAGCCATTACAACCTTTGCTAAAATAAGGAAAAGAAATATTTCTGTTGCATGGGTGGACTACAGAAAAGCCTACGATTCGGTGCCACATACCTGGCTAATAAAAGTCTTACAAATGTATAAGGTTGACAGAAACATTATTAAAGTACTTACCCACCTCATGAAAACCTGGAGGACAGCAGCAATTGTAAACGAATCTGGTACATCCTATACTACGCCAATTATTCATATCAAACGGGGAATCTTCCAAGGTGATGGGTTGAGTCCTTTATGGTTCTGCCTAGCACTTAATCCCTTGAGTCACATGCTGCAAAACGAAAAATATGGTTTCACTATTAACAAGACACCAAACACACGAATTACGCATCTGTTTTATATAGATGATCTAAAGCTATATGCAAAAAACGCTGACGAACTACAAAGTGAGCTGGAAACAGTTAGACTCTTCAGCAAGTCGATTAACATGCAGTTTGGGTTTGATAAATGTGCTGTCTTACATGTAAGGAGTGGAAAAATAAAAGACACCATGGAACACATGAAGTTACTGGACGGATCTGTAATAAAGCATTTAGAATTAGATGAGAGCTACAAGTACTTGGGCATACAGCAGGCTTTAAATATAAATAATAAGGAGATGAAGCAGAGTGTTAAGGATACATTTTTGCTGAGACTACATAAAATACTTAAAACTAAACTAAATGCTAAGGATAAGATCACGGCTATTAATACATGGGCTATACCAACCCTAATGTACACATTTGGTATTATTAAATGGTCGAAAACCGATCTAGAGACTTTGGATAGGCAGATACGAACAACGATGGCCCAATATAAATGCCACTATATACACTCATCCACTAGTCGGCTCTATCTACAGCGCAAAAAGGGAGGTAGGGGCTTACTTAATCTGCAAATTTTGCACCACCGCGAAACAGAAAAATTAAGAAAGTATTTCGCAGGGGAAACGACACCGTTAACGGTTATGTATAAGGAAATAAATAAATACTCACCTCTGCCCTCTAAAGAAAACGTAGACGAAGTCACTCTAGGTCACCTAGAAATAGAATGGAAAGAAAAAGCCCTCCACGGACGATACCCGGCGGCACTGGAGAGTGAAGATGCAGACATATCCGCATCGACTATATTTTTGAAAATAGGAGAACTCCATATTGAAACAGAGGCACTCGTCATTGCGGTACAAGATCAGGTAGTGCCCACGAAGTCATACCTGAAACATATTATTAAAGAAAACATTACAAGCGAAAAATGCCGTTTATGCAATACCGGCGTTGAGTCAGTACAACATATTATCTCTGCATGTACTTACCTGGCACCTAGGGAATACCTCACGCGACATGACAATGTAGCTAAGATCTTACACCAAGCACTCTGCAAAAGCAAGGAGTTAATTGATAATCAATTACCATATTACAAATACCTACCTATGGATGTCGAGGAAAATGAACAGTATAAGATCCTCTGGAATACTACAATGGCTACTGACAGAACAATTATGCATAATAGGCCTGATATTCTTGTAATGAATAAAAAGCAAAAAACAGCGCAAATAGTAGACATAGCAATTCCACTAGATGACAATATCGGCAGGTCATACACGGAAAAAATTAATAAATATCAAGATTTAGTGTACGAATTAAGAGCTATGTATGAGTTGCTAAAGGTTGAAGTTATTCCATTTATTATTTCAGCCAATGGGATAGTACACAAAAATTTCACAATTAATTTATTGAAACTAACAATACCATCGAGTTTAATTAATTCATGCCAAAAAGCCGCCATATTGGGAACAGCTCATATCATTAGAAGAGTTCTCAACCAATAAGATTATATATGCCTGGCTTGGTTAATAACCCGTCATGCATTTCACATTAGCGGAAATACAGTCCTAGTTTAAAATTATACAGTGGTATATGTTTTGGTGATACACCCGACATATACTAGGGATACCAGAAAACTGTGCTTAGGAAAAAAAAAATAAATAATAATAATAATAATAATAATAATAATAATAATAATAATAATAATAATAATAATAATAACCCGTCGGGGAATCCTGTAACCCCCATCGGGCGCGTCCCCAGGTGGCGGATAGGGGAATGCCTTCCAGATATGGATGGTAGGAGGGAAATAAAATACCTCCCGCGGACCAACAGGACATCACAATGGTCAACGGTTACGGGCGGATGAGCCAGTGGTGAGAGGTGTGACTGTACTCCATGTTAGGGGCGACACTTTGACAGCGTCTGTTCTCCATATTAGGGGCGGCTGGAATTCATGACGGTATTATACCTGAAACTTGAAGAAAAACAAAGATGTGCATGATGTCAAGTAGAAACCACACGGAACTACCCCAGGCAGGTAGAGGTAATGCCTCACAATCCTGTTCCGCTTCGGCGATGAGCCCCATGGATTCTGGGGGGGGCGATATTTTGACATGTAGTGGAGAGGAAGGAGAAAATCAAAATAATAACACAACAAATGCTGTTCTCCAACACCTAGGCAACGGCACTGTTGTAAATGTACCTCAATCGCAAACGGCTGGGGCCACAACAACAGATAGGCGTAGGCAACGAAAGAAATGGAAAAATAATGTCAATGAATTCATTATGAGATGCTACTACGCAATTACAGATTTAGAGACAGAACTCACGGGATATAGATCATTATTACTTAACAGATTTAAAGAAAAATACCCAGACTGGGGCGATGTAACAGAACAAAGACTCTCCGACCAAGTGAGAGCTATAAAAAGAAACAATCTAATACCGATACCACGCTTAAATTCGCTAAAAGAAGAAGTCAGAAGAGAACTACAGCAAATCCAACAAAATGAGGCGACAGAGGAAGAAGATACGTATACTAATAACCATCAAGATACAGTTGAAGAGGAAGTAGAAACTAATATTGATACAATGCAAGGTGAGAATACAACCCAAGAGACTGAAAATAACGAACTGACCAATAAAGTAAGAGACGAATTCCTCAGAGCTATAACCGAATATACACATACAGACCCCACTTTGAGAGATTTATTACCAAGACAAAGGACCACACGGAAATTGGATAGAATAATTACCTATCTAAATCGAGAGATACTACCACAATATATTGACCAAGCCCACAATTTTGAAGACCTACATACACTCATCTATTGTGCAGCAGTAGCTACAGTAAGAAGCAATGGAGGAAAAACAAGACCACAACAAGTCAGATATCCAGAAAAAAAGACACCTGCATGGGAAAAAAGACTTATTAAGAAAATAGAAGATCTAAATAGAGACATTAACAGGCTGAACTTATACATTAACGGGCAGAGAACCAGAAAGCTTGTAAAACACGTAAATATAATAATGGAGAAATCTAAGACCCATACTGAACGAGAAGAAAACAACAAAGAAATCATAGAATACTTAGATACATTACATCAAAAATTAAGTCTGTATAATCTGAGACTAAAAAGGTATAGAATTTCAAAACGTAGGAAAGAACACAACGGGGGTTTTAACGCCAACCAAAAACAGTTCTATCGACAACTAAACCAAAAAGGTGGCAATAGAGACCAAGAAAAGCCGACACCCGATGAAATGCATAAATACTGGTCGTCTATATGGTCAGAACAAATAAAACATAACGAAGATGCTAAATGGATTGTGGAAGAACAAAAAAATGCAGAAAGTATACCGATAATGGCATTTGAACAAATAACCTGCCAAGATGTAAAAAATGCAACAGAAAGAACGCACAATTGGAAAGCTACAGGAATAGACTCAATTCACAATTACTATTATAAACACCTTACTAGTACGCATGAAAAAATAGCACAGCATTTCACGGCATTTATAAAAGAAACGAGCACCATGCCAGTATTTTTCACGCACGGCCTAACATATCTACTACCTAAAGATGATGACACTAAAAACCCGTCGAAGTATAGACCGATAACTTGCCTGGCCACAATTTATAAGATATTAACATCAATCATCGCCACCAAAATTAGAGATCATTGCTCGCAGAATAATATCATAACAGAACAGCAAAAGGGATGTAGCAAATACTCTTTAGGATGCAAAGAACACATAGTTATTGACAGCATAACCATGGAACAAGCACGCCATAAAAACAGAAACCTATATACGGTATTTGTAGACTACAAGAAGGCGTTTGATTCAGTGCCACACTCGTGGCTGAGTAAAATACTAAACATCTATCGCATTAATCCAATACTGGTAAAGTTCCTAACTCATATAATGGAAACATGGCAAACTACAATAAAAACATATGTAGGTGGAACACCAATAGAGACAGCGCCAATACCCATACGACGAGGAATATTCCAAGGAGACTCTTTGAGCCCTCTATGGTTTTGTCTAGCTCTTAACCCGTTATCGAACATGTTAAATAACACCAAATACGGTTTTACAATAAAAAACGATAGAGATGAAGACACCTACAAAATCTCGCATCTAATGTATATGGATGATATAAAAATCTATGCATCTACTCAAAGGCAAATAGAACACCTGCTACAGATAACAAGCTCCTTCTCGAAGAATATACAAATGGAATTTGGCCTTAACAAATGTCGAACACAGACCATTATCAGAGGAAAACAGAGACCCCAAATGTTACCGATGGAAGAGGAAGAACAGTTCAAACCAATGGAGGAACATGAAATTTACAAATACTTGGGAATCTCACAGACCCACCATATACAGCACACACAAATAAAACAAAAACTGACAACAGAATACACCAAACGAGTACGCTCACTACTACGCACGGGCCTGAATGCCAAGAATATGATACAAGCAATCAACACCTACGCGATACCCGCTCTTACATACTCATTTTGATTAATAAAGTGGTCAATCACTGACTTAGAACACATCAAAAGGAAAACAAACGTACTGATGACAACACATAGAATTCACCACCCCAGATCAGCAGTGGAGAGAATGACACTACCTAGAAAACTCGGTGGCAGAGGCCTAGTGGACATACGCATAATGCATGATAAACAAATACAAAATATAAGAGAATACTTTTATAAGAAAGGACAAACTTCTAGAATGCATGCAGCAATAACACAGGCAGACAACAGGTATACACCGCTAAATATGGGAGAAGTGAATAGAAAAAACGAAACCAACACAGGTCATCAAGAGAAAATCAGAAGTTGGAAACAAAAATCAATCCATGGAAGATACCCTAACGAAATGAGCCAACCAGATGTAGACCAACATGCGACGCACAGTTGGTTAACGATAGCCGACTTATACCCAGAAACCGAGGGTTTTATGATAGCTCTACAGGACCAAGTTATTCCTACAAAAAACTACAGAAAGTTTATTCTTAAGGACAACACAATTAAAGATGACTTGTGTAGACAATGCCGGAGTGATCATGAAACCATACAACATATTACGGGAGCATGTACAAAACTAGCTGCAACAGATTACAAGCAGCGACATGACAACGTCGGCAAAATAATCCACGCCAAGATAGCACAAATGCACAACCTTATAACAACACCGGAACCTTATTATAAATATAAACCAGACAGTGTCTTAGAAAACAAAACTCACAAGCTGTATTGGGATAGATCGATATTGACCGACAGAACTGTGCAACATAACAGACCGGATATCACATTAATTGATAAGGAAACCAAAACAGTGCAACTTATAGATATAGCTATCCCTAACTCCCATAACATGCAAACAACCTATATGGAAAAGATACGAAAGTATAGAGACTTGGGCACTCAGATACAGCAACAATGGCACATGGAGACTGTGGATATCATACCGATAATCTTATCGAGTACCGGTGTGATACATAGAGAACTAACCGGTAACTTAAAAATAATACAAATGCCGAAAAGAACACATATCCAACTTCAGAAAGCTGTTATTCTAGACACAACTAGAATCGTAAGAAAGTTCTTAGGAAATCAAGAAACATAGGAGGGAAAAAATTACATCATCCAGTCAAACACCATTAAAGCATGAACAGGATTCAGCTTAATGGGAAGAAACCAGGAAAAACTGCGAAAAAAAAATAAAGAAAAATAATAATAATAATAATATTTATTATAGATAATATAACATACATACATTTTCTTCACTGAAGATTAAATCTACTAAAAATAATAAATATTAAATACTCGATAAGCGAGTTGACGCTTGTTTCGAGGGAAAAGAATGATAAAAGTATTTGTAAACTAACTCTACTGTGTATACATCTAATACTATATTTAGGTATATACTATATGCTTAAACAATATACATATTTTCTTTTTAGTAATTTACTTATAAATCTTATTACTTGTAAAAAAACTACTTAATTATTATATTAATATTTAATATTATTAATAATTATATCACTATAAATACTTATTTTTTGCTTTTTTTTTTCTTTAAGGTAACATACTTAAATTGATAATAAATAATAATAAAAAAATAAGGCTTTAAAACGAAGCATGCGCATCATGTTGTCTGGATCTTCTTAGTGAAATGCATTACACACCAATTGCTGTTCAGATACAAATTGCTTTAATGCTGGATTAAATTGATGTATATTAGTGATCACTTTTATGCTTTCAGGAATTATATTGTAAAACTTTGGAGCAAGGTAAATG
Organism: Agrypnus murinus; assembly: GCA_929113105.1. NCBI lineage: Eukaryota > Metazoa > Arthropoda > Insecta > Coleoptera > Elateridae > Agrypnus > Agrypnus murinus. The sequence goes on along the minus strand of OV816028.1, from coordinate 5,665,232 downwards.
TACGAGCGTTGACCAATTGATTTCTGCATTTGAGGTACCGTATGAAGTCTTTGTCGGGTGTTGTACGTATGTCTCTGTAGATGAAAATGCTTCTTCTTGTGGTATAGAAAAACAACTTTGAAAAAATAAAGTTGTCGTATATTGAATACATTTGCTTCTTTGAAAAGTAAATTAGATGAGTACGTGTAATCTTTTTTCAGGATTGTTTTCAAAAGTCTTTTCTGGATAACCTCTAAAGAATTCAGGTGTGTCTTTAAGGCACCACCCTATCCTATAAGTCCGTATCGGAGGTGACTTTCAACCAGTGCTTGATAAAGGAGTTTTAGCTGCTTGTAAGTCAAAATCGTGGTAAGGAATCGAAATCTTGGCAACATCATTCGTAGTTTATTACAAGTAAATTGAATGTGGATATCCCACCTCATATATTGGTCAAAATATATTCCCAGGTACTTGGTATTGGTGACTGATTTAATTGTATACTTTTGGATATTCGTGGAAAAATGTAATGTGTTGAAAGAAGGTGCTGAAGATGAATTGCAGTGGAAGGGTAGGTAGTGAGTTTTGTCCACATTTAATGTCAATAGTCTATAATTTAGCCAATCTTTGATTTTTGGGAAATCTGATTCTACTGTTTCTTTTAAGGTTTGCCACGTGTCCTCAGAGTAGAAAATGGCAGTATCGTCAGCGAATCCCATTATTTCTCCTTTACTCTCAACAGAGAAAAGGCCGTTTATATACACATTAAACAGTACGGGTCCTAAAACTGATCCTTGTGGAACACCGTATTTTATCTCCATTGTTTCACTATCTGTTTTGTTATTTTTTACAAATTGAGATCTACCTGATAAGTAACTTTTAAAAAATTGTCGTACTACTCCTCTTATACCAATTTGTTCTAGCGTTTCAAGTAGTAAGCTATGGCTGACTGTGTCGAAGGCCTTTGAAAGATCTAAGAATATACATAAACAAGGTTTACTGTTATCCAGAGCACTATAGATCTTTTTTGTAAGTTCCAGTATAGCATCTTCAGTTGATCTTTGTCTTCTGAATCCATATTGTTGTGGTGAAAGCAAGTTGTGTTTACTTAAAAAATTTTGGAGACGGTTTTCGATTAGCTTTTCGAAGACTTTTGACAGAGAAGTTATTAAGGAGATAGGTCGGTAGTTGGTACGGAGAGTAGTATCACCCTTTTTAAATACAGGTATTACAATATTCTTTTTGAAGGTAGTTGGCCATACTCTGCTGTCTATGCATTTATTGAATGCATATGCTAGTGGTTCTTCAATGTATTTTGAGATTTGCTTTAATACTTCGGGTCGAATGTTATCATTTCCAGGAGATTTCTTACACTTAAGTTGTGAAATTGTGTTTTTGATTTCATTTTTGTCAGTTCTGAGCAAAACGAAACTGTTATGTAATGTTTGCCTCAGAGGTTGATAATTAGGGTCAGATGTTATGTTTCTTGCCAGTGTTTCGCCCATTTTAATGAATGTATAGTTAAAGTAGTCTGCTATGTCTTTTGGATTGATTATTTCATATTTAACGAATTATATGTTTAATAAAACCAAGTCACAAACATAATTGAACTTTTCAAAAACCTTTCGAATATTCCATTATCCCAAGGATTGGAAAAGATTTAGATTAGGTAAGGTGAGTATGTGTAGGAAAAAAACAATTACAATTTTGTTAAAAATTAAAATTACAAAATTTTAATATTTGAAATATTGGAAGGAGTTTTCTTGTTTCAAACTATTGGTGTAATTCCCAATAGGATACTGTACGTCTTCAATATTTCTCTATTCATCATTTTTTATATTCTTTTGACCTTACTATATATTTGCTTTTCTAAGACTGTTCCAGGCCGTTACTCCATATGTCATAATGGGTTGGATTGCACCTTTGTAGATGATTCTTAGGTTCCGGCTGCCTTGATCTGCATGAAATTCTTGTCGATGTTTCAGAGAAATGCAGTAAATTAATACACATCCAGGTATTAATTTACTACAATTTGCTGAAACATACTGTATGTGTATGAGATTGTCGAATGAAAATCTATGATCTAGAAAATTTAAATATTTCTCTACATACTCCAATGGTTCGCACTTGTACATATATTCAAACGTTTTTGGGAGACCGTTTTCATGCGACTAGCATAATTTTAGATTCGTCTTCATTAAATTTTACTTTATTTTCTTGTGCCTATCAAATTTACTTTCCACTTAGTTAAAATAGTAGGTTATAATAGTTATAAATAGGTATAGGATTTGTATGCACTTAAAAATGCTGAAATATGCATGCACTTATGTACTATAAAAACGTGAAATATGCACTTAAATATGCACGCACTTAAAAATCATGAAATATGCGTTTATTAGAAATTTTTAATAAATATATGCACTTTCATTATTAAAAAAATACCTGTTTAGCGTTATTTACATTTTATTTACAGAAATTATTTTAATTAGACATCCTATTTAATAATTTAATTAATTATATTTTCTAAACATAGAGCGTTACAGTTCACAATGACGTACATTTTTAAATTTCCAAAAGTAAACATATGCCTATTATCGCTAAATATTACTCTGTTTTAGGGGTCAAATATAAATTATTTCTATTATTTCTGTGAAGATTTATAATCACGTAAATTACAAACAAAAGGTTGCTCACCACTATGACTGAGCATGTGTCTCTTAAGATAACGCTTTTGTAAACATTTATATTCACATAAATTACATTCAAATGGTTGACCATCGCTATGAGTGAGAAGGTGGGTCTTGAGAGTAGACTGCACCGAACACTTAAAATTGCATACATTACATTCACACGACTTCTCATCACTATGAGTGAGCATGTGTACTTTCAGATGACTTTTTTGTGAACATTTATAATCACATAAACAGCAATTGAATGGTTTCTCATTACTATGAATGAGAATGTGTTTTTTGAGATCATTTTTCTGTGAACATTTATAATTACATAAACTACATTCAAAAGGCTGCTCACCTCTACGAATGACCATATGTCTCTTGAGGTACCTAACGTTTTTGTGAACATTTATAATCACATAAATTACATTCAAATGCAGCTCACTATTGTGAGTATTAATATGTCTTTTAAGATTACCCTTTTGTGAACATTTATAATCACATAAACAACACTCGAATGATTGCTCACCACTATGAGTGAGCAAGTGTCTCTTGATAGTGGACTGTGCTGAATATTTTTTACAGTACATATATTACATTGAAATGATTTCTCGCCACTATGAGTGAGCACATGTGCTTTAAGATTACTTTTTTGTGAACTTCTATAATCACATAAACTACATCCAAATGGTTTCTTATTATCATGAATGAGAATATGTCTTTTGAGATCGTTTTTTTGTGAACATTTATGACCACATAAACTGCATTCAAATGGTTTCTCACCACTATGACTAAACATGTGCCTTTTGAGTTTACTTTTCAATGAAAATTTATAACTGCATAATTTACATTCAAACGGTTTCAAACCATTATGAATGTGCATATGTGTTTTGAGGCTACCTTTTCGTGAGCATCTATAATCACATAGATTACACGTAAATGGTTTATCAGTATCATGAATAAACAGGTGTTGTTCAAGATGATTTTTTCGTAAAAACCTGCAACTACACAAATTACACTCAAACGGTTTCTCACTACTGTGAGTAAGCATGTGTCTATTGAGGATACTTTTTAATGAACATTTATAATAACATAAAGTACATTTAAATGGCTTCTCGCCGCTGTGAGTAAGCATGTGTTTTTTGAGATTTCCTTTTAATGAACATCTATAATTACATATTTTACATTCAAATTGTCTTTTGGCTTTAAGAGGAAGTGCATATGTTTCCTGTGGCAATATATATTGAGGCTCGTACAATTTATCGATATTAGTTAGTTCGTGCTTTTGTGGATCACTAGTATTATCAAAGAGCTTTTCTTCACTTTTATAAGGATGAATCTCATTTTTGGTGTTACCGTTTTGTATTATTTGTGATTCTGTCTTAATATTCATTTCTTTTTTCATTGTGATGGTTACCTGATGATCAACGTCCATCACTTCAATTTTGATAAAAAACCTGCAATGATCAAAAAGTAACTTCACATAACAAATATTATAGGAGAGTGCTTTTAACCGTTAAAATAGTATATAAGGTAGTAAGTAGAATTATGACTGAAAGTCTTCCATTTCTTTTAATAGCTGTGCAGAACCCTCGCTATGAATACTGTTTCAACTTCAAAATATTTTATTCAACATATATCATTTTAAATATGTAGCATTATCCAAAAGTTTTTTGCTATCGTGCTTCTTATTAGCTATTTTATAAACTTGAACTTTTCTGAGTAGTAGGTTGCACTGCTACCATTGTTGAAAATTAGATTCATTCACAGGGTGATTCCGAATTATCCGATTTTATTTTCTGACCTGAGTGCCATCTCTGAATGAGATTTCAAACTTAAATAATAAAAATATTTAACAATTAAAGTGGTGAGAAACCTTTTAAGCAGCAAACTTATATGCAGACTTTTGCTATCAGGGAGTTATGTATTCAAAGCGAATGAAATTAAGTTCATTATGGATTTTAATTATTAAACTAAATAATTTAATAAACAAACTAGATATAAACTCATAGTACACGTTTAATTTAATAGTTTGTTCTCGAAGGCAGTAGAATAAATCAAAATAGATATTACATTATTTACTGCTTTATCTTTCTCGCAAGAATTTGTATTCATAATGAGTTTTAATCAGTGCAGGATTTACGTATAAGCTACACAAGCTATAGCTTAGGGCCCCCATATTCTTGGATGCCCCCAAAGAAAATTGTCCGAGTGAGCAATAATTAAATAAAAATGATTTTAAGTTAAAGATTTATTATTTCACTATCTATATACTTCTTAATTGTATTTCAGTTTAACCCTCTAGATTTCCGAAAATCATATTTGGCGCTGATATACAGTGTGACCACGGATTGAGTTCACAAGAGGGGAAAAATTTTTATTTTTAGTTTTATCGAAAAATATCATTCTTGATACAAAGTTTTGCTTGTTGTAAGACCCCAGAAAATTAAAACAAATTCACGTTTTATTTTACCTGCTTTATTTTATAGTCAATTTTCTGTGAAACCAATTGAAATTTTGCAGTTCAAAAAAAAATTTTCACAGAAAATTGACTATAAAATGAAGCAGGTAAAATAAAACATGAATTTGTTTTAATTTTCTGGGGTCTTACAACAAGCAAAACTTTTTATCAAGAATGACATTTTTCGATAAAACTAAAAATAAAAACTTTTCCCCTCTTGTGAACTCAATCCGTGGACACACTGTATAATATCCGGACTTATAAAGGGCCCCATATCTCAAATAGCTTAGAACCTTATCAAGTCTAAATGCGGCCCTGGTTTTAATTAATTTTTCTTAAATGTAATAACAGCTGGAAATAAAAAAAGATGCGCGATCCATAGTTTGTCGCCAAGATTTTGGACGAAGGATAATAATGAAAGATTTAAAACATTAAATTTGATGAATAAATATTCTGGATGAAGGAATATCACCATCATCCTCTTATGCTGTCCCATTACAAGACATCAAAAGTTGAGTTTAGTTGAGAATTATAGTTAAAATAAATCAAAACATATTATTTACTGTTTTATTATTCTCGCAGGAAATTGTATTCATTATAATAGGTTTTAATTAATAAACTAAAATAATTTAATAAACAGTTTTATATATAATGCAATAACAGCTGAAAATAAAATCACGGCCTACTAGATTATGAATATGAATGTTATGCTGCGTATACTGTATTCGAGGAAGCAGCGGAGTGACCACATGCAAACTGCCTGATAGGGGTGGAGTTAACACAAGCCCTTATCAAGCTGCACAAAACTGTACTATTCCGGCCGGAACATTTCGCACGATTTTATCAATAGGCTGATTTTTCTCAAATTTTATGTGAATAACAAAGACTTTTCATGACATGACACAATCTCATAGGCGCGTCCAAAATAACCATTGCAATGAAGATAATAGAGTATTAGTTGTTTTTATTATCAATATAAAAAAAGGTTTATTTTGAAAAAAGAATTTATATCAAGATACATAATTTTGATTTAAAAATTACGTATTTTATGACGTACATATGTGATTTAAAGAAAAATAATACAACATGCCACTGGATGTGACAGCGCTTACAAAGGGAAAAAGATTTTACTGCCGGAATGGTACATCATACGCTGTTTGCTGTCCATGCAAATCTTTGAATTCCCATTTGGGTCATTCCATCTCAAGCCATCTTTTTGGGTAACCCTTGACAATGTTAATAATTTTCGAGTTCACTGTCTCCAGCCTTACTTTGTGAAACACCATAATCATGAAATATAATATAAATACAAAGATTAAATTAAACTCGTGTGTATCATAAAACCAGAATATTATATCTAGCTAATAACAACTGTCACTGTCAAAGGACTCAGATTATTTTGTATAATTTGCTGGTGTTATAATACATGAGTTAAAAATTCCAAAGGCACCTTTGATGGAGTTACGTTTTGCTCGTACTATATTATCTGATTCTTTGAATTACTTAGCAGTTACTAACATTTAAAGTGAAACATGCACCCAGACATCATAAAACTTCGAAGCTCCATTACTAAATAATCAATAAAAGATGCACTCATGTTTTTATGCACTTTAGCAAAAGTTGAAAAAGCAAACATAGAATACATATAATTGATAACTTTATTGAAATTATATTATTTATTAACAATATAACAGCATTAATTGTATTAAATAACTTTTTTTTAATTGAAAAAGTCTCCAGCTTCGATGGATTAGTGGTTTGTTTGTTGTGTACCTGTGGTAAGTCTTCGAATAAAAAGCTTGTCTTTTACATTTTATATTTTCATCTGTCCACACTTTAGAAAAGGTATGGCCAACGTTCACCCATGTCTCATCAAGAAAGTATATTGTCCGAACTTTAGTTCTGTACTCTTCAAATGTACGCAAATACTGTCTACGCCAGGTCACAGTATCTTCTTCTCCAATAAAATACTTTTATTTTGCAACGTCATACAAGTGTTGTGCTGTCAACAAGTGTATTAAATAAAGACACGCAAATCAAAATCTATAATATAATAATTACTGCCATATCAATTATGTTATAATTATTATGTACAATAATAATAATTATTGTCATTTGAATTCAGTTACTTCAGGCATAATCTAAAATTTTGGACTAGCTTCAATATTTTACAACAAAATATATTACATACAGAGTCTCCCATGGAAAAACGAAACGAGCCCGTTTTGAGGCACTAAACCTCAATTTTTCGAAAAACCGCAGTACACGTCAAATTTATTAGGAAGGGGTGCATGTCATATGACTCTTTCCGTTCAGCCACTTTCAATCGTAAAATAGGGGTGAGGATCACCCTAAAATGTTTAAATGTCATGGGGTGGGAAAAGAATACCATTTGAAAGCTCAATGAATTTGCTTTGCAGTATTATTTTTTGGATTCCGAGTTATTAGATTATTATTAGAAGTACAAATTTAAATTTAATTTCACATTTGTAGCATTTGTCGAGTGATAACACGGCAGCAAAGGTTCTGCTCAAACTGTCGCCGCACTATCTGGAACATTTGTGGTGTGATTAGACGGCATTCAGTAATTATAATTGTCGTAAATCTGCTAAAAAGTCCGGTGTAAAGTACGTAGATTTTATTCTTCAGATGACCCCACAACAATAAATCTAACGGAGATAAATCTGGCCTTGGGGGCCATTCAAGAGCTCCCCTTCTTCCAATCTATTGACCCGGAAACCTTGAATCCAAATACTATCGAACAGGCAGTGCATAATGCGGAGGACCTCCGTCCTGTAAATGCACATGATCTGCGAAGTAATGATCGTCATTTTCTATGATATTAGTTAATATTGGACCAATGTTGACCTCTAACATTCAGGGTGAACGGCCAGGCTGTCGTTCTAGGAGTCGGACATGCACTACTATCCGAGACTAGCTCAGGATGATAGAGATGCGGGCAGTCGTTTGAAGTGTCAGACATGGGCTAGTATCCGAGAGTAGCCTGGTTGCAGACCACACGGCGTTCACCCTTAGAACTGGTTGGTATGTATCAAATCCCAGGTTAAGAATGGAAACGTGCCACAGACCGTCGTTGGGGGTGTCGGAGGTTGTTTTACACTATAATTCTAGACGAGATCTGGAGTGATTAACTAGACTGTCGCTAGAGATGCCCGATAAATCGACTCACTAGTATCCGAGACGAGACCTGAGGAGGTACCTGCCAAAACGTGGGTAACGAACGATACAGTCAGAAGTAAAGTAATGTGTAGTAGAGATTCACGAAAACGTTTCTCGACGAAATACTTATTAACGTTGAGGAGGAAACTCTGATACATGAGTGCCGGTGTGGATGAAATTGATTCTTACCGCAGACCTGGTCTGATGAAGGAGAATCAAGTGAGGTTTATCCCGGTTGGGGAGGGGTAAATCCTGGCCAATGGAAAACTGGGGATCATGCTATAACTGTGCAGTTCCAGTCGTATGATCCACATAAACCGTTGGGAACCACTACGCTTAAGGGTGTTGATACGAATATATAGCCTCTTACGCTCAACTTCACACCTTAACGGGTACATACCGAATTGTTGGTAAAACAACGCTATCCGAGTTGTTGACTTAACTTACTAGTGATAGTTGCAACTATGTCTTCTAACAATTCCAAGTACATTTATCCATTCAAATTACCAGGTAAGAAATTAGGGCCAACCAGACAATCACAAAAAATGCCAACCCAGACATTTAGTTTTTCGAGGTATTGAGTATGTGTTTCACGAAATATCCTCGGATTAAAATCTCCACTAATGTCGAACCAATAGCGACAATTTTGGCGATTGACTACCATTTACGAAAAAACTGAATTCGTCGGAAAAGCAGATGTTAAAAAAGAAATTTATCGCTCGTTCACTTAAAACCTCACAAAATTACAAACGGCGATCAAAGTCGTCTTCATTGAGTTCTTGTTGCAAATGAATCTTGTAGGGCTGAAATTTGTGGTGTTTTAAAATTTGTTGAATACTGGTTCGATTAATACCCGATACTATAGTATAGCCTATAGCCATTTGTCTTGTACTCAACGTAGGATCGATAATAACTAGGCCCAGAACGGTCACTTCCACCACTTCATTTCTTACTGAATTTTCAACATTTTCCTTTTTATTTGCCACACACCTGGTCTCTCAAAATATTTTTACTAACTTCAGGACATACTTGCGATTCACATGCTTATCTGGATGTCGCTGATTGAGCAACTAAGCGCTTCTTTCGGCATTTTCATTGATTGCGAAGAAAAGTGCAATTATATTAACTCTTTCTGCAATCGAATAAACCATTGGAATATCGAATGAATAGTTACAACGAACACTTCGAAATACGCGTTTAATTGCCTAACTTCTAAAAGTTCATTTTCTGCTCTTACATAATCTTCTGGGTACATATCGGGTTTTTCTGATTTTGGGCCTTAGTCTACATCTGCTGCAATTTGGGTGGGTTGCCGAAATATTTTCTTGTTTTTGAAATATCCAATCTCTTTTGCTCAATCTTTTTGCGAAATTTCCAGGGCTCTGTCCAGCTAAATGTTTTGGTCTTTTAGTGTTTGCAGACAAAACTGCAAGGGGACAGAGGGCTGATAAGATTGACGTAACGTAAAGTTTATTCTTTCCCTCCCCCTATGAAGTTATAAAATACACTATTCGATTGTTTCATGTAGTTGCTATCTACGTCATAAATTAGACTTTTGCTGTGTTGAGCCAAATTTTGAAAAATGTTCAGTAAACTTTCATGCAAAGAATATTTTTGCATTTCAGATATAACATTACTTTTTTAGGCGAGTCTTTGGAGCAAAGATATTTACGGTTTATACAAATTTTTTTCAGGACTTTCTTACCGCAACTTTATATTTTAGGATTTTACTGGCCACTGATTTTCTTAAATCTGGCGGTCCCATTTTTCGGTCCAACAAATATGTTATTTCTAACCGTGAGTACAGAAACTTTCAAGAATTGATCTTTAAAAAATGTATCTTTGAAATGTTTGGATCACATCCTAAAAAGTACGTTTTCAAGTGTTTACTGGAGGAAGGCTTTAATCGAATAACTCTATATTATATGCTTCCAAGACTGTTTAATAATGGTAATTCAGAAGTCAACAGAAAACCTGGTCGCAATTCGAAAACATCTTGCTAAGAAATTGAATGTCTTAAGTTATCAACTGGCACAATTTAATGAAGAGGAGACATGAGAAAAATGTTAAACCAAAAAAGTGATCATAAGTTACTAAAATACACGGCAACTATTACGGCAAAAAAACATTTTTAAGTGCAGGAAGGTCATTAAAATGGAGAAATAAAGAATTCTTCACATTTTTTAACTGCTTTGGTACTATAGCAACCAGGGCTACGTATTATTCATATGATGAATTTTTTATTACCTATATGAGAAATACTGATTTGACAAAAATCCAACAAGTTATGGGAGGGATTAAGGAAACACAAAGAAAAAGTAGAGAAAATTCTCGACTTTAAGTTCGACTACTATAATTTTATTTTATTTTACATGTTTAAAGTTTAAAGTTAAAATAAAATGAGTTTATTTTTCTTCAACTACTTCTTTATTACATAGTTCTAAAATGTGTCCTACTAGGGTGATGACTTTTTGACATTTTTTTCAAAAATTATTTCCTGTAGCACGAATGAATGAACTTTTGCCTATTAATGACTAAAGTGACGTTTATTCCATTGAAATATTGAAAAATGTCACGCACAAACCACTTTGAAATTTTATGTAGACAGTGACGTCATCGCTCGGGAAGCTTCTGTAGAGTTCAAAAATTTTCTTCAGTTTCTTCGCAGTGTGGTATAAACTGGCATATAAGCAAGGTGTTCAAAGCGTGTAGTTCAGTTTTAATTGGCTTAATTCGGTGTCAACATTATTATTGCCATATTATAACTATTGCGCATTCACCGGAGTTTCTTTAATTTGTTACGAATTTAATATTTACGTTAATGAACTCATGGGCTGACCATTGGTTCAGTAGCCAATTGTTCCACGCTGAAGATTTTGATGAATTATGTGCAGCTCTAAATGAATACCGAAAAGGTCGCAAATGCTTGAAAACCCACTGGAAAACAGATAAATCTCCAATCAACATTGCCTGAAGCAACCAATGCTGTGAGCGTGCGTTATGCAAGACTCCTGCCGCAACGAGGACAACCTCCCACTGAGATTCATCCTGTCCAATGACATTATCGTGAATAATTGACTTCCTTGTGTCTTTGATGACCCTATACTATAATGTTGTATGTATGTGTCTCTAAATCTTGTGTTGAATTTTGTATCTGATTACAGTGACTTAAAAAGTGGGTAAAAACGCTGATAATTACAATTTTTCAAATCATTTTGTGCATGATGATTTTTTATCAAATCACCTTGAAAGTAAAATTTTATCTAATCTTTAATGAAAGCCCATCAAATTATGATACAGGGAAACCAGGTTGTAAAAAAGTCATCACCCTAGTGTCCTAGTTATGATATATACGTTATTACATATATTTATTAAGTGTATTTGTTCTTTGTTATAAATTGATAAATTGAATAAAAGTGTTAAATTACGCTTTTTGGATAATTCTAAATTTTTGCGAGGGTTCTAAATTTAATAATTAATAGCACGGTGCTTGCAAACTTCATTATTTTCAAAATTTTGTTTATTTTTATAATTTAGAGAAGTCGAACTGTAACATTCCAGCAGTTATTAATTTCCTGATAAGTATTAAATGTTTTTTGCAAATCATTAAATCCCGATTGATTTTTTATATATTAAATATACCTACCGTAAGTATATTTGAAATGTAGTTTCACGATAATTTCGCTAGTAAACAGTTTTTTTTGTCACAAACAGCGAGTGTTAAATGAAATAAATTATGTTACATCTATAGAAAAAACAAAACGCAAAAATAACATATAACATTGTCAACAAAATATTTGCTCGGAGAAGACTTATTATTGCACGTTTTTACTTAATAAACATACGATGTTTCTTAACGGGTGCCAATGACGTCTCTGTCCCGAATTAAAATTTAATAAGTTCGTATTAGTGCATTCAATCGTTAATTCAATGTAGTGAAAAAGGATATTCAAATATACTGTAAAGTAAAACCATATAAATATAGAGGAAGACGTACTATATGTTTACATTAAAGATAGAGAAAGAACCAACATCACAAGCGGCAAGTAGCTACGGCTGCCCGTGGTGGCGACACCGGACAGTAAGAAAATTCGCTATAAAACTTCTAAAACACGGCACCGTAGAAAACGCGTACCAATGTTAATCTGGCAGATTTCGATCTGATTTTTTAAAATTAATATTCAGAAAGGATAAATCTATGTTTGTTATTTTGTAGATTTTAGAATATTAACGAAAAATATTGAAAAACTGATGTACAAAGTTAATGAAACTTTTAAAGCCAATTAAGGCGTTTTGTGATTTAAATTTTTAAAATCTACAATATAATAAACGTAGTTTTATCTTTTTTCTAAACCTCAGAGAAAACTAGACCTCTCTAAGTATCAAAATAAGGCTGTAACGCGTTTTCTTCGATATCCAGTTTTCGAGCGTTTTTGGCTAGGGTACTATACGCTCTTAAGGCGTTGAGACTGATAACGAAAAGGACTTTCTGTAATGAAAGGTAGAGCAAATTTGGGCTCCTTTGCTTCCCTCAATTATGTTATGCTTGTTTGAGTTGGGAAAATTTAATGGGTTGGTTGGCTTTTTATTTTTCTATTCTCGCTTGTTTCGTGATTATTATCAGTTGAAGTATATAATGAAACGTAGGGAAGGATAAAAAAGCAACTATAGTAGCGGCAAGGCGGTTTAAGTTTAATTTGACAAGAAAAACTACTGACTAAATACGACAGAAAAGTAATAATAAAAAAATCAAATATGACTCTAAACGATATAAAGATCTGTTAATGTAGAGTGATTGAATGTAGCAGTGATGGTACCTATAATCACCATGTAATAAACTTTTTGTTTCTGGGTTGTATAGAAAAAGACTTATCTTAGGGTTGCCAACTGACCTTTTTTCGAAAGGACAGTCCTTATTTCTAAGAATGTGTCCTTCGTCCTTGTCATAGGAAAGGACGGGTTTTGTCCTTATTTAAAAAAATGAACAAAAATCATTCGATATTTAATTAAAATTTTAACTTTTATTTTAATCACTGGCATTAGCTTTCGAGAATCAAGAATTATAAATTTCAAATTAACCGCCAACATCGTTCATGCAAAATGAATCAAATTTGCTATGAGTTAAATTTTGTACATTAAAAGGAGTGAAGCTACAGATTATAATTTACCGGACGATAATATGAGGTTAAAAGCTCAGAAAAAAAAGAAAAACGTATCGTAGTATAATGTAGTAAATTATTAATGGTGAAGCCGCAGTTGAAGTTTTACATTATGAGACTGATTGACCATTAATTTAAGACTATATTACTAAGACTACTATTATAAATAGTACTAAACCATCTGCAGGGAGGCAGCGGTAAGGGGAACCTCTCGAACTAAGGCCCCTACCACACATTATTTTTGTAAAGGTATAGACTCAGAGAAACTAAGATTTTTCAGGCAGTGATACCAGAAATAGCAGGCAGACGTTTCTCATGCTGTTTATCTTTTATTACAGAAACAGACCAGTCAACCAACTTTGGTGTGAATATCCATCCTTACTTTTATTAGATGTTTCTTCTTATTATAAGTTCTAGATTATTGTAAGATTCATGTTCTTTCAGGTTAGATATTTTATTTTGTTTATAATTTCATTTAAATAAGTTTCCGTCGTTTCTTTTATTATCTATGTGTTTTTAAAAATTAACATTTGATTCTTTTGAATAAACTTGTATTTATGTATGTAGTTTTCAATTTTATTTTTTTATGTATTAATATAAATATGATGCAATTAACTCCTCGTTTTTTATTTATATTACCTTTATTTCTCTTGTTTTCTAATACATCGAATGTCATGATTGTTTTACGTGGGGTACCTGTGTGAACTTACCCCCACGTTCCCTTCTAGAAGGAAGTGATTGGGATACGCCCAATCAGCGCGCAAGTTGCATAACCGGCAGTACAGCAATTGCTACAAGATCAGCTCACTGGTCGGAGCGAGGTTGCCTATCCACCCTCTACTAGCTATCGCAGGACTAGTGCCGGAGCAATTGACTTAACACGTTGCTCACCCGCCGGTACCGAAGTACCTCGTCCAGCAATAGGACTATTCCCCAGCTATGCGCTCTTGCAAAGTGGGACCACTGCCCGATCGAATCCAACCTCAATTGTGGCGGGACTTGGTTTTTTAATGGTTTTGCTACCCCGATCTACCAATTTTAGGCTTGGTGGGCCCTCGATAGAGCTTCGTTTAAGTCTACACGTTATAGACAGGTGTGTATCCGTTTTTGGTGAAGTTGTCTTGATTGTGAGAGGGCTATGTATTCGCTTCAACTCTCCTTAAGTGTAATGGCTTTCAGAGCTTCTCCCAATCACTGTACCCGGCTGCAGTCCGGATCATAGGGTGGTCGGGATAGCTCCTAAGCACATTTACCTGCCGGCCTGCAGTTTACCATTAGCCCAAAAGCAGGGTAAACCTCACTTCGATTCTCCGCACTTGAAATTCAGTCAAACAGCGGGTTCCTTTGGTGACCATAAATGACCTTGGTCAAGCAGCGGGTTTCGTTGGTGACCATAAATGACCTCGGTCAAGTAGCGGGTTCCGTTGGTGACCATAAATGACCTCGGTTAAGTAGCGGGTTCCTTGGTGACCATAAATGACCTTATCCCAGGCGAGATTCGAATCCACCCACACCGGTCTCATCTACCAGGGCTCCCCATGATCGGTATGAGTTACCGTCGAGAATTCTCACGAATCTCTCTACCACACACTTAATCTGACAGCTTCATCCATTGCCCTTTATAGGGATAGGGTAGAAGACAGCCAGTTTTATGGGTGAACGTCGTGTGGTCCCCCGAACACCCATGTTTTCTAATACATAGATCCAAGATTGTTTTACGTTGGGTTACCCGTGTTAACATACCCCCACGTTCCTTCCATGAGGAAGTGATTGGGATACACCCAATCAGCGCGCAAGTTGCACAACCGGCAATCGTGCAATTGCTCCCAGATTAACTCACTGGTAGGAGCGAGGTTGCCTATCCACCCTCTACTAGCTAAGCGTTCACTAGTGACCGAGCAGTTGACTTAACACGCTGCTCACCCGCCGGCACCCTCCCGTCCTCTTTCATACGGGGTCAAGTACCTCGTCCAGCATAGGACTATTCCCCAGCTATGCGCTGTTGCAAAGTGGGACCACTGCCCGATCGAATCCAACCTCAATTGTGGCAGGACTTGGTTTTTAAGCGCTTTTGCCACCCCGACCTACCAATTTTAGGCTTGGTGGGCCCTCGACAGAGCTTCTTTAAAGTCTACACGTTATAGACTCCCGGTGCGTACCCGATATTGGTGAAGTTGTCTTAATAGTGAGAGGCTATATATTCGCTTCAACTATCCTTAATTGTAATGGCTTTCGGAGCTTCTCCCAATCACCGTACCCAGCTGCAGTCCGGATCAAAGGGTGGCCAGGACAGTTCCTAAGCACATTTACCTGGCGGCTTGCAGTTTCCCACATGGGATGAACCTCCCTTCTAGTCACCGCACTAGAGATTCCGTCAAACAGCGGGTTCCTTTGGTGACCATAAATGGCCTCGGGCAACAGCGGGTTCCTTTGGTGACCTTACATGACCTAGGTCATGCAGCGGGTTCCTTGGTGACCATGATTGCCCTCGGCCAAGCAGCGGGTTTCTTGGTGACCATAAATGACCTCCTCTCTTAGGCGAGATTCGAATCCGCCCACACTGGTCTCATCTACCAGGGCTCCCCCTGATCGGTATGAGTAACCGTCGAGAATTCTCACGAATTTCTCTACCACACACTTTATCTGACAGCTTCGTCCATTGCCCTTTATAGAGATAGGGTAGAAGGCAGCCAGTTCTAGGGGTGAACGTCGTGTGGTCTCCCGTTTACCCAATGTTTTCTAATACAGTGACAACATTATAAAGCAATATTTACAATCAACAGTTCGCCAACATAGCATACTATTATTGAGCAATGTCTAAAGACCATATTGGACCAATAAAGTAGAATATTATTGAGCAATATTTAAAATCGACATTGCACCAATAATGCAGATTATAATTGAGAAATATTTAAAATCAACATTGTACCAATACAGGATACTATTATTGAGCAATGTTTAAAATCCATATTGGACCAATAGAGTAGAATATTATTGAGAAATATTTAAAATCAATATCATACCAATAAAGCAGAATGTTCACATTTCTATATTGGGTCAATATTTGTTAGGAACATTGTACCATTATTGCCGTAATTTCCAGCCAATATTGCACCAATATTTTGTGCTACTTGGGTATACTAACCAAAATTGTGTGAGCTACAGAAAATAATCAGATAGTATAAGGTGGAGTGGAGACTTTAGAGTAATACACTCTGAGTGTAAAAGAAGGGTCGAAGGATATTAGTAAAAGAGCTATAATGATAAGACTTAGAAAAACAGGTTAACCAACGTTGTTATCATACAAATATATATCTCTAGGACACGTTTTACAAGGAAGATCCTGCAATATTATGAGATACTGAAACTTCGTAGTAGGTATAGAGGAAGACGGAATATAGTAAGAAGAGGGTAGAAATGAAAGGGGAGAAAGGCTATTCGAAATCTGTAACAAAATATAAGTACACTATATCAACACCATGCACGAAGAAGAAAGTATAAATGGAGAATGCTTGGTGCTATCAGATGGAAAATATATTGAAGAATTGCAGATCGACATGCAAAATTCCAAAAAAGATCTCTTGAATAAATCCAAAGATTAACTTTCTTAGCTCCTGAAAACCTGGATTTTATTTGAACTCTTAGCTCAATGTGCATTAAAGATGTAGTCATACTACTGCTGCACTTTGTTCTAAATATAACTTCTGGCTAAATTGGCCTAGAACACGGCAAACGTGAAGTTATGCTAGCAATACAGAGACAAGATTGGAAATGGTTGCTACTGAAGTTATTGTCAGGAGACAATAACTTCAGTAGTAGTACCTAGGAAGGTACTTTGGTTATGCAGAAGAGGTTACCAATAGTCATGAAATGCTCCATAGACATTTTTCTTCTAAAAGATTTAATCGTCAATTAGCTTGACTGTTCTTCTATTGACAACCCATCGGCATTTCAACAACATGCTTCTTAACATCCTTTCTGAGATATGATGGCATCTCTGATGCAACCTCCAATCCTTCTAGAAATTGAATGACGAGACACCAATTGTAAAGTTAATTGTTCGTTAGCTGCAATGATCCAGGAACTAGTATATATGCTAAACGTAGTACAAGTCTGTAATACTGCTACCAGCTTTTCAGATTGTGCATTACAATCGATCCCTGACCGTGTTTTGTTTACTGTTAACACATTTTGTGAATGATGAAGTCGTTGTTTTGCTGTACAAGCGAAATTACTTACTTTAATAAAATGTCGATGCCTTATCTCGTGTTATGGTTCGTAATAGGTATTACTATAGATGGTTTTGAATTGTAAAATGCAGAGTTTCCATACGCATGGTCAAGGCTGAAGATGAATTGTTTTCGGGAGCCGTATTGTATGGCATGCGTCGCAGGATTTTCATATTTCTTATTTAAGTAAAAAGAATCCAATTTTCAGTGGATTTCTATTTTCTTTCAATTTTGCAAAATAGTTTCAAATGTGACTTCGATCCTCTTTGTTGCGATATTAATGTTGTTTTCTATTTTGTGTTTAGGTATTCGTCATCTTTTCCTGGCAAAGCACCCTATACGGAAAACAAAGTGTTTATTATTTATCCTAACTGTTTTGTTCCAACGTAGATCGTGCAAGAGCAAATAATTAGTTTGTTGTATGGATGAGCGAAGCGGAGGAGCGAATGGATGTTTGAATTATTATAATTATTATCAAAGAATATTTTAATGGGATGGACTTTAGACGTAATGCAAAGTTGATGTATAAATACACCTGCTTTGGCATGCATGCATAATGTGGGATCTAAAATGGCCCAAGGACATGCCCTGGGTATACTGTCACGTATTTGAACCATAGCAATAAAAATAACTTTCAATCTGTTCGGATCTCTTGTGCAGGCGTGTAAAAGAAGAAATAGCTGTCGGTGGTTGTGTAAAAACATACGCAAATAGTATCAAAACACGTACAAATAGATAAAGCAAGTGATAATGATAGCAAGTTTAGTTGAGATGCTGCGAGAATAGACTCAATTCCAACTAAACTACCTCTCAGCATATCGGTTAAAATATAAGTCTGCAAATTTTTTATATAGCGCGTTTTTATTTGAATAATATAACGTTTATTTTGTAGCTTAATAATACAATTTGTCGTTATTCTAACCTATGCTACCAAACCCAAGTTACGGTAGGCTTAATGTAATTCTACCTATAGCGTACTTAACTAACTTATTACCTTGCTTATAATTATGTTTATTAGTTGGTGTGATCGAGTTAGTTTTGCTTATAAATAATATGATCGGTCAGGTATGAGTACTTTCTAAACTAATTACCTTAATGTGACTAATAAATCGATTTTAATTGTGTACACTTTAAACAAAAATGAATCTTAAGCATAAAAAGTGAACAACAAAACAATATCACCCCTTAAATATGGAATAATTAAAGAAATGTATTTAACCTATATAACGTACTATAATAACAGTAACAATTACCGAAAGCGTTTTCTCGAACTTTCAGGTTGTTAAAATCAATTAATTTCGGCCATCACTGTAGGGTGTAGAAAGATTTTGAATATAAGCGATAATTAAGATAATCGCTAGGGGTCCAAAGTTCCGCTGTTATGCTTTCCGTTGTTGTTCTTAATTACTGAGATAAGAAGATGAAATTTTCTCAAAACGTATCTTAATGAAAATCCTTTAAATTTATAAAATAAAGACATCCTTTAAAATGTTATCATTGATTATTTTATGGAGATATTGAAATTATAATGTCATCGGTTTTCCTTTTGAAATTTTTAATTAGACGATGGAGAACGCGTCTTGTATAATTAAAACTAAAAGGATAATAAAGAAAATCTAAGGAAATCTAAATATTAATACGGAATATGGTTATAAAATAATGGAGCAGTTAGTTCCCATTTATAACAGTAAGTCAGACTTTGTTAAACTTTTGGATCATTTGCTTCCAAACATAGCATCAAATAATTTGCGGTTACAATATGCTGTCAAAATAAGGAAGTGATTAGAAGTCAACTATCAAGAGGCGAAAGATCGATCGTAAAGGTCTGCTACTGTGGCCACCGCGGTCTCCGGGTCTAAACTCATTAGATTTGTTTCGCGTTTCTAAAAATAATGGATATCAGGCAGCGTTAGATAATTTAAAAGACCGGCAAACACGAAGAGATGTTCGAATTAATATTGTTAGATCGGCACAATTTTGAAAAATTAAGGACAATTTCGAACGCTTGCTTTAGTCCCTAATTTTAAGGTATAATTGAATAAATGTTAATAGCCGCAAATATTACAAATATTGCTATTAGTGTTATTATAAATAGTGTTAGTAACTCAATTAACTAAACACGCTTATAAGTCATATACTCTAGTATTTAAGTTGATAAAACAAGGGTTTTACAAAATGCACCTCATACCTCAAACAATTAATTCATGTGTCTGGCCACAATTTAGGAATGCCTATTTAAAGCTTACAGTTATCTGAAAAGACATTTAATCTTACATGAAAAGCATCAAGTACGGTACAAAGTGTAATATACTAAATTGAAACACTGGGAGTTGAGGTTTGTTATATTTGTTATGAATATTCCATTTCCGGCGAAATAATACCTTTAAGTGGCTGCTAAGTTTTAGATTAGTTCACCCTTGGTGTGCTAATATTATTGTATCTAATCTCTTGAACATAATAACTTATACGTAACAATCTTTTTCCATGTGTGATTAAAAAAAACTAAATAGGTAATTTTTAATTGCGCATACATTTTTATTTTTCAAAGAGGATTAAGGTGTAGATAATAAACAAAATCGGAAATTTTGACTTTGTTTCTCTTTTAAGATTTTCATTTATAACGCGATTTCTCTTGACCTAGGCTAGCGTACTGGTTTCTTGAACTATATCATAATTTCTATTTACATTACAATGAAATCACAATTAAATTAAAATTAAAGGCAAATGAATTATAGATAAGAAGTTAACAAAGTTAAGTATAACAAAATGTTTTAGATAAATTCAGTTAAACTTTTTTCCGTGAAGTTCCTTCAGAAGGCCGTTAAACGTGAACCTCAAAAAGTAAAAGAAACTTCATAAATTTTATTAAGGAAAGCAACATGCTAAATAAGGATATTTGATTATTTGTGTTAAAATTATTTTAATCATATCCGGCAAATTGTTGTTACGGAAGTATCGATACTGAAATTAAATTATGACATGCAGGAAGTTTTACAAGGCACTAACTGGTCACGTGAGAGTAATTTAAAAGTAGATTTAAAAGCCTATTACTAAATGTTTTTGCATTAAATTATATTTTGAATTACTAAAGACAAATAAATTGGCTAGATATCGCTACTGTAAAGTGCTGCAATGACTATCAAAAACAAAAACATATTTTTAATGGCATACTGTGATTCTACCTATGTCAAATTCGGAGTCGAACAATATTTTTAACTTAACTGCAACTTCATTTTAGTTCAGTATAAAAGCAATAATGATTATTGTTGATTCAAAATCTAAAGGCCAATAACCACCCATCGACAACTGCCAAATATTCAATCTACATCATTCGTAAATTTTTGCTTTAACTCACTAAAGGCTGCGTAACGCTACTGGGTAATTTTTTATCGACAATCTAAAAATCAATCTTGTTCGTTAAGTGCCTAAAAACATGCTGAGACAATATCCGCACGGCCACTTCAGAACTATCAGGAAGTTCCTTTCATGCCTGTCACGAATATAAGAAAGAAGTGATTGTCGAAGAATCATGATTGCAATCAACAGATAAATCTAAACCACCGGAATAAGTTATTGTTCCTAATCTTCTAATTGCATTCCAGCGCTACAGTTCTTCAAAAGCCGATATCTTTGATCTGTTAGTCTAATAGATATTAATTTTGGAAGGTGTCTAGGTTTTAAACGGTTCTTCGCCGTGAAGGATGTACATAATAATATAATAATAATTGCTACAACCCATAAGCTGGAAACCAGGCCCCAGAAGCTTGTGCGCGAGGGAGGGGGCGATTATCATTATTACGTAGGCCCTACGTGCAGCCATAAATACGTACTAGCTATAAGTCAATTACGAATGGTTAGGAAGCACCGTTCTAAATATAGTATTGTGATAAACCACAGTTTAATAATAATAAAAAGACACTACATTGCAGTTGGTATCTTCTTAATTATATAGCATTTCTTAGAGTCTACTTACAAGGCTCCAGGAATTCTCTAAACTGTTTCCATAAATACCTGCCCTGCTCTGTCTCCGCTGTTCATATAAATCTAGCGTACAAACCTAATCGAAAAGTGTTTTATTTCAAACGGTAACGGTATTTATAAGAAAAAATGCAGTTTCAGATAAATTAAACGATTCCAAAAAAACTATAAAACAGAACCTTTCGTTACAATAGGTACACGTAAATTATAAATTTTTTCTTGTCTCAAAATGTGTTTTTAACTCCATTACAATACTGGCCATATATTGAACAATATATAGGTTACGAGTATAGTTGGGTGAATATCTACAAAGTAACTCTTTCAGAGGTAATTTTTGGACAAAAGTTTTTGTTTTATTCCGAAAATTAAAATTATGGTATTTGATACCTTTTGAGGTCTTTTTTGACATAACACCAAAAAACGTTAAAAACGAACTGGAATACTGAATTGTTTACCATTTTTCAAAACAAAGGCACGCAGGAATGAACTATGAAGTACGGTAATGAAAAAGGGACAGCTTATCAAATTTACTTATTGAAAAATATAAAATATAAAAATAAAAAAATCTCCTAATAAACTGTTAAAATAAAACTAAAAAACTATTCTTTGAGAAAAGATACATATTATCACTATTTTTCAAATCTTTTTTTGTCTCTCTTTTTTCCTTTCTCTTTTTGTCTGAAGTTGTTCCTCTCCTGATGCTTTAAACTTTTTCTGGAAAAATAATACTATTTAATTGGCTGTAGGTTACATACGATCATTCCCCTGCATCATCGTTCATTCCCGAACTTAAATGACACGGGAATGAAACATTATATACAATTTCACAAAAACATGCAGCTTATAATCAAATGCAGTATTTTTTAAACATCGAATAAGAGAACAATTTATTTGAAGTGGTAATTAATTAAAATGTTTAATGAAAAATATGTTTTTCTTGAAAAAAAACCTACCACGGGAATGAAAGTCGGTTCCATTACACACGTGTTTGATGCAAGTTGATAGCTGTTCTAAGTTTTCCTTTCAAATTCACAAGTACAATTGATGGTCTAACTGATTTAAAACATACTAACAACATTTTCGACACGTACACAGCAAAAATGATAAAACACCTGCGACGTTAATAGGCTTTCATACAATGCGCACGGGAATGAAGCAACCTACCAAAGACAATGTTTGAACTTAAATCTTAATCACTGGAAAATATATAAACTGAATTTACTTTACACTATGGAAAAACCCGACATTTGTGAATATAACTGATACACAAAATGAATTTAAAATGCACAACTTTAAAAAATATAAACTGTACTTTATGATTAACTAGGCAAAAGACATGCCACGGGAATGAAAAAATATACATTCAAATGGCATAAAATCCTAATACAAAAATATTGAGATTAATGAATTTTAACGACCTATTAGTACAGTAGATTATCTTCCTCGAAATCATGTTTACAAACACAAAAACTTATTTGGTCTTTGAATAGTGAGCTGAGACAAACCGGGGGTCACTTTCCAGACATTCACCCTTGGACACACCTTGTAACGTCAACTTTTAGGCTCGAGGGCAAGATCTAAACGACGCATTAGCGGAGTGTTTTAAAATAATACTAGTGCTAATTCTAAATCTCATAATGAACGCTTAGAAACATTAAAATTAAATATACGAACTCAACATTTAAATGATGAAGATACAGTCGATTCTATAGTTATGTTGCAAATTTCATGTTTTCCATTTATCTCAAAATCCATTAATTTATATCAACGCTATTACTCATGGAATTCATACTACTTCAAATGTTCCGATTACTTTCAAATTATATGGTATCCAAAAGTTTACAAACCAAAGTGAACAACTAAATTAATAAAATGCTTTTGATAATGTGATTCCCCACCGTGGATAGTCCCTAAGAAAAAAGACATAAGTGGTAAAAAGAAATGGAGGATAGTTATAGACTATCGCAAACTCAATAAGATTACAATTATTGGTGATTTCCTTTACCAAAAATCGAATAAATTTTATCACAATCATGTACGGTCATGCAAATTACTATACAACCCTGCATCTGTAAGTTATTTTAATCCGCTTAATGTAGATCCTGAAGGTATACCTAAAACTGCAATTTATACACCAAGATGTCATTACGAATATTCTGTATGCACTATGCCCTGATTACGCCGATACTTTAGAAAATCATAATTCCAAATAATCCGAAATTCTAACGAACCTTGCAATCCGATAAATGCAAACTTGTGCATAAGTAAATATCTTATTTAGGTCACATTTTAACTAACCAACGTGTTAAACCCGACCAAAATAAAATAAAACAATTAGTTTTCCAATTTCAACCTCTCCTACCCAAGACTTATTACGTTCATGTCCGAATTTCTCTAAACCTTTTGTTTTGACAATCGATGCTAGGTAATTTTGCGATTCAAGCAATTCTTTCTGAAGATCCAATAGGTAACTAATAAATTATATACTATAATCATTTAAATCGAATACGTATATTGCATTGATTATTATTACGAAAAACTAAATACTTTTTTTGTTATCGTTGTTGAGGATTGCGGCAAACCTGCAAAGCACAGCAAAAGCCGCCACCGATAATAAGAACTAAGAGTAAGCAGTCAATATTAAACAGCTAGACATATCGTCAAGTAATCAATAATATCAAATCGATCGATCAGTGTTAAACATAATAGAAAATGTTTAAAAGTGTTTTAATTAAATAAATATTTAATTATTTCAAATTATTATTATTCAATTAACGAATTCATAACAGTGGAGGAGTAAATCATTAAATTATTGATATCTGTTATGCTGTAATAATAAATTTCGAACTTGGAGTACAATTCGTAGCACATGATTTATATATACAAGCTCATTTTTAGAATATCTTTAAAAATCTTTGAATAACCAAAATTTATAAATTACTTAATTTAATTGGTTTTAGTCAACAGCGATTACAATGTATAAAGGCATAATTAGCTAAATACAATTTTACGCATGGAACTCTTCCTACGAATGAACGTTTTGTAAGTCTCAATGAAGTGCTTAAATATATTTGGAAAATGTGGTGGAATTAATCACTATCCCGCCCTGAATATTCGTCCTATCCAGTTGGAGTACTCGACTCACATTTTACCGACTTAACGTGTCATATTTTTTGATTTGTTCCATTTATACAACACCAACACGTGGGGTCAAGGGCAGTTCTTTCAGCGTACAAATTGCTCTCTATTAAGCTTGACGAATGATGAAACCTGGAATATACAGTAGGTAGGTAATGTAAAAAAGCGAATTGGATACTTTTAACTTAATTCTAATGGTTAATCAATCAAATTACGAGAAAACACCAGTATATAGCCATCTGTTACTACTTTCAAATACACATCAACATCTGTATACTGGATAATTTTATTGGGTAATGGCCAAAAAACCATTTAAAACAAAGTTTGAGGGTATCTACCAAGAGATATTAATTGAGTGGGAGTTTTACTATTATCAGGCTGGCAAAGAAAATTTTATTTTTGTTTCTAGTACCTAATATAAAACATTTGTTCATTTTTAAATGTACAGCATTCATTTGTTTTAATAAAAAACGAAACCCATACTACAGGGGTGGCCAACCCAAATGATCTTGCGGGCCACTTTGGAAATGCATAACTCCGCGGGCCACATATAAAATTATATATCCCCATATAAGATTTAGATACACTATAGACATTTTTTGGAGTGAAAAATTGAAACATAATGAGTTATCATTATTGTGTTTACTATTACTATCATGAGTTCGCAGAATATAATTTAATTATTCTGCAAACTCATAACTGTAAACTCATGAATAAAACAGGCAATATCTGTCACATATTCGCAAGAATATTATTTTAAAGTCAAAGTTAATTTTTTCTCATAATTTCGACAGTTAATTTTTGAATATATGGATGCACAAATAATGTATTTTTTAATACATTGATTTTCACTACTTTGGCCATTATTGCCATTATAAAATAAATATATTTTGTAAAAGTGTGATTAATCTCGCGGGCCGGAAAAATGTTTAAGGCCCGCGGGCCGCGGATTGGCCACCTCTGCCATATTATAAAAACTGGTGTGTTTGGACTACTAGAAAAAAATATTTAAATAGTATTCATTTTCTTACTCCCTGTAACTAAGTAGATTGCTAATAATTGGAAAACTGTGTTTCGAATTATTTTCATCAGGGGGGGGGGGGGGCATTAAATTTGGTAGAAATGTCTTTGATGAAACTTGTTGCACTGTTAAGTATTTCTTATATGATATAAAAATAAATTAGAAGCAGCAGTATCAACATCAGGGTCATCACAACGAAGCGAAATCCCAATACTGCGTTCGAAATCACCTGAGTTTAGCCTATTTAAAAAAAAAGCTTTAGGGCGCCCGTAATGGAATTAAACAAAAAATAATTTCCCTGCCAAGTATAGTCTGGTCAATAGGGTCATACGATGTCTGGTCTATAAATGCTATAAAAACACATAATAAGTTGGTAATTTTTAAAGAGAGTTTAAAAGTAAAACGAATTCATTGTGTAGCATTGATGACATAGTAGATGTATAAAAAGAACGCAGTTTTACTCACGAAATTCAGCTTTCCCGTTTTCCACACCTTCCCATTAATTGTAAGGAACAAAAGTAAATGATAATGCGACTAGCTGCACGCTCTTCTTTAACACTTGAGTTTGCTTTTATAACATATTTTGTATTATAATAACAAACAGAGAGAACCACTTTTAAATAATGGTTATCTGTTAAATTTATAATTCGCTTATTATATTTTTTCTCATTGCATCGGCGTTTATTGATTCCAACCCTAAATTAAGAACACGTGCAGAGATGACGGTATTGCCAATGTTTGTACATAATAAATAATATAGTACACTATGTAACAATGATTAGTTCTTTAATTAATTAATATAAATCTTTTATAATGGCAATTTAGTGTTTCTTGTAATAGTTGAAAGACTTTTTAATATGGTATATTCTAGTAAAGCTTCAGTAAACAGTTCTTAATTAGTTTGAATTATTGTTTATTAGATAGTTTTAAGAAAAACTATTGTATTTTAATGAGCATTATGTAGAATGCTCTACACGTGTTTCGGTTTGCTAAGACTTCTTCAAGAGCTTCCTCGAAGGCAACTGCCAGAGAAACCAAAGTGTCCGGCTTACGTCACCAACCGAACGTTACTATCTGTTTTTAAAAATTTCTTAGAAAATCTTATGGGAGTTCGTAAAACTTGCCTGATCATTTACAATAAATGTGTTATTATAATAGAATTCTTTAATTTATAGCTGTTCTAGCAAATCTAGCTTCTTACCTTTCTTTTGCACGTGCAATAGATCTATTTCATCTACGTCTACGGAATGATTATTATCAGAGGGGTTGCGACCTTGCTAAATGTATAGCTGATGTTCAGTTTTGTGCGGTCGCGCGTACAAAATTTCGAAGAACGACCATCACTTGTCATAATTTTACAGACACGACCGCACGGGATAGTGTACATAACTACCCATTTAGCAAGGTTTGCTTCGCTCTGATGTGGCTATCGACAAAGTGTCCACCGGTTGCGGTTGGCAAAGTATCAACCGTTTGCGGTCGGCGTAGTGTCCACATTCGGCAAAGTGGCCAGTAGCAAATTTTATTTCAAGGGTCGGCGTAGTATCCACAGTCGGCGAAGTGTCCACCATCGGCGTTGTGTCCTATACCAAGCCTAAAACTGGAAGACTGAAGTGGGTAACCACGACGATCGAACATCCCCAACTAAGTTGGAGACGAAATACTCAGGGATATAAGGAGGAGAATCGAAGTGAGGTTTATCCCGACTCAGAGGGGTAAATCTGAATCAATGGGAAACTGCATGTCACCAGGTATGGTTCTGGAAGCTATTCGGTTCAGCCTATGACTTGATACTAGCTCGGGTACCGTGATCTGAAGCAGCTCTGGGACCTTAGTCTTAAAGGTAGCGATGCGAAAAGGGGAATCATATCCTCTCACTCTCAAAACAACTTCACCTGAAAGGGTACATACCGGGGGTCTATTACGTGTAGACTTCAAAACGAAGCTCTGTCGAGGGCATACCAGGCCTATAAACTGGGAGATCGGGGTGGCAAAACCATTAAAAAACCAAGTCCTGTCACAATTGAGGTTGGATTCGATCGGGTAGTGGTCTTCAATCTAATAAGTTGAGGGATAGTCCGAAGCTGGACGAGGTAACTTCTCCTAGGAGAGGAAGCCGACGAGTGGTGAACACGTTTACCGCTCCGGTACTAGCCTGGAGAGCTAATAGAGGATGGATAGTAACCTCGCTCCAACCAGTGAGCTACTAGTAGCATCGTGAAGTGTAGGCGATGCGCGCTAATTGAGCTTATCTGAATTCGTGTCTTAGAAATAAGACGGGACGGAACACCCGGACGTTCAGTGATAATTAAATAAACATACTACTAAAGTATCAAGCACGGCCTATTGTATATTTTCAGGTATAGACTATAATTACTGCAAGAATGGTTGACTCCGTTCGAAGTGCAGAGTTGTATGTATGTATATGTCCTATACCCAATTTATCAGAATAATGTATAAATATTCAAAAAGGTATACAGTATGTGGTGATTAAATTTCGAATATGATTTAAAACACAATATAATAATTCTAATAATACATCTATGTCTACATAGTGTCGTGATATAAGCATCCCGCATAACATGTAGGCACGATGTGTTGCCTATCTTCACTACTACTTTTTTATTTTAAAACAATAAAACTTGCATTAAATATGTTGAAAATACTCATTACAACACTGTGACATGGAAAGCGATAAATTTTAAACAGATTCTTCACTTGAATTTCACAAACGCAATTATTGGTGATTTTTTCACACAGATATCTTGAAGCTATTTTATGGTATGTTTTCACCTGAAAATTATTAAAGGCATAGGCGAGAAGGTATACACAAGTATTTATTACTTTACTTACAGTTTTTATTAATGAATTTCAAGAAAATGTTCTATTTCTTTGACGATTCATAATTTTCCATAGTAAATGGATATTTTTCAATGTTATTTGAATTTCTAAATAAAATATTTTACTGCAATATTGTTAACCAAGTTCTAGGGTGAATTTGGCACTAGAATGTTAAAGTGGGGAACTTTTTATAGAAAAGGGTTAGGCCTTTGAAATCCCAAAATTGTAACGTTTCAGCAGGGTCTGCTAGAATGTTAAAATTTAGTTTATATTCATAATCTTGGTGTCAAAATTTATGTAATTTTTGTTTGATAGGATTTTAGGATAAATTTTGTGATAAGAAAAGGATGTAGCAAAATGTTAAAATGTTTTTATTTGAATTTTTGTGAAGTTATGCTTGTTAGAAAATTCAAGGTTGTCAATGAATCCTAACTCTAAACTTGCATTTTAATAGCCATTTTATTTACCAAAATGAAGGAAAAATTCTCTTTCATTTTATAATAATAATTTTATCTAAACAATTAATTTAATTTTTTATCAACAATTTGGTTAGAAAGGTTTTTGGTGGGAAAGATGTTGTTTTGTTTCTAGTTCCAATTAGGAAAATCACTAGCGATTCGCTATTGTTTTCCAATTATTATAAAAACAGCACGAAAATTTGGTTACTCTCTTTTGAATTTTCATACAGAGCAAAAGTCATGTCAGTTTGTACGTTATTTTGATAAAATCTCGAGGTTATGTTGGTGAATTCTATGTCACTTAAATGTCAACAAAGTGACGTTATGACAAATGTCATCTTGTTTTAATTTTTTTATAAGTTCTTAATAATTTAATTAATAATAATTAAAAATGAACAATCAAAGTGAACTTAAAGTGAAATAAACGAAAGTGCAGTTTTTTTTAAATTTGGTGTTCAGACTGTTTTTTTTTATTTGGTGTTCAGACTGTTATTATTATTTTAGGGTGAACGGACAATCAGTCGTTGGAGATGTCGGACTACACTAGTATCCGAGACTAGCCCGAAGATAGAAGCAGGGCAGTCGTTAGAGGTGTAGGGAAGCACTAGGATTCGAGATTAGCTTGTGGGCAGACCACACGGCGTTCGCCCTTAAAACTGGTCGTCGTCTACCCAATCCCAGTGTTTATCGACGATGACTCTAATACGTTGCGGAGGGATCTGTGCTAACAAGAGGGTCCAGTGTGGGTGGATTGAATCTTACCTGACGTCAGGGTCTTTCATGGAGCAAAGTATCCCGCTGTCTGACCTAGGCACTGCATGCCGCCAGGTAAATGTGCTTAGGAGCTATCCCTACCACCCTATGATCCGGACTGCAGCCGGGTACAGTGATTGGGAGAAGTTCTGAAAACCATTACACTTAAGGATAGTTGAAGCGAATACATAGCCTCTCACAATCAAGACAACTTCACCTTAACGGGTACACACTGGGAGTCTACAACGTGTAGACTTAGACGAAGCTCTGTCGAGGGCCCACCAAGCCTATATATTGGTAGATCGTGGTGGCAAAACCATTAAAAAACCAAGTCCCGCCACATTTGAGGTTGGATTCGATTGGGCAGTGGCCCCAAACCCTGTCTC
The DNA here is from genome assembly GCA_929113105.1 of Agrypnus murinus. Taxonomy (NCBI): domain Eukaryota; kingdom Metazoa; phylum Arthropoda; class Insecta; order Coleoptera; family Elateridae; genus Agrypnus; species Agrypnus murinus. The sequence goes on along the minus strand of OV816028.1, from coordinate 5,634,980 downwards.
GGGGAGGAGCTTATAAAGGTATGAAAGAAGACTGGAGGGATCTCTCTATTCAACTGAGTTAAGTTGGGGGAATAGTCCTATTGCTGGACGAGGTACTTAGCCCCGTATGAAAGAGGATGGGAGGGTGCCTGAGGGTGAGCACGTGTTAAGTCAATCGCTCCGGTACTAGCCTGGATAGCTAGTAGAGGGTGGATAGGCAACTTCGCTCCGACTAGTGAGCAACTGAGAGCAATTGCCGTGCAATTGCGCGCTGATTGGGCGTATCTCAATTATTTCCTCCTTTGGAAGGAACGTGGGGATATGTTAACACGGGAACCCCACGTAAAACATACAGACAAATCTTGTCTGACCTAGTCGATTGGAGGAGACTCAAGTGAGGTTTATCTCGGTTAGGGAGTTCGCTCGCTAACCCATGAGAAAGTGCAAGCCACCAGATAGCGTTTCGAAGGTGACAGTACGGGGGTCTGGCATATGCTGTCAGTTCCAGCGTCGGATTCCCAGAAATCGTCTATAGATCTACACTAAAAGACGTTGATGCGAAGATAAGTAGCCTCTCATGTTTAAGACAACTTCACCTTAACGGGTACACACCGGGATGCTGCTAGCCTCGAAACGAAGCTCTGTCGGGGACACGCCAGGCCTATAACTGGGAGATCGGGGTGGCAAACCCATTTAATAATAATAATAATAATAATAATGCCTTTATTTTAACAGAATATGCATACATTTTACATTTTTTCTCTTATGAGAAGAAGGAGTGGGCGAAGTTCAGCTCTTTTAGAAAAATTCTAAAGCTGCTCTACCACTTAACCCACTTAATTTTAATAAAACAAGTAATAAAATTAAAAATACATGCAGCTTCAGTGTTTTCCTTTTTCTTCTATATAAGGTTAAAAATAAAAAACAAATATGTCAGATAGGTACATACATGCGTCAGGGCAGACCTAAAAGATTTAAAAACCAAATCCCACCACACTTTTTGGTTGGATTCGATCGGGCACGTGGCTCCAACTCTGGCACGGTTGTACTGAGCTGACCTAAGTTGGGGGAATAGTCCTAATGCTGGACGAGGCACTACGGGTGAACACGTGTTAAGTCAATCGTTCCGGTACTAACCTGGTTAGCTAGTAGAGGGTGGATCGGCAACCTCGCTCCGACCAGTGAGTGACTGGGAGCAATTGCTATGCAATTGCGCGCTGATTGAGCGTATCTCAATTGCTTCCTTCCAAGAGAAGCAACGTGGGGGTATGTTAACACAGGGACCCCATGTAAAACATTCATGTAATCATGTTATTATTATTTGGAGAAATGTTTGGAAATTTATTTTGTATAGAACGAATTAAAGGAAGGTGATGGAATCTTGTTGCAAATAATCGAATTATTTTATGTACTCACGTCATGGAAGATACGTGTTGCAACTTTAATAATTATCATTATCTTCAACAATCACAAATAAAATCCATTTGAAGGATGACATGGAATGTGAACATCTTATCAACAAATAAGCAGGTAGTTTTACCAACTATAACAGGACTATAACTTTCAAGTAAGGGTGATTTTTTGTGGTTGGTTGGTTGGTCACCTTTTTTGTGTGGCGCCAAATAATTTAAAAATTTGAAATAATTTTCAATTTTTAATTTTTTAGTTATTAATAGTAATCTACGATTGTTGGATTGATCAGATAAGAATTAAAAAGAACAAAGAGAATTAGATTGTCTCTTAATTCTTATTTTGTTAAATCTATTTGACACCGAGATTTAATTTGATTTTCTTTAATTTTAATTTTTAATAGTTGTTTTCTTTTCTCTTCATGGAATTTTCAATTTTTATTTCCTTTCTGTGTTAATAAATAAAATTATCCATTTAAATTAAAATGCCATTAACAATGTTTTACAGATATAATTTAAATAGCTTCCTAATTAATTAGCGACCCGCCTAATTTCGTCTCATGCATTTATGGAACTTGTTTTCCGGTTTACAAATTATAGCCGGAGAATTTTTTTATAAAGGTAAGTGATATTTAGTTGTGTATATTTTCAAACTGTTTTACCGTGATTTTGTGTTTGTGAATTTTAACAATAACAGGTTTAATTTGCAATTTATAACCTTTCATATTTCATCAAGTATTGGAGGGTTTATTATTCACTACAATTAGATTCTTTTAATTTCTTTTGTTTTGACCCTACAATATCACAACAATATGTATCTAGAATCTAGATTATACTAAACTAATTATTAAATTATAATTTAGTTTCTCTTTTTAAATAAATCACTAATAAATTTCCATCCTAGGGAACCGGTTTTCATTCCCAAATTAAATTTCAAATAAAAAGGTGCTCGCATCCTTCAATTGCAGTTGCACTAACTCTTCAATTCATCAATGCTCATTCACTGTTATTTTAGGAAAATGTATCTGTCTAGATATAACTGGTTATCAAAGAACTGTCTGTCAAATTTCACAGACCGACTTGTTGAAAATAATTTTTGGTTATATACGATATACCACCAATAACTCAGTAGTACCCCTTCAATTAAATAAAGAATGATTAACGACCACTTGGTAGAAAGTTGTTCCCAGTAAATTTAGCTTTTATGTACTCAGGATGTAGGTATAATTGTTTTTTATTTATTAGATTAATTGGCCAGATTTTTTAGTTTTATAAGTGCATCTAAAATTAAAATCATTTTAATTGCGCCTCTCGACTACCTCATGTAGCTAAAAAAGGAGATTACTTTTTATTTCGAAACAGTCATTAAAACCGGACCCAACAAGCCCAATTTAAATAAATCTAGATTGTCGGGAGTTTACAAATTAATTCTTTATAGTCGGTAAATACGTACAGTTGGATTAATTCAATTTTAACGTCATTAATGTACTATAAATGTAAAGCCATTACAATCACTCTTTGATGATAATCCATTTCTACTGCATTATGAATGGAAAACATTAATGGCACGACTACAAAACAACAAAATGAGATTTTAGTAGGTTTTATCTTGAAAAATCCAATGATTCTTCTATGTTCTATCATAATCGAATCTTGGGGAGTATAGAAGCAGACATCCCTGAAGTGCACTAACCTTCTGGAGAGTGCATTTTATGTTGTTAGGAAAAAATGTAAAAAAGGAGAAATGGACAAATATAATAAAAGAATTTCTAGGATTTAAGATTAAAGCGACTTGCGGCAGAGACATGAATCTAGGCAGACATGATGTGCATTAAAGAATGGTTGTAGTAATTTAAAAATCCCTTATAATTAGAAGGAAATTCAAAAATTACATTGCTGTATTTACTTTTTATTATTAACTATGTACTTCTACGTGCAGAATGGAATTTGTTCAGAAAATGAAACAATTAAGTATATATAAATTAGTTTTGGTCTAATATGTATTTCTTGAGTTTATCGTTATAGATATTTTAGATAAAACTGTCACTCTCATAACGTGCCTTTTCATATTCTGTCTACAGACTCAGACTTAGCTGCCCTTTTACAATATTTGCTAAGCGTTGTCTCCAATTTATATTATATATTCCCCACCCCAATTACCCCAATTGTTTTGCCATATTTTCTTCTCCTATGCATGTTACTATATAACATTTGTGATAGATAGTTTTTCATGTATTACAACAACCAAAGCTTCTTTCAAAACTTAAAAAGCCTGGCGATTGGGCTAGCCATTTCTGTCCAACAAAATTCCAATAAACAAATACAGCATAAAAGATATACCTATACTTACGCAAAATATAGCTCCCGGCAGATACTTCTTACTTATTCGAATTATATTCAGAGGTCATGGGTGTTAATCACAAAGGTCAATTAAGGGTCGCAAAATCATCAGGATTTAAAATCATAAAGGTTAATTTTGTTAAATGTTTTCAACTTCGCTTATTAATTCAAATTCATCAAAAACGGTTCAGCGAAATATGCAATGCACAATTTGTGTACATAAAACAACATTTAATTACTGTATGAAACCTAAGAGCTTTTCGAGGTTTTACACATTAAGTTGTTTAGGGATTCTATTCTAAATACAATTCTATTATTTTTTAAATCGAGAACCAAATTTACTTTATTACTATCGTGAATGAATTTCAAAATATTGCAATTTGCAAAGTAACGTACTGAAAGAATGTCTTGCTAATAATCCGTTTATCTGTACATTTATTTAAACCTTAATCCACTTTGGCACTAACAAAGATAAAGACTAATCATCACAATAACTCAAAAAACAAAGATTGTCTATGATAAAGATGCTGGAATGTAACGGCTATAATTAAACTCTGAACACTCTCTATAGAGACTGATTCTTCGGACATTGCAATCGTTTCGCTTTTGGACTAGTTAACTTTGTTATTGCTTATATTTTAAGTATTTACTAATACGAACTACTGTATGATGATGGAAACAGATATTTAGTAATTTATGGTAGTTAACTCACTACTGGACACACAATACTTTTAAAATTAACATTATTTATTAGTTGGAAAATTTTTATAAATTCTTCTACAGATTCTTAGACTTTAATGAGTACATGCCCAGACAAATTCTCAAATTTCTCAAAGAAGACTAGGTTACACCATTAATTCTTGTATGTTTTATTACTTCAAATTATTAAACAGAACACAAAACGTATGAAGGCAACTCGAAATTCTCAAGTGTTCAAACTACAATCTCAACGGTACGATACGATACGGAAACGTTAAAACACTTTTAACACTAAACCAAAACAATAGGAAAATTCCACTTTAATTCTACTTGCCGAACGCGAATCAAATTCATAGCTGACAGCTAGACGACCAGACAGGCGCTGCTGCTGCCCGCGGACGCATGCTTCCATGTACATCTTCAGACTGTTCGTCAATGTGAAAAATGTGCATATCTTTGTAAGCTTCAAGAGGGGCGATCATGTTCCAAAACTATTCATCCAATTACACATTAAACATGACATTCTTGCTTCCAATAACAAATCTAAATGAAAATCTCTTTGTAGGTTTATAAAAAATGCAACTTCTTTATTTGATGCCTCGTAAAACATGAATTTATAGTTTTAAAAGCATTTTATTCCTTTGTAAACATTTTAATATCGAAGAGATTTGACTCAAACTAACAGCCAATGTTTGATGCCATGTTTAGTTAATTCTTATTAATTAATTGGTTAACGCGACTTTTTTATTTGCATTTGAAATGTTTTAGGATTTCAATGTTTTTAACAAAAGTATAAAAAATGTCTTACAAAAAGTCTAAGCAAGACAATGACACTTATTCAAACCATTTCGGGCTAAATCCTGAAAATAACATAATCTCAGAGTTCGTCGTGATAGACAAAATTTCTCTAAGAGAGAAAATGAATGAGAAAAATGATCAATAAATTCATTTCTATCGGACGAAAAGAAAATCTTAAAAGCTGCTCATGTAGGTATACATTCCTCACAAGGCGCAAGTTGATCTTGTGAAACACCAGTTCCGCAAAGCTTGTTACTACGGACCGTACAAAAGTCAAACGAGCCGCTCGCATTAACGGTTATCAAAAGGAAAGAAAATACGACAAGCGCGTACAAACGATCGAAATGAAAATGTAACACACTAGCACCAAAAATTGGTTGCTTCCTTGTTTCTTTTGACACATAAACTTGGACAGTTTCAAGCGTTTTTGAATGAACAGATGTTGTCATTACTTGTATGAGTATTAGGGAAACGTCAGTTAAACTGTTGAAGGTAGATATTGGTTTGCTTCCACTGCAGCTTTACAGCTTTGAGATCAGAGAAAACAAAATTTTAATTCTGAAACACACATCGATTTTTATTTATTTTAATCAGATGGCTTTCTTTTTAAACCCATTTTGCATGTCCAACTAAACCGAAGAAACACTTGAAAATATCAAGTGGTTGAAGTTTGTGGGATGCACGTGCAGGGAAAGGCAACATCTTAATGTCCTTTGGCAAAAGCATAGCTTCCAAATTCTTAATGCGAATTAAAACTCCATCCAAGATTACCCATATTTTGTTGTATTTACTTGCCTTTGCATGGGGCGCGATGCGATAAAGAAAACCGAATTCCAAGAGGAGCACACTTTTCGAGTTTTCTATCAAGAAATAGGAATAAGGGATACAATACAAAACTACCAGTGGCATTCATACAGAACACGCATGTTGTGGTTGTTCATCTTTCGCCACTTTTTATGGTACAGACCTTTGTGCTTGCGCTGCTGAGCCAAAACTTTCTGTGGATTTTTTACAGTACTCCCAACAGTTTCATTCATGTTATACAGGGTGTTTTACTTAAGTTCCGTACCCTCTGAATAGGTGAAAATACTTAGGAACAAAAAACTATTATGCCATTCTTGATTTTACGCACATCGAGAAAAAATTATAAAAAAGTCCTCTTTTGGGAACTGTTGGAAAAAATAGTTAAAACAAACTGTGACATCACCTAGCATCAGTTACATGAATGTATCAGAAATCACGCTGAAAATGCAATACTGTAGATCCAGCTACGTAATAATAATAATTGCCCCCTCCTTCCCGCACAAGCTCCATAGCTTCTGGAGCCTGGTTTCCAGGTTATGGGTTGTATGCCCTCTGGTTGCCTGAACGAAATAAAACTGTAATACCATTTATCCTTAGCCATTGACTTTATATCATATTTCTATATTGAACTAGTGTAAAGAGCGGCCCATATGAGAAAGTAGTTCTAATTAGAATTTTTGAGTTTCGATAATTTATCTCTTCCAGGGACTAAAAAAACTTTTTTAAAATCCCAGGAATTTTGGGTAGTAATTTTACATATAGGAACGTCTACAAAAATGTAAAAGTATGTTTTTTAAAATCAATTAAAAAATTAATTCTCAATTCACTTTTACCCAAAAGTTCCTATTGAAGAAGAACTGTAGTTAATAATAAGCACAGTCATGTCATCGATGGAGAAAGTTTTAAGTCATTCATAACATTAACAAACGATATTTCTCCTGAATGAAAATTCGGGAAATTCATGAAGATTCAACCGAGCAAGTATGATTTCAATAATTCGTTTGAAGCTTCAAAATAGACAAAGTTTTTAAGTTTAGTCATCCCTAGAATTGATTATTTTTAACTGTCAGCTACATTATGTGAAATTTCCAGTGATAGAAAATATGTAATTGCAGGATTTCAAATTCGTATTTTATGTGCATATGCGTAATAAATAAAACTGATTGTTTCTACAAGACTTTGAAATGCAAAGAGTAGTATAGTATTGTAGTAAGATTCAGTTATGAAAGGAAGATCAAGTAGTCGAGGGGGGGGCGAAGAAAAAATAAGAATGTCATGTCAATTGTAGAAATTTTAGGAGATTAATACAAAGCTTATACAAATTAGATTACAAAAAAATTATTACTATAAGATATAGAATAATTAATTTGTACAGAGCTTACTGACAGAGCAAACCATAGCACAAGAATTGGCGCCAAACGTGGGGCTAAGTTTAAAAAAAAATGGAAAGAATCACACGATCCACAAATAGAAAAAGATGAACTAGTACAGACAGCGAAGTAGATGAAAGCAACCAAATTTCAAGAAAAAATACAGAATCAGAGGTAGGTGTCAAAAGTGAACCGTTATGTAAAAAGCTAGAATGAATGGAAGATATTTTAATACAGTTTAAGAAGTTATAAAAAAGATGGATACGGCTACAGAAGAAATAAAAAATCTAAACAAAATGTTAAAAGAGGTAGAGGAGAACATGGAATCAAGATATGAAGAAATACCTAAGTCCCTTAAGGACCCAACTAAACGATTGACACACCATAACCTAAAAATTAATAAATTAAAAGAAGATTGCGAAGAGAATACTGCGCACGATGAGACATTTAACAATTTGAAGTTTGTTATAATCAATAAGTCAGCTGATGCAACATTTAAGAAAAGTAAAAAGGCAGAAAACCTACAGAACCTAAAGCTAAATTTAATGAGAATGATATTAATATAAGCATACATAAAGGAAATAAAGAAACTATAAAAATCGAAGAGAATTTGAAGAGAAAATGAGAAGCAAACAAGCAAAAAAACAATGAACATTTTTATGGGTATTTAGTGATTAATATAATATTGAAGAACTGCAGTACAAAATATGATTAGAAGAAAAATATTACAAAAACAGATTCAGAAGGAGTAGGGTCATACAAAAAGTTGACAAAAATGGGAAGGTTAGGATCAGAGGAAATGAATAAAGCGATAAATGGAAAAGAGAGAAAACGTAAAAATAGGAACTTACCAATATGCTAAAGAAGAACAAAGAGACAGAGAAGACCTAATGTTAAAATAAACTATAAATATAGGAGAAAGAAAAGCAAAAAGCAAACTGAAATATTTCGATGTGTTCAATAGTTATTACAATTTGTAGTTTATGTTGTGCTATGTTAAAAGTGTTGTGTAATTATTGTTATAATTATTACTTTCATTATTACAATTTCATTGTTTACATCTTTGTTAAATTCTAAAATTTGTAAATAATGTTAGAATTTTCAAATTTATATAATCTAAGGGGAAATTTATGTAGTAAGATTCAATTATGAAAGGAAGATCAAGTAGTCAGGTGGAAAAAAAGAAGAAAGTCATGTCAAGTATAGAAATTTGAGGAGATTAATAAGAAGCATATAAAAAATTTGATTGCAAAATTAGATTAGTGCAAGATATAGAATAATTAATTTGTACAGAGGTTACCGACAAAGCAAACCATAGCAGTATAGTAGTAAAAGACCAGAAAAAAATGTAAATGCATTTAAATCCGATCTTTACTGACGACCTTATTTTTAAGAAACTTGATTGAATTGGATGATTTTTCCCGGGATTCGAAACAATTAAAATTAAGGAAAAAAATATTTTATAAAGTACGTGACTTGTTTTAAAACTGAAGAACAAATTAATTTGACTAAACCTATTCTTAAGCATAATCCATAATTACCTAACTACCCTGCTATTTACACAATATTTATAATCCAAAATATCTATCACGACAAAGAAATGATATCAATTTTGTTATGATCAATTTTAATATAAGAAAATGTATAATTCATTAGACAAAGAAATATTACCTTTACACTTGTTAGATTTACACAAATCTAATCTTTTCATACGTCAATTATAATTTTATATTACTTTAGTTCTTAATACGAACTTCTACAAAACCTCTTTTTTATCATTATAATTCGTAAAATGTGAAATAAATTACTTTAATATTTCAGTAGTATTATTCATACCAGTAGATAATTATTTAATTATTTCTGTTGCATTACTAAACTTTTATCGAGTATCATCTCGATCGATCGATTATCATTTCTGCACACATCAGGTATAAATATCTTAAAATAATTTAAACTATTGTTACGAAAATAATGAAAATGTTTTCACAAACGTTTATTTATAATATGTCGTATACTGATATGATATAATTGGGGGAGGGGGGCAGTGTTTAATTTATTTAATTTATTGTAATGGTGCTATACATCGACATGGATACAATTGCAACAAAGATGATATACACTACTCACTACTTGTTTACCTTTAATTGAAATAAATGCTCCGGCTAAATATATTGTAGTTGTGAAAAGCCTTCCTGTCCACAGAGACCCTCTAACTTTCAAAATAGTTACACAACTTTATTTTTAATTAACATATACCAAAGGACAACAAACAAAACAAAATGAAAATTGAAAATAGATACTAGAAAAATACTTTCTCATTTATTTGAAGGAAAAAATTCTATCTTTTTAATTCTATCATAAAATTTGTATTAATCTCAAAATAAAGCAATTTTCTTTATTTGGAGATCTATAATTTGCTTTTAAACACATATTTAATTGTCTTTAATTATAAATAAAAGATATTTAAAGATTATAATTTGTTTATTTTTTTTACTTTTGGTACGATATTTCTTAATTACTAAAAATAAAACTGACTACTATGAAAAACTTACGTTTTTAATTATTGAGATTGCAATCCTATTCTTTTAAAAAATTAGCGCCACAATAATTCAAACTTTATTTTTATTAACTACCCCTGTGTCTGCTTTTATTAGTCTTGACAAAAAATTCAAAAAATTGATGTCAACGACCTGTTTTAAATATTTCCAATTAAAAGGTTTTACTAATTAAAATTCCAAATCTATTTAAATCTTTTAAAAGCCATAAATAAATTCTATAAATTTTTCTTGTTAGTAGAAAGTAAAATTTCCATCGCAGAATAAATTAATCACATGATTATCTTGAAACGCTTGTTAATTATTCACTTACATTTACAAACACTTTTAAATTTTAAACACTTTTTTTGACGTTTTACAAAAATATCATTAATCTCAAAATCTTGACATTGACTTGTTTACATTTTTAACTCATAACATTACCTTAAATTATTATATTCTCACCAAAAGGTTGTGCACTTCTTGAAGGATGAAATCGCAAGAAAGCTTGGTGAAAAACTTTCCGTGGTTTTATATCTTTTGTTAACAATTGAACTCTATCTACACTAAATTTTCATTAAAACAAATAAGCACTGGCATTTAATTTATAACATAGTAAATTGTTGTTAATGACTTTTAATAAACTCTTAAACTAATTAAATAATCTTATAAGAAATTAAATACCGAATCCATTGGTATGCTACACGTATGTGTTCAGTACAAAATAAGCCCACCTTTGAATGTTAATGGAACCTAATTTTCAAACAATTATTTATTAACTTAATTACTTATAAATACCTACATACACCTTCCTATCTTCACAACTTTAAACAATATAATCTTAATAACATGATTTACATGTTTTTAGATGACAACAAATTCAAATAATAACCCAAATATAATATTTCAATGAACGATCCAAAGGCGCAACATAATTACATGCTGTTATAAGAAATCAATAATAAAATGCAGCCCCTACATTTAAGATAGTTACAATTATGTGATAAAGAAGCAGCTTTACAAACCTCCACCAAAATAATGTCGCAAACGGAATTATTTGCAATTAAATAATGCATACAAACCGCAAGTTGTATTCCAACTGGTGCAATTATCATCCAAGGTTAATACATTTCTTCGTAACTTTATATAGCGTTGGCTTAATGTTAATCACACACTCTGCGCTTATTCGAAGAAGCTCTAGAAGTTAGTACCCAAGGGTACCGCTTACGTGATTGCCTAACGCTTAGTTGTAAGATATAGTGCTAGTACAGGGTAGTTCCAATCACTCTTATGTTTAATGTTAGTTTTAGGAGGACCTAACCGTGGTCACACTTATGTTTGTAAGCCGACGTATTGTAAGACAATGTTTAGTATATAATTAATTGTGGTCTGTGTTTACTCTCTATCCCTACCTCTGACTACGACCCTCAGTCACGAAAACCTCACATGACAATAATTTAACCAAGAGCTGTCAAAACTTTGAAATACAAGAAACTTATAAAAACTGTGGAATCTCGTTATCATGAAAACACATTTTTAACATAATTGATAAGGTAAGGTAGTAAATATATGTATACGTCCCTAGCACAATACACCTTGTTTTTTTAGGTTAAATCTTACATTAAAATTGACGTAAACTTCATTAAATTGAAAAATTAAATAATCGTCTCCCACAATGTTAATGGACAAGGACAATTAACTAAATTCTAAGGAAAAATAGTTTTCCGAATATCCTTTATCTGACTATACAAGTGTCCATGTTAATTATAAATAACCATATCTTACTACATGAAAGAAAAAATACTCAAAATTATTATTTTGAAAATTTAAGTTATGGAACCAATCTAACGTGTTGCTTTGAAATTTCATAAATATGCTTATTTAAAATCATAGTGTGGATGACTGTACTGAACAATACGTTAAGAAATTTCTTTCCAGTTATATTTTCTAATAATAAATAATCATTGACCTAAATTAATGACTCGAAATTACGTTTATATTTAAAAATGTATTTAATGAATTTGAATGAAAATACAGCAAACATATAAATTTTCATTATTTCCGATTCTTATTAAAATGTTTTCCTATAAACAGGAATTATATTCGTATTATACGCACGATACAACACCCGGACGCAAATTTAAATTTATACGTGAATTTCAATTTAATTTTAGAGGTGTATTTTCTGAACTTGTTCCAAAATTTTGTTAACTTCGTTAAATAAAGTGTGTGCGGGGATTATTTTTTAATAATTAATGTTTCTCTCACACAAAACGTGATGAAAACTGATTATAAAGTTCAGTAACCAACGTCGCGGTATACGAATTTTTAAATTTTGTTTGTGGCAATCACCTAAATACAGTGCATGATATGTAATAGAACATCTTTTTTAGGCTGGTTCTTTTAGAGAATGAACTTTATTTAAGTACTAAAATGAAAAATCGCGAAAGTCGTTTTAAAGATTTGTTATTTAAAGTTCGATATTTTAGATCGAATCAATTAATTGTATTATTTTTTTACAGAAGTCGAAATAACTATGCCGATTCATACTTTTATTCATCCAAGTTCTAGATAACAGCAAACTTTATAATAGAATGGTTTTTGGTCCAGGACAGTTTATGATTACATTTTCACAAGAAACAAAAACGTTATAGGTACTGTGATTTATATTCAACTGAACGAGTTCGATTCAAACTTACTTCAAATCGGACTTTCAACGATTTTTCGGCATTTATTTCAAGAAAGAATCAGTAATACTACCCGATAGTTACATAAGATTATCTCAAATACAAAGTAATTATAATAATATAATTGCGGCCTAAAAATATTTTTTAATCGACACAAACCACACTACTTCTGTTTTAGGGACGGGCATGCAAACGGCAGAGGACCAAAAATCCTCATTCAAGAGTTCCTAATGAAGAGATTTCTGGATTTAAAACACCTAAATGTTTTTAGGAAATCACTGGAGACATAAAAATGCTTTTTCTGTACCTGAAAATAATTATATTTAAATATTATTAAGCATATAACACCTTACAATAAAATAACACAACCACAAAGTAAAGTCAAAATAAGAGAGAATTTAGAGGAAACATGTCTTGTCAAAAATCTGACAGTAAGATATCTAAAACCAATATTGACCAATCAAATAATAGCAAAACGCTTTTTTTAATAAATACCGAGAGAAAAGGAACAACTGTAAAACTCTAATCCACTGAAAGCAAGCGTCTCACACTTGGGCGTTAATTGTAACGTTATTAATTACACTGAAAACAAAAAATAGGTTCGTACTTACTTTACTTAAGGTATTGACATAACTTTGCTCAACTCCAAACGATACTTACGGTACTTATGCTCCGATTAAGATCTCTTTTTGAAGAATTTTATATCCCAGGGTAAATACTGATTTCTTAAGCTCATAAATTGTAAAGAGAAAATAAGAAATATGGGCGCCACTCACTTGAAGTCGATAGTAGATTATCGGAATCTGCAAGTGAGAATAGATTCCGATTAGATTGATTAAATTGAATAGACTAATCATAATTAGTCAGGCTAACGTTAAAACAGCTTAATGTAAATAGATAACTTCAATAAATGATTGGTTCAACATTATCACAACCATCATCATCAAAGTCTTGTTTTTTTTAACGATAGAACAATAATTTTGTTACTATTCTAAGAGGTACATATAATATCCTAAGAATTAAGACGACTTACTTAGAAAATATTTAAGAACTAAAGTTTGAAAACCTTTTTACAGCTGTTTCTAAACTAACCAAAAACATTATTGGGATTGGAATAAATTTTGCAATTTTAAACTAACAAAAATATATTCATAAGTACAGGGTCGTAGTAAGGTTATTTTTAATAAATACATTTTCAAATGTATTAAAATGGATCCTGAAATTTAAGCACGTTACACAACACAGAAGAACTATCTACAAGACACTAGGTAGTAAGTTAAGATTGCCAGTTTTGTTTTAAATTACTAAGTTTCGATGTCCCAATAATTTAAGCAATTAAAGTTTTAAAGATTTTTTAGTTTTATGATAGAAACGTGCTAGTGTTAGAAGCACAAAAAGTTTGACGTTTTATAGTTTAGAAGACTCAAGGTACTAAATCTTAAATACTTCAGATTTCTAAAGTTACAATGTTCAAGGATGTCCAAGATTTACATTTTCAAATAGTATTTCAGTGATTTAATTCCATTTGATAAAAATTCTCTGCTTGTCATACCACTTATTTGTGAAGAGTTTCATTAGGTTTCATAAGTTTCATCTATTTTACTTTTAATATAACGTAAGCTTTTGAAACCATAGATAGAAAAAATTATTGGAGAAATTAAAGAGTTATGGAATTAAGAGTCGAGTTCATTCTTGGTTTAGAAATTATTTGTTGGATGAATGACAAGTAGTAAAATTTATTAATAGTAGGTATTTTAAATAAAAATCTGATAATTCCTCAAGGCAGCATTTTAGGCCCCTTACTATTTATCCATTATCTTAATGATTTGGTTCAGGTTTTAAATATTCAACATTTCATTTTTTGCAAATGATACTACTATTTACTTGTCAGAAATATATATTATCGTTAACAACAAAAATCGACGTAGAACTAGACAAATCAACAAATTAATGGAAGTAAATAAAATTAATATTAGTAAGACTAAAAGTTTTTTAAGTGATAAACAATTATTTGAATTTAAACATCACAATTTAAAATTAGAGGTGAAAAGATAGATATAGTAGAAAAATTTAAATACTTAGGAGTAATAGCTGACAGTAATGTAAAGTTTAAGGACCTAGTCGATTATTGTTGTAACAAAATTGCTGTTTTAAGTAGAGTAAGTAACTTTTTTAGCACATATAGTAAATAATTAGTTTATAATATTTTTAAATTCTCCAGCATTTTACTTTTTGCAGTTCAATTTTGTATACATCATCGCAGATGAACAAAATAGGTTGCAGGTATTACAAAATAGAGCCATGAGAATAATTTTGGGGTGCGATAAATACTGGAGAATTACATTTATGTTAAATCATTTGAACTGGAGGAATATTGCGATTTTATTTTGTTTCGCGTTTTGGTATTTCTACATAAAATAAATTTAAATATTTCAGCACCATGTTATAATAATTGTCTAATTAAACTTAACCGAGTTCACAGCTACATTACGAGAGGAAAAGATAATTTTATATTAGATTATAAAATATAAACAATTGAAAACATCCAAATTCAATTTTTTTTAAGTTAAAAAATAGCAATCTAAACACTTTCATTAAAAAATTAAAAACAAAGATTTTAATAAAATTGGGAAATTTCTGAATATTTTAAATTATAATTGTTCAAAATTGAAAATAAAAAGATTTATTTAGTTATGTTATATAAGATTCACTTGTAAATATCAAATTCTTTCTAAATAAAAATAATAATAATAATGTTCATTTGAACTATTAGTACATCCTTTCCGACCTGTAGAACTTAATAAAACTTTGTTCTTTCATGGGAATAAACATTTTTCTGCTACACATTCTGTGTTTTATTATAATATATGTTGCACATTTGTTAAAAAAAGCGACTTCAAACAATTTTTCTCGATAGCAACTAGAAAAAAACAATCGTTACATATAGGAAAATGGAAAACACCTCCATGATAAATGTTCTACATATCCTTATCATTTCTGTCAGCATCCAGCGCGTAAGCAATATGTAAAGCTGCATATTTGCACGTTTACAATAAAAAGCACTTTTTGTGTTAAAGTTGACACGTTGGAATCCCTGCTGCATTGTGAATTTCTAAATTTATATTCGCAGCTGCCGCGCCGTCTATAATAGAGGGGGGTGATCGGATTCATTAATCATTTTCTTTTTTATCTCATATAATCAGCTTAATGAATTGTAAAATAATGATGTTCAGCTGCTGTTTATTATTATTAGATAAATGGGAAGATTTCGAAGTGATTTGTTAAAGAAAACGTTTTGTCTTTTTAACAACTAATTTTAAATGTTTACACGAATTAAGAGAAAATCGTATTATCAGAATAAAAAAGCGAAAATTATTACTCCATAACTTAAATTTAAAATTTGTTATAATAAGCCAAATAAAAAGTATACGCCTATTTTGGTAAAAGTGGCTGGTAGGGGATTTCTTTAGAAGAATTATTTTTAAACGGTGTTCGTTAGTTATTACCTCTAATTAGAACAGTTTTTTCCAAACTTTTCTCAGCTCGAGCTGCTGTAAAAGCTACATATTGTACTGCATTTATAGTTGCGTTAGTGTATATCTAAAATGAAACCATTTATAAAGTTTATAGAAGCTTATTAAAACAATTAAAGCTATATTGCCCATATATAGTAATGCTTTACTATTGCAGTTTTTTGAATGTATATCATTAAAAGAGAATAATTATCAAAACAGATATATCTTTTGCAATAATTAATGAATAATGTTAATAATACAAAATGGTAACAATTTTGACGGTGGTTGTTGATATAAATACGTATGTTGCTGGTGTACCAAAAATTGAAGTAGTTTAATAAAAATTCTAATACTTTTGCTGATATTTATTTGGAAGAAGTATACAATCATAATAACTAGGCCAGGGCATTTGTTTCCGATTGTTATACGCATAGAATAAGGAAAAGCGGTTCCTCATTCGTCATAATTTTATATATAGACCGCACAAGATCGTTCACCCAACTATGGTATTAGCAAGGTCCGTTTGCCCGTTCCGTTCTGATAATAACTAACAAAATTAAATATTAGGAATAATTTCAACTGTGATCACAAACTTTTACAATAAAGATCTTCTATAAAATAAATGTCGGTGAAATAAGAACCTATCGGTACATCTATCTGGTATTTGACGCCATTTCGCCTGTTTGTTATTGTTTGTAGATATAGTTCGTGAGTAATTAATATTTCGCAGTAGTAGAGATGGTACAACTACAGGAGTAAAACTAAGCAAGTATGCCGATAATTTCTTGAACTTAACCTGCTATTAACCCCTGAGAAAAGAGTCTAGTCTTGGTTTAACAAAATTTTTCTTTGATGCGCTCAACCCAATAAATATTTCTTTTCTTTATTTGCACCACATTTATTTATTTACCACATGCAAATTGCCTATTCCAAACAAAAGCAAAGTTAATCCTTATTGTACCCGATCCTGTGTATACATTCATCGCGACTATCATGAAATTTTATTTTATTCTACAGGCGCCGGCTAGGGAAGCACGTTGGCAGTTTTTGGGAGATATTGCAACAAAATTTAGTATGCGGTTAGGGACAGCGGACATGTCTAACAGAAATGCCAAAAATACTTCTCTCTGATCTACAGTGACGTAGCTAGAGAAGGGGTAATCTTAACCTTAAAATTGCTATAGCTCAGAAACTATGCGAGCTATGGAGACCTAATTGTGATATATGATGTATTGCTTAGTGCTTGAAATAAATGATTTTCATAAAGTTACCATTGCATTCCCCATGTAAAAGCACGACGTGCCATAACCTGAATTCAATAAATTCTATGAATTGTTTGACAGATTGATTTCATTTATTGACAGAACTAATTTAGTATTAAATCAAAAAGAGTAGAGCGGTACAGAAAAATTTACATGTGAAAATATTCCAAAGGGAACTTGATGAAAATCATTTATTTCCACGCTATAGATTTGTTACAAGTAACAAACAACGATCCTGTTTATATGTTCACCATTTTCGAAAATGCACAGCAATTGTACAGAACGTTGGAGGTTATAGTGTGTAATATAACTTTGAACCCTATACATATACCGGGACCTGGTCCTGAACGATTCACTTTTGTTTTTTGCCATCGCAGAGGAGTAGTGGTAGAGACCTGGGCTCGTATTCTCGAACTCATTCGCATACAAATTGACCCTGCAACTGCAACTATGGAACAAGAGAGTGTCTAGGCTACTGGGAAAATGTAGAAAGTGTGGAATTTTAAATCACTTTGAATGTTGTTGCCGTAGAAACGAAATAGAAAATGTAAAATTGATTGTTACAATTGAGGTAAAAAATGTCCATGCTCCTTATTGGTATGAAATAATAAAACTAAATCAGAATGTAAAGTTTAATTTAGTTACCGGGGCCGCAGTAAATATTCTGCCACTAAGAATTTTAAAAATATATTGAAAATAAATTAGAAAATGCAAATATGATGTTAGAGGCTTTTGGGAGATCAAAAGTAAAACCTTCAGGTACGGTAAATTTATTATTTTTTGTAAAAATAGTTGAAGATTCAAGAGTGTGTTGCAGTTAATGATAATTTCTTAAGTGCCTTGCTTGGTTTAAATTCTTGTCTATAGTTACGATTTTGCTTACCGACGGAGCAAACCATAGCATAAGCCCCATTAAGGATGCCATTTTTTAAACTATCCCCACGTTGGGTGCTAAATATTATGCTTATGGTTTGCTCTGGTAAGCTTTTATTGTTAACAATTAAAAAACAATTTATTGTCTATTACATAATATTAGGCGACGTTTCGATCCTTTTTTTGGGATCTTTTTCAAGTCAAATAACAATTAATCAAACTTATTCTGTAACTAATATAAACAGTTAATTACTAGTATAACCATGCTAGTGCCTTAACTAACTTAACTATATTATTATCTAATCTTGTTATTCCTGATTTAGTCATGCTCTTAACTAGACATAATGCTTTGATTATTTTTTTGGCAAACTTTGTCATAACTCTTCCTTTTTACCACCTTGGCTGTGATTTCTCTTGCAACATGTTGAAGTTTGTATTCCATTTATTTGTGAAGTTTTAAATATAGTTTCCCTCTTTGAAGTAGTTAAGTCTGTGAAACTTCAAATATTTCCTGCGAAGCTTGGTTTTAGGTATCCTTCTAAACTAAAGCTTATTTAATTAGATATATTTCTATCAAATCCTTGGTTTTGTGGGAAAACCATAGCTAAAACAGAAAAGGTAATACGTACCTTTTTAGACTTGAAGCCAAAACCTTAGCTATTTGGTATACCTTATGGCGAAAAACTTCTAATTACTGAAATTGCAGTAACGTTAGGCTCTTTGTGAAACATCTTTAAAAATAGTTTTAAGAAAACAGTTTTATTTTAATCTTTTCATAAATCTTGTAGAATGCTCTACACGTGGTTCGGTTTGTTAGACTTTCTTCATAGAGCTACTCGTAAGCTTCTGAAGCTTTATGAAAAAGGTCATTGTCGGGTATTTGGAGTCTTTGGGGTTTTATCTACTACCCCTTTGAAGGCCATTGTAGCAGCGTCTAAAACATCAGGCGTTTTTAACTAGTCCAAAATAACATTGGGGAAAAGGATAGATTACAATCTTTTATCCAGAAACTATTGTTAACCTTTTGAATCTTCAACTATAGAATCTTTTCTCTTGACTTTTAGGTTATGTGTTAAATATACAAACTTTGTTATTGTATTTGGTTTGGTATAATTGTACGTTTGCAGTGACGCAAGATTTAATTTAAATGCTACTTTTTCTGTAGAAATCGTACGTGTAAGTACCTGAGATTTTGAAAAATTCTAACTTTATCTCTAAAATAAATTTAATTATTGTTATAAAATACTGATTGACTTGATTTCAACTTTTAATTGATCTAATAATTTAAAAGGTTGCTTTAGAAATTTTAGAACTGATTTATAAAAGGAGGATATTATAGTATTACTACAATTTTAAATTTATTTTTGGGTATAACGTATTGAATTTATTTAACTTTTAATTTCCTGATTTGTTGTTTGTTACTGTATCGCTGGTTTATTACTTGTTACAGGGTAAATAAATCTCTTTCTGTTTCTTATGTAACATATCTTTTTTTTAATTTTTGCTCATGCTGAGTTCAAACGGCGTCTGTTATTTTCTAGAAGATGTTTGCCGAACTCAAAAATTACCAATAGTTTCAGGTTGATGTTTTGTTTTGTAAATTTAACAAGAGCAAGATTCCTTATTAACACCTCGAGCTAGCCGGCCAGGAAGTTTTCGTTATAATAAAGAGCGTAAGAGAATATCAGTGTACAAACGGAAGTCGTTCAATGTACTCTGCACATATATGTGAATGGTATTTATTAATAATAATCACTGTTTTTCCTTTGACAATTCTTAATGCCCTTGTTTTGGCTGTTCTCATTTTTTAGCTGTTAATTAAAAACATTTTAGTTTGGTTTCTTATTATCTATTATTAAGTAACGTAACACCAGCTTTCATGAGTGGCGAATGACATGAATATGTTGATGAATGACTTTCAATATACTTCAATAATAAACATCACTTCTACACATAATATTACTATTTCTGGCAATTTTGAAATATTAAGAAATATAGAATTATGTCAAACATTAGTAAATAACGTTTTTATATAACGTAAATATGTAGTTTTAAGATTGGCCGAGTTGTTTATTATTTATTCATTTGTAAATCTGCTGTTTGGAAATCCAGTAAGCTACACTCTACTTATAACTTAGGTTTATTGAAAATTTAGAATTTCTTCCGAATTCAAATATAGTACCGTTGTAATATGCGAGCTCGTATAGAATATAATATAGACTGTACGTGTTTGCATAATAATAAGATATCCAAATATCGAACAGATAGAGATTATAATAAAATCATTAGTTTAGACTAGATAATATATGTGTATATTTTCGATATTTTTGTAAATGTTCTTTTCTAAATAATAATAAATAATAAAATAAATAAATAATTCAATAATAATAATAATAATTCATGCACATTTGTTTTCACTGAAATGAATGACGTTAATAATCTGACCAAACGCTAGAAATACATCATCCCTGCTAGTAACAAGGATCCAACCACGTACTTAACATTCCTTTTCGATAATCCTTCATTGACCCTAGATTTTGCACTCTCAGTAATAACTCTTTTATGATATACGTGAGTAACGTTTATCGGGCACCCGTTCATTTACTTATTTTATGCACAGATGCATTATAATTAGACTATTATTGCTAGATTTATCTAAACATAACTGTCTCTTTATGCCCCAAGGGCCTCTTTATGATCCGACGGGCAATAATGAAACGTCAATTAAATGTCAGAGCTGTATTTGTAGAACTTGATTGGTTCTTAATATAATTTGTAAACTTATCACCAATGAAAATAAGCTGGAATTAAGTATTTTAGATAGTAACTATAGTAACGTACTTCGTATATATGCACATAAGTATACGTACAGCGGCTTGATGTAACCTACGTACTCATTTAATTATATTTTTTACACAATAATAGATTTGAGATAAAAACAATCTGTGCATAAAATAGTGTATGCATTTCGGGCATAACTTGCTTTTATGGCCCTACAGCCTTTTCCTAGCCCTCGGCTGACGCCTCGGGCTAGAAATAACGCTTCTGGCCATAAAAGCTTCTTTATGCCCTTAATACATAAATAACTATTATAATAAAATGTATCGCTCCAACTGATATCAATAGTTATCAAAGAATCATCTTAAAATGTAAGTATGAAAATACAAAAACGAAATAGATTAAAAAAGTGACTGTTTTAAATGATAAAAAGTATATTTAATCTACCTTAAAAAGCATTAGGGCAAAAAATCACTTTTAATGCTTTATGTGATCCGGCTTTTTCTATGATATCCTCTACATAATGTAAGGGATAAAATGCACCTTACAAAGGAAATGCGTAATGTACGACGTGGAATAACATGAATATTCAACGCCAACATAAGCGTAAATAGTCGTATACACCGTGCTCTTCTTGAAACCACTTCACAGTACAATGAAAATTTCGCTTTAATAAAAAACCCTCTTTTCCTCGTATATGCCTGCACTATAGTACGAAAGTGGCTGTTCCCATTTCAGATAATAGATATTTATAGGAAGGAAGATCGCTTCTAATATAATTAATAACCTATCAATTTTATCCTCTTTCCTAAAACCGCCACTAGTTATAACTTATACCAACAAACTGTTATTACTGTGTACGTGATTCGTTATGTAGATATCGAGGGAGAGAACATCCGAAACACATAACTTTTGGGCTCCTCCTGAGGCTGTCTTTTAGATAAGCACTGGAATAGATGGGCCAAGACTAGTTGTTTGCCTACTTAATTAAACCTTATGTATATTGAAAAGCTGTTTTAATTAACGAAATATGCCACGACATTATATCAACATCAAATATTTGAAAGGAATCAAGCTGTTGACGGTTACGACTATCACAACTTGGAAAATCTTTCCTGGGATCTTGTCAAAGAAGATCCTCGGAAATTTATGTTTAGAAAGTTTCTGTTTATTTATTTATATTTTAATTGCAAGTTAACTAAGAATTTTGTAATGAGGTATTGGTTTAAACTGTCTGTAACCGCATCGTAATGTTGCAAAACTTCAACGTCTCAAGAGGGATAACAAAATTACTACAAAATGAAGCTAGCGAGAACAGTTATACAGGATATGGCTATTAAACCGCGATAACGCTTTATCTTAAGGAATGTTATGCCATTATATGCTGTTATAAATCTGATCGTCACAGTAAACCAATAAATAAGCTTTCGTTGTCATTAGATAAGAAGTTTACACTGCGAATGTTGTATTCCATGAAATGTGTGTTGCTGGATATAAAAACGTTTCTAATGCATGAAAGCTTGGTATCCATATAACTACTAGAAAGTTAAAAGCAATAAAGTCAATAATTTAATGGACGTGCTTGTTTGACTCCCAATTCTGGGTTCCAGAGGTTCTGAGCTAACATTCAATTACATTACAATAACTTTTATTTTGCCAGTTGTTAATTAGCGATTGAAGTGCATTTTTTTAAATTTCAAATAAGAAAATGTGAAACACTTCACTATTTATAACAATTACATTCAACTTATCTTGGTTATTCATCTGAATTAAAGAAGTTGTATAATATTGAGTGTCCCTAGCAATCGTCCTTATACGCTACACAGCCCCACAAAAAAATGTTCTGTTCTGGGATCGAGACTATGGTATTCGGATGCAGTTTTCGACACTGAATCCGAATCCGACCTCAATACACCCTCAAAATCTTGCGCTAGAGCCAAAAACAACCCCCAAATGGAGTAAAACACTCCTGACATATGATGACAATAAATACATGCAAAAAATGGTTGAAAACCGCAAATGTCTTGTATTTGGAAATAGACTTCTGGTATATGGCCACGAACCCTCGTCCCTGAGAGGGTTAAACCACCCAAAAATTGGCCAAAACCACTCCTTAGATCAAAATACAATAAATACATGCAAAAGATGATTGAAACCGCAAATGTTTTGTATTTGGAAATAGACTTCTGGTATATGGCCACGAACCCTCCTCCCTGAGAGGGTTAAACCACCCCAAAATTGGCCAAAACCACTCCTTAGATCAAAATACAATAAATACATGCAAAAGATGATTGAAAACCGCAAATGTTTTGTTTTTGGAAATAGGGTATAACCACCCCTTACATATCAGGGTTACAATAAATAGATGAAGTACATAAGAGGCAGCCAGTACGCCAATCGTTTAAAAATAAAAGGAAGGGATATCATAAATCGAGAGGCTAGCGGATTAACGGGGTTTTATTGAATTTATTTTTTAGCATGTATTTATTTGCATGTATTTTTTGCGTGCGTTTATTTATTGTAACTCTGATGTAAGGGGTGGTTATACCCCATAGGGGTGATTTTACCCTTTCAAGGGGGCTGTTGGTCATATACCAGAGATCTATTTCCAAAAACAACACATTTGCGGTTTTCAATCATCTTTTGCATGTATTTATTGTCTTTTGATCTAAGGGGTGGTTTTGACCCATTTTGGGGTGGTTTAACCCCCTCAAGGAGAAGGGTTCTTGGCCATATACCAGAAGTCTATTTCCAAATACAAAACATTTGCGGTTTTCAATCATTTTTTGCATGCATTTATTGTATTTTGATCTAAGGGGTGGCTTTGACCCATTTCGGGGTGGTTTAACCCCCTCACAGATGGGGGTTCTTAGCCATATACCAGAGGTTTATTTCCAAATACAAGACATTTGCGGTTTTCAACCATTTTTTGCATGTATTTATTGTCATCATATGTCAGGAGTGTTTTACTCCATTTGGAAGTTGTTTTTGGCTCTAGCGCAAGATTTTGAGGGTGTATTTGCTTTTTTGGTCGAATTTGGATTCAGCGTCGAAAACTGCATCCGAATACCATAGTCTCGATCCCAGAACAGTACATTTTTTTTTGTGGGTCTGTTATTCCAGATACAACTGAATTGATTATATTATTTCATTAAATTAATACCTCACTACTTGTGAATACTTGTTATGAACCATTCAACTTTCTGTAATGGGTTGGTCAGCTGCTAAGGCTTCACTTCACTACACCGCGTTTATAATTACTTTGAGGTCCAGTGGCGCCCTAGAAACCCAGTGGCGCCTTCTTTACAATTTGAATCAATTTTGTTTCTTTGGGTAGAATTAAAGCCCGGTTTAAATGCAACATCTTAAATTGTATTATTCTTAGTTAGAACGTCAAATTTTACTTCGATTTGTGTTTATATGTATAAATAATTTATATCATTGCATCTATATAAATAGCAATTGATTACCATTAACTAACATTTCAGACAAGAAATTGCATTCTGTGTAATCTAAAAATCAATACAATGTTGTCGTTGCTACGTTGTTTCGTACCCTAATTTAGACACTGATTGTACCAGATGAAGATTTTCTATCGACATTCCCGCTCCTCCTCTGTTGACCATCTGAGCCCTCAAAAAGTAAAACATGATCATGCTAACATATAACGTTCTGGAGTCTTCGCCGGTGGGCTGAGGACCGGCGTTATATTTATAAAGATATGCTTATCTTTTAAGGTACAAAATAAAATACCATGTGCTTGCAGATCTATTTATTGATTTGTTTTTATATTGCTATGGCAACCTTAGTATCTGTTCAATGTCTTCCAGATAATATGTAGTACATTACAAATTACACTCCCGGTAAAAAAAAGGCTGAACTATGTCGTTTGAAAGCGTAGGAAAACATTCAACGTATAATTCGTAAAGAAAAAGAATCTATTAGTATCGTTGTGAATAAGAATGTTAATAGATTTCAGCTGCAAAAAACATAAGATGCATTGCATCTTTTTATGAAATTCTTTAACATGCTAAGACAACGAGAACTTATGCTGGTAATTAATCTAATCAAGGAATTGAAAACGTCCCTAAAGTTAGCGAAGCCCATACACCAGGAGAACAGGAAAGTATATGGGAAATTAAAGGCTAATTAAATGCCCTATTTTTAAATTTACGGCTCAGCTAGTTTTTCTAAAACCGCGGGCTTCGCTAACTTTAGACAAAAGTTAGCGGGACCCACATCAAAAATCTAATGTAGAATACAAAATTTAAAAAAGTAACCTATGTAGAATTAAAGGCTAATTGAATGCCCTATTTTCAAATTTAAGGCTCAGCTGTTTTTTTTAAACCACAGGCTTCGCTAACTTTAGAAAAAAGTTAGCGGGACTCACATCAAAAATCTAATGTAGAATGCGAAATTTAAAAAAGTAACCTATGGAGAATTAAAGGCTAATTAAATGCCCTATTTTCAAATTTAAGGCTCAGCTGGTTTTTTCTAAACCACGGGCTTCGCTAACTTTAGACACAAGTTAGCGGGACCCACATCAAAAATCTAATGTAGAATGCAAAATTTAAAAAAGTAACCTATGTAGAATTAAAGGCTAATTAAATGCCCTATTTTCAAATTTAAGGCTCAGCTGGTTTTCTTAAAAACCACGGGCTTCGCTAACTTTAGAAAAAAGTTAGCGGGACCCACATCAAAAATCTAATGTAGAATGCGAAATTTAAAAAAGTAACCTATGGAGAATTAAAGGCTAATTAAAGGCTAATTAAATGCCCTATTTTCAAATTTAAGGCTCAGCTGGTTTTTTTAAAACCACGGGCTTCGCTAACTTTAGACAAAAGTTAGCGGGACCCACATCAAAAATCTAATGTAGAATGCGAAATTTAAAAAAGTAACCTATGGAAAATTAAAGGCTAATTAAATGCCCTATTTTCAATTTTAAGGCTCAGCTGGTTTTTTTAAAAACACGGGCTTCGCTAACTTTAGAAAAAAGTTAGCG
Organism: Agrypnus murinus; assembly: GCA_929113105.1. Lineage (NCBI taxonomy): Eukaryota > Metazoa > Arthropoda > Insecta > Coleoptera > Elateridae > Agrypnus > Agrypnus murinus. The sequence continues at coordinate 5,608,930 of OV816028.1, read as the reverse complement.
GGACCCACATCAAAAATCTAATGTAGAATGCGAAATTTAAAAAAATAACCTATGGAGAATTAAAGGCTAATTAAAGGCTAATTAAATGCCCTATTTTCAAATTTAAGGCTCAGCTGGTTTTTTTATAAACCACGGGTTTCGCTAACTTTAGAAACAAGTTAGCGGAACCCACATCAAAAATCTAATGTAGAATGCGAAATTTAAAAAAGTAACCTATGGAGAATTAAAAGCTAATTAAATGCCCTGTTTTCAAATTTACGGCTTAGCTAGTTTTTCTAATACCGCGGGTTTCACTAGCATTATGAAAATTAAGCGAGACCCGCGTCAGAAATCCAATGGTAGCTTGCAGAACTGAGAAAGATATTCTATAGGGAATTAAAGGCTAATTAAAGGCCGCAGAATAGAATCCACAATAACGGTCGTTGATAAGTTGCTTTTGACGATATAATAATAATAATTGCTACAACCCATCACCTGGAAACCAGGCCCCAGAAGCTATAAGCTTGTGCGGGAGCGAGGGGACGATTATTATTATTACGTAGGCCCTATGTGCGGCTGCAGCCGACTTACAGATGTATTTGTAAAAGTTCGAGACGCGTAAGCGGAATCTTGAATTAATTAATCTTTAATTCTGATGTATAAATGCGTACTCAAATTGGGAACTAAATTATCTGAAATATTAAGAAACTAAAAATTCTCGAATGCAGCAACGGTTACTTCCTGAAAATTGCACCCTGGGTTCTGCTAGATTTCGCAATGACGTGCCATCATTTAAAAAAACTACATATTATCTTTAATGTTATGTTACTTTATTACCTTAAATGTTTAAATTTTATTTTATCTATAATTATTATACAGGGTGTTTCACTTAAGATTCGTATCCTCTGGATAGGTCATAGTACTGGTCAATAGGAACAAAAAATCCTTATGACATTTTTGATTTTACGCACATCGAAAAACATTTACTAAAATGGTCAACTTTTGGGAAGTGCTGGAAATAATAGTCAAAACAAACTGTGACATCATCTAGCATCAATGTATCAGATATCACGTTCAAAATACAGTTAGGTAGATCCAGCTCCAACTGCTAGTCTTAAACCAGTAACCATCAGCCCACTTTTTAAAAACAATTTTCTTCTCGGTTATTATAAAAGATAATCACTTAAGATATTAAGTTTTTCTTGTCGCATTTTATGTGTACTATCACCTGTTCAGAGGATACGAATCTTCACTGAAACACCCTGTATAAGAAAGACCTGCATATTTACAGAACAGTATTTTTATAACTATTTATGTACAAGGAACTATTTAAATAGCTATTCTTTAGCGAAAACTAATAACGCAAAGTATATTTTGGTTTTTCCATTCAGACTGTATGCGGTTTTGCGAAAGTCGTCGTACTCGATCCATTTATCTTCTGCTGGGCATAGAGCTGTGTAGTGACCCGTTGATAGACTATCGCAGATTCTTGTTGAAAAGGGTTTCTGAAACTTCGAAATTCCCGCCAATTTATAATTCTGGTTTTGAAAACGAACAGATTGTGGTATGTCGTTCAAAGCAACCGGTGGCATTTCTGGTAGGTCTGACGTCACAACGTACATGAAGATCCCTGCAAATTAATTAAACATTATACTGCTATACTGTTATATATTAATTTGTAGTTGATAGCTCCTTAGATGTGAATTTAGTAATATGAAGACAAAATCATTAGGTTTTTAAAAAACCTTATCATGAAAACATCAAAGCGGAAATAACTAGTTATTGCAATTACAAGTTACATGTTTTGTTTTTGTCTTACCTGTTGATTCGATTTTTGTGTTAGCTTTGCCTTTACATTCTGACGCATTTACACAGTTTTGTTCATCAATTTTTGTTATTTTATGCAGAGCATTCCCAAAATTATGGCTGATGATTTCTCTGGATGGCATGGTAATATTAACAATGTTTTTAAATCGCACTTCACATCCCGAATCGCAGGTAGACGATTCTTTATAACTTGGACAATCTTGCATACTTAAGAGTGTCAAGTAGGAGATATCAGTATTGCAATCGAGTAGAACCCAGTCGGCGTCTTCTTTAATTCTATAAGACTCTGTTCTTCCTTCAAACAGCTTTGTATACAGGTTCATTCGAAGTCGGTATGTGTGCGAGCGTACTCCATTGTTTGCAATATCGTCGACGAGGTTGAAAAACTGATTATCTAGTGCCTGTATTTCTTCTCTTCTTTTATCATTTGACGATATTGTAAATAGCGTTATTTGAATTAGAGAATCCAGAGAACAAGTTAATTGGGCTGTGTAATTTCTAGAACCGATTTTCACGGAGCCGAGATCTGGATGAGAACCATTTTTAATAATGGGCATTCGTTCGTGTTTAGGAAATCTGAATGCCCTGGACAACTCTTCTTCGTTGCCCAAGTATCTAGCTTTACGTTTCTTAGTATTGCCGGCTTGGCCTCTCCAGTTTTCATATTCGTTGGACGCAATAATGTTAGCCCCATCGGTTGTGTTTTTGCATCCAAAACACAACCTTTTCTCGCCATATCCTTCGTCCTGATTGGGAATGGGAAAGGAACATTCAAAAATAATGTGCACAGGCTCAGAGCAGCGAATACATCGGTGAGCTCCCGTCGGAAAATCTCCCTTCAAACAAAGAACGCACTGGGTTTTTACAAAAGAAGAAAGTTTCTCGACAGTGTTACTCCTGAGAGTGTTATCATCTTCGGGAAGAATGCTGTGATTCGTTGTGTCGTCATCATTTTGAATGCCGTCATCATTTTGAATACCGTCATTGTTGATACCATCGCTGTTGCCTTGCGTAGAGTCCCCGTCGACCCAATTTGCGCGCATGCTTCTAACCTTCTCGGACGTATACGCACTGTCAATTAATTTCAGCTTACCGTTTAGGTAATGTACGTGTTTCTCAACAAACTTGTCAACTCGTTTCTTCTCCCGTTTCTCGCCAGCACTGATAATGTGGTTTTTAAGTTTGTTAAACTCCCCTTCTACTGAAGCGCTTGAAGCAGGTATGCGACCGTAACCGAATTGATTTCTATATACGCACGAATATAAAGGCAAGTGCCTGATGTCTTTCAGCAGCTTATTCGCAAACTGCGGGAAGTAGTACGGATTCACTTCCGTCCCTTCTGCCATGACGGCGGCGGCCTCTTCGTTTATTTCTGAACCCCACTTAGTCCAAGTGTTGGTGTCGTTATTGTTACCTTCGGTTTCGTCGTCGTCGCAGTTTGATGCCTCTGCACTTGAGTCATTGAGGGCTTCTTCCATGATGTCGTCAATACTGGTTTTAATGGTTATTAGTTTTAACAGCTTTCCTTTGTGGATCTCAGCTGGAGTTCTTTCTTCGGGACTATCCACTTTGAAACCGCTTGTTTCCGTTTGAGAAACGATTAACGCCGATTTTATAATTTCCCGGGCATTCGTCAGGTCTGTGCATAAAACTAGTTTCCCCATCACACCCGCGTAAAACTTTTTCACCAATCTTGGCGAACTATGCATAAAGTTTGTATAGATTTTGATGAAATGGGCAACATCGACCCTAACGTAGCATTTTGGAAGGGTGGCGAAGAAACTGTCTGCATAATCTTCAATCGTTAGAGAGCCTGCAAACGCTCTAATTATCAAACGCAGTCAACAACGCTTGGGAGTAGTCTGTGACAGTTCCTTTCGGGTATTGCACCACAGCCCTGAACCATGTGTTAAGCCAATATAATATGAGGATCATAGTCTGACATTCGGTTAACATCTGCGTAATGGAAAATTGTCCATTGCGACATTTAATGGCTATTATATACAGGAAAATGTGATTTCCAGATGTTCCATCGATATGCTAAGTCTTCTTTACCAAATCGCCAGTAGCATCGATAAATAAAGTTGTCGTTTCCTCTTTTGCATACAAATTATAAACATTTTTCTGATAATTTGTAGTGTATATCACGAAGAAAAGAACTTTTAAAATAGCCTGGATGGTAGCTTTCCCGTCATTGCCCCGCAACATTTCTAAGGCTTTTATTGGATCCTTGTCTAGGTAAGTCGAATCGACATATTCTTTCCTGGCGACGTGCAAAATACTGGCTGATGGCAAATGAGGAGGTTCCGGATCACCCGGCGACATTGTATCATTGGCAAGATTTGCCCTATAGACTTCAGCAGAGGTGGTGCCCAATTCTTCCCCAACAACTACTCTTCTTGGTTGACGCAAATTACGTTTACCGCCAAGTCCTGCGCCAATTTCTATGGTGACTGCGAACTTTACTACAGCTTTGTATCCTTCTAACCGGATGAAGAGGGTGCTTCCGCAATCACAGTTTGCTATAATAAATAACATTGTATATTAAGGTATGAATGTAATATGAAGCTGTAAACACAAACTTTATTAAGGTTGCGCAATATTATAGGACTTTTATAATTTATATTCTAATCTTCAAGAGTAACAAAATCATATTTATTTACCTAACAAGTCAGGAAAGTACCTATTAAATTACAGGATGAGTATGCAGTTTCAGGACGAGCGAGCCCTGGAAGCCTACGAATCCTGTAAGGCACTTTACTGATGAACTCAATCTGATCAACATTCGCTACTCCTAGTAGCCAGTGATACAGTAGCCACTAAATCAAATATAATTATTACTATACAAAAAATCCTTTTATATAATAAAATAAACTTTAAAGTGAAAAAAAATCAAAATCGCAAATACGCTTTGGGGTGGGGGAGGGGATGTTAATAATATTAGGTATTTTATATTTATGTAAATGTAATTATTGTTTTTGATAAGCATATATTAATTTATATGAATAAAACAGATTCATTTTTTTAAAGATTTAAAATAGGTATTTTCTACCGGCAAGTAAATTTAAAAATGGCGCCATTATGTAGCGATGTTCGACCTTGGCGGCAGCCAAGATCAGATGTGGCGTGAGACGCTCGTGTATCATTTCATATCATCCGCTTTTGGCCGGCCATGTCTGCGCGTCAAATACCGGCAACACAACCTCATTTGACGAGCGCTCGCACGCTTTAGCTTTTGACGACGATTAATAGGTTAAAAATAAAATAGAAATCGAATTAGAATTCTCGAATCAAATAGCACGTAGATAATAAAAAATAATAATTTTTAAATAAGATTGATATTATCATAGTATGATGTTACGGTGTAATTATTCTACGATGATATGATATTATGCCACATAAAAGATTACAATAACAACACAACAACAAAATAAAATATAAATATCCCATAAATATGCCACATAAAATATTACAGTGGAGTAGTAAATAAATAATAAGTATATAAAAAATAAAGTAAAATTTACCATTAATTGTGCCAGATGTTAGATCATTAGTTAAGTAATGATCTTTGAACGCAAAGGCACATTGTAATTTGGTCTCATTCCAGATTTTCTCTACTACCATGTCCTCCCATAATCCCGGTATTAGTTTCTTATAAGGCCTTTTAGTTTTTCTCTCCGTTCTATTGTATTTCTTCTCGACTACAAACTCGAAAAACTTTTTTTTGCTAAGAGAAAATGTAAATTTTAAAATGTTTAACTGCCGTGAATCGAAAGATGAGTTGCTAAAATTCGAGTCTTGGTTGTTATCACCTGTACTTAATGTATCATCATCGGGAAGTTCAGTTATGATCGTGCTCGAAACATTTGGAATCCTTCCAGTTAACAGATCTCTAATACCATTTATATTATCACAAACATAAGAATACAGCGATGATGCTGATTTTTTACCATTTAATTCTTTCTCAATTATCTTCCAGATATCGTTTTATTTAGTAGTTATTTTGTTACCGGGCAACAAGATGGTATCTTTACGAGTTAAAATTGCATTATTAACCATTTCAGGATCGATTTTCCTTGGTCTACCAGCCATTATTGTGTAACTTATTGGTTTACATTAAATAAGATTAACTAGAATACTGATGAACAACTGAAATATTACATTCCTTATTAAAATATAAATGAATTTAAAATAATCACAAACTCGCAACCACAAGGTTCGAAAAACGTTAAGGCTTGTTCCTCAATATATAACATAGCTAACACAAATCCGAAGGGGTAAGGCTAAATACGAGATTTCACCTACTTGAAATTTATGACCTATTAGTTCCTTCCTGATTCGCGAACTATTTTGACAGACAGATATCAGGGCAACGTAGAGCGCATTGCTTTATAAAAAAAAACACGCGGTGAAATTCGAAAAAGAAAAGCGGTTTTCTTTTGTGACCGTTTTATGGCACTAATCTAGTGAGTCCGCGGCGACTGTCTTTGGTCGCGGCATAAATACTTTGCTGTTTACCGCTTTATAAGTTGTAAACCACTCTTTTGACTACCCTTTCGGGTAGATTAATTTATTAGAGGTGAAGCCGCATCTATTCTTTCCCAATGAAATGCAAACACAAGTAAACAAAACGTTTGAATTTTTGAAGAAAATCTATAATCTTTTACATCCTGTCGGAACATTATAAAGTAGGGAAAAGGACCGCGACAATGAGACGACCCTACTCTTGGTAAATAATTTAGAAAAATAATTACTTACTCATACGAAAAATATTTTGTAAAGGTTCACAAAATTTACTTAAACAGAAGTAAACTATTTGCGTTTAGTACGTCAATTATTGCTATATGTATGTATGCTTTAGTAAAGTTTTATCTTTTTATTTAGTTTTACCATCAATTAACGATCATCCATAAATAATGAAATATGTACATTGTACATAGGTTGCATTCACACATATTTTAATAAGTGTGTTTAACAAATTAATTCCCCCATTTAATTAAATATTCCAAATAAATAGGCAATACAAAAAAGTAGACCTAATACAACTTATAAAATATTTGTGTGATGTTAAATGGTATACAGTTTATAAGGTTTAGTTCATATTCCCTTTTATTTTATTATTTCAGGAGAGACAATTTTACCCGTCAAACTGTACGATAAGAATTAATTTATTATTGTTGAGTCGGTAACACAAACGATCAGGTCGTATTACTTCATCCCACCACTGCTCGAATAGGCGGAGACTAACAAAATTCGGGCCACACACCACACTGATCAAAAATAACCAACTTTGGGAAAAGATTGTAAATTTATTTTTTAATATTTCTAAATAAATTTTTCAGTTATGAAAACTAGAGGACAGTAAAATTCCCGGTACAGACTCAAATTTAAATAATCTTCAATATTTAACTTCTCGTTTTGGATTTATTAACTTTTAGTTATAAAATTTTCTGTACCCGGCTTGATATTTTTTTTATAAATACCTTGAGCCCACGTACATCGCGCTCCGATAAGAACTAAGCTCATAATTGATTCCCAAAGTTGGCCACACCGGGCATTCCGCCTTAAAAGCAAACGCCTGCTCAGACGGTATTTCATATCAGGTATTACAGGGCACAAAAACCAAAATAAGTTTGACTTGCGTGAAATTATGTTTTTCCCTGCGTCAGTATGTGCATAGTTAGTGTCATTAAAAAATTTACATTGCTGACTAAGTTTCACAATCTTTTGGACACATTTTTTGACATACTATCATATTTTCTTTAACAACTATTTTCTTAATTATCTACATAACGTTTTACTTCAGTCGAGAATTTGTATGGGATATTTATATTTTATTTTGTTGTTGTGTTGTTATTGTAATCTTTTATGTGGCATAATATCATATCATCGTAGAATAATTACACCGTAACATCATACTATGATAATATCAATCTTATTTAAAAATTATTATTTTTTATTATCTACGTGCTATTTGATTCGAGAATTCTAATTCGATTTCTATTTTATTTTTAACCTATTAATCGTCGTCAAAAGCTAAAGCGTGCGAGCGCTCGTCAAATGAGGTTGTGTTGCCGGTATTTGACGCGCAGACATGGCCGGCCAAAAGCGGATGATATGAAATGATACACGAGCGTCTCACGCCACATCTGATCTTGGCTGCCGCCAAGGTCGAACATCGCTACATAATGGCGCCATTTTTAAATTTACTTGCCGGTAGAAAATACCTATTTTAAATCTTTAAAAAAATGAATGTGTTTTATTCATATAAATTAATATATGCTTATCAAAAACAATAATTACATTTACATAAATATAAAATACCTAATATTATTAACATCCCCTCCCCCACCCCAAAGCGTATTTGCGATTTTGATTTTTTTTCACTTTAAAGTTTATTTTATAATATAAAAGGATTTTTTGTATATTAATAATTATATTTGATTTAGTGGCTACTGTATCACTGGCTACTAGGAGTAGCGAATGTTGATCAGATTGAGTTCATCAGTAAAGTGCCTTACAGGATTCGTAGGCTTCCAGGGCTCGCTCGTCCTGAAACTGCATACTCATCCTGTAATTTAATAGGTACTTTCCTGACTTGTTAGGTAAATAAATATGATTTTGTTACTCTTGAAGATTAGAATATAAATTATAAAAGTCCTATAATATTGCGCAACCTTAATAAAGTTTGTGTTTACAGCTTCATATTACATTCATACCTTAATATACAATGTTATTTATTATAGCAAACTGTGATTGCGGAAGCACCCTCTTCATCCGGTTAGAAGGATACAAAGCTGTAGTAAAGTTCGCAGTCACCATAGAAATTGGCGCAGGACTTGGCGGTAAACGTAATTTGCGTCAACCAAGAAGAGTAGTTGTTGGGGAAGAATTGGGCACCACCTCTGCTGAAGTCTATAGGGCAAATCTTGCCAATGATACAATGTCGCCGGGTGATCCGGAACCTCCTCATTTGCCACCAGCCAGTGTTTTGCACGTCGCCAGGAAAGAATATGTCGATTCGACTTACCTAGACAAGGATCCAATAAAAGCCTTGGATGACGGGAAAGCTACCATCCAGGCTATTTCAAAAGTTCCTTTCTTCGTGATATACACTACAAATTATCAGAAAAATGTTTATAATTTGTATGCAAAAGAGGAAACGACACCTTTATTTATCGATGCTACTGGCGATTTGGTAAAGAAGATTTAGCATATCGATGGAACATCTGGAAATCACATTTTCCTGTATATAATAGCCATTAAATGTCGCAATGGACAATTTTCCATTACGCAGATGTTAACCGAATGTCAGACTATGATCCTCATATTATATTGGCTTAACACATGGTTCAGGGCAGGCTCTCTAACGATTGAAGATTATGCAGACAGTTTCTTCGCCACCTTTCCAAAATGCTACGTTAGGGTCGATGTTGCCCATTTCATCAAAATCTATACAAACTTTATGCATAGTTCGCCAAGATTGGTGAAAAAGTTTTACGCGGATGTGATGGGGAAACTAGTTTTATGCACAGACCTGACGAATGCCCAGGAAATTATAAAATCGGCGTTAATCGTTTCTCAAACGGAAACAAGCGGTTTCAAAGTGGATAGTCCCGAAGAAAGAACTCCAGCTGAGATCCACAAAGGAAAGCTGTTAAAACTAATAACCATTAAAACCAGTATTGACGACATCATGGAAGAAGCCCTCAATGACTCAAGTGCAGAGGCATCAAACTGCGACGACGACGAAACCGAAGGTAACAATAACGACACCAACACTTGGACTAAGTGGGGTTCAGAAATAAACGAAGAGGCCGCCGCCGTCATGGCAGAAGGGACGGAAGTGAATCCGTACTACTTCCCGCAGTTTGCGAATAAGCTGCTGAAAGACATCAGGCACTTGCCTTTATGGTCGTGCGTATATAGAAATCAATTCGGTTACGGTCGCATACCTGCTTCAAGCGCTTCAGTAGAAGGGGAGTTTAACAAACTTAAAAACCACATTATCAGTGCTGGAGAGAAACGGGAGAAGAAACGAGTTGACAAGTTTGTTGAGAAACACGTACATTACCTAAACGGTAAGCTGAAGTTAATTGACAGTGCGTATACGTCCGAGAAGGTTAGAAGCATGCGCGCAAATTGGGTCGACGGGGACTCTACGCAAGGCAACAGCGATGGTATCAACAATGACGGTATTCAAAATGATGACGGCACAACGAATCACAGCATTCTTCCCGAAGATGATAACACTCTCAGGAGTAACACTGTCGAGAAACTTTCTTCTTTTGTAAAAACCCAGTGCGTTCTTTGTTTGAAGGGAGATTTTCCGACGGGAGCTCACCGATGTATTCGCTGCTCTGAGCCTGTGCACATTATTTTTGAATGTTCCTTTCCCATTCCCAATCAGGACGAAGGATATGGCGAGAAAAGGTTGTGTTTTGGATGCAAAAACACAACCGATGGGGCTAACATTATTGCGTCCAACGAATATAAAAACTGGAGAGGCCAAGCCGGCAATACTAAGAAACGTAAAGCTAGATACTTGGGCAACGAAGAAGAGTTGTCCAGGGCATTCAGATTTCCTAAACACGAACGAATGCCCATTATTACAAATGGTTTTCATCCAGATCTCGGCTCCGTGAAAATCGGTTCTAGAAATTACACAGCCCAATTAACTTGTTCTCTGGATTCTCTAATTCAAATAAAGCTATTTACAATATCGTCAAATGATAAAAGAAGAGAAGAAATACAGGCACTAGATAATCAGTTTTTCAACCTCGTCGACGATATTGCAAACAATGGAGTACGCTCGCACACATACCGACTTCGAATGAACCTGTATACAAAGCTGTTTGAAGGAAGAACAGAGTCTTATAGAATTAAAGAAGACGCCGACTGGGTTCTACTCGATTGCAATACTGATATCTCCTACTTGACACTCTTAAGTATGCAAGATTGTCCAAGTTATAAAGAATCGTCTACCTGCGATTCGGGATGTGAAGTGCGATTTAAAAACATTGTTAATATTACCATGCCATCCAGAGAAATCATCAGCCATAATTTTGGGAATGCTCTGCATAAAATAACAAAAATTGATGAACAAAACTGTGTAAATGCGTCAGAATGTAAAGGCAAAGCTAACACAAAAATCGAATCAACAGGTAAGACAAAAACAAAACATGTAACTTATAATTGCAATAACTAGTTATTTCCGCTTTGATGTTTTCATGATAAGGTTTTTTAAAAACCTAATGATTTTGTCTTCATATTACTAAATTCACATCTAAGGAGCTATCAACTACAAATTAATATATAACAGTATAGCAGTATAATGTTTAATTAATTTGCAGGGATCTTCATGTACGTTGTGACGTCAGACCTACCAGAAATACCACCGGTTGCTTTGAACGACATACCACAATCTAGTTAGCGAAACCAGTGGTTTATAAAAAAACGAACTGAGCCTTAAATTTGGAAATATGGCATTTAATTAGCCTTTAATTCTCCATAGGTTACTTTTTTAAATTTCGCATTCTACATTAGATTTTTGATGTGGGTCCCGCTAACTTGTTTCTAAAGTTAGCGAAACCCGTGGTTTATAAAAAAACCAGCTGAGCCTTAAATTTGAAAATAGGGCATTTAATTAGCCTTTAATTAGCCTTTAATTCTCCATAGGTTACTTTTTTAAATTTCGCATTCTACATTAGATTTTTGATGTGGGTCCCGCTAACTTTTTTCTAAAGTTAGCGAAGCCCGTGTTTTTAAAAAAACCAGCTGAGCCTTAAATTTGAAAATAGGGCATTTAATTAGCCTTTAATTCTCCATAGGTTACTTTTTAAATTTCGCATTCTACATTAGATTTTTGATGTGGGTCCCGCTAACTTTTGTCTAAAGTTAGCAAAGCCCGTGGTTTAGAAAAAAACCAACTGAGCCTTAAATTTGAAAATAGGGCATTTAATTAGCCTTTAATTAGCCTTTAATTCTACATAGGTTACTTTTGAAATTTTGTATTCTACATTAGATTTTTGATGTGGGTCCCGCTAACTTTTGTCTAAAGTTAGCGAAGCCCGTGGTTTTTAAAAAAACCAGCTGAGCCTTAAATTTGAAAATAGGGCATTTAATTAGCCTTTAATTCTCCATAGGTTACTTTTTTAAATTTCGCATTCTACACGAGATTTTTGATGTGGGCTCCGCTAACTTTTTCTAAAGTTAGCGAAGCCCGCGGTTTTAGAAAAACTACCTGAGCCGTAAATTTAAAAATAGGGCATTTAATTAGCCTTTAATTAGCCTTTAATTTCCCATATACTTTCCTGTTCTCCTGGTGTATGTGCTTCGCTAACTTTAGGGATGTTAGCTTAAGGCCTTAGCTGCTGATAGCAAAAATGAAGGTATCAACTGCTAATGGCAAGTTAAAGACATGTGTGCTGCAGATGGCACACGTTGCTAAACTTAATCTATTTAAATAATATGTGGTGGTATAGGAATCACTTGGGGGCGTTAGGTAATTCTTACTAAAACGAAATATCAATAATTTCGTCGTTGAACAAGTGATGCTTGCGTTACAATTTACTTGTTGTAACTTTCAGAACTAAAAATAATTAAGATAAATTAATCTAAAAGCTTTAGCCTAAGTAGGGTTGGCTAAGTAAGTTAGCCTTGGTTGACATTGATAAACGTGAGTACATTGATGTAGCCCGTGGGAATGAAAGAAGTTGTATTGTATCTTGTAAACAGAGGCAGCATTCATAGCAGTTTCCTATGGATGTAGGAAGGATTACTAGGTAAATTGCCCGTTGGAGAATAGGGTTGAATCTTCTTGAATCCTATGATTGTTGAAGAAAATGAAAATTTGAAACTTGATCCGTGCTAGTACATATATTTGGCAAGTCCAAATGCCATTCAGGATTGATAAGTTGAATCTTATCAATGCATCTTCTGTGTATTATCTTTAATGTCGAGTTGACGAGACCCTGGTGGCAAAAATGCCGAAAGTTTTTAGTGAAATTGAATTGCTAAACTTTGTGTGAAAAAAACATTTTAAGTAGTTTGGTCAATAAAATATCAAAATTCAGATTTTACTACGTGAGAATTATGAGCTAATTATAAGCTAATTTTGAGCCAAGAGAAGAAATTTTGAGCTCCGATATTATAGCCGTAAATTATAGATTTTAAGTGAGGGTGCTATCTTCACGTCATCTCAGCACCCACACTATACAAATTTAAATCAAAATTCAAATTTTACTACTTGTGGATTATGAGCTAATTTTGAGCCGAAAGTAAAAATTTTGAGCTCCGATATTATAGCCGTAAATTAATCTAAGTAAGTAAAAATATTTTAGGTGGGGGAGCTGTCTTGACGTCAGCCCCCACTTAAAATATATAATTTACGACTATAATATCGGAGCTCAAAATTTCTACTCTTGGCTCAAAATTAGCTTATAATTAGCTCATAATTCTCACGTAGTAAAATTTAAATTTTTATTTAAATTTGTATATGGTGGTGCTGAGATGACATCATGAAAGCACTCCCACTTAAAATATTTAATTTACGTCTATAATATCGGAGTTCAAAATTTTCACTTTTGAATTAGCTCATAATCTACCGCTAAAAATGTTTTGTCAAAGCGAGTGTGCCAACTTTGCGTACGTTCAATATATGGTTGATCACTTGCACTAAATATTAAAAAGAAATAAAAAATGAATAGTTTTAATCCTGCACACTCTCTTCATGTGGACTGGACCCGATGGGGGACTGATAAGTGCCAGCAGCGTTGCATCTGGGATTTTCGGACGAAAGTTAGTGGTAACTGGAATTGGGCATTTTGTAGGAACTCTAATTGAGTGCGTCGGATGATCGATCCAAAACGTCGATCCGAGGGAGTTCCAAATTCTGATTAAGAGAACATAACTGATAAGGGTCCAATTTTGGCGCGGCCTCAACTGATCCTGGCATTTTTGTGATAGGTGTAGGAGAATGTAGAACTGTTTGATTGTGGTCAAATGGTTGGAATAATTCTGGAAGTTGTAATCTGGAACCTGTGAAACGTGCTCTTCAAGAACTGAATTGTTAGGTGTAGCGATACAGAAACTATCAATTGATGCAATTGATATAACAGCCTTGGTAGTGTAATCTCTAGAGTGCTGGACTTTCACCCAAGCGGTCCGAGGTCGATTTCTGGTTTTCTGCAGTTTTCCTTAGCTGTGACACAAATGTGGGATTTGCGCTGTTCCATTTGTAAGTCGGCTGCAGCCGCACCTAGGGCCTAGGTAATAATAATAATCGCCCCCTCCCTCCCGCACAAGCTTATAGCTTCTGGGGCCTGGTTTCCAGTCTATGGGTTGTAGCAATTATTATTATTATTATTATGCAGGTGCATTTGAAGAGGTAGGTATATTTGTGTTTTGTCAGTGGTGGACAAATGATTTTTCATGGTTTTGATTATCAGTATCTATTTGTAGGTTATAATCCTGAAAATTTGACGGATCGTGTGGAATTTTATCATTATTTGTGACTGTGAAGCTAGTAAGATGAGTACAAAGAATTTCACGGCTGACGCCCCTAACTGACCTTATTTCTGAATTCAAATCGTAATCTAAACAAACCGATCAGCTTTGCTTCTAGTTTTGCTCACTTGATGAATGATACAGCCCTAGTATTGTTGTAGAAGCTAAATTAAGCAGTTTTATTACTTTTTATTACGAAAGGTTGATGCTCTGTCTCCCGTAATTTTAATGAGAATTACCGATTGTATTTCTAATAATTTTAAGACATAATCCGCTTCGATGTGCATGCAAAGACATAAAACGGTGGGCTCGTTTCTCACCTATTAAAAAAGCTATGAATAAAAAACAGTGTTTGCGACTGTCTTTGTCAAAAAGTTGCTTACACAGCTGTAAATTGTTTAGGGCACCGTATTGCATTAAAGATTGCCGCGTTTCTTAATTGAGTTAAAGGATTTCTTAAATGTAAAAAAAAGAGTCCAATTTTACGCGTAAACGATTTTGTTTTTTGTTGTGCTAGGTGAGATGCACCCTCTGATAAAGCCCCCCATAATTAAACTACTATTATTAATGCGGCAAATTGATGTTAAAGTTTCTAACTTTTTTTTTTCTGAAAAAAAAATTCTAGAACAAAGTTGGAGAAGATTGTTTTGTTCGTTTATGTCTTCTATAGCCCCTTAAAACTAACGCATAGTAACTTCTTACAGCCTGTACACCCAAAACAATATTAAATAATACTTTTAACAATTATCTATATTAGTATTTATATGATATACATATTTAGGTACTATATAAATAGAAATTTTGAAAAAAATTAGATAAGTTTTATAAAAAAAAATGAGTTGCATAAAATAATATGAATATGTATGTTATGTTAGTCACGCTGTCAGTCTCACGCAGGTTTGTATTGTAATGCAATTTTATAGAACTGTTATAATCAGAGACGAGAAAGATTTGCTGATAAGCCTGTGCAATATGTCGGATCATTAGCGTACCAATAATCTTGTCTAGTGATGTTTCTTTATGTGATTTAAATGGAATAAGAGTGTTATATAAAAGCTCCACGCCACTTTCTTAATTCTATTATGTGCTTTAGCTGATAATGAGAAATTCAAAACAAACATGTGCTGCAGTGGAGCACCTGAATAGTCATCCGGTTTCTTTATAAATTAAATGAACATGAACATATAAAGCATATAAAACTGTTTGGACGATTATATAAATGTATCGTTTCTAGATATTTGCCACTTTATTTACGAAACATGTTTAGGGATGTTTAAAATTATTATTTAAATGTGTTTATTCCATTTATAAATAAATCGCTGCTTTGGACACACGTTGCATTATTTTCCATTTATTTCTTTATCAGCTTTTAATTCTCGTCTGTGGTTATAATACTACATTCACTTTTCAAAATAATTTGATAAGAATACCTATTAGCAAATATATTCTGAACATATAAATAATAATCTTCTTCTCACAACTCCTACTGCCCTTCTAGGTGTCGGAGGTATATAAATAATAATAAACAGATAAATTTGGAGAAATTTAAGAAATAATAGTCGACTGGCATAAAGTTTTAATAAAAAATGAGCAAAGACAATTTACGTTAATGTTTCTTTCTACATGAATATGTAAAACTAATCATTGCGTATGCTTTAGTAATCAAAAATGTATTCTCTTAAAAATTTACGTTTTATTTTTAATTTTCCATGTTACCAACATTAACTCTACTAGTATATCTTTATTTCGTGTTTTCCAGGTAGGTATGATTGAACAGTTTTTCGTTCAATCTAAAACAAAGTTGGGGTAGCATTAAATTGGCTGGACGAGAAGCTATTTAATTACATAATTTCATTAAGTACGTTACTACGTTTAATTCCCTTATTTAAATTGACACGCGCAGGAAATTTAAACAATTTACAGTAGGGATTGTGCTGAATTTATAGTTGCGTTGATATTTAATTCATTTAAAATAAAACAATGTTATGAAGTTTATAGAAATTTATTAAAAGTAAAATGCTGTATTGTCTATATAGACTAATGCTTGTAATCATTGTAGTTTTCTGTATTTTTATTGTTAAAAGATACGAATTTTTATGAAGAGGTATCTTTTCTGTAATGGTTATTTTAATATAAATATAAGACTTTGTAAACAATCATTTAGATGTTTAGGACATGCGTTTAAACTACTATAATAAAGTGATTTGTATATAAAACGGATCAAGAAGTGAAAAATAATTTTGATGGTGGTTGTTAAGAAATAAACAATTCATGTTTGTTTCTTGAAACGGATAAAAATAAAATATCTTGTTGGTATGTAATACCGAAAATTAAATTAATTTACTAAAAATTTTAATACTTTTGGTGATATTCATTTTGATGAGTCTAAGACAGATTTCACAACAATTATTTGGATAGTCTTATGAACTTTAAAAAAAACTAGTATATTTGATCTACTATTCACAGTTTGATACTACATTTAATAATTATAATGGCATTGCCATAAATTACAAAAGTACTTTTTTGTTTTACTAATATAAAGATATTTTGATATGTAAAGCATTTAGAACCTAATATTAATTCTTGAGAAGAGAGTTTAGTTGTTTGACACAATCCTTCAACACGCATAAATTGTCTATTCCAAACAAAAGAGAAAGTAATCATTACAGTACGCTTGGAAATACAAAAAGTAGACATCCTAATCGATTGATTTATTACTTGAAATAATATATTCAAATAAAATCATTGAGCGATATACTCTTGAATATCTAAAAAGATACGTCCACGACTGTGAGAAAAAGTAATTTCAATATTAATAATGCAGACTCCATATAAAGAAAACAATAGAGTATGCGTCTCACATACACATCTCTAAATTTTAGATATGAATCGTGAGATAAATCAGTTCAGCTCTCCCACTGGTCGTTAATCCTCGAAAGCGTATCGAATTATAAAAACCAACACACACAATATCATTTTTGCCCTCTACAATCTGCTGATTCAATTCTGACATCCATTTTCATAGAGCCGCACCCCAATGTGCGAATTTATGGAATTATGGGTCTGCAATTCATTGTGCATGCTGCGAACAAAATGATTAGGAAACTTTCGAAGTGTGATCAATTTTTAAAATGTGCAGATGTACCTTTAGCTCTATACAGTTCGTCATTTTGTATTCCGTACGCGCTCGCATCCTATCCGTTCATTCATAAAATAATATGTTCATTTTTAATTAGAATCTGTTTATGTTTTGGGCGAAAAGGAAATTCATTCATTCACATGTTAGGATGTTGAACTCTTCCGTAATCTTTTGTTTACGCTGTTAAAATCTTTAATCATAGTCTTTAATCAGCAAGCAGCGTTTGTGTGTGTGTGTAAATACAGACAAACATATAACATGGCAAAATGCAAACTGGAAACTCAAAGCGTTTTCTTCTTCCGAGTTTATTTATAGACGTAAATGTAATTCGAGGGAGAGTTTCATCTAGCTACTCAAATATATTAACTTCAATCAAATTACGAACGTGATTAAGACGTTAAAACAAAGATAGCCGGATTTTATTTCATCTCATTTAATCAAAGCAGGAGTAAAGAGTTAAAGATTTTCTCGGTTTTATCGAGTTTGAAATACGTTATTGCAGATTTAGCCATTACAATAAAGGACTTTATTAACTCTAGCGAATTTTATTGCGGACTTAGTTAAGTAATAATAGCTCTTGGACCGTAGAGTAGTAAGTTTTAAGTATCATTAAATAATTCATTTACTAATTGTAGAATGCTGTTATAAAGGTTTACCAACAGCTGAATGTTGATGATAGTTTCGTTTGTGTTTAGAATTTTTAATGTGCACACAAAGTGGAAAGAGTTAAATATTTACTGAGATTTACATTTCGTATAATGCGCGCGAGTAAAAAGTTTAATTCATTTAAATTACCGTACCAGCCTAGTAAATAAAGGTACAAAATAGGGGCCGAGCTAAAATAATTTACAGAAAGCCGAAAATTTCAGAACTTTTTAGATAAAGTTAACTAAAACCCCATAGAGTGGGAAAAATGGTTTTTTAAAACCGCATTTCAAGGCCTTCTTTTAGATAAAACTCCTAAACTGTTAAGAATTTGTTACTCTTATAAAAAAATATGTCATAGTGGGCTAATGTGAATTTCCAAAAATAATTCATCAAATTAATCAGATAGAAATAATAATTAACGCATCGGTAAAATGATGAAGTGTTGGAAATTTACAAACGATATTGTAGTCTCGACAGTTATCATCATACACCATGCATATATACAAGTCTTGAATTAACATTAGTCACGAGAAGTGACTAATGCAACATTTATAGAGGTCCTACCGTACAAATTTATTTTAGCGCTATGTTCTTCAAATAGCGATTATCAGACAACTATACCTGTTGATGTCATTTTAACGATTTAAACAGAAGTTGTCAGTTTACTATTCAACAGGCAGTGAAGATGCTGTCTTGATTTCATCTGTTGATATTACTTACCTATTGATAGTAATAGTAAGGCATGTAACTGAAATGCTTGTTAAGTATTAGATAGAATAGAATTACTTGATAGCTTGATTCACCATCACTGATACTTTTTAAGACTACCACTCGAAACATGCATTCATATGACTTCATGTAGTGAAACATTAAAAAGGATTACTCAACACAGAAGCCCCTCGATCAGGTGTCAATGAAACTTAATAAAAATTCAAATACTTATTGAAAAGCTCATGAATACGATACTTACTGAACGGTAAATGCTCCGACTTTTAAGACCTCTTTTGACAAATTATAACTCAGGACGTAGGTATTGATTTCCATAACATACCAATTGTAAGGATAAGCGAGGCTTAATAGACACAATAAAAGGGAATGGTTGCCAGTTATTTGAAGTCATTTCAGTTTATTACACCCTGAATAACAAAGGGTTAGATTATTTTAATCAAAGATAAAAAAACAGAACTAATCAACATTAGTTTGATTGACGTTACAAGTTAAATTATTAACTAACTTCAATTAACGCTAGGTCCATTATCATCATGGTACTGCACGATAATACACAAAACGGCAATAGCACAAGTAATTAGTGCTTTTCAAACTGTCACATTATTCCATACATAAAACTTATAATTTTTGAAACGCCTACTACGCCTGAACTATCATGATAATCTCACCGGGGGCCTCCCAGAGGAAAGAACACCGCACTCGGCTCTCTAAGTGAAGCTTCAAACTAGACTTAATGAAGTTCTAATCAAGACTGTCTGGAGGGTTGTGTCAAGAATTTGGTCGCGTCATAATCTTTTAAGAAAAGAATTTTAAACTGGTCTATCCAAGAAGAGTTGATATTTCTTCGACCAATGGGGGAGTCGACGCGTAAAAAGCTTCGAGCACATTCTATATAATTTCAAGAGACTTCACCGCAACTAAAATCTGCTTAGCGAAAAGAACTCGATACTCACACGTGTTTATCAACTATATATTTTTTCGTATGCCTTCAGAGAATTTTTTTTATGCACAATGTCGATATACATGAACAGAAAGCCATAAATAAAAACTAAATGCATTTTAGGAACTGAAATTCTTTGTAGGAAAAGCAGTATTAGTTTAAAATATTTATAAATTAAGTTTTATCAAGGTTCTTTTCTACGAAATAACTTTTATAACTATGAGAACGTCTTGAGGTGACCTTTCACACCAAAGAAACGTTTGCTTACTTCGTAATATCGTCTGTATCTTGTTTCAGAAGGGATTTTGTTTTGTGTAAACATATAAAGGTAACTTCTACTACATGAAAAAGCATTATTTAATTTAAAGCAAAGTTTGCAGTCTTTACCCAACTAAAATATGTTGAACTGCACAGGACCGTACTGAGATTACTTGCTTAAAGCATTTAAAGTTGCATTATTATAAAATTGAAAATTTGAGCATGTTACAGTAAAGGCTTAAAATTTCAAGTATTAATCCTTTTAGGATGCTGGTTAAACAATAAGTTTTTGAACAGTAAATTATTTTGATTGCTTATTTGGTCAATATGGCGTTTGTTGGTTTAATCAGTTTGTTTGATCTTTTGTCGTTCACTTTGCACCACCTTGAACCTAATAATATTATAGAAATTCAAGCCAGTTGGTGTCTAAAAAACCATATTTATCCAGATATAGGATTATTTTCAAAATCCTTGCTTACAACGGAAGTGGACTGAATTCATTAACCTTGAAGTTATAGGCTCATTCAACTAGGTGGGATAGAAATCAGGTCAGAGCGAGACTTCCATACGTTCGGGATTCCTGTTCAGTCACTTCCTGCTTTATACTACCTACAAGCTACACGCCGCGGCACGATCGGTAAAGAAGACGTTGTGCCTAGTTGTGCTGCTGCTATATAGGACGTGCAGAAATGTTCGATGGTAGGTGAATGCGATTTTTTGAAGGCAAAAAGCAGGTGTCGACGTTTGGCACTGGGTGGTGTTGGGTTAATCAACTCAAAAACAAGGCTCTTTTTGTCAACAGTCAACATCTTGCCAGTTGAATACAAAATAAGTTACAAAAGTTTAATGATGGGAAAGCTCATTAGCTGGTTTGGGCAAAGAGCAGAAGAGTTCTAAATCACACTGACAAAGATACAGAGTTCCTGTTAAATTCTAGCAATGCTATGGGAGGAGTTTCAAATAAAAGTTAAGATGAAGAAAACTAATGAGAGGAAAATTGTAATTGGAAATTATCAATTGTTAAGTAGTGATAGTGGTCAGCCAATCACGCAATCAATTAGTGTGATAAACAGAACTTCTAGATAAGAATTTTTAAAATGTTTCCAAAGGTCTGTGCTTCTGTCTAAGCTAGGTGCTTAAGTGCGAAGCGCTATAAGACCGATGTGTATAATTAAATATATGGCATGATGGCTCATCTTCCGCAATCTGCCGCTAAAAAATTTTAAAACCGTTACCATATTTGAACTCTGCTCGATGAGTGGACATCGGTATAGATATCAACGTGACTAAAAAAGAGTTAATAAAATACACTTTTAACATCATACGGTTGGTTCCTCAAGTTGAAATTAATACTATTCCAGTCTATACCAGAGGGCTTAGCGATTGAGGAATATTTACCGACACGATTAATTAGTTTATTCCTTTAGGAAGTAGGAAGTTAGTTGAAATATTCCAGTCTAATCTAGAAAGACCTTAGTGTATTTTGTAAAAAATATCTTAAGCCTAGTTAGAAATGAGTATGGAGTATACTGGCAGGGATGAGACTTTGGATGATTGCATTTTTTATATAAGTTGTCTCAATTTCACTGAAGCTTTCATAAAAAGTGTCGCAAATAATAATTCTTGGAATATTAATTTTCGAGGAAACATGATAAGTAGTAATCGATGTTGATCAGTTTCTGGAATGTACTATTGGTTTCATAATGATCTAGCACAGCAAGGCTAATGTGATGCTATTTTTTAGAGTTTTTTAAATGTAAAAAATCATATTAGCCTTGCTGCCTTAGATTATTATGAAATCAATAGTAAACTGCCAGACAAATTAAATGAGACTAGTATAGGTAGTTAGAACTTAGAACTGGAATATTTCACCTAACTTTGTACTACCTAAAGGAATAAACTCATGAATCATTCACACCTACCAACATGAAGTCCACCAGACGCACCCAGCACATCTCTTTGTCCTTGATTAGTCCAACTATATAATATATCTTGAGTTGTTCATTCTATAAAAAGAAAACATAGTGGCAAATCAATTTTGGATTATAGCATGGAAGGATGTAACTTAGAGCAAGTCAAAGAAAAAACAGTTCTCTCAGTTTTATCATTTTTATCAACCTCAAACCTTAGATTAGGTAACAAATTCAGTTCACGTAAGCATACAGACAAGTCTACAATTAAATAGATAAAAGTGAAATCTGAAAATTACTACTTGTTATTGACTATCATCCAACGACCACTATATCCATTCACTCGATATTGATTTGATCACCGATTATATTAAAAACTCAACATTTAACTGAATATTCTCTCGACTAGTGATTCGGTATTAACTTGATTATTCATTTGACGATTCTATTTCCTCGACTATTAAGTTTACTATTCGCTACTAACCATTGACGGTTGGCTGAAATTATACGAATTTTAAAACTATAACCAGCTCGACAGTTACCTCTATTAGTCACCTACTACTGACTCGATCATTGACTCGTTTTTAATTCAATTAATCAGTCGTTAGTTAGACCATGAATTCAACTACTAACTGGACTAATGATAATGATTTTTAGGTCTGACACTCCACTCAAATCTCACCTGCTAATACTCAAAAATCAGATAAAAATACAAAAATTCAATTAAAATTACCATAAAGATTAGTAAAATATAAAAACTTATAGGTATTTTATTTTTATGTCTTTTTTTATTTGCACTAAACATTTTCTAGCTCTTAGGGATTTATTTGTAACCCGTAGCTTATTTCGGGATATTTTAGATATAGGCACAAAATATTTCAGTCGCGAATATGTATTAAAATCCCGGAATAACAAATATTAATTTACGAAAACAAATTGTATTTTCTTTTTGGAGATTTCTTTTCGAAAAGTCCTAAATTTAGGGATTTTTCCACTGGGAAAATTGAGCCGAAAGATCTGGCAACTCTGGTTTGGGACTTGGTATAGTTTGGCTTGCAGAAGTTGGTTTTTATGGCCGGCATTTCGGAAAAATAACGATTATTCCAATAAAGAACTTTTATAGGCTTACTCAGCTTACTGCTTAAAGCCCTAAATAAAAGGATACTTTGAACTTACATTGATACTGTCAAATGTTATCAGGTAAGTATTTAGGACAGTTTTAAAGCTGTAACTTTAAATTTTAAAAACTGCATTTATTAATACATAAAAAAGAAAGTTAAAAGATAAAAAAAGATAGAAAAAGATAAGAGACACAAATAAAATATTCCTTTTTGCTTGTTATACTTGTTAAATGCGGTTTGGTACGGCAAGGGTATAAATGGGTTTCTCCAAATTAAAATTTATATGTATGTGTCTTAGAAAAATACTATTCCTAATATGAAAAGAATTACAGAAAAGTCTAAAGTTTCAAAACATAAGAAATTCCTTTCTTTGTATTTTTGCTTCCTATTTATATTATTCATTTATGATTTCATGTAGTATTTATTTTTATTTGACATAATAAAATTGTAATATAAATTCCAAAAAATATGAATTGTGTCTATTCCGTCATACTTAAATTATATTACCCCAAGAAAGAAAAACAAAAAGAAAATAAGACGGTCCTGATTGCAAGCCCATATTATGCTCTTTCTAAGAGCTAATATTTTAACGAGACCGACGTTCGTTTCGCTCACATTTTTCTTCGGGGCTTTAGCAAGCTCTGTAAATACAATATTTAATAAGAAAAAACATTTAATGCACAGAAAAAAGTAAATCATATCTGATACATATAATTATAGAACCTCTATACAGTATATTATAATGTATAGATGCCCTTTTATTTACTACGCCACACTGGATGCCTACTCTCCTCTTCGCGGACCAATAGAAACGCTTGAAACGACGCCAAATGAACCACGGACGGACGAACGGACTGAATAAGCAAGTTAATATCATAGATAGTTGTTACTATCGCTACTTGAGTCTAAAGATATTTTAACAAATGTTATTACTGCCGGTACTTGAATCTCAGAGCTAGAAAAACCAATTTCTGCAGGCCCGACTATACACCTAGGGACAAATCCATTTTTGATCAATTGCAGTTGTGGATCTGGATCGACTGGATCATGCCAATTAGAGCATATACCTACCAACAAAGAGTGTACGATTCTATTTTATAAAAAAGATATGTCTTCGAATCTTTCTCCGCCATAACTAAATATCATCAAACTTGCAATCGTTTCTTTACAAAATAACAATGGCATTTTATTTACAAAACAATTATAAAAATGAATTAGTGCTATGACGTCCCGTCTATATTTGCGTTGTGCGAGTCCAGTAATCACAAGTATAGGAACCTACTGCTTAAGGTGGATTCCGAACCATCCCAAGTGTGCATCACATAGTACTTGGGTTTTTAATTCATTTCAGGAACATTAGTGAAAATAAGTGATTGCCTTACAGGTTAGTGTTCGTGTTGTATGATAAAGCAAATTTTATCCCTCGTATATTGTAAACCATTTGCAAATTAATTAATTTATCCAAATAATTATTTGTGCCAGTCTAACATATAATTATCAAAATTAATATAATCAATAAATTAAATATTCGATAAATTTTATAACATGGGAGTATTATTATTCGCCTATTATATTAAAGTAGAGTGGCGTTTTAATTTGGTTTGTCAAACTTTTGAGGTTATGTAGTCTAACAATGTACGAGTAGATGGCATTAGTGGGCATAAAGTTTAATTGATATTTTAAATTATTGAAAAGAAAATATTTGTTTTATTAAAATAGATAAATTTTAATAAAATAAGACTCATCAATGTCGGAAATAAAACAACATCCGGGAAACAAATATTATTTTATTTATTTTTAGTCTGTTATATACACAAAAATATTCATTATAAATGAATAATAATAAAAGTCTCAATGTGGTGAATACGAAACCAACACAACATAAAATTAAAATAAAGATATAACAAAAAGCGTGTTTTTATCAACATCATCGTTATACATTTTGGTTGATTATGTTTGATTATTTTCATTTATCTGCTGTTTTACTTGATGATTTAGAGGATTTATTTATTGATTTATTATACATAGAATTAAAATGAAAATTATAATAAAAAACTCGTTTTTATTAACATTGCTGTTTATTTTGGTTAATTATATTTTGATTTTTGTAATTTATCTACTCAATTATGCGATTTATGTATTGATTTATTATATACCTATAAAATATAATATAAAATATAACGAAAACGTGTTTTTATCTAAATTGTTATTTTGCATAATTTTCTATTGATTATTTTGATTTATCTACTGATTTATTTATTTTATTTACTGCATAAACTACGATTTATCTATTGATTGGTTTAATATATATGTAGAATTAAAGTGGAAATGCAATAAAAAAATATGCTATTATCAAGATTGTTATATATTTTGATTATGAATCTTTGACTTATATATGATTTGTATGATTTATCGTTTGATTTATTACTTTATTAGATATAAAAGTAAAAATATAATAAACAACGTTATCAGGATTGTTATATATATTTTGGGTATTTATTTTTTTGTTATTTTGTTTTATCTAATGTATTATTAAATATAAATTTTTAATTTTATGTATAATAAAAAATAGATAAATTATTTAAATTGTCAATAAATTAGTAGTTAAAACATGAAAATATTACAAATTTTTTATAAACGTTATATATTTTAATGAATTATCTTTTGATCAATTATCCCTTGGACAAATGATCTTTTGATCAATTACTTCTGATAAATTGTCGATTTGATCAATTCTTTTTGACAAATTGTCCTAGATTCTTATTTTGACATTCGATTAAGAGATTTAATCAGTTTTGTATGCATAAATTGAGTACTATAGTGATATAATATATCTATATTTATTTACAATTTAAAAGTGGGATTGATATTTTTCATAAATTTTTGTGTTTTGGTTATTATGCAAGCAAATTTGTAAAATATGGCCATATTGCCTGGTAGTTATTGATCGATTAATACATATAATTAATTATTACAATTTATTTTTTGTTAAGTCAATTTATGTTCTGGATTATAAGCACTACTTAAACTTGCGCAACTTATTTTTTCTTTAATAAATATAATTATGTTTTGGTATTTCTGCTGTATTACGTATTTAGCTAACCTTATCTAAGCAAATAACACTATTGGTCCATCATCGTCAACGAATCTGCTCTGAGAAGATGAAGAAAGCTTTTTTGTATGTATACGGACAATAATCTTATAGAATTATAATAAAAATCAGTAATTCAGAATTTTTGAAAAATTTTGTCACAGTAAAAGACTATGGGTATGTAAAAAAACTGGAAAATACTCTGTAAAAGGAAAAACTTGTTGCAAAAGTTGAAGCCAACCAGAAAATACAGAAATTAAAATGGGAAAAATTTAATAAGATTAGAGTTTGCTGTGGCCTCCTTAACTGGAAATATTGATGTAAATGTCTCAAAAACACTAATTCTCACTGCTCCAATAAACTATTTTATAAATGACTATTGTCTTTTCAGATTGTACCAATATAAATTAAATAATATCGAATCATGAAAAGATAAACTAATACATGTGTTACCATAATCAACTTTTTTTCTAATTTTAAAATAATTGTTAAATTACTTTCCCACTGTAAACAGATATTGTAATAATCAAATTTTAACTCTAGAGTAGTATTTAATTTATTCTTTTGTTTGCAATAAATGTCACTTTGTGAAATTTGATGTATTCTAATAAGTCACAAGCTCTGATCTTATTCATTTTTCGCATGGTAATTTTTCTGGGTAATTTCAGACACGGTGTACTATATCTACTACATTGGCATCATGCGAAATACAAAATTTAGAGATTATTTTTCTGAACTTCCCTTCAGTGATCAACAATAAATAAATGGCGTCAATACGAATGATTATATTATGTAAACACAAACAGTTTATTTAGGATTATTCAACTTTAAAAAATTCAGTCACCCTTTGGACACGAGCTTGCATATTTAATTCAATATGTGTGGAAGTACCCAATTCTAAGCGACAAAACAAGCGTAATTGTAAAGGTTTGCTCAATTATCTTTCATTACACTTAACATTCCTTTACAAAAGAAATAGTCTAAAAAGTTACATTAACATCTTAACTATTTATAATTGATTTATATACGTAAATCAAATTCGTAAAGCTCTGTTTTTACAAAAGCTTCCTTTTTTGAGTTTAATTTCAATAAATTCAAATCTCAAAAACATACTTTTTAGCGAAGATTTACCTTTTGTATAATATTCTTGTACCATTACTACTACTACTAAATCAGCAACCCTAATCTCGAAAGCTCAGCACGAGGGTAATCTGATGATAGACATGGGGGGTTGCGAGGATATAGTATAGGAAAAGGGTCGCCGAAAGAAAAATGCATTCGCTTGCAACTTGTGCACACGAGGATACGATCCGATAATGAAATGCAGGAGGGGGATCCCCATACACGCTGATTCTCCTCTTTCAAATTCAAAAGTTGAATAAAGACAGAGTTTCACGGTGTAAACACAAGCGTGCGCTCAGTTGAATAGCGCAGCTTGCAGGAATCGAGCGGGATTTGAATTTTATACACCGTGTGATGCGCGCGAGCTTTGCCCTTCCAGTGCTCCCTGTACTGTTGTATGTAGTGGGTGTTGTGCTTTTATAATAAACACGTGGTTTTAAAGACACGCACAGTGATTAATTCGGTACCAGAGGACTAATTTTTTGACTATTAAAGGACCACCAATGCGTTCAGGTGAGCCAATTCATTTTTGCTCTTTGCAAAATGGGGTCGGCCCGAAAGGTTCAAGGACGTCGGGAAGGGTTGTTTTGGTTGGATTTTTACGAATTTATAATTTGTTATTAGATGACAAAGTGGTGTTTGCTGTTAATTTTTTAAAGGACGCTGTAGGTTTGATATATTTTAAAATTGGGAGATGAAAGAGGGTGATATACATCACGCTTCCTTTGTCCTTTGGTTTCCACGCAGCATCCAACAGGATCATCGATTGGTTTCGCGATACATTTTGTCCTATTTCTTTCTGAGATTGGTATAACCTATATTAGTAAATCAAACCTCTGAAAATAAAGAATTCTAAAATTTAATTTTTATGATTGATAAGATTCCGGAAAAATTACATTTTTTGGGCAATTCTTAGATATGACATAATGGACATAACCTAAAAATTCTCATTGAGTCACTTCAGTTTAATTGAATCAATTTCAAGAGACTATTAAACTCAAACTAATCACTTTCTTAAGTCGGCGAAGAAATTTACTACAAATCATTTTTAGGAATTGTCTCTCCTTTTTTTATTACTCAATTCTAAAAGCGTTAAACCAATTTGGGCAAAAGAATAACTTTTTTTTATTGAAATGTCGGAAAAAGGGCTTCCGGTTAATAGTGCGTTATGCGCAATTAGCCTTCATTGGTTTGCATGGCTAATTCAGGATGTTTACTACCGTAAACAAATTTATAGCGGGTAAATTTAATTTGTAGCAGTTTTATGAGAAGTTAGGGGGAAATTTGGGCGTTTACATTCATTAACATTAAGCTGGGCTCTTTATGTTAATTGCGGAATTAGTTATATCTACTATAATCGGGCTTGATGGATATTGCACGTTCCTCTACTCCTGGGGCATACCCTTTACGTCATTTTCAGGTCACTATTAAGTTTTAAGAGTTTTCGAAGAATCAGATTATATAAAAGGTGTCGTTAAGGTATTTAATATTTAGAACAACATCAGACGACAAAATTCTGGTGCTCCTATAGTTAGCTCAGCCTTGACATAGTTTGAAAATCATGTGTTACTAGATGGGATTTCAGTAATTTTCTAGAGCTTCCTCAAGTTCGAGGCTTGTTATTTCTTCTCAAAAGTTTATCTAACAACAAAAAGAATTTAAACAGAATTAGAAAATAAATACTAATTATAGCTAAAATAGCAGTGCACTCTTTGACAGCATCTGTCTAACATATTTATTAATTTGTATTTGTATTGTTGGTGTTAATGATTCAATTATTAAATTGATTTAATGTTTGTGAAGATTATTTTGAAAGGTATAGGCATTTTAATTTGCACGAATTGAAGTACCTAAAACTTCTTTCTGAATTGAATAGGTACTTTCATGGTAGGGTTGTTACCTTTTCCTCTAACAGTAAAGGCAGGTGTTTGTTTTAGTATACAATAAAATTAAAATTTACATCCGGTTAGGTAGCACTAATTGACCTAGATTTATTATGTTGCGTTGTGAACAAATCCCTTAAATCTGTTTTTTATATTCAAAGTGTTTTTATTTTTGTGCCTACATTTTTTGATAATCGAATAAATTATTAAAGTGCATCTTAGGAAAGGCTGACAATTATAATAGAAATTTAAAAGGTATCATAAATTAAGAAGATCTTTTGAACGTTACTATCAGAGTGGACACAATGAGATAATTGACATTAAGGCATATAACTGACTAGTTTCTCTAAACTTTGATTGGTTTTGAGATAACGACGTAAGCACTGTAACATTAACATTTTAAGAAACAAAAGAAACTTGCATACATATGATACCCTTCATGCATCTATTTGCGAAAATGATCATTTAATAGGATAACCAAAATATATTTCATAACTATCAAGAATTCATCGAATTCACACACTTAGTTGAAAAAGCGTTTAGTCCTGTGATATGCACTCAAACTTCACATTTCTAGGTTGGGACAAGATCAGATTCTAGATACTATTCTACAGGTACCTATGTTATGGATGCATTAATGTCGATTCGTTATACAAGATTGCCTTGCAGGTTTAAAGTATTAAATGATTGTTGTGTATACTCTGCCTTTTCTTTTTCTTTGAGGCAGAATGTAAGAGGTTTTGTCGTCTTAGCCAAATTGTTAATAAATCTTTTTTTAAATTTTATCATTCTTAAGAAACGTTTGGTTTCTTTACGAGTTACTGAATCTGACCAGATAAATCTTCAATATTTAGTATGGAAAATCGGTTTTGAAAGGTTTTATTACTTAGCTTCCTGTAGTCAATCACCACGTGCCATTCTTCCATTCCACTTGCATTAGGCTTCTTTGGCACAATCCATATTGACCTGTGGTGTCGTGCTGTGTTTAATTATACCATCCTCTAATATTTTGGTTATTTGATTCCATTTTCTCTATCGGCTATTAGGGCACCTACGCGATATTGTGTGCTCTGTTTCTTCATCGGTGATTTGTATAATATGTGGCCTGTGTAGTAACAGAAAGAGTACGAATGTGAACTTAGATCATACCTACATGTTACCCGCTGCGTTTTGAATCAGTTGGTATGACGAATTTCAAAGCTTTGGTTGGTCTTCCTAACAAATATTTCTCAGGGATTCAGGTATAACTGGCCAGATAATGATATTTTCGTTTTTATAAGTTTTCAACTTGTAGCAGGAAGTTGCATAAGATCAAATTTGTAAGAAAAATAAATTAATGATTAAAGTGACCAACAAACTAGAAGTAACGTCAGTAATGCATAGTTTCACAAGTTTCTACCCCGTAAAGGTACGTATTTATCGGATGTTAACCTCAAGTTGTCTACAGTTAGTGTTAGTTCTGATCTTAATCTCTTGTTCAGGGTTCTAGGTTTCATTTTGTTGACTTTTTGAGGTATCTTCAAATTGCTTGTACGTACTTGAACATTGGTGAGAATTCTTAAAAACATTTTGAGTGCCTGACTCATTAAATTGATGAGACTATAACTTCAACCCGATTTAGGGTTACTTCTTTGAATTGGTTCAAAAATGGATTCTTCATTTCTTCCTTATTTTTATTAGAAAGTCATCCAGGCTTGGCGATTTTCTTATTTTGTCTAATATTACTGCATATTCCTCAGTATTTCCTTTGAAATTGAGTTCTACACCTTCCTTATTATCGTTGAATATTGAATCGTTGAGAATATCTTTACTACTCTAGTGTCTCTAAGTAAGTTATGGAATTATTTTTCTTCAATATTAACTTATTTTTTATATTTATTTTTTTTTATATTGTTTTCCGATCTTTAAGTTTCCAAACTCCCGACCAGCTAAGTTGCTATATCTAAAACATTTTTGCTCACTATGTCAAGCCTGAACATTTTTCGCATCCCTGCCCTATCTAAGACACCAGTACTCGGGACCTGACCATTGTGGCGAGGATCATGATGTCCATAATGTGGTATTTCTAGGAAAAGTAGTACGGTAGTTTTCTATTCCTTCTGATGTTGATGAGTCCCTGCTAAGTAATGACTGTGTTGCTGCTCATTGTCATGTGTTCATTGCCGGAAACTAAGAATTAATTGCGTTTGAAGTTATCTTCCTTGCTGCTAATTTTGGACCACCCTGATTATATCTTTAGTATCCCCATATTGAACGGGCTCTCCTGCCCGATGGGGTTTATAGAAATCATGGCAAGCATTTCACTATATTTTACAATTTTTTCTTTCTATAAAAAAATTGCTAGCTTTTACAGGTGGGAGGGGGTTGATTATGACTTTGATTCACTAATTTCGACAGTTGAATAAGGGTCTGGCCCCGGTACGGAGTGTCCAATCAGGTTTATCCCGTTCGGCGATAAACCGCTCCCCGCGAACCAACGAGAAACCGTGTCTCCAGGTAGAAGGTTGGCTACATATCTATAGATCCCGTAGTATTACTGCCGTGACTCGAACCTCCAGTTGACGACGGTTCTAGTCTCCAAGATGAATCCCCTTGTCTCAGGGAGGAATTTGTTTGAATTCAAGGTTTGGTGCAAATGTGATGTCCGGCGGTTAAACCCAGCACTGGGATCCTAATAAGCTTATATCGACTATTGCGTTAAAGTGGGCGGTTGATGCGAATCCAAGAGCTTCTTACATCCGCGAGGTACGATCACGGCCAAACAAATGGAAACTTTTCTTCTTCACTTTTCTATAATTTTACCGAGGTGCCAACCACTGCTGGAAATCACTGTATACTTTGTTTGGAATACCTGAAAATCTTTGGGAATAGCTGGAGATACTTTGGAATACCTGGGAATACTTGAAAATACTTGAAAATACCTGGCAATACTTGGAAATACCTTTAAAAACTACTGGAAATACTACTTTTTTTGAAGAGTGGTTGTTCCCGAAGGGTCACTACTAGAGATCACTGTACACTTTGCTAGGAATACTTTGGAAATACTTGGAAAACCTAGGAATATTTGAAAATTCTTAGGAATACTTAGAAATATCTGATATGCTAAACAAAAGTACACTAAACGCAAGTGTACATGTAATAGATTTAAGCGCCCTATTAATCTTCTATTTTTGGTCGAGATCGTACCTACTGGGGTTTTGATAAAAACTAACGAGGCCCTGCCAGAGGTACACTGGGACAACGAGTAGACAATCTGCCAAGTACAGTTCACACATAGGTTAACTTCAATATAACTCAATATACTGGAACTCTCTCGGTAAGTTTGAAACGCTGCTTAAAAGCTAGACCCATGTTGGACCATCAGTGAAACGAACGTTATTTAACTCGGAACAAAAACAAAACAGATTACCTTAACTTCAAAATTTCTTACGCAAACTGTACAATACAAAATACTTAATACTTACTGTACAACCAAAGATTGCTTCGGCTTGAGATATCTTTCTATAAATTCAAATTCAGGTCGCAGGTATTATTTCCACAGCTCACAAATTATAAAAAATAGGTTATAGGTAAAGACACAAGAAAATACATATATTTGGGCGCCATCTGATTAGGAAAGTCCAATAATCTTTTTACAAAGATATTGACTCGACACCAGTAACCAGAAACTGGAATCAGATCTAATAAATTTAATTTTGTTTAGTCATAATCGATTATGTCAAAGTTAGGTGGAATAAAATATTTAAAGATCCATAAATATATGGTCCTGTAATATTCAGTTTAATTAAATTTAATTATAGTTTTTATTGATAATAAAAAAAATGAAGTTTCCAAATAAAACATCGTTACAAAATTTAAATATATAAAAAAATTATACCCAACGTAAGAATTCTTAACGACAGAAATAATACACATCAATTATTAAAAAATATTCTTCTTTTATCGGGGTAACGCCACACTTAAATGTATTATTTAAGTACTATCTAGGTTTAGAACTTCCGATTTTAAATTATTGTAAAACGGAATTCTGCAAAGACTTGCTACACTATAAGTCAAATTCGATAAATATAACTGTTCATTACAATAACTGTATTATGATCAAACAAAATCATTCAACAAAACTAAAATGTAGCCGCCAAATATTAACTGCACTTTGTCTTTAATTCGATAACTCATACGGAATTAATTACTAGATTTCGGTAAAAACAATTCTAAATTAATCACTGAGATTTCTGCACTTTTATCAATAATTAAACCCACAACTGAAACATAGGGAAATGCCAAAGGCAATCAACCCTCGTACAACTCTCTTCACGGGGAAGGCGCGAGGCCTCCCGCGTGGCAAATGCCACTTCGCTCGGCTGTGTATTCCAACCAGCCCCTATCTTAAACTATTTTCGACTGACTAAAAACTAAAAATATTTCGCGGTGATGAAATGATCTCCTGATGGGGACGAAATTTTAAACAATCCTATAGAAAAATAGAGGGATTTTCATTAGACAATAAAATATGTTTACGTCATTTATTCCAGAACAATCTTAACGAAAACTTAAGGGAATTCCCTTTTGAATCTGTACATTATACTTGCAGGTGGTGTCTAGACAAATTTATTCTAGAAGGTCCCGTACGGCATTTTGTTAGCAATATTAGATTCTAGCCCTGATAAGCTCGGAATTAAAAACAATTTTTTTTATTCTGGAACATTCTATTTCTCGGAAAATAAGCCTTTGCTTGGCATGAGAACACTTCAAAATAAACACTTGCATCAATAAAAATTCTGCTAAAACATAAAACATTGCTTATGAATATGTTTCGAGGTGACTCTTTTGTACTTGGAGGAAACATTAATTAGCTTAAAATAATATTTGCAGTTCCGACATAATTGAATTTGACTAAACTGCCAGGACCGTACTGGGATTCCTTTAGTATTCATTGTTTTAAAAAAACGTGACGTTACAAGTTGGACTTCGATGGGTGCGGGGTGAGCATGCAAATAGTTCCGGCACTAGCCTGTAAAGTTAGTAGAAGGGGATAATAACCTCGCTCCCACTAGTAAAAACTAAATAAGTCTCAATTTCTTGTTAGATACGTGACGAAAATCGGCAAAAGACATAGACATAGGCTTACACAGACTAATGTGTTCTGTCTGTATATTTTTGTATTGAATATACATTCTGTAAAATATGAAAGTTCTACAACCAGAACGAAACGAAATTTCTACTTATTAAAATTGTGGTGAGTAAAGCAAGAAAAAATTTAAAATAGTAGTTATTTTGACACAATATCCAATGGTATGCATTTTGTAAAAGCTCAATTGTCTCAATTAGTAATTGTACTTAAATTAAATATAGCTGGTAAATTATTGTATTCGTTTTTGCGAAACTTGTTAAGACTATTTACTTTATCTTTTTGGTTGTTTGAATTGCCTTTAAATGCAACTTCGTATCTCAATATTTCTGATCAACAGCAAGATTGACCAAGAATCTTGATCCAATTATAGAAACGACCGAAAAAATTGGTAGATGCTGCCTAACCAAGAGCTAGAAAACTGAATACCAATATACTGACAGACTAGGAAAGATGTTAGAAAGGAGGAAGCTATTGATACTAAAAAAAAGAAACAAATATCAAAAACTAGGAAGTGGATATTTTCTATACTCAAAGCGTTACATCACAACATGATCGTAATGCATGGAAGAAAAGTAATAACATTTTGTTCTTGTTTCAAAGTATTTTACAATTGATTCGTAAACAGCTGTTTGGGATTTATTTAGAACTACCTTGACTTGAAAATAGCTGCGCTGAAAATAATTTAGAACCATTAACTAAGTTATGAAAACATGCAAAATACAAGTAGTGCTCGTCAATATTTCGTGTTTATAATGCAAAATATACAACAACAAGTTCTCTAGTTAGCAAAAACTACCTTTTACAATGAAAATTAAAATAACTTTCTCCTTTACGTTAGCAAAACTGCCGAGAATGATGTAATTCCCTTAGGTTCACCAACAAAAGCCCCGGTGTTGATTTTACCCGTACGATTAAACAAATTGTTCGTTATGTAAACTTAATTAAGCCATGTCATGTCCTAATTTTCCCAAACACGTCCTAAATGTAAGTGGCTTACCCACACTCTTTTCCACTTAACTTTTTTCTCTCCTCTCTGACGGAAAAAGAAAAACTGCTCCTTAACTTAATTATTTGTTACTCCCTTTCAATTCATTTATGAGTGCGGGCTAGTGTGGGGAGGAAACTGGGAAACCTTAAGGACCCTTAACAAAAAAAGTTCTTGCGCGAGAACTGAAACGAAGCGAGTGGAAATAAACAAAAAGGAAGGAGGAGGAAGTTTAGTATTTCGCTGCTCTGCAACTATTACTGAAGAGTTTTTACCTCGCAACGTCAAAAGTTTTGCGCCTGGATATTTTCCTTGTTGTTGTCCTTTAGAGAGAAGAAAAAATAATAATAATATTCCTGGGCGAGTTTTCGATTGGACGTTCGATGGGTCTGAATGATAGTTCAAGTGAAAATGGGAATTTGCATTCAAATAGAATAACTTTTATTATTGAGGGACGCAGCGGTGTGGTTTTAGGGGACAGATGTCGGGTGCACGATAATAGGGGGTTTGAACTAAACAGATTTTTAGAAGTTCCAAAACTAGAATTTCTACCTGTGTTATTATATCTTTTTAAAGGTAAGTGAAATTCCAAGCGAGGCCCGAAATTTAGCATTTTTGTGTAGGCAATTTCAATTAATCTAATAGCATTCCATTTATCATCACCATCAGATCCAAAAGTGGATTTGCGAAAAAGCATGAGCACTATAGAAAAAAGAGCAAAATAAAGCAGATGTAAACAGGATCATATTACCAACTTATAAAAATGCCATAAAAACTATTTAGTTCCCATTAATTACTTAGATCAACGGATTAATATCAGCCTGGGAGGCAATGGGACCCCATTTAATTTTGCTAACATTTTGCAGTGTTCCTGTTTTTGTTTATCTCCTACTAGATAACCTACTATTTGTTCTAAAGGATTTACTACACAGCATACCATATGTTAATTTGAGGGGGTCTCAATTTTGACAAGTCGCTATAAATAAGTTAATTAAACACCAACAAAAACCTTTTTGACTTTGACATGACGTTTATTCAGTGGCACTCAAGAAAAAAAAAGCACTATACAAAAAATCTCTTTATGCCTTTTACCAAAAATTCCCACTTACACCTTATTAGCTATCAAAAAATTCTAATTACCTAAGAATTATTATTATCTGGTAGAATGAAGGACGCTCATTAATTGGATGTTCTGAACATTATAGGTACTTGCTCCGAACACGGCTATACACTTCTTCTTCCTCTTTAATTAGGCCTGTAGCTTATTAATTAACTTCAAAATTGAATGTTATGAGGCCCTTTTATGTAAAAAGCTTGGTCGGGGTATACTACACAGTCTGGCTTTTGATTCGAAAGAGCATTTTGTTCCCCCTTTAAAATGACAACCGGTTAGATTGCAAGGTTGAGGTTTTTACTACAACTCGGTTTTATTCATCTGTTGAACGACCCCGTCACAATTTTATACGAAGGAGGGTGTACAACAAATACGTTTTCAAAAGAAAGACGCGTGCATGCACGTATAAACCCTTCAATTTATTTTTCGTTCTCTCACTGAATTGTATGACCTCAAATGCTTCATACATGAACTACCTAAAACATACATGTGTAGAATTAAGTCTTTCTGAATGTACTTAAATATTAGAATAACAATAACTATTGCATAGCTAAGCTTCAATGTTTCTTATATCCGACAACAGAGGAGCGAACAATTAGTTCTGACCAACTACACCAAAAAATAGCAAAAATGACAATAAGGTTGTACTTGAAGACACTCATTCAATCATTTGCGTCTACGTGAAATTTTATTTTATTCCATAGGCGTTGAACATGGGAGGCGTTTTGGGGTTTTTGGTGAGTTAGCGAAACGATTTTTGTTGTATGATTAAAGAATACAGACATGGTCGTAGATAATATACAAAAAATATATTTCTCCGGTTTACAGTGGTGTAGTTACATAGGGGAAACTTTAAAATAACTCCAGTTCAGAAACTATAACGTTTAGGCAGACAGGCTTTGCTTCGGATGGTGTATTTATTCCTTACAGCGGTATTTTGTGATGATAATACATTTTCGACAAAAAAAGAAAAGACGATCGCCGCGTTACTGGTTTATAAATTTTTACATATTCGAAAATACGACAAACTTATAACGGCGTGTAGACCTCAGGGTATGCTATAACATATTGCGGAAATAACTATCTTTGATTGTTTTTAGGCACTGTTATAGCAAAAACCTAATTCGGGTAGATTCGTACCATATTATTGCCTAGTATATGCTCTACAAAACATTTTCTTTGCACCCACCCTGAATAGGCTATTTTCAGAGAGAGAGAGAAAAAAATAGAAAATCAGAAAATACTGCAAAATCATCATAATTCTGAAACGAATTAAGTCACATCATAGAAAGTGTTACCAATTAATTAACTGACATAGTCAATTCTGTAAAAAAAACTACCGACTTCAAACACATCTCTTCTGGAGACGGGAATGGTTTCTGCTGAAGCAGCCAACTTTTGGTACGTCTAGTTATTAACAGTATTAGATGAGCAAATGAATACCATGAGGTTCTCTGGGATATCGGCTACACTATACGGTGATTTCATAAATATTGGTAGTTTCGAAAAACCCCCCCTCCTTGTATACTGTCCTTATTCATTTTTATTCTATATTAACACTTAAATAACATACATACATACACACAGAGATAGTATGGGCAAAAACTCTGTATATGAACAAAATTCACAGAAATTAACAAAGAATGCTGACTGCAATGTATAAAATCTTTTAATTCAATTTAACAAGGAAATAATCACTTCGGGCAATATAAAAATAATTATTATCTTTATTATCACAGTAAATATATTTGTCACAGTTCTGTCTTAATTTAAAGGTCAGTGTTTGGTTTAGCTATGTCTCTTATTGATCTAGATGCCTAGTCAAATTTTATCCTTGAAGATTTTAGTTACCATTTTATGAATTATATATCCCAGTTCTTACTGCTTTCCAACATAGTTTCCGCGATGTTGTCCGGTGTAAGGATTAGTCACATTCTTTTATTTACTCCCCCCCTTGCATCTTCTCAATATTGGCAATCGAACAACGTATGCCTGGCATTGTCACCCTTATTATTACATAATACACTATGCTGTCGTGTCGTATTTTGAATATTGCTAGGTAAAAGTAACCTAACCTAACCTATTCTAACCTAACATGTTTTGATAGGTAAAAGTAACTTAATCTAACCTAGTTTAGCCTAGTCTAATGTAACCTAACCTAATCTAACTTAACATAACCTGAACTAATCTAACTTGACTTAACCAAATCTAACAACCGTAGGTTATAACTTAGGTTAGGTTAAGTTATACAACTAAAAGTTAACTGAATCTAACCTAACGTCGGTTTAGGACGTTTCGGCGATGCCCTTTCGGCGCTAACAGTCATAATATCATTGTTAATAGTGACATATTATTAAATGTATCAGATAACCTATCATCTTTTCAGGCTTTCATTAAACAAACATTTAGAAAAAACTCATATTTTCATAATTTTATAATTCTCAAGATCTAACCTATTAAAATCCACTATCAAAAAAATTAATATTAGTTATAAGTAGGCAAGTAAGTATGTTGTAAATATTTTTCTTAAGATGCACAGTTTTCTAGTAATAAATTTACAAAAAATACGTCTGTTATTTAAAATGTATGTGATTTAAAATATAAATACCGTAACATTTCCAAACAGTAGCGGATCCAGAATTTTGAGAAGTTAGGGAGGGGGGGGTGTCTTTTCAAGTCAGGTTAAGTTAATTTTTTGCAGAAAATCTTTAAAATTTGATTCAGAGTTTGGGAAATTGGACTAATCGGGGGAAGTGAGGGTCAATAATTACAAACTATGTAAAGTCGTGTAAGGGCAAGTCGTTGAATGCTGCTGCTATGTTATTGAAGCATAACTTTATCAGTCGGTAGTGACACTAAAGTTACTTTAATTATAAAAAAATCTATTTGTTGTTGCCTACAATAATAATAACAATGAGATTAATTTTAAGAACTACATAAAAATCGCATTTTCACAGCTGTAGGTGTCCCACAAACATGTTGCACTCTGTGCTTGTCGCCGAAACGCCCGCGCTGAAAGTTTCCATACCGCCTAAAACGTAACCTAAACACCCATTGGTGCAATAGCAACCAGACCAAGGCCGCGCACTAGCTGGGGCCTGGTCCTATGGAAAAGACAAGTAAGTTAAAACATTACTGTAAAAGCTCGTAATATAAAGGTGAGTTGTAAATAAAATAATTAAATTTACGGTGTGTGGACTGCTCTAAACTAAAAGCGCAGAAGAGCATAATTTATGTAACATAAAGTTAAATGTGCAATCCTTTACAAAAACGAATACTAATATCAGTTTTCAAGATTCAAAGTACATAGATTTTGGATATGATCATGAGATATTTCAGTTATCGCTGGTCTTTCTGGATGTTCTGTTGGTCCTTTGGACTTTAAAGAATTTTATGGGCTTCTGTAACCGTATTTTAAATGGAGTCATCAATATGACTGACTTTTGACAATTAAAGGCGATTTTCATTTTCCGGCTTGTAATGTCTGTTTCATAATCGGCTATTAGAGTAATTAAAAACCTTCAAAAAAGTTCCCGGATAGGCAACTTGAGATACGATACGATTAAGAATTTTCTCAATGTCATCGATGGTTATTTCCACAAGCTGATCACATCGCCATAATCTTAGAAATACCCATTACAAGTACAGTCCACAATTGACCAACATTTGTTAATAAATAAAATGTAGGTACTTAAAAAGTAAAAAAGATGGTTTATGTCCTTTCACCATCAGATATTGCTCTTCTTTACCACTTGGCATTTTTAAAGACATTTGTAAATGAATGTGCTTTTACTTGTTAAAGTTAGGGAGGGTGTCGCCCGCTAGAAGTTAAGGTGATTAAAGTTCCCAACTGTCTGAAACTTGAATGGAAGCAGTTGGATATTGTATCCCATCCACAAAAAAATAATTGTACTGAAACTTCAGCCAATTTTGACGACTTATAGAAGTGGCGCAAGATATTTGAACTGTTTTTATTTGCTCGCTTAAGAGTGAGTAATCGACCCTAACGCACAGGTACCTTTAAGTTCAGTTGCTAGCTATTGATACCGTATAAAAAATCCAAAAAAATTGAAAGCGGATGGTAAAGAAATATTTAACCTTAAAATTACGGTTTGGGGGTGTGTCGTTCGGTGTCGTTGTGCAGACTCAACAAGTGGTAAATCATGTTCCTGTTTTTTAATCTCGAATACGAAAGAGCAGTACAAAGGCAGCGATAGGTTTTTTCACATTATCAACTATGGCCCTCAGGTTTGTAATAATATTCTGATCCTGTAGATTCAGGTTATCATACTTTCAAATACTTCAATTTAAGAAGGCTTTTGGTAATGTGTATCCTTGTTTTGTCTGTTTATTTTACCAAATACAGCCAATCGTATTTCATTACTAATACGCTTTTTGGAGTTTTGCCTATTTGCCCTCTCCTGAAGGGTTGACAACAAAAGAGCAAAGGCGAGGAAATCGGCCTCACACGCATAATTAAGAACTAGATAGGAAAAAATATTTTCATGCTTCCATTATATGGAGATCTTGGAATCTTACCTTGCCCCCCTTTTTTTCATTTCTTGCGACCTGACAGAACTGCACTAGCACATTGGTTTTAGAAAAAGTATTCGGTAACGACTTGCCAAGGAACGCCGGCGTCTACAAGTTAGTGAATTCCATTATAGACTCTAATTGAAATTAACTTTGCAAGTCAGATTACAACTATGGGGAGAACGATGTATCAATACGGCACCAATTAGATACAGTGGTCTACACGGATACTGACAACTCTCGTCGAAACCTCCATAGAGTGATTATCGTGAGGTAGTGAGTAAAGTAAAGCATTTCTGCAATATGCCTCGCGAATAGTGATTGTTTCCGTCTGTACGATCTCGTGAGGAAATCTCTGATGTCATCATGTTCAACACCAACTGGACCAAGTTCATGAAAGATTTATCACTGCCAATAGAGTTTCTAAATCGTCATTTTTAAGTTACTTGTGATAATTTAGCCTTCTAGATTCCAAAAATCACTTAGGATTTCAGAAGTCTACTATCATCTTTGAATTTAGAATAAAGAGCCAAGGTCAAACGTAGTTCGGGCTGTTTTCACAAAAACAAAACGTTTTGTATACAGTTGTAATTTATTTCTTCTACTTTAGCATTTGAAAGTAGACTTTTGTCTTTAGAGAATTGAAAGCTATTCTTTTCTGAGGAACAAGCATAATTGCAAATTTTTTTCTGGTTGCTCAAGTCAAACAACCACAATTGGAAAGCTGGCTGATTGGCTGATAAGGCACATTTCTTTGATATTCTTGCTATCGTAGATAAAATTCTGCAGCTCTCAAAAGATAGCAACTTTCTCCCTCAATCAGCAATCTAACATCCTGCGCTATTAATTTTATGTGTTATTCTAATGTACGTGTTATTGATCTGATTCAAATTCTCGCATGATGTGACAGTAGTAAGTAAGATTATATGTCACCCTGTTCGAACATATCGTCAAGATCCAAGCTGCACGTGCCTGGTCGTTTTGCACAGTGACGGGATACACGTGCGTGTATCGAAACACTAATCGGGACATTTCCGCAGCGGTAGTTACACCAACCGTCGCTCACCTCTCATTTGGGGATCCTTTATATGCGTGCAGACTGCACATGATTCGTCTTAATTTAATGATTTAATACATCAAAAGGGAATCAACTTCTTAGTTTCGATATTCTCGTCTGAAATCAGCAAAAAGCGTAGTATCTACAAGAAGATAAGGTATTTATGTTATTGGTTATGTTAAATCAGTAGACCTTATGTACGTAAGGGAGAGAAAAGATATTAAATAGTTAGATAAACGATATGTATATATGTGATAAAACAATGCGAATCTATGACAGTTTTGGTTTTTATTCCTCTTTGTAAGGGAGACCTTCTAAATACTAGTCTAATAACAAGTGTTCTTTTAAATTTAACATTGAAGTTGGCTGCGAAACGTTAATTCTGAACAGACCTCAAAACATACCTAACCTTACTTTTGGTATTTTGTAACAAATAACAATGACATATAACGTTTTTTGACATTTAAAGTGCGACTTGGTACGTGTACAAAAGTAAGATTAGGTATGTTCTTAATGAGTGTTTTACAGCCAACTTTGACGTCAAACTTAAAAAAAACACCGGTTATAAGCATATAAGATCATTGTAAATTTTGCAAACGAGCAAGAAAATATAATTTGCAAGCGCTAGGATACATAAAAACAGTTTATCGAATGAATTCCAAATTATAAATCATAAAATACCGCCGTTGATTTATTTAAAGTGTGATTTAAGTGCTTCCGTTTACAGTACCGGATCTATAAATTTTGTTGTTAGGGGTAAAAATCTGATTGCCACTTTCCTCTCCCCATCAGTAAACTTCAGCTGAAGCGTTTTATGCGATAAATTTGATTTCAGTCGGCAATCTTAAGAGTATACGGCCAGCCCCCTAACCTGCAATTTTAGACACGTACCCTTTTTTATAACTCCCTATGATATTCATTAACTATCTTTTTTAATCCTTTTTTCTATTTTTGGAATGATCATCTGAGGTTTTTATTTTCTTGGACCAGTATTTTTTCACTATTTTATTCTTCTTTTTACCATTGCAGTATTTAATTTAGTCCTTCAGGCACAGACGAACGTCTGCGATAATATTTGCGAAGGACTACCACACCACACCAAACCGAATGTTTGTCGAATTGTCGAATGTTTGTCTTAACCTAGTTTATGTAACCTTTAGGTGTTGTATTTTCTCAGATTGAAATTGTAAATTTTCGAGTAGAGGATTTCATATCATTGAGTAATTGAATTTTTATTCTGCTATTATTTTCTTCTAATTCTCTTACATATTTTCAATATCTTGCGTAGTTTCTTGTAAGTCTTAGGCGTATCAAAGTTAAGTTCAAAGTTAATTTGAACATTGACTAAAAATAGATGCTATCAAGCATTTTGTAAAACTGACACTAACTCCTACAAAAACCAAGATGGACAGGGCTGGTATTCAAGCAATCAAAAGTAGCAAATTATATTTGAAATAATGTTTGTGGACTAGTAATATAGCATTAGCAAAGATTGAAAAAAGTTTCTGTTTGCAAATTGTAGTGAAATCAGTTATATAGGTGGTAAGGCAAAATTCAGATCTGATGGTGCTAACGTCCAAGCTAATCAAGGTGAAAAAGTCAACAAGCCAGTAGGGACACAAACACTAACAGTCTCAGAACCTGGTATTTCTTCAACAAAGCATAAGACTTCGTCTAAGACCTTCATCAAAAATTGAGAATACCTCTTTTTAATTAGTCTATTATATCTATTCTATGGCAAGTTGTTTTAATATAATACTCTCTTTTGTTTCAGATGACTAACTGGGGAAGATAATCTTAATTTTTGGTGAGTAGAACAAAGTTAGCTACGTTGCGTTGATACACTGTTGCTGCTTTCAAACAAAAAGAAATTTTACGAAAACCATCTTCAAAATGTGTTGAAATCTAATTATCCTACAGTCGACCCTCGGCTTTCAATAGACCATTGGGACCTGCCTATGGACATTTAAGCGTAAAGCAGAATTTTTATTTTTGTTTTTTGGAAGGAAATCTTTTAGTTCACTGTCAGTATTTCACCTTAATTCTGAAAAAAACCTCTTTGGATACGTTTTATCGGAATACTATGCGATCGATCGTTTAGATGGCTTCGCTGCAATCGCAGTGGGCTGTAGGTCAGCCTACCCATCTGAACAGAGGTAATCCGCAAGTGCAATGATTAGACAATTGCCCAAGTTTTGTAGAAGAAGATTGAAACCATGAGGCGGGTGACTAGGAGTGAATATCCGTCTAATCTGGTAAGGTGTCCGTCAAACAATTGCAAATGGCACGCAACATTACTATTGTAACATTCGTAGTTGTGGTGATGTTTGCACGATCGGGTCGGTGGAGACCTGGACATCAGGTTTTGCTAGGCAATTGTAATGTCTTCGTGAATTAGCAGGGTTGGGTTGAGTGAAAATCTCCCGGGATAAGTTCTGTTTCTTTCTGACGGAGAGATGTGGTATGTAACTGGGAACTGCTAGGTAATATTTTGTGGTGCCTCTATTGATTGGCATTGTTTGATTGAGAACAATGCCAGAAAACAGTACATTAGTTCTAGGACTGAAGTACGAGCTCCCAGGTATTTCCTGAAGAATACTATTTCGAATTCTCAGCTTTGTGGCTACGTTACTTAAGATGGTTGTTTAATATTAGCGTAATGCTTAAATAATTGCAGGTAAGGTCGTGTGGAAGAGGTGCTACACATATTATGGGACACGTCGAGTGTGTGTCATTCTACGTTAAGGTGGAAGCAGCAAGTCTCTTTTTTGCTGTTTCTGGAGGCTAAGTTTCCACGGATTTCTCTATTACATTAAATGTATAGTTCTGTAAGGCTATAGCTAGGTTGCCAGCGTAGGCAAACCGGTGTAAGGTTTGAGTTGGTAAAACCAATGTGTATAAATAAAACAGTAATAGCAGCGGAATAGAGCTTTGAGCTAGTTGGTTTGTCTTGTATTA
Organism: Agrypnus murinus; assembly: GCA_929113105.1. Taxonomy (NCBI): domain Eukaryota; kingdom Metazoa; phylum Arthropoda; class Insecta; order Coleoptera; family Elateridae; genus Agrypnus; species Agrypnus murinus. Next base: position 5,563,998 of record OV816028.1, on the reverse strand, counting down.
CCAAATACCACATGAAGAAATTCTGTTGAAGAGAGTGTCGTTGATGATTGTGGTTAATTTCAGACACTTTGTAGCGTTATGGAACTTGTATGCAGCCCCTTTTTCCAGACTGTGTTGTAGTTTATAAAATTCATTTCAGCCTCAAGACACTTTTCAAAGCCAGTCTTGATATTGCTGACAGAGCGAAACCTGATATTCACAGTTTCGTTGAAAGAGAAAACCAGCCATCTGGTAGTTGGTCGAAAATAATTCGACACACTTGATTATAGCTTACACTCAATTACACTATTCGTTTGGTTTGTAACTTTCTGATCTACCACTAGGCATCCCGGATTTTAGTATGGCAATAATTTTGGTTCTTTTAAATTCAGATAGTGTAAGGTGCCCGTGAGGAGTGTTCTGCCTGCCTGTCTGCTTGAGAGAAGAATCCAGACAGCTACTTACGGACGTCGTTTCAACAATGGATGATGAACCCCATCGAAGCCAAGGGCTTTACCTTGCTTAGGTTCGTTGATGACATTTTAGACATCGTCGGTAAAACTGGACTACACCCCCCACTCTCTTGAGAACACTTCATGATCTTTGGCTAGAATATTGGGAATTCGTATTCAATATCGTGCTATATTATTTATTTCTACGAGCGTTTCTAGATTTCGTAGAAATCCGTCTGTTACTTTAGTTCTTCCTCTGTAGTATAAAATCCTTATATGAATTTTTGCACCCGTTATTTCACTATGAAAGTATTCCATTCTCGCTCTTCTAAGAATATGTCTTTTTGTGATTGCCATTACAGGCTTGAAATCTGAATCTATGGTAGTTTTTGACCATGGGAGGAATAAATAAAATACACTTTTGTTCAGGTCTATGGAGTATGCAGGTCAGTTAGTTTTCTCAGAATCCCATTGAGGAAGAGGAGATGATTGTAACACTGGGATTTGCAAACCAATTTCAAGGATCACCGGGTGGTATTGACTATATGGGAAGTCTTGAAGAATCTTCCGGAGGTACGATAAGTTAAGATCCTGTGAGTTGCAGAAGACGAAGCAGAGGTCGGGATTAGCTTCAGTTCAGAATGAGTTATGAATGATTTATAATTATGGGCGCCAGCTACCTCCAGATGATGTGGTCTATGTAGTCAGATTAACAAATGGTCACCGTTCTTCTTCAGTTTGGTGTTCATAAATTTAAATAATCAGTAGCTTAATTCTCCAATGTCAGATTTAAATAGTAGTAATCAAGTAATTAGTTAACATAGCCCTTACTTTATAAAACTGTCAACTGGTAAATGTCACTGGTGAATGTTGCAAGAATAAACTCCGGTCATAGAATTAGAAAAAACATTTGGAAGGGAAATAAATCTTTCGAATTATTACTGAATAATACGCACAACATAATACATTGCATTATAATTAGATCCTAACAAACCGAAAATAAAAGAGAATAATCTGCTTTTAATAATTGAAATACAGAAATTGGGTATGGCAACGGATAAAGAACAAGCCATTTTACAATGTAAATTTAAAATACTTCATTAAAAATGTAAAAAAGAAGAATCTGGCATTTTACTGGCTGAAAATAACACGTGTTGGTATAGATTTGAATAAAACATACTTTTATGACATGATTCATTTCAGGCATACATCCCTAAAAAATATAATTTATTAATTTTCACCGAATTTCTCCGGAAACGCTCTCGTACCATTTTTCCGACCGTTTTATTGAAAGGACGTAAATCAAAATAACATTTCACACTGAGCACCGAACAAAGACTGAAAAACCACACATGGTGATAAAATGGTCAGTTTGTGGATGATAAAAGGCATTTTATGGAATTTTTTATTCTTGCGTATAAGACCTTTCTTGTATCTTTATGTAAAGAATTGAAAGGCTTTTAAAATATTTCTGAAACTTTCATATTCCCGTAATTTGTAAATTACAAATTTTCCGAAAGATCTTATAACAATTATTATCAATCACTGTTGTGTCAATAAGAATAATTATAATTTTGCTAAATCAATTACCTAAAAAGGATTTTTATTGGTACAGAACTTTCAGTCGTAGAGATCAAATGGAGTTCCCATTTGATCTCTACGACTGAAAGAAAACCCGTGTAATAGTCAAAATTATCCCAACCAAGCTGAAGTCATCTGAAATAATTCTAGTGATACACATAACTATGTAATAGATGGAATCAGAGATTTCTCTGAATACGATTCATGCACTCAATACACGAACCATTAGGCAATGACACGATAGATTTTCTTTGAAGTGAAATTTACAGACGGAAGATGGAAGGAGAATTGAACTTCTGTGTATGTTTTTCTTTGGTTCTTTTAGTTCGTTAAATTTTCGTTTTATTAACGCCATAATGGGATTTAATGATTTTAGTAGAATGCTCGGAACTCAAATTATATTGATGGTTATATTGATACTTTTGTTACGAATAATTGCAAGGAGGAAACAAAAATAAAAATTTATTAGTAAATGATCAGAAGAGACAAATAAATATCTATATGCGGGGTATGCCGCTGTAAAAGAAGAGATGCGAACGCGAATGGCACCTACGGTCGGTGATATATCACAATGGTCGTTGTCTTACATTTTATTACATATCTCGGTTATTACTTATCGAAAATTCATAAATCTATGATTATCGTAATTGCGAAAGACCTTTCCCAAGATAAAACGGTGTAAAGCAAAAACTGGTAGAATTTAATTAGAACTTGTGCAGTGCTTGAAACGAGAAATTTGCATAAATGTGAAACCTTCTCAAGTTGCGCTTATGCGATTTACGTATATTCTCCAACGCAAGCGGCTATTAGGTCTTTAAAATTAAAAAGAATCTGTACAAAAAAAATATATATAATTTTTTATTTCAAAGGTAGCTTATATCAACTATTTTTCATTTACGTACTTAACGTGGAATTTTTAAATAGTGCCCTTTTGCACCTTACAATTCTTTGACAAGTTTCAGATTTAGAATCTACAGAACCGTAGCTACAATTCTATGTAATTTATACATTTTTACCCCGAAGTCCCACAAAAGTCATAATTTGATATAATTAATATAATATAAATATAATATATTATATAATAATATAATTAATATAATTTGATTGATAACTATTTCAAAATAGATAAATAAATTAAGATTGCAGTACAAAAATTGTTAAAAGAGTTATTGGGAAATGCAAGGCAGATAGAATACCTACTAATTAGTAGAACTAATTGGTAGAACACCTATTAATTAAAATGCAGGCTGTTTATTGAGTTACTAAGTCTGCAAAAGCAATTTTAAAATCTACTTTAATGCCTGGTTCGTTGAAGCCACATCCCATCTTCGTCGGCAGTACATTACTGTGTGGTATTTACGATTCTGCTTTCAGACTTCTTAATGAGCTCTCGACTGGCTTAAATTATTGCAGCACAGAATTACAGCTTGTCATATTCTATTGTCAGTTTAAATAATAATTCCTAAAACAGAAACTTCTGAATAAATAATTCAGTCATCATTTCCACCCATATAAGTCACCATCCCACAGTTTTGACGTCGTCATCAAAACCGCCTTTAAATAATTTTGTATATTTAAAAATGAGCCATGTCGTTTAGGGACATATCCTGAAGGATTCTAACGCTATTTTTCAACTATATTTCAATGTTTGAAACTTGAGATGAAACTAATCTTTAAAATTCTCGAATTCTTTACCTTCAAGATTGTACTTAAATTGTAAATTTTAAACACTTTTACAGATTTCTAATTTTACAACCACTACTAAATTGGATTAATACAGTTTATCGATGTACGAAGAAAATCTCTGGAAATCTGTCTTTAACTTGAAGTTGCTTAAATACAACTACTATTTAAACTTAAAAAAAATTTAAATCGCCACAACTGATTTAAATTAATAACTCTCAGATGAAACGGACAAAATTTATTCGACTTTTAACAATTATTCCGCAAAGTGGATTTGAAAGTCTCATCGCATACAATTATTATGTGCATTACCTTGACTGTAACACAAATGTGGGATTTGTGCTATATCATCTGTAAGTCGGCTGCAGCCGAACGATGGACCTACATGATAGTAATAATCGCTCCTCCCTCCCGCATAAGTTTCATAGCTTCTGTGACTTGGTTCGCCATGTAATGGGTAGTCGCAATTATTATTATTTATTATGTCCGAACGATATGGTAAATCACTGCAGAATCTCTCACGTATTAACTTGAATTTGTTAAACTCGTCTACATTTAAAATTCATACGTATTTGAAATAACCAACTTGCTTGAATTACACGAGGAGAATTTGTTAAAATTAACAAAATGTCATAACTTTGGGTGAATTTCTAACCACTATAACAGACTGGAGTTACAACCTCCACTGCACCCTACGAAAGATTGTCCCGAACTTGTCGTGTTGTTCTTCCGCAAGTTAAAGCCTTTCCTTTCGATCGAGCAATGACAAAAGGAGAAGAAACTAGCTTGGAATGGACAAAGAAAGAAATATTTTAATTCCCGCTTTTAAAAGTAATAAAATCATTTGTAACCAAATAATAGAGCTACAAGATGTGCCTCACTAATTCAAAATTCTTTGTGTTCAACTAAAATTTCAGCTAAAATTGTTCTTTCTCAGACTATTACATTTTTTATAGTAATGATCAGTGAAACGAAATAAATTCTTTTTGCGTCAAATGAGGTCATAAATAAATCCAAAAGTCAACTTAAATCTTAAGTCTGTTTTAATGGGCAAGGAATAAATTTAGTCGTATTAAGTTTTATTTTAATTAGGGAGAAATAAATTCGAGATATTATAGCACAGGATTGTATTGATCTTTATTTTAACAAACGGGAAATGCATTCGAAATATTATATGTAATAAAAGGCTCATTTAGTAAGTCCTAAATAATTTACATTTGTAACCTAAGTTACACTGTTACAAAAGTAAAATTTAAACGCCAAAGTACAATACTGCTCGGAAGTGGTCATACCAACGAGTTTTTTCTGTTCCAGCAACCATCACACAGAATGTCCAAATCCTCAAAAGTATGTGATGTGCTCACTCTTTCGATATGTCTACAGCTTCAGCTATCTGGAATAATTTCAATGGGTCGTTCAATCCAACTTTTTGTACTTTTTGGTCATTTTCAGCAGCCGCCGTTGATCTACCTGAACATTGGGCATTCACGGCACTCGTACGACCATGTTTAGTCCAAAAAAACATACTGTAACAAATGGTTAAAAACCACGGAGCAGACCTGCAGACTCGCTTAAAAGTCAACTTTTATTTTGGGTTGCAGATACCGGCATTCACTTGTTTCATTGTTTACAAACCGAATTTATTTTGATTTACCGTCAAAACCAAACTATTTCACATAACCTTATCAAAATTCAGTCAAGGATAAAACCATGTACACTTCATCTGAAGACTAGCTCTAGGTTTCAAGCTATTCATATGAAAGTAAGTTGTTCACAGTGACATGTAAGTTCAAAAAGTGTTGAAAGGTAGTTTCAACGCCTACTTTGAGGTAGGTTACTTTTCAATTTGTCCTTAAGAATTTACCGGTTTTGGTTGAAATTAAACTTTGACATCAAGTTTATTAACAATTTAACACGATTAAGCCTTCTCTATTCACATTTATAAATAAAACGCCCTTCAAATAAGGAGCTATTCTGTGAAACGCTGAAACCAAAACAGTCTTAATCAACACGAAAACAATGTCGAAATAAATCGAGTATACTCTAAAGCAGCATACTTTTAAAAAATACGCAGCAAACTAGGCCAAGTTACATTTTCGTTCTAACCTAATGTGACTCGTCTCCTTTTACCGTAGCTAAAACGTAATGCTTTAAGAAGTTATTTCCCCGTAGCAAAAATCTGTTCTGAGTAAATTGAACTTTAAAGGACACGATATTAAATAAGAGATTGCGGTTTTTGTAATGGTGTCGTTGATATTCATGTATTATGGCGGCAGGGCTCCTTGTCTCCTTTCGGTTAGAGGTTTCCAGTGAAAACAGGAGCATGATGTGTATAACATTACCGATTTAGTTTCAAGTTCACTTGAAAAGATGTAAAGGAGCTCTTGAAGATATATCGCTTACTTGCTTGATGTATCGTTATCATATTACAGTTTATCTGAGACAATTTTTAAAATTGTATAGTTTGCTTTGCTGGTGTAGAAAGAATAGACAACAAGGTTTTATGTTGTTTATCTCTGTATAAGCTAGCACGGATATCTTTTAGAAAGAAGGGGCCATGAAGTTTAGTATATAAAACTAAATAACGGCATACATTTCTGAGTAATTATTAGGATTAACTACTTAAAGTTCACATACGAGTAAGCCATGACATTTTTGTATTGTACTGTTGCTAGCATCTCTTTCTCTACTGTGGCATAATTCTTTTCAGCAACATTAAAGCTTCTTGACGGATAACTAACTGGTTTCCCATCTTGTAATAAACAACATCCTAATCCATTTTTAATGCATCTGAACTTTTATTATTATTGTTTTATGAGAGTCAAATTTGGCTAAAATAGGGTCTTTACTAATTTCTCTTTTATTAATTCAAGTGTTGTTGTGTGAGAATTATATTATATAATTTAAGCTCAACACTTTGTAATAGCTCAATTAGTTCAACTAAGTTTGAAATAAAATTTATTAATGCATGTAACATTTTTTAGTTTTAGGTATAGTTTCAACTATTCTCAATTCCCATACCATGCCCAGAAAGCAGCAACCTTAATTAATTTACCTTTTTTTGCTCTATAGGTACTTATTTTATCTTTATTAAATCATCAACTCTCTTAGCTCTTTTTAAAACTTCGTTCAGACTGCGGTCATGCTCTTCATACGATTCAGTAGCAAAAAGAAACTCATCAAAATAGACGTTAACACCTTTTACATCTCCAAATTCTCTGGGGTTATGGTCAAATTCAGTATGTACGAAACAAAACGTTCGATCGACTTGGAATCAAGACTCAAAGAGTACCTTCTTAGAAACTGCACGTGTCGCTAGATTGAACAATAGAGGGTACTAAACACTCAACTATGGTTTGTCGATTGTGTGTGCCTTCCGTTTTCCTGCAGACGCAAATTAACTCTTAGTGTCGTTTTCAGGTGTGTTCTACAAGTCTGGTACAAAATGTGAAATTCTATCTTTTAGTTCATCGATTTAGTAAACAATATTGCATTTTTACGTGTGAAAACACAAAGAAACACTAAATAGTTAAATCCGAAACCACAAAACAAAGCCTAATAAACTGTACTTTCGTGTAAATAATAGTTATTTGTATACAAACGCCGCGAAATGTCTTGTTAACGTACCGAGAGAATAATTGTCGCCGAGGCCGTTTACGGCCGAGGCAGGACAATCTCGAGGACGCTAACGAATTTCGCGGACAAGAGGTATGCACAACATTTTATATGCAACCGTAAAAATTAGGTAATTACAAATTCCATTGCTATTAAAAACCGACAGTATAATTCATTTTACAATGTTTGCTGAATTTATTTATTATAAATCAGGAAACATGTTGTCGTCATGATTTAGAAACATGATTGTCATACTCATATTATTATCTGCCATGTCAACTTTCAAGTGTCAAATAATAAACTGACTTTTAGTTTAAACGACGTTACTAAGAGTAACTAACTAATATTCATTATTATAGTATATTAAAGAACGAGTTTCATAAGGCAAGATTTATTGCACGAGACCAAATTTAGCAAACGAGCCGCTTGCGGTGAGTTTTCTAAAGGACAATATCAATGATGACTTATGAAACGAGTTCTTTATGCTTTTTTTCGCAATTGCAAAATGTAGGGAATGTTATAGTGGTTGGCAACACTCATTTTTCTTAATGCTACCAACTTTGAAAAAGTTGGGCTATTAAAGCACTCAAATGAGCTATAAACGCATTGTTTTGGGTGCATTAACAGCTTTGTTATAGACGCAAACTAGAAAAAAGTTTTTAAAGGCAGTTACCCTTAGTAACTGACGCGAAATTGCATTTCCCGTCCTGTATGGGCGTACGCGATATGCCCACTTCGCGTACGGCTGCACATAAAATAAATTATAATAAACGAAATAAATTCAAAGGCCCAAGTTCACGCAACTGAACAGAATAACCTGCAAGCAAAAAATAAAGTTATGCTATCCATTAAACCAACAATAATCATTCTCCCGAAAAACGGAACTTCTCAGAAAAGCAGAAACAACCCAAACGTATAATTTCTCTTAAGAGTTGTAAGATCTTGCAGAGAATATCCCACCTAAAGTAATAGATATACATCATGAGGATATTCGCGGGGACTCTCGTAGCATGACAGATAACCATTGTTAGCTGTATCTGGGGTAGCATCACCGGTAGCAATAAAACGGCTTGGGGGAGGAAACAACGGAAAGTTCTCATCAATCATAGCTCTTAGGTAGGGTAATTAAATTCCCGACAGTTGGCACGCGTGTAGTTTGCTGAAAGTGCCCAATTCCCGCTCGAATGGGGGTCCCTTGTGTCCATATACTACATACACATAGGGGGAGCAACGGCGATTGTATACTGCAGTGAACGCGTGTTTCCGTGAGAAAATCTCTACATACGAATGTGGTTGTGGTCAACATTTCATTTTTTTATTATGATTTAACGCCTACTACAACGGATTTTTATCGTTTGTTTTTGGTTTGAAAAGAGGTTCTAAATTATCGTAACGGCTACTCGGGTTTTAGTTAGGGGATGTGATCCATCATTTCTCTAATGTTTGACAGCCAATTAAGATAAAACTTTGATCTTCGATTAGATAGTTAGTAAATCCATAAAGAATATTAGTAATTAAGGTTTAAATTTTTTAATCACATTCTAATTATTGTATTTGGGTGTCTTAGTATAGTAATAATCAACACGAGTATACGTACATACTATCATGTAAGCTCGTTTAATGTCGTATTATTATTGATAATAATATCGACTTGAAATTAATTGTTTTTGGTGTAGATTATTCTTATTATTTAAATAAATGCTGGTTGTTAACAAATAGAATTAAGTAAATAAAAAGTACAGAATAAAGAACGCAATAAAGCTTTTTTATTTATAAAATCTTAATTAAACATATAAAAGAATTAAAAAGAACAAAATTAATACCCAAATAAATTTTGAAAAAATTCAGAAATAATTATTATTTACTAATGATAGTAAATCAATTAAATTTATTATTTAAAAACAAATAAAGAAAATATTTAAATAAATTAAAATTAAACTTTGATTCAAAAACTCACTTTTTTCTTTTTAATTTTAGCGCCACCTAAATCTCATCTCTATTTAGGCTCGAGTTGCTTGAAAACTCATTAATAGACTTCGAAATTATTCTGGCATCTCCATTTATGAATCGTATCACAATAGTATCGATCAAACTAAATATTATTTTCATACAAATCGAAAACCAAATTATTGTTGTTTAAAAAAAGATTTTTTTCAATTAAACAGGTAAGTATTATATATTCGATACTTCCTTTTGATATTTTCAAAAATAATTTAACATTGACAAGGTTAAATAAAATGATGAATTATTTTTATAATGATTTACAAAAGTTTAAAAACGTTTGTTTGGTTGACGTTTTACATAACCATAATAATTTTTTTATAAACAAAATTAGGTTCGAACGTAAGAATTTCAAATTTCTGAAGCAACTAGGACACATTTTGTTCCTAGAATAGAATTTCATGTAGGCCAGAATGACGAGTAGACAATTCCAAACATCGCCATAACGACATTTTTCGATATTTTCGATATATCGGCGCACAAGGTCGCAACTTGCAATTTCTTTTCCCCTTTTTGTCTGAGGGAGGTGGGAGTACCAGAATGTGTGGGATCCTATTAGGTGTCATCCACTCTGAAACGATCGAATCCAAATCTACTAAAAACTAGGGTTGCCGAGATAACAGCAAAAACAAGACTGCAAAAAGACCAAAATTGCGATTTTGATCCTTTCGTTCTCCGAATTGAATAATGCTGGTTTTGAACTTTGCTTGTCCAAATTCTATCCCAATGGAAAAATTTCCGGTGAAATTATCATTATTTTAAAATGATTCTGTGTATCTTGTTTATTGTTTCCAGCCTTATTTTGTGGAACTCCATAATCATGAAATAAATAAAGATTATTAAAAGTTTCACAGTTTTATTAAAATATACCTGACAATATTGTTTCAATATTGTGACAATATTGAGATATCAACCATTAAACAACTAGCACATGCAAATCATTATAATCCGAACATGATTGACACTTTAATTAAACAAAAAGATTATAGGTTAGCTATCAAAAGAATATATCCCATTGACAATCAAACAGAAGACACAAATTACATATCTATACCATATTTTGGCAACATATCAGAAAAAATTGCACATATACTAAGAAAAACCAACAATTATAAAATAACATTTAAAACCAACACTAACACTTTTTCATTTTTATTTAATGCTAAAGACAGAACACATGATATCATGAAATCGGGCATTTACCGTTTAAATTGTTCTTTTTGTAGTTCGGTATATATTGGACAAACACTTCGAAATTTTGACATAAGATATAAAGAACACGTACGTCATTACAAAAATAAACATCCTGAAAAATCGAATTACGCCAAACACCTTTTAGAACAAAATCACACAATGACTCCTCAAAATAATATTAAATTCCTACATTTTTGTAATAACAAACGCAAATTAGACATTTTAGAAGCCTTTGAGATATACAAACACAAACTCAGGGTACCTTTAATGAATGAACAACTTGAGCTCAGTAATTCTCCGTTACTGGAAGTATTAGATGTTTAATTATGATTTTTATTATTAATTTTTATTATTATTATTTTATCTAGTTACCTATTTTGTATCTACCTTAGCGACGTGTTTGTTTATAATTATATTACCTTTGATAATGACAGCATAGCTGTCGAAACAATATTGTCAGGTATATTTTAATAAAACTGTGAAACTTTTAATAATCTTTATTTATTTCATGATTCTGTGTATAATTATTAATATCTATGGTTTGAGTAAAAGTTATCAATGTGACTGTCAAAAACTATTTATTACGAAGAAAAACAAAAAAAAAAGTTAATTTAACAAGTATGCTTATAAAATATTCAAAAACATCAGGTCTGGCGCAGAACTATCTTCAATGAGTTCAGGGTTAGAACTGGCTCCAGTGATGCGGCATGCCGGTGTGCATATGATGCAGTATTTGTAATGTTGCAGAGCCTGCAATATCTACATGGCGAAATAATACTTTTGCAGATGATAGCAAGTCTTCTAGTGCACTCTTATGCATGTGGTTAATTCCGGTTCCACGTCTGAAGCGCGTGACGAGGCATACAAATTCAGATTATATTCTACAGGTCTGTCTGGCAAAATGCGACCTTGGAGAATTTATTTGTACCTCGTATTCTTGGTTGAATGCGTATTCCATTCTAGTTTAAATCATGGCTAATTTCATGGCCAGAAGCTTGCTTGAATGATTGAGTGTAGAACGCTAAAACGGGACAAACCTCGCTAATTGGTTATAGCTCCGTTAGCATGCATTTTAGACCGTGGTGCCATTACACTTTTTTATTCGGAATCACACTTGCTATCGACTAATAGTTCCATTTAAGAAAATCCCGATGAGGTCATGTCCGGTACCAGCAAAGTTATAAAACGCATTCTAAAACTGGTTTCAAAAATTAGAGATCGAAATATACAAAGTTTTGTTAATTTCATGGCCAGAAGCTTGCTTGAATGATTGAGTGTAGAACGCTAAAACGGGACAAACCTCGCTAATTGGTTATAGCTCCGTTAGCATGCATTTTAGACCGTGTTGCGATTACACTTTTTTATTCGGAATCACACTTGCTATCGACTAATAGTTCCATTTAAGAAAATCCCGATGACGTCATGTCCGGTACCAGCAAAGTTATAAAACGCATTCTAAAACTGGTTTCAAAAACTAGAGATCGAAATATACAAAGTTTTCTTAATTTCATTGCCAGAAGCTTGCTTGAGTGTAGAACGTTAAAATGGGACAGAACCCGTGAATTGGTTCTAGTTTCCTTATTATGCATTTTAGACCTGTGGTACCTCAATACTTTTTTATTCTGAATCGCACTTAATATCGATTTTCGATATTAAAATTGGTACTGAAATTCTCGAAAGATTTTCTAGAAAGAGTGTTTTATATTTAATTTGTAGATAAGTACTTTTTATTTTACCAATCTTTTGCGAAAATTAAATCACTTACTTTTGTTTATTTAATATTATTTAGAAAATATTTTATTCATTGTAGATTTCTTTAGAGAATGATCATATATTGGACATTTCATTTATTTATTTTGCTATGGAATAAATTAATCTGTTTGTGTGTTGTGGACGGTGAAAGGGCCCGGGTATTGTTTAAACAAAACCCATGTGCTTTCTGCTACTTAGTCTTTTCTGTTAATTAGGCCCTAGCTACGGTTCCATACATACATTTAATATAGCAGGGAAAGGCTTTTAAACCTCTTATACTTCTTGAAGGTGATAAAAATAGTTAAATTTTCTCTAAAAATGTTTTCAAATAAAATATGACAAAATTTTAAAAGTATGGCATTCATTAAACCTTTTTGCAATCATCGTTCTGCAAGAATTGTCTCGATTCCTTCATTCGTATCCTTTTAATAACTAACTTCTCATTTATTTCATTTATAAAAAAGCGTAAAAATTCCGAGATTCTTTATATCCTGCGCATGATGAAATCAGTCAACCCAAAACAATTTCGGTATCATCTTTGACAGATATAATATAAAAAAAGAGAAAAGCAATGAACAAGAGTGTAACAGAAGAAAAATTTCCTAATTTAAAATGAAACCAAGGATAATAAATCAACAAACTAAAAGGAATGAGAGGAGAAATATCACAATCAAAACGGCAGGCAACAAGCAATCAGCCAGGAAACAAAACAACATGAAGAGATTTCGCTTGAGTGGTTCCACCACGAACCCTTGAAATTAAGTGGCATGTTTTATACGGTGGGGTGTGTTTTCTCTCGTGTTCAAAGTAAAGAAACATAGAATAAGATAAAATACTACGTACAAGAAAGACATGATCTGCAAGATTATATTACAACTAATTGGGTTTATGCGAGATCAAAAAAAAGTTAAGTAGATTTTGAAACATTTTGGTGTCATTTTAAAATACTCTCACGAAAAGGGGGTTTTCAATCCCTTATAATTAAGCAAGGGATTTATATGTTGTAATATTAGAAACAGTGGAAATGACTAACGAAATGAAGATGGCAGGAGTGATTTCTTAATAACCATAACGATCCCAATTAATTTTGTTTAATCTTTTTATGTACCCTCGCCGTCAGTTCTGATATCCGAGAAGACCAACACCTTTTTAAAAACAACACGGCAAAGAAGAAGGGTCGAATGAAAAATGTAACCTTATATTTTATAGCGGCCTTTTAACGTTCGCCAAAAAAAACAAACAAGAAGCGACTTAAAATGGCAGGATACATTAAGGAAAGGCAATTTGCTGTGACGGTAGCCAACGTGTATTGACAGCTTTCTGACTTTTTTAACGCTACCCTTGCGACCTGTAGTATATTGCCTTGAAAGAGAGTTGTTGGTGTTTGCTTTAAATATTGGTAGCGCAATATCAGAGGTAGATGCAGAGAGGGTAAACCGCCCTTTGTAAACAAAATAGATTGAACTGCCTTTCCTTCATCCTGTAAATGTAACTGGAGAGCACAATGAAAATTCAATTTTTTCCGCTGGTTCTTGTTGAGAGGTTTCAAAGCTCACATTAGCTAGGTGATTCCAATTTATTTTGATTATCGAAGATTAATAATGACACGAACGGCGTAGTGTTACAACATTGAATATTTTTCATTATTCTCTTAGGATTTATGATTGTTTCTCGTATACTACCTGTGGGTGTCAGTTTACCCTGGAATTTCTTACCCACTCTGAAATAATTTCACGTCCTTATATTGTTTATGGTTTTTTAAAATTTAAAATTATTTATGTTCACGGTTAAGCTTGGGTTTGACCTTTGGGGTGACCGTAAGAGACGATGGGGAGCGATTTCAAAGTTGATCGCTGTCACAGGTGCAAGGTCTGGCCGTAGCTTTAGAGATAAGGCCGACATAAACAAACCACAACTTATCTTTATTCTCTTTGCTGAGCCCGAATTATTGTGGACAAGCGTAGCTGCACGGCGCGGCTGTCAGTAGGGATAACAACCTATCCTTGTATCTTCTTATTCTTTACTCAATGTTATGAATTTATGTTTGAGAGATCAAAGCTTAATGGAACGAACGGGCTACTTGATTTGAAGTTTGAAGGCTGTTATGCAGTCATACATCATTAATCCAGAGCTGGGGCCTTGTATGACTTTCTGGTGTATTTCTCAGTTCAACATGATTTTAATTTGACTTCAGTACAGTTTTGAATATAAAGTGATTTGTATTTTTTTATTGCTTAGTGCAGTGTTTTTGAATATCTTATTAATAATGGGCTTTTACTACCACATTTTGTTATTGTGTTATGCAATAGCGTAGACTTGGAAATAATAACTTTATAATAAAATTTTGTGCCGCACAGCAGCATTTACGAAAAAAAAATTATAGTTTAAATTCCCGCCATACGTGACGTGTTAGAGCCCGAACCTATAATACATTGTTTGTAAATGCTTCTTCTTCCGCCGCGAATGTTTTGACAACTTTTCTAACCACAAATTCTTGAAGTTGTCAAGTATTTGAAGTTAGAGAATAAAAGTGAAACACTAGATACAGTAAATAAAAATGTGTAAAAAGGAAAAATAACAAAACTTATCACAGCTCGCGATGTAAACAACGCTTGCAGGTTAATTCTAACCTAAATAACACCACGCCGCTTGCGTGTACCGCAGCTCGTACCGAATACCTTATATTGGTTTCATTATAATCTGGTTAACATGCTGCAAAAAAATAACATCATATTAGCCTTGCTGTTCTAGATCATTATGAGACCACTATGTAAGTAGTGTCTGAGTTCGATACAAACTTTGCACATGGGAGTGCAACGGAGGTAATGGAGCTATTGTAGCACGTACATTACGTTCTCCCCATACTTTTTCATTTACATAACTTTCATACCTTATCCTAATGAGCTTAAATACGAATGTATTACATTTTTAAAATTTAGTCGCAACCGAGATTTGAGCTCATGTTCCTCTGATCGAGAAGTGGGATTTCCACCACTCGACCACTGAGGGCCTCTATTGCTGTATATCAGCGTTGAGCTTGTGCTCATTATTAATTCAAGATTTCTGCTATAATAAAGTTAATATTGCATTCAGATATCTGCTAATATCGTTTCGTACAACAAACCACGTACCCCCTAGTCCAGGGTATGCCTTCGACAGCACTCCGTTCGACCCAGTAAGTGGATCGTGGAGGTTGGATAGTATTGGATGTGATGTCCTAATATGTTTACGTTAACTAAGATAATATCTGAGAGATATTTATTAGAGACTTCCTGAACGGTTAGCTCGCGGTGCTAGTAGGGAGTACCGCTATATATAAATTTATAAAACAAAACAATAAACTGAAAGTATTATTTATTTAGGGTCCGACAAACGCAATCAAAAGCGAAATAGAAATAAAAGAAAATATAATCAATAAACCAAGGCAATAATATAATATTTCGTGCGCACTCAGAAATCAAATGCTATAATTACTAATTCATTTAGAATCAGAAATCAATCACAAACAATAATCAATCAATCAGTTCAAAAATTACTAAAATAAAGCTGTATTAACTTTTAAAACAAACAGAAAATATAAATTCAATAGCACTTATGAAAAACTTTTTCTGCAGAAAAGGTAGCATTAAATAAAATTGTGCAGCAATATTAATATTCTATTTAATGGTAAATCAAAGTTTATTTATTAATCGCATAACTTAAAACAGTGTGGGGAAAATGTTTTGCAAATTTTACGATTTTGCAAATGACGCAAAAGGTGATAATAATGAGAAGCTAAAGTTCTTCTAAATAAATAAAAAATAAATCTAAATAGTAATTCTTAGTTCATAGAATACCTTGAAATAAAGTGATGAATAAATCCCAACAAAATGGATTTCCATTCAATACAAATTCACATACATGAAGTAATTTAATGTTAACTAAACACACTGGGTAATATTATAGCTACCATACGCTTAAAATCCTTACAGAAGAAAAATTACACACAATTCCACAAAATATAAGGAAGACCACTATATCATATTTCAACAAAGTCAACCATCAAAATGGTTCAAGGAAATATTTCTTTTTAACAACATGTTTCAGGAAATAGTGATACAGCAGAATCAACATTAAATTGTTGAATTCAAACTGGGGAGAAGACAAAAAATCCTAATAACTCCGTAACATAGTTCCGCGACCATTCACACCTTTCAAACAAAACCAGTAATGTCCAGAATAGCCGATTCATCGTTTTCCCTATACCATCATCCGCCTAGTACGCGGTTTCCAGTGGGTTTAATGGACAGGGATGTCACTGAACGGCATAGACGTGGCTAGACTCTCCGTACTGGAGCCAGACCTACGGCCGCCCGTTCACAGGGAGGCGAACAACAGTAATGAAGAGTCATACTCCCGCCTGGTAAGAATAAACCAATAAACCCAGACCGTTTCTAAACAAAATTAGTTTAGGTTTATCTTGTTTATCAAGATTGAACCCGCTTTGTTTTTTTTCGGCCATTAGGAAAATGGAGTTTTTTTTATTTTCAGTTTAAATTGCAAACCATTCTTTACATTTTTGGGCTTTTACAGTATTATTTTGTTTGAATTTTAAAATTGAATTAAATTTGAATTCAATACCTGAAGTTTTTAATAAATTTTTAAACCTTTACAGACTTATTTACTAAACTTCATTGTAATATTAATTTGAGCAATCTTTGAGTGTTTACAATATAATTTATTAATTAAATTCCTACTATATTTCTAATACCAATTGGAGAAAATAAAAAAAGCATGGAATGTATATTAGTGAGTTACAATACAACTACATGTGAAAAATTCTAAAAGCTTTTACGGAAATAACTGTGGTATGTCCGTATTATTGCGACCTGGAAAATTAATATCCGGTAATAAGAGACACGGTGAACTAATGCGAATAGCGTCACTTCCTCTTAATTGTTTGACAGACACATAGAAAAGTTAAATTTAACGTAAATGGTATCGAACCGATATAAATTTTTTAAGCATTTTCATATACTAGAAAATTATTTCTCTACAATTCTTTCACTAACTGACACTCCAAAGTGCTTTCTCGTATTGTCGAAATCCATATTATAAATGACAACAATTTTCTTACTCAGTGCAAATAAAAGAACAAAACTATTAGAGACTAGGATCTCTTTAATCTGTGCTAGCTCATATTTTTATTAGTGCCTGCTTGCTTTACTTAAATATGCTTCAAATTGTTCTGAATTTATGTTGTAATTATTTCTACTTTCTTGAAAATAAAAGAAAATACACTTTGCTGTCTGCATTATGTCTGCTTTCTTTTTATGATTTGGAAGATAAATCTAAGACTTTTATTATTTATTCAAGTCCTTTTATATTAACGAAAGAGCTGGATGATGCAATGTCTGAAGAAAATTTCCATTTATTATGTTTTAATAGCAAAAAATACACAAATACCTATCTAATAGCTTAAGTAACTGGATATGTATTTTGTTAAACTAATTTGTAAATAAACACATTATTTTTTGTTTATTTAAACATGACTTTAGGATAGTTAACGAATAACCTTTTCGGTTAATTTTCGATTACAGAATGATTACAATCTGTAACACTGTGCGAGAACAGTTAGTTACTTAGTTTTAGAGTTAGAGGTCATTAAAGGTTATGTGATATAAAATCAATTAATTTCAAACTCTAGGATTAGATGCAGATGATAATAATGATAATGTTAAACGATGTTTCAATGGACATCAACCTTGCGTTTCAACCAGCTTCAATAGTACAGGTAATCGAAAGTCTAATATTAATATCGTGTTAGAATTATTTCTAACTAACTTTGGGTGCAACAGGTCAAATAATTCTTGCGATAATTCTGCATCACTCACACATCAAAATTTGGTTTCAATTGATGGCGTTGAGCAACGATTAACCCTTCAAGGCTAGTATTCATAGGCTTAACTTTTTTGTTGGCCGTTTTCCAAAAGTCACCAAAATCAAGACTCTAGCGACAGCTCTGTTCTCTTGTAACACTCGTAACCTTTCCAGTTACATGTAACCTATACAGAAGCTTCTGCTTCTATAAATTTTGGTATTAACTGCCATTTGCAGTCCGAAAAATACAACGATGGTTATTTCGATACTTTTTTTTTTTCTAGTTTGAATATTTCTGTTTAATAACAACCCTGCCGCAGAAAACGAATTTTGTCCAACCCCGGTAATATTGACGCTATTTTCTGCTTTCGACAGCTTCAGGACTAGGTCAAAGACTATAATACCGAGTTATTTGTCACATTCGTTGACCTGATGAAGGATTTTGGCTCTGGTAAATTCCGTCATCATAATACCCAATCTCATAGGAGATAAGAAACGGTTTGGGATATTTCTAAAAGGCATACTTCACCAAAACAACATGTCACCAGTGTGATTTGTAACACGTAGTACAGTATATAAAATAAGTTTTTTCATACAGTAAATGTATACATTACAACTTACGTAATTTACTTCACTGAGTGTTGGATCGTTTAGTTCCAAACATGTTACCTGCATTAAGCATTCAAAGAACAGACAGTAATGATTATACCTACCGTATGTCTCATTAGGAAATCGAATATAAGTAGAAATTAACTTTTTCTTTATTTATTTTCCATGTGATTGTTGTAGTTTTGGTAAATGTTTGGTTTTACTGTTTATTCAGCTTTCTTGCGTTCTCTGATCCATTTTACTGGACTAGTTAATTTGATAAAATACCTGTTTTTAGTCCTGTGCAATATTGTGGACCAGAATTACCATTTTCAGATGCAATTTATTAAAATTGTGCGGCGAATGAACATTTCCCAAATAAGAAACTGTCATTTTGTATTTTGTAAAAAATATTAAAAATATATATTATTTGCCAGATGGAATCGAACCCAGGGCGGCAGCGACTTGTAGTTATTATCAGCCTGCTTCAGCTAACTGAGCTATAGAGTCACATGTCGCATTTATTTTAAAAGTAGGTTGTACTAATTTAAATAATTTCTGTTTTAAAAAGGGTCTAAATACAATACTTTTTCACCATTTTCAGGTTATGAGTTCCTTTTAAATAATAAATAAAATTATAAAAAGAAATAATAACTTTATTTACATGGGGAGATTTTATAAACAGTTCTTTAAGCATATTTGCACATTTTAAAACTATACCGAACTATACCGGGTATTTCAGAAAGGGGAATAAATGACGTTACACTTTTTATAAATGGTGCTGTAACGAGGTTACTAAATTTTATTAAATATTTTGGGTGTAAGAATGAAAGTGCTTATCGACTGTTGCAATCAGTCGCCGTTCTGATAAGCAAGAGCACGTGTCCCTTCACTAACCGATATTTGGCGTGCGCCTCTCCGCGTCACTCCTACCATTTCTCCCACGTTCCCAGAACACCTATATAAGTAGGTGCAAGCGACGATTTATTCAGTCCGTTCCCAGGGCTCGAAGCCACCAGGACCAACCAGCTAGCAGACCCAGCCAGCCCAGCAGTCTGAACCGGTTTTGGGAATATAAGAGTCAGACCTCTTACCGACATTCCGATTCCCTTTCCGCAGCTACCGTCCGTTTATCCTGTCCACCCTGTCCGAGACTTCACCGCGAGTATTCCGGGGGGCCTCATTCTGCAAATCCTGTCCACCCGAGAGAGACTTCACTGCGAGTATTCTGGGAGGTCTCATTCCGTACACCTCATCCGCTCTTTTCGAGGCCTCACTGCGAGTATTCCAGGGAGGTCCCTTTGCTCGCATTTCTTACCCGGTACGTCCGTTACCATCCGACACCCCGTTATCCGGCCCTGTATTCTATCACCGTACCCGCACGCTTGATTCGCTTATGCTATGCTGTATTGCACCCCGCTTGCCTAGAACGCCGTTATTAACCGTAAGCTTATTAGGATAGTACTAAATGCTTGTAGGAACTAGTAATAAGAATAAATGATGTTCTGTTTGGTATTTTGATTGTTTCTTTTATTTGTTGATAACACCATTACCCTTTCTAAGGGCCTTAGTAGAAATAGGTGGAGACCCGTGGAGCCATCCAGACTGTGCGCTCCCCTACGACCCCAGCAGTTCCCTGGATTACTTTTCTCCACTAGTAGTTATCCGGATCCGTGGAGCATACCACGTTACAACAACTGGCACCCGAGAGTTACCGCCGATTACCGAAAATTACCCAGCGTCATTCGTAAGCGAGCCCCTTACAAACCGGTGCGCCAGTACGAGAAGAGACGCATACCGAGGCAACCCCGGGCCACCCCTAACACACGCTTACAGTACACTCTATACATTCTAGTTGAAAATGATTCTTCTGCTAGTTATATATTTAACACGAAAGTTATTTTTTTGAATCCGTACCGACGTTGCCGATTTATATTTTTTTATATGTAAGGTCGTAATAAATAAGTCACAATGTATTCATTTATTTGAATTTTAAATATAGTTTTTCAGACAGCATTTTTAGGATCCTACAAACATTATTAAAATGTTTTTAAAATTTCTTTTTATATTTGCGTGTCCTAACGGCTTCATTAGGACACGCATTTTGCGTGTCCTAATGAAATTTTTTAGAATACTGTAAACAGTAACATTTTATTTTTTAAAGTTGGTATCACTGTTAGACAGCTGTTTTTAGAATGTCAAACTTATCTTATTTACGCAGTGAACTCATAACTGGAATGTAACGCTTGCAAAACTAGTCTTGCAGGCCACATAAATGCGCCGAATAATAAATAGCCCTGTCAAGGGCGTGACGGTTTTTACTTTATTATTAACGAACTTAAAGAAATAAAATTCAGTTTTATAAAATTATATATCTTTACCTTATAAGTTATAATATCCAAAGGATCCAATGAATAATTATTTTTGTTAACAAAAATCATTCTTTGCTGAAAATACTATTGAATTTATACCTCATTAATTTCTTTGACAAATAAGGTATTTATTCTATGAAATGAAATATAATTATTCTTATTTCATCCAAGTTTTTAATTCATTAAGTAGCAATTATTTATGTCACAAATATATTGGCATACATTCTACTTTGAATTTATAATAATTTTCAACAGTACGTATAATACACCTGGCAAATTTGAACGAGGTTCTGCTGCTTAGTAGCGGCCCGCGGGCTTTGTGTATATAAGATAAGAATGAGAATTTCTACATCGCGCGGATTAAGCGAGGTTATGTAAAAAACAATTCATAATTTCTAGTGTTGCCAACTGATATGCTACTTACCAAAATATCCCCAACAAATTTTGTTTAAAACTAAGTAATTTCTTTAATTGTTTAATAACATTTTAACGCAAATAGAAAAAATAATATAAAGTATTCGTTTCATAAGACGTTTTAGCGCACTTGTCCTCTTTAGAAAACTCCCCGCTACGCGGGTCGTTTTCTAAACTCCGACGCGTGCGCTAAAAACGTGTCTTATCAAAACTAATACTTTAATATACTATTATGTACAGGATTTTTAATTTTTACATTAGAATTTTGCATTAAATTTACTTGATTATCTTAAATGAACACTCCGTATGTTTTACCGAAAGACTTTTGTCATGATCCATCCTAACCAATATTTTCTGCAATACCTACTTTCTGTCCGTAGGATTGAACGGATTAAGTTATATTTTTTATGACCAAGTTCATAAGGACACTCTTCGTCAAGTACTACTCTTATGGCAAATTTTACCTGAGTCCGCCTTGCATTTGGATTCGCTTTTGAAGTGTTTGACACCTTATTTTTAACAACTAATAATCGTAATAGTAGTTACTTTAACGTACTAGAAGTCTTATACATCCTAATTTTTAACATATGAAAAAGCTTCTTATTCAGAAGGATTTTACCCAGTTCATATAAAACAAATTTATTTCCAATTGATTCATTGTTTAAAAAATCGGTAAAAGCTTACTGTTTTATCAAACAGTACCAGAAATTCCATGTTAAATGAGCTTGAAGATGACATTACTCAAAATAGTGCATGGTCAATTTTGCGAAAAGTCGTTATTGCCAATTTTACTTGAATTATTTCTTATTAACTTTACGACCGAACTGTATTGTCTGTGTAAGCTTTTCCAACAATAATGACGGTTATCTCTTCCCATATATATATTTTTAAAAAGTCGTCCTTGTCATATTTCGCTTGTATTCCCTAAACGCTTTTAGAGTGTGCCCATTTTGGATCATAAAATTAAAAATATGAGCCAGTAGCCTAGTTTTATTTAAGGCGTGAACAAAATTTATGTTCCCTAACATTCGAGATAATAATGTAGACTCTCAAGAGGCAATTCTAATGGACCATTAACATAATGAGATCAAATTTATAAAATACTTACGCTGCTAATTTATTTGGGTAGAAATACTAATTTACCCGCCCCCTGTTTATTTCCATTTGGCGAAGAAGTAAATTTAAAACCACACAAAAGATAATGAAATCTGTTTAAAATGCGTTTTTAGTATTCGTTAAAAGTAACATAAATGCTGATACAATGTAAAAGGCAACTTAAGGCGAGCGGCAAGGCTGTTTTGATGAGGTGTAGGTGTGAACTTCAGTTTTAAAGCGTGAAACTATTTTAATGTGTCGGGTATAACGTGTTCATTCATACGAAGTAGGTCTTAAAAGCGTATTAAAAGAGATTTTACGTGTACATTCTGTCTCTTTTATTACCGACAAACATGTAACATTTTAGCCGGACATTTATCTTTGGGAAATGAGTTTCATAGAAAAAATTTGAATGTTTCGTGTTTGAATGTTATATTAATTCCCATTTTCATTTTATCCAGAACGTCCAGAATTGATCACCTATTTCTTAGTACTTATAAGGAATAGGCAAGGTTTGCTTGAAAAGAAATCTAACTGTTCATTGCGGATTCGATTCTTATTTTGTGTCATAAATGGATATGAAAGCAGTTTGAGTGCATGGGCCTTCGTGTTTAAAACAAATGTTTTGAACACTTTATATGACGAAAATGTATTCAGTCGTTATTTAACGAACAGTCGCTGTAGATCGATTAATTTCATGCGAGCTTTTAACTTTACGGACCCGAGTTCGAATCTAACTTGGGAATATTTTTTAAAATTATTAATTGTCTGATTATTATGATGATTATATTTATTTAATTGCCTAAAATACTCCCAAAGCTCTTTTCTGTGATTATTGTTTTCGTTATTATTTGCTAGAATGGCAGGTAGGTAGGTCATGATAAATTTCTAGAAAAAAAGAACACACAAAACGAAAATCGCGTGTAAAGAAACATTAAAACATATGTAAATGTGAGGTTATAAACCGCCCTTTAATACTTGTGAGGGAAGACAAACTGCCTACAGTTTATCTGCCCAGAGGGTGGTTTTACTGGTTACCTTTAAACTACTTGAGGGTAAATAATCAATTATTTTTGTTAAACCGCCAAGTAAGCTTACTGGGGACTTTACTTGAAGTTGAATAGAGCGGTCCTAAAAGTATCAGAAATTTAAATTTTTGCAGTTTAAGATTCTAAGTTTTTGACTTTCGAAATTTTAAGTTCCCAGCAGTTTCAAATCGCAACACTTCAGAGTTTCAGATTCTCACACAACTTGAGAAATTTCTAAGACTTAAGAGATTCAAAGTTGAGTCATAGCTACAAAATTGCAGATATCAAAGACGATACGGCTGTGCTGAGTGTAACTATCCTGGATGATCACAGATTACGGGGTGTCGATTAGGGTTTCTGACCCGGGACCCAAGTCAGGAAAAATGTTTTATAAGAGCTATGAGTAACTTAAACCTTACCGGCAAAACAATACAACACTAAACAGGAAAGGCTTTGGCATAAAAGAGAGAAAAATAATTTTATGATCGGAGAATTTATTTATGTACTGCTGTGCTTTTCATTAAATAATTGCAATCATTTTTCAATGGGAACTTCTGGAAGAAAGTGATTAGAGGATTATTTAAAGCAATTTTAAAAACAAATATTTGGATTTTTGTGTTAGGTGCCTATGTAAAATTATTATCACAACACACGACAAAGTTACCACATCAAATTGTAAGTTGTGGTATAAGCCCTGCCAACACTTTTTAAATATATAAAACCAACGAGTTGAAGTTTTTTGTAATTTTTGGTAATTTTTTGAAGCTGGCATGCTTCATGGCATGTATCTTGGTGTTGTTTGAAATTTCCCCGCTTAGGAACGTCATCTAGACAAAAACAAAAACTTATGAATACCTTACACATTAAAATGAATAGAGTTAATAAGTGCAAACCGATATCTAAAGGTAAGAACAATGTATTATTCTAAGCTTATCACACATCTTCGAAATTATAATCTGCGGTACTCATCAACCTATAGTTGCAAAGTAGGTATATTTGCAAACTCACACTATAACATTTTGCATGTTCCGAGTACTACTACACTAGAGATATCACTGTATCTTAAATAATATAACAAATGTTCAGGGAATCTAGTACAATAAGTTTGCGAATTGAAAAAAATTATTAGGAATTTTATATTTTTAAGGGCGTGGCCTTTATGACCTCTGCAGGTCAAACGACCGCTTGAATCATTTTGAGAGTAATTTAAAAAATGTTCAAAAGGTAAAGTACAATAAGTTTGTAAATTGAAGAAATTTTATGGAATTTTATATTGTTAAGTACGTGACCTTTTGAACTCTGGACGTCAAACGACCGCTTGAATCATTTTAGGGTAATGTAACAAATGTCCAGGAGATCAAGAACAATAAGTTTGAAAATTGAAGAAACTTACGGCATCTTATATTTTTAAGTAGGTGACCATTATGACCTCTGCACGTCAAACGACCGCTTGAATAATTTTAGGGTAATTTAACAAATGTCGAGGAGGTCTAGTACAATAAGTTTGCAAATTGAAAAAATTATATGGAATTTTATATTTTTAAGGACGTTGCCTTTATGACCTCTGCAGGTCAAACGACCGCTTGAATCATTTTGAGAGTAATTTAAAAAATGTTCAGGAGGTAAAGTACAATATGTTTGTAAATTGAAGAAATTTTATGGAATTTTATATTGTTAAGTACGTGACCTTTTGAACTCTGGACGTCAAACGACCGCTTGAATCATTTTAGGGTAATGTAACAAATGTCCAGGAGATCAAGAACAATAAGTTTGAAAATTGAACAAACTTACGGAATCTTATATTTTTAAGTAGGTGACCATTATGACCTCTGCACGTCAAACGACCGCTTGAATAATTTTAGGGTAATTTAACAAATGTCCAGGAGGTCTAGTACAATAAGTTTGCAAATTGAAAAAATTATATGGAATTTTATATTTTTAAGGACGTTGCCTTTATGACCTCTGCAGGTCAAACGACCGCTTGAATCATTTTGAGAGTAATTTAAAAAATGTTCAGGAGGTCAAGTACAATATGTTTGTAAATTGAAGAAATTTTATGGAATTTTATATTGTTAAGTACGTGACCTTTTGAACTCTGGACGTCAAACGACCGCTTGAATCATTTTAGGGTAATTTAACAAATGTCCAGATCAAGAACAATAAGTTTGAAAATTGAAGAAACTTACAGAATCTTATATTTTTAAGTAGGTGACCATTATGACCTCTGCACGTCAAACGACCGCTTGAATAATTTTAGGGCAATTTAACAAATGTCCAGGAGGTCTAGTACAATAAGTTTGCAAATTGAAAAAATTATATGGAATTTTATATTTTTAAGGACGTTTCCTTTATGACCTCTGCAGGTCAAACGACCGCTTGAATCATTTTGAGAGTAATTTAAAATATGTCCAGGAGGACAAGTATAATATGTTTGTAAATTGAAGAAATTTTATGGCATTTTATATTGTTAAGTACGCGACCTTTTGAATTCTGGATTCAAATGACCGCTTGAATCATTGTAGGGTAATTTAAAAAATGTCCAGGAGATCAAAAACAAGAAGTTTGAAAATTAAAGAAATTTACGGAATCTTATATTTTAAAGTACGTGACCATTATGACCTCTGCACGTCAAACGCCGCTTGAATAATTTTTAAGGTAATTTAACAAATGTCCAGGAGGTCAAGCACAATAAGTTTGCAAATTAAAAAAAAAATAGTTTTATATTTTTAAGAATAAGACCTTTATGATCTCTGGAGGTCAAAAATCGCTGGAATCATTTTTAGGGTAATTTAAAAAATGTTCATGTGTCAAGTACAATTAGTTTGCAAATTGAATAAATTTTATAGAATTTTATATGGTTAGGTACGTGACCTTTATGACCTCTGGAGGTCATAGGTCAAACGATAATTTTAAAAATGTCCAGGTCAAGTACAATAAGTTTAAAAATTGGAAGAATCTATGGAATCTTATATATTTTTAAATATGTACGTGACTTTTATGATCTCTGGAGGTCAAACGACCACTTGAATTATTTTTAAGGTAATTTAAAAATGTTCAGGACGTTAAATAAAATAAGTTTGCAAATTGAAGAAATTTTATATTTTTAAATACGCGACCTTTATGAACTCTGGAGGTCAAACGACCGCTTGAATAATTTTTACGGTAGTTTAAAAATGTTCCTGAGATTAAGTACAGCTTTCAAGTTGAAGAAATTTTATATTTGTAAGTACGTGACCTTTATGAGCTTCGGAGATCAAACAAGCGCTGAATCATTTTTAAGGTAATTTAAAAAATTGTTTCTATCCTTACTTTGTGGAACTCCATAATCAAGAAATAAATTAAGATTAATAAAAAGTTTAACAGTATGTATTAAATTATAACCTGAAAATATTGTTTCGAAAGCTAAGCCGTCATTATCAAAGGTAATATAAATATAAACAAACACGTCGCTAAGGTAAATACAAAAAACAGGTAACTAAATAAAAAGATTTAAAATAATCAGAATTAAATATCTAACACTTCCAGTAACGGAGAATTACTGATCTCAATCTGTTAATTCATTAAAGGTACCGTGAGTTTTTGTTTGTATATCTGAAAAGCTTCTAAAATGTCTAATTTGTGTTTGTTATTACAAAAATGTTGAAATTGAATATTATTATGAGGAGTCATTCTGTGATTTTGTTCTAAAAGGTGTTTCGTATAATTAGATTTTTAAGGGTGTTTATTTCTGTAACAACGTACGTGTTCTTTATATCTTATGTGAAAATTTCACATGAAAAGTGCATAAGTCCAAAAATACTGTTTACAAGAAATGTAGCACTTTTTCATGTTACTGTCAATGCTTTTGCATGTGTGCCTGGTTTTATTTTTGCTATTTAAGCGAAATCTACTAATTATTTTCAGAATTTTTTACATTTATTTTATAGAAAAAGTAATATTTAACCAAATGACGTTAAAATCTCAATTTCTTCAATTTTGGCACTTACGCACTTTTCATATGAAGCCGACGATATGCCGAACTACAAAAAGAACAATTTAAACGGTAAATGGCCGATTTCATGATATCATGTGTTTTGTCTTTAATATGTCTAAAATTTACAACATTTATATTTCAAATAATTAATATTATCATATTGCATGTGCTGACAACTATGGCATTTTAATAGAACTACTGATCGTGTGATATAATTTCTCACGATCATTTCCGTTCAGTTTAGAGATTATGAAATGTGTAATGTGCTATATTGGTCGTAGATAATAGTATATTACATTACTAGTGTGGAAAGTGAAACTTTTCGTACGCACGAGTGTGAATTGACGGAAATCACACGAGTGCAGAAAAGTTACTTTCCAACGTGTAATGTACAATATTTTTCCTACGACCCTCCAAATTTAAAATGTTTAAAAAATTTTTTAAAATTTTCAAGAATATAATTTTTGAAGATTTTAAAGCAAAATTTTTATGGTTAGGTTTAACAGAGAAAATCACACTTAAAGCTTATTTTTGTTAAGCCATTTATTTTAGGATATAAAGTTTAATTTTTTAAACAATTTAGTTTTATAACGAAATTTCTATCAAAACATTTCCAGAAAAATAAAATTAAGTTATCTTGACAACTTAATTTTATTTTTCTGGAGCTGAATTATGACAATTGTTAAAGTGAATGGGTGTTTGTTAACATTTTATTTAATAGATTCTTTTACTAAATATAAATTTCAATTTTAAAAACTCATATATTCATAACTTATTTAAACATAGTATAAAATTAAACCTTGGGTTTAGCAGCAAAATTAATTAAATGAATTACTATTACAATTTATAATATAATAATTTCAGAGGCACATAATTTATTTTTTATTTATATTTAATAATATCTCCATAATTAACAAATATAACTTCAACTAATAACACAATGCCAGGTGTGAAAGAGGTTGCCTAACTAAATTATTTGACATTACTCTTATTTTTCTCCCATTTGGCATCGCTGATTTTAATCTTGTCAAACTTGCTTCAATAATTTTCATGTATTATAGTGAGGTTACGTTAGGTGTAATCTATTAGATATTTCTCTTTGATAGCTAAAATAACTAATTAAACATTAATTAAAGTTATATTTATAAGAAAAGAATAGAAACATAATGGTTAAAATGCTTCTCAAAATTGGATTAAACATTAATGTCATCATTTTAATGTAAACAAAATTCATGGATTTCTAGATATTACTTAACGTGACGTATTTTCATAACACACACGTGTGTTATGTTCCTAACATACGCGTGTTATATGACTCATTTTCTTAATATCGGTAGCGTTTGCTATTGTTCACTTTCGTATGGGGTCGTAGGAAAATACATTTTCGTTTAGAATAGGAACAAGAATAAGACTGAAAATGCACAAGCATAGTTGTGAGGAAATTTACAAAAATCGTTAGTTGTTTTTAATTATTCCAAATTAAAGGCCTCTAATGTATTGATATGTAAAGTTGGATAAATAAGAAAAGTTGTAGTGATTCTCATGGCCAGCTTATCTACCTATAATTCTTTTTATTTTGCGTTAGGTAATTGTTATACAATGTGTCAGATAAACTTTTTATTTAGCTTGTGCTGGCTGACGAAGACAATTCAGTAGTGTTATGACAAAACATGCTGTATGCGTTTTTTTCAAAATGCACTTTTTGCCATTAAATGACCACAAATAAAGTATACTTTAAGTTGATCAAAGGGTTTAGTTGTCAAAAATTACTTTCGAAAATCGCTATGTATTATTGATACATGCTATCTGCATTTACAATTATAAACACAATTAACAATAATAAATAATAATAATAAATAATAAAAACGGTAACGATTGTTTTTACTTCTCCTATAAAATCACAAAAATGGCAGATAACATGTTTTGCCATAACACTACCGAATTCTAAAAAATGAATTATAAAAATGTATAATTCCAGAAAAATTGTTCGACTCTGTCACTTAATATCCGATTAAACATTGACTTGGTGTATTTTGCATGACAGCTATTAGCGCTTTTATTTGGAAAGCTATTTAAAAAATAACTATATATTTTAGGAGTACTTATTAAGATATATATCGCACTAAAATTAAATAGCACATTCAATGAACACGACACTCAAGTATTGCTGCGAATTTAGATTTTTATTTAAACGTTTCGGCATTAAGCCATCATCATCAGTAACCCTAACATTTTAAGTAGGGACCTGAAATTCTTTTGATTTATTTAAGTATTATACAAATTTGTACAATCTAACATTTTTACTGTTTAGTGTGATCAGTTATTATTACACACTACCAATTATTTAATAATCAATTATATTTCAAGACCGCAAATTACCGGTCACTACTAATATATCCTTAAAGGTGATTCTCAATGAGGTAAAGCTCGGCATCATTGTTAAAAGCTTCATTAACAAAATTTACCTATGTTAATTGCCAATAAGGAATAATTCTGATGCAATTTGCAATGTAAATAATTTATCAAATAATTAATTAATAATACTCGTATATTCCTTTTTATACAGTTTTATGTAGAGGAAGTATCCTACAATGAACAGATTTAACATAAATATATAGAATGTTTATATTTTGAATAACAATCACACCCCCTATTAACAATTTTCTAGTCGTATTATTAACTAAAATTGTTTACAGTTCATATCGACGGAAGAAAAATTTAAAGAATGAAAGCATAATATTGAATTAATAAATTTAATCCAATTGCCGTCAGTCGAAATTGAATTAGAAGGAGCTTTTAATAACCGTGTCGGTCAAATAAAAAGTCAATCATCCCTCATCTTCTGGCACACACATCCGAATTACGTATAAACTGTGATGGAAAATAATCCAGACAGCATCACTGTCTATGTGTGTACAACAGATGGGATATGACAACTCGAGACCCTGAGAAAATCACACTACTATACATCTGAAGGGCGTTTGTCAAAAGTGTATCATCATTAGTGACGTTTGTAATAAAAGACATCATTGATGCTTTTACACCTAACACTTCGCCCCTTTTAAAGGTGCCCTACCGAAGGACCCTTCTCGTTTAAGATCACTTTTAAAGTAGATCTGTCGAAAATTGACCCGGGTGTAAAAGATAAAATGTGCAAAAAATTCCTCCTGTTGTTAATAAAGGATGGGTTGTATTTTCAGAATTCCTAGAAGTCTAGAGTGGGATGAAAGCTGGAAACAGGTGCCCTTGTGTATGGAAGGTAGACACTACCTGGCTTTAAAAGAGGTGCTTCAAAGTTGGTTTTTAGTTCGTTCAGGTATACGTATATACTTTGCAAGCGAAGTAAAATATGAGCTTTTCTGTAAATCGCGAGAATTTTGTGAATACTTTAATAAAAAGCTGTGATTTTGAGTTAATTTAGGAAAAGTGGCATTAATAAATGAGATATTAGGGTGAGTAATAATTGATTGTATAGTAGTTTTCATTTTAATCTATAAGTAAGGATCAACATATGAAACTAGCAAATACCCGGTGCGCTTTGCTACGCTTTATTGAAATTATATGTTTTTACTTTTTGTAATTGTCAAATTACCAAATTTGACAATTGACAACATATCTATTCACATCAATCTCAGTACCCATTTTTAACTTCCATATATGGGTTTTTCGCTGTTATTTCGGACCACGATGGCCGATCAGAGTCCAATTTGGTCTTATTTTCTATTCTGGGCCAAGACCTTTCCAATCATCCAAATCGGTCCAGTGGTTGGTTGAGAAAATCGCATACATACATATATACAGACAGACAGACAATCTTTCCCTTTTATATATATAGATAATTTATTAATAACCAGAAATGCAATATAAAGCATTCTTCAATTTATGTGTACTATGTATATTTAATACTTTTTTCGAAAATTTACAATTTAAGATTTATTTTGAAAATGCTGTAGTAATAATCGTTCTAATGTTACCCTTCTTGCTTAATTCGGCTAGTCGACTGCAATTTAAAAATTTTGTGTAAAAACCGGTTTTAAAAATTTCTGTATATTTAAGACCAACAATTTTCTTTAGAATCTCATTGTTAGACTACAATAGAATTAGGAAAAAACCCTGTCCGGTTGTCGATTTTCTTAGAATATTTTGTTGCAACATTCAAAACATTTAAAGGTTTAATCGTGTGGAAATGTCTAAGAATTTAGCAGAAACCAAAAGTATAGAAGCAAATGTTATTGAATTATATAGGAATTTTTTTATTAAAATTGCTAATAAAACCATATAATGATTTCGATTCTCTAAACCAAACGAAAATCAGAACTGATCAATGATCAACTTTTAATTTAGAAATTTAAAGATAAAATTCAAAATAATATAGATTTTTTTGTTAAGATTTGATCAACTGTTCAACAAACATTATTCATAATGTAAATAATAATATTTTATAATATTTAGGGTTACACGGAAAATAAGTTTGGGAATAATCTCAGATCTTATAGATTGCAGAAACATTTAAAACCCTTTTTATATTTATTAATTTTTTTAAACTTGATACTTGAGTATATCAAAACTGTTTTTCCTAAGTACTGTCCATTATTTTAGGAGGTGGTCTTATGAAGAAGATGCTTTCATATCAAGTCTCAATGGCTTCATTTCAGGCATTCAGAGTGATAAAGATTCTTAGAAATTATTTATTAGAAAAACATTTAAGTATGTAAAGACAGGGTGTAAACCTGTAAATCTGACCACCTGTTTGAACTGGCCATCTGGTCATATTGACCACTTTTTCCAGTCCCTGCAAAAATCCCATTACTTTAATGTAATTTATACTGTATAAACTGACCACTTCTCTTTTGTGACCATTGACCACATTTACCTCAAATATTTGTTTAAAAATGTTTCTGTAATGTGACCATTAGCCAAGGGATTACGTATAACAGTTATAACTAATCTTCTAAAAGTTTAATCAGGCATGTACATGTAAATTGCATTCAAAGAATTTCCAAGAATGCATCATAATCCCTTAATAGTGACCAGTTGGGTTCGGGTATTTCCAAGTTTTAGACTTTATTTCTGCTTCTGAGAAATTCATTACCTGCAAACTTTCACATTAGTAACCCTTGGATAGTTTTAAAATTGTTTTATAAAATCAGTCTTGTTTCATCTGTTGATTGAAACCATTGTGTTAATAAGTGCGATCAAGATGATTTCAAAAAAAGTTTACAAAGAACTAAATTTGCAAGAAAAACAAAAGGTGTTAGAGTGTTAGATTTCCCACAAAAGTTTTGTTGGTGATGCAAATGAAATTGATCCCGCAACAGTAAGTAATTTTCGTATTCGTTTTACAGAGTTTGCGAAGGCCTTTAAATCAGAGGATATTTTTAATGCTGACTAGTGG
This sequence comes from Agrypnus murinus, assembly GCA_929113105.1. Taxonomy (NCBI): domain Eukaryota; kingdom Metazoa; phylum Arthropoda; class Insecta; order Coleoptera; family Elateridae; genus Agrypnus; species Agrypnus murinus. The sequence continues at coordinate 5,531,017 of OV816028.1, read as the reverse complement.
GCAAATTGTAGTGTATAAAGAATTCATACTTTTACAAAGTGACCACCTGCTTAAATTGACCATTTTGAGTCAGTACCAAAGGTGGTCACTTTAAGCAGTTTTTACTGTATTATTAAAATCATTAACTTCTTTCACAGGACCTCTTATGCATATCTATAATGTTACCAGAAAAAGGTTTTTTAAGAAATAAGTATTTGTGTATAAGGAAACTGTTTATTATGTTCTGTATTTTTTATATTATTGTTTTATTTCAATAATAAAAGAGTTTTACCTTTTATTTTGTACTAGGTGTGATGTGATGTCAACAAAGCATTAATAACAGTCAGTTGTTTTTTACTGAAAGGATATAATACATTCAATTCAACAGTGTTCTGCATTTAACGCCATTAACTTAAAAGAAGTTGCATGTTGCATTTAAAAGGAAAACAGCATATTGTTTTGTAAATGTAAAATCTTCTGGTTTCGTGCGTCAACCAGATGGACAGTCAAGTTCGGTACTAATGACTTCTGGTTTCGTGCGCTCACCCAAAATCTACCTGCTGACTTAGGATACTTTTTAAAATAAGATTTCTACATACAAATTTTTGATTTTCTTTTCAGTATTTTATTCATGTATGTTTTCACACCAAATACAAAAATCTAAAGTATTATAAAAATTATTAGTTTAGACCAGATACGAGTAAATATTCTCATAATTTTTTAAATAGTCATGTGATTTTTTTTAAACCAGTTCGATTGCTTCATCAATTATATTGATTTTCTAAATTCAAGTTATTTATTTTAACTATTTTTAGATCCTAATTAATAAAAGGGAAATAATAATGGATAAGTACATATAAATAAGAAATTTATTAGATATTAAGAATAAAAATGTATCAGCTTTAACAGATGTCAATTTACAAAGCATCCACATCGACACTTAAGGAAAGTAAAGTTTTCCCATATTAGTGTTTCTTTAAATCCTGTAACATAGTATATTATGAATTGCTGTTTCACATTGTAAATTTAGTTATGTTATGAATTTCAAGGAAATTGCAGATAATATTAGCGGTACATAACAAAGTAGGTATGTAGATCTGTATTATTCATCAATATTCTAAATTGAGTAAAGTTTCCGTTTGTTTTTTAGCGCTACTAATGGTAAACAAATGATGCTTAATTAAAAGAAACTGACAAAGAGAGAGGAATTTGCTTACTTTTTAGCTGACTCTGTGAAATGTAGAATATTAAAGTTGATATTATACTTGATATTCAGATAAGATCAGGTAAACATGTGCAGGTAATAACGCACGAAATAAGAAGTCATTAACGCCATCATTTTAATTCCGCACGAAACCAGAAAGTTTCAGGTAGATTTTCGTCGGCGCACCGAACCCGACGCACAAAACAAGAATATACCTTATGTATTTTAATGCAAATAACAAATGGTATTCCTTAAATCCAGAGTTGCATACCAAAGATAACAGGATTATAAATTTAGATATGAAATTTGTAGGGGTTTGTGCTAAGTACTAGGGTGCATTTGCCTCCCTAAGCAATTGTTGTATTTAAAGGGGAGACATTAAATAAAAGTCTATTAAAAGAGAAAACCCAATATTAACTGTTTTTGAATTTATTTTTTCACCATTCTGATACTATTATGTTCAATATTTCAATGTTTAATTCATTGAACATGTCGTAAAACTAATAAAATTAAAAAAAAATTTTAGAAAAGAAAATTAAAGAAGAATTTCCCCAAACATGTATAATCAGTTTTATTAAACTTATGATTCTCATCAAAGTAAAAAATACGTTGATTACAGAATTTATAGATTGAAGCTATAGTATTTATTTATAATTATAACACTTATTCGTGTTGTGATTTAAGTATCTTCGGAAACAAGTTTAAATTAATAATTATGTAGGATGAAGTATGTGCAAGTGTAATCAAGGAACTTAGCAGCGAATCATTGTACAACGCATCACGTTTTCTTCATTTTTATCCTTAATATTTACAAAAAAATTATTCCAAGGGGATCATTAATGACTACAGTTTCATATATTCTGTCTTTTTTACAAGTGATAGTGACTTCAGTCAGAGATAGTGGCCTTTTTATAAAAATAAAACGTGACCAACCCCAATTTTTTTACAAAATGAAATAGATCACATAACCTATAATTTTGACCTGAGTTCTTACCACACTTCAATTCACACAATTCAACACTTCGACCGATGGGTGGCTTGGGAGTCCAAATTTTTTACACCATAATACCAAAACAGGTAATACCGGTATTATTTTGGACATAATACCAAGTAATATCTGTGGTAATACCTGACAATACCAATAATACTGGGAATAATACCAATAATATTAGAATAATACCGATAATACCAATAATACTGGAAATAATACCGATAATACAAATAACACTGACAATTATTAAATCCTGTTGGGTGTCTTTAACTGTAAATAAATAAATTATTCTGAATAATACTAGTAATATAAGATAATACCAATTATCTTCACATAATTATGAATAATTACATACCTGTATAATTATACCGTCTGTAATACTTCAGTATTATTAATTGAAGTATTATTACGATTATTAATTTAAGAAATAAGTAGTGCGTCGCCCCTTATGCACGCCTATTCAGGGTACAACACACCTTATACATTCAAATAAAAGAAAAAACTTTCTATTATTAAAAATAATTAATTTTTGGTGCATAGATAATATGAAAATTATGTATAAAAATAATGATATGAATGTAAAATCTGTTAAAAAAAGGATAAAGATTAAATTTAGAAAAAGGATAATTCTAAGGGTTACTAAAAAGAAAAAACTTTTACTTGTGTTTCTAGTTATTCGTCTTCGTGGCCTGATGGTTAGAATGCTCGTTTAGAGTAGTAGGGCGATTTAGCTTCGCATCGAGCTCCGGTAACCATAAGTTTTATTTGTTTAATAAGTTATATCTTTGTTAATATTAATCTGTTGATTGCATTATTTAATCAGACTTTTTATTGGAATGTAGTTTCCAGAAACAGTAAATATCTAGATATTTCTATTATATAAATCTTAGACTGCCAGTAAGTAATTTTACAAAACGACCTAAACAAAGGAATCACAATAAGTGCAAATACAAAAGAATAAAGTTACTTTTATTACACATTTCCTGTTTATATCTATCTATTTATTTTAAAACTGTCCTTTTGAATTTTTGCTTTGCTTATGGGGTTATTTTTACTTACTTAAGTATTAAACACCGTTTGAATTTAAAATATTTTCAACTAGTATTAGATAAAAGTTGATAATGTTTTTATTATTATTACAGTAAAATTTATTTTCTTTTACAGTACCTGTAAATATCACATTGCGAGTGTAGGTGACCTGCACCCATGTAAACATACACTACATAATGATCACGAATGAGTGATGTCGAAAACTAAAATCGTATTTTTCGAACACTGCCGGAAAATGTTGACATTTTTATTTTGTTTTCATTGGACGAAGTATCCATTTTCACAAACAGGGCGCGAAATTCTTTTCTGATCTAGAACGAAAAATGGTATTGAACAATTCATATATCTACCATAAACGTCAAATTAATTTATCGTGAATGGTCAACATTTTTAAGTCAAAGTAACTTCGAAACCTTGTATAAAAGAATTTTTTTTTCGAAAATTGCTTCGAAATATTGTTAGAATTTTGACATTTAGGATAAATTAATTTGATGTTTATAGTAGATATATGAATTTTTCAATACTGTTTTTTGTTAGATTCAAAAAGTATTTGGCGTCTTGTTTACGAAAATGGATCACTTCGACATTGAAAACAGAATAAAAATGTCAAGATTTTGTGACAGTTTTAGAAAAATAATTATTTAAAGTCCGTTTTCCGTACGACTACTTGCGTGGTGATGTTTAACTGGGCTGGCTTGTTTAAAAACATTTTTTAACTATAATTATAATTTAAAAGTAGGCCTTAGAGTTTAGACTATACTTAATAATATTCAATTGGTTTTAACAGTAAATATAGGAGATGATAACAACTCAGATCAAAAAGGAGCTTACAGTAATTATTTTATATACATTTTCTGAATATATACTTAGTCATGAAATATGTATGGTATTTTGAGTTTGACACATTTATAAATTTAAATGAAAAATTTCAAACTGAAAGGTATATCATAACATACGATAGTAACTTTAAAACATAATAAAAATATCCAACGTATTGATTATATGAAATATTTGAAACTTGAAGCTATATAAAAGCAAATGTATTTTAATAAGTAAAAGTAATAAATGCTTGATATTTGTTTGCAAGGGCAAAATATCTTAATGTATTTAGAAAAAGAAAATTTTAAAAAGGCAAGAAGAGAGGGTCATTTAAAAGGTTTTACTTGAATATTTCTGTCCTAAATAGATTACAGGATTTAAATCAATAGTATTATATATAGCTCCTATATGAGTGCCGCCAAAGGGTTTTGTCTATTTATTCTTTGCAATTACAATAGTGTAATAAAGAATTACAATCACACAAAGAAAAACGTGTTAGAAAATGTCTAGTTTTGTACTGATATATTCATATATAATCTAAAACTAACTACTCTGATCCAAATGAATAACTAGAAACACAAATGGAAGTCTTTTCTTTTTAGTAACCTTTAAAATTATTCTTTTTTTAAATTTGGTTTTTATTTTTTTTAGCAGCTTTTACATTCCCTTTTCATGTTACTATTTTTATACATAATTTTCATATCCTAAAAATAAATGGCTTAAGAAAATTAGCTTTAAGTGTGATTTTCTCTGTTAAACCTAACCATAAAAATTTTGCTTTAAATCTTCAAAAATTGTATTCTTGAAAATTTAAAAAAATCAAAATTTTTAAACATTTGAAATTTAGGGAGTCGTAGGAAAAATATTGTACATTACACGATGGAAAGTAACTTTTCTGCACTGCACGAAAAGTTTCACTTTCCACACTAGTAATGTAATATACTATAATTTGATGAACAGAAACTTCAGAAATTCAAGATCGCAATGAGTGGGTCAGTAGTAAAACATGTTGTGTCCCGAGATGTACCAATTGTGTAACCCAAGAATAATTTTATCATAAGATTTATTTTACTATATTTATTATTATATTATAAATATAAGTGTGTAATTTGAATAAAGTGATTATAATTAATAATTAGTATTAATTGCTTGTCTTAAAACAGGTCTTCTATAACTAAACTTATATTTGACTTATATTATTGTATTTATTTTAATCCGAACATCCAAATCAAACATTTATTGAAATTTGAGTTACTTCTTTTATAACATTGATAGGTGAAATACTAAGCAATACTTGCAATATACATAATTAATTACGTAGGTACAATTAAGTATTTTTTCTTATAATTTAACCAAATGTAGCAATAACATTAAATAAAATAGCTATCATGTGGTGAAAAATAAATTTTAATTATCAATTTATATATATTTTAAATAGAAATCTATCCTGCAAGTTAAAAATTTATAACCATGCGACGTTTATTATTTTAGCATCTTAAGATATATTTCCTGCATTATGAATTCAAATTTCCCGCGTCATGAAATCAAATTTCCCGCGTCATGAAATCGAATTACCCGCGTCATGAAATCAAATCTCCTGGCGAATTTATACATTACAGACTCGCCCTTTTGAACTCGTGGACTATGCGCAACGAAAAATGTTCGCCACAAACTTCAAAGGCGCCGACAGCTAGTGCAATTACTGGATCTTTTAAGCTATATACTGAGGTAATACGTACTTAATATTATAATATCGGCAAAGTGTTCACCACAATACCTTCGCGAGCCACCCTTCGACTTCAGCAGACAAAAAGTTTGGCCATTTTCTCGGTGAAACTTACCTGAAACAAAATAACAACAATTAGTTTTCATAAAAAATAGAAAACGAAGTACATACTTTTAATTATTTTATAACCTGTGGAAACAAATTCTTAATGCAGTGATGTATGTCTATTGTTTTTGAAAACAAATTAGTTATGAAAATGAAAATTTAGGAAGCTTCTCTCTGATATTTATTTCAGTTTTATCTATAGACAACGCTGCTTTTAAAAATTCTTAATCTTACAATGTGTGATGTTGTCAAGCACTATACCGGGTGAAATCTGCCAAAAAGTCATCAGTTTTACAAAGCGAAAGGATTGGACTATACCGAATTTACGCTAATCCCGTCAAATCTTTTAGGAGTTTTCTAGATTTTAAACGAAAACTTTTTATTGTTTTGTTGACTTTTGTATCTCTGTTTTGCTACAAAACATGATGACAGTCTAGAAAACAGAATCATTTTGTAGTTATTATTTATTATAACATTGTAATTTGAATAAAGGGCAAGTTCTCTTTTCCTTTTCCGTTTCACAAAATATCCCTGATTCTACATATCCTTGTTTGTGCCCGTATACACGATTAGATTGGGTATAGGTCATGGTTACATTCGATCCCAACCAACCCTTTAAAAGGTAAACATTAAACGACGCTAATGTAGCTAATCCTATTCTATATCCTTCTGTAATAATGTTTGTTATTAGAATACATTTCGGAAACGTCTGTATATACCCTTTAAAATTGATTCGTTGTGTTAATAAGGTTAATTTTCTTGAAATCTTTAACATTTTAAATTCGCAAAAGAACAAAGGCACAAACCTATCAAATTACAGTCTATCAAACTATAAAATAAGATAATAAAGAAAGAGTATCGGCTGACTTCCGGCGAGTAAAGTGATACTTTCCAAACGATTATGTGAATAAACAGCACAATAAGGAATCTTCTTCAAAGGTTTATCCAAATATATTTAATTTCAGTTTAATTATTTACGGATTTGCTTAAAGTTAATCCTTTTAATTCAAATTTAATTAGCTAATTAAATTAGTGTATTCAATCGAATTTTGGATTAGATCGGATCTTATGAGATTAATTTCGAAATTCATATAATAAGAAAATAGGTAGTAAACTGGAAATTCGTACACTAAGAGCAAAAGATCTATTGAATGTCATATTTTCTTGTAACGAAACTAAAGTTTGTTGTAATTTTAAGACCAGAACTTATGCACTTATATTTTTGTTAATATTGACTATACAGTACGAACACCGGTTGTGGAATGCTCTAAATAAAATATTTTTGGCTTATCTTGGGTCGAAATCCTCGGAAAGGTAAATCTTAGTTTTTAATGACGCATTTATTTTTACATTAAAAATCTTTCACCTCCACCTCTCTTTTCTGCAATGACGTCGACATATTTTTTCAAAATAGCAACTTTTGAAAAAATACGTTTTCTTGCAAATTCTGGTTCTCCTGGAAATTCTGCATAAGGCAGTATGAGATATCATGATATGACGTTATATATTATAAGATTATGAATGTTTTAAATTGTTAAGTTTAATAACAACAATTCACTCAATAAACATAACAAAAATTAAAAAGAAAACGTTAAAATTATTAAAGTGTTTAAATTAGGATCCATTAACTCCCCAGTTGATAAACTCATTTCTAAAGTTTTCAAGCATCTCTAACGTAATCGTTTGTAGCATGTTAAAAGAACTCTACTGTTACTCGGTAATCAAATCAATCCAAAATAATAACTAAAGTCAAACAAAACCATAAATGCATAATACTTACGTTACGATACTTACTATATATCTTAATGCTCCGGCAGAGACATCTTCTTAAAGCAAATTATACTCACACGTCGTGAGTGTTAATCACAAAAGCTTCTCATTAGATAATATAACCAGGAACAAGTAAAAAGATAGAGGACGCCACTTAAACTGATTATATGTTATCATTGTTTTAAATAAAAAAAGGCGAAAGGTCCGTCTGAGAAAAGACTTCCCTTTAACATTGATATGAACAAATTTCTAATAAAAATCTTTATTGTGACGGAAACATCAACAGTTTGTTGAGTCGAAATATATCAAAGATAATTAAATTTGAAATATGTATTGAATTATAACATTAAAAAATATTACACGTAAATTACAGCTTCTTACATTCATCAAAAATTCTTAACTACCAAAATCCTTCTTACAAAAATTTATGTTAAATTTCGGGACCTCAAATTCAGTAGATTTTACACAAATAACATAAAGTAAACATTAAACTATTTGAAATTTTATAAATATAAAATTCAATCTTAACTAAACATTATTTAAAACTTACGTAAACACACGTGACCTTAATCTTTTAAACAGTTGTACAGATAAACATTATAAACTGCACGGGGAAAAATATTCGCTAGTTTACTAGATTAACTTTATAAAGTGTTATAAAGTTACAACGCATAACCCAAGGGCGACCGTGCTGCAGGCAAACTGCTCTGCTTAAGGCTTCAATAGCCGCTGTCAGACTGGACTCTATAGGGTACAAAATCTTTGCATTTTTGCGAACTAAAAGGGAAGGAATTGTTTAAATTTCCAATGGAATAAAAACTGACGATACTAGCACCCAATAAGAGACCTACAAGATTTATTTCTAAAATGCACATTTTAACAAGTGCTTATTACTTCTACCGGTCAAGTCTACAGTCGTAAACTTGACACATGAAACGAAATTTATTATATTGTTGACTGCTAAAGATTTTATTTGTAACTTAAAATACAAAGGGATATATCACTATTTCAATTGCTGTAGACCAATAAATTATTTTTATATGAGATCTGTACGTGCTTTTCGACCAAAATAGGTCAATATCTTTATTATTTAGCAAAATTATTATGAATTTCCTCCGCAAGAACTATCTTAACCATAAGAAACGATATAAATACTATATTAATTTAAATTGTTTGCTATTTCGAAGGTTTATTAAAATGCAGTTGTCCTTATATATTTAACAAAAATGCATAATGAACGTGGAAATTTATTTTCAATTTAACCCAAACAAAATATCTCGCTATATACAGGATTGTAGTAAGATTGTTTCTTATAAAATAAATATTCAGATTTTTAAAACGTTACACGTTCTGATTTCATTTCTAATTATTTATTTTCTTTAAGGTATTAATAAAATCTGGTTGGTTAAACTACACCTTACTCTTCAGGTAACCTCATAGGGAAAAAATCTAAGGGTGAAATGTCAGATGATCGTTCTGGCTACTCATTTGCCCCACACCTCTCAATATATCGATCTGCAAACACTGTATTTAAATATTCCCGAACAGCAATGAGAAGATGCTCCATCTTGCTGGTACCATAAAGTATTGTTAGGAATCTCGAGTTCTTCATGATCGGGATATAGCACGACTAAGGATGGAACAAGGTAGTTTCTTAGTAGCTCTAAATATTTTTCTAAAGTTAAAGTTGATTCTATAAAATAAGGACCTAGAATTATATTTTCAACAATACCCAAACAGTATATACCGATATTAGGTGTGGGTCTCCACAATCCAGCGCGGGTTTTGGGAAGCCTAATAACTACAGTTCTGTATGTTAACAGTTTCATTCAAACAAAATGTGGCTTCGTCAGTAAAAATAATGTGATTGGCGACAACAGGATTGGCATTGCGTTTGTAAAAACATGAATGAAAATGTTTTAACAAAACTCTTGCCTTCGATCAAAATCGCCTTCATTCAATTTCTTAAGTAGTCACCTTGCACGAGTGCTAGTTGTGTTTATTCAAGTACTTGAACAGAAGGCTGACTGACATTATTATTATTAGTAGCTAGTGTTCTTGTGGTGCTACGAGGATTTTCTTGCACTTCTAATAAAATATTTAATTGAACTTCGGCTGTAACATGCACGTGGTGTCGGGAATCGTCTCTAGCATGACCCTTTTCCGAAAACTTTGTTTTAAGTTTACTTATAGTGAACTGCGCAATAGGATCTTGATCGATCATCAGGGTATGTCATATTAAATAAATTGCAGACTTCTTTCTGTGTGCGTTGTTTATCTCCACATAACTTCAAAATTAAAATTTCAATTCTTTGCTTTTCTATTATTTACACAGGATTAGTTGACAAAAATAAAGTGATGCAGAATCGACTACTTTCTGTGACAGTCGTATAAAATTTGAAACGAGTTTGTTTTTGAGAATAAAAAGGTAAACGTGATTTTATTCATTTTACTTGTTATTCCCAGTTTTGTAAACTTTAAATGATCATGATTTTGCCAAATAACAATTAAATATCAAAAACTGCATCTAGTAGTATGCAGCAGAATCTCCAAAAGAACCAGAATTTGCATGAAAAAGTACGGGTGGTTATTTTAGAAAAATATGATGACGTCATTGCGGTGAAGGGCAAGCGGGGGCAAAAAAGTTTTTAGCGTAAAAAACATGAGTCGTCAAAAATCAAGACTTCCCTGCCAGAGAATTTCGGCCCCAGAAAAACAAATACTCTTTTATTTAAAATGTTCTCAGCCTGCGTTTGCACTTTAAAGATGAAATCAACAAGGTAACCTGTCCTGGCTGGCTACGTGAGATTTTACTCGTAAGTAAGTTGCACTAGCAAAATAATATTAAATAAGAAAATACTGAAATTAAACAAATAATAAATAGCATTACATAAATTAAACTCTATTCACAAATATTGAAACACTCTAAAATACTCACAAACAAAACTAGGCCCCGCGATTGGGCGCCAGTGAAACGAACTAAATTCTACACGTGAACACAACAACAAAAGGCCCCGCGTTGAAGCCAGTGAAACACTAGTTTTTCTGTCAGACTAAATGACAATAAACTAACTATAAAATTATATAAAATAATTCATACTTACTGTAACTGAAAACTCAAAATATCTGCCACAGCTTGAGATTTAAACTCTCTCTTACAAATTAATTAGTCAAGTCGTAGGTATTGGTTCCACAGCTGTATAAATTGTGAAAGGGAATAGATAAAGGTTCAAACACAAATAAAAACTTAAAAGGGCGCCATCTGGTTATGAAGCTTAAGGTATATGAATACCCAATCAAAGATATTAGTTGAATAAGCATTAAAATGATTAAATTCATTAACCAGAAAAAGAATAAAATATTTAGTTGAATCAAAAAAATTTTGTTAATTTAAGATTTTGAAGTAAAATGAAACAGAGCATTCATAACTAATATGGTTCCGTTTTCTAGATCCTTAGTTTTGAATTAATAACATTTATTTAATCAGAAAAATGGTAACGACATAACTTTGTATATATATAAGAAATAAAACACACCTCATACATTTATTACAATTCCTATCTAAGTTCGTTAGATTATAACTAAAACAGAATAAATCAATAAAAATTCATCTAGAACTTTTCATTAGATAACAGAAATAAACAAAAAGTTTATTGGATCGAACACAAAAATTGTTCAAACACATTAATTCAAATATTAAAATTTTGTATTGACTGGTCTTTTTCTGGACAAAATTTATAAACAAATATCTAAATGAGATTAGACAAATTAAATCAATTCGACAGTATCAATATAAATGATTTGTAATTAAATTAAAGTTTAAAGATTTTTAAATAACGAAGAGAGCTCTCCCCTAAGAAAAAATTCTTAACTGTGAGATTCTTAATTAACTGAATTATAAACAAATCCTTAAAACTACAGTACCTTGAATATTATCCCTCAAATTTGTGGAATACCATACATATAGTCCAGTAGAAATTGGAAATTCGGCCTTTCATTTGGGGAAATTGTCGTTGAACTCGGCGTTGTATTGAAGTGTTGATTCTCCGTACCAAAAATGCGATAATATTTAGTTATTGTCATTCGCCCATATGATTTCATGAACAAACGGGATTTTCACTTGGAAAATAACGATAATGTTTCAGAAACTTAGGTTGTTTTTTAATCACGTGTAGCACCAAATGCGTTTAAATTCTTTAAGCGGGGTTTTAATTTATAAAAGCACTAGAGTCGATTGTTAAATTCGAGATCGCTTTAAATGGTTTTGCTTTAAAAAACTGCACTGGTCTTAAACCCAAACGAAGCAAAATAATTGTTGGTTGTTTTATAGTTCTTCACTATAGCGTGAAACACATTTATTTACCCGCGTTACAAAATTATAAAAATTCTTCTAACACGAATTAACGAGACGGAAATTCTTTTAAAACTTGCACTCTACACAAAATAGCATTAAAACTGTACTGTATTTAGGATTATCTTTCAAATCTCATAGCACTTAAGCATCGACCGCTTGCAAACATGGTGCAGTGTCGAGTCTCTAACACAATGTCGACCGCATGCAATCATGGTGCAGTGGCGAGTCTCTCGCGTCAAAACCAGCGAAGGCTTTTTATGAACTCGGATCCCGTAGTTACACGTGGATACATCTGTTTTTATGCGGCAAGGGCGCTTTTATTTGGCCTTCTATAGGATTCTCGACTCTAAGTGTAAAAAGTAGCACTTAAAATTGCGCGCCAAACTAGTGTGGAATGCTTCAGCATCTGCCTTGTAGACAAGATTCCTACGCTATAAACAGACTTAAAATTTAAAACGCAATTTACGAACAAAGGAAACTTCATTTTCGAATCCAGTATACTCAGAATGTTAACAAAATATTTCTATAAAATTGATGATCAAGTACTTCTCACAGTTTCTTAGCAAGGCCTCTCCCTAAAATAATTGATATTATTTTAAAATGCAATTTAGCAGGATACGAAAAGACAACATCATGATGACGCTACATTCTTTAATTACAGCAAATATGAAACAATCTTTTCTTAAAAGTGCTTTCAGTAGGAATTGTTTACATGATGAAATGCTGATTTAAACAAAACGAATCCCACAGGACCGAACTTAAGATTTTTAATAAGAATAAATGCTAAATTCTGCGTACAAAATGCTGTTGGAAAATGTACCCGTTACAATATACATATTGAAGAAACTAATAAAAAACACTGCTATTGTCTGTATGATGATTATATATTTTAAGCAGATAGTGTTGACTACTATCTAATCTGCCAAGTAAAATAATTGGGAATCAAATTAATAAACATATTAAATAACTCAGCGTTATATTTTACGTTAAAACACTTGAAATTAGTCACAACAAAGCGTTAAAAGAAATTATGAAATTCTATTGTAAATATCTATAACCGCTGGTCGAAAATTTAAAAGATATTCAAGATTGTCACGGAAATTTGGTTCAAATTGACCGCGCTATCCATCCGTGCGACATTTGCTAAATTCTCCGAATTTGAGGAAATGGAATTTACGGAGTAATATCATAAATACCTACCAGGTATGAAAATATATAATATAACCAAAACAAATAATTATTTATTAACAATTGAGTTTGTGTACGATAGTATTAAAATCATAAATAGTAATTATTATTATTATGTGTACCTACTTCATAATAGATACCTTCCATGAATAAATAAGTTTATTAAAAAGCTTGAATATTTCAAGCTATTGTTGTTGACGTGTTAAATTGAAACATCGTTCAATGAAAATATTATTATAATATTATAGAATTTTCGTTTTATAACTTTATGGCATTAATATTAATCTTGTATGATTAAAATGAAAGGCACAATATTATTTCAAGTTTTCATAGGTTTTATCGATTTCAGTCGGATAACAACAGTTTGCTTTGAACACGGTAAAAATTTGCTTTTCATTATTCGTTATTAGATAAAATTGTAAATGGATAGATACAACGTTATTCCATTATGTATTGCAACGATAAAAACTACCCTTGATTGAGTTTGCAAAATTATTTTAGAAATATTATTTGATTACAATTAAAAGCTGGTACCATTTTCCGTAATTGTATACAATCAACTGTAATTTTGTTTATATTGACGTAAAATTCGGAATATAATATAATATTACAAACAAAGTCCAGAATGGAGCTCCACTACATGTTGTACTAGATTAATTGGATTTACTATAGCTGCTTTAACTACAATGAAGTAATTTTATAAAGTTTAGAATCTTATTAAGTGTTAAAGGTTATAATATTTTGTATACATCATATATTATTGGTTTCTGCACTCAATAAAATAAATTGTATATAAAACAGAACTAACTGAAAACCAATTTTGGTGTTGGTTGTTAGTAAAAAATTCATGTTTGTTTTAGTAATTGATAAAAATAAAATATCTTGTTGCTTATGAAAAATGGAAGTGATTTAATAAAGATTTTAATACTTTTGGTGATATTTAATTTCACCTGTAATCACAAACTTTTACAATAAAGAATTTCTATAAAATGGATATTGCTAAAAAAATAAAACATGTCGCTATACCTACCGGGTGTGTCACTATTTTACCTGTTTGATTCTTTATGGATACCGTTGAGTGCAACGAAGTAAAAATAATTGGATGGGATCTTCGAAGCAAGATTTCAGAGTTTGGGAGATGATACAACAGCAAGGATAAAACTAAGCTATTGTTTCTATAATCTTTTCAACGTTAAGAAAATTAGTATAAACTCAAATTGACTGTTTGGTATTGATTTTAATAATAATGTATACAATTATTTATCCTTACATTAAGTCTACACACGCCTTAAAGTTGCATTTCTATTGAGGTTAATATTCATCTCTTGATTTGATAATTACACAGCCCCACAAAAAAGAAGTTCTGTCCTGGGATCGAGACTATGGTATTCGGACGCAGTTTTCGACGCTGAATCCGAATCCGACCTCAAAAACGCCAATACACCCTCAAAATCTTGCACTAGAGCCAAAAACAACCCTCAAATAAACCCCCTTTATTATCTTGTAGTTGGAAAATAATTTTAATTTTTGCTATGTTTGGATATGGCACGCAATGAACAGATATTTCTTTAAGTCAAGCAGGAGATGGCTTGTATTGCTTGGCTATAAGTTGTAGTAATCCTATTGGACCCCAGAATGTTTGTGTTTAGGATTCTTTATTCTACTGTCATGGTGGAATTCGATCTCTTCTAAATTGCCCAATAAATTTATACTCTTAAGTTTTAACGGAGCTCAACAATTACAGCATGGCAGAGGTTGGGTTCTTTAGTTACCTTCCTTAAACCACCCCTCTCGTATATTTTCTATTGACTTCTTTAAGCTGCGTTCAATCATTTTTTACATGATTAAAAAGTCCGTAGATAGGTAACTTTTGAATAACTGCAGACAAATACTTCTGATTTTTTACTGTGCCATATTGAGAACAAATGAATAGCTCGTCAATAATCATGGGACTCCTTCGAAAAAAAAAATAAATAAAGAAGACGCTCTAGACTCTAGAGAACATTTGCAGTATGAAAATAAAAGTAATCGCGCATTGTAACCCAACGTGTCAATGCTACCAGAAGCAAACCCTCCTGCAGGTTTCTTCTTTTTCTAAAGAACGTTCATACAATTGTGGAAGAAGCAGTCAGTTCTTCTTTTAGTATATGACACGGTCTAAACTGGGGAGTCGTTAGAGTCTATTGACTCGGATCGAATTTATTTTTTTGTTCTACTATCTCTGTAGTTTTCAAAAAGATAAGATAGAAATACTAAGGTACGTTTCTTCCGAATTATTTTGTTTCCTTCTTATATGCTTAAGGTTCTGACTGCACATTTTGCTGTATAGCTGAACAATTTATGTAGATCTCTTAGATTCAATCGCAAACCAGAAATGAATTTATTTGCAGCAGAGATCCTAGAAAGTTATTGTGTGCCATCATTACTTACGTCATCCAGGTCAAAGTCGATTAACAAGCCGCGCCGAACTTTTCGTATCCACCCAAACAGTGCAGTTGTTACGTTACGTTGCTCAATAACAATAATATGTAGCATCATCACATTTTGTTATAACAATAATAACAAAATCCAGGTAATAGGCTCAGCGCATAATTATCACATTGTAATCAAAGTTACAAATGAAATGATTATTAGTATTGCATATCTTGCATTTAGGTGCTTTTTACATATAACCGACAACCCACCGTGGGGCTTCTTGTACGTTCGAACCATCCATTTCGTATAACGCGACTGCCCCATATTCTGTATAGTCTAGAATCTTTCTGTTTACAGACGTGAGAGTGAAATAACACACTGAGAATTAGGGTCAAAGGGATTACTAATTATGTAAAAGCTGTATAGTAAGAAAACAGAACAAACAAACCGTCGTCGTGTCTACAGTTTCAACCGTAAAATTCAAATTTACAGATAATCAACAGCTTGCAATAGAC
This sequence comes from Agrypnus murinus, assembly GCA_929113105.1. Classification (NCBI taxonomy): domain Eukaryota; kingdom Metazoa; phylum Arthropoda; class Insecta; order Coleoptera; family Elateridae; genus Agrypnus; species Agrypnus murinus. Next base: position 5,514,901 of record OV816028.1, on the reverse strand, counting down.
ATGCAATAATTTTTCTAATTCAAAGTTTTTCCCTGAGCTTTTTATTACTAGTTATGAATATCAGATATACACTTTCCTAGTTCAAAGCGAAACTTTTTAAAATGTCTTCAAGTATTAAGTTACAAAACATGTTCTAAAAACCACAAGTACTCACATCGCTTTGGGTGTTCCAAAGAAATCTGGCTCTGACACCACAAAACAAACCCAAGTTTGATGGGGATAAATTAATAGATTAGTTTGAGATTCAAATTAAGGTCCTTGAAGTTGTTCTAAAACCGCTACAAGAAGTAATTCGAGCATTCATGTATAAACCACAATCAATCTTTTTTTATTGCATCTATATTTCTCAAAAGACAATAAACATGTGTTTTATGTTACGTTCTTTTTATATACTACTATTATATTATGTTTATACCACGAGTGGTTTCAAATTTTATAAAGATCAGTAAAATTATGACGTTGATACTGAATTACAATGAAAGCGACTTTCTGCTTGAAAAATTCTCTTCGTGACATTAAACTGTTAATAATAATAATGAAAGGTACTCTGACGTGGATGTCCACTTTTATCAATGAAAAAAATTATATGGTGGTATCTAATGTTCTCATAAGTAGAACTGTCATTCTTGAGTAAAAATGAAATGATTAGATAATAAAAGACATTTTTGGCTTTAATAAACAATAATAAAAGTCAATTAAGAAATTACAGGCTGTTTTTATTAGGACGTTAACACAATAAATTTTGAAGAGAATAAAATAATTAAAAGGTAAGTTTTAGACACGCTATTTAGGTCTTGTAAGAATTATATGTTCGGTATTTTTTTAAAGAGAGTAATTACATATTTCGTGTATGTTCAGAGTTGATAGTGAGTGGTCTACAAAATAGAGCAATAGTTATTAGCAAAATTTTCATAAAGATTTTTTTTTATACAAAGCCGTAAATCCAAAAATATACGGTTTGAAAAAGTTTCGTACTTGTTTTTAGACGGTGATGTGATAATTATCTTTTTTAGATGAAAATTAAACAAGATACAAAATTTTCGCCTGGCGGTCATCTACTTCGCTTCCCTACACTGCGCAAGCATTACTAATTTCATTCATATCCATACCCCTTCTCCGCTTAGTGAAAAGTACCCTTGAAGATATCTTATTTGTTACTTGAAAAGCTTTACTTTGATATTTATTTTTAATCACACAACAAAACTAAATTATTCATCGTTATCATTATCTTCGTCTTGCATTGTCGACCGAATGATATTAGTTTACCGTCTTTGGACATGATTTTTGCGCCATACCTTGGAGCGATCCTGACCCATACCGATTCTTTGTGCGGGTATATATTTTGGTTCTGCATTCTGTAAGATACTGTCTGTCGTTTCTAAATTACTAATTTACACAGAAGAATTAGAAAAAAAAGTGGTAAGCCTGCTACAACGGTTAGGAGAAAAATTTTTGTTTATGGGAGACTTCAATACTAAAAACCTAATTCGGGGTCCAGACTGACACAACTACAGGAAAAGAACTGTATGAAGTCGCAAAGATTGTAATTACCGTTGCAGAGATTCATCTGCAGGAGACACTTCACAGACTGGGAAGCATTTGAGTAAGAGTATTAAGCTCAACGTATAGCGAAGATAGGGAAATTGGACTTCGAAGTAGTGTATAACAAAGCTGCTTGGAGAAGTACCCTAGTAATCATAAGGAAAACAACAAGGCAACAATTACCTGGAGGAAGTTAAAATCTAGTTGCATTAAAAAAATGAAAATCCGGGAAAAATTACAACAAATAAAGGCTCCAATAGATAAAGCCAGAATGAACCATCTCACACAACAACTGGGCAGTGAAATACAAGAGATAAAAAAGAATCTTTCAAGTGAGAAAGATACCAATAGCTTGATCATGGATAAGAATTAAAAATGGAAGCACAGACAGAAGATAGATGCAAACCATCTTGAGAACATATTTCAACAGTACAGATGGCAAGAAACCAAAGCCCCAACAGGTAAAGCCAGACTAAATCATCACGGACAACTGAGAAGAGAAATAAAGAATGAAAGCCAATTGGTGAACAGTTACCTAAAAAATCTGTCATATGCCTTAGATGCCGATAACTTCTTAAGTAACTAAAAAAATGAATGGGTAAGAAATATCAAGCAGAAAGTAGACGCCTTCACAAGCAAACTCTAGAACATATTCAAACAGTACAAGTAATAAGTACATAATGAAGCAGTGGATGCAGAAGTCAGTCGCAAAAAAGAAAGATACGATGATTAGTTACATCAAGTAGCAAACGAAATCAGAGAAAACGTAAAACCAAGGAAGGTACCAGATTTGACTAAAATATGTACTTATTACGCGTTTAGAAGGTGGCAGAGGTAATAATTATTTAGAAGTTAAAGAAAGCACCAAACAAAAAATAATTATTTTTCAAAAGACTTAAATAATAGAAAGAAAATGTACACTAGTTTTGATTGAAAAATAAAAAAATTTAAAAAGTCCACACGACCATTGAGAAAACTCTCAAAGAGAAAAAAGAGTGCCCAACAATTCTTCTAAACGTTGCACTGGATTTTGACGAAATAGGGAATTAGGAACCAAACTTTATTAGACGGGATATTAATACACAAATCGCTATTTCATTTTTCACAATAGGTACATTAATCATGCAAATATTATCAATTTTTCAATTAAATACCCTTTTTTTTCAAATAGTTATAGTTATAGGTGAATTAACATGTTCGCGTTCGCAATGTAAAATTGGTTCTGAAATCATGTCATAATAAAAACAAATAATCTCATCTTTAATTTTCCTGGGCTGCTTGATTTAACAACACTTTGTCATTATTTCACGCACACTATCATTACATTTCTGGAATTTCTTTTCAAAAATGGCGAAACTGTCAAACCTGGTGCAATAGTGTTCTAACATACAATTTCTGAAAATTCGACATAAATACATAGTAAAACTTCATCATTGGAGAATACTTTAGATACTGTAAAACTAAGTGAGCTTTACAAAAACTTTGCGTAAAAGGTGCTCTAGACACGGTTGCAAGATTAAATTTAAATGCTACGTTTTCTGCAGATATCGTACGTGTAGGTACCTGAGACTTTGGATTATTTCCTGTTTAGCTTTAATATAGGTTTAATTATTGTTATAGAATACTGATTATAATTTTAACTTATAACATTAACAATAATTTTGAGGTTACCGTTTTATAGATTTAAATATAGCTGGACTCTTTATTATAAACACCGCGAGCTAGCCGGTCAGGAAGCTTCCGTTATAATGGTCTGATGCAGAAAAATAGCAAAAAGTGTTTTGATTATTTATGTTGAAGTTAGACTTTTCACCATTGGTCATTTGTCACATTGAAACATTTTGTTTGTCTTTTTTCAAGAAACCCGTGTGCCAAAATTCATTAAAACCTGATGCAGAAATTTGATCTGAGACGGTTGTATTTCATTTCTAATATATTCCTAAAATAAGGATAATGCAGATGAGCAATATCAATACTTTAAAGACACTGTCCTGGACTTGCAAAAAGTAAAAATTTCGCAAACGTCGAGACGTTGAAATATCCAGATCATGCATAATGTAGCATTTAAGTAAAATCCGAATATTGTAAGGGGTGGGCATGCAGAGAGAGGGGAGTTAATGAATCTTATGATGCATTGTTTCCCCTCAATATTGAAAATGATGGACTACTACAAAGAAACAGATAAGTAAGATAAAAAAAGAAACAATACATTATCTTTATTCAAAGACATTATGTGACCCAATTAGTCCTATTAATATAAAGCTAATCAAAATTTATTGTCATCTGGTATGACCATGAAAGAACACATTGGTGCCTTTAGAATTGGTTCACATAATTTTTATTTATAGGTTAGATTTTAAGTGATGGATTTATTTTAATTTGTCTGATAATTGTTAGTTGAAATTGCAAGTGCACATCTCTATCAAGAAATTAAACAGGTTAGTCACTACATTATTATGAAGTTACTCTCGAAAAGTTAAATTTTTATATGGCATACTAGGGCCGTATGCGTATGCTTGCTTAATTATTATTAACTTATAATTTTTGTATAAACCGGTAGTATTTTCTTAGTTGTTACTTATTAATTGTTAGTTGTGCTGAGGCTGTTAGCTTGTAACTATAAATCTTACAAAAAACAGATGGGCACCAATTTGTAACAAACAAAACACTAGTCCCACGAACGGGCGTCAATTTGTAACAAGAATTATTTTACCAACAACAACAGTATTACAACTTAAGTTTTTCAACTTATGTGTACCTCGGTTCAGCTTAAATACCATAACATGAGAACTCTCGCCCTCTTTTGAGATTCAGGCAGGTCATAGGTGGATTGGAGCGTAAATTCATAGAGCTATGGATATAAGGCCGCCAGCATAATTGATTTAAATTAATAAAACAGTAGAGTTAATGCTCCACAATACGGAGCTGTAGATCTTAAAATGAAGTAAACAAGAAATAACACTAATATAACATTTATTTATTTATTTCACATAAAAAAATTATTAGATAGTAAAAAACGTTATTTAAATAATATCTTAACATGGATTATAATATTTCAACTAAATTAAAAAATACTTTAAAAATTCGAACTATGATCGTTATTAGGTTTGAAGTTTATCAATTTTACTTGAAAAATTAAATTCAGAATAAAAATTTACTTATTCTCATATCAAAAGTGTTCTTTAAACTGCAATTTTAAAATTTCTATCACATTATAACAATCCACTCTTAAATTTGCTTTAAAAAAAATTGGATATAAAGGACCACCTGGTTATTTTTATAAACTTAATTTGTTTTTCAAACTTTACTTCAAATGACTCGTTGAAGATGGTCACTACGAAGGAAAAGCTTTTGGAGAAGACTTCCACTCCTCACGTGTAGAGATTCAAAATACTGCTGCTTACAAGTCCAATATTAGGGCCTGACATCCAAATGCAGCTTTTGAATTTCCGAATCAATATAATTAACAGATCTTAACGGAGCAAACTAGGTTTTAAAATCTGTATCGATTTTAAATCTGTCGATTTTCTTAAAACGCCAACTTGGTTGCAAGTCTGAATCTATATTTTCTCGAACTAAAGTCTATATCAACTTTCCCTATAAATAATGATCGATATTGTAAAGAAAGGTTTATTGACCACATCAATAAAACAAGAAGAAACCTTAATTAAAATAAAGATTTTTTTATTACCTTTTCAAATTCTGAAAGGGTTGTATTTTCAAAGGTATGTGAAGTTAGCGGACAAATTTCGAAAAATCAATTAAATAAACCGAGTTCCGAGTCGCGGCAGAATAGTTCTACAGTTCTTGCTAGCTTTTTTAAAGAGTTCTGCAGAAAAACTCCCAAAAACCAAAGAAAACGAAATTGCCCGCCAATTTCACGATGCGGACAAATTATAAAAAATGCATAATATTTTTGGAATTCTGAATAGTACGATAATAGTTCTATAGTTCTAAGATAAGGAATACGAATAAAAATAAAATTTCAGAAATAGAAACAAAAATCGCGAATATCTTTCAAAATTCACTCCAGATCGAAAAATCTCTTAAGAACTATTGTTAGAACTCTTCTGCCGCGAGCCAGAACTCTAATCAGAACTGCGATATCGTTGATTTTAATTTCATCCCCTATTATACACCAAATTATCAAAATTAATCTTAAATATTGGGATAGTTCTTTTAATTTTCACGGAATCGAAAAGATCCTTAAGAACTATTGTTAGAACTCTTCTGCCGCGACCCAGAACTATCATCAGAACTGCGATATCGTTGGTTTTAATTTCATCCCCTATTATACACTCAAGTATCAAAATTAATCTTAAATATTCGGATAGTTCTTTTAATTCTCACGTGATCGAAAAAATTCTTAAGAACTATTGTTAGAACTCTTATGCCGCGACCCAGAACTCTAATCAGAACTGCGATATCGTTGATTTTAACTTCATCCCCTATTATACATCAAATTATCAAAATGAATCTTAGATATTGGGATAGTTCTTTTAATTCTCACATGATCGAAAAAACTCTTAAGAAGTATTGTTAAAACTCTTCTGCCGCGACCCAGAACTCTAATCAGAACTGTGATATCGTTGATTTTAATTTCATCCCTTAAATATTGGGATAGTTCTTTTAATTCTCACGAAATCGAAAAAATCTTTAAGAACTATTGTTAGAACTCTTCTGCCGCGACCCAGAACTCTAAGCAGAACTGCGATATCATTGATTTTAGTTTTATCCTATTCACTGCTAAGAGTATGATTAAGTATTTTTTAATGACGTTCAGACACTTTACTAGTGTTTTTGTTTTCTAAAAAACGGTTTTAGCATTTTGTTTGTGAAAGAAACCATTTTTAATGCTTTATTTTAGAAAAACGTTTAAAAAACACAAATCGTGTTTTTCAAAGACATTTTTACAAAAAAAAAGTTTTTGATAAAAAAGAAACAAAAACTTTTTGTTAAATAAAACGTTAAAACGTTTTTTTCACCACTGCAATAACACGCGTTCCGTACGGAACGTTTCTGTGGCTGATTGGAACGCTGAAATCATTTTGTTTTAAAAACGCTTGAAAGTATTCTATACAGAACACAAGAAATGCGTTCCTATTGAAGACCTCATTTGTGCCGCAGTGTTCTACACCAAAAAAATGTTTGTGCAATCGTTGCAATGCCGCCCGGTGCATTTGCTGCACGAAATGGTGGAACAGCTACTTTTGGACTAATTTCGTTCTATAAATAAAACAAATTTGGACATTTTTACGTACGTAGCACTTTTGCGTGTGGCACATTTTGACGTTAGCACCTTCAAATGTAGCACCGTTATTGTGGCGCCTTTCTTGTGGCACAGTACTTGTAATACCTTTACCTTTGGGACCTTTAAACGTAGCTCTAATTGGGTGAAATTGCTGTTGCTTGCTTCTAGAGTCTCTGCATCTACTAAAGCATGTCAAGTTTCATGATATTTTACTTTTAAGGAATTTCTGGGTAGGGGTGAAGGGTTGGTGTGAATGGGCAGGATTGGATTTCAACGGAAGCGAGTATTTACTAGGTTAGGGGATGATTTCAAAAATGAGTTATGTGCCAATTAATAGTCTTTAATCAATCCAAAATTATGACATGGGGTTTTCCTGAGTTTTATCATTATTTATTTGTTATCATTCTTTATGTGGGGTAGTTCTCTATTTAGGGGTTGATTTCGAATTAAATATCAACGAATGGTCTTTAATTAGTCCACAATTGTAGACTTGTTTAAATAGATTTTTTATGCACTGTTGTTTTGATTTTTTTACATAGTTAACTTCCTAACACAACTCTTGAAGGGTGTTGAGTGATTTTCCAATTTCGGAGAAGATTTATAAAATTAGTTATCTGTCAATGATTAGGCTCTAACTAATCCAAAGTTGGGAACGATTTTATCGGCATTTATTCATTTAATTTTGTGACATTAGTCATGGGGATTGGTTTACCAGTCTGGCGAATGATTGAAAAAAATGAGTTATCTGCTATACCCGAACAAATGAAGAATCTAAGGTCAACGCGTGATCAACAGCTGTAAAACACATTAAGTTAATATAAGAGAGTAACCAACGTCTTACGACATCGCAGTTCTGATTAGAGTTCTGGGTCGCGGCAGAAGAGTTCTAACAATAGTTCTTAAGAATTTTTTCGATCACGTGAGAATTAAAGGAACTATCGCAATATTTAAGATTCATTTTGATAATTTGATGTATAATAGGGGATGAAGTTACAATCAACGATATCGCAGTTCTGATTAGAGTTCTGGGTCGCGGCAGAAGACTACTAACAATAGTTCTTAAGAAATTTGTAGACCACGTGAGAGTTAAAGGAACTATCGCAATATTTAAGATTCATTTTCATAATTTGATGTATAATAGGGGATGAAGTTAAAATCAACGATATCGCAGTTCTGATTAGAGTTCTGGGTAGCGGCACAAGAGTTCTAACAATAGTTCTTAAGAAATTTTTCGATCTGGAGTGAATTTTGAAAGATATTCGCAATTATTGTTTCTATTTCTGAAATTTTATTTGTATTCTTATTCCGTTATTTCTTCAGAACTATTTCTAAAACTTATGTAGAACTATTATCGTACTATTCATTACTTCAAAATATTCTGCATTTTTAATAATTTGTCGGCATCGTGAAGTTGGCGGGCAATTTCGTTTTCTCAGGTTTTTGGGAGTTTTTCTGCAGAACTCTTTAAAAGCTAGCAAGAACTGTAGAACTATTCTGCCTCGACCCGGAACTCTGTTTATTTAATTGATTTTTCGAAATTTGTCCGCTAACTTCACATACCTTATTTTCAACATACACGATCCAAAGCGTAACTTCGTAGCGCGAAGTAAACTATAATTTCGTTATATTCAAACTTTCAAACAACGACTTAGTACTTTTAATAAGTCACAAAACCATTGTATGCACTAATTATACTATAATTGGCCCATCAAAAGTCAATTTAAAAAGAAATTTGCAAAGTTAAACAGAGCACACTAATTCACATGTTGATTATTTTAGGCTCGCACAAGAAGGGAAGGAAATAAGAAGCTTCCCTGCAACGAGCAACAAGCGTGGGTCTCGTGACCAACAAGCTGCCTTTTAATTGGTTGAACTTAGGTGTCAATTAGATCCTATCTTGGCGCGAAAGTGCCAAACCAGAGATTTATTATTGATTAACGAAAACGGACAACCAAAGTGATTTGACAAATCGATAATTAGTAAATAAAATGTCAAATCTAATTAACAGAAGAAAAGAATACAATAAGAATTAAGTTATCACAAAGAAAAGTTCGACAATTTTGCAGTCAATAATACTAAACTTAGATGGCGTTGCAAATAGACATTGAAAGTCGACTTCATATAGTATACAGGATGCCTTCTAAAGAATAACCGAATAACATTTTTATCAATATACAAAGTGCTCTTAACATTAACAAAATAGACAGAAAGATTGTCTCTTAGAAGTTTGACTGCCGAACGTTAGTGAGGCAGGTAAAACAGTCCCAGCACAAAAAGCAACTTTAGTTCTTCAACTTCAATATAACACATAATATTGACCAGATCGTTGCAGTAATATTCCCTTTAATTTCCCTTTAAATTTTCCTTTTATTCCGTTAAAAGATATTTCCTCTTTGTTTCGCTAAATTAAACAACTATAGTGATTATGTCTTGGAATAAAGTGATGCACGTTTAGTATTGTATTAGCACATACTATATGTGTGCGGTAAATGCCATCCTTAATTCTATAATAATTTTCATTGATGAAACCTTTTAAGAATAAACTTTTAATTCGAATTCCCGTTTAATAGTAGCTATTGGCATTTCAAATATATACAAGTTCTAATCAATTTGGCTAATTATTCTTTATTGCGACCTGTGACAGTTTAACAGTACGCCGTGGTATAATAGTACTAAATTAGCTCTCCCCAATGATTGATCAAAATGCATGCATGCATGCCATGCACTACCGCTATCCTAGCAACTTCGTTAAACCTAAACTATAGAAGGATGCATTGTTTGCTATTATTATTCATTTGTTGTGCATTTCATCAAAGGGTAAATCGAGTATATGTCCGCACTTCTGTTGTCTATATACAGACAGTATATTGCCGCTTTTGTTTATTAAGATAGTGTGCTTTGTTTAATTAAATTGCGCTTATGTGTTGAAATCTGGTAGACGTTTATAAAGGATAAGAAGGATGAGTTCGAATAATAAACGAGATTGTGTCTTGTGTTGAAATTTAATATATTTTGTTTGAAATAACTGTAGGTGAGATTATGCCGAGTTAATGAATGAATGCTGTTTGATTAGATAAATAAATATATAGCAGAATATCATTTGTTTGTGTGAAGTTAAATAATCGAAGTGTTTTTATTACAGAAGACTGGACTCAATTTCGTTAAAATAGTTGCGTGCACATTCGCGTGAGGGCGGGTGGTGCGAATAATAAAAGGGTAAGCGTTTAATTTTTATTTTTCACCCTGTGTTATTATAGCTTGTGTAACGGTTTACTTTGAAATATGAGCAATATTATTAAAGCCTATTGTTAATATTTGTAGTGAAACATAATGAAAGGGTTTCGACACTTTAAGACCTAAGTAAACAAATCATATTATACTGTTTCGATCAGTTTGTTAAATGTTAATAATATAAATATTACATACATAACTTATTGTGATAAAGTTTCATGCTGTTTAATTAATTCTAATTAAATCACTATTTTTAATTTTATAATTTGTATTCTTTTTGAAAATGAAAACAACTTTTAAAAATATCAATAATATATGTAAATCATAGATTTTACACATAATAAAGTATAGGGCGTTTTGGATTTACACTGGAGACATTCTTCATTTATTAATTAGTTCTTGGCGTACGTTGTTTTATTAAAAAATAATATCTTTTGTAAAACAAGCAATTTTGATTAAGACACATACATACAACACTATTAGCAACTAACATGCAAAACTGCATTCAATTTTGTACAGTAGTTATTGAAGTATTAATTATTAAAGATACGCTTTACATCAAAACTCGCAACATTTTAAAGAATTTACTTTTAAACTTTTAAAACATAATCTGCAAAAATTCTAAAATCAGATAATTTTACAAATTTACTATTTCGTGCAAAAATAAATTGTCCATGTGTTTTTGTTTGAATTAATTTGAGCAGTTTGTTTTTGCTATGGGCATTTAATTTTTTTGCAGACGATAGTAGTTACTTATGTTGTTGTAAACTTGACCGCGTGTTATAAAGATTGTTGGCATCTAACGGTTTAGTGAATAATAATAAAGTCGACAAGGTATTTAGTGATTTATCCCTGTCAACAGCTGTTCAAGTTCAATGATGTAGTCTCTGTAAATTGATAGCGTAGCGTAGGTCAGTTGTTATTAGCTTAGATGTGAGATCATTGTTTGCTTTATCAGTAATTCATCGTTAAAATCTTAAAAACGATCCATAGTCAACTCGTGTCTTGCAAAAAATGCGGAGAAATTTGGAAAAATTTGTTGAATTTTATGAATTTAGGGGTTTCTGTATAGTCACCCCCTGAAATCATTGCATACTTCTCTGGACATCTTGTATAAGAAATATCCCAAGAACAAAAAGCACATGTATAAATATCCTAGTAAGAAAATATGAATAAGATAATATGAAGTTTATCTTTAGTTACTAAGGGCGGGTTGTATAAATACAGTTTAACTTTAAACTAGGACCAATATCCTAGACAACTATTGTTCTGACAATTCGTTACTGCAGCAACTGAGCCAATTTTAAAGTTAAACTACATTTATATAACTGGCCCTAAAGGTACAAGTATTGTTGACTTTGAAGAGTTTCATAGTTCAATTACAATTTTAAATCATGATTACAGAATTTTCAGAATTTTAACCGGGTTTATTTCTACTATAATTCAATAATAATAATTATAGTTATGTTCTTAATTTAGGAATGTTAAAACTGATGAATGATAAAAACTTTGAATATTAAGAATGTCGATAAAATCTTATTTTAGATGAAATAATTTGTATTTTGCAGTTATGTTATTTCAACTTTATATAAAAAATATTTTAATTGTAGACAAAACGTAAGTTTTCCAAAAATTGTTAACTAAATAAATGTGAAATAAATAAAGATTAGTAAAAGTTTCACAGTTTTATTAAAATATAACCTGACAATATTGTTGTTGGAACAGAACCACCCAATGACACCTCAAAACAACATTAAATTCTTACATTTTTGCAACAACAGACACAAATTAGACATGTTACAAGCTTTTGAAATATACAGACATAAACGCACAGTACCTTTAATGAATGAACAAACTGAGCTTAGTAATTCTCCTTTATTAGAAGTGTTAGATATTTAGTTTTTGTTATGTATTGTATCTAGTTACCTATTTTCTGTATGTATTTATCCTTAGCAACGCGTTTGTTTATCAATCTTATCTACCTTTGATAATGACACAAAGTGTCGAAACAATATTGTCAGGTTAAGATATTAATAAAACGTGTGAAACTTTAACTAATCTTTATATTTATATTATATTTCCTGATTATTATTATTATTTTATCTAGTTACCTATTTTTATATCTACCTTAGCGACGTGTTTGTTTATAATTATACTACCTTTGATAATGACAACATAGCTGTCGAAACATTATTGTCAGGTTATATTTTAATAAAACTGTGAAACTTTTACTAATATTTATTTATTTCATGATTATGGAGTTCCACAAAGTAAGGCTAGAAACAATAAACAAAACTAAATAAATAATGCTTATTCATGAATTCAAGATTTTCTCAATTTTAATAGAGTTTATTTAAATAAGAATTATAGTTACTTAGGAACGTTAAAATTAAATTAAATACATTTGTATGTTTAATGACTAACTAAACCACAAGTTATCAAATTTTATAGCAATTGAAGTTAGTTGAAGTACTGAAGTTATACTTTATAGTTTTAATTAGATCGTTTTATCAAAACTGATTGAAGCTTCACTCAAAAACAAGAAAAAAGCGATTGGATTCAAACAAGAATTTAAGTAAAACTTTATATAAAGTTATATGCCAATATTGGTGTATATTGAATAATTGACATTTTACTATACATGATTAATAGGTTAAATTCATTGAGGCATTATTACAATTTACATTATTAATTAATTCCTCCTATCCCTTGTATTCCCTTGCCCCAAGGCTATAAAAAGTTAATTAAATAGTAAACATTTGGTTTTATTTATAGCTAAATTAATTTTAAAATGAAATATTAAAATTATTGTTTTATTTGTTTCAGCATTAATTATTTATATTTCATTTCCATGTTTAATGATAGTAATGCAGTATTATTAAAAAATTTGTGAAATTATGGAATACAGAGATGGCAATTTTAAAATTGTGGTTTTATTTATAATAAAATGGATGTTCTAAAAATACTATTTGATTATCGTTAAATTAGTAAAATTCGATATAAATAAAAAATTCAATATCCAATCGATTGTTTTCCTCGTCGGAAAAAAGACTGAAATACAATTTTAAACAAATATTCTAATCACTTTTGTTAAATCAAATCTGGTAACTACTGATTTGTTTGTGAATAGTATTATCAAACTTGAAATTAAAGAATATTACTTAGAATGTGTAAAAGCCTTTAAAATTTAAATTCCAAGATTTATATAATATAAAGTATCTTATTAAACTGAAGAAGTTACAGTCAAATTTAAATTTAGAAAAAATTGTCTTAATTACAAAATCTGGTTTAAATTTAATGTAATCATAACTAGATCAGTGGTAGTGTCAATTTGATAAATATTGACAAATATAATTTGCGGACTATCACGTTTGAAATCTTGACAGTATTGCTTTATAATTTCATAACTTTTTTACTGATGCGTGGAAAGAACTAAATTGCAATAACTTAAATATTTAAAATGGTCAAATCTAAAAAGTCAAATTAAAATTTTAAAGTTTTGGCAATGAATTGAATAACAATGATTAAAAAATATTTGTTACTATAGAGTGGACTAATAATAAATATAAATAATTTGAATAATTGTAGAATGATTGAAATTTAAGCCTAAAGATTATTTCATGGATAGTATAATAAAGTATTAAGAATAATAGATAAATGCTATGAATAAGTAAGTGTTTAAACTCAAGTTTAGAAGTGGCAGAAAACCAATCGAAATTTAAAATAAAAAATAAAACATTGTTTTGTTCACACTGGGAAAAGCATTTAGTTGAACCAATTAAATTTATTTAATTCAACTAAATATTTAGTTAAATCAAATAAAATTTAGTTTATTTAACTAAATATTTAGTTGAATTAAATAAATTTAATTGGTTCTACTAAATTCTTGTCTCGGTGACATCAGAATTTTAAATCGAAATAAAATAGTATATTGAGTAAAAAGTGTGGAATAATAGCATCTTTTGTAGGAGTAGAAAATTTGTCCAATCAGAATAGCCATGCCAAACGGGTTGCAGATTATACTTTTTCTATGATTGCAAATATTTTGAATTTAGAAAATAAAAATCTTTGAATAAAATTATAATTTAAAGAGCTAGATATTTGTAATGTGTCTGTATTTATTATTATTATTGTTATCGCAGCATAGAATAAATCTTCCATAAAAGGATGATTATATTTTGTTTGAAAGTTCACTAAAATAAGCGACAATAACGTTTTCTTAACATTTCTATTTGATTTTGATTCATACTAAAATTTATAAAATTAAATAATTTCAGAAGCAATAATTAACGGATTTCTGTGTTTATACTTAAATAATAAAATCTACAACCAATATTTTCATAATTACTAAGATATTTCTTAATTAGGGGTATTTAGTGCTAACTATAAAAATATCAAATTCAAAAAGTATTCACTAGCACTAGCTTTTGTAAAAAATCCTTTCGGTGAAAGATATAAAACTTGCACAAAATGTCCTGCTAAGTATTATTCCCTCATAATATATAAATGAACCAAAATAGAAGTCTAGAGAAGTGCCTTTCATAAAAGTATTTTTTTTTAATCTACAATATTTATGAGCAAGACGTGTGAACTACAATAGGCGAAATGCCTATCAATTCATTTAAACTAAAATGGGAAATTGAACTAGGACAAACTACTCTAAGATAATGGTAGAAGTGGCCGGCTCATGTAGTAGTTTTCGTTTATGAAAAGCCCTGTGAAATCTTGTTTGTCTGCAGTGTAACTGCAACTAGGAACACTTCGCAGGAAATACAGGAACCGTCTAAAAGCGTTAAATATTATGCTATTTTTCCTGTTCAGAGCAAACATGATTTAATGACATAACTTAAACATTAATGTAAAGCAGAAGCTTAGAGATTACAAAGTATTTCCTGAAAACAACACAGGAAATCCGATTCTGCTTATTAAGAAAAGCAGTTTACCAACTACAATATAAAAACCTACATGTTGTATGTGCACATAAATACAGCATGATATTTTATCTGATTAAAATAGGGTTAACTTAGTATACCACCTCAAAAAAGTAATATAAAATATTTTATATGTGTATATTATACATTGCACATGTACACACACATGCGGGTTTGAAAACATAAAATTAAAATAACAAACAGATTTTTAATTAATGTAACCTATGGATATGCCACTGTATACCTTTTATGCACGTTTTCTCCCTTAGTACCTTTTTTCTTCTGATAGTTGAAAGGATGTATTAATTTAAATAACAGTGAAGTCAAAATAAATTACGCCATCTGCAGCTACCTTCATGTTTGTATGTACATGAAGCATGCTTTATAACTGACAAGAGCTTTTCAAGCCTTTAGTCTCCAACAGATGATTCTTTTTCATTTTAAAATAATATAAACATTAAACTTTTATCACCTACCTTATTATAACATGTTTCATATGTTTATATCAACATAAACCATATTTCTCTCTATATACATATAAACAAATAGCGCACGTTTTATTAATTAACGAAAGCTTTACCAGATTTTACTTTCAATATCTCAGAACCGAAAAATTCCAAAGAAAAGAAAATGAAGCACTACAATAGAAATGAGAAATTTACATAATCTTTAAAAATAACAAGAGCACCCTTAAAAGTTGTCGGCTTTTCAAACTTAATCTAGCTTTAAATTCTTTAAAAGTATGCCAGCCAGACCTTTATCAAACTCCATTAGAAGTTCGCAAACCCGAACCAAAACTGATGCAATGTGTTTTGGTATAATCCGACAGAAACTACCGTCTTTTCTATCAGTTTCTAAAGTACTAATCTGTTTTTCTTTTGAAATCCTTTGCAAACGAAACGAAACTTAACCCGACTTTCTTGTCCGATCCTTCTCGTCTGTTATACGCTTCTATTATTGTAAATTTTGCGTGACAGTTTAAATAATGTATGAAAGAAAGGTTAAATTTTCCCTTTTTTGTTAAAAAAAAATAACAATTCCACAAAGCTTAGAAAAATGGATTGCAAAATCCGAGGTGAAAAGTCAGGGTGGCGATGACGAAATGGTTAAGTTTATTTCAAATCAAACCGAATACCAATTCAAATTAATTTGCAGTTTAGTAAAATCTTTTTCACTTGAAACTATAGCTGTAATAAAAGAATATTATAAAAAATATAAGAGCTGGCTGTCACCTTGCTAACCCTAGTTCTTTTTACCGGTATATTATAGTATATTGTGTCTCAAGGGCAGAAAATTAGCATTTGTAGCCCGCAGTTGTTTGATGCCCGAGCGAAGCGTAGCGTAGCGAGGGCAGCGGACAACTTAGGACTACAAATGCTTTCCGGTCCGAGTGACATACAAAAGTTTTTCGCCTACCTGTTAACGCCAGACGTTTTTAGTAATTTATTAACTAAATTAACCTAATAATCATTACACTACATACAACACGGCCGTATAGTAAATGTTTTCATTATTATTGGTAAATAAAAGGAACAGGATATGACTTTTAATTAGGATGAGTAATTAATCTATCATTGTATAATTTATTGAAATTACAATTTTCTTTTTATTAATTAATTGTCCCAACCTCCATTTATACATACAATGACACTGTGAAAAGAAAAAAACAAACGACAAATTTATCGACGAAGACATGAAAATCAAAGTTATGATCTAAGAAGCCTAGAAAAATTTGACGTATGTTTTTTATATTTTTAAAGGTTATGTAAAAATATGTTTGAAATTACATTTTCCGTCATATTCTGTTGCTAAAAGTTTTACGAATGAGTTATATTTTTAATGTTAAAAACTAATGATTTCATTTTTTGATTAAAATCTTTTTAGGATAATGCACATGAGTGGTCAAAGTATGACAATTTAAAAAACAATTACAATTTTTACAGTATCTCCAACTTAACATAAATAAATCGTGGTTTCATCTAGTAGTAGTGTAGAGGTTATGTATTTGACATAAGAGGGCAGTAAAAAGTTTGACATAAGAGGCCCGCAAAGAAGCCTTAACTGCCCTCAAAACAGGACATTTAAAAAGCACTTTCTGATCAGGTAGGCGAAAAAATTTATTTAACTATAACTAAGGCTTAATCGTGTTTTTTAAAACAATACTCCTTTGACAGTCCATCTTGTTCATTAAATACCCAAAATAAATAGATTAATAATAATTCATGCAACAGCAAAATAAACAAACGTAAAGCTATAGTTCAATAAATGACCATCTTGTATAGAAAATATACAATTAACTTAAGTATTTTCTAAATGCAAAATAATACTATTATAATTGATAAAACTGGAGTAAATAAATGTTCTATAAACACCAGATAAACGTCTCTTTCTAGAAAATCTTTCTTCTTTTAAATTAAATTAAGGCTATTTTTAAACAGTCCCGAACCATCTGCTGGGGGGCAGCGGTAAGAGGACAACGAGAGGAGAACCTGTCGAACTAGTCGCCGACCACACATTATATTTGGAGAGGGGTATATATTTAGAGAAACATTGAGACTTTTTACACCGTGCGTAAATGAATTAATATTAATAGTTGAGTAATTAATATTAAACAATTAATAAATGAATGTACAGTAATTAGTAATCGTAAAAAATCACCAAAAAGTAATAATAAATAAATTAATAATAAAAAAAGGATGATGAGTGACAGTTAGTAAATAAGCCGACAACGTCAACAGAGCATGGCTCCGTGGATAAATGGCTGGGCTCTTAGACTAGAGAACCACAGATCAAATCCCATGCAGTTCGTAATACGAATACGTGATACGTTTAACGAGGTAACTACCATGTAGTAGATTTTAAAACAATTCCAAAAAAGTTAGTTTTATTATGTTCGGTGGTTTATTTCAAATTTAAAGTTCCACACATCATTTATGATAGTTTTTGTACCTTATTATGAAATTATAAAAATATTTAAATAGTATCTGCACAATATAGATACACAGTTACTACAGAAAATGTACCTAAATCCAAATTCAGTTACAAGTATCTAGATATGTATCTAGGTACCATAAAAGTATCTAGATACTGTATCTAGATACAAGTATCTAGATACATTACAACACTAGTCCGTATAATTTTTCTTAATAAAATATTTAATATATTATACAAATAAACTTTTTTTTTTAAATAATTATAATATTTATAAAACAGAATAATTTACAATTAAATACTAATATGGTAATGTATAATCAATTAGTTTTATTTTTAATTAACAAATATTATACATATATTTATTATGTACTTTATTAATAATTTTATGTAATTATTCTTTTTTATAAATATTATAATTTGAAAAAAATTGTTTAAGAAATATATTAAATATTTCATTAAAAAAATTATACGAACTGCATGGGATTTGAACCGTGGTTCTCTAGTGTGAGAGCAACTCATTCGTCCATGGACTCATGCCCTGTTGACGTTGTCTGATTATTTAATGACTGTCATTTATCATCCTTTTTTGTTTGTTTCTTTTTTATTGATTTATTTATTGCTACTTGTTGATGAGTTTTTACAATTACTAATTGTTGTGCATTCACTTATTAATTGGTTAATATGAATTAATCAACTATTAGTATTAATTTACTTACGCATGTAAACATGTTTTGAAATTTGAGATTTTGCTCGTTGACAAAGAGGGGTAATGAGTCGCCATGACGACGCCGCCACCGCTCAATGATTAATTTATTTTTACGATTATACTTCTAACAAAAAAAATGGAGTGTAGGATTATCCTCAGATTTTGACCGACAATGCCGCTACAGAGTAAGGTGTCTGAAAAATCTGCCAATTCAGTTTTTCGAAAATCTGTTATGCCGATCATCGGCTTTTAAATTATTTTGATAATATTATTTACAATAACTAACAAAACTCGATGTAGCGCGATTTTATAAATAACAATAATTCGAAAAAAGTTTGGTTTCTATAATATGTAACGTGTTAAAATTCTTGATTCATTTTAAATACATTGTAAAATGTATTTATTGTAAATAATCTTAGTACGGCCCTGTAAATTTAAACATATTTTCGTTGGTTTAAAATTGCAGACTTTATTTCCAATCTAATAGTGTTTTTCGTTAATGATAATGCAACCTTTTGAGAAATAAAATTGTGTCAACGTGGTAATCTTTTAAATGATGAACGTTTCTTTTGAAATTATATGGGTCTAAACCCTTATTAATGAAAAATACTGCAAGTCTTACGTATGACATAATTATAATAAACTTTAGTTAATAACCAACCTATGGTTATAACTTCAGCGTCAATACCAATGATTCAAAGTTCTACATTTATAATGTGTAAGGTACTTTGTACCTAATGCTTAAGTGTAAATGCATTATTGTCTTGGTGATACTTGTGGAATTTAAAGGATTGTAAACTACAACGAATTAACAAGGATTAGCCGATAATTATTTCTTCAAATTCCATGACCATGGGGAGCAAGAAAAACAACCAAGTTTTACTGAGATATTGCTTTATTCATTCAAAGAATATATAGCTGACGTTTCGCATGATTTTGTTCATGCCTCTTCTTACCCTTCTTGACTTACAAGGTTTAAAATCTTTCATACACATCAATTCCAAACACAAAACAAAACAATTTATAAATATTTTACATATAACAAACAACTCTAACAATTAAAAGATTAAAACAATTAAAAACTTAAAAATTAAAACTACACTTACCTATTATAAAAATTGAATGTGAAAATTTCATTACATTTATATAAATATGTTTAAAAATTGTTGCCTATCATCATGATAGTTGTAAATAAAATGTTAGCATTTTAAACATTTGCTATCCTTATATACCTACCAATACACTTTGAAGTTGGAATTTTCAATCCTTTTTATTAAAGAGGTTATGATATATGAGACGTAACCCTTCAATATCGCTTCTTTTATTCATAGAGTTCTTATCTTTCAATATATTAATCATTTCATTGGTGATTCTTTTTCTGTAATTAGTTTCGGGTTTAAAACTTTTATAACATCATAATTGATGGCGTGATCATTATCAACCTTATGTTTCGTTAAAGAAGTGAATTTTGTAGGGTCAAGCCTTACATTGTAACGGTGTTCATATAATCTTGTTTTTATGTATCTTTTTGTTTGTCCTATATAAACCTTATTGCAATCCTGACAAGGTATTTTGTAAATTGCATTTGATTTTTGATTAATATCATCCTTATCCTTTTGTTTGTCAAAAAACCACTATTCTTGTGTTAAAAAGCTGTATTAATATTGTTTTCCCAAGACAGCAGTTATTTTTTGAGACATATTATTCACATACGGTAGTGTGAAGTTGATTTTATTATCTTCCGGTGATATTGTTTCCTTGTTGTTGTTGTTGTTATTGTTGTTCTGAGAAAATTTTCTTTTATAAAAGTTAGCCGATAAACTGTAAGTTAGAAGTTTTGTAATGAAAATGTATTTGTACCATTTGAATGAAAACTTTTGCTAATAATGCAAGCATTTTCTTCTCAATAAGGATCCTTATTAGAACACTATTATGACTTATTATTATCTTTTGAGACAAAAGATTATCTTTGTATCATAATAAATAAATATTTGGCAAATTTTGCATCTCCTTATTCTAATTTATGGGAGGTTACTATCATTTTATTATTAAAGCCTGCTTGGCAATTCTAAAGAGCTATTCACAACTCCATCTGGGTTTAAGATGTGATATCATATTAGGTTTCATATAAGGTAAACTGTTGACGATATTGTCTCATGAAAGGTTGAAAGACCTTTCATCTTATCGCGTCGAATAGTGCATAAATATCGTTTGAATTGTCTTACATCCTCACTGGCTTTTGTTGAATCACCTCGAACAAGTAAAAACAGCGATCAGGTCTTTGTTGAAATTGCATCTCTGTGAGAAAGTGAAAGTTGGGATAAAAAGGTGTTTTTATCGTTAACTGTAACGATTAAGTTGAATTTGAATCCGTTGTGGCGTTTAATAGTTTTTAATATGATGCACGTATCATCTAAAGCAGAGCAGTGGCCAAAAGAATTTTAGGTGCTATTCGACGCTTTAAGATGAATGATCTTTTAACTTACATTATGATCAAAAGTTTACCTTAATGGAGATTAGAAATATGATATATGATAGATTTTTAAATTTGCCAAGAAAACTTTTGTAATAAAATGATAGCTACCTTCTATAAATTAGAATAAAGAGAAGTAAAATTATTCAAATATTTATTTATCATGATACCAAAGCAAATTTTTTATCTAAAACACCTTTATATAAATATTAAACCCGAAGGTTAATGATACTTAACATAGAAACAAGAGGGAGGATTTGTAGCACTTGAATAGGCGTAGTTTTACACGGAATATCGATCGATCTAGATGAGCTCAACAATGGAATTTAAATATCTACGTTCTGGGTAAAATTAAATGAATAATTTGAGTAACAGAAACTAATCTCGCCGTTAACCAAAAATAAAAAAGATCGGAAAAATTGGTTGAAATGAAATCGGATGACTTCAAGTGGAATTTGGTTGAAAAGATTATTTTGACAGTCAAGTTTAACACAAAACATCGTGCTTAATTCATCATGTTGAACACCATCTCTTTCCATACCTCAACTTGCTTCTTGAGGGTGATTTTGTTTTTGTTTGTACTTGTTCATTCGACATTATCAATCGAATATTAATAAGTGAAGAGGGTATTCTTGCTAGCGAGATAACAACGCTTTCTCTTAAAATGGAACTAGGCTGCTTCTGAGCTTATTAATATCTGTTATAAAGGGTATCTTCTTCACTATCTTATCTTCATGATAAATCTCTCTTTAAATTATATTTCTAGAAGCGTTGGCAATCGCAATCAGATTTAACAGCTAAGTTACTAATCATCTATTCTACATTATAATCATTATTATCTTTTACTAGAATGTTAAGTTCTAAGAGCATCACAGTAAAACTTTGCCACCAATCATAATTTAATAGATTTGGGTTTAATAAATTTAGTATTTATATGTGGATGTGCATAAAATTCATTTCAAATCAGGATCATGCCAGTAGATCTCAAAACGTAATTTTAAAACACGTACCGTTGTAATATATTCAATGATTTAAAACAACCAAAACGTAATTTTCTTCCTTTCCGTATATTTTATGTGGGGAAAGTATCGACTTCAATTCCAGAGACGACATTTTTACAAATTCCTCGTGCCCCAAAAGCTTTCTCGATCAAAACGTAATTTGTAAACATCGTGCAGTGGAAAGGAATAAAAACCGCTTATGTAAATGCGATTAAATTAATACCTCTCTTCCTCTTTCAAACGTCGTCGTCTTAGGAAAATCCGCCTTTGCGCTATTCTTTAGGTTTATGTTCGTTTTCTGTTGAACTAATATTGTCTTTTTTTTGTAGTGTCGTACGTACGAAGGCCCAATAGATAT
Source organism: Agrypnus murinus (assembly GCA_929113105.1). Lineage (NCBI taxonomy): Eukaryota > Metazoa > Arthropoda > Insecta > Coleoptera > Elateridae > Agrypnus > Agrypnus murinus. Next base: position 5,492,474 of record OV816028.1, on the reverse strand, counting down.
CTGAGATTTTTATTTTGGAGATTTTGGATCCCTCGAAGTTAATTTCAACCTTCTCCCAAAAAATGCCTTACATAAAAGAAGGGAAACCTTTTTTACTCGAAAAAGATATCTAAAATACGCTTCAAAAGTTCTAGGCGTGTCCTATTTCGACATGTCACTATTAAAATCATTTATTTCTATTTTATTGGATATTTCTAAAAGCTTTTCATTACTTTTGGCAAGAGAAGGTGGAATGTTCCTCTTTCTCAGGCATGCTTTTCATGTTGTACCTATTCACAAAAGTAAAATTGAGTTTTGTTGATTCATGTGGGTAATGGAAAAAGGACCTTTTAAAATGAACATTTTTGAACTGCCACTCGCTCCTTTGAGAAGTTTTAATGAACGAAGTCCCCTTTATTTTAAGGGAAATCAAACTGATAAAAGTTTTCCTCTTTTTATGCGTTCCGTAGAAGTTCCCTCTTTGAAAATTGTATTTCGATAGGAAAAAAAGGTAAGATCTACTGTTGTACAGTGGGAAGGATAAACTTGTAAAATAACTACTGATGAGAAGAAAACTAGAGACTCGAGACTCTTGTGGATTAAAGAGTATACTATATAATTAAATTTCTTTAGCGAAACCGTTGTGCTCCTTGCTTACACAATATGTAGCTTTGTTAATAAATATTTTCTTAACTTTTGATAAAATAAACGTTCATCTATAGACTTTTAATATGAAATTGAACGAAAACGTCTGCAGGTTTAGAGACATGTTTTAAATATAAATAACATACACCATTTAACTTTTATATGTGAACCGCAATTGATTTTTAAAATATGTTTTCCCAGCGGTTATTATTAAAATGCATTGCATGTTCATATCATAAATTGCATAAACTTAAACGGTATATATTTATTACATCCTCTATGAATTTTTTATATTTTCTAAATGGAAGGATCTCATTTTATAACTCAAAATGTAAAAGCAAAACAAACTGAACAGTTTTCCAGCAAATAACAAGCCGAAAAAACAGATATAAAAACTTGATTTATTTACAGAATTTCTCAGTGCATCACACAAAACTCAACAACGATGGTCCATGTTGCGGCCTCATAAATAATAAATTTACTACGTGTAACCCTCAATTTGTCGATACGATTGCGTGTGTTGGACACCTGCTGCTTGGTAACTCTTTTCTGATAAAAGTAACTGTAATAAAATATTACCCTATCCATCCTGAGTGCGTATATACTTCATTGACAAGAATGGCACGGCAGACGCGAACTTCGTAATGTCATACACCGGATCTCCTTCTTGGTGCACGTTCTGGTCTGGTTCTCTGAACCCCTGCAGTAAAGCCGGAACAGTTAACAAGTTTTTTTCTGGTTTACTTAAAACAGGAGAAGTAGTATAAATTTTAAACGTTACGTGAATTAATGTACAGCTACAGGATGTCCCATTCTTTAAACCTTCCCTAGAAACTTTCTCACATTTTTATCAATTCAATATTTTACATATATGCAGGGTTGATAATGGAAAATGTTAATTGGGATTGAAAAATTCCAATTAACCTCGGTCTGCTTTGCGAAAAAATTTTATTTAAGATGGCATTATGATTCTTTTCGGAAATAAATGTTTGGATTAAAAAGCTTGTTAGAAACCATTTCATGGTTTGACTTTACGGGAATAGAGCTACCACATGTGAACTCAAAAAGATTACGTAGCATATCCTACCATGCGTCCTAAAGAGTAGATCTTTATTCAAACACTACTTGATGCCGACGAATAAACGTAAATGTTTTTCCTGTAGAATTCTGGAGGTCGTTAAACTTGAGCTTATTAAGTGAAAATTAAATTAAATGATCTGAAAATCTTGATGTAGTGGAATATAGTTCTCCAGAAGTATGGCCAAAACTAAAAAAAAAACCTTCGAGAGAAACTATCTGTGATATGATACAAATATCCAAATTCTAAACAACACCATCTGAATCAAAGTGGAAGGCGAGAAGAATGCTAAATTCCCTTATTTTACCCTCAATTATTAACCGACCTACTTAAACTTCTATAGCGGAGGTGACTACTTTGTGAATGGGTGGTTGCTGATTCAGTCTGGATACAATACGGAGAAACTAGCTAGGTCTATCCCGGTTAGTGGCACTGTCCTGTTGGAGATCGTATTACCAGGTAGCTGATTGGTATCGGCAAAGCGGTGCATCTACTACTCTGGATTTACTGGTTAGCTTAGGTCCCTAGATGCAGGGGTGCAATTCTAATGAGGTCGCCCGACCTTAAGTATGCTTGATGTCCCATACCAGTAAGTCTAGCAACATTACCATAAGGGATGTCATATAGAGATCTCACGTACCAGACAATTCCATCTCTACGCAGTAACTTTTAGGTAGAGGCTGACGGGAAGTTATCGCTAGGCATACAAGGCCATTAATTGGTACATGGAGGTGGGAAATTGTACAAACTCAGCCCATATTTTGATTCGATGGGATATTGTAAAATTAGAATGATGGCATAGGGGAACAGAGGGACTCCTTAAGGAAGATGGATCCCGATGGGTGAGGGCATAAATATTATCCAGTACTATCCTGGAGAGTTAGTAGAGGACAGATAATAACCTAGCTTTCATCAATGAGAACTGCTGGCACTCATATAAGTAAGTGACGCATTAATTGAGCGTATCTCAGTTTCTTGTCTCTAAAGGGATCGTATCGACTTTGTCTAGTCATTTTCTCCATGTCCCTTAAGAGATAAAACATTAGCTCTTAGACATTCTTATTCTACTTTTTTATCAAATATCCCAATCTGCAGTCGAAATTTAAAAATTTCGAAACAACGGACAGCCTCAGAGACAGACAGATATCGAATTTCGTAAATATGCTCCACATACTATAAATCTCTACTGAGAATTGTTGGTGGCATAGTAAGTAGGTATAAAGAGGATGTTTAGTTCTAAAACGCAAAGCCAGCGTTGTAAGTGGACAGTCGGACTAATTCATCGATTACAAATACTGTTTTTTAAAAATATAAATACCTAAAAAATACCAAAGCTCCACAGACTACAAAAGAGAATGGTTTTAAAAAAATAAAAATTAAAAATAAAAAGTAGTGTTGACTAATCTACAGAGTAAAAACTTTAATATAAAAAAGAATAAAGCACATAGGTCTTGTGGAACTCGTAGACGAAGTGGAACAAAAATGAGCCGTGTTTTAGATACGTAGATTAGTAAATAATAATTGACCTATACAACAAAGTTCAATATGGCCGGTGTATTCACTATCGAAGTAAATAAGATTTTTCGTAATCTAAAGCAGTGTTAATACGAACATAAGTTTGATCTGATTTGCTTTGTTCAAACAATAGATGAAACAGCTATAAATAAGCAATTTACCATCAGGACATCGCCTAATATTTGAATAATTTGTCTGCTTTACATGATTTTCAATTATGCTGGCTTGCAGCAAACTTTTGTAATCGTGAATAGTTCCAAAAGTTAACCACGCTGGGGACTGAGATGGCGCTCCAAGTAGATTGTCGTTCTCTTGCGTATCCAAATAAATGTTTTTTTTATATTTAGTTATTTAAAACTATAAAACTTAAAGAAATACAGATATTAAGCAGTGTTAACTAATATACACAACGAAAGCTTTAATATGAAAAAAGAATCACGTAAATTGGTCCAGTAGAACTTAAACGAACTGGAACAAAAATGAGCCTTGTGTTTTAAATATACATAGAGATAGTTAATTAAATCCACAATTTATGTTAAATTGATGATAAACACAGTACAATTTTATACAAAATAAATTTTCTAAAAGTAAAATATATTCTTCAAAGTTTCCAAACCGCGGGACCCTATCCTGCGCAAGGTGGAGATCAGAGCGAGGATTCTAGGGGTCCGAGTTTAGAGTATATTGTTTTAAATACATAAAAACTTAGTATTAATAATTACTTTATATTTGCTCTGACTGGATATGATTAAGTTTCAATAACATTCTGCTTGTTTGCTTTTTCCCGATTATGTTAATCATTAAAAGCTTTGCGACTGAAAAGTAGAAAGATCTAAAAATTAAGTTTTTTTAATAATAAGTTTGATGGACGTTTATTTCGTTCTCCTATATTTATCAACCGATTTATGTGAATTTTTTTAATATTAGACACAGTTTTAATTTCCTGATAGTTAGAAGCAAAATGACCGACTTCCGGAAACGCCAATAACTTGGGCTTTTTAAATATGTAACATTCCGTATATTTTACATGTTCTGTAATCTACGAATCAAATTCCACCCGACTGGGTTGCCAAGTTTTAATTTTGGTTTTAAACGTAGGTCATGTCTAGTAAATCATTAAAATAGTTATTTCATCAATTAGATTAACAGCAAGTGCTCCAGGAAATAAAGAAGTTTACTAGGCAGTTTCCAAATATAACTAATAAAGGGCGGCCATCTTTTGTTAGGTAGGGAATCTAATCACAAATCTCACGGTATGCATCATGTACGACTTCATTTTCACCTAAAACTCGTATATCGTCTATCGTGTATCATCTATCGCATATCGTTTATCGTCTGTCGTATATCGTTTGTCGTATGTCGACTACCGTCTATCGTATATCGTCTATCGTACATTGTCTATCGTACATTGTCTATCGTACATCGTCTATCGTACATCGTCTATCGTACATCGTCTATCGTACATCGTCTATCGTACATCGTCTATCGTACATCGTCTATCGTACATCGTCTATCGTATATCGACTATCGCCTATTGACTCTTGACTATTGCCTATCGTCTATCTTCTATTGCCTATAGTCTATCGACTATCGTCTATCGTATATCGACTATTACCTGTTGTATATCGACTATAGTATATCGTCAATCGACTATCGTATATCTATCGTATACGGTAAACATATTCTTTTAAATTATAAAATATAAGAAAATAAAAACTAAAAATTTGGCAACATGGTCAGGTGTAATTTGATTCGTACATTCCAAAAAAATATAAGATATACAAAATTAAGATTTACATTTAAGATTACATTTAAGATTTAATTTAAGATTAAGATTAAGATTTGCAAAATTCCAAGTTTTGGTATTCCTGATAAAACCGGAAGTCGACTATTATGAGTCTGCCCGTCAGTAAATCTGAAATGGTTTCTAATAAGTCTATAGGAAATTTCACATAACTTTGGTTCATAAATAAACGAGGCCCTAGCTCCATTGTCACCTGGTGTTTATTATAACTATTTAATTATCTTTCTTTTCGTTATTTCTTAATTGTAAAAATATTTTTTTGTAACCGACAATGTTGACATTTTCAACCTCCTGTCAGTTGCTATAATGCATAATTAATTTTGCTTTTCTTTTTAAGATTTTAAAAAGAAATATTAATTAATATTAATTTTATAATATTAATGGGTTTAAGTTCAAGGTGTGGTCTGCCTCCCGACCCGCGGCAGAGGGAGACGAACACACAAAGTGCTAAATTGTGAAATTTTCACCGTGTATAATACATACAATATTTTTTCTATAACCTAATAACTCCCACGAAACATTAAAATAGTTCAATACAAAATGTATAAATAAATAATCCATTCCAACCGCTTAGTGGGGCGTACTTATTCAGAAGGAAAAGGTAAATTCATATATTTTACAGTTTTAGCTTATTATGAACGATTTAAATCGCTGGACTTAACTCAAACATATTCTGATATATAGGGTGTTTCATTAAAAAATATATATGTATATTCCGTATCACGTGATCTATAAATGTAATTTTTTTGGTGACGTTTGAAAAAATGTATAGGTATATAAAAAACCGTTAACTTGATTAATGCTGGCGTTTTGGTTTTATTTGCCGCAGTTGTACAACAATGTAACTTTTATAAGACACTTTTTTATCCCCAATAATAACAAAGATAAAAGGGAGATCAAAATATAATAAATAACCCTGTACATGCTATAATTATTTTGTACCCTTTTAATTTATATGCACACGAGATAGTTTTAACAACTACTATCCATTTTTTTTCTAGAGTCCTCTGACTTTGATACCGTATTGCTCGAAAACTACTGACCCAAATTACATATTTTAAAAACGAGCAAATAGTAAGTTTATTTCTACATGTAACAGTAAATTATCATATTTCTAACTGGTATACTTTTATTTTTATCGGACGATACATAATAAAAAGTACCCATTTTTAGGGACACTTTCATTGAAAGTGAGTTAAGTATTTTTTTTCTCAGAAAGTATATTTCATATATCTATGAGATTTTTGTAGGGGTTAGAAAGAAGGCTTACGGTTGTTATCCTATTAATTCTCGGGCAAAAAAGTGTTTTATTTAAGATATATATGAAAAAATAGCGAACTATGCGTTCTTGTTTATTAATGGAGATAGCGTCAAATTTTTTTCTCTAAATTAACATTCTTCATATGTAGACATTATCTTCTTTAAAAAAATGTTCCGAATTTTAACAATAAAAGTGCAATAACAAAAAAAACATTTTTTGTCGAAACCGTTGGTCATCCAAAATCGTTTTTTTGTTTCCGCATTTTTATTATTAAAATTAGGAACATTTTTTTGAAAACAATAATGTCTACACATGAAAAGTGTTGATTTAGCGAAAAAAATTTGACGCTATCTCTATTAATAAACAAGAACGCATAGTTTCCTGTTTTTTCACATAAATCTTAAATAAAACGCTTTTTTGTCTAAAAATTAATAGCATAAGAACCGCAAGGTTCCTTTCTAACCCATACAAAAATCTCATAGATATATGACATATACTTTCTGAGAAAGAAATTAGTGTACTTAGTTTCAATGAAATTGTCCCTAAAAATGGGTACCTTTTATTGCGTATCGTCCAATAAAAACAAAAGTATACCAGTTAGAAATATAATATTTTACTGTAGTATGTAGAAATGAATTTAATATTTGCTCGTTTTTTAAATATCTAATTCGGTTCAGTAGTTCCAGAGCAATACGCTTTCAAAGTCAGAGGACTCTAGAAAAAAAAATGGATAGTAGGCTGGGCGTCGTGACGCTATATAGTATAATTAAATTGTAAGAAAAACCAAATGAATTATTTTGTGGTGTACATATCTTTAAAAAGAGACAATCTTGAGGGATCACCTTAAGAATAGACATCCTGTTGTATAAAAGGTAACATTCCGTGACTTTAGCCTTAAATTGAATTTTTAAAACCACTAAATTAAATTAACCTATTTTATGTGTGCGTGTGTCATTTCCTGCTCTTACACTATCTTTTAATTATTTTTAGAACGAATTACATTGTTAAGTTTTTAAATCCCTAAATAATGATGGTGTTTTAACCGTGTCTGCCCAAAAATAGAAAACCCTTGAATGAATGAAATTATCAAAGTGGAACCGGATGTATGATACATCTGCATTTTAGTTTGCTGCGTTTCGAATTTAATTTTTTGATTACTTTTACGAACACAACTAAACATCCATGCATCACATCCTTTTTTCTATCCTCTCCCAAACCATTCAAGATTTGGAAAACTAATCAAATTCATAATGCCACAAGAAGAGTAGCTTCAAGAATATTGTATGGAAATTTCAAAGAAAATTCCTATCGTAACTCTCTTGCCCTTTGTGATAGAAACATCGATTTTCAATCTCGGGCAGTTTATCAGTGTCCACAACAGAAGTGCTCTTTGAGCTTTTTGCATTAACTCTATTAGATTTATAAGTCTTGATCGCAGCTTCGTGTTTGGTCGACTTGCTTTTGTTTCACTCAAATGAAAATTCTCCAATTAAGTCTGGGCAACGAGCGAGAGGTAGTAACTGTACCTACTAGTCTAGTAGTCGTTCTAAAATACTTCTTGCATAATTGCAATTAAAACTTCCAAGTAGGAAAATGCTTTAACGATCAAACTCGTTAAGAAAATTAAAACCGCACTGCTACTTATTACTCGGCAGTTCTAATTTTATTCATAATACGTTATTAGTATTGCGTAGTGTCTCCCTTTCAGTGACGATGTCGAATTTTTACTCTGCATGTAACGTGTCGTGGCAGACGGTGTTAGAAATAGCAAGAGACGTGTTAAACGTGTGTATTTGTTAAAATGTTCATTTATCTTTAACAAAAATCTTAAACGGTGCTCAAGCTTCTTCAAATGAGAAGTTTCTCCATAACGAGATACTTAAAGCATTAGCTGCCTGCGAGGAATTCTGCACATGTGGTGTTTTTATGGATGAAATGTGTCTAGTGTCGTCGACTAGCAAGATGGGGAAAAATGGAACAAGGTTGGGAAAAAATATGTTTGTTTACGTCTTGGACAAATGTGAAGGTAATGAAATTTATGTAAGTTTTTTAAATTGTTTTAATTAGAAAGGCAATAAAAGTTCATTTAATGCTGTCATTTTAGTGATAACATTAAGTTTGTTAGAATTCCGAAAGCAGAATAATAAAATGAAGCTAAGCAGTGCAATTAATTGTGACCAAGTGACCTAATAAATGATCATGAGTCAAAATACTTATGTCTCGTATTAGTGATTGGAAATCCTGATTGTATAGTTTTAGCACAAGCTGAAATTAAAATCAAGAGCAAACTACGCAAAAATATACATTTTATAGTGAAACAAGTCCTACAATTATTTATTCAACTTTGTTCTGCAACACATTGAGCTTTACCTTGACCGCCGCCGTTGCACACTGACACAATTACAGAAATAGGTATTGCAAGCATTTACGAGGAAGACTCGGGAAATTGTTGTGTAATCGTAAGGAACCGTAAACTGTGAATAAGTAAGAATTCCGATTGATACAAATGTCACGTTAGGGGTTGACGTTAAGGGTATAGAAAGAAACTTTGTGTTTTAAAAGTACATTTTAACAATATAATAAGCTTAATTAAATAAGTAATACAAAGCATTAGGACAGCCTAGTAAGTATCAGGCCAACCAGGACAGATTCTGGAAACTACTAATTAATACAAAAGCAGTAAGGGCGTGTCCGGTAATCACCAGGTCAACCATGACAATATAAGTCACTTACCGAGGCTGGCTCCAAGATGGTTGTTGGTTGAGCTCCGGAGAGGAACTGAAGTTGCTTAGAGCCAGTTATATTCGGGTACTACTTTATACGTGTTATGATCCTACTGTGATTAGGAACTTTGATAGTTTGCGAGATATCAAGGCTAGACTTTCGTGATCTAGTGGGGAATATCACCAAGGTGTAAGGTGATACAGTAATTGACAATGTGGTAGGTGTTGATATTACTTAAACATTATATTCACAAACTAAAGATGATTGTTGCCCCTAAGGCAACTATCTCTTAGCATGGAACTATATGGAAATCAGTAAACACCATCAAGACAGTAGGTCGTGGATAAAATGTGCTCGAAAGGCGAGAAACTGTCTTTACAGTTCTTGAATACGTAGGTTAACTTTGAATTTCTTAAATTAAGAAGAACCTTGGAAATATCAAAAATATTCCTGATAAATGGTGTTACGATCCATTTGTGCATAAAAAATTCAATTTTATAACAGTTCACGGCGTTACTTCCTCCTGAAGGTTAGGTTACATGTGATAATGCTAAATTGTGCGTCAAAAATTGCAGTTTCAAATTTTGGTTATGATTGACTATGTCCTATCTGTAGTTATTTTATCATTTTTTCTGATTACTTTGTCAAACTGCATTCCAATGCCGTTCTTTCAGATAATTTGGTTATAATTATTTTCTAGTAAGAAATTTAATTTATCATGGTTAGGATAATGACGGATAAATTTCGTTATTTTCTTAATGTCGTCGTAGTAACCTTTGAATTGCTTATTCAACGGGTTTTGGTAACTTTAATATGGTTTCTAGAGAAAACGTAGTTCTTTAATTTTATTTTCGTGCCAACTCTTGCTACATTTTTATTTGGTTACGGATTTGCTTTAAGGAGTAAAAATATTCGAAATTATTGTGCTTCTTTAATATACATAGTTCGCACTCTATTGTAATTTTGTTCTTCTCTTTTCATGTCCTTTGGTTAGTAGGAACGAGAAAATACATTTGATTTGTTTACGAGTGCAGGCGGCGAAGAAATCTACCCGACGGAAGTTTGGTGAATTTTTATTTTCTGGTTTAGAATAGCTCTCTTTGACTTCAACAAGGGAGTAAGTTATAACTCTCGTTTTAAGCGACTTTCTTGGTTAATTTATCCTTCTCTTTTCTGTAAATCGAGTGTTTAGCTAAGGCTCATCTCAGGATCATCTCTCCCAAATCCCTCACGAAAAACCACTTACTTAATTTTGCCCACTTTTACATATAACCATCTACAGTAATCGACAAAACTTAATCAACTTAACTATTAACATTTAAATTAAAAGAGGCCGATTTACAATAATGCTATGATTAATTCAACGCTTTTAAGAATAAACTAAATAGATATACAGTAATCGTTCATTGATCTGATGTAAATGACTAAGGTGGCAATTTATGTTACTATAATACTTTCAAGTAATTAATCTAAAAGTTCGCATTTTACTTTTAAAGTGCATAGACGTACACGCATACCAGTAGGTTATCTACTAACCTTAGGTCAAGTTTATATTATACTTAACTTGAATATATAAATCTGTTTTATTGAGTAATATCAGTGTTAAAAATAAACTAATACACTACCAAGGCTATGGCAAGCAACACTACAAAAATTAACACCAAAACACCAGACTCATACAGAAACCTTGCAACATTTATGAACGAGTTGTTCATCACACCTACCAGCTAAAAGATGAGAGAGCTTATAGGGTTGATATAAAACACTTGCACCACTCTCTAGAGATAGACGACATTAAAGAAAAATAGAATCACATGGACACCAAGTTCAAAACATAATCAAAGCAAAGCAGAGACAAAACTAAGGAACCATTAAATATGTTCTTTGTAGACTTAGAACCATCCGACAAGAATAAGCACATATATGCAATTAGAGCCCTGCAATACTAAACAATAGAAATTGAGCCACCCAAAAACGATACAAATATAGTTCAGTGCACCCGCTGTCAAATGTATGGCCACACTAAAGCATACTGCAATAGACCCTATCTATGTGTCAAATGTGGTGGATCGCACAGTTCTATCAGGTGTAAAAAAGCAAGGAAACCCCAGCGACATGTGCCCTATGCGTAGGTCCCATCCTGCTAATTACCGAGGCTGTGAGTATTACCACAATTTATTTAAATATAATAATCCAGTATCACCCATAAATCAACAACAAACATTTCAACAAATCCAAAACCCCAAAACGATAAGACAAATCTACACACAACAGCCATTAAACTATGCAGAGACAGTAAAAAAATCAAAATAATTATACAAGTGATGACAATATCGGAAAGTTATTAAGCAACTTTTTAAACGAATTTAAAAGCATGTTCAATCAACTTATTCAACAGAACAGCATGGTATTAAACATGCGAACAATGCTGATAAATAGATAAAATAATGGCCAAGTTTCTTAGGATTGCTGAAAGGAATGCCAATTGTTTAATACAAGGCAAAGATGAAATAAGCTTTTTTTCCAACAAAACCAGATAGACATTACGTTAATAAGTGAAACTCATTTAACCTGTGCAGGTCATATCTTAAAGTACCTTATTATAAATTATGCCATACGCTTACAGCTCTGCGCTGTACTGCCCACATCGACATAATCCAAAAAAAAGAACACTTCCAAGAATATTTCTAAACACTTGGACAAAAATTTATTGGTGGCGGAGATTACAACTGCAAAATCACTTTGTGGGGCTCTAGGTTAACTAGCACTAAAGGAAGAAAATTTGTCAAATCAAAACTATTTATTCCTTTCTACGGGTACTCCGACATATCGGCCAAGCGGCCCTAATAAACCTTCTCGACCTTTTTATAACTAATGACATCTCTCCGTCATATATTGATGTAATATCCAGCTATGACTTATCCTTAGATCACACACCGATAATAGCCACTATAAGCACGACAGTAATATACATCAGAAAACCACGAAAACTGTGCAATTTAACAAATTGAGACATTTTTAAGAGTGAAATTAATTTACAAATAAATTTAAAAATAAGTCTAAAGAGCTCTAATGAAATTGAAAACGCCACAAAACATTTATAAAAATAATGCAAGACGCTGCAAAAACAACTACACCGAACTTAGAAGTTCATAAGCAGACAGTAAACATACTATTGGAAATCAAAAGACTTACAGCAGAGAAAAGGAGAGCTAGAGCAAAGTGGCAACGTACTCATACCCCAGGCGATAAAACTGTATTTAACCACCTAAGTAATAAACTTAAAAACCAAATAAAACAAATGCGCGATACAAGCTTTTCAGAGTACATCTCAACCCTAAATTTCTACGATAATTCAATATGGCGATCAATCAAATTCCCTGGAAAACCAATAACAATAACATCTCCGATGCGCATATAATCACCAATCATAGGACCTTGGGCCAAAAGTAACCAAGAAAAAGCAGACCTATTTGCTCAACACCTAGCTGACGTCTTCACTCCTATTAACGATAATCCAGTCCAACAAGTACCGGACAACACGAAGGTCAATCATTCAAACAATACACCAATGACAGCTATAAAACTAATAACTCCTAAAGAAATCAAAGCAAATATTTCACACCTCACAATAAAAATTCACCAGTAATAGATCAAACAGCTTCAACAATGTTGAAAGAATTACCGAAAAAGGGATTACTATCGAATGCAAAAGTTCTGAGACCTGAGTTTGCCTTAAACTAATTTAAACAGAAACAGTTAGATTGACAATTTATTTTTGTATAAAATAGTAAATTTGTAAAATTACCTGATTTTAGGTTTTTGAATTTTTGCGAATTATGTTACAAAAAATCCGGTTTTTTGTAAATTTTGATGTAAATCGTGTTTTTAGTAATTAATATTTCAATAACTACTTGACACAATTGAATGTAATTTTACATGAAAGTAGCTAATAGTGTTGTACGTACGTGTGTAAATGTTTGTAATTTGATATCTGTATTATTTGTCAAGTTATTCTATGAAATAGAGGATAATGTATTCTGGTTTTCTGGTACTTTAATCAAGATCTTCTTTTTTACAAAATATGGTATTTTTTAATAAAACAACAAATACCTTAAGAAGTTTTGGGAAATATTCACAAATTAATCTGTAAATAATTATTTAAAAAATTACTTATTAATTCGTGAATATTTTCAAAATAATTTTTAAACAATTATTTATTTAATTAATAAATAATTGCTTAAAAATTATGTTGAAAAATTATTATTTATTCGTGAATAATTTCAAGATTTCTTGTCGTATTTGTTGTTTTATTAACAAAATACTATCTTTTGTAAAAAAAGATTTTGATTAAGGCACCGGAACACCGGAATGCATTACCCTCGATTTCAAAGAATAACTTCAGAAATAATACAGAGATCAAATTACCAAACATACATACACTATTAGCTATTTGAATTACATTTAATTGTGTCAAGTAGTTATTAAAGTATTAATTATTAAAAACGCAAAACTCAGATAATACTACAAATTTAATATCTTATACAAAAATAAATTGTCTATTTAACTGTTTTTGAATTAATTTGAGCTGTTAGTTTTCTTGTTATGCGCATTCAAGCTCAGGGCTCAAAACTTTTGCATTCGATAGTAGTTATGCTAACCTATATTTACGATGCCATACTAAGACTACATTACTGGCCCAAAGAACTTAACACTTAAGAACGGAAATTATTCTTATTCCAAAGGCTGGAAAATCATTAACTAATTTTGCCTCGTATAGACTATAGACCAATAAGTTTATTATCTGTAATTTCGAAACTATTAGAAAAATTACTACTACACCGCATAAATGACCACCTACATGTAACCCCAGAACATCAATTCGGTTTTCGCCCAGAGCATTCGACTATCCATATCCTATAGATGCAAAAAAATATTGTTCGGCAGCTTTTTTAGATGTCAGTCAAGCTTTTGACAAGGTCTGGCACAAAGGCTTATTATATAAAATTAACCAGTGTCCATAATCCTCGTACTACACCTTAATAAAATCTTATGTGGAGGATCGACATTTTAGAACAAGAGGAAATGGAGCATCTTCTGACTTCCATCTTGTTAAATCCGGAGTCCCACAGGGCAGTGTCCTGGGGCCAATCCTGTACCTGATCTATACATCTGATCTCCCAGTCACCGACTACACTACCACTCTTGGCAATCCATGAAGATTCTAAAATAGCATGCTCAAACCTTCAGGAACATCTCTTCCTAGCTAGAAGATTCGCTCTAGCTAGAAGATTGGCTCAATAATTGGAAAATTAAAATCAACCCAGCTAAATCTCAACATATGACATTCACCACCAGAAAACAGCCATGTCTGTCTGTGTTCATAAATAATATAGAAATCCCAAGAACATCAAGTGTCAAGTACTTAGGACTCCATCTTGACAGTAAACTGACTTGGAGAGAACACATTACGAGAAAACGAAATCAGATTGAAATAAAAAAACGAGAGAACTATACTGGTTACTAGGTAGACGTTCAAAGATGCCCCTAGAAAATAAAACTTTATAATACAAAGCCATAATTGTGCCAATATGGGCTTATGGCATTGAACTGTGGGGCTGTGCCTGCAAATCCAACACTACCATCATACAACGCGCGCAATCAAAAATCCTCCGAGCAATAACTGATGCCCCATGGTACATCACAATCCTGACGCTTCATCAGGATCTCAACGTACCAACCATTTAAAAAGTAATCCAACTTAGAAGCAAAAAACACCACAAAAAGTTAGAATCCTACGATAATCCTCTCCTCCAACCGCTATTACGCGCACACAACAGAAGATTGAAAAGCAAGTGGCCAACGTTAAGTAAAGTAGAAGAGGTCTTTTCGATGGAGAAACCTCATCAAGACAAAAAGGAATCTATCCAATACTACTAAAGTTGATTTGTATGTGTGTCCGAGCCTCATTCTCGCGTTCTATAAGGGCTGGAGAGATGGGCTTGGGCTCATTCGACGCGTAATTTGCCGAGGATAATGCACGACGACGTTTTAAATTAGGTTATGTTTTAAAATTTCTTAAATTAGGTTATGTTTTAAAAAATCGATAAATGCTGATTCTATCGTACTATTTAGTGCTATTGAGTGTTATTTGGTACTAATATGTGCTCTATCGATAGAGAATCGATTGGAGATTTATGTAGGTCATGTAAATACTGACGTACTTTAAAAAAAATCGATAAATGCTATTTCTATCATACTTAAGTGCTTAGGCCCGTAGGGCCCATTATCCTAGTTACTAGTTCCTAAGTTAGCCAAATAGCTTAAAGAATGTACTTTTCTGATTGCTGTTTAAATAAATTATATATAAAAAAGTAATTAATCTATAGTGTGTTATCTGAGATCTCATACAAAGTTATCTACATCAATTCCCCGAATTGCTGTACTTAAACGGCATAACAAACCCATCATCTATTGTAAGTTATATTATTTATGAAACGAAATAATCATTTCTAATTATCATTTTAGCTGTATTATTTTATATTTTCAATATTTACTTTCTCAAAACTGTGTTGCATTTTGTACCCAAGATGTTGTTTATGATAACAACGTACTGGCGTTATCAGACATTGCCGGCCTCAGTGATAGGTTCTTATTACTCATTCATTTGTAGAACTTCGATATCTGACTTGAATTATTTATCCTTTTTAATATTTAAATATATACAGGGTCTGTTCCGAATTTTTTCCCTCTCTGTTTATATAAACGTCACTGGTGATTAAATTTCTTATATACATTTGCATGTTATCTGTTATACACTACTCTTTTTCGTCTTTTTTTTTAAAACTTGTTACACCTTTCGGAAGTATTTTTATTAATTAAATGAAAGTAAATGGCAATTGTTTTTTCTTTGAAATCCTTGCGTTTATTCTCTTTTTCAGGACAGTCTTGGCTGATAATAAACTTTTATAGTTAACATAGTATTTTTTTAACCGCAACTCTGCTGCACTCTCTTTTATTTTTTTAGATAAAAATCGATGTTTTGAGACATAGTTTGTTAGTACTGGAAAACCCTTTTTAGTCGCATTTACAAAAATTGCAATATAGTTTACATTAAATATTATTTATGTATTTATTTATTTAATCAGTATTATTGAAGTATTTTACACATGAACTAGTTTTTTTAAATTTGTATTGCATGTAAGAATAAATTTTATAACATTAATATTATTATTTTATGTTAAATTACTGTAACTGTTGTTTTTAATTATTTATTGATCTGTTTAATTCTTGTTTACGATTAATAGATTTAATTAAAATATCATTTATTAATGTGTGCATTGATCATTTGATTATGGATTGAAACTTTTTATTGATCTATTATTGTTTATGACAATTTAATTTAATCTAAATAAAACCTCATCAATCTTTTCCGCTTTGTGGTTTCTTGTGCTTCATCCAAATGCTTTTGGTCGCATAATGCAAAATTTAAAATGCACTTCATTGAAATGCTTTTTATTTTGAATTAAATAACGTTTTTTGAAAATCTCAGAAAATTGATGCAGATTTCGTTTTGGTTCACTATTGATCTGCTAGTTTTCTAGGAATCTCCTTAATTTCCACGATGTTACACATTTTTGGCACCCGGACAATTAATGCTTACAGTATTATTGTAACATACGTGACTGATTTATTATTACTACTAATTTATTAACTTTGTTATTTTATTTTGTACTAATATGATTTCATATATGCACAGTAATTCGGTATATAAACCATACTAGGGTTTACTACAAAATTAGGACTGGTTATTAAGTTAAATTAATTTTTTCGTAAGTTGATGGCTTACATTCGGGCCAGTTCTTTTAAAATATAAATTTTCCTGTAGTTTCTTTTATTTCTAGTGTATTTATTTTATGTAATTTATTGTTCTTCTTTATTTTTGGTTAATTTATAGCTATTACCCGATTATTAGATGCCCAAACATTTTTAAATAATTAAACAGATTAAGATTGTTTACCATTTCCCTCAATGTAACGAAAGCATAAACGAAATAAAGATTAAACTATTTTCAAGTGTATTGTCTACTTCTTAATGATCTAGTAAGATTGAAGCTTCAACTAAGTATACAGGGTGTCAGGGGTTAGAAGGCATTAATTTTAAAAGGTGATAGAAGACATCAAATGGAACAAAAAAGTCTGATTAAATTTTTTTCTGTGTTAATTAGCTTTCGAGTAATTTAGAAAAAACCATTGCCTATCTGGCAACCTTGCTTAAGTATAATCGCAGCTGGGTCTTGACCTTGTTATAGAAAATCAAACAAACAAACTGATGATGATAGTCGTTGTTTGTTTTTTTATTAAAAAATACTATCTTATGTAAAAAAATTTAACCTAATTACCATAAAATAGAACCTAATTACCATAAAATTAAAGACTTTTTAATGTAGCCAAAACAAGGTGTCAACAAAATCCCTTAACCTAATTACCTAATTTAAATTAGATAAATCTTCTCTTTAAAAGATTTTCTCTTAAAAAATCATTTAAAACTGTTATTAAATAAAAAGCAGCTCGTGCTTTATTGACAAATTATTATTTCAAACTTCAACAAACTACAAACTCAGTATTATCTCACTCTAAAAGGGTATTATTGACACAGCTGTGATCAGGCATTGACCCAAATATTATTTATTAAATTTCAAGGTTGTAAGCAAAACGTGCTTTATTTCAATTTCAACAAACTTCCACATCAGAATTTTGTGCGGATGTGGAGCAAATTTTATTACAGACTTTACAGGGTTGTCACGTTTCTTAATTGAGTAAAATGAATTTTTTATTGTAAAAAGAATTCAGTTTTACGCGATACGATAAAATGTCATTAAGGTTTGTAATTGCAATAGATGAGATGCATCTGCCGACAAAGCCCCATAATTAAAGTACTATTATTAACGCGACAAAATGATGTTAAAGTTTTCAACTTTATTATTTTTTTCTGAGAAAGTAGTACGTTCTGAAACAAAGTTGTACAAGACTTTTTTGTTGCTTTCGATGTCTTCTATCACCCCTTAAAATTATTGCGTTCTAACCCCTGACACCCTGTATTATCCAATAAGGTTAATGTTAATATTAATGGTAAGCTTATCTCTGTAATTAGTAATTGCGTTTTATAGTAGCTAATACAGTAATAATTCATTTATTTTCTAACTTTTTTTTACAACGTTTTTTTCGCACTTTGTTAATTATGCTTATGAATTTTTTAAAATGCTTTTTGTATAAAGAAGGATAGATTATTACTTTTAAAAAATATACAAATTCCAAAAAATGTAATGTAAATTCATGAATGAAATTATGAATTGAAAATTTTTAGAAACATATTTAATTTAAAAAATATCCCATTTTAACTAATTTATTGAAATATTATACTGTTTCGGGTTTAGTCCTACTTTTTATGCAAAGTTCACCTAAGTAGTACATATGTAGTTTAGCGGCTAAAAGTTTTGTTGTTTTAAATGCAAATATAGTAGGTACACAGGTATTTTGGTTATCTCTATTATTTATCTCATGCATTTTATTTAGCGGAACGGGGTAGTTTACGTTTTACGTTGACGAATATGCAAAACATAGGGAAGATTAAAACAGCACAACATGGAATGTTTTAGAGGGATAACAGGATGGATGGGAAAGTTAATACAAATGGTCATCCCGTTTGTATGCAAATATTTTACGGGACCAAAATAAATTTAATGATGAAAATATAATTGTTATGTTTTCAAATAATTAACTACAATTATTTCAAAGCATAAAATTTAGAGAATTGCATTTATAAATCAAGGAATGATAATTTTGAGAAACTAATTAACAACGTAAAGCCTACTAGATTAATAATACAAAGTGGCTATTTATTATAAAATATTTATTACAGCTGTTTTTATATGTAGTGTAGAATTAAGTCATAGAACTCATTTATAAATATGAATATTTTAGCTTCATATAAGTACAATGAATGAATTTACGACCTTGAATTTAATTCATTTCAATGTTGTAATTTTAAAATTAACATACTATTGCGTAATGGTCATAGAGTTCAACATTCTGAGTTTTTATATGTAACAAAATGCAGATTTTAATTTAACTTCTAATTGACCGAAACAACCAAGTTAACTGTTTATTTATACATTTACTTATAATTATTGGTCAACAATTTTAATTTGTTAGGTATTAATTAGAAATTTTAATTATTATTAAAATCATTAATTATTTAAAATCATTAAATAATTTATTCTACTTGTCTACTATTCTAATTTGCAATGAAAATGTAATTATTAAGTACATACGCTGCCTTGACTTTAATTAATTTATTTCAATGATTCTTGTTTGCTACGTAAAAATTTGAATGTCTCTTTATTAGAACTTCTAATAATTGCAATAATTTAAAAATGAAGTCGTAGTTACAATAAGCATCAGTACAAAAAAAGAAATTTTGTCCAAAAAAATATAAAGATGCGATCTATTTAAAAGTAAATTTAAGATGATTCAATGAATTTAATTAAGAATTGTGAGTTTTAGGGAAATCTAGCAAAAATAAAGACACTAATAAACAAAAGATTCTGAAGATTGGCGTCTCCACCAAAAATGTCATATTAAAAATGACATGTCTTGGTGAATGATAGTATAGAGCAAAGGCAAATAAAACAGATTCATAAAAGCAACATAATAATATAATCCAACGAGCAAAATAATAACAATGTCTAAAAACTTATCAGCGTGCTGAAAGATTATTCTTGAGAGTGAAGTCCAAAGAGAGTTTTAACTCCCATACTGCTATCCTTTTCTATAATTTTTGCCAACAAATAAGGTTTTAGTTTTATATTTTTCCACATTTTTCAGAAACTTTACAAAAAGAAAATCGTTCACTAAAGCAAAAAAAATGTTTCAATACTAAAACGATTTTCATTCTAGAACCGTTTTATTTTTCTATAACTTTTCATCTAAATTTGAAATGTAGAATGTATGTTCAAATACAAATTTAATCATAAAACCATATTACTCGGAAAGCTCAATTTAGCATTCGTCTTTTGTTCCTCCTTGAGCGATTCTAAAATTATATTTCATTTTATTTAAACAATTTCTCATATCTTGCTGATAAAAGCGTATATACTACCCAACATGCAGAGTTGAATCTTAAAGATAAAGGAAAATATAAAACCATAAGATCACTGCAATAATAATATATGCAGAATAACACACAAAGGCAAAAGAAGCAATTGCCCTCCGTTCTGAGAGTTCAAAGAAAGTGGACCCGTTTTATTATGTTATTTATCAGGGAGCACATGGTTGACTACAATTTTTATTATAAAATTTCGTTTCCGGTAAGGAGGAAATGGAACAGCAGAAAAAAAACCATATACTGTATAAAGTACGTACTGCAACCAACACAATTTTTCTTGGCTTTGAAGTTTTTGAAGGCTCTTTAGTACTTCGTCGTGTGTGCAGTAAAGTGCAGCAACAACGAGCTTGTAGTTCTATGGGGTAATTTAAAAACTCGTTTTACTACCTACTTATATTTCCTGGGTTTTCTTTGAAAATAACTAGGTAATAACAAGAAAATGTTGTGTTATAGAATGAAAACAACAAAATTGCATTTAGCGTATATCGGATTTCCTCTACCTCTATTCCAGTTTGTCCATTATTTCCTAGAAAAACAAAACCCAATAAAATAATCCAATAAAAATTGACTCGCGTTTATCTTCTCGTTTTACACTAGTAGCTATGCAAGTGTTATAATAAAACTGAAAAGAGGGTTTGTTCTACTTAAAACTTCTAAAGTGCCGTTTCCCATTTAGCCAGAAGAGGAATCTCTTGATATCTCTTGTTGGATTGTTGGATTACGGAAGTGTATAATTGGGGTTTGAATCTTAAATAAGATTAAATTATTTTATATAAATGAGGGCAAATAGTATGCGGTTTACGAGGGTTTGCTAATGTTTCAGAAAGTTCGCAAGAAAATTTGTAATTGTTTTATCGTCAATATTAAGAGCATTTTGGTGTTTAGGGCTCTAATAAGAAAGAATTTCACTCATTTTGTTATTGTAAAAAATGAAATTCAGATATAGAAATTTAAATTTATTTTTGGCCTCCTATATTTTAAAACGTTTGTTTCAGTTTTGTTTACGTCAACTGTAGCTTCATATTTACGCATGATGTCGTAAAATGACAAGCGAATGTGGTAAAAATACTAAAAAACACTGGGCAATTAGAGATATTTAAGAAACCAACTATTCTTGTTATAATTAAGTTTATGTAATAAAATACATGTTACCTAAGTTATTATTAAAAATATTTAGGGCTTTAATAGAAAAAATTAAAATTTAATTAATTTAAATCGCCGCAGCGCCATCTATTGTACGTTTGGAAACTACAAATGTCATCCAAGAGCACACTATTATGTGCATGTTTTGAATTATTTTTTTTTATTTTCTATAAAACTTGTCGGCCAAAAAATCTTATACAAATCTCATGCGTTAAGTCATTTTACAGGGCTCCAACTAATAAGGCACTCGCCCTACGGGCTCGTGCCTTAAACAAAGTTGTCGCCCTGTAAAGTTCGACTTACCGCATTCGAGTGTAAATAGCTATTTTAAAATTTGTTATTCCTGAATTATTTACATGGAAAAAATAAAAATTTAAATTCTACTATCTGGACAGTGGAAAAAAACACTTGTTTAATATGTTATGGCTTTCTTATTATTTTTTATTGAATAAATATCTATTCATGGCACCAGCATACTGTAATGTTAAATATCACTTATTTTACACTTAATATAAATAGTTTGATTGATTTATAAATATACTAAAAATAAAAGATTAGGGTAAATTACCCATTTCACACATTAGTACACTAAAAATTATTAGTTTTATTATCGTTTCTTGGACACAATCCAAAGTTGTTTATATTTTAGTGGTTATTAACTTCTTATTATATCAACATTGTTAACATTACGTCATTAAAATACATAATATACGTGAATTAATCGACAATGAAATAAAGCAAAATGTATCCAGTACCCAAATCTTTTTTTGTCTAGATTTTCCCACCACGTCATTCTTTCACCCTTAATGAGTATGTTTTATAATATAGATATGTTTTATAAAATATTTAATTCGGGCTTTTTTGCAATTAATGTTTTATTTTGAATTTTAAACAAGCGTGAAATTCAAACTAGTCAATTAAAAACTCTGATTTTAATCATTCCTTGAATAAAATTCGTTTTTTGATATATTTCTAAGTTAGTAAATATTTGAGCTTTACTGAAATATGCAGGTCACTATGCAACGATTTGTTTGTTTTCGATATAGTTTTGTTTTTTCCGTCACAAAAATGTGTTTTGTTCTTTATTTCTGAATGTAGCGTTAACGACTTAGCGGCGTTTTTTGTTTTTTTTTATTTACACTCAATTTCATCCATCAGAACCCAAAAAGTTTTTAAAAATGTTTTTATTTGAATTTTAAAACAGACAGGGAATTTAAATTAGCCAATTGTAATTAATAGAGACTCGTTTTAATTTGTGTACAAGTTTGGATTTTATTGAAATATGTAGGTCATTATGTAATGACTTGTTTGTTTGCTATTATTTTGGTTTTCTCCTAATGCCAATATGCTTTTGTTTTTATTTCGAAAAATTCGATTAATGATCTACCGCGGAAAATCTGAATTGCGCCATAATGAATTTTGGCGGCAAACACCTGCCACCTACCGGTTACTGTTGTAATGATGAGTGATGTCAGAAGCTAATACAGATTTCTACGAAACGGTGAATGATGATTCGGTTTTTTTTGTCCATATAGACAAAAAGTCATTAGATTAGAGAAAGATATAAAATTTCTAAGGTCCCTAGAACTGTTTGTCTCAAGTTCATAATTTAATGTAAAAACATTTTTCCTACAAGTTTTCTCGTACTCATTTAAGTTTTACTTTTTCATGTTTGAATAAAGTTGCCGCATCTTTTTACAAAGTTTGTAAGATGTTGTTCATGCAGAATTTTATTTTGTGATATTTTTTTTATAACGAACATGCAAATGTGAATAAACATTAACAGATTGATAAATAAAAATAAACAAATATTCTTTCTAAACATTTGATGTTATATGACTGGAATTCTTAAATCTTACAGCTTATTCCATAATTTATTGTATAACTCTAACCTGATGTAAGCATTTTTTATCCTAGTTTCATCCTACTGATTTGATTTTATAAAATATTATATTTTTAAAATTTAAAAAAATCTTGTAAAGAGTTGTAAAGCAACATCACATAATTCTAAATTTTAAGATTAAAATGTTAAATAAAAGCTTGTAGCTAGGAGAGTTTTTCGAGATAACTTACATCAAACAAACACAAGTCTTGAAATTTAAGAATCACTTGTTGTTTTTTATTTCGTTAAACACACATTGTTCATAATTTATACTTTTTAAATAAAAGTTAAACTTTTTGAACATGCTTATGACAAAAAGAATACTTGTCGCAACTTGAGAGATCAACCTTAAAAAGAGGTACTTGCGAGACTATCTAGTCATTTGAATGCTTGTTCTAAATTAGTTTAATCAATTATATTTTCAATATTTTCCAGAACAGCCGGAATAATTGGATTTTGAAAATTAAATAACAAAAAGTAAACAGTAAAAAAATTAATCTTTAATTTGAAGCAGTTTCAGAATTTAATCTTTATTTTTATAAATGCAAGCACCTCCCTCCTTAATCACAAACATTCTTTGTTTTTACGATACAAAACTGAAGTTGATTATCTAGTAATCTTTTAATAAATACATTATTAGGTTATATTTTGGGTTAGATTTCAGGTTCAGGCGAACTTAAATTTCAATAAAGTTGAAACTTTTTCAAACTTGTAAACGTATTAAAACGAAACTATATTTAATACAATTGGCTAATTTAAACTCCCCATTTGTATTAAAATCAAATAAAAACATTTTTGAAAACTATTTGGGTTGTGATGTTAGGTGACATTGAGTGTAAACAGAAAAATAAAAAATGCCACAAAGTCGTTAACGCTATATTCAGATAAAAAAACAACACACATTTTTGTCACGCAAAAAACTAAAATTATATTGAAAACAAACAAATCGTTGCATAACGACCTACATATTTCAGTAAAGCACAAAGCTTTACTTACAACTACTTAACTTACAAATTCCAATTCTATTGGACGAATGATTAAAATCACGGTTTTAATTGGATAGTTTGAATTTCCCGTTTGTTTTAAAATAGGTACACAATACAATTACAAATTACAAAAAATTCCAAATTAAATATTTTCGAAAACCCGTCATGGGTATACCTAGACCAAAACAAATCAATTAAAAAACAATATTAGCCTCAGGTAAAAAGCAAAATGTCGAATTTGGTAAGCTTATATCTCTTAATGATGAATTGCGTAAATCGCTTTGTAGAGATTTAACACATTAATAGTGTTATTATTTTTCTTGTGATTTGTTCAGCCTTTTAATTAGTTTCTGTTTACTTAAAAGCTCTTACATCAATATCTCAGTAATTTCAATTACTCTATTTGTTACTCTAGTAAATACGGCAGTGCTGATTAAGTTTTGGACAAGTTGTTTTAACAGAACTTTAAATTATAGTATATTGTTTCGGGTTCCGGTTTGATGTATCGATATTTAAATATAACTTCGTTTATCATCTCATATTTTATGCTCCTAAGAGCTACCCAAGACGCACTTCAACTTGAAACCGCACTGTTAACTAGGTCAGTAGATTGTGTTAAGTATGTCGTTTGCCTTGTTCTATCGGGTACAGTTCTATTTAATCGTATAATAGTGTTTTTACTATGTATAGTCATGCCATCTCGGTATTACTGCAGCATACGTAATAATAATAATGATAATGCTCCTGTTGTTGCATCACATCATCGCAGAAGCCAGGATCTACTTTGACATTCATTAAGAAAATTCATAAAACGATTTGTATGTATTTTCCTAACGTCACCTTTCCTAAATAGTGCTAAAATATAAATAATATTCAAAAGGCTGGATATGCAGTGCAGTATTTTATGAAAACCTTATTTTATGAGTTATTCGGAATTGACATATATATATCGCTGTTTTCTATGTTCCTTGACGGTGATATGCTAGTAGAAAAGTGGAAATGGAATTACAATTCATTAAATAACAATTAATGGAAAATCTACTCTCAAAACTTTGATGGGGGTAAATATGCAAAAATGCAAATAAAAAACCTTCAATGCCAACCAGCCATTCGGTAGCGATTCGGCACGAATTGTGCAGATTTATTATAAAGCACAAACATTATCATTCGAACGAAAAATCCTTAAATGTTTGTGTAAAAGTGCAACACAGCTTCAAGTTTGAAACTGCTTGCTTTTTCTCTGCATAAATCTTTTCCGAATTACGTTTTATAAAACGATAAGCTCGCCGGTATCAACCCGAAGAGAAACGTAAAAGCATCCGTGTTCTAAGTGCTACTTTATCTTGGAAAAGTGAGTCTGAATTGATGATTATGAGCGTTTTCATTAGTATGGCTTCATCACGACTGATAAAAACATAAAATTAACTACAAAGCGAGGGAAGATTGCGAATCTCTTATTTTTTAAATTTCTATCTTTTCGGCGATAATGAAACGGTTGTTGGTATACGTCTGTATATATTAAATAATGGCTTCCGTTCTATTTGCATCTTAGATTCAGAAGATATGTAAAATAGGTCACTCATACGTACATATATGTAGTTAGCCTTCAGACTTTTAACAGAATGTATAATAACACAATATTGAATTTTAAAAGAACGCCAGGACCAGAAAATTCGTAATCATATATCTTTTTGATGCATGAGTTCAGGGTTTAGATTCTGACATCTGCCATACAAATCCTGGCTTTTCGGCGAGAAACG
This sequence comes from Agrypnus murinus, assembly GCA_929113105.1. Taxonomy (NCBI): domain Eukaryota; kingdom Metazoa; phylum Arthropoda; class Insecta; order Coleoptera; family Elateridae; genus Agrypnus; species Agrypnus murinus. The sequence continues at coordinate 5,466,531 of OV816028.1, read as the reverse complement.
AACGAAAAATGCGCCAGCAGGTCGAACGCTCTATTGAATTATCTGTGATAAATATTGGCAGGAAAGAATTACGATTGGTGAACGTTAAAAAAATTATTATGTCTACCTTTTACTTACAAACTTTTGGATATTAAATGGATTTGATATAAAAGGAATTTTTTAAAAGGGAAGGACTATTTGTCATTAAGATTTTATCTGCAAGATTTTTAGGGTAAGATTCGTATTTAGAATACTAGTACCTTTTGCAGGATCGTGAGTTTTTACAAAGATATTTAAATTAAAATTTCTTTTGTCAGAAACGTTGAATGCTTCCCTTTTTCTGCTTCCTTTGATGTTTCCTTTTTATTTTATTTTCCTTTCTCTACAAATGACGCTGTTTCCTAAGTTGCTAAGTTGTTAACAGATGGTTTTGTTACAGGTCCTGAATGCATAGTTCTATACTTCTTCTACGAATACTGCCAAAACTTATAAAATGTAAGTATTATTGCATTAAGTATACTATTCAGTAGAAACCAGAACAATGAGTTATTATCAGATAAAATCTAATTTGAACATATCAAATATGGACATCTATCTTTATGAATTATTTAAGCCTGCCGCAAAAAAGTTTTGAAAAAAAATCTTATTCAGAGGAGAATCTAATTTTATCCGGGATTGACCTGGGTATTTTATTCTGGCCTCGATTTACTGAAATTGACCGGCCGTATTAGAATCTTCAAAATATCAGAAGTGTAGGAGAGATAGCCAGAATAGTCATTCTTGTCCTTTTTTTCTGTAATGGGATTTTTTTCTGTTATGTTTCTGACAAAAGCGAGCGTGCCGACTTTCATTTGCTAGCGGATCTTTAAAATAAATATGTACGAGAACTTGCGGGTTGGTAATAATAAGTTAATTATACTCTTTGTTGGCAAACACTCTTTTATTGAAATTCCTGGACACCTTTTGTAGAGTCAAACTGAACATGGAGAAAGATATGCAAGTTTCAGATTCACAACTTTAGCAAAATGAGCAAGGCATCTGTAACAGGCAGTTTTATAACTGGTTGTGTCTCCAATCAAACGAACTGATATATGATTGATCTAAAAACCTTAAGTCTTTTTGGCTCGGTTAACCCAGATTAGAAGAGGTTACCTAAGTACATCGCACAAAATAATGTATTAGATAGATACCTGTAACTCTAAAATAAACAGAAGTCTGTCAAATAAGTTGAAAGCACCAGATCTACTACTGCAACAGCTAAAGCAGCTAAAGAACAATCACTTCATATCTAGAAAGTATTTAAATATTGATGCCTTCTCATTCTTATGGATTTGTTATTCATTCTTAATAAGTAAACATCTATTATGACACTATCGTTAATTCCTGTATTTAAATCAGAAATACACTATACATAAATGCCTGTTGAAAGTCTTTATTTTGATAACATGATACATTTGATAAGAAATTGGCAGTGATAGAGTTGCGGTGTCGGTTATATAAATAGAAATCTAAGATGTCCAGATGTATAAGAACTCAGCGAGATGCGGCTCTGCGAACAGTAGTATGCATTTTCAATCTTCCCCAAAGCGATAAAGTGTAACATTTGTAGTGCTATGTTTCTATATTTTCTAAATCGAGAACCAATTTACTTTATTAATATCGTGAATGAATTTCGAAAATTATTATTTACAAAGTACCTAACTTACTAAAGGTATGTTTTGTCAATAATCCATGTAGTCTGGTATTTATCCTTAATCCACATTGGCACTAACACATGTAAAGTCTAATAACTACAAAAACCAAAACAAACGCTGTCACATATTAAAGATGCTGGAACCTTGATTGCTGTAGTTGAACTCTGAACTCCCTTACAAAAATTTAAATATTCAAACTGAATTTTGTTAATATCTAGTTTTTTGTAATTACAACAAAAATGATTATCAGAACAGAGTTGCATCCACATTTATTAGTGATTTTTCTATAAGAATCGTGGAAGATAACTTGTCATTATTAAAACGCGGAACTTTCAAGAACTAAAATTCTTGTTTCCATAAAACACACTCAAACTTTAATAGGTAAAATTCGTCAGCAGATTATCATAACTCTTAATTCCACGTAAGCGTTTTAATCAATAGATCCAACTATGCGATAACGCAACCATACGAAATTCTTAAAACGCGCATTAGCCAAACGCGGAACAAATTCATCGTTAAAATTAGACGGCAAAGTCGCCCAGACGTACGAGGCCGATGCCCGCGGACACCCGTGCCCCTTCGAGATTTATAGATCCCTACTTCTTGCTTGACTGACCCAAATTTTATATTTTTCAGTTCTCTTTTTGAAGTTTTAAGAGGGGTGATTAAGTTTCAACCAACTACACAATATTATTGACATCATTATCTACCAATCCGAAATTCGACTAAATCTCCACACATAGTTTTTATCAAAAGGTACAAAAAGCCATAAACTAAGCCTAACGCACGTTATCAGAATTCAAACCATTACAATGGCTCGTAAAGCATGAATTTATAGCTCTAAAAGAGTTTTGTTCCTTTGCGAACGTTTTAATAAGAAATTTGACAAATAAGTTTGCCTAGAAAGCGCTCCTAGAATGCTGTATATTTTTGTTAAAACAAATTCATTGCAATACTTTAAAATGACTAGCTTTTGTTTTTTATAATGCAATAAGCTTGCATAAGTTTACACAAATGATAATTTTATTTTAACGGGTAAGAAGACGGGAATATTGTTGGTTTATAAATTGTTCGAATTTAAAACGAAGCGAATTATGGATTCAACTTCCATGAGCTCATTACAGGCTACCTCAAAAATTGGAAAATGTTCATATGGTTTCTTATTCAACATTTTTAATAACTGCGGCCTGTATTCCTGCTTAATAAACACTAATGATGTGTAAATATAATTCATAAATGAAGATAGGTCATTGTGGATATGGTAAAAAACAAAATTTTTTGGCTTTTGAAATACTGATTGATTTTATCATTTACTGAATAATGATTAACGAGGCATTTTATGCATTACTAATTTTTTTTTATAAAAAAAGAGAACAAGCTATAAAGGGGAAGTTCAAAATATCTGTAAAATATTAATGGTGTGAAAACTTTTCTTCATCTATTTATAAATTCGCAGGATAGTAGGGTCATGAAAAGCTGAAAAGAATTTGTAAGGTCATTAAATTAAATGAATAGCTCTCATTAATTTGAAACTAACAAAAATTATTACCTGAACTTTTAAATTGGTTTTAGTTTTATTACGGTTAACCTCCTCCATTTTATTAATGTTAAAAAAACTTAAAGCGTTTAATATATTTTACAGTTCGGCGGTGCGGCGCCTTAAAACGTATAAAATAACATCATAGTGCCTGAGCTACTACTACGAGGGGTGTTAAATTGTTCCTATTACATCGTTAAAGTTTGACCATAATTGGCAATTAGATAAATTTCCGTGCTGTTAAAACCCATCGTTATTTTCACCAGGAAGATAATTTAAAATTAGGTGGCTCTATTACACCTGGGTATAAATTTCTTTCGTTAACTAAAAGAATGGATGAAGAAGAATTTAAAGACTTCGATTAAATCGAGATTTCCTTTTTTTATTAGGCGATACGAACAGAAAGTGATATTAAACAACACGACATTTATTCCTTGAGTTTAAGCACACAGGTGTACAATATTAAATTTGAACAGAGAGTATATATACATGCGGAAACACCAATAATGATATGCATGAGTATAATAGAGAATCTGCTCTGCATACATAATATTGTAATAAATGGAAATGTGGACGTACAAATGAATTGCATCTAAACTAAATACTAAACCGGAATATGTATTTCTAACAGGAAATTACTTGTAAATGTACAGGAAGGTCCCCGTGGATATAACAAACGTGTCCATACATTTAATAGAGGAAGTAAATTTTGATTGACACTTCTAGCTGTGTTTTAGGTGGGTTCACTTAAAGAATGACAATTTTAAATATCTCTTTGTTGTTTATTTGCAGTTTTTTTAACTATAAGAGAGAAAGTTGTAGCTTGACCGTAACGCATTTTTTAAGAGATCCGTGTAAACTATAACACAGTGTTTTTTAAGGTGTACTTTATTACCTGATAAGAAATTCCAAAATGTTTTCACATTCTGAATCCTATTCATTAAATACTTTATGCTAATTTAGGCCTTGATATCTTAGGCCTTATGATCCTTAGGCCACTCATGGCCAATGATCTTGAACTATGACCTCTGACTTTGAAAGATGAAAATTTGCTGCGAAAGCCGTTGTCAAGTCTTCAATAAGACGCGCTAGAGCGAGTTAAAACCAAGAAATTATAAATTTCGACGCGTAATATCCCCTCCTAAATGGGTAAGCTACTGTAGATACCATTCGATGGAAAAGCTGTGGCGTATTTAGGGGGGGGGGGGGCAGAGCTAACGGGCTGAAGCTCCCCCGAGAATTTTTTAATAGTCTAGGTCATTTACCGGTCATGTACCAAAACCGTCGTTTCCAGTAAAAACCCGAAAATTTAGTACTAGTGTTGTGAAAAAATAATAACAATTTTGTAAAACAAATACTTTTTAACATATTTTAGACTATAAACCTTTTATTCTCCATATTTTAATGTATTAAATATTTAATTATATGTAGTTATTATTCAAATATAAATGATTATTTAAATTTTAATTAATATTTAGCATGACAATCTTAATGTAAATTACATCTATTTTGATTAAAAAAATATAAAAAACAGTATTAGGGAGAATAATTGTATATAAAATAATACTAGTTAAAAATCAGCACTTTTAAATTAAACTTCGTTTTCTAATAAATTATTATGGTTAACATTATAATTATCTTCAGTTTTTGGTAGAATATTAAAATTAATCTTTGATATTCACAATTTACTAAATTTAAATGTAGACAGCGCTTACGAAAAACGCAAAAAATAACCATGAAGTGATATAGTAGGGGAGCACATTTATATGCATATTTTATTTGATTTTAACATAAAAAAAAATTAACGTACTAACCAACAATTGCGTGCTTTTTTTAGTTTAATTAATCAGTATTAATTAAATTTAAAAAAATCATATAAAATCAAAACCATACACTGACAACACTAACTATACTTCCCCTCTCACTCCAAGCAAAAATCAATATATGAATTTAAAAACATTAACTATATATTTAATAATGGATATATTTTGAAACTCCTGAGCATCTTGGAAGACAAATTTAAATATAGCAATACATTAAAATTTGACAAGATTATTTAATTATTAGCTTCCAACTAAAAATTTATTAGATTTTAATAGCTAATCAGTTACACCCATCCAGTATTTTTAAAAAATTCTTTACTTTTGAAATTGCTGTTAAGATATAATAATTTCAATATTAAATCTATTTTGTAAATTAAAGACTTTAAAGTAATAAATTTCATTTATAAAACAATGCAGTAAATTTTGTGTCTATACTTTTTCCTATAACATCTATAATATGGGTTACATAAGCTGCAGGCGTTGTAGTAATTCACGTTCTCTAAATCTTTAACGAACCATTGTCTGTTTTAGTAATAATAAGCACATTAAGATAGAAACATTTATTTGTATAACAATTGCTAGTCAAATTACAAATAAAAAAACTGTAAACACACTTACAATTAAATCGTGAATGAAAAATAGTATCGTATACTAAAAATTTGAAATGTTTAATGATATTGAAATTTAAAATAGGGAATCTTAAATTTACAAGCATAACCAACCTCTATAATCGTTTTTATTTATTGTAAACCAATGACAACATTCTAAAATAATAATAATCTACTAATTATAAAAATTAAAATAAATGTATCTTCGGCAATAACACTTTTGGTAGATTCAAATTAAAATTTACATACTTATACAGTGCTATTAAATTAAACTGCAATACATACGCTCTAAATATTATTTGAATATTGAAATATTTAATCAAGTAAAAGCATTATGCATACATAGGAAACCAATTACACACCTTTATTATTTGCCTATATTATACATAATGTTTTTACTTGGTTATTTGCAAATGCGTTATAGAGTATATTGTATTTTAATTTAATAACACTGTGTAAGTGATATTGTTCACATTTGAGATATTTATTTTGATTTGGAATATGCGTGAAATCTTTTTAGTGCTCTATTCACTTCACATACCGGCAAATTTGTAACCATACATTTTTAACGTTTTGCTTAAAATTTTATGTATGTCGTAAAAATCTTAAACTGTTAATAAATACATGGGATGCTTTATTTCTTAATTATTTGGTAGATATAGCTATGGATATTAGCCAATTGTAACATCTGTAGTACTCTTTTACTTTTTAGAAAAAGTTGTATTGAAATATGCATAGTACAATTCTATTAATAATGGCTTGTAAGGACTGTGGTTTATCACAACACTATATATAAACGGTGTCGCCTAACCACACATTGTAATAATGTCGATTGCCAACACGTATGTATTTTTTATGTTTTATGCCGAGAAAAACTTTACATTCAAATGTGTTGGATATTTTGGAAAAGTTTGGATATTTTTGATGGAATCACATAAAAACATGTTTAACAAGCTGGGCTTTTTTAACGTTCAATTGAATGATGTAATTCGGGTTGAGTATCAAAGCCTTTAGCATCTAAAAACATCCAGATAAAATTATTAGTGTTAAATGGTGTTTTTATAAAATTAAGCTAACTAATAGTATTAGAAAAATGTTCTTTCGTCGACATTAAAATTAAGGATATTATTCCATTTTCCAACCTAGTATTGTATATTGTTGGATTCAGGATTTTATTTTCTATAAGATTTTATAAATAGTTTTTGCATTTATGAAAGTTTATAATAAATTATAATTGTGTTATGTGAAAATTACGTTATAAATTTTTTTTGTTTATTAAAGAAAATTCAACTGTTTTTCAAAATAGTACATAAAGGCAATCGATAGTTTAACAATTAACTAGCTTTCTTTCATTAAAGGGACAAGATGAGTCCTAGTTGCTTCAAAAATTGAAATTCTTAGGTTAAAATTTAATTTTGTTTGTAAAAAAATAATGAGATTTTGTAAAACGTAAAAAATATTTAATTTTTTTTGAAGTAAAAGTTGTTCTTTGAAAATAATACAGTTATTTTATTCCACAGTTATAATAAAATAATCATCAAGTTCGTTAACCTCGTCAATTATTTAATATGGAAATACCAAAAGGGAGCATTGAAAATAATACTTACCTGTTTAATTGAAAGAGGATCCCATTTTAATAAACAGAAATTAAGTGATTTTCGATTTGTATGAAAATAATAATTGGTTTGATCGATACCGTTTTGATTCGATTGATGTATGGAGATGTTAGAATAATTTTGACAGAACGTATTAATGAGTTTGTCAAGCAACTAACAAGACTAAGTAACAAGAGATGAAATGTATGTGGCGCCAAATTAAAAAAGTGAGCTTTTGAAACAAAGTTTAACTTTAAATTTAGATACCTACAATTTCTTAATAAGTAAAATAAATTATACTTGTGGTCTAGATAATTCCCAATTTAATTAATTGTCGTTGAGAAATTTTAAAACAATCATAAATGAAAAGATTATTCATTGAAATATTTTTTACTTGTTTTTAAATAATAAGTTTTAATTGGTTTACTTTCTGGTTTATTTGATTAATAACACAGCCCCACAAAAAAATAAATGTTCTGTCCTGGGTATTCGGATGTATCTTTTGACGCTGAAACCGAATCCGACCTCAGAAAAGCACATATACCCTCAAAATCTTGCGCTAGAGCCAAATAGAGCAAAACACTCCTGACAATAAATATCTGCAAAAAATGGTTGAAAACCGCAAATGTTTTGTATTTGGAAATAGATTTCTAGTATATGGCCAAGAACCCTCCTCCCTGAGGGGGTTAAATCACCCCAGAATGGGTCGAAACTACTCCTTAGAACAAAATACAATAAATACACGCAAATAATGATTGAAAACCGCAATTGTTTTGTTTTTGGAAATAGACTTCTGGTATATGATCAACACCCCCCCCCTCCCATTTGAAAGTGTAAAACCACCTCAGGATGGGGTATAACCACTCCTTACATCAGAGTTACAATAAGTAAACGCACGCAAAATACATCTAAATAAATACATGCTAAAAAATAAATTCAATAAAACTCCGTTAATTCTCTAGTCTTTCGATTTATGATATCTCTTCCTTTTATTTTTAAACGATCTGTGTACTGGCCGCCTCTTATGTACTTCATTAGTTTTCCTCAGTCCTTTTCATAGGCCAACAGTAATACGCCATCATATGCGCATTTCATATTCCTTGATAGCACCGTTCCATTTCTTTCACATCTTAGTGGAACCGTTCCTCTTGTTCTTTGCTGTAATCCCCTAAGTTATCTGGAAAGTAGTCAAGGTGAGAATGGAGGAAATGTAACTTCACATTCATCTTACAACCTATTTTTTTATAATTCTCCAACAAACCTGTAATGATTTCTTTGTAGTATTGTGCAGCTAGTACGCAGATCGTTTGAAAATGAAAGGAAGAGATATCATGAATTGAGAAACTAGAGGATTAACGGGGTTTTATTGAATATTTTTGCATGTCTTTATTTGCATGCATTTTCTTTGCCTATAGCAGCCTTGGTAGTGTAATGTCTGGCGTGCCGGACTTTCACCCAGGCGTACCGGGGTCGACTCGCGGTGCCGGCAGATCTGGTTAAGGTTTTCTGCAGTTTTCCTTAGCTGTGACACAAATGTGGGATTTGCGCTGTTCCATCTGTAAGTCGGCTGCAGCCGCACATAGGGCCTACGTAATAATAATAATCGCCCCCTCCCTCCCGCACAAGCTTATAGCTTCTGGGGCCTGGTTTCCAGGTTATGGGTTGTAGCAATTATTATTATTATTATTTATTTTTATGCGTTTTCTTTGCCTCTATTTATTTGTATGTATTTTATTTTGCGTGCGTCTATTTATTGTAACCTTGATGTAAGGGGTGGTTATACCCCATCTTGAAGTAGTTCTACCTTTTAAAGGGGGAGGGGTGTTGGTCATATACCAGAGGTCTATTTCCAAAAACAAGACATTTGCGGTTTTCAATCATCTTTTGCGTGTATTTATTGTATTTTGATCTAAGGGGTGGTTTTGACCCATTTTGGGGTGGTTTAACCCCCTCTGGGAGGAAGGTTCTTGATCATATGCCAGAAGTCGATTTCCAAATACAAAACATTTGCGGTTTTCAATCATTTTTTGCACGTATTTATTGTATTTTAATCTAAGAGATGGTTTTGGCCCATCTTGGGGTAGTTTAACCCCCTCAGGGAGGAGGGTTGTTGGCCATATACCAACGGACTATTTCCAAAAACAAAACATTTGCGGTTTTCAATCATCATTCGCGTATTTATTGTATTTTGATCTAAGGGGGTGGTTTTGACCCATTTTAGGGCAGTTTAACCCCTTCAGGGAGGAGGGTTCTAGGCCATATACGAGAGGTCAATTTCCAAACACAAAAAATTTGCGGTTTTCGACCATTTTTGCTGTATTTATTGTCACCATATGTCAGGAGTGGTTTTATTCCATTTGGGGGTTGTTTTTGGCTCTAGCCGAAGACTTTAAGGGCATATGTGCTTTTCTGAGGTCGGATTCGGTTTCAGCGTCGAAAAATACATCGGTATACCCTAGTCTCGATCCCAGGACAGAACATTTATTTTTTGTGGGGCTGTGTAATTATTTCTAAATTTCTTCAAAATTAATTTGGATATCAAATTTGTTCTTTTTATTTCATTTACGATGTGTTTAATTAAGATTTAATAAATAAAAAACTTGTGTTCTTTATTATGTACATTTTATTTGTGTATTTTTATTTTATATTTGTGCAACTCTGTTAACAACCAGCATTTATTTAAATAATAAGAATAATCTACATTAGCGACCCAACCCTGAGAGAGTCCTAATGTAGTTGGAATATGTTATTCACTGACACATTTGTAAAGCCGGAGCAATACGTAACTTTTTACAAGAAGTTGTGTGCCCTTTCATCTTATTGCAAACTTCTGTTGTCTGTGTACTGTGTGTGATATTAAATATTTCAAATTTATACGCACCCAACAATTCATAGTAATATGTATCAGTAGAATTTATTAAAAATTTAAAATAATCATTTAACTCCATGGATCCATGTTTCGTTTTACTTTTTTGTACAGATTCGTTATCATTATCCTTAGATCTATGACTAGGGTTTAGGCAAGGAGATTCTGGACTGGGTAATTAGTCTTTTAGGTTTAAGCTTAAAGGCTTAAGGCTTAAGCGAAATTAATATCTGAGAGAAGCAGTACGTTTAATTATCCCGTTGTATTCTTTTATGTATAATTAGTAAAATCTTCATGTTTTTGTCTCAATAGAGAAACAGTGTGAAGCTTAAATCGTGTTTTTCTAATTCACACCTATGCTCTTTGTTATCCCCCCCTTTATAAAACTTCCAACTGAATCAGCTTTTTTGTGTTTTTTTCATTTATTTCACATGAAAATGGTTATTTGAAAAAAGTTAACTGTTTTTACCGTTTTCCTTTCCTTCATAAAATTTATTACAGTGGAATATATTTTCTATAATTATATTATAAATTACTAAATTAGCACTAATTATAGTTTTGTAGATTCGTAGCTAATTTCAAGATTTTGTATGTATTGAAAATAGAGTCAAACTCTGCTAAATAAAAACATTCAAGCTATATTTAGAATAGCCATTATTTAATACATTTGTAGCAGAAGATCCAAATTAGAACTCAAGGATAATTTTTAATCTCACACATACCAATACACCTTTCAATTTCCTTTTTATATAATTTCACCTTTCAAATTTCCTGCTAATATATTTTTAAATTATTCATTTTCTACTGTTGATATTAATTTCCTGAAAGTTCAATTTTCATATTAATCTTAGGAATTCAAACAGCTTAAATATAATAAACGAAAAGCTGACGTAATCAATTTGTAGATTAAAATAGAAAATTATTTTCTTGGCATTCAACTGTACAACCATTGGCGAATATAAAATAGATACGTACACAAACAAACTATACACATTCAGAATGAGACATCAAATCTCAAAACGTTCAGCTTATTTAGTTTTGATCAAAATCTACCGTTAAAGGGAATGCGTGCGTGACATGGCAGAGATTGTGATTTCTGATTGCAAAAACCCACATCAAAAGATTTAGCATTATATAAAATGCTTGCAGACAGGGGAGGATTATATTTCATTTTTTATCTTTCTTTTTTTGTATAGTTTACGTACACTTATGTTATATAATCCCCCATTGTATAAGAATTGTCAGGCCCCCAACATTAATCACACAACATTCCGTTATAATTCTGGCTTTGACAGATATTTACACTCAATTATTATTTTCACTGGGTTCTGTAAGTCTGCTAAAACCCCCTTTAATCAGGAAGTACCAGTCATCGTGTTAGTTTCAGTTTTGGTAATTGCAGGAAATAGTTTTAGGCCGCACGATAATCATCAGACAGGAGCACAATGCAAGGGCGAGGGAATAACCAGAAAGTTAGTTACCTATACAGCTTAAGCTGAACAGTGTGAAGCTTGACAAATTGCGATTATACATCTTTTGCAAGATTTATATTTAAAACGCAGCATTTACAAATAAAATAAGAGCAAAACAATTATTTACACACCCAGCTGAAATTGAAATATTACCCGAGAAAAGTAATCATTTGAGAGATAGCTCCCTTCCTTTGCATCGCCTACTTACTAAAGACTACATTCATCTCATTTGAACTTCCAGAAAACAACTCTCGACTTCTCTTTGAGCTTTATCAATATTTACAGAAATTTAAAATGATTAATTTAAAAACATTTCTAAATTAAAAACCAAGTTAATTTGGAAAGGCAGAGAAGAAAATATTATTTAATTTGTAAAAAAGGACACTTTAATCTTGATAACTAATTTATTTGAAAGGCTTGGAGAAGGGACTCTAAATTTAAAGGAAGCTCATAACATACAGTTTCATATACTTTCAAGATTTTTGTAGAATATGGATAATTTAAAGGTAAGTAATTGTTGATAGTGTCTGGAGTCTGGAAAAAGTTATTGTAAATGAGGCTCTTTAAAAGTGTTCTATAAGTTTTACGTGGAGGATTTAAGTATTCCAAGATCTATACTCACGTGAAATAAGAGATCATGTTGAAAAATCTAATTCATTATATTGACCTACAATATACGTAAGACTAATAAGTATATTGTGATATAAAATCCGAATCAAGGCGATAAAACAAACATATATGTAATTATGTACAATGCACATAGATAAAATTAGTTATTTATAACATATAAATTATTAGTAGGTATTGAAATCCCGAATAACTTGTTTTACTTATTTTCACTATTAGAATTGTAAACATACAAATCTTTCACAAGAACAATATTGAGATGTTATTATTTAAATAAAAAAATAATAAATAAATTAATGATGTTAAAATTACTCTGGCTAGCTTTAATACAGAAATTTTAAATAACCCCAAAATTTTCTTTTACCCAAATAGGCTGATTCAGGTTGAATTCGATAGAGCATGAGATAAAAATTTACATTGATCTTATTAATTCCTGTACCTAGAAAAAGAAGCTTACTACCAATGCACTTGGATTTCTGCAACTGGACAAACAGCAAACTTAAACTAATACAAGGAATGACTACATAGCTACCCAAGGTAACTCATACATATGCAGCTTACATAGAAAAATATTTACAATAAAACAAAAGCTTAAATAAAAATCTGTTTACACGTTTTTAAGGTCAAAAGTATGGTATCATACAAATGATAACATACATGAAATCAAACTATACTCACTCTTGTCTGGACAAGAGTGAGAATAGAGTACTTTAAGTGCCTGCATTCATTACAACAGTGTAAAATACTATAATAAAATCAATATTTGGAAAAATTGAAGCATATCAGCAAAGCCAATACCTTTACAAAGATTAACACGAATTTTTCTATTACAGGAATTTGTAAGTTAAATGTACTGTGATAGATATTACAATAATGACCCGTTTTACATCATATTTTCAGTGAAATATTTTCCGAAACTGGTTCAGCTTAGTAGGATCAAGAAAATTCTCTTCTACGTTAATTAACGTCAAACCCCATATAAAGAAAGAAAGATAAAATCCTCTAAAAGAAATGGATAAATTATCCTGAACATATAACATGGGTTACATTAACCATGTTGTACTACAAAAACAATCTAACTGATTGATGTGTGTTTTTATATTTATAAATCTTTTATAAAGTGAGGTTAGATGTGTATTAAGACAATTGTGTTCCTATTTTCCTACTTTAACTTGATAAAATTATGTGTAACCAAGCATGTATCCTTAAGCATGAATAAAACTAATATCCTAGCGTATCTATTTTTTTATTGCATGGATCTTACGTATAAGTGCTATTTGACTATTTGAAAGCTTCCGTAGCCTATCGTAGCCTATTAAATGTTCTTAATGTGTTACAAACTAAACAAATTTTCAATTAGATGATATGATATCATCTCAATATATTATGTTGTATTAGATAAAAATTAAACGAAGTACTTTGTTTATTAAATTGTTTATTTTAAATAATTAAATGATAAGTCTGTGTTTTAATAATTTACTTTGGCTTATTTTAAAATTATTTTATTAAGGAGACTCTGTAAATACTTACGGTTGTTAGTTAAAGACATCGTATTTATTAACCTTTATTAATTTTTAATGATGTTTATGAAAGAGAAAGATTATCTCTATGTTGGATTGTAAATGAGAGTTCTTTTTCCACAATCCCTTGTGTATTACATTTAAATTCTACCGCTTAATTAAGAAATGTCACAAATACCTTTGATGTACTTCTTTTAGCTATATTTTCTAAATATTTTATTTAGAAGGCTTTTGTTTTTATAATTATACTAAACTTTAAACAAAGCAATCTCGTTTTATCTTAGTTAAAATTATTTTTTGCAAATACTTCATAAAGTTTTTGTACTGATGGGATAGTAAAACAGTTTAAACATATAACAAACTTGCGCACTTATAAGAATCCTAAGATACAAGACGAATCTTTTTCATCTTCCGATTTGAGAACAGCTACCGGAAGGAACACCTTTGACTTTCTAGATATAGATATATGTACTTACATGCTACTTCCATTAATTTATTCGTTTTTGCATACTACTAGATTCTTTTCTTTTATGCCATTGTAGATTTACAAGCATTACAGCATGAAATCTTTTCTAAACTATATTTTTATTTTATAATAAGACACATTTTTAAAACTATTTAAACAAATTTTAAGTATAAAATTATTTTAAGGACATATCAAAACATAGGTACACATCATCATAAACGAAAAATTTTAAATAAAAATCATCACAGATCATTATGTTAAATACGATTTATGTAAGAAGTTTAATTATATTTATTAAATTGAAACTAAAATTTATTATGAATTAAAACAAATGGGAATCAAACTTTGAAATGCAATAGTTCTTTGGTGATATTGTCAGAGATTTTTAATTACCTCTTCTAGAGGCATGACTTTGGAATGTGCTCTAGCAATATATTTACTCTTTATTATGGAGTTAATTATTGCTAAGTATTAACTTTTGCTCATTTTTATTTTTATGTTAGTGAGATACGACGAACTAATATGGATTAAAGAACAAATGTGCCTATTAATTGCAACTTTATCTCATCGTAGTAAGCAATTGTACTGATAAAGCCAAAAAAATGTAAAAAAAAATGTAAAGTGATACCAGTGACGTCGTTAATTGCAAGATAACTGATAAAGTCATAACTAATTTCATTCATTGTTTTGGAGAATGCTTGTGTGAAAATAGTGTAAACGCTTCGTATGAATTGCCGTGATAAATAGACTCTACAATTTCATTTAAATTAACTTACAGAAAGTTTTTATGTGCTTCCTCCAAGCTTCAAGAACATTAATTCTAATTTTATGAAGGAAGTAAAATTTTACAATTATTACTCACTAACGTTGACAGAAATTAAACTAGCAAAGTTTTTTATTAATTAACTCTCAAAATTTAAAATAATAAGCTTTCAAGTTTCTGCAATATTTTACAGAGAAAATCATAAAACTAAAGTTATTTCGGTTATGAAAGACAAAATTAATTTTCATCCAAAATCCTCCTCTTCCATTCATCCATCAATAAAAGACGGGATTAAGGACAGGACCTTTATCAACTGAAATTGGGTCTCTCTCCGTCCTTATCGAAATCTATTAAACAATTAATAATATTAGCTCCGTGTACGGCATTTCTAGTTGGACAAGAATTAGTCCTACTACTAATATCACTTTTTGAAATGAGAATAGGATCAAGAGGATCCTAATCCATGCGCATTAAATAAAATGTATTTTTCGTAAGGAAGGTTTTGGCTTCTTCAACGAACCTAGCCTCCAGTCCAAAAAACTTGTTAGTGTCGGATTATTTTCCCGTTTTCCGCTCTGACTGTAATTCATCACTTCACAAAACTTCCCGACGGGGGTTTGCTTGCCATACTTTCAGGACGAATTTTTCCTTTTCATGGGCTATCTATCTCCGCCTGGTTAATGTTATACCTTTCTAAAAGTGCACTTTACAATTGAATTAAAGATGTATATCTTTGAATAAAGTTTGAATATTTTCTTCCTGTTTTGAGTCATTTTTATATGTATGAGATGAAAATGTAATTTATTAGATACAATAGCTCTATTTATGCCGGTCTCAATATTAACAGAAAACTGTCAGAAAATGGATCGATTTTGAAAGGAATATTTGAATAATTTAAAAATGTATATAGTATATTGTGGACTTTATTACTGAAAAAACATGAAATATGGTAATTAGAGCTGTTAATTACCCTACCTAACATATCTAAGTTATCACTTAATTATTATTAGAAAGGGCCTGTCTTCCTTCCAATAAATGTATTGAGATGTTATAAAAGCTATGATAACCTAATAAAAAAAAATTAAATAAGATTTTAAAAGAGCGCCCCACGTTCTGGCCAAGCCATTAAACTATGAGATGATATATTCAAATAAATAATAATAAAATAAATTTTAATCTATACTGAATTTAGCTAGCTTCAACGAAATGAAAATATAGCAGCGCAATAGTTTTTTCTTTCTCCCAACTCGGGTTTAAATTTGATAGAGCATGAGATAGACAAATTATAGATCTTATTAATTCCTGTACGTAGAGAAAAGAACTTACTACCAGCCACACCTGAATCGCTGCACTTAGAATCCCACAACTGGACAAGCAGTAATCTTAATCTCTGTATAAATAAAATGAATACTTGCATCCACATCAAATAAAAAATAATAAACACTTTTACAAATTAAAAGCCATAGATCTTTATTTTATTAACGCTAAATAAATTTATAAAAAAAACGAGTCCATTAAAAAGAAATAAACAGGATATTTTCCTTCAATTTGCTTAAATGAAACTTGGGTGGTTGTCAACCTGACATATGGGTTGCAGCCATTCATTTAAACAAAACTAGCATCAAATAAATTCAATTCAACCAAATAAATGATTTACAATTGATAAACGAATTTTCAAATTGTTGTCAAAGTAGCAAACTTTGTGCATAAAGAACCTTTTTAATTTTTACAAAAGTAAAATGAAAAAAAATTAGTTTTATAGATTGTTCCCAATGGGTAACGGTATATGATAGGAATATTTGTAGCTCGGATAACCTCTTTGTTTGTTTACTGCGGACACAGCTTTCGATTGGTTTGTTCAGTGAGGTGACATAAATACGACCTTCAACGATCAATCAGCAACAGCTGAGTAGAAATAACCTTTTTTCAGTTATTTTGTGTAGATTGACACAATTGCCATAGGCGTTACATGAGGATTGTACTTAAATCGATATAATTATATCTTTACAAATTCACTGCATAATGAGAAGAATACAATTCATATGTTTTATTGAAACAACTTGCATTACTGTTAACACAGTTACTAATACTCGTATAATTATAACACTGAAAAATTAACCAAATTGCTACTTATTAATTTAAACTAATTTCTTGGCATTTATAAATTATAAATGTAGTTTTGATTGATGATGCACCCCTGGTGCTGTGGGAGATGTAAACCAACATAAGTCAAATTTAGAGGTTATGTTGGAAACAGCAGCTTTATACATAATGCCTCTTCTAGTAAATATGAGTTTTCAGTGTCGATAATCCATCGAATTGTTATAAAAAATTTCCAATATTAAAATCTTCGATTTTAAATTAAAATAATTCTTTCACAAATCCAATAATTGCTGAAATCCCAAATAAATCTTCTTTAATTTATATAACAGGTGAATATTCAAATCACATATGACATAAACGTTTGTTTACTAAAAAAATATATGGGTTAAAACTTTATAACCTAACTTATTTTTTCAGAAAATTAAATATGAGTCTGGCGTGGATTCTTGCAATGTGTTTTATCGACTGAAATTGTTTTCTTCCGGGGTCCATTTATATGATTTCACAAAACAATTGAAACACAACGAAACTTCACAAACTGGTAAAGAGACGAATAAATTGGCATAAGGCACTTATGGTCTAAATTGAACAATAACAAAGGAAATCAACGAAAACGATCAACGGTCACAAATCTCATTATAACTAATTTATACAGAACACTCATCACTTTCCAGCTATTTCTGTACATAAAATATTTACATAATTAAAAGTAACCTATACATATGGAGTTTACTAAAATTCCAACAAAATAATAAAGAAAAAATTTAACTTAAAAACATGACCTTACGTTTTAGACATCAAATGATGCTATGCAAGTCAATATAATATGACAACATAAATGGAATCAAACTCCAACTAATCTTGTCCAGAATACAGTAATCCAAGTGCCTGCATTCAAACAACGGTGAAAAATATTAAAATAAACTCAAATTTTAACAAAACCAAAGAATATCAGCACAGCTGATACCTTCATTTACTTGAAATAAATTCTCCCACACACAGGAATTTGTAAGTTAAATGTACTGTTATAAGCATCACAATAATAACCTGTTTTAGGTAAAATATTTTCCCGAAACTGACTTAGCTGAATGGGAAAAACAAAATTCTATTCTGCGTTCAACAATCTAAAACTCAAATCTAATAAGAAGATAAATCCTTCTATAAAAGTGTAAAAACTATCCTAACATGTAACCTGGGTTACATACAACATGTATTACTATGAAACAGCATAATTGACTAATATCCTTTCTATAAATTCAAAACGTTTTTTGTAAAAATTGGGGTTATGTCTACATGATACTTTTCCTTCTTTAAATTATATTTAAAATTGATAAATCTATTTCTACGTCTTTTCTACATTTTACATCTTACTTTAATTCTGGATCTACTGTTACCGATTACCTACTTCTATAATATTAACAATTGTTTAGCTTAACAGTTATATTGTCGTGCATGTCGGGTTGCATATACCTTCTCAAATACTATAATAGATTTTTGTTTTCAATTATTTCTCACCGGAAACGTTCTCAAATACTATAATAGATTTTTGTTTTCAATTATTTCTCACCGGAAACGTTCGGCATGCACGGCATGATTAAAGCAAATAATTTCTTTTTGCTTGCTTGAAATATTGGATCTCGCCGCATCATATTCTTAGCGCAGCTGCGTCCGATCAGATGGTTAACCTTGGCTACTTACAGATTTTTTAATTCTACTCCGAGTAAGGGACTAGCTTAAGACGCTTAAATGAAATGCTTTATCAGTTTAATGGTTTGAAAGATTCCATTTGTGACCACTACCGCTACCCAATATAGACTCTCGAACCTAAACTAGCATTCTGTTGGGCTGTCTGGTTTAGTGTAACCATAACCTTTCAAATCTATTCTGCCTTACAGATCTATTCAAACATGTAGTCGGATGTTCAACAGTCAAAACGGCTATTAGTAATATTAATTCTAGCTAGTGTGATCTTTCCTTCTGTGCTAAAAATTTTGAATAGGCGTTATATATATTAGATTAAGCGAACAAAAACCGCCATGAAAACTGCTTGTGATCATTATTTCATAGCTTTCGTAACGATAGGTGTTCCTAACCAGCTATATCCTAGCAAACGGTTCTGCTCCATACCTACGCATCTGTGCGTCAGAAAAACTAGTGTGCGTCAATAAAAAATTTCCTTTATGTGCTGTGGTATCCACATATTTATTTAGATTTGAAATCTAACTATTACTTAAACTATTATTTAAAGAAAGAAAATACGAGAATAATGCAACGTCTTAATAATTCATAGGTAGCTTCAAGTACAGGCATTTTTCCGCTAGCGGGAAATTAAATCCGTTAAACTCAAAAACAGTGTATTTTCTATTACACCAAACTCATTAAATCGTTTCGAAGAACAGAGCGGTGCATTAGCCTGACAAAATCTTGTGAATTCTTTATGAGTTTGCTACAAGCTGCTGACAAATCCCAAATCCATTACCGAATTGCGTTTAGATCTCGACCGGTCTTGTATCTTTGTTAAGCAGAACACTGTAGTTAATTAGTATTAATTTATTTATATCGTTCTGTACTTATAGATCTTAACATTAAAAAGTGAAAATTTAGAGTTCAATAGTGTAACTGGTTTTTTTCTTGTCTTACGACACGACTACTATAAATGATGTTAAGGTCCAAGTGTACCCAAAAAACGTGTGTTGTTTGCTTAATAAATAATATAATAATGTGATAACTTTGGTTTTAAGTTAATAGTCGAGGAATGTTAAAAACTTACTTACCTAACTTGTTTTGGAAAAAAAAAGTTTTTTAATTAAATTATTTCACGTGTTATACGTGAAAAATTAATTGTGGAGAAACTGTACATTCAAAATTAATCAAAATAATACCACCTATATTTCATAGTATTTGAACTATTTTCCCGAAATTTTAAGAAAATCGTATGTCTAGGGACTAAACTATTACCTCCTTTTTGCCAAAAAAAGCAGTTTTTTTTGGCAAAAAGCAGGTTTTCTGGCAATAATTTAGTCGCTAGACATACGATTTTCTTAAAATTCTGGGAGAATAGTTCAAATACTATGAAATATAAGTGGTATTATTTTGGTTAATTTTGCATGTACAGTTTTTCTAAAATTAATTTTTCACGTATAACGTGAAATAATTTAAATAAAAATTTTTTTTTCCCAAAACATGTTAGGTAAGCAAGTTTTTAACATTCCTAGACTATTAACTTAAAACCAAAGTTATCACATTATTATATTATTTATGAAACAAATAACACACGTTTTTGGGTACACTTGGACCTTAATAATATAAAATCATTATTTAAATGTAAAAGAAATGCGCTTAAAGTTATATATTATTTTTGTAGTCTCAATAAATAAATCAAGCTTACCTTAGCAACCATAATAAAATAAAAGGAGGGGCATTTTGGTGTGAAACTCATGTTTCTTTATGAAATGGATACCGAAATATCTTCTTGGTGTACCAAAAATCGAATTAATTTAATAAAAATCTTAATACTTTTGGTGATATTTATTTGATGTGCGCACATAAAAAATTGCATATTTGAAATAATTTCACTTGTGGCAAAAATTACAAAATTTGATTTCTCTTCCAGTCAGATATTTAGATATGTGAAACATCTAGAACTAATACGATTTTTTTTGCTTTGACAAGATTTAGGTACTTTATTAAATATGTATTATTTTTGTTTATAAAAACATATATAAATTGCCTATTCCCAACAAATGGGGAAGTAACCATTTCAAAATGTTGCAAGAAATAATTAATCAACAGAAGACGATGAATTTGCAATGTTTAATTTTTTTATCTAAACACCACTAGAAGTTGCATTAGCATCTGCTCCCTTTCAAATTACTAACCTCGTACCCAACACTACTTAATTATCTAATTGTAAGACTAAGTAAGTGCAGCATCGCTGCTTCGAGATTTCATTAATCTACAAATGGTGTTTGATGTGGAAGTTTAATTTGAATGAGATCGCTGAAAAACTAACCCAAAAACCTTCAAATGGAAAATCATATTAGTTTATAATCAGTGATGCATTTGAACTATTTCGATGCGCCTGCTTTAGCTGCATACACTGCAGCTAATTAAATATATTTTTTACTGCAAAAGTTATTTTTTGTTTCTTTATATCACTCACGTATTGCAGTAAGAAACCTAGGTCTTCGAAGCTAAATTCTATTCTGCAACTATAAATTTTCATTAAAACCGTCTATCTAGCTGAACAAACATTAACGAAACCGCGGGTATATGCACTCGAATTGTGTTGTTCTCATAGCTCATACGTTAATTATACCTTGGCAAATTTTGTTATTAGTTGCATAAATCACCTGAATATATACCACATCAGCATGCACCTCCTTACCTTGCAATACTGTAAAAACAAAACGACCACAATAATAATAATAATATCTGGTTAAATAAGCTTGAATATATGGATATCTTGAGACGTGATTACATTAAAGGTGATACTGAACCTACAGTTTAATCTAAAGGTACAGTAGCAATAGCAACCTCTACAAAGTTGCATTATATATGTGAACAATCTCTCTAGCTTCTGAGATTCTGTTAAAATAAATGGTGCAATATTGCTTAACGAAATTCTATTTCTAAATTCTATTAAGATTATCTACAGAGTTTCATAGCTCAATGTACGCTACTGTAGTCCAATGCTAATTAGAATCTTACAAAATAACATTGCATTCTTTGTTTAAAATGTGTTGGAGAAAGGAGTTCAGCAATCTTACTAAAGCGTTCGAATATTCAATTGAAACTTTGTCCAGTCGAAATGTTGGATATTCTCTGGCCAACCACCTATCATGATAACCTTCTAATGGATGATACTGAGGGACACGAGGGCAACAATTACATTATTCTTGTAAATTTTCAAAACGTATTCATGACATTCCGTCTGGTTATATTTACACTTGATGATTCTGCACAATCAAATGATTCTGCACGGGAATTGAATCGGAAATCTCAACCATATGTGACTTTAGCTTCCCTACAACGCAGACTATCGCGAAAGAATACTTTACATTGGGGATTTTACCAGAAGGAAGCACATGACTGGTTTTTTACTTTACACTGCAAAACTGGCGTCAACGTCTAAGTCGTCTTTAATAATTGGAAGAATACACGAATATTATTTGTACATGAGCAAAGTGCACCCGGATACGACCAGGGAGAGTTCTTCGGTTAGTAATAAATAAAAAATATATATTTTTGAATAATTCATACCAAAACTGGAATTACTTCACAAAAATTAAAGACAGAAAATCCGCACCAGCCGCACTTTTCTGATTAAACGTCACGGAGAGCTCATGCATGCTTAACATGCTGCATATTTAATTAAAAGAGAATTCCGATTAACAAATGGTACTCTTGTAGTTTACTACAATGGGAAGGTTAAATTTCCTTAACACTTGTTAAAATAATAAGTGTTGTATTGATTTTTGTTTGTTTAACTGTTAATTATTGTCAAATCAATCGAAATACCTTTATTGTCAAAATTATTTATACAAAAGATAGAAAAGTGATCGAAGGAGCCGTTTTTAAATATAAGTATTGCGGTGATATTAAAATAAATTATAGTACGCCCACCGTTCCAAATAAAACATAAATTATATACGGTGGATTAAAATAAAAATACACCACAGATATTTTTCTTCATTCCAATCAGCCAGCTCAGGGTTACTTGGTAAAGCATAAATTATTTGAATTATGAGACTCTTATTAACTCCTATGCCTGGAAAAGAAGAAAAACTTAAATTGCAAGCACTAGGGCTACTGCAAACTGGACAACGGCTGCTAAACTTTAAATTCAAGAAGAAAGAAAACTGAATGTTTGCATATGCATCAATTAAACACATAAGTAAATTTAAAGACACATAAACTTTATTTAATGAATAAATAAAAATTCAAATGAAAAGTAAATGGCAAAAAATGTTGTTCAAATTAATACAATTAACAATTGATAAATGAAATAAATTCCCAGGCTTGCTCAAAGGTGATAAAAAGTTGTAATGGCCTGACATAGGGCCAATACGGTCATTTACTTGAACAAACCACCACAAATCAACAATTGTTTACAAATAAAACTGTATATCTTAATAAAAAATAAATTGAAATAAAAGAAATTGAATTGTTTTATTTATTTGAAAGAAAATAAGTTCTTAAAAGAACCTTAAAAACTAAACAAAATAAATTTGAATTATTAAGGATAAACTTTATAAATTTAATATTGTCAATGAAATTAAAGAACCCTTTTATTATGACCAACCTGGTATATATTATTAAAAAGTAAATTCCTTTAAGTAAATCCTCAATTGGTATCACTGTGACAAAACCTGTCGGCTGATTTCCTGTCTTTAAAACATCAATACGTAGATCGATGAAGAAAAATAAATTCTCCTGAATTTATTTAAAAAATTACGTTCACTTTAAATAATTGTGGAACAACAATGAAATCTTCTTTAATCTTATAAAAATATTCAGGTAACACTTTAACTTTATTCAAATTCCATTTATATATGACGTTTACGTCAATCACATGGTTAAAATATCTAACCTCAATTTAAATTGCAGATTTTTATCCGGAGTCGGGCATAGCTTTGTCGTGAACGTTTTGTCGACAGCCTTTGTTAAATTTGGCTCCAACTTATATAAATTTTGTTGAAACAAAAGCCTGCACTGACATTTTTCCAAAACAAAAACAAATTACGTACGGTTGATGACGTCTCTAACCCGCACAGCTGTTCATAATTACCATGGATCTTAATTCTATGATTACGGGATTGTAGCCCTTAAAACAAGGATTAAAACAATGTAAAACACTTGTATCCCAAAATGCATCGTAACGAAGATACAAGACGAAAACGATTAACAATGTACAAATCTCGTTATAGCTTAATTACATACAAAATTGGAATAGAACAGGTTTATCCTTTACAAAATAGATACATAATTACACAATACAGGTAACACATATAAATTCTCCACAAGAACATCTTTACAATTTACAACAAACATAATTTTACAGTGCGATACTACATTTAATTAACCAATTAATGAATTTGCAAGTTCCAGCTTAAATATTAATTCAAATAAAATCAATTTATGATCAAAATGTCCAGCATACAGTTCTCCAAGTATTTACATAAAAACAATGGTGAAAAAAAAATAGGATAAGAGTCAATAATCGTCACAATGAAGCAAAACGACAAGATCAAAACCTTCAATAATAAAAATGGTCAGAATTTTTATAACAAAGTTTAAAAACTAATTGTACTATATAAGTCATAACAAGATTGACCTAAATTATCTGTTTTCAGTTTACTAACAGCGCGAAACTGAGTTGGTTTCCTGAAAAGTAGAAAAATTTGCCCTACGTTAAAGATCGTAGCCTCTAGATTTAAATAAGAAGATTATTTCTTCTTTACAAGTGGAAAACCCATCCCAATATGTAATTTGGGTTGCATAAACGTGTATTATGATAAAACAATCTAAATATGAAACCTTTTAAATGCATAAGAAACTTAGGTTATGTTTGCATGAAATTTTTATGCTTGATTTCTAATTTAAATATTGATGAGCCTAACTGTGACCCTATATGTAGCCTTTATATTAATTATGCCTATCACTTAGCATGTCCCTCTTTTAATTTAAATCTAATGTATGAAATATTTGTTTTGACGTTTCTGATCTATCGTTAAATAAAATTTTCAATGAGGTGATTTGATATCACCGCAGTGTGTATGTTGTTATTTACTTAGTTGTTTTCAGTTCATTTATTTAATTATTTCTTGTATTTGCGCAATCAGTTTAAATATTTTTTAATTAGCCTACACTACGGGCAAACCAACATCTAAGGTCATATGTTCCCTATATAACACAATTCACACGCGCCCATAGTTGAGGCGGGCGAACTCCAATTTAGAAAAATCTTGTCGCCCCAAGTGGACCCGTACAACACGAGTGATGAACTGACACCTCTCGTCTACTGCCCCCCCGAATCGAATTCTGAGAATGAATTACAAAAACAAAACTTACGATTAATAAAAAAGTCAATTAACAAACGCTGTGAACAGAATACACCTTGCAACAAAAACAAATGCATCTCCCGTCTCTGGCGCTCTTAAGAGAGTTATATTTCGCTTACTTTTCAACTTATGCAATTCCGGTTTCCGTAGAGAGCTGGTCGGTACATGTATTGTAAGGATCTTTTTAAAATAAAACTGAAAATGCCGAATTAAAAGCATGATAAAAAGAGAAATATTAACAGCAACACAGATTTAAACTTAACTAATTAAATGCGCAAGTTATGAAACTATTAAAGAACTTAAACTAATTTATTTAAAGGCTATTTATAATTGCAATATTTATTTTAAGTACACAGATATTTATTTTTTACTATTTCAGACTAAACGCTTCTAATTAACTGGTGGCTCTTCTCTCAAACGGCCCACATTCATATGTGTACTTCGCGGGTCGTCGGCGTCGCCGCGAATGTTCTACTAGGTTCTCAAAGCGCCTTGAACTCTCTAGACATCTGCTTTCGCCGCCAGCCTATACGTGGGGCTTTCCCGTTCATTACAGTATAATAAGTTTTTCATATTACTTAATATCAATATAATTAATATAGCTTATTGGATTCTAGTTCATGTATTTAACGTTATAGGTTAGTTATATGTAACGGCGAATTTGAGAGAATTTCATGAGAGATCTATCCAAGTTCGGTACGGATATTTATATATTTAGGCAACCAAGTCTTGGCGTAGATACATATATCCGAAAATCTAGACGTATAAAATTGGAACACGTTCTGCTATTATTACATCATAGGTATAGAGGCACTTTAGGGGGTTAATGTTTCAGCTCACTTTAAATCTGGACGAGTGCACTTCTCGTGTATGTTGCACTACCGTAATGTAAGACATAAAATGTACACCAACAGCGCATACAGATATTCTCATACTGTTATGCTCTTAACCTTTTTTCCTGCGCGAAACTAAAATAAGGAATTTGACATGCAATTAAAAAGCATGTATTGAGAATTTCCATTAGGTTTCAGCTAAAGATTAAGTTTGTAACGTTAATTATATCTTAGGTAATTTCACATTATATGCTATATAGAATGTGGGAGGAACGTATTAAAATCAGAATTAGCCTTGACGCGAGCTTTCCACGATATTCTCATCGGGATAATGCTAACAGCAGCAATCTGTTATCTGTACATATACGGATAGAATTTCCTTTAAATTCTAACAAACAATATTATTATGTTTATGTACAATACAAAAGCCTTGGCGTACACAGAAAGAAACTAATAAATAATATAATATTATATTATATTCATTTCTGTGTAAGTCCCAAGAAACAGCTTTTATTTCTTAAAGGAAAATAATGGAAAAATAAAAAGGTAGTGTAAAGCGCGGGTATCCGCGAGAAGTGAGGCATTACAAGAACCGAAACGAAGAAAAAAGCTAATAATCCCAAGCTAACCAGGTTTTGGGAGTGCAAAGCTCGTGTAATGGATCAGAATTCCAGAGAAATACGTTTTATTTAATCCTGCAAATTAGGTTAAGTTGGATAATCCTTCTGCAGACCCAGAAGCTTGTCAATCGAGTTACGAGTGTTAGATACACAAGTAGAATTCGCTTCGACCAAAAACGAATGATACCGAAACTATCGAGTTGTGAAAATAAATGTTTTGTTAGAAACTCAATTTGAATAAACAAATATCAACGAAAACTGACGAATATAACATTTATAGTTCCAAAAACCAACAAACCAAAATTGATTTTGCGTTAATTTCGAAGTAACAAAATTCTAATTTTATTAGTATAGTGAGCTTATGTGTTTGGGTGTGTATGTTGAAAATTGTAGAATGAACCGTAGAGATCAGCCTTAATTGAATTAAACGCAAACTCGTTGCTATCGGTTTAATTAATTTAGTTTGGTCTCTGCTGAAATGCTTGTGTTAAAATTAAAACGTTTTAAATTGGTTATTCTATTAGCAAAGTGCAACAACTGGGAATAATAAAAACACGTAAAGATATTCTTTTTAAAGAGATATTCATATCAGAGTTGGTTATCAACTAGTGTTAACAACCCCTGGAAGT
The DNA here is from genome assembly GCA_929113105.1 of Agrypnus murinus. Classification (NCBI taxonomy): domain Eukaryota; kingdom Metazoa; phylum Arthropoda; class Insecta; order Coleoptera; family Elateridae; genus Agrypnus; species Agrypnus murinus. The sequence goes on along the minus strand of OV816028.1, from coordinate 5,439,333 downwards.
ATTTTTTTAATACTGGAAAAACTAGAACTGTTACGTGTTTGCAATGACCCGAAACAAATAAATTAAATCTGTGTCAAAATTCTTAATTTTCAGGGTGTAAAAAATGTTCTATATTGAATATTTGTTGTGAGCAAAGCTCTCGTAGAATTATGGCTAGGGGGCTACATCAGACTCAATGTTCCAGGTATTCTAAAACCTCATTAAAAACAGAAAATTATTACCCTGAATTTCACAATCTTAGAAAATTCGAAATTCAGAAGTCAAGAATTTCAGATTCAGACTGCTGAAGCACTAGAAAATATTGTTCCAAAGTTACAAACTATTACATTCTGCAGTTGTTATCACTGAAATTGAATGCAAATTGATAGAAAGCCCTAGAAATCCATGTTGCAATTTCAAAATTCAAGCTTTTAAAAGTCATACCAGGCTCAAATATTCAAAATAAAGTCATTTATGCAGAGTCGCAATTTGCTGATGCGCAAATCTACGACAAAATAAAACATTTCAATAAAACATTTCAGAATCATAAACATTGACAGCTACAGCTATTGAATTACAAATTCAGAGCTTCTTGGCTTCGAAAATTTAAAGTTTCCAATTTCTGAGTTTAAACTTGGACGATCTCAAACCCTAAAGCTTCCTTAAGAATCTCAGTGTATTATATATTAAAATATCAAAGCATAAACATTTTTTAATTTCTGATAATAATGTTTGCAATATTTTATAGTCTAACTTTCAGTTTCAGTCCCAGTCTTCAATTCTAGTCTTCAGTCCCAGTTTCCAGATCCAGTCTTCAGTCCCAGTCTCCAGATCCAGTTTCCAATTCAAGTTTCCAGTTTACAGTGCCAGTTCTCATTGCAGTTTCAAAATCCCGTTCCCAACTCTATTTTCCAGTTTCAGCTTCTAATTCTGGTTTCCAGTTCTAGTCTACTGTTCCAGCTTCCAGTTTCAGATTCCAGTTTTGGCTTCCAGTCCTAGTTTTCAATACTAATTTCTAGTTCCAATGTTTAGTTCCAATTTCCAATTCCAGTTTCCCGTTTCCGATTATGAAACTGCTTCAGTTTACAAATTCAATCCCTTTCCCAACTCCTGTTTTTCAGTTCCAACTTCCAGTTTCAGATTCCAGTTTTGGCTTCCAGTCCCAGTTTTCAATTCTAATTTAAAGTTCCCGTTCTTATTCCAATTGCAGTTTTATAATCCAGTTTGCAACTCCAGTTTAGAAATAAAATTTCCAGTTGCAGTTTCTAAATTCAGTTTCCAATTTGCAGTTTAAAAATCCTGTTCCCAACTCCAGTTTCAAGTTTCAGCTTCCAATCCCAGTTTCCAGTTCCAGTTCTAGTCTTCTGTCCCAGTTTCCAGCTTCAGCTTCCAGTTCCAGACTGCAGTCATAGTTTTCAATTCAAGTTTCTAGTTATAGTTTGCAGTGCCAGATCTCATTTCAGTTGAAGTTTAAAAATGCAACTTCCAAGTTTCTAAATTCATTTTTCTGTTTCAGTTTTCAAATCCAATTTCCAGTATTTATTTTTTCCAATCCAGTTTCCAGTGTTCAATCCCGGTTTTCATTTGCAGTTTAAGTTTAATAGAATTTAATATTTTAGTTTTCTATAATTCCGAAGTTTCAGTTTTGCAACAAAATCCTAATTTTTAATATTTCAACTTTTAGTGTTTTAGTGCACTATAAAGTATCGAAAAATTTTAAGTTTCAAAGCTACAAAGTGGTATAGAAGATTCTCAATTTCATTAAAAATTTTAAAATTGCAAATTACAAATAATTCCAGATGCTTTTCATAGTTTTATAACTTTAGAATTTTAGATACAAAATTTTCTAATTTTCATTGGCTTAGCCTGTAAATATTTTTTAGGAGACTTTATAGAAAATTATAAGTTTGAAGCGTTAACAGTTCTGACGAAATTTATATAAATTAAGGATCACCAATGTTCCATACTTTCACATATTTATTTTCGAGAAAATTGAGAATCGCAAAATAAATAAATCAGGCAGCGTAACATTTTCAGCTTTGTTATGTATGTCATGTGAAATTCGCCGTTGGTCACTTCCTGAAATATATTAACGGAGAGGGGAAATTTATTAATCGCTCTCAACAACCATAATAAGCTGAATTAATATAAAAAAATAGTATATTTCAACACAAGTGCGCTATTACATAAATTTTCAGATGTGATGACGACCTTTGACGCACTTTTCGTATTGAATATATGTATCTGATGAAAAGAATACAAAAAAGATACATAAAGCGAAATAATTCTATATAATGACCCTTCTTATACAAAAGTTATGAACAATCTGGAATTAAGGTAGATAAAAGCTAAAGAACAACAAATAAAACATTGATAACGTGGCGGTCGGAGAGTACGAAGTGTTGCCTAAATCCAAGGTGAAGCAAGCCTTCTTTTGGAGCCCAAAAGCGATTTAAAAATCAAAATGTACTAAAATAAAAATGAACTGTAACACACATACACACTTTAGTTCCGCAATTCCGCCAAACTTTTTTATCATTAAAGAGATGCTATAAAAACATAATCAATAATCCAAGAAAATTAAATACCACCATTATACTTATACTTTATACTGTAATGAGCCGGGGTCCCTACCCACTAGACGATCACGGCCCATCTTACTCTACCCGTGTAAAATTCAAATATTTAACAAACCGGAAATTGACACAGTATTACCAACCTTACAAATGACAAACTTTATAATGATAAATATAACAAAATGGATATTTAGCAAACTGGATCCTACGTTGTGATTATTTTTTATAACATACGACCAAGGTTGATAACGATTGACTTACTTCATAAGGGCGGAGAAAGAGAGATAAACACAAATAATAAAACACAAATAAAAGAACAATTAAATATGATTGTATTATTTTATTAATTTATTCTTAATCTTGAGTGAGGAGGGACATATTTAAACTGATACAAATAAATGGCTAGTTCTCTAAAAACCTCCTTGAAATTATATGCTAGCCCAGCTTAAATACGTACACGCTGCAAGTTTTATATGTGATCAAATGATTATTTAGTTTGGTTACAATAAATCAATTTATCAAGTTGATACAGTTGTGTGATAATACTAGGCATTTATAAATAGACAAACGCAAATCTCTCAATGACATAAAACATCAAAAATGAGTGAAACAGAGTGAATCAAAAAGATTTACAGATAAACTAGGCAAGGTAAACGTGCCAGATTAAAATGAATACACAAGGACTGCTGCACAAAAATTATATCATATTTGACATAGCAACATATACGTTGTGACCAAACCATATATATATGGCTATATCAGAACACGTCTTTTGCAAGACATAGTTTTACTGTCAACAACAGGGAAAGCTCGTATCTAGATAAGCGAGAGTGTGTTATAAGCACTGAAAAATAATAACATAGCACATATAAATAATATAAATATGCAAAACAAAACAGTTTGACGGTTCTACGACACGGCCTATCAAATGGACTTAAGCCACCGGGGAGCCTTCGTACCCAACAGTCTTTGGACGGTTCTACAACCCGGCTGATCAACGGACTTAAGCCACCGTGGAGCCTTCGTCTCTTAAATACTAAATCAGATTTTCTCTTACACGGCCTATCATGGGTTTTATTACCACCGTGCAGATTAATACACTTTTAAATAATAATAATTCTAACCTTAGGGTAACATAATCTCTTGTTCCGGACCAAAAGATTATACCTTCATTTTTTAGTCACAAAGTAAAATGTTTTGTTAGGTTATAAATATTAACCTAAAAACTCAATAACAACTGACAGTAACACATAACAGCAGTAGTCGTATTTACCCACTAATAAAATATCAAATTGGCAATAATTAGCTGTAATGCTACGACTCACGTTATAAGACATTATTTTCTAGTAATATTTACACATCAAAAGGATAAATTTATGAATTATTAAAAAGTATCAAACGAGTCTAGTTACTGCCTAGAGCTGGATTTATATATATATTCAAACGAGAGATTTGGGTTTCAGATTAATTAAACAATACAAAAATTACACCACACAACTAGAATCAACATAAATTCAATTAACAGAATACACTTACATGCCTTATATATTCCCTTTTACAAAACAAGCCAATATGGCTCCTTCCTCTCTGTTTTCCCAAAACCTCCTCTCTGTTTTCAAAACAAAAACCCCCCGTCCCTTAACTACCCCCTTAGCAACACAAACTACCAACATTAAAGAACCTGTAATAACCATCCCTAAACATAAAATCAAGTTACCAACCCCAAAGAAACTGTAATAAACACCCCCAACATTTTATATTGAAGAAAACCGTTGTTATTTTTAAAATAAATTACATATTTTGCCTGAACTTGTATGTAATAACAGAACTAGGTAAATTGATTATTATGAAAATTGTTTTGTGACAAATTGACTTGCTACAGCTACTTTGATAATTCTGGTTGACTGTAGGTCTGACCACTACAATACTTTGTATAAAATTCCGTAGTTTCAGGAAATATACACATTTCATATGCGCAATACCCTCTGTTTACTAGGCTTTTTTAAGATATTTATTAATTAAAATTACTTCAGACCTTAGTTTATTAGTGCATCAGAAAATTACAATTATGATGACGTTTATTAAATCCAATGATTCTTTAATTAAAAGTAACATTTTCAAATAAGTCAATATTAACATTTCTAAAGTTATCACAAATCGAAACAGCATGTTCGTTTTTAGTGACACAGCCAAGATTTAGGTATAGGGTAAGGGACAAATACATTTTAATTAGGTCGTGGGTCTTAATCCCTTTACACATCCCTTCAGTGTAGTACTATCTGTTCTAAAGGGATGAGTCACACATTAAATGACATGTTAAATACCGCACGGGGATAATTTATTTCGTATTGATGCGTTTGAAGGGATGTTTTAAATTCTTCGAAATTTCTAGTGTAGTAAAAACTGTTAATATTAAAAAAGGTATATAGAGAAAAAGGTATTTTTCGATAATGGACTGATAATTCAATTTATTTCATTTCATGTTTAAAAAAGGTTTTGATGTCGTTATATATAAATTTTGAATTTTGTAACGATTTTGCATATATGTAAGTAAATAAAAAATTTGCTTAATTTTAAAATATAAATTATTATTATTAAGCATTTTCCTAATTACTTATTCGCTTTCATTACTAGAATCGTAAACATTGGAATCTTTCACAAGAACAAAACAACATCACTAGAATTCACAACATCACAATTAGATAACAACATGTACAGGAGTTAGTCAACTAAACAGAAACACATATTACTTATTTACGTACTATTGCGAGATAAATAATTGGCGCGGTAAATTTCCCCTGTTTAAATAGGACTTTCTCCATATAACTACAGTATAATAATAACCAGTAGGTCCATTCTCGTAAATATTGAAAGCCGAAATTAGAGACGTTGACAGCAGTTATGCTTGAAATGAAGGTTGCGAAAAGACTCTATACCTGTAATTTTGCATTCGTTAGAAGGATCTTCAAGTTATGTAAATTTTAAATAAATAAAATAAAAAAATCTCTATAATGATAAAATAAAAAGAAATTTGCACACGCTCACAAATCTTAATGTACTCTGTTTTATTTTCAGATCAATAACTGTTAGTAACTTCTCACTTATTAAAGAATTACTTGAAAAAGTCTACATTGATAGACGAAACGTAGTAATATTTTATGTATAATATGTTTTATTGGCAGCCAGTCGTCCAAATACAAAATTATTATAATAAAGAATTTTTTAACAAGCTTTAGTTTTGTAGATGGTGTATTATGCATGTATCTATTTAAGTTAATACAAACTAATTGTTCGAAGGCTTCAATTAATTTTGTTCTTACACACAATTCTATTTCCTCTTTTACTACCATTAAAACAAGAGTTTTCAGTTTTTACTAAATTTACTTGCCACAATAATATAATTTTATCTAATACGTCACTACTTGCTGTTTACTACTGCATATGTAGACGATAATGGTAGACAAGCCTCGGCGAACTATCGTTTGTGGGCGTGATATTCGAAGCTAACTTGGCGACTTCAAAGTGCCGACACACGAGTGGGCCTACTGGTTATTATTATACTGTGATAACACTCTGCCGTAATAAAAATATAAAATTTAAAATTGCCACTGTTAAAGTCGGTATAATATGTCAAAACTTCTAGAAATCCTCCTACTTTATAATTCAACCGTACCAATTATTAATCTCGCAATAGTTCATTCAATACTTTAAGAATATTCCAAAATACGTTAAGGAAATGGTTTATTCTTGTTTTATTTTTGTTGAAAATTTTCATTAAACTGGCTTATAAATATAATTAACCATTTCAGCGCTTATACAGTTTAAACACTACACATCTTGAAAGTTATGCATGGATAATCAAAAGGTAATTCAGCGTTTAATACGATTTTACGCGGACGAGAGTCTTTCGGGTAATGAGAAATTAACGGGCGAACAGCTCTAATGTGAATATCTCTTAAAGGTACCTACTATATACTCTGTACATAATATCTAAATTGCAACTAAACACGTTAACTACACAAAAACCGCAACACCACCGCCGCCCTGGGGGAACTTTCTAATCATATTATCACTTCCCTTTTCTTGTATCTATTATAAAATGTAAACCTTTTCCGCGGGCTTCTCATCTTTCTACGTTCACTATCTTGACGATCCTTTTTCGCGATATACAAATTTTAATTTCATTTTTCGCCACCGCCGGATAATACTATTCAGAATAAATGTTTAGCATTCGTTTAAGTTCACGTTTTAAAATATATGCATACACCCCACACACACACACACACACACACACACGCAGCCCTTTTGTTGTCGGTATACACAATAAAAGATTTAGCAATCAAAATGATGTATGGGTTTCCATAATGTTAAAAATATCCCAGATAAAAGCCTAGATGTATAATATGAAAAAGGTTGTATGCAGATGCGAAGAGATGCGTCCTCACTCTATCGGAAAGGAATTCTAGTAAATAAATGTATATGTATCTAGAAAATAAATAATGTTTCTGATTTATCTTTTGCATAAAGAGATATATTTGTTTCGCTACAAAGAAAAATTTACATCGTGCTGTTGAAAAATTATGTTGTCATAATAAAAGCTACGTTTTCATTTTTTCATTCCTGCATTTTCGCAGTTAAAGATTTTGGGTTAAAGTTTTTATTTGATAAAAACGAAAATTGCGTTCTATTTATATAATTTTATAATAATTACCAGGCATAATGCTTTTATTAACTGCGTGCCAGCAACAAATTGAAAATTAAGTGTCGACACCATTTTAAAGATACACTTCACTGTCACAATAGAGATTGACGTGACTGGGAACGTAGCTAAGGATACAGAGATAAGATGCAAATATTAGTTTAACAGCATGTCAATCATGCCAAAGGTAAGATCATTTCATGGTCTAAAAGTAATCGTACCTGTTTCAACACTCATCCGAGACTGCCTGAATGTTTTCTAAACAACTTAGAATTGAATCTAAAGTTATTTCCGTAGTCAGTTTTATTATATAGCAAATAGAATGCTGCCCAAGCATTAATTCTTTTACGTGCGAGGTTAGTAGGAGCACACGAAGGTTGCGGAATCAGACACTTACGTGGACGAGATAAAATGATCGCGCATGACGAAGTCAGGTTCTCTATCTCGTTTTTATATGCGGACAAAATGCAATAACATGAATCAAACACGTGGAGATGTGTGTACACTATTAGATTGTGAATATGGAATTCAATTTCGCGCAAGTATAATCTTTATCCGGCAGATGTTTGTTTGCTGATGCGGCAGAATGTCCTTTATGGATTGATAAATTTTTAATTAGGCTCTTTTCATACCATTAAACATTAAAACAATACGCAATATTGCTAGTTATGATATCCGAAGTTGGAATTTAATAGCTTATTGGTAGATATTAATTATATTATTTATCTGTACTGTATTGGTATTTTAAGAGCCTTGACCTTTTAGTTACGTGTTAAACGATTTAACCTGTATGAGTGGTTACATAAATGACTGCCATAGTCTTTCTACAAATATCAGAGGGTATATATATATATATATATATATATATATATATATATATATATATATATATATATATATATATATATATATATATACCCTCTGTATATTGCTGTAATATCTCATAAAAAAAAATTAATAATATTTTACCCGACATTAACAAATGCCCCGCGTTGACAGCGCCATAAATATATGCAGTGATATTGGTTAATTAAAAATAATAAATTATTTTTAACAATTTTATCATATATTTTGAAACTGTGAATAATTGCCGTTCGATCGTAGATAATTACTTTATAATTAAATTGATTTTTTAAAATGACTGTGAACTTTGGAAATGCTTCTAAACTTCCCTCTTTTATAAATTCTAATATGATTTGAAATTACCTTTTAATAGATTTATAATAATGCAATGGTTATAAAAAATTAATGTTACGTTAGTTCTTGATTAACTCAAGTTTACGTAAGAGAGTTGGGCGCCAGTTAAATAACTTAACATATTAGAATTAAATTTAATAAAGACTCATCTCAGGGTGAATGTGGATTCTTGTGGTATTAAGAAAATATACAAATTGAAATTTAAAATCACTTTTAAAATTGAAATCTTAATTAATTTTAACTATTACTAAATTGTTCAAATCACTTTACTACACTTTACAAACGATAGTCTTTTTTTCAGCAAATGCCAATACAAAAAGGAAATAACTTCCTACCTTTTTATAATACTTCTTTTTTCCTTTTAGTATAGATGTCCTCTTTCCCAAACCATTGGCAGAGTAGATCACTTTATGTTGACCCAGGGCTGGTTTCCAATTCAGGGTTGACTTTCTTCCTTTTGCATGGATTTTCCATATAATTTCATCCACACACTTGATTTTGGAACTCACTTTTGTTTATTAACTGCGGGTACAATTTCCCTTTTCGTAGGATACTTATAGTTGTTTTTGTGTTTAATTAAATAAAACACCCGTTTATGGTTTTAACGTTGATTTATTATCTTGCTTAACTTTAGCAAGTAATTTATCTTAAATGTGGTTCTTTATAATCATATACACTTTTACAATTTATACTTTTTACACCTTCGCCGTATTCAAATCACCAACTAACTTAACTTGTCTGTTTAATTCTAGACTATTTAAATTTTTACAATATTATCAGCCACGACTTTACTTTGTCGCTTGATTTACTATAATATCTTTATTCTTTCGTCGTTTATCAGTCAGTGTCTTTTATCTTACACGACTTTACACCGTCGCTTTCTATCAGTAAGTGTCCTAAATTATTATTTTCTAAGCTTATATACTATTGACTATTTACATAATTATATTACACAATCTGACGTCACCTTACGAACTAATACAAACTGTACACTCATATAATACATAATGACAGATTAATATTCTTTATTAAAGTAACACATCTCTTACAGATTAATTACACAATATTTTTACGCAATAATAGCGATCTATTTATACGTCGATATACACATTTGGAATTATACATAATTGAATTACATCATAACAAACTTGCGAACAACTGGATGTTACGTATACTTAAGTAATCGGTGAGTAAGCTATTTGATAATAAATAAAGAAACATGTATTATTTAACCTTATTAAAAAGTATACACATTGATTGTATAATCAATGACACACCATTAAATAACTCAAATTTATTTTTAACTGGAAAAGTTGATAAAAATATTTCAAAAGTGTTAGTATTTAACAAAGATTTTATATTTTTACAAAATTTTCAAAATTTTCCAAAATTCTGAAACTACCATCCACAGCAATATATATATTTTTAGCTACCAAATTCATAGTTTTCTGGTTTTTACGTTCTGAATAAAAAACTATTTCAAATAAAACTTGCAATAAAAATAAATAGCTTCCAGGTAGGTATCTTGATTTGAAATTTCCTAAATGACCCCATTTTACAAAAGTTGTTTCCAACGGAACACACAAATATTCATCAGTCTTCAAATTGCTAAATGAATTAGAAATAAAAAATATTCTCACTTAAAGTTACTTGAAATAAAGCTTCTTCCTCTCTTTCTTTTAACCTTAATGTCTTCTCGTATTTTTAAAAGAAAATTTTAATCCAAAGGATTATTAACAGTGAAGCGCGTCCCAGCAGTGTTTCAATTTTTCTTATGTTGCTATTTCTTTATATATTTCCTGTTTTGTAATTTATTTGGCAAAAAACCGTTTTAAAGTTATTACATTTTCCTTAAACATAGCCAGGCAGCCTAGCGTTTATTTACACCTGGCTTCCGGAAATATTGTCTATATAATACCAACAGTTTCCGGGTAGATGTACTCGCGTATTGCGCGCGTTATGCAATATTTAATATCGTTCTTCTAAATGAGGACATGAATGTTATTTTGCTGCATATTAGCCAGGTCTGAATGCAGACCAACCAGGTACAATATACAATTCATTTCTTTCTTTTGTCTTTTTATTAATTTTTTTTCTTCCTGCTTCCTCTATCCATGTCTATCTGTCTGTCTGGTCCTCGTTTCATTAAACTCACTCACAAGTGTTGCAGGCTTATTATTTTCCAAGAGCTCCTGAATTTATGAAAGAAAGGCTATTTAAATAACTCTTTGAAAGAGAGATATTTCACAGGAGAGATACTTTCTTTGTTAAATTTACGATTCAAAGTTTTCTTAACGTATGTACTCGAGAAAGAATTATTTTTGCAAATTAAATTTTCGTCCTTTCTCGTCCTTATTATATTCTACTCGAAATACGCGCCAAGATGGAATTGTTGGTAATTTAGAAAACAGAAAAATGTTAAGTACGTACTTTTGGGCGAGTTTAAAAGATGATATCGGGAAGACTAGTCTTACAGAATGTTTATTGGCTTTTTCTGGAATTATTCTAAGTTAATTTCTAAGTTACAAGGATTAAGATATCTTAATCTTACATTTCAATATATCCAGAGTTTTAGAATCTCAAGGTTTAAGAAGTTGTCTAGAATTTCAAAACGTCAGATTTTAAGAGATTTAGAATTTCAATGATGCGGAGATTGCATTGCAATCATGCAGAGATTTAAAATTGGGCAATACCGATCTAAAATGTAGCTATACCGAGGAATAGCTCTCAATGAAAACTTTTCAGTGATATTTGTATCGTTTAAAGAATTTTGAAGTCTTTACTATATCTTTCTTGGGCATTGATAGCGAATGACCCACTAATAGTAAAATAGCACTTGCAAGAGGCTGTGCGTGTGTTTATATATGACCTACATAATTAGCCAGAAAGCAAAAGTCGAGGGAATTCCCATTTGTCTAGGTAAGTTCAAGTGAATGTAACAGCGTTGGCAGGTTTAAACCAATTGGTTTTTAAGGAAAAAACTAATGCAACTTTTATTAATTTTTGATATATACATATTTATAGACCTATTTTATTAAAATTTCTTACTTTGGTGACAATACTGGCCAATCGTGTAGGAATCCCCGTTTTGTGTTCCACATACACATTACCTGTGTTTAGAGGCTTAGGGGATTCCCCTAATTTGCGATGATGGGGAGTGAAAGTTTAATATTGATTTACAATCGGGATGTGAACTCGTGTATTGCAATGTATGCAGAAACTAAAGTAAATCCTTTTACTACTATTAGTAAAAGGAAAATAATATGTTTTTTAATTAGAAAAAGTGAGATCTACTTACAGCAGAAGCATTTGCTACATTTTATACACACGGCAGAATAATGAGTGGAAAAAACGAGATCTGGTTTGATTACATTTTGATGAGCCTAAAGATGCGACTGACAGAAAAGGATATAGGGCCAAGTCAAAATTTATAGTTCAGTTTTATGTTTTTTATATTTATATTTTATGTTTCGTTCAGTTTTATGTTAATTATAATTTGTAAAACAAAATGTTTTACTATTAATTTAACCAAGTCGAAATTCTAGAAAATAATTAAGTGGTTTAATAAAAAAAAAGGTTTAAACCAAAAAATCGGGTTTTTTGTTTTTTAAAAAAGCTGTGTTTTTGCCAACCCTGGTATGTGATGACCTTTTACGACCACTGATGTCACCGTGGTCAGTGTTTCAAGGAATTGTTATTTTCGCTGTTTCCAGCAGTGAATGTACTGTGTGATGTGAGGTCGAAAGACACCTTACGTTTTTACTGAATGTCACTTGTTGACCCTCCGAGGGCCACCGGAGTTAATGGTCTGAGCAAAACTGTTTTTTCGCAGGTTTTCTAATGACCCCACTTTCCTGGGTTTCTTGATATATATAAATACGAATATTAATTAGATTTTTGGTGAAAAATGGAAATAAAATTTACGGATTGACCTGTGCTGTTAAAAAGCCATTTGTAAAATCTCCCCAAGCACATAAAACTTATTATTGCTTTTTATCCTTTTGTTTATCAGTTTATCACATTCTAGAAATGCCGAAAAACAATTACTATTAGTCCCTTTTTTGAAAGAAAATTATTTAAATTATTACAACCTACTTTTAAAATAAGTGTGGCGCGCTCGAGGGGTGATATGATTTCATAGCTCGTTAGCCGAAGCGGATAGTGGTACATAATTTTTGTTTTTATTACAAAATAGGTACAAAATTTAAAATAACAATTTTAAATTTTCAAAAATGTCTATTTTTCACACAATTGAATTCTGATTCAGAATATAACATCTGTCAAAAAAGCAATTAAGTAAAAATGATGATTTTTCTTCATTCACGACATTAATTTTATTACATTGTACATTGAATAGGGACTTAATTAGTGAAAATTTATTATATTTGTGAAATATTATTTAAAAATTATAAAACTGCGAAACATTATTTTATTTGACAGTTTATGAATAATAATTATAAAATTAGTCGCCATCAGATACGCTCTAATACTTCAATAATTCAATAAATTAATTCAAACGTCTCTGAATGCAAAGAATTTTTACGTTCTAGAACGTAAAAGTCAACATCTTTTAACAGTTCTCGAAAAAATAAATTAACTAAATAAAGTGGCGTCTAAGTAAAAACTTAACTGAACTTGACGTGAATGATACTGTTTGATCAGAATTACAATGTTTAAATGCAATTTATTCAAATTTTGCCGATAATAAATATTTTCCAAGAAGAAACTGCCATTTTAATTTCTATTTTTTGTAAAAAAAATAAAAAAGGTTATCTTCCAACCAGAATTGAATATAGAGCGCCAGCGACTTGGGGTTATTATCGCCCCGCTCCGGTTACATTAGCTATGGTATTTTGTGGATGCGTGACGGCACCACGCCTATTTGAATGTAGATTGTACTAATTCAAATGATTTTTCTTCAAAAAAAAAGCTAAATGTAATTTTTGTTTCTCATTTTTACGATGTAAGTATTGTTTAAACTAAGGAACAAAATACTAAACAGAAATAATAACTTTATGTAATTGTGGGGATTTTACAAACTATTTTCAAAGCATAAATTAATCCTTACGTTGGATTTCATTCGATTCATTTTGAAGCAATTTAAAGCAAAGTCTTAATTTAAAGAATATAAAAGCATTTCACCCATTGAAAACAGAATGCCAACATTTTCTGGCAGTTTTCGAACAAAGAAATTAACTAAATAAAATGGCGTAAAAGTACATTTCTGCTTAACTAACTTGTTAACTTGTTAACTTGTGTTTGTTAGTCGTGAATGATATTGTTGATCAGAATTATAATGTTTAAATGCAATTTAATAAAATTATGCGGATAATAAACAGTTACGAAGGAAAAAGCTGCCATTTTAAATATTATTTTTGTAAAAAAATAAAAGAAGGTTATCTGCCAACTAGAATTGAGCGCAAGCATCTTGGGGTTATTATCACCCCGCTCCGGCTACATTAGCTATGGAACTTTGTGGATACGTGACGGCACCACGCCTATTTTGAAAGTAGATTGTACTAATTTAAATGATTTTTCTTCAAAAAAAGAAACTAAATGTATTTTTTTTCTCATTTTCAGGATGTAAGTATTGTTTAAACCAACAAACAAAATACTAAATATAAAGAATAACTTTATGTACTTGTAGAGATTAGCATAAATTAATCCTTAAATTGGATTTCCAAACGAGACATGCTGTATATCTCTTAGACGCTTTTTTAATTTTATTTTCTTTAAATATCTTGCAGTGCATCCTAGTGTATTTTACTGTCTAAACGAACTAAGTTTTCAGAATCATTTTATCACTTATTATGTTTACTCTTTTTCATATAGCAATTCGCTGATTTAAAATTATGGGTTTAATATTACATATCTAACCTACAATTTCATAATTTTCAAACTGGAAATTTACATTTGCTGTTCCACGAGTAAAAAGAGAATTAATGACGTTAAATACCCTTATATTTAACAAAGGTGAGATTCTGATAAAAACAAACTTGAGTAATTAATAAACTAGGCTAAAGTATTAAAACTAATTAAAAGGAAATCAACCTTCCGAACCTATCTTATGTTAGTAAAACTTCCTTGAAAATGAGCAATTGTACAATGTTTTATTCAAATTATTTAAAAATCTAATAAATAATGATGTTTAGGATACTACAAAGAAAACCTTTTCCGCAAAAAATATAATTACCGGAGTAAGACCACATCTTAAAAATTGTACCTTAAAAATTTGATCTCATTTACTAAAAAAAAAAATCTAAACGCATCGTTTTAATATAAGTGGGGTTGTTGGCGAGAAACACGATCGAAGAGTGAAAGAATACAATAACAAATCTGCGAACGTATTCGCTATTTCCGAGCAAAATTCCGTTCCGACAATCTAATAAAAACTGGTATTTATCATGTTCCTCTCTCGGAACAACCATGCCTTTTGTGCATATATATAGTACCCGAAGAAAAGGCATAGCACGCTTTATTCTTTTTGTGTAATTACTTTAGTCTGATTTTGTTTCTCTCTCTTTTGTTTCAGGATGTCTACAAGACACACTCTAGGAGTACTCCTCGCTTTAACAATAAACTTCATTTTATCATGGCTGTGCTCATCAAGTGCCATTCGATGTCCCACGGTATGTTCCTGTTTCTCAGACAGACGTGTTTCTTGCAATGAAGGCGGTTTGGCGAGCATTCCTTTCGGAGAGATGGACCTAAAAACCAAAATAATAAATATATCAGCGCCCGAATACAATCTCAACGTATTAGCAATGGATCCAACTATACAGGAGTTTTATGAGCTTGAAGAGCTTCACATCACTCGATCAAATATACCGGAGTTAGGGACCCACTTGCTTTGGACTTTGCGAAAACTGACCGTTCTGAACCTTTCACAAAACAATATCACGCAACCTCTAGATGAGAGTTTCCGAGGACTGAATAATTTGAAGGAACTTTATTTGGACGACAATCGAATTTACTCGTTGCCGAGTGGAACCTTTCGCTACCTTTCATCGCTGAAAATCCTATCACTTCAGAGGAATCGAATACAGCAAATGATGCCGAGGATGTTCGAACAGTTGGGGAGATTACAAGTTTTGAAATTAAGTGGGAATTATCTCAGGGAATTAAATCCCGAATCGTTTAAGGACGTTCTGCAGGTACGCCTTTTTGTATTCTTTTCAGAAGGTACGAGTGTTGTAATAATATTTTTTACTGATAAAAGATAATTCAAAGATAAGATTGTGTAAAAGGTAAACCAGCTGCATTAATCTTTAAGACGCAAGATTTCATTTGCATTTTTAAAGAGGATTACTAATTAATTGAGTTTAGCCATGCTCATAAGCTCAGTGCATCTGCTCTTGCATAAATAGGAAATTCATTTAAGGGTCTATTTTAAAAAGTAATTAACTACGAAAGTCTTGTACTGGTGGTATAGTTGTTTCAATGAAGATTTGAATTTACTTAGTCATTGTTTTTCCTTTAGAGAGTTCTAAATTTAATTAAGAAAAAATAATTACTTCGGATTGTAGCCATGGTCGAGTAGAGTATTTCAAATCTTACAGGCCATTGCGCTACATCCAAAGTAAAGTTTTGCTGTAACTTTCATACATGTAATATGAGTATGCCAACGATGAAATGTTAAACTTTAACTTGAGCTCACTTTCCCAACTTACTACAGACGCGCACTCTTATTAATTTTTATGGTTAAGTACGTGCCTGTCTTATACAGGCGGTTAGAATTTGAAATAATTTGCTTTTGTATTATTTCGTGCCTATGTAAGTGTATCTGTTGTACTGAACAAGTTTGCAGAAATAACGCAAAAATGTATGGTGCTCTACATAGCCAAAGTTTATGGCCCCTCCAGTTTTCTACTGCACTACATTCTAAAAGCTTACTTCACTTTAATTACAGTTGATTTTGGTTTCTTTAAGGCCCCTATCGACTTTATAGTTTTATGCGAGTAGGAGCGACAACATTAAAAATAAAATAAGAAGCTCTAACACTTACTTTAAATTTATGTTTAAATATCCGAAGCGATTTATGCTTTAAAAACGGAAACCCTTTCTCCTGTTAAAGAGATTATTTTCAGGTCGTAGCTGTTAATTGAAAGGCTTATTGATTTTAGATTTAAGAAGTTATAATAACACTGTGCAACAAAATTGAACTTAAAAAAATTTCTGGGTTTTAATACATTTTCTCTGGGGGTTTTTTAAGATGCAGATCTGTTATTGTATTTTTTGGGTTAGGTCAAATCTCAGTTATAATTCGAATTCTGTTTCAAAGAAAACTCGTTTTCAAATGCACGATAAGGGTTGGCAAGTTTTTACGTTTTTGCGCAATTTTTGTTTTTCGGTATCAAGAACTGCCGTTACCGCAGCTGATTAAGAATAGGCGAGATTTAGCGATCACCAGTAACAAGATTTATTACCTGGTGGTGATATAACACGTTTTGGTGCAATTTGTAATCGTTACCCAGTTGTTAAGAATAGGCGGGTTTTAGCCGTTACCAGTATTTTCCCTTTAGGGTTCCGTCTGCAAGTTGGTACTGGTGGCACTGCAGCCTAAAAGGCTTATGGTACTCGCCCTATGTCTATAACAAGTTAATCACAACCAGCCTGTAATGGTAATACCCTCGATCAATAAATACTCGCTGGATGTGGGATGAAGTCTTTCGGTTCCAAGGAGAGTCGTCCGAAAATGAGCTTTTCCCATTCAGCGCATAGCAGTTATTGCAGTCTGCAAGTGAAGTGTCAATAAAATTTCTCGATCTTACACAGATGCTTCTTAACGGTCGCTTGCCCTGTTAGGAAACCCGTAATGATCTTGGGTTGCAACCTACTTAAGAGACGAAGTTCTGTTGCTCTTTTCTGGCAAGGTCTGTAAATGAACGCCTTGCTATGGTTGTGTCCTGGTCGATTAGTTCAGTAGATGCTATGCTGCGTGCGGGACTAGTCGTTGATATAGCCTAGGACTCTACTTCTTGGTACTCCTAACGCAGGTACTGAGCTAGGAAAAACCTCGGGGGAGCCCTGCCTGGCTAGTTCATCGGCTTTTTCATTGCTTATAATTCCGCAGTGACATGGCGTTCAAAGCAGTTTGGTTTGCAGTGTTTTGGTTCATTGTTCCGTTCAGTTCATTGAGCTCCGTAAAGTATTACCATACCAGTCTAGAGTTAATCCTAGAACTACCCTGACCGTCATTTTTATCTATCGTTAGGTCGAGTCGGGGCACAGTACTTATTATACAATAGCCACTAGTAGTCAAACACTATATACATAATAGCCAAATTTACAAGCCACGCGCCAAAACAAAAAAACTGTAAATTACACTTTGGAAAGTACTATTGGCTTCATAATGATCTAGGACAGCAATGCTAATATGACGCTATTTTTAATTATTTTTTCCTATGCATTTACGCTGAAAAAATAAAGTAGCATCATATTAGCTTTGCTGTGCTAGATCATTATGAAATCCATAATACGTAAGGTAAATCAATCAGAATCTGCACATAATCTAAATTGAAACAGGTTTTAAATCTCGGATTTAACAACCACAACCAAGTTAGATTAGAAAAGTTCACTAGATACGACAGGAAAATTTCGGGAAGTCAGCGCTCATTTGAAGCTGTTAAAATTGAACCACTATTTAAACTTAAAAAATACTTGAAAGGGTCACTGCAGACGGGCGGGCCAGGCAGTAGGCAAGAATTCGTTTAACTTTCAACAATTATTCTGAATTTATTTAATTTCCGATTTTAAACAATCGCCCCAGAGTGGGGTCAATAATCTCAAAGCACACCACATATATCCGAACGTTACAGTAAGTCTCAGCGGAATCCTCACTTAATTCGAATTGGTTTAAACTTAACAAATCACTAAACTTCGAAAATTAACCATTACCTCAAAGTGTCTGATAAACCGGATGCAAGATTGCACCGTAACGCTGCCTCTAGCAGGTTCCAGTCGCGTTCTTTGTACCAACCACTTGATCTTCCCACAAGAAAAAAATAAACAGCTTTTAGGTGAATTGAACAAAGAAACAGATTCATCAAAATCTCCAGAACATTCTGCTTACTCAGGTTAACCAAGGATAAACAAACAAGATTTGCTGCTCGTATTTAGCATTTTTATCTCGAATTCTTGTGTATAATGAATTCTCAGAATAAAATATGTTTGTCTTCACTAAAAATACTTCCTCAGGCTATATTTCAAGGATAGCAGAGACAAAGTATATTCTTTATTTATCAGATGGGGTCATAAATAAATCTGAAGATCAGCCGAACTTTAGATTTATTATAATAGCGTGAGAAATAAATTCGAGATATTATACTACAGGGTCGTATTAAGCGTATTTTAGTTAGCCGAAGTTGAATTTGAAAAATTATAATACGCAGTTATAAATTCCAAACATTTTAAATTTGTCTCTCAAATAATACAGATACAGAGTTTAGTTACTGGGTCTTTGTTAATACTACTTCAGCAATTATCAACTTCACTACACGATCTTCTTGAATTTCTCATTGTTATTTTACAGAAACAACGCAGATCTTCGGAGACATTTATGTTTTGAACACAGTTTGAATTCAATAAATTACTGTCCGACTTAAACCTCAAGTATTTTTATTTTTAAGTATTTCAAAATTCTCCAGTCTTTCTCAGATTGGTCTTGTTATTATAGCGACGCAGTTCTTAGGAGACATTTACGTCTTATAATTCATTTCATGCATTCAATAAATACCCGTTGGACTTGATTAAAAAAAAAACTTATTTTTCATGATTTTTCCTCAGATTCCTACAGCAACGACGGACGGAATATTCATTGATTTATTAATTTGAATGCACGTATTCAATCAGTTAGGGAGGCTCTATAAAATGACCTCTGATGCGCTTTGTGCTAGATCCTGTCCAAGTCATTATGTTCTCAGAACCCATACACGTGGGCTGAAAGTAGACATATTTTATTAACCACCTGTCTAGAACTTTCATAGTCGAGAACCCAAAATACTGAGCTGTTCAATAGCAGGTGATGGACACCGACATGTGGTCTGTGGTGCAAGTGAACCTGCGAGTACTTAGAGCAGGGAATCTAGACGTGTCTACCAACATCATCATTGCCAAAACAACAATTTCTCCAATATGACCTGTGAAAAATCCTCGAATGAAGTTCCAAGCCGTTTTCATGGAAAATCTTACAGTCGAACATATACTGATGTCACATGAGCTCAAATTTAACAATGCACATATGTGAAATAACTCTAAAACTGTTTGTTCCTCATAATGTTGGTGAAATCTAGGAGCATGCATGGTTTATGGTATCAGATTTCTTAAACAAGTGTGAGATGACAGAGTGCTCACGGAAGATTAATAGTAGATTAAGTTAGCAGTTGTTTGTAACGAAGGATTGAAGTTGGAAGCAACACGCGGAATGATGATTTCAGTCATGGTATCTGCTTTATGCGAATTCCTATAGAAGCTGGTTCATACTGTTTGGTATTGTTGCATCATGGTGTGTACGATATGTACATAACTTTAGTGTTGTCTTTGTAAAGAAAGGTATCCAAGAGCGGACTGGGAGTATGACATCGTCTGTACTGTAACACGCAATAAACTTGTTTAATAAAAGGGTACAATGGAAAATATTTCTGAATGAAATGAAAATATTGTCAAAAATGAAGAAGACAAGCAGGTGTCTGGACCTATTGTCGATCATAATGGATGGAATTATGAGGGGTTACAGCTGATTGTGTCTCCTGACGTGCCCCAAGATACCAAGAATATCATCATAAGGAGTGCTCTTTACTTGCTTGCAAGCTCGATCTGTACACTTTAAAATGCTTCCCTCCCTCACGATAGATGCTGGTTTTGAAACGGTTTTTTAATACACCGGTGAACCGGAGGTGATTTGGTGCGACAACGGAGCTAACTTGAAAGGTGTAAATGACCTTAAGGAATCCTCTTAAATAAGGATCAACAAAAAAAATCATCAATTAGCTGTTCCTTGTGGAATTGAGTGGAATTTTATTCTACCTACAGCGCCGCACATAGGCGGAGCATATAAAGGCTCGTTCGCTCTATAAAGATCCCGATGAATGCTGTGATGAAAAACCGCCGGTTTCAATCTCATGGTATGAACTGAAGAAATGAAAAAAGCTGTGAAGAAGAAACGGCGATATGAGAAAAAATAACCACTATAAAAAAAGTCATAACTTGCTACTGCCCAAATGACCCAACAAGCAGTTTTAAGTTCGACACGATGCAAAAACTCGAAAAGAGATAAGTAAACAGATAAAAGTAGATAGAAAAGTATACAATCTTCTATTCCTTCTGATTCTAACCTAACTTATTTCCGAAAAGCGGCACCAGATCTGCGAAAAAAATTTCTTCCTATATTGCTTCATATTTTCATACTTTCAGATCTGCGAAAAAAATTTCTTCCTATATTGCTTCATATTTTCATACTTTGAATATGATCATTAGGATAGACTATAGGCAATTATCGGAATGTTCGAAATGAACGCGAGAGTTATATTTTGACCTGTTTGCAATATATTTCGAATACTTTAGTGGCATATAAAATCGCAGAAGTAAATAGTACCTGGAAAAGTTTAGCAGAACCGAGCATGCAGCCTATTACAGAAGTGTTGCTCAGAATGGTACGATCAGGAAACAAAAGTATGGGAAGAACGATTGTTATTATTGGATAGTACATAATTGGTTGGTTTGTGTACAAGAATTTGGAAGGTTCACCTTCTAGACATGGTTCATCTTTCGCCAATAAACCCAGTTGTCTACTGGCTACTCAGGAACTTAAGATTGGATCTCAATCTATGTATATTTCTACCCCCCAACTTCATCAAACAACCATTTTGTGGCCAGTCTACTAAGTGGCTTTAAGATGTTATTTTGCTTGGCATACAAATTTAATTGGTGACCTAACGTTAGGCAAACGATACTATAAAAATACAAAATTTCTAAAGATAAAACGCGTGTAGCTGGTTTCCCGAAATTTATTTTTTAATTACCTTTTTTTTCTATTGGTTGGAAACGAAATTTTTTGTTGGGATTGTTATTTTGTTATTTTAATGAGGACGAAAAATAAACCAAAATGCACGTAACTAACATGAAATCAAGAAGATGCGATGCAGTCCAGGATTTACGTATGAGCTACACAAGCTATAGCTTAGGGCTCCCACTTTCTTGGGGGCCCCCAAAAGAAATTGTCCGAGTGAGCAATTGTCATATAGTATACTTAAATATACTACAGCATTATTTGTCCCAATGTTTCACTAGATGATGGGCTCCCTATTGAATGTTTGCTAACTTTCCTAGAGAAGGGTAGCCAAACAGGGGAAAGTATGGCTAAGATGGTGCACAACTATCTTACAAATGAGTGCAACATAGATTTTAGTAAGTGTCGAGGCCAGTCATATGATAATGCTGCCAATATGTCTTGCAAATACAAGGGTATGCATGAAATAATATTGAAGATTAACAAGTATGCTATGTATATTCCATGTGCTGGTCATTCCCTTAATCTTGCTGGTAGGGCAGCAGTTGACTGTTGTTTAGATGCAGTAAACTTTTTTGAAATTGTTCAAGAAATATATAATTTCTTTTCATCATCTACACATAGATGGGCAGTACTGTTGTCATTCTTCAAAGATGATTCAAAAGTTCCAAAGTCTTTGTCAAAGACTAGATGGGAAGCACATTCAATGGCCACAAGTGCAATACTTGATAGTTATGATGAAATAATTTCTGCATTGCATCAGTTGCATATTGATACTATAGAGAAAGGCGAAACAAGAAATCAAGCCATAAACATTTTGAATAAAATAGAGAGTTTGAATTTATGGTAATGTTATATTTATGGAGTTACTTGCTGGATGAATTTCACAAGACTAGTCAATCACTGCAAGACCCGCAAATTAGTCTAGATGTATGTAGGAAATTGTATGCTTGCGTTTTGCATAAAATTATAATATACAAATATACAGAAATATTTTATATACAATAAGGGTTGTCAAACGTTATTGATGTTGTAAATAGTTGCTACAATATAACTAACTCACGATACCGATGTGTGTTCTTCGAACTGAACAGGAACGTCACCAACCAGGTCGAACGTAGCGTGATCCAACGAGACAACAGCAACCAAGTCCGCGTAATGGTCTTTTAACAACCCAAATATACAACGTATACTTGTTATACAACAAGTTATAAAATGAGTAAAGGTAAATCCAAAAGAAAAAAAGGTCTCTAAAAAATAGAATCAAATCATCAGAATGCACTAAACAAACACTTTATTATAAATACCTTCGGTGTAATGTGACCTAAAGAGATAATTACATCGCCTCCATATAACGACGATTATATATCGAAACCTATCAAAAGAATTCAGTATGAGACTGAATGATAGACAAGTTAACCTAAAAACACTTACGGGAACGTGTCATTCTAACCTTTAACAAGAACAGTGGAAAAATACCATAAAGGTCCAATCTAAATTGGAAACACCGCCACAAATAAATCATAGATTTGCACAAATGCAATTCACATAACACAACATAAAGGAAAAGATTAATTAAACGGCGTTGTCCACGTAAATATTCTTCAAAGAAGTTCTAGCTTCACGAGCGGATCGAACCAAGTGACAGTCTCTTACCAACACACGAAATTAGTTCCACACAAAATGGCAACTACAAGGAGAGAAAATGCGAAAATCCCTAAACGCTATACAAACTAACACAAAAGCATAGCTATATAGGGTGCTACGAAATTAGCACGTAACAGCGTGTTGAACAGTTTTAAGTAAGTATACCAGTCGTTCAAGTGCATAATTATTTATCATATCTTTCGCATATTATTCACAATTGGGCTGACAGGCACTGTATAGCGATAAGAATATTAAGGTGCAGGATTATGCAACTAAATTGACGTGGCAAGAATAAACTGATTTTAAATTCTTGTTATTCACTATATAGTACGTTCCCTTCATCACATATACAGATCTTTCATTAATTTTTGGTTTGGGCATATCTATAGATACCACTTATTGGTACCTACCACTTAATGGCATTTAAGCACATGTTGTAGAAGACGTCCCAGAAAAGTATAATTAGTCCAGAAAATGTGCACACGAATTTTATTCTTTTGGTCGACACTGTTTGGACTTGGCTGACTTCAGCATGCATGCCATATTCTGTTAATGTAGCTCAATTAATGTCAAAGTTAGTAAAATACAATGCATCATCTAACAACAACATAAAGATGGTAACAAACAATTTATGTGTTTGACATATTGTAAAATCAATTACAAATAAAAGGCAGATTCTCCAGAATTTGTACATGCAAATCACATTTATTCATTAATTGTTAATCACATATGGTCCTATCGAAGGTAAACACATAATCACAAAAATAGTGGGACAACGGTTCGTGCAGGAAACATCCATCAAGCATACCAAAGCCCATACAGACACCAGGCCTAGACACTGTATAGAAATAAAAATTCTAGGGTTCAGAATTATGCAATTAAACTGGGTTTTAAAATGTTTGCTCTTTACGCGTTCTATTCACCACATACACAGGCTTACCATTAACTATTCTTTGGCATTTTTAAAGATTTGATGACTGAGTCTATCGATTAAATATTCCAAGTCAACTCTTTTTTGCTACACTGTACTTAGATAACTCTTATGTTTTGACGCAACGCTATAAATGTTTGATTCAAGACGTTTTATCAATTTGAATTACTTTTTGGCGATGAGTTCATTCTTTCCTTCATAGGTTATTCTGGAATGTTATCAAATACATTTTATTGGCCCCATTGCAACGGAAATTCGCTTCTCAAAAATCTAATAAATTTCAAGGTTCCAGGGATATGTTCGATCATTTTGAAGAAAAAGCAAAGGAAAAATTGCCTGATGTTCATTACAAGAAAAGCAGATATAGAAGAAGACATATCAATGATGATGAAGAGGATGCTTTAGAGAACCTAGAGCCAAGAGACAAGTTCAGAATCATAACATTTATACCTGTAATGGATGCATTAGAGTCAATTCTGGCACAAAGGGCCTCAGTACACAATGATGCTGTAAAAAAGTTTTCATTCTTAACAAAATTATAAGCTACAGAAGAAGAGATTCGTGAAGGAGTTAGTGCTTTATGCCAAACATATCCTGAAGATGTGGACATAAATCTTGTAGGAGAAGTCAAGCATTTTCATCAATATGTTGACATAGTCAAGCCTATGGTTCAGCGGAACATGATAGTCTGACACATCAGGATCTGTATAGGGTAATATTTAACGATCGTGTCCAATCAGCATTCCCTAATGTAGAAGCAATTTTGAGATTGTTTCTTAGTATGATGATTGCAAATTGCTCTGGAGAAAAATCTTTTTCTCAGCTGAAGAGGATAAAAAATGAATTTAGAACAACAATGACTCAAGATAAATTATGTTCCCGTAGTCTCATGTGCATAGAAAGTGACAAACTACGCAGTTTATTATTTGATGATGTCATCAGTGACTTTGCTCTGGCAAAGGCAAGAAAGAAAATATTTTAGTTTAATATAATTTCTTAATCCTTAATATGTTTCAAGAGATTAAATAATAAGCCTTTGTAAATTGTGCTTTTTAAAAGAACTTTTGTTTCTTTTTACCAGAGTTTGCATTTTTAAGTTTGTTATGAATAAAAATAATTTTAAGTTGAAGATTTATTATTTCACTATCTATATACTTCTTAATTGTATTTCAGTTTAACCCTCTAGGTATCCGAATATCATATTTCGGGACTTATAAAGGGCCCCATATCTCAAATAGCTTAGGGCCTTATCAAGTCTAAATCCGACCCTGATGCGATGATAAATCGTTTTCAATGGAATGCTTACGTATTGATGAATTTTCTTTACGACGGAATAACTACAACGTTGCACTATGGTCTTATTATAACATTTCTGTTATTATGAGCGATACTGTCGGATTCAGATATTCCTGTTTTCAAATGTAAACATGTATAGATGCCCTCAATGGCTTTCAATGTTATATAAAATCATTGATTAAATAAATGTATACTCAATCATTCGACGAATCTATTTCTAAACATAATGAAAGTCCATTTTTATCGGATTTTGAAGAAGCTAAGAGTGGAAAGGAAATAAAGGAAGAGGAAAAGCTTAAATTGATTAAATATTTAGCTTTAGAAAAAAAAAGCATTGGCATCACTATGTTTTGTTGTAGAAATTAATTCTATAACGTTCTCAAATGCCCCAAATTGGGAAACTGGTTATTTATTTATTTAATACATTTTATTAGCCTTAGGTGTGTTGGATTAAGATTAATCACTTTAATAAATTAAGTGTTATTAGTCAGATCCAATTGCACGCAAATATATATCAACGATTAATTAATTAATTTTAAACAAGCGTTTCAAATTCATTCTGCTGGTGTTAATTTATTCTGCTTGTGTACGAATTATAAGAGGTATTACTGAATACAAATAAAAGGAATAAAAGTTCACAAAAAATAAATAATTGGTAGACCTACCTACGAAAGAATCTTGATGCAGCTTCATCGTACAGTTCTTGAGCCTCTCTAAAGTGGACTTAATACTCAAGGAAGAAAAAATCTGATCACCTTAGCCCACTGTTTTACAAATAGGTACAGCCTAAAAATGTAATTTTGTATAGGTACCTCTTTTGGTTTATTTTCAAGACGTCTTTGAAAATGTATGGCAGTGAAATCTTTCAAAACTTATACCGAATACTTTCTAACCGTTTAGCTCGCGGTGTTAAAAAGTAACCCGAAAATATTAATTAGTTTGGGTCCGGCAAATGTATGTTACACAGTAAACAACCGCCGTTCAAACTCAGCCTAAGCGAAGTAGAAAGTAAAACACCATAATTCGGAAAAATGATGAACAACATACTCGTTTTCCTGAAGCTTCATTGCTCCATCTGGCTAAGCGACCTGAAGTATGTTTCATGCTATTTAATAATTTTAATTGTGATCATTACATACTTCAAACTGATTTCCTTCTACATATTGCCCGAAGTTGGTTATTTCAAAAAGTATAGCTAAACATTCTTTTTCTGTTACTGAGTAACTTCTCTCAGGTAACTATCATAAGCTATGATTTTCTCATCGGAATCTTCTTTCTGATTAAAAACGGTTGTTACGCCAACATTGCACGCCTCCGTCTGAATTTTGAAAAGTTGAAGCAGTCTTAGTGCAAGTGTAGTGGTGAGTAGTCTTTTCAATTTCTTGAAAGCTGTTTCAGATTATTTATTCCATTCAATGATTTGTCGTTTTCTTTTCTTACCCTTAATAGGAACTACTCAAGATAGGCACTGCAATTGTAGAAAGATTCGGGATAAAGCGTCCATATCATGAAGCAATTCTCATAAATCGTTTAATTTCGGTAGTATTCGTTGGTCTAGGAAATTCTACGATAGGTTTAATTTTAGAAGGATCAGGTATGTAGTAATAGTAATCAATTCTTAAACGTCGACACACTTATTGCAGTAAGTCCATACGATAGGAAAGGGTCTTACTAATAATAATTACGTCAACAAGGTATACATGACATAAGGTTTCATACCAGGACCAAAAAACTTGCTCATTAACTTCTGCAAAGTTTGAGAAGCATTTTTTAACCTTGCAATTTCTTCTTGCAACAGCAAAATTTGTTTATTGAATTGATTTGATATCAAGGGGATTCGTAGTTTCATTAAGCTTCTTGCCATCAAAGCATAACCTGCACTCACCTGATTTTTCCTTCACCGTTACGATAGGAGAACTCCTTTTGATTACTCATTTTGTTTGTGTATAATACAAGACCGTCGATAATTTTAGAGTTATTCATTAATATTAATAATTAGAAAATATATCTTTTTAAATAAAAAAAGCCTAGTAGTACCAAAAAGAAATAATTTATCAGCTGTTAGGAAATCATGTAGCGGTCAACACGTGTTTAAAAGTGGAGTGGCAGTAAATAGCGCGTCTTCTATATTAATGTCTCTCACTCCTGTACATGCATTCGCTAATGGTCAAAACTCTAGTTTTGTCCAACTGTATGTATTTTTCAAAAGTAAGGCGGATGACGAAGTATGGTACATTGAAATTCCTCCAGTTTTTCAAGAACATGAAGTTTTTGTGATTGACATGTAATTTTATGAAAACTATGTAAAGCACACGTACTTAGCGTCAGAATAATATTTTTTATATCACTCAGACCTTTTGTTGCGCTTTCTCTTAAAAAAATGCAAATGAAAGCTTGTCACATATTCACTAGCCCAAAAAGAAAGGAAAAACACGGATTATATTATACAATTTCCGCGCTTGGTTCCCAATGTAAAAATGCTTTTTTCTTCTTGACAGTATTTGAAATGAAATTAAAGGACACCTAGCTAGCGAAATTCCCTCGAATATAAAAGTTTTATTTGTTTGAAGTTTTTGCATTTTAATTAGGTAAATTTACCTACTTTTTAACGTCTCTCATATTCACAAGAGGATTTAATGTTCTCACGTAGCCTTAATAAAAGATTTCATTTGTATTGTAGCTTTTACGCTTTATAATATAGTTAGACAACAAAACTGAATTTCTTGCAAAACCCAAAGAATTGATTAACCCTGTTTGAAAAAAGATACCCTTTTCAATATTCATGTAATACGGTATGCATATTTGTTTGTTCATGTTACAGCACCTGCGAGCCCTGGAGTGCCGAGGATGTTCTTTACAGAAGATAAATACACAAGTATATGGCTACCTTCCCCACTTGACGCACCTCGATTTGGGTTACAACGAATTCGAGAGCCTCTCATCGGACGATTTTTGCAATCTGACAAGCCTAATATACTTGGGCCTGGAGGGAAATAAAATATCCGCGTTACATGAGGAGCAATTTGTTCACGCCGTCTCGTTGAAGAAAATAAATCTAAACAAGAACCGCATCTATCGTATAAGTCCTGCTGCATTTTTAAACTTGCCAAATATAACAGAAATCGATCTGGGTTACAACAAATTAGAACATCTCGACGGGACGTGTTTGGAACCGATAGCTGGCACTTTACAGAAATTATCACTAAGCGGTAATCACATTCCGACGTCGTTGCTGAAAACTTTTCTCCAAGGTGCCACGGGACTACGGGATTTGCAGTTAGCAGATGCAGGACTGACCGATATTCCGGTTGATTTGTTTCCTGAGAAACTGAGCGTACTGAATCTAGCGGGAAATACTCTTAGTTTTTTGTCCCCTGATTCGGTTCCAGCAACCCTATTGGAATTAGATCTATCCAGAAACCGTTTTAAGGGTTTATCTGATGATTTCCTACAACGAATCGAATATCTAACAAGTTTAAATTTAGTAAGAAATCCCTGGTCGTGCGATTTGTGTCACATTGTCCCCATGTTGGAACGAGCTAATAGAAGCGCACAACTTCGTGATGTTAAGTGCCAAACCCCTTATATTTTTGAAGGACGAAGCTTAGGCGCACTTTCGATGGGTGATTTAAGTTGGTGTACTTCGTCTGGTTATTCTGATGGTGCTAACTTCTTCCTAGCGGGTAATGATGATAGAATAGGGATTATAGCAGCGTCTGCTTCTATATTGCTTTTATTGCTTACTGGTATTGCTGTGATAGGAGCTTTTTGCTACTCTAGAAGGCACGCCGCAAAATATTACACACACGAGGAAAAGCGAACCGCTGAAACGGAGGCGATATTTGAAAATCAGAGTGCCCTTTTCGGAGATGAAAGGGAACTTAGTTTCAAATTCCCCATGGATTTAAGCGAAAAGAAAATATCCATAGCTACAATAGACGAAGAGCTCAAGAAGGAACCAATAGTCAACGGAACTTGAGTAGTTCGAACTGAAGAAAAAAAAATTATTGAGCAAGGAGATCGCGTGTGTGTTATAGACTGTAATAAGTGAAAATTAATTCTACATTTTATTATCAGTTCTAGCTTTGTGAAGACTGAATGAAGGACATTATTTAAAATAAAACGAGTCTTCTTACTTTTTGTGCGCGACCTAATACGATACATTGTGTGGTAGTGGCGAATCGATTCTAGAGATTTCGTGCTTTGCTATGAGGTCGTTCGGTGCCAGGAAATTGGTAAAAAACAAAAAATATAAAAAATAAACCAAGCTTAATAGATTTTTCAATCGAATCAGTGTGTGTGTGTATGTGTGTGCAACTGCTATAAAGAAAGCCAAAGCCGATAGTACAAGTATCAGTTTGTGTTACTTCCGGTATTGTGGGACCATTTTGCATTTTTTGTTTTCCACTGAAATTGTGTTTGAATTGTATCGAATAATAATTGTGGTTCGCCTAAAAATAATTATAATTTTGTGTATTTGAAAATAGGTCTGAATAATCGTGCCTTTTGCAAATCAGAAGTATAAAGTAGAGCTTAAACGAATGATAGAAATATAACCAACGAATAAAATGTAGTATTTTATAAAATTTTGTTGGAGAATTATTTTGAAAAAGAAAGTCTTATTTTTGTAATAGCTTAGAAGAAATAATGTATGTAGTGTGAAATTTCAGCTTGATTGGAATTTAAGACGGACGAGGTTGCTTTCTTAGGCTATTTCAGCCTTCTGCAGTTTTTTACTGTATCTCCAGATTGGACAAGTCATTTATATTTGACGCCTATTCCATTTCTAAATGTTAATGGAAGCGTCTGATTATGTTCGTCATTTTATTTAAATTCTGAAAAATATAATGGAATTAAATCGGTAATCACTTTATGAGACACTTCAAAATATTTAATTCAATTTTGATTGACATCAAAATATTCTCATTGCATCAGCTCATAATAGTTCCTTAAAAGTTTATATTAAATTAATTAAAATCTTAATTAAATATATTTTTGTTTATTGTTTCCAGCCTTATTTTGTGGAACTCCATAATCATGAAATAAATAAAGATTATTAAAAGTTTCACAGTTTTATTAAAATATAACCTGACAATATTGTTTCGACAAAATAAATAAAATAAATCGACAAAATAAATGACAGCATAGCTGTCGAAACAATATTGTCAGGTTATATTTTAATAAAACTGTGAAACTTTTAATAATGTTTATTTATTTCATAAATATATTTTGATACTTTTTATGGATTTACCGAGTAATAATGAAAAGCTACTAAATTTATTAAATTATTCTTCCAAAATTATCAAATTAAAACGTTGTGCTGTGAAAGTAGTATAGTATTAGCATTTCTAAAGGGAGCGGATATTATTTTTAGACGAACCAGTATTACACATCAAAATCAAATCAATAAAGTTTAAATCAAACTCTTATCTATGAAAATTAATAAAAAGGACATTGAATGTAAAATGTTGGTTTTTAATTTATGTACTTAAAAAGTATATTAAATTAAGAAGAAAAGATGTTTAATAATATTGATAAAAAATATTATGAAATAATTATTAAACAATTGTGATTTTAATATTTAATATATTAATATTAATGATATTACTAAATAAAAGTCTGTAATTTTATAAGAACGTATTTATAAAATTATTTTCTCTACTCTACTTTTCCTTAGTTTTTAGTCTTTTTTAATTTAAAATTTTTTGTTTCTGTATTTTATTATTAGAATATTGTACAACAGATTAATTGTAAGGCCTGAAATTGTTAAAATATAAAAATTATTTTGTTTGAAAATAAAATGTTTGATTTATTTATTTATATTTTAAATAAAATGGCGTAAATAAAGATAAGTAAAGATTATGTGGACACTTCAACTCTCCAAGATACAAATCTGCAAAAATTGTCACTGTACAACTGCACAAGGTTGCCAAAAAATTAGAAACTCGATTTTGTTCAAAAATACTTTAAAAGAGTTGAAATTACAAATCTAAAATATAATTACTTTTAATTAGTTAATTTTATTAATTAATTCAGTTAATCTATTGAGTATCAATTAATGGATATGAGTGCTTTTATTTTTGGAAAATTGATTATTATTAAATGCAATAAAATAACTCAAAGACTACAATAAGAAGGCCGACTCATTCACTGTGCGAATCAGGAATGAGGTGCAGGAATCACGCTATTCCAGAGTTCAGGACCAAGTGAGACAGTAAGGATACAGCTAAATGGTAAGTACATCGCATTTTTACCAATAAGAACCACGTTTTTTAAGCCCACATAGTAGTATAACAGGCATAGAATTTCAAACAACACTTGTTTTTTTCTGCCCTTGGACCTAGAACAGACTTTGTTTGAAACTCTGCACCGGTTATATATAAACCGTGAAATGACATTAACATTGTGGTGAGTCGCGATTGAAAATTGAAAAAAAAACAATTATTATTTCAGTTTTAATAAGTGTGTGTATTGATTCTTTTTTTTAATATTACTGATAAACTTTCTGGTAACCATAAAATCATTTAGTTTAACGGACTTCAAGCCGTCGAAATTCTAGTGTATGGGTTCAACATATTTTCTGAACAGAGTAAATGTATAGGTTCCGAAGGAAGGAATTTATTAACCAAAGCAATTTTTATTTTGAGAAATAAAATAAACAGATGTTGATCGGTAACTTGAAACTTTGTAAAAGGAAAGGTTCAAATTTAGGCGATCAGTTTTAGAAAATTCTATTGCAGTCCTGTGATGTCGGTTTTTTTTCTTACGCTTAGTGACGTTTAAACATTCCTGATGCCCAAGTTGAAATATGGCTACATGAAAAATTGTCCTAAATTTCAGACAAGCGTGGGACCGATGTAACAAAAATTGAATCAAATATCATTTATTTCTTCCTCGAATCTCAATAAATTGTATTTGTATTATCTAGTTTTCAGGCGTTCGGTGTAAGACCAGAGCCAAGGTTTAACTATAATAACTTTTTAAACTGATTACATAAAATAGACTTTAATTATTTAAGAATAACTATCACAGGGAACTCATAATAAGAGATACTTTAGTACGGGTACATTATCAGCATATCATATCATTTCAAACTTATTTTATAATCAGTTTTGCAAGACCGTATCTTATTTTATAAAGTTCATTTACGATCATTCGCACTTAGCATAATGCAAACCTAACAAGGTTGAGTGGATGCAAATCTGACTGTAAGTAGAGAGGGATCTTTCACGGGAAAAAATTAGCCAATCTAAAGCGAGCTATGTGACTTAAGCAATTATGGGGTAGATGCAGAGTCTAGAGGAATGGAGTTTGTAAAACTCGTAAGGGAAAAGAAACTAAACAAGGGAAAACAGAAAGGAGTTAGTTAGTTCTTGATCTCCGATCAAGGCAGTTTCTTGACATAAAGTGGAGCGAAAGCTAGTTGTGAAAAGATAGGAAGTTGTGAGAGATAGTGGAAGAAAGGAGTAGAAGATTGTGTGTAGTTAGCTAAGCGACTTAGTTAAAAGTTAAAGTGAATCTAGTTAAGAGGAGTAATTAAGTTTTAGTTAGGTAACAAGTTAAGTTTATTTCCGAGAAGATTAAGACAGGAGAGAACCATTCGTCAAATTAGGACTTCGCCAAGGAATCTGCGAATATTTAAGGCATTTTACAGGTATGCTAATAATTACAATCATCAATTTGAATTGGTTTGATCAGACTGATTATATAAGGTTATGTACATAACTAAGCTGAAACACATATTTATTTTTAGTAGGGAAATAAAGCGTTAGACAGGAAGATAATACTTTTATATTTGGGGCCGGCGGTAGACGAGTGGTGTCAGTGCATCACTCGTGTTCCAAGGGTCGTGGGTTCGAATCCCACTTGGGGCGGCGGGATTTTTCTAATTGGAAAATTCCGCCACCTCAACTATGGTTGTGTGTCTTTGTGTTGCATGTTAGATGGGGGACAGATGACCTTAGCAGTTGGTTCCCCCGTAGTGTAGGCGTGAAATAAAAAAAAAAAAAAATACTTTTATAAAGACAAAATGTTCATTAGATATCTGAAGGTGAAAACAGGGAGCATATGGACAAGTTTGAGCCACATATGTAGGTTAGGGGGGATTTAAGTTTGAGATATATCTGATTAAGATTAAGTTTCGAGTTAACAGTAAAAATCATAGACACTTCAGGGTTGTAGGGTACTATTTTGTTGCTGCTATTTTTGCATTCTTCACTAGTTGTTGTTGGAGGACGAAGCAGAAGTTAGGCAAATAAAAATTTTTTCCTTTATTAACTTAGATGATCACGTCCATGCCAGAAAATTTAACAGGTTAGCGGACCCGATTTACTGTTATGTTCCTTCTTATGAACATGACGACACCCCCCTCGTCTCATCGCAACATCAAAAAGTGGTTTTGTAGGTGGACGTCATTATGTCGTCGCCTTATGAAGGAGATACAACTCCTTACCTTGTCTGAATTCATTCTGCTTCGGCTTATCTTGTGATCTTTCTCATAAATAAAATTTAATTATTAAATTGCAAAAGTGTCTTTAATGACATGAATCATAAATCTGTCTTTCTGCTTCTTATTTAAAAGTCAATCAATCCAGATTCCTTAATAATTCTCTATTTGGGGATTCAAATGATAAATAACTATAATTTCTTTAACTATAAAAAAAAATATTTCAACTATAATTTGCTTATAATTATTCTTTTGTATTGGGATCTTATAATTGCTTGTATTGCTCTTAATAATAATACAAGTTTATATTTATATGTAAAGAAACTTACGCTTTATTATTTAATTGAGTTAAATTTTTGGCCACAATCAAATTCCATCTTCAACTTTCAAAAGTGACCTCATCTCTATACACATCTTTCATTAATTTCTCATAACAGCTGTTGGTTTCCATTTATTATTTACTCATACGATCCCAGCACAAGTATTTCGATCATTAATTAATAAAGAAGATCCATACAGAATATTATTATTTGCTTGCATTGCAAAATCAATTAATTATTATTTATGAACCAAAAGTAAGTCCCTTAATTTTTCATTAATTTCATTCAACTTCAAACAACTTGATCTCATTATGAAAATTTCCCTTTATTGTTGAGAAATACATTCCTTGTTATTATAAAATTTTGTTTATCCACTTTCACAATGAAATTAAACATTTTATGTTTGACTTTTAAATTACAACATCAAAATTTGACGTCTATTGCATTTGTCTGTTTTTATTGAACATTAACCTTACCATTATCAATTATCCATCATTATCCTAATCATCGAACTTTATAAAAATTAGTTTTGTAGCTCTCTAGGAAAGCATCTTGTTCCTTCAACGATTTACAGTTGCTAATTTGTTAAAAAATTGGCTTCCTTTATATACTATTTCAAGAAACAATTGAATTTACAACATGTAACAATGAAATATGATTTTTCCAAATTTCTACTAACCCTACTTCATTTAACAAATTTTCATTTACAAAAAAGCTATTTATTCCATCTTGTAGATCACAAAATTGCAAATCTGCCGATATACAACATTTGGCATAAATAATAGATTATACATTTAAATTTTGTTGTCGACGGAGCAACATTGTATTAAAGTTTATTACTAATATAAATTTATAAAAACATACGTTGTTTATAAAAAATCAGTGAAGGCTAACTTTTACAACGAAATGCAGGATTTCACTATATCTTTTTTATGTTTGAAGTATATTAGTGTGCAAGTTAGTCCTGATTGACTAGTTTTATTTACATTAAGAAAAAATCTTCCCCCCGTTTATTTCAGAAAGTGGGGTTATGTCACTCATATAGAGCGGGATTTCTAAAATTTGCATGAAATCTGCCTGCTAAAAATTTTAATACGAGAATATAGTAAACATAATTGAAAATCATGGCATTTAGTACATGTACTACAAATTCCATTTTACATTTAATACATTTTCCCAGCATAATTAATTATATTAAGAGGTTATTACCTTTGGTAAGTTACAACCATGTTTTAATTATAGTTTGATTTATTTTCTTTACATTAATATTGTTATTTTATTAAACATGTTTAATTTGCATTCTTCAAAAAAATGAATGTAAATCTCCCCCTATTTGAGCCTGAAGATGGCCAATTATTGATGTTAATTCTATACGATCGAAACTTATAATTATATGCAGTTATTCACCACTTTTAATATATGTGAGGTGGAATCAAGAAAGGAGGTTAAGGATTAAAATCAGAGTATTGAGAAAAATTAATTTAAAGTAATCAACTCCGTTACGAATTCTTACCTTCTCATTTCATTATGTATCATACCACAGCTGATGGGGAGAGATGGCTAATGTATTTCTTACGGGAGTTTGTGTTACTTGGGGCTTGTAATTCATTTTTGTCACAATAAAAATCTATAGAAATTCATAGAAATATAGATTAGAGGACGAAATATTTGAAAACAAGTAACACAAGTATCACAGCTTTGAAGCTTAGTATTGAAATTAATATTGATCGTAGAGTTCTGGAACAAATGGCATTCCATTTAGTATAGTTTTTTCAGTTAGAAACCATCGAAAGCCAAATTTTGATTTTTTGGTTGTTAACCTCCTTTCTTGGTTCCACCTCACATATTTATTTAGTGAAGAAGACCAGTGTGTTTTATTTTAAATTTAATATAAGTTTAGATATTATAATACAGGGTCGCATTAAACGTGTGTTAACTAGCGGTAAATGTATTCGAAATAGTTATGATAATACGAGGTTTATTTAATAAATCCAAAACAATTCAAAACACCTTCCTCAACTCGGTCGATTTCTTAAATAGTGCGTGTTCGTGAACATTTGGGACAATTTTCAGCTTCCTACTAATGTTTTCTTTTATAAATCCTTATTTTACTGTATTACATACTATTTTTTCTCTTTTTAGAAAAATCATCGCATATTATATCATCTGGATGGTCCAAGCCTTCATCAGTATAATAGAAAAAAAATAGCAAGCACGTGTACAAATTTAAAAATAATTTTGCAAAAGAAATCATATAATCCTTCCATGGTAAATTATTCTAGCATGTATGCATCTTGAGAAAACGAAAATATTTTCCTAACAACTTTTTAAAATACCATTCCTGTCTGTTGTATAAGAAGCTTTCAGGAAATAAGGAATAAGAAAAAGGAAAGAAATCTCATAAAACTTTTTTGATTGCGTAATTCTTTCAAGAAACGGATAGCTTGCATTGCTTGTTAGAATATCATTAATTATAAATAGCGGTGAACCGGAAAACTGTTATTAATTAATGCTTTGTCATTTAAAATTTAGCCAACAGGTTAACCATTTTATTAACATACATCATTTTTGGACATTTACGTGAAAGATACTCCTGGCTGTAAGGTAAGCGAGATTTTTATTTTTCATAAAGATGAAAAAAGAGCAAACATAAATTTAAATTTCCAAGTCGGGTATGTATTTTAAACACATCCCTACTATCAATCAAAACAGAATATTACATCTGACATTTAATACGTGGCTGCGTCAAGTTTATCAAAAAGAAAAAAAAGTATAAATTACCAGTGAGAAAAAAAGAGCTCATCATCTATAAAATGAGTTTGAGTCTAAGATCTGTTAAGAAGTAGATGATTAATTAGAGATACCAATTAAGGAAGCTCGAAGTGACTACAAGAAAATTAAATTTATTCCTTTTGATGTAGTATATTCAGATCAACAAAAAGTATTATTGTTAAAGATTCGTGTTTTGTGCGTATTTCTATTTGAAGTAACTAATTTTTCAAGGCAATAACTAATTAGTGCTAATTGGGTGAAATATTTATTAGAATTAATCGTTAATTGACTCAAGGTTTCATGTTTGGAAGTCCTTTACTTCGATATTTAGAATTCTGCACCTTAAAACACGATTTTCCTTTGAGTTTTCTGTGAAAACATATTAATATTCTATCAAAATACTTCCTTAGCACTACAAATACCTAATGTAATTTTTGTGTAATCTTTAATTATAAAATATACCTATTTTTCCTTTATTAAACTATGTACAATTTACTGTTAGAGATATTATTATGAAAAGATACACATTTTTCTTTTCAGTTTTTTATATTGTTACCTACAAAATGGGAACTGCTTATTGGGAAGCCGTAACAACATTTTTAAGGCTTCTTTGCGGGCCTCTTATGTCAAACTTTTTACTGCCCTCTTATGTCAAATACATAACCTCTATACTACTACTAGATGAAAGCACGATGCATTTATGTTAAGTTGGAGATACTGTAAAAATTGAAATTGTTTTTTAAATTGTCATACTTTGACCACTCCTGTGCATTATCCTAAAAAGATTTTAATTTTAAGTTTTAAAAAAGGGTGATGCCGCAAATGTTAACAGTTATAGGCCCATTTCAATTCTAAGCAACTTCTCAAAAAATTTTGAAAACGCTGTGCAAAAGAAAATAGCAATTTTTCTAAATAAGTTTGAACTGTTGTCCCAGTCTCAGCATGGTTTTAGGGAGGGGCGCTCGACTCTTACAGCAGCTGTTGAATATCTTCAATACGTTTATGAGAGGATGGACGATAATAATTATGTAGTAACAATCTTTTTTGATCTTACCAGCTCATTTGATACTGTTGATCCTAAGTTTGTTGAAGAATAGTTACACAATTTAGGAATACGGGAACCTATTAAGAACTGGATAGTTTCATATTTGAGCTACAGAAAACTGGAGGTAAAGATACATAACCTTAAATCTAATATTTTTAATCTTAATTTAGGCACGCCTCAAGGAAGAATTATAGGTCCCCTTATCTTCACACTCTATGTTAATGACCTAACTGAACATCTGGACAATTGCGGAGTTTTCATGTATGCAGACGATACCACTATTGTAGTTAATGGCGTTAATCCTATTTAAGTAGAGACTAAGGTAAACACTATTCTAGCTCAGTTTGATCTCTGGTGCTACAAAAACAAATTAATGATAAACTACGAAAAAACTGTATATGGAAATGCACAATAAGCTTCGAGATAGCCATGAATTTCATTTTAATACTCAAAATAAAACAATTAGTAAGACGACTTCAACGAAATTTGTAGGCATTTTAATTGATTCTAATTTAGTTTTTTCTGATCAAGTGGATAACGTAGTCAACAGGCTTAGTCAAGCCTATTATGCTTTAATTACTTTAAAAAATACTTTTGGCCCACCTATCTTACTAAATGTATACTATGCTTTGGGGTATCCTGTTATTAATTATAATTTGATAATATGGGGTTTATCTAGTAATATTTATAGGGTTTTCATCTTTCAAAAGCGCATTATCAGATTAATTTTTAATTTGCCTTACAATTATAGTTGTAGGGAAACTTTTAAAGAAAATAAAATTTTGACTGTCATTCTATGTATCTTCTACAATTGTTAACCTATATTCATAAAGAAAAGAACAGCTTTGCAGTTAGTGCTAATTTTCACAATTATGATACCAGGAATAAAGATAAATTTCGTTTAAATAAACCAAAGCATTCCTTCTATAGAAAATCTGCTTGCTACACTGGATGCAATTTATATAATAGTTTTCCATTAGCTTGCAAAAACTTAAATAATAAAACATTTAAAATTAAACTAAAACAACTTTTTTCTGTAAATCCTTTGTATAATTTACAAGAGTTCTCTGAGCTAATTACATGAGCTGATGACATATTTTTTTAAAAATTTATTTACTACTTTTGTTTTTATTCGGTGTTATATATTGTTGGTCAGATTTTTTATTATATTATGTTATCTTTGTTTATGTTATCTTTGTTTGTTATATACATTATCTATTGTTTGTACATTTTTGTTGTTTTTGACGATGCTTATATTTTTCTCCTAAAATGATAGCTCAATAAAGAATTTGAATTTGGATTTAATCAAAAAATGAAATCATTAGTTTTTAACATTAAAAACATAACTCATTCGTAAAACTTTTAGCAACGGAATATGACAGAAAATGTAATGTAATCTCAAAGGCTTCTAAAATTGAGATATACAAACACAAACTCAGAGTACCTTTAATGAATGAACAACTTGAGCTCAGTAATTCTCCGTTACTGGAAGTATTAGATGTTTAATTATGATTTTTATTATTATTATTATTTTATCTAGTTACCTATTTTGTATCTACCTTAGCGACGTGTTTGTTTATAATTATATTACCTTTGATAATGACAGCATAGCTGTCGAAACAATATTGTCAGGTATATTTTAATAAAACTGTGAAACTTTTAATAATCTTTATTTATTTCATGATTATGGAGTTCCACAAAATAAGGCTGGAAACAATAAACAAGGTCACTGTTTAAAACCAAGCTTCTTCGTTAGTTTGGTTGTCACTGGGTTTCCCTTTCTTTCTGTTTATCGTAAAGTCATATCTGCGCGGTTAAGCTCCTTCTCAATAGTAGAGTTGAGTAACAAAATGGCTGTCTGGCATTAGAAGTTGAATGTGCGAGATATATTAGGAAATTGGTTTTGGATATAATTCGCTTCAGCGGAGAAAATCTCGCATTCAACAGAATGATCGCTTGATTATTTATATGCGATCAATCGTCATATTAGATGGATTACGTTCTAGTGCAAACCATTTAGGTAAATTCTTTTTGTTTTCTCCAATGTGCTAAAATCTGATAAAGTCTTTTTCTATTTTAGGTAATATTTCCCTATCAGTCACCTTGAGGGAATTGTATTGTAAAAGACCTATCAGTTTATAGAAAGGTAAAATTCTGTTTTAAATATTTAACATCAATACCATATACTTACTATATCTTATTTGTAGGTCTGCATTTTCTTCTTTGTATTTTTCGTTTGGGTTTTGCTGCTCAGTGTCTTTTTGTCTGCTTGCCATTGACTGGGTTTAATTAAAAGGTCCTTCCCTTTGGATCCGTACCTGCATCTATATATGTACCGGTCGTAACAAAACAAGAAAATATCGAAGGGTGAAGCGAAAACCCCTAAGCAAGTCTTTTAATTATACTAAAACAGCTGTGAGTCTTCGAATGGTGGGATGTTTGTCTAAAATTGTATGTATTCTGTGTCATTTTATTTATGTTTATATATATTTTTATTAAACGTGTATACAATTTATTCATGCATGTTAATTTTAAGAACTAGTTAACACGAGATCTCGAGTAGTGAAATTGTCCTAGGGTAGTTTTTAAGTTTACAACCTGCTGTGATACATCACCATTCATTCATTTTTTTATTAGACATTAAATTGATCAGCACAATAATTACAATTGCAATAAAGCCCTACTTAGAAAGTTTACATTTCACTACGTGTGTTTTATTTATTTAGTATTTATTTATTTGTGTGATTATAATATTGCTTTCCAGCTCGTCAATTGTAAGTATATATGCACTGTACGACCAAAATTGTGGAAGTTGCCCATATTTTAGTAGAAGATCTATTTCTTCGTTTATCTGATAAGCTTGAAGCTTTAGTAATAAGCATTGTTTTTACGTGGCGCTTGTTTTTTTATCTTTTATATCTTGTATTACCCCGCCCCTCTCCGACTTATTGGGTCTAGCCGGCAAAAACTAAAGCAGTGTTATTTAGATCAAGCTGATACTTCCAGCACAGCTATATTTTGGTAGGTTAGGTATTTATCTATATAAAAATAGCCTTTGTGTTTCTGTAGGTTATAAAACTTACGAGAACGTGCTCCTAACATCCAAAAAGAATTAGTGAAAAATCCCTTATGGTTCCAATAAAATTGGAAATCACAACAGAAATTTATTATCGATCTGCACAAATGCAATTCCCACTTCACAACATAAAGGGAAAATTAATTTAATGGCGATGCCACAAAAATATATCTTTTAAAGAAGTAGCACCACAATCGAACGAAAACGAAGTGAAGTCTCTTATCAACAAGGAAGTTACTTCCAAACAAAAACGCAACTAAAAAGGAAGAAAATGCGAAAATCCCTAACGCTATACAAAATAACACAAAAGCATAGCTATACAAGGTGCTACGAAATTAGCACGTAACAATATTGCAAAGAGATAATGAATAGCGGCTGAATGTCAGCTGGCTTCTGTTGTCACTATATTAAATTTATCAAACTACAACTAATGCTAATTAACTTTTCTTGACGAAGAAAGGCGTTTTTAAAAATGGTACTTTATTTTAAAAACGCGAAAGACGGAGCCCAAGTTACAAAATGAACACAGTTTACTGTTAAGTACAATAAGATATTTATTCGTCGTGAATTTACACAATATGCACTTGCATAATCACTTAAATACTATTATACAATTTCAACTTAAAACTGGTAATAATGATGTTCAGAAAGGTTGAGGTAAACAGTAACCATGGCTTCTACGGCTTTCTGGGTGAGTATGGCTTGAAAGAGGGTAAACATTTACCCTGGTAAACAGTTCCTATCTTTCAAGCTTCGTCGTAACTCAGACTGATTTGTCCCACGAAGCTCCGGTCTTTATATACTCTTTCTGTGGGCGTAAAAATCCTTCAGTTGACCACACGTGGCCGTGGGATGTGCCTACGTGATGATAGCATTCTACTTCCCCTAGGAATTCATAGAAGATGCATTAGATACAGTTCTGAGTATTGCAGCTGCTTGCTATGCACACACGTGGCCGTGGGTTTGATACTGCACCTGCAATCGTAGGCGCTCCGCTCGAGGCGTTTATCTTGCATACATTTATAATTAGGTCACACTTCGCTTGAGTAATGACTAAATGTTAACTCCTCCCACGCAACAATGAAATATACTTTGAAGAAGAATATTTCAGTGATTACAATAAGGTGACTGGCTAAATGAAAAGTAGGAGGTGTCACATTTTACAAATATAATATAATAATAATAATAATAAAAATAATAATGTTTATTCACTAAAGATAAGAAATTTACACACATAACACATTGCAACACATAAAAACAGTAACAATAAAAACTAGGGTACATAACAAGATACTTAAAAATACAGATTACGTGAATAAACAAAGAAAATGCACAGAAGTAGTAAGTAACTACTTGTATATGTGCAAGATAATTAAAAAGTAGTACATAAAAACAAATTATTGTAATGTAGACATAGCCGTGTAAAAAAAGAAATAACCGTGAGTAGTGATCATAGTCTGTTAAAAAAAAAGTATCAAAGAATCGTAATAACGACGGCATCAAGTTCGTGTAGACATAAAAAGGTATATGTAAGTATAATATATAGGAAATATTTATCTTCGACAACATAAGATGATTATTATTAGTTCTGATTGACTAAATCAGAAAAGATAGATCTGTTCGTCTGTAATATCCAGCTTTTTATGGCTTTTTTGTACGGTATATATTTTGTTATGCTTTTTATACTATGAGGTAATCTATTAAAGATTCGTGAGGCTAAATAATGTGCAGTTCTTTGACCAATTGTTTTCTGACTACGAGGATTACAGATACCTTGATGATGACGGGTATTATAAGAGTGTGCAAATGGTGTCAATTTTATTTTTCCCTGGTGTATAAATAGTAATATCTTTTTGCAAAAAAGTTCTCGTACATCACCAATTTGTAATTCTTTATATAAAGAATCTGATGGATATGTTTTTGTTTTGTTATATAAAGTTTTCATAGCCCATTTTTGAATTATATTTAGCTGCTCCAAGTAACAGTCATTTACGCCTCCCCATCCAATAAGCCCATAAGATAACAGCGACTCTATTAGTGAAAAGTAGATAGTTTTTAAATGAGTTACTGGGAGTATACTGATAATAATAAGAATACATAATAAGACAGTAAGTAAAATAGTACTTAGTATATGGAGATTATATAGATACATAATAGAGTACATAATATATTAATGGAACAGAGTAATAATGTAATGATAATATATATAATACTAATGTATAATTAGGTATGAGGTTAGTATTGATAATAACAATAATAGTTATGTTAAAGGTGATCTGCATTGGACCAGGGGACTTGAAGTTGGGTTAAAAGTTACACTGTTGGGTTCTTTAAGGGGTGACGTTAGTTGATACATTTTGGTGGCAATTAATCTGCGTTTACAAAGAAGATAAGACTTATTGTT
The DNA here is from genome assembly GCA_929113105.1 of Agrypnus murinus. Taxonomy (NCBI): domain Eukaryota; kingdom Metazoa; phylum Arthropoda; class Insecta; order Coleoptera; family Elateridae; genus Agrypnus; species Agrypnus murinus. Next base: position 5,395,939 of record OV816028.1, on the reverse strand, counting down.
ATGATAGTCATGATCAGCGTGAGAATTAAAGGGCCATAATGTAATGGTGTATATCTGATAGGATTGATACTTTTGAGTGTAGACATGTCCTTTGTTAATTTCGCTTGATTCTGGATTAATTGAGGAACATTTATAGGCGATAGGTCAATTTTTGTAATTTCGGGTACATGGACTGAATCGGGTTGCAGTTTTCCGATGGATGCCATAGCAATTTGTTTTCGCACAATTTGGAATTTGGGATTGTGAAGTAGTTTGTTTGTGAACAGAAATAATGTGAAGGGGTTATTGTTGTCGATTAGTTGGTGAATCGTTACGTCACAGTAAACGAGGGTCCAGGTGAAGAAGAGGATCTTGATTGTCCTGAAAAGATCATCAGGTCATTAGCATGTCTTTTTAGCAAAGCCTTTGTAAGTTCATTTCTTATGTCATATGTGTCATGTTCATGGATCTTTTCGATTATGTAGTTTTATGATTAATCGTAGGGATAACAAAGAAATAAATAAGATCCTGTGAGTCTGGTCTGTTAGAGTTACATTGTATAGGTGAGGGTTAGGTTATGGAGTTGGTCTGTTAGGTATATCGTACACTGTATAGGTCAGAATTAAGTTCTGGAGTTTTTGATTATTTCAACGTTTATAGTATCATCATTAATTATTATCAAGGGGGGGTATTGCTGTTGTATTACGTATATTTATTATATGCATTTAAATATTTTTGGGTTAATATAGTTGTCTGGAATTGATATTGAGTTAGAAATATTTATAAAATTGGGTAAATTAAATTGTTAAAATTACTCGAAAGAGTTATTTGTTGACACTTAATTAAATAAATGGTTAATTGTAAAGTTTTATTTATTTTATCAAAGTAAGCATTTGAATTTAATAATTCCTTGCAGCAAAATTATCTTCTCTGTTATTGCAATGAACTGCATTGTTGTTATCCGTAAGTAACTTGAGATTGACCAGGTGGTCTCGTTTTAAAATAGATTGCTGAGTGTAATTGTTGAAGGTCACATTCCGAGATTTAGCGTATATAGTAAAATGCATTTTTAAACTTCGTCAAAGGGAATAAGTACTACCAAGAAGATTAATTTGGAAAATATTTAATTGTTGTTCTAGTAACAAATTTATAAATAAACTATTGACAAATGATTAAAAGGTGTTACGTTTTACGCAATCTGCTTATTATAGGAACACAATGTTGAACAACGTCTCGCCTTTATTGGAATAAAGACCTTATATTTGGAAAAGTGGTTATTTATTTAAAAACAAAGATTCTTATTAAGGATTGGCAAGAGATAGTATGAATAGTGCAGACTCGAATGTGTTTTAATTTTGCATCTAATTATCATTTAGTAAGTATCGTAATCATAAAGGTTATCATTAAGTAAGTATTAGATAATAAATAGAGAAGGTCAGAAAAGTATTTTAGTTGAAAAGGGATTTGAATTTGATTTACTTGTGGGGAATTTTGTTAATTAGCATCACATTTACATAATATAATAAGTAGATGGGTCTATAAAAATATTTTAGTTAATATTAATTAATAAATACTATTAACTTAATACTATTACTTTAATTAATACTATTATACAATTTCAACTTAAAACTGGTAATAATGATGTTCAGAAAGGTCGAGGTAAACAGTAACCATGGCTTCTACGGCTTTCTGGGTGAGTATGGCTTGAAAGAAGGTAAACATTTACCCTGGTAAACAGTTTCTATCTATCAAGCTTCGTCGTAACTCAGACTGATTTGTCCCACTAAGCTCCGGTCTTTATATACTCTTTCGGTGGGCGTAAAAATCCTTCAGTTGACCACACGTGGCCGTGAGCTGTGCCTACGTGATGATAGCATTCTACTTTCTCTAGGAATTCATAGAAAATGCATTAGATACAGTTCTGAGTATTGCAGCTGCTTGCTATGCACACACGTGGCCGCGGGTTTGATACTGCACCTGCAATCGTAGGCGCTCCGCTCGAGGCGTTTATCTTGCATACATTTATAATTAGGTCACACTTCGCTTGAGTAATGACTAAATGATAACTTGCTTAATTAATAAAAAATTAAATAGTAGAAATGGCATGTTTTTTAAATACTACTACTTTCACCGTCAACCTTGTTTATTAAACACACACTATAGTATCTTGATATACAAGTGTTATAATAACTATTATTTAAAGGTTTTGAAATTAATTCTTTTTAACATTTGAAAACATTAGAAATTAATTTAATGCAGTTACAACTTCATAAACAAATATGTCACTAAAGCAGTTACGAAGTTGAACTTTGCGACACTGTTTTTGGCCAAACAAGTTACAAAGTAAACGCGGCTTTGTAAATTCGACAGCAAAATAAAGAAATGCAAAGCAATCGTCCAATAAATAATAATCATCCCGCATAAAAGTCTACAATTAACTTTGAATTTACACCCTTTTTTTTATTAGAAGTAAATAAATATTTTACAAATGATTACGCGTTCCTTTTAGAAAACCCTTTGCCTTTTAATTTCCTCAATTAAAATCAGTGTATTTAATATGAATTTAAACTAATTTTACAAACCACTAATCATAAAGAAATGTTTAATTGCGTAGCTCTTAACACGCGATTTGTATTACAAAGCTTAGCATAAAGCGTTACAGAGATAAAAGAAGTGATCTTCAGCTGAATGCTAATTAATTGTTTGATTATCTTGTTTGATTATCTTGTTGTTAACTTCCCTCTTTTCGTTATTTTATAATACATGTTAATATTACTGTTAGTTGCAAAACTCTCTTTTTATTACTATTTTATTCCATCATGTATACGTGCAGAAACGTGGTTTTGCAACAGTACGTGTTTACTGTCATTTCCTGTCAAAAGATTGTGCAAATTCTCTGTAATCAGTGATATGAACTTGTAACAGACAGTTTTTTTTTTCTATTTTCTTATTTTAAGATCAGCTCGTATATTGATAAAAATGTTGCTGGGTCATTCTTTAGAAGTCACCCTGTATATTATAAAATTCAATTTTGAATGTTTATTTGTAACGTCATCTAGGTTTAGTATTATTGACTGCAAAACCATCGATTTTTTCTTTGTAAGTTAATTCTTATTGTATTTTTTTCTTTTATTAATTAAGTTTAACATTTTAATTGCTAATTATCGATTTTTTAAATCACTTTGGTTTTTCACTTTCATTAAATTAATATTTTTTATCTATATCCAATAATCTATATGGGCATAGGTTTTCTAGCATTCTAATTTGCTAACACGCCATTATATTTTAGATGCGTCTTGTGACAGGAAAACATCTCCCCTCGACCCGATTTTCTTCGAAAACATGCTGCTTCTTGAAAATTCGCTTGACGAAGCAAGACGTTAGATCTGTTACCGTTTAGATTTTTGTGATTTAATAGTGAAAGTTCCTTTTGTTGAGCCAGTTATTGTGCAACTAGTGCATAAAATGGTTGTGTGAAATACTGAAAGTATTAAAACATTGTTTGGAAATTTTGGAAGATAACGAAATTATAGTTTTCTTTGTATTACGAAGTTGCGCTTTGGAACAATCCTTTCGAATCTGAAATGAAACACTTTTATTTAATTTTTCAATTAAACTTTAATTCAAGTTGGTATTTATAACTTGTGTCCATATTGTAGTATAACTTAGTTTGGTGTTGAAATAGGATAGTTGAAACTACGAGCTTTATTTTTGATTTTGATGGTAAAGGTGAATATTATGCTGAAATCAACTATAAAGCATTATTACTGGTTTTGTCGCACGCGATATTATGAGCCCCCACTCGTAGTAAGTGGAAGCCTTCTCCAAAGAGTTGATAACAACCTGGTGATCATCTGCAACTAGTCGACGGAAATCAATTTTGTAAACAAACCTTTATATCCTATTTTTATGTGAAAGTGTTACTTAATTTCTGGTATCAAGATTAAAGAGTGAATTACTAGAATTATGTGTTAGAATGCTCACAAAGTTATTTTTATAAGATTCTGAACTTAATTTCTCTTAAGTAACTAATAAACTTAAATAACAATCAAGGTTGAATTTTAGAAGTATTTTAAACTAGTTATGAATCGGTTAAGTTATTATTTATTTTTCTGAAATAACATTATTAATGATTATAGTAACTAAAGAGTTAATTAACAACTGAAGGACTTTTAGTTAACTATTCATCCAGTGAGTGGATTAGGAATTTTTGTGTAAATAAATAAATTATATTATTGGAGTTATTGATTGTTTTTTTGCATTGTTTGATATTCTTGTGTGATAACAGAGTGAAAGAACTCGGTTCTTGCACAATTGAGACTAATTCATGTTAAGATCTAAGCCTCTGTTATTGCGGTGCATTACGGCTAATATTTTATTGGTTTAAATCAATCGTGCTAGCGCCCTCCTCCATAGCTCTATGAATTTGCTGATATTTCAGTTCATCCACAAACTGGTTTAATTTAGCAAGAGACGAGCCGTGCTTATTGTCCAGGATAAGCTGAGGCCTAATTAAGTATAACGTAAGTATTATTGTTTAGTAGAGCATATTCGTTACAGACTTCAATATTATAAGTCAGCGAATCGTTCTAATGGGTTTTGATAGGGTAAATTCAAGTCTGATGATAATATTCCAACATTTAAGTGCTTACTCTAATTGCGTCGTTTTTAGTATAAATGCAGAATGGCGTTTTTTACCGCAATAAGTATCACTCACGCGGGAGCAACTCTAAAACGTTTCACGTATAAATTAGTTACAGTAGATGTAAACCTATGTCGCCGTACTTTTAAATACTTTTAATAAATATTGGTAAGTGGTGTAGTATTATAAAAGGTGTTATTATTTGACTCTTCTAACTAAATGTGCGCGGAATCTGATCGACGGTATAGGAAATGCTACCGAAACTGCCAAGTAAAATATTGAGGATTTTTGGTCAAGTTATAATATTGAAATTATCCTTACATCCTTTTCCCATACCGATTGCGATTAATAACTGGAAAACAAACCAACTAGGTAAACGTGACCTAGAAAAAGGTTGTTACCAACACAAATCCTGGGAAATCTTTATTTCAGAATAATTAGTGCAAGCTAAAGCTTACGTCAGGCAATGTTCTGTGAGTTTAGAGAATTTAATATCTCGGTAAATGTGTAATGAGAAATTTTATGAGGTCTTAGACTCTTAGTCGATGAATTATTTTTGAAATGAAATACTTAGTTATTGATATTAATATCTGATATAAAACCGTTTTTACTCTTGCCTAATATGCTTTTAATTACATTACATTACATTTGATAGCTTTTATTTATCTCCATTACTATTACATCCTTTACAAAATATTTTGAAATCTGAAACGAAGTTTGCTAGAAATCTAATGATATCTATATAGCTTTTCCTGGACCCTACAAACTTTCAATAATACGTTTGTTTGGGCCTACGTATCATTTATGTTAAAGTAATACGAGGAAAATGTTAATTTTCGCGCTAATAATAATATTCCTTTAAGTATAAGTAAGAGCCTTGTAAGGCTTCACCTTAGAGCAAGTGTAAAGGGGTGCGAATGTTAATACTATAATCTGCCCTTTAAAACACATCATCCAGTGCTAAAATATATCAAATCTCTTTATTATAGTTACTATTTGAATCATAAGATGTTAACAATTTTGTTTTGTTAATATATTATATGAATAGTTTCCATTCCATATGGGTCAATATATCGTTGATATTTTAATAATTTTTGTCTGAACATGGAAGTTTTGAGAACAATTTTGTTATAAGGCATCAATAATCCAATTTATACCAACGTAATTGTCTAAGACAAATTTCTGAGAGCGGACCGATAAATTCTAAGTCGTCTCATATAGACAAGATAATTGTTAGCAGGTGCCCTTAGCTGAAACAATGGTTTCTAATTGCCCTTCCAGTCTAGCCCGTTATTGAAATTGCCTTTCAGATGGGTGTTTTGTAGTGATATTAGGTCTTAATTCCATTGTACAGTGATCATCCGCGATATCTGCCTTTAATAATGTCATGCACTACAAGGTAAAATATTTTAAAATTTCATTACATTAATGGAATACAAATAATTCTAAAAGGTGGATCGTTTACACTTCTAATGTTTTTTAATTTTTTCTAATGTTTTGAAAAAACTGGTTTGCATTTAAATATCCCTTTTCATCCAACAGAGCTATAATTGTTCGTAGGTACTATTGTAAAATTCTACAAGTGCATAACATAATGTATTTTAAAGAATTGTGTTAAAAATGTTTTTCCAAAGTAAACAACCGCCAGATGCAGCTAAGCAGAAGATGATGGAAGTGATCAATTGCCACGAAATCTAAGAATAACTTCTTAGCAAGGCTGCGCCATTCAATCACGCATTACTAGTGCATTCCCACGGCGAATAGTACTGCTTTTAGTCCGCATACAAGAGCGACACAAAGAGCCTGTCATAGTCATGCGCGACTGCACCTTGTGCATGTAAGCTGGCGAATCTTTACATCGCCTAGTAACCTCGACATGCGCAATCACCGGTTTAGGTTTTCTAAGACCAATTCAATTATATTTTCCATTAGGTATTTACTAAACTACTCAGAAATTCTACAAATCAACATTACTCTTCTTAAAATATAGTTAGTAATTTGATACAATCTTCTACACAATTTGAGGCTACCTGGTTTAGCATCATAATTGATGTAACGTTAATTATGATCGTTTAAATTTAGAATTTGGAATTAAAATCCGCAGTTTCAATCAGCTCATTATTTGTTATTTATTGATTTTATTAGCTTATTATTTTCTTCATTTTGATAGACACCCATATACAGTGTCTGCCATAAAGTTGGATCCATATGGGAAATTTTTTTAATATTCTAACTGGAAAAAACTTTGTGGGGCAATAACATCTGCTTCCAAAACTATTTGAAACACGCCATGTTAAAGTTGACAGGTGACATTAGGTATCTCTCAAATTCGCTATTTAAAAGAAAATCGGAGAAAAAAGACCTTATTTGTTAAAATATGAAACAGTTTTATCAAAAAAAAATATATTTCTTATGACATTTTACGTGCACATACCGAGTTTGAACGATATATTCCGACATAAGGAAAATTTTGTTTTTTAACATTTTTTGATACACCCCCGTACATCATTGAATATTATTAGCAAAATATGCTATGCACTTGTTGCATTTCCACTCATTTAAAGTGTTTTAAATGATGTCACCTGTCAACTTTAACATGATATTTTAAATATTTTTGGAAGCAGATGTGATTGCCCCACAAAGTTTTTCTCCAATCAGAATATTTTAAACATTTCCCATATGGATCCAATTTTATGGCACTGTATTGTAAAAATATAGTTCATATTTTTGTACGTATTCTCAGTACGCCAACAGTAACCAAACGTTCCCAAAGAAAACATTTGATACGTCACTGAGGTATTGCATATTGAAGTTATATAACTGTCGAGTTAGAAATAGAAAGAGGAATTCTAGAATGCTTTTTCAGAAATATCGTCAATAGTAATGAACAATAAAGTAACAGGTGGATATCAGAAACTGAAAGTTCTATTATAGCAGGTGTCTGTAAATTAGTTATGTACAATTTATGTCTAGATAACGCTTCCGATAACGCGTCCGACATGAAACAAGCTATTCCTAAATGGATTGCGGTCTGCTGAATACGTATATATGACGATTAAAGTGGGTGGTGTACCCGATATTACATTTTAAAAGAATCATCTCAAAGCATTGCATTTACTGTATATTTATGCAACCAACAATACGCAAACGCTCAAAATGCGCTAGTCATTCAACCTTGTTAATTTCACTGAGGATAATTTAATACTAATGAGTGTAATACTAAAAATACAAAATAAAAAATGCAAAGGTGTATTTTTTGTGTATGAACAAACCACGTCTGTTCATTTTCAAATGCAATATAGAGTAATAGAGTATATTGCATTTTAATTTAATAGCACTGTGTAAAATGTTTTAAATATTTTAGGTTTCCGTCAGTCAGGTTTTCCGTAGTTTTACAAATACAAATGTGCTTAAATCTTTTAGACTAACTGTTAATACACTTAGTTGATATAAATTTTATATTTTACATTTTGTAAAACTTAGCTTAATAACCTATTTAAGAGCTACTTATTTGTTTACAATATACCGTATAATGTATAATGTGGATACAATATTTCTTAATCTACGTTTGCCTGAACATCTGTCTGAAATAAAAAAGAAAATAATTAGCTTCCTGATATTAAATGCTTTAGCTTTATAAGTTTGTGGCTGACTAATCCAGGAAAAATTGGATTTTGTTACTGGGATTTTTCACAGTAACAATACCGTTTCCATTAGTTTCGCTTCAGTTAATTATAAAAGGAATGATTGCGGTTATATCTAAGTGTGACTGTTTCCGATGCCATATTTTATGCAATTAATTACGTACACTGCTTTCTAAAAGTAATGTATCAAAATTAGGTCAAATTGTTATAAAGATATCAATAGATTTTGATTAACTGATACCGTTTGACATAATTTCAACATTTTTTAGGTTGTTTTCCAGGAAACTGCGAAGTCATTAAAATTTTTTTAAGTAGTAACCCCATGTTTTTTACAAAATTCGGTAGAGCTAATTTTTGGTATAACAAGTTATACTAAAGAAAAGTTACATAAAAAAAACGTTTGAGAAAAATGGTTAAATTTATTCAATCTGCATTTAATCCTCAAATTATGACCCGTGCTTAGATTAAGAGTATTGAACAGGGAATGATTGATTGATGATTGACAGAGGGACTTGCTAGATCGCCAGATCTAACTCTCGATTACTTCTTATGGGTTTTATTATACCTAAGAAGCAAGATGTACGACCATAGACCGCAAAACGCTTGCCATTGAAAGAAGATGTTGCCTTCACAATCAATTCTTTTTTGTATGAAATATATCCATATATAAATTTTCGGATGGTTCCTGAGATATCTTAAGTATTCTGGTACAATTTTATTACGATTACAACATTATTACGACTTTTTTTTAAATTTCAATTAAATTTAAAATGCGATTTTCTCAAAAACTAGCAGCAAGCGATCACATGCTGATACGAAAATAAGTTCTAAATAATTACACCTATCCCCCCCCGATTATGAGGTTCCTAGTTATATTGGTTACACCATGTATGTCAAAAAACGGTTGACAGGAAAGAGTTTTAATATCTCGAAAAATCAAAACACTCATGTGCACCTGAGATGACAGAAGCCTTAAGAAGAAATATATGCATCCCCTTACATGACTTTATACAAGAACTAATTAATATACATGATGATGATGCTATGATATACTTCAAAACAATATGTTGCGAGCTTTGTATGATTTATTACAACAACCAGCATAATCATGGGAAAAATAATCAATGTGGAGTAGCACATCTAAATTTGCAACATCATATAAAGTAAGGTTTCTTACCATTTTTACGTTTGAACAGGGGGTTATTATTTAAGTGATTTCTGCTTTTCCTTTTTAATAAAACAAAATGTTAACTTTGGCGTCCAACGTGGGGCTTAAATAGGTAATTATTAAAAAACAGATTTGTTACAAATCTTCAAAGAATGGAAGAATTTTTAACTATTCTAGACTGATAAAAGTGAACTTCGTTCACTTGATTTCAAATTTCTACTTTTCAAAACTCTGAATCTGTTGTATTTTCATCGAACTATCTTATCAGGTAGCGATGTTTAGGTTAAGATGAGCACGGGGGAAGTTGTGATTATTAATTAAATTAGCAGTTTCATGCTGGTGTATAGCCTTAACGAAACGTATCTACACGTAGAATAGAAGGGGCCTGTTAATATTCATGAGCAATGTGTAAAGTTATTATTATGTAACCAGCAATTAATCATTCCATACATTTCAGCAAGGGTTTCAATCAGGTATTAATTAAAAATTACGTAACATACGAATACATCTAGAAAAATATTTTAAATTTAATTTATCTTTTCCTTAGGCGTATAATACTTGTATTGGTTCTGTAAACATCTTCATGTGCAAATAATTATAAGGCATTAAGTACTTTTAATCATTAGAAATTTAAATTAAAATCTAATTACAAGACAAAGTTTCAAGTATAATTTCCATGAATAAACTCGAGTAAAAGACAATTAAAGAGTTTTTGCAGAATAAAGTTTCTCATAAATAAATAAAGGCCCTCTTATACTTCGTAATTGCCATTCCATTGAAACACACTTTCTGAAGTGTTTAGTTTGAAAACTATTGTAAAATCCCTTGTATACTATAGTATACATGTTGTCGCAACAGCGTTCAATAACAAAACAAATCGTTTTAATGGACTACGTACCAATAGGAAACAGAATGTCCGTTTTAACGATAACGTTTCGATTTGATGCGGAAGTATTTATTGTTGAGTTCTCTCTCGTATCCCGCACATATGTAAGCACAAAGGGTAAAATTAATTAATATTTGACAATTCCGAGATAATTTAAAGCTTTTTGTGCCGCGTTTCCAATCCATTCGGTCGTGGAATTTAATTATAAAGGGAAGGCAGATCATTAATAAACAATTTCTAATACCCACACATTACTAATTCAAGATGCAACTGAAACAATCGAATTTTCGATATTCAAATGGGATTGTACAAATTGAGAACCTGTAATTCCGTAGTCGCTTTTGAACACAAATGAAAAATTAAATCTGTAACAAACATTTTTTTTTAATTATGTGATGGAACAAAAAATTAATTCTTATCTACGAGTATGCATTAGCAAAATAAAGCTGGCGTCTTACGGAAAAATAAAACCCACTGAAAACAGACAAGAGGACGTGCAGGGGGCTCACGTGAGATGATACTGTACCTTATCTTGGAAACTGTAAGAGTTACGAAAAAAAATGAAATAACGTATCAAAGTTAGTTGATAAAAAACAAATTAAAATTTTTAATATTTTTGCATATACATGGTGAGTCATTTTACTACGGCTACATTCAACTTCTTTTTATTTTAATTAGAACACCTTGTATATGTTTACAGTTCTCGAATTTGTACTTTATTTTAATATATTCCGAAATTCCGTACAGTTTTCTTTTCGCGACTTTTCTTAAAACTAGTGCAAGTTACATTTGGGTAATTGTAATAATAAATGAAGCTTATAAATATCTAAATTAATGTCTTTTCATAACTTTATCGTTCAAAAATATACGGTGTTCAATCCACTAGACCAAACATACAAATTTCTGACCATAAAACTCTAATTTCTTCAAATAGGACACACTGTATATTTATATCTTATATGATTCAACTTTTGAGACCCTGTCAATTTCTTTTTTCTTTGAAAAAATGAACAGTTTCAAATTATCAGCGTTTATATGCTGTCTCGATATTTTATTATTATTATTTATCTTTTTTTATCCTTAATATTTTTTATTACACATGGGAGCAATGTTATTGAGGCATTTATGATAAGACTGACAAATTAATTTTAGAAAAATAGCAAAATAGTATAAATACGTATAAATTAATCGATATTTAAGATTGATTGGATAGATGTAGAAGACAGTAGTGGGGACTACCAATATGACTTCTGAAAAGGTAGAACAACTATAGACCAAATCGTCACAATTACACAAATACCGTAAAAATTCAGAATATAATATCGAACTTCACCATGTATTTGTAGATTTTTGTCAGGCTTTACGACACAATTATCAGTAAAAACTATATAATGGACTAGATGCGCTAAAAGTGTCAAGGAAATTAATAAAATTGATAAATATGTGTCTAGCAGAAACGAAAGTCAAAGTAAAGATACAGTATCAACTGTCGGGATGATGTCAACGGCTCTAATCAACTTTGCTTTAGAAAAGGGTGTACGAAGCGTACAGGGAATCCGGAAACCACGTTATAAACATTTGAACAACAGTGTACCAACAGCGTACAAATAAAGAACATATACCACAAGTTAACAGACAATTCTCTTTTGGATCTATTTGAGTCGACTCGAACTATTAAAGACAATTCCAAGTTTCATTGGCCAGTCAAAAGTGAGGTTAGAAATAAACGTCATCAATAAACTTGAATTAAAGCACAATTTTAAGGTAACGCTTGTTAATAACAAGCTTTCAATCTTATAACCATAACATCACTATTCAAGAGTATAGTAATTTTACAAGGCTAATAAGGCATATCTATTTAGATTTGTTCAAAACTCTAATAATATTCAAGATGATTCTCATTCAACTATCGTTACTGATTATTTCACATCAGAAATTATTCTACTTAAATTAAATATAGCATTACCTCAAAATCATACTTTTAAACATTTCTATTAGAGGTATACTTCGTTTCACCTCATTCAATACAACATAAAACATCATATTCTATTATGTTTGAGGTTTGCCCTCATATACGTATCTATTCAGACAATGGCACAAACTTTATAGGAGCCTAGAGCGAGTTAAAATAACTATAGGACGTCCCATTTTGGGACTATAGCGAAGGAAAGATAGCCAATGTATTTCTTATGGGAATTTGTGCTTCGTTGTTGCCACCTATTCTACTGTGCGAATCTATAGAAATATAGATTAAGATTCCAGAAGTTCTAAACATTTGAAAACATGTAACAAACTCCACACAAATGGAGAATTTTAAAAGAAAGTTTTATAAACACATATTTTTGATTTTATTAAACATTACTTGGGATTCTTACACTGTACATGTATCTAAATATTCATTATTTTATTACGTATTTATTTTGTTTAATTTTTCATCTTTAAATTCTTTCAAAATTATTATTTTGAAGCCGGACGGAAGCCAACCAACCGTTTACTATTAGTAAACGGTTGGTTGGCTTCCGTATGATCTTTTAAATCTTCTAATCCATAAAGTGTAGTTTGATTGTACAAATAATACAAAAAATGAGTTTATAAATAATTTATTGATTTTAATATTTCTTTATTTTGATAAAAACTAAATAACTATAACTTGTGTTGTACTTTTTTTATTTACTTAAAATTAAAAAACTCAAAATAAAATGTTTGACTTTTCAATACATCAAAATTATTAGTTTTGTAATGTTACTGGCGTAACTCATATAAACAGCGGTATATTCTTGGGTCGCCTTTTGTGCGCCGACGAAAATCTACCTGAATCCTTTTCGTTACGTGCGGAATTAAAATGATGGGGTGTATGACTTCTTATTTCGTGCGTTATTTACCTGATCTTATCTGGATATTAAGTACGATAGTAACTTTAATATTCTACACTTCAGCTAACACAGAGCTAGCTAAAATGTAACCAAATGATCTGTCTCTTTGTTACTCTCTTTTATTTAAGCATGTGTTACAAGCTGTAATTTATTCAATGCTTTATTCTTCATACTTGATCAAAGATCTTGATAAAAAGGATAAAGAAATTCAAGACTTAAGATTTGCTTTAAATAACCTTGATCAGTACAGCAGAAATAAGAATATAGAAATTCATGGCTTAAAGAATGACAATGATGAGAATTTACTAAATAAACTAGATAGAATTGCTGAAAAATTAGATATTCAACAATATAATAGAACAGATATTGAAGCTATTCATCGTTTACCAACAAGAAACAATAACAGACCAGCCCCCGTTATAGTTCAATTTCAAAGGCGAACGATACGAGATTATTTTATAGAAAGAAAGAGTAACATAAATATTATCAATAATGATGTTGTGCCTAACTCTGGAAATGAACGCATATTCATAAATGAAAATTTAACACCACATAATAAAAATTTACTTTGGAAAGCTACTCTTGTAAAAAAGGAATTACAATATAAATATTTGTGGACTAAAAAGGGAACTATATACATGAAAAAGGATAACAATTCTAATTCGATAAAAATTTTAACCGAAAGAGATTTACCTTCGCAATAAGGTTGTCCCAATCCAGATGTGTATGTCAGTAAATGTTATCCTAAAGAAGAAATTTCGGTATGTTATCAAAACGTTCGGGGATTAAGAACTAAAACTAATAATTTCTATCTGGAAACATGTACTAGTGATTCAATAATATAATAATTCATGTACTGAAACGAACTTGGATGCAAAAATCTTCGACAGCGAACTATGTAATGATAGATATCAGGTTTTCAGGAAAGATCGCGATTTGTTAGCTACTGGCTTTCGTTGTGGGGGAGGCGTCTTAATTGCCGTTGTTAATAAATTTATGTGCGAAGAAATTCCAGTGTTGTGGTTCGTCGATACATGTGATATCGTTTGCGTTAAAATATCTATAAGTCCGCACACTCATTTTTATGTTATAGTTCTATATATACGACCACAAACAAATATACAAGATTATAATTTAATTTTTGATAGTATTTCAGCATTAAATTTTATTTTTACATCCCAAGTTCTAATCGTGGGAGATTTCAACTTATCTGAAATATATCAGTATTATATAAATAACAAAGATGATGTTAATATTTCTCAATTATGTAAAAATCTTATTAATTTTGTGTCTTTTCTGGGACTTGAACAACATAATATCATTACAAATCACAATGGCCGCATTCTTGATTTGGTTTTATCTAATATGAACCTTACTGTTACTGAAGAGGTGAATGCTTTAGTACCTATCGATTTACATCATCCTTGTTTAAACATAGAATTTCAAATAGAGGTTTCTAGGATTAATGTTGTGAATTTTAACAAGGAAACTTATTTCAACTTTAAAAGAGCAGATTTCTTATTAATGTATAATCTAATTAGAGAAATTAACTGGGAATGTTTAGGCAGCTATACGGACGTTAATGAAATGGTTGATAAATTTTATAAATTGTTGTATCATATATTTGAACAAACCGTCCCTAAGGCAACTAAAAGAAAAAGCAAATATCCACGCTGGTTTAATAGTGAAATAATTAAGCTTATCAAGTTAAAAGAAAAAAGCAGACAGCTTTTACGTAAAAATGGTGATGTTCGGCATGCAAACGATTTCAAACGCTTAAGAAAGGAATTAAAGATTAAATTAAAGTTAGCATATTCTAATCATATTTACAATATTGAAGAAAACATTTTAAGCGATCCATCCAACTTTTGGTCGCACATAAAGTCTAAACGGGAAAACACGAGTATTACGATACCTATGGTAATGAACGACAATATTTTAAACTCGCCTCAAGATATCGTTGAAGGATTTTCGAAATATTTCAGTAGTGTGTACTTACCTAAATCATTTAATAATCTTAATAATTGCTCAAAAGATGTTACTTTTAATTCAGTTATGTTATCTAAAATCTCGGAAATGAAATCAGAAAAGCGATTAAAAAATTAAAAATATCCAAGTCTGTGGGACCAGATAATTTTCCAACTTACATAGTAAAAGGCTGCTCTGAACTTCTATGTCTTCCTTTATATAAAATTTTCAATTTAAGTTTAAAAACGTGCACATTTCCTACAAAATGGAAAATTTCGAAAATATCTCCGATTCATAAAAGTGGAAAAAAGAATGTCGTAGGAAATTATCGACCGATATCTTTGTTATCGGTATTTGCTAAGATTTTTGAAACAATTATACATGATAATATTTTTAGACAAATTTCTTGCTTAGTATCACCAAACCAGCATGGTTTCATAAGCAATCGATCTACCACCACCAATTTATGTATATTTACTCAATATGTGTTGCAAGCCTTGGAGGATAAGTGCCAAGTTGACGTAATTTACACTGATTTTTCTAAGGCTTTCGATACGGTTGACCACTGTCTGTTACTTTCAAAATTGGAAACTTCTGGATTTCATAATAATTTATTGGAATTGGTTAATTCATATTTAAATGAGCGTCAACAGTACGTCTACTACAATGGCTATAAATCTACTGTTTTTTATGCTACCTCTGGAGTTCCTCAAGGTTCGGTACTAGGTCCTTTACTATTCACTATTTTTATAAATGACGTTTGTCAACATATCACATATTCAGAATATCTATTATATGCTGATGACTTAAAAATATTTAAAACTATCAAAGGTATAGAAGACTGTGAAAAACTACAAGCAGATATTAATTCCATTTACAATTGGTCAGTAGAGAATAAACTAAATTTCAATATTGACAAATGCAATGCCATGTCCTATTCCAGAAAACAATCAAATTTGATCTATAATTACAATATGAATTCAGTTTTAGTTACACGAGCGGTTTCAGTTAAAGATCTTGGTATCTTGTTTGATCCAAAACTTTCCTTTCAGACCCACATTGACGAACTCATTTCAACTTCATACAAGAAACTAGGCTTTATCATTAGAAATACTCAAAACTTCACTAATCCTACAGTTTTAACCCGACTTTTTAATTCTTATGTAAGAGCTAAAATGGAGTATTGTGTAGTTGTTTGGAACCCCTTTTATAGTTACCAAAAGAAAGAGCTTGAAAATATTCAAAAAAGATTTCTCAGATATTGTTATTATCGGGAACACGGAACCGTTTACCAATTAAATTACAATGATCTACTAACTCATTGGAGTTATATCTCGCTTAAAAACAGACGATGTCATCACATATTAATGTTCTTGTATAAAATAGTAAATGGTCTAATGTCTGTTCCACACTTACTTTCCTTAATAAATATACATGTACCAGTAGCTTTTACACGAAAAACGGAATCATTCACATACGGTAATCCAAGAACAAACTACTTTATGAAATCGCCAGTAGTAGCTATGTGTAAATCTTATAACTCAGTAAATGCTGAACTAGACATTTTCCACCTTACTATAAAACAATTTAAAAACAATCTTGTTAAAATTTGCAACACCTCGGATATGGCGAACTAAATACAAACTCATCTAGTTTTTCTTTCTTTTTTATAAGTACCTAGTGTCTACATATGTTTTTGTTTTCACTAATGTATTCATAATTTTTCGTTTTTATAATTTGTTGTTTCTTTTTTTTTCTAATATGTATATATAGATGTTTTTGTATTATTATTTTTGTCTTTATTCTGTAATTGAGCTCGTGAGCTTGTTGAATAAAGTAATATTATTATTATTTAAACACACTCTTCAAAAATAACATGATTCTTTCAATTTCACATATTTTATTAACATTCATGGCTCTTAATATATCACTCTTCTTTTTATAAATCACACTTTATGTATGAAGTTTGAGTATTTTTGCGAAAACACAAAAATTCATAAGACAATTTTAGACTTGCACTTTTCGAACGCTTTTCGTTTTTCTTTAGTTTTAGTAGCTGTTTATCCAATCAACACTTCTAATGAATAAATTCGCTATAAATGGTAATGTGGCTTCTGTAGAATACAACTTATCTGAATCTATGGAAATCATTTGTTTCCCATTAGTAGCACTAAAAAAAATTACTCGATTTTAAGGATGTTGGTGGATAATAATATAACAACACCTAGACGATAAATGAACCACGGGCGTAGCCAGCTAGGGGAAAAGGGGCAGCTGCACCATAGAAAAAAAATAAAGCCCTCTTCAAATTGATGCGTCTGTGTGGCGGGCTGGGATGCGATTTAGTACGCATTTCTTAGTTTTGCAATAGTTTTGAGCTTTATTTTGTAAAAAATCGTATTTGCTTTGCCCCCCCGTTTAGTTGAAATCCTGCGTACGCTAATGAGAAGTAGTATTGTAGTGAAAGAATTTTACCTAAATTTTTACTTACTAACTTTCTTTAATTGTCCTAAAATATTAAAATGAATTCGTTGAAATTTAAAAATGGGTAATTAATTCTATGAAGAATTTCTTTTTCTATTAAAAGGCTTAACTATTTTATGGTAGTATTCTACTGAAATAATTTAACCTACATTGTCCTGAAATGTTAAAAATAAATTCGTGAAGAATTAAAAAAAGGTGAAATAATTCTTGAAACTATTTACTACAACCCATAGCCTGGAACCCAGGCACCAGAAGCTATAAGCTTGTGCGGGTGGGAGGGGTCGATTATTATTATTACGTAGGCCTTAAGTGCGGCTGCAGCCGACTTACAGATGGAACAGCGCAAATCCCACATTTGTGTCACAGCTAAGGAAAACTGTTGAAAACCTTAACCAAATCTGCCGGCGCCGGGAATCGACCTCTGGCCACTTGGGTGAAAGTCCAGCACTCATTACATTACATTACACACACCAATACACTACACGACATTACACTACCAAGGCTATAAATTGAATGAATTTAACCCACATTCTTACTTACTAATAGTCATTAATTGTCCTCGAAATTAATATGAGTTGCCCGTCTAGTTCAGATTCTGGGTACGCCCTTGAAATGAACTAAAACCTTTCGTGTATATTTAAATTATAAAATTCGTGTAAATTAGTCAGTGTTTACAATACTCTGATGTAGTTTATATTATTGATCATCAATGCAATGTATTCCGACCATGATTAGCCATTTAGTTTTAAAGAATTTATTAGTTTGATTGTAGTTATTGTGAAATAGCAAAATAATCTTGTAATTTATTTCAATGCAGCAGGTTTCCAATTATATTACGTAATCCCTAAACATTGTTACATAAACCCCTGTGTACTCAAACATTCAAAACAAAACAGTTTAAAATTTGGAAGAAAACAACAGTAAGCAATTTACTTCAATTTCACTCAAAAAGAAGTGCTTAATTTATTTTTGTTTTCTCCAACCAATACTCTAAGTATAACGGGTATAATACCAACAAACAAGCGATATCTTTTTTATCCAATAATTTAAACTAGAAAATATAGTGTACTAGTAATTTTCTATTACTTTCCCTAGCGCATATTAGTGCTTGAATATAATCGACCTTTAAGTTAATGGAAGTTATACTTTTATATTATTACAGACATCGCTTTATCTAACTTAAGTGGAGTTTTCATTTAACTGATTAGAGTGTAGCTTTCAGAAACCTTAATAGAAGGATATGGATTACTGAATTTTTCTTTTAAAACTAAGATTTTAATATACCCGAATGACAGATAATTAAAACATTTCTAGAATTAGACCGCGAAAAGTTAATCTAACAAAAGTTGTTCGAACTGTGAATTCAATTTGAATTTCATAAAAAAATGTATTCCACCCACTTCTGTATAAAGCCATTTATAAACTTCTTCTGAACTTTCAACAACATTCTCAATGGAATTGTGAAATTTATATTTTATTTGAACGAACTCAAAAGATTCCACATCTCAAATATATATAAGTACAACCCTAAATATTGAAATCGAACTAAACAAATATTTTTAAATGGAGATCACGCATCAAATTAACATATAATTCTATCTTATTTTAGAAGGAAGAAGCAGAAGAGGCATTAATAATAATAATTCTTTTCCAGACGAAAACAGAAAAACATGGAAATATTTGAACATTTTCCTGTTTTGTCTTTATAAATCAAAAGGGAAAATTATTTAAATGTTAAGAAAAATGTATAATAACATAACATATGTCGAAAAATGATATGTTGTGTAAAATATTGTACTGAATTTAATTAATGGCGTTGTTTTATTTTCTGAAATATTGTTGAAACTTCAGTTTATTGTTTGATAGGATTTTGAAAAATATGATTTTCAAGTTTATTGTGATTAACAATTATTTAGTGGATCAAATTTTGCAATTGTAACTATATTTTAAATATTGAATGTTTAGGATTTCCTTAAGTAAGAAGATTACATGCTAGATTACAAATTAATGTTTTTTCGAGTATATTAAAATTAAATTAAAAATATGATAAAAATTGTATCTTTATGCCACTATTGAGGTTACAGATTCTTAAATATAGAAATTCTATTAAGTAGAATACAATCGTGTAAACATCTTACTAATAGTTACTAATAGTGATGCGGGCTGGGGATCGAAGTTACAGACT
This sequence comes from Agrypnus murinus, assembly GCA_929113105.1. Lineage (NCBI taxonomy): Eukaryota > Metazoa > Arthropoda > Insecta > Coleoptera > Elateridae > Agrypnus > Agrypnus murinus. The sequence goes on along the minus strand of OV816028.1, from coordinate 5,376,110 downwards.
AAGATCTTCACATTCGTATCTCTAAAAATAACTTCCAGCAGGTTTCGAACAATTCTCCAATCGAACTGGTCCCGCCCACAACCGAGTTTGGGAACTGTCAATTTGTTAATACCCCTGGTAAGCAACTCGGTCCTCAAATCCCATAATGCCCTCCACAGGTCGGCGTAACTCGGTTTCTGGTAGTAAAACTGCTTGGTTACCAAGTAGTAAATGGAGCGGTCATGATCCGGCAAGTGTAAGGTTTTGCCAACAGAGGGATTCTGTTCTCGAAGTTCATTCAGCCGTCCAAATTTATTTCTAAACACTACTGCGATCCCCCTGGACATGCGGAGGTCTTCGAAGACACAGTGGGCAATGGAATAATCACCAGGGACCCGGAAGAGATCTTGTTGCATCTCGGTCGTGACTCCGAATCGGGCTTTTCTAGTTCCGGAAAACGCAGCCATAAATTCTCCAAAGGTTGGCTGATCATCTTTAGGCCTTACGGTATTGACAGCTACCTCAGCATCATCTTCTCGATCCGGGACTGCGTTATTGTTTCCCTCATAGTGCGCCAGACGATTGGAGTGTACCACCTTTGGTTTCCCTCTTGGTAATTTCTGGATGCGATAAATCAAATCATTTATTCGTTTGTTCACCTGGTATGGGCCCTCCCAATTTCGCTGCAACTTTAGGGAATAGCCAGTCTTTGACTGAGGAATAGACGTCTTTGCGGGTTGTATAATCAGACAAGCTCTCCAGGTTGAAACCCTCCTTCTTGGGCTCTCATATCGTACGTAGTCTTCATCAGGTCACTCGCGATTCGACTATTGTTTCGGGTTCGGTCGTGAATATCCTCCAACTTTTTCTTTAAGTTGATGACATAATCATTCACGGCTACCTCCTGCTCTGTAAATGGAGAACCAAATTCCAGATCACACGGTAACCGTAACTCAAGTCCAAACATCACAGACGCTGGTGACTGCCCGTTTGTTTCGTGGACCGATGCACGATAAGCCATCAGGAACAGATGCAGGTATTGGTCCCAGTCTCGTCGATGATCGGAGACGACCTTGGCCAAATATTTGCCCATTGTCCGATTGATGCGTTCTACCATTCCATCGGACTGCGGATGTAACGGTGTGGTCCGAGTCTTGCGAATGCTCAACAATCGACATACTTCTCCAAAGAGTACAGACTCAAAATTGCGGCCTTGATCCGAATGCAGCTCCATGGGCACTCCGAAGCGACTGAAAAACTCTTTGACTAGTACGTCAGCAACAGTCGCGGCTTCCTAGTTTGGTAGGGCATATGCTTCTGGCCATTTGGTAAAATAGTCCATTGCCACTAAGATGTATTTCTTCCCATCGTCGGTTTCGGGAAATGGTCCGGTAATATCTATGGCTGTTCTTTCCAGAGGACTACCCACATTGTACTGCCTCATAGGTGCTCTTCGTTTCCCCAAGTGTCCGTTACCGTAGGCACATAGTTCGCATTTCCGGCACCACACCTTCACATCTTCTTTACAATTGACCCAATAAAAACGCTCCCTAACTTTCTCCAAAGTCTTCTTCACACCGAAGTATCCTCCTGAGGCACCGACAGGGAGATGTCGCAATACTGTAGCCACTCGGCTCCTTGGAACCACGAACTGAAACCTAATGGAGGTGCCATCTTCACTCTCTAGTACTCGCTTTAGGAGATCGTCTTCCACCTTCAAGGACTCCCATTGGGCCCAATATGCTTTTAGGGTTCTGTTGAAAAGGCTGACGGCCTCCCAGGCAGGCCTTTCTCCCACGCGCTTCCATTCTAGTACCATTTCTAATTCGGGATCAGCCTCCTGCTGTCGTTGTAATTCTTCCGGCAACCAATTGTCGTTGACGATGGTAGTTCTTAATACTTGGCGAACCTTCTCTTCCAAATGAAAACAGTGACGGCAATCCATTGGACAGGGTCTTCTTGAAAGAGCATCGGCATTTCGATGACTAGTGCCCGCTCGATGTTCCGTGTCAAAATCGTATCCTTGTAATCGTTCGATCCCCCTTTCGACCTGGCCTTCCGGATTGCGGAATTGTAGGAGCGATTTCGACGCAGCATGGTCCGTCCTCCCGTCCTTAGAAGTATTTGTAGAAATGCTCAACGGACTTCACGACAGCCAATAATTCTTTTCTGGTCACACAATAATTCCTTTCGGCTTTCGACAAAACCTTACTAAAATAGCCGATGACCTTTTCTTGTCCATCCTGTATTTGAGAAAGTACACCCCCAATGGCCAGATTACTTGAATCTGTGTCAAGTATGAATTTCCCTTTTGTCCGTGGATAGCTCAGTATTCGTGCGGTTATTAAGGCACGCTTCAACTGTTGGAAAGCCGTTTCGCACTCTCCGCTCCAAACATACTCTCGCCCATCTTTAGTTAACTTTGTCAGAGGCTTCGCTATATTGGCAAACCCAGGGACGAAACGCCTGTAGTAGGTACACAATCCAAGAAAACTACGAACTTGGTGTTTATCTCTCGGTGTTGGCCACTCTTGGACTGCACGAATTTTATCGGGATCGACTGCCACTCCATTTTGTGATACGACGTCCTCGAGGTATTTCACTTCCTTTCTGAATATGTGGCACTTTTTCGGACTCAGTTTCAGATTAGCTCCACGTAGTCTTCGGAACACTTCCTCTAGATTTTTAAAATGTTCGCTGAATGATTTTCCGACTACAATCATATCATCTAGGTATACCAGGCAAGTCTTCCACGACAGCCCTCTCAGGATGGTCTCTATTAGACGCTCAAAGGTGGCCGGAGCGTTACATAGACCGAAAGGATAACCGTAAACTGCCATACTCCGGAACCAATAGTAAACGCGGTCTTCTCCCGGTTTTCAGGTTCCCAGTCCAGAGTCGAAAACCATCGTGAACCAGACAGGGTATCTAACGTGTCGTCGATGCGTGGTAAGGGATAGCTCTCTTTCTTGGTCACGTTATTGAGCTGCCGATAGTCCTCACAAAATCTCTTTGACCCGTCCTTCTTACTAACCAAGACCTCCGGTGATGCCCATGGACTGCTGGATGGCTCGATGACCCCTTGTTCTTCCATATCGGTAATAATTTTCTCGGCTTCTGCTCGCCTTGCTAGAGGTAGACGTCTCGGTTGCTGTCGGACTGGCATAGAGTTCCCTGAATTGATTTTATGTCGCACAATATTGGTTCGTCCCTTCTGGGTATCGTCAAGACCGAAGATATCTTGGTATGGGTGAACCAAACCCTGTACCTCTTTCACTTCCGTTCTGTTAAGGTCTTCGCACGAACTAGTAGCCATACCCACTAATTTTCCACTATGGTTTTTGGGCACTGGTTTTGGAACATCAGCCATACACCTGGCTACTCGGAATACTGGCACACACTGTCCCGTAAGGGTGCTCTTCTTTAATGTCACCGGATCCACGTTAACGTTCATAAGCCTCACCGGTACTGTCTTTCCAACCTTGATCAGCGCTTTTCCCACCAGTATGCCACTATGGATCTTCTTATCACAGACAGGCTCCATCATTCGCACACATCCTACCCGAAGATCTCCATCCAAACCTGTCTCGACAATTATTTCGCTCTGACCTGGTAATATCACTTCTTCTGTCAGTAACACCCTTACTACAGGGTCTTCTCGTGGGTGCAAAGGAAGTCTTCGTTACCAACTTTCAAAACACCCTCCTTTAAGTCCAATGTAAAACCAAATGTCCTCAGGAGGTCCATTCCCAAGATGAAATCGTCAGTGATGTCGGCTACCAGCACCTCATGATCACATTCTTCACTTCCAATGCCAATCTTCATCTTCACCACTCCGCGTGTTGGTATTACTTCACCCGTCGCTGTACGGAGTTGAGTAGTTATCTGTAACAGGTTCATACTTGTTCGTAGAACGTCAGGGCGTATAATTGATTTTGTCGCCCCTGTATCAATGAGTAGGGGGACAGTTCGATTAGCAATCTTCCCATCTACGAACAAACTGCTGGTACTGTTCTTTGATGTTACCGCATGGATGGTGTTCTCCGGGGCATATCCACTCAAGTTCAACGTTCGCCCTCTCTCGTCGACCCCCTTTATGTTTCCGACGGCTGAACTTGTTTGGGTTTAGGGCAACGGCGTCGTATGTGCCCTAGTTCGCCGCAGTTCCAGCTACGGGGTCCTCGAACTTCTTCAGGATTCTTCTTACGGTTCTCTTCCTTCTAAAGAACTCTTATTAATAACTCTTCTAGGCGATCTTTAGAACCTTCCTCTTCTTCCACAACGGTTCGAACACGCCCGTGGCCTCTGAACGCTTGCTTTGCGGCTTCAAATTCTAAAGCGTGAAAAAGCGCATCATCAGTTGTTCTTGGTCGTGCCAGCCTTAATGACTGCTGTGTTTCCCCGTCTCTTAGTCCGTCAATGAAGGTCTGCACAGCGAGTTGTCCCAGAAATAAATCGGGTGCCGTAGGGTACGCCAATAGGACAAGCCGCGCAACAGCGGCTTCAAACTCCTGAAGGCTTTCTCTATTCTTCTGGACACGATTCTTTTCTTTTCTTCTTTAAATTGCTTCTTTACTTCATTAAACGGCTACTCAGACGTTGAGGGAAACCGTAGTTGGCTCATTCTATCTTCCAGCATTTCGGTTATGTCGTCTTTCTTAGTTGTTGGTGGTAGTTGCATTTGGGCTATTTTCTCTTCTACCATCTTTATTACCCTATCTTGTTCCGCCAATCTACCTTCCAACAGTCCTAACGCACTGGCATTTTCGAAAAATGCTTTGAAAACTTTATCTTCTAACGCTTTGACATTGTCCTGCAATTCTTCTTTAAGCCTTCTGGAGTTTTCTTCTGATTTCCTGGAATTCTCCAGTATTTCTTACTTTAGCATTCTAACATTTTCTTCTGACTTTCTAGAATTTTCCATAACTTTTTCTTCCAGTGCTTTAGTGTTTTCCATTAGCTTTCTAGAATTCTCTTCGGACTTTCTAGAACTTTCCAGTAACTCTTCTTTTAACATTCTAGAATTTTCTTCAGACTTTTCCAGTAATTCTTCTTTTAACATTCTAACATTTTCTTCGGACTTTCTAGAACTTTCTTCCATTTTACTTAACAATAAATTAGTATCATTTGCGGGTCCAGGTATTTCGAAGCGGTAATTTTCATGGTCTTCCTTCTGTTCTAAAAGCCATTCTCTTAACCGATTTATTAACACGCTTTTAAGGCCCATTGTGTCCAAATCTCGTCCCCAAGTTCGTGTTTTAACTCTATTAATTTAAGATCTTTTAACAATTTCATCGACATTTTAATTATTCGTTGGGATTATTTTTAACACTAAAAGATTATTCTCACAGCACTTTATTTATTACGCGATTTTATTTATTTTAAGAGCCGACACCTGTACACCACTGTAACGTTCTTTTTAAAATAATAACCAAAATGCTGTTTAAATCGTCTATTCGTAAGAGAAATATTAATTTACATACACTTAATTAAAAACACTATAAATATAAACTAATTAACGAACTATTATCTAAATGCTAGGTATTTACAAATTTATTTGAGGACTATTTATACGAAAACTATGTATGTATTACAACAATTATTAACTAATTATTCAGAGTACATTTCACTATGACGGTCAAACATTAACTGCCCCCTTCTACTCGTGACTCAATTTATATCTTTCATACGATGACTCATACATCTAGAATGTTCGATGACATGTTGATGAGTCATACATGTAGCTGTTGATAAGTCACGTCGATGAGGTTAAGTCACATACTTGCAGGTGTTGATTGATGAGTCATACATGCAGGTATTATAGATGAGTCATACAGTTGATGACTCATACATCTAGTATGTTTGATGACGTCATATGTGGGTTTACTATTCGTTACAATAGTAAGACCATGTAAAGCGATTTAATACCTGATGCAGCAACTGGTTTGTCTAAATATAAAAATATCTCCAGATCATGAATATAACGATAAAGTTATGAAATTCTTATTTTTAGCCACCCATAATGGCACTTTTATTAAAAGGTTAAAAGGGATCACAAGTTCGAGAGTTCCAGAAAAAACCTCACTGCATAGCATTATTTAATAACTACCTCTTGCTATATAAAGGATTAGTTTTTATAATTTTTGGAAAAAAAAAGATTATATTTTACTAGTGCGAAATAATTTTTTTAATTTGTTAAAAACAACTGAATTATTTGAAATTTTAAACTCGCTTTTCTAAAAAAAAACTACAAATTTCCAATAATTACGGATTGTGCAACTCCTATCTTCTTAAATGTAACTCTTTCTAGATTTCGGTCTTTGTTCTAAGTATATTGTAATGAACGGGGAGAACATTATTGATTGACGGCGAAACCGGACGTCTAGAAAAGACTACAGCATTTGAGGCGACAACACGCAAAATACCAGAAATAATACTTGAGAGTCTAGTAGAACATTCAGGAGGACATATATAACGTCGACCGCGTGAAGAGAAATCAGTTAACCAGAAGCGTTTATAGTTATGTCTGTGTATTTAATATAAATATTGTAGGTAATAAATAGCGATTCAATAAATTAGTTTAAGTTCGTTAATAGTTTTATAAAATAAATAAAGATTAGTAAAAGTTTCACAGTTTTATTAAAATACAACCTGACAATATTGTTTCAACAGCTATGCTGTCATTATCAAAGGTAATATAATTATAAACAAACACGTCGCTAAGGTAGATACAAAAATAGGTAACTAGATAAAATAATAATAATAATCAGAATTAAATATCTAATACTTCCAGTAACGGAGAATTACTGAGCTCAAGTTGTTCATTCATTAAAGGTACCCTGAGTTTGTGTTTGTATATCTCAAAGGCTTCTAAAATGTCTAATTTGCGTTTGTTATTACAAAAATGTAGGAGTTTAATATTATTTTGAGGAGTCATTGTGTGATTTTGTTCTAAGAGGTGTTTGGCGTAATTAGATTTTTCAGGATGTTTCTTTTTGTAATGACGTACGTGTTCTTTATATCTTATGTCAAAATTTCGAAGTGTTTGCCCAATATATACCGAACTACAAAAAAGAACAATTTAAACGGTAAATACCCGATTTCATGATATCATGGGTTCTGTCTTTAGCATTAAATAAAAATGAAAAAGTGTTAGTGTTGGTTTTAAATGTTATTTTATAATTGTTGGTTTTTCTTAGTATATGTACAATTGTTTCTTTCTAAATTGCAAATTTTCCAAATTTTTTTTGTCAATTACTACTGCCTTTACCGCCTCTCTTCATACTGCCATGTATGACCCAAATTCTACATAAAAAAATTCTGTGAGTTTATAGAGGTTTCTGATTCTAATAAACCTTTAATACTAGAAGAATTTCAGGTGTTTTCTCTCATTTATTTTAAAATGTTTGTTGTGGGCAATTTAAACAGCGTAGTAATATAATGAATATTATTGGAAAACAGATTTTATTAGAACGGGCTTTAAAATTCTTATTTCATGACAGGTACGCAATCTAATAAATTTTATGGAATTAGCTGGTTGCCTATCGGTTGAACGTATTTTGTATAGTAAATACAACCAGCATTACGAAACTTGACTTAAACAGGCAATCACATTAGAAGTACGTATTAGTGGATTTGAGCAAATGAAATTTATTTCACTTTCCAATGTTTACATGTAACATTTTGTGCACATTTTATTAGATATATATCTATATAAACTATTTTCCATTAGTTGAAGTGGTTATTCAATTTATTATATAAATGGACCGAATTTATTAAAATTATATCAGTGGATATTTTTTAGTTCAGCTTGAGAAGTTTCTTTTTGAGAAAATGTTTTTGTTCGTGTGTCATAAAATTGTTTTGTCACCAGTTCTAAAGAATAATTTAGTATTTATGTTAAAAGATATTCAGCAAGTTATTCTTTCGTTTTGTTTCTTTTCTTTGGTCTAGTAGCCTTTGACAGACGTATTTTACCAAAGATAAAAAAAAACTGTAAAATTTTTTCTTTTTTGAAGTGTTTTGCTTTACATTTACTTTTAAAAATTCTTTATAAATTATTTAATATAATATTTATAATTATAAAGGATTTATAAAAAACCTAAAATAAAATTTCTTTATAATTTAATCCTGCGGCATGCAGTTCCTTACGTCATCTATCAACTTAAACCATGTATCGTTACCTACTTTACCGGCAATCACATGACAGGATGATGTTATACTTAACAAACATATATAAAATGACGAAAAAAAGCTAATTAAAACATAAAATAAATAAAGATTAGTAAAAGTTTCACAGTTTTATTAAAATATAACCTGACAATATTGTTTCGACAGCTATACTGTTATTATCAAAGGTAATATAATTATAAACAAACACGTCGCTAAGGTAGATACAAAAATAGGTAACTAGATAAAATAATAATAATAATCAGAATTAAATATCTAATACTTCCAGTAATTAAAAAAAAAGTAATTAAAGAAATAAAACAAGGTTTACAAAACTGCAATATCTGCTTTTCAGAATTAGAAAAGCAACAAATCATTAATAAAAACCCACAACCACCTAAACTATATGGACTAGTCAAAACACATAAACAGAATATACCAATAAGACCAGTTGTATCATACATCAATGCACCTAATCACATTTTATCCAAAAAACTGGACCAGATTATTAACACGATAGGTTACAAATCGAAATACTCTGTTAGAAATTTATTAGAATTAGCAAAACATACATCTTCCACCACATTCAAAACTTGTTAGTTTTGATATTTGCAACATGTTCTCCAGAATACCCCCACAAGAATGTATTCCTTTATTAGATAGTTTCAATAGTAATATAAAATTAGTTAAAAGGTTAGAGTTAATTCAATTATTTGACCTTTGTATTAGTCAAAATTATTTCACTTTTAATAACATAATTTATTTACAAAAGGATGGTTTACCTATGGTTAATTCTCTAAGTCCTCTATTAGCTAACATATTTATGGACAAGTTCGACGATAAAATATTTGAATTAAACCTCTCTAAACACATTATCTTCTGGTTTCGTTATGTTGATGACATTTTAGCTTGTTTTGACAGTTCTTTTGAGATTATCAATGAATTTTTAATTCTTATTAATAGTATCCACCCTAACATAAATTTTACACTAGAAACAGAACAAAACAGGGCTATAAACTTTCTAGACTTAAATATCAAGGTTAACGCAGACAATCTATTTGAATTTTCCATAAACAGAAAACCAACACAAACAGACATAACAATACCAAATGACTCTTGTCACCATAATACACATAAAATAGCAGCCGACAGATCATTAGTACACAGAGCTTTAACTATTCCACTAACAAAATCAGATTTTAGCAAAGAGATATCAACCATTAAACAACTAGCACATGCAAATCATTACAATCCGAATATGATTGACACTTTAATTAAACAAAAAGATTATAGGTTAGCTATCAAAAGAATATATCCCATTGACAATCAAACAGAAGACACAAATTACATATCTATACCATATTTTGGCAAAATATCAGGAAAAATTGCACATATACTAAGAAAAATCAACAATTATAAAATAACATTTAAAACCAACACTAACACCTTTTCATTTTTATTTAATGCTAAAGACAGAACGCATGATATCATGAAATCGGGCATTTACCGTTTAAATTGTTCTTTTTGTAGTTCGGTATATATTGGACAAACACTTCGAAATTTTGACATAAGATATAAAGAACACGTACGTCATTACAAAAATAAACATCCTGAAAAATCGAATTACGCCAAACACCTTTTAGAACAAAATCACACAATGACTCCTCAAAATAATATTAAATTCCTACATTTTTGTAATAACAAACGCAAATTAGACATTTTAGAAGCCTTTGAGATATACAAACACAAACTCAGGGTACCTTTAATGAATGAACAACTTGAGCTCAGTAATTCTCCGTTACTGGAAGTATTAGATATTTAATTCTGATTATTATTATTATTTTATCTAGTTACCTATTTTTGTATCTACCTTAGCGACGTGTTTGTTTATAATTATATTACCTTTGATAATGACAGCATAGCTGTCGAAACAATATTGTCAGGTTATATTTTAATAAAACTGTGAAACTTTTACTAATCTTTATTTATTTCATGATTATGGAGTTCCACAAAGTAAGGCTGGAAACAATAAACAAAATTAAAACATAGTTTTAATTAATGTAAGTACATTTTAATTTAATATTTGATGAAAAATGAAAATGTAGATAATACTTGTAAACCTTAGACAACCTCTTAAACATGTGCCCAAAAATTTTTTTTCAGGCCAAGGCTGTAATCAAATAACAAACGAAATCCATTCTTTTGATGAAAAGATCCATTATACGTCAAAATGTTCTAATTTTAAAACATGATTTTATGTACAATCGAATAAAAAGGCTCTATACCAATTTGTTTTTAATACTACAACAATTTTAAAATGCTGTAAGCTCCACAACTTTCGGCAAAGGTAGATACAACATTTACTTAGGTAAATAGTAAACAGTAAAAACTATAATAGTTATGTGTAACTAATTAACATTTCTATGAGTTTATTTTCTGTAAAAGGGTAGGAAATCGCAATAATTTCCTGTCAGCTTACCCAAAGAATATTAATTTTAGCTGATTACAAATCTTTTACTTACAAATCATGTAATGTGAAACTAAATTAAGCTCAATAATTAGCCTAATATACTGAGCGTCACATAAGAGATTATCTGGAAAACTAATTACAAAATAATTAATACAATACGGTTTTTTAACTGCTCATAAATATTGAGGACATTTTTACCGGAACCTCATTTACATGTACACTTATATTTCGCGTGCGCCTGTTGCCCGGTTTAAAATTCCTAATCTGACAATTTAAATTAAACAACTTTGTACATAGAACAATAATGTAATTTCATGAGAGGTTTTGACAGTTATGAATTTTCTCATGGGAACTTTAGCACGCAAAGCAGTTATCGTACTTCTTCAGTAAAGCTCAAAATAACTAACTTGATTCCGTGTTATTAGATATTCCTGCTTGTTAACTGTTATTACAGAAGTGCTAATAAAACTCATGATAAATCTTCTAAGATTTAACTCATTTAGTAGCGATTGTATACTTCTTCTTTTGGCTTTCAGGAAGTACATCTGAAGTTTAATAAAATAAAACAATTATAAAATATTTTTTACCTGACGATAGTTTCGATAGAAAAACTAATCTAGATTTTTAATAAGCCTATAATAAGGTTAAATTTAATTTAAAGTAAATATTAATTATTCATTAATGTTGACATTAAATCATATTATAAATTCAAATTATAAATCGAACCTCAGGTGAAGTGAGCTTGTCAGGGCGAACCCACAGGAAGGATAACAAGTTCTCTATACAAATTAATATTATATTCATTTATATTTATGCTACTAGATATATTTTCTTTATCATGTTGATGGACTGGCATTTCGCCGGCAACATATCAAACCATCAAAGCTAATCTAGATTTTTAATACTCCTTTATTTTTAAGAATTCAGAGAAGATTCTGGAGCCATACTTAACAGTTACACGCTTAAAAGTGTCACTTTAGACTCTTGACTTTCCTCGTAATGGGTGGGAAAGTCTCTTAATGTGGATTATATATGGTTCAGTTGTCACATTTTTAGAAATGTCACCCATGGACTCCCGTAAGAAGCAAGGAACAGGACTATGACCTTAACGAGGACATCCCTAAGGTCAATTGTATATATTCCAGAAATGTTGCTTTGGAACCATGGTCCATCTTGATAGCATCCATTAAGCATGCGCATCGCGAAAATTTCATGTCGTTTTTTTAATTGTTTCTCACATTCCAGAAAAGAGAGCCAAAGCTTTCTCTGCCTACTGTTGCATTAGAAACGTCTTTGGTAATGGGAACCCACATGCTTCCACTACAACCTCTGCATGGCATTTTCGTTTCAGAGTCGTGCGGTACGTCCACGACTCGTCCGTAGCAACAAACCTCTGGAGAAAGTGTTCTTTGTTTTTTAAAGGTGATTATCAAACGACTAAACATTGACAACATAGGTTAGTTGCTTGCTTGGTTAAGAAATCTGATACTAGTGTGGGGTATTGGTGTGGGCTGATGTTGCTTGTCTCAAGATATAAATATATACTGTGCACGGAGTCTTGAACCAGTTTCATTAAATAATTAGATCGACTCGATTTTGAAGAATCCAATTAAAACACTAGCCCAAAGTCGTTGAAGACGATTTGATTTTATTATAATTCCTCAGTTATGACAATTTTTTTATCACGACATGCATGAATAGTAGCTTATATACTGATTGTAGCTTCAATATTTAAAGATCATTCAACTATTGACTGATTTGAATAATCACAAACAAGAGTGTGTATTTACTAGTTTGAATTTGAATGCGAATTATAATATTTTCATTTCATTTATTATTAATGCCAAATATATTTTTATTACTACGTTATACAATATAAGAATTTATTAAAAAATTCTTTCAATTTGTTAAAGTTCAGCAAACAACTATCGAGAGAAACTATTTTAAGATATAATTATAATGTAAAGTACACCAACTTATTTATTGTTTTTCTTCTTTGTCTTTCTGCATCACTTCAATTAGACGATCCGACAAACCTTATGTGTTTTATTTTTAGTATTTATTATTTTTATACCTGGAAGCTGGTTGGAAGATGATTAAAATTAATTGTTTTTTCTTTATACAGGCTGTGACAGTTTAATTAAACAGCATTGGATTACCAGGTAAATTAATAAATTAATTTAAGATGTTTGTACTGTAACTGTAATAGCAGTGAGGTAGAAGAACGTACTTTTTTCAGTGAAAACCCCATAAAATCTTAACAGCGATTTTCTTAGCTATAGGAGTCCAATTTAGGCAACTTTTCTTGATGAAAGGTTCTAATAGACTGACAGTCACTAATTATTCTTTTTAGATTTTAAAATTCGAATTATTGTTAAATATTTATTTAAATAAAAGTAACTTCTACTAAGTTTTTGTTTTTTATTTTAAGAACTGTTACCTAAATACAGGAAGTGCTTGTAGCATAAAGTTAAAAGGTTCTTATTAAGTGGGGTAAATGTTATTTTTAGATAATTTAATGTTTGCCTATTAAAGGGTTGTCATAATAATATATTTAAATAGACCTAGAAAGAGAGTGTGTACACACTTAAAGAAGGCCCTTGACTACTATTTTAGGCAACCTTTCAACTTGAAGTGCGCTTCTATAAAAACATTTGTTGTTTAGGACACTAAATCCAATTTGAGGCAGTTAAAGCGGCTTGCATGAGGGACGCACGTATTTATTTAGCGAGATGTAGTTCAAATAGATTTACCGTGCAGGGGTGGCGTTAAATCCTTATTCGCCGTACATCTGCTACACTGTGCTGCATGCGGCCCAAATTACATTGGTAAGTCAACTAACTGTCTTCCTCTCTAATTCTCCGGTAAAGGGATTTCAGGTACATTCTAATCCTGTTTCATCACGTTCACTTGATTTGAGCGTTTGCCTTTGCCAAGATTTAGTAGGGAAGTGAGATTGTACAATTTTGAATGGATGGATTTACGCCATCCCATATATAGACTAATTATACGTGTGATAACATAAACGGTATTATGTACTCTAATATAATGTGATGTACTGCATCAAAGGAAGTATTTTGGTTAATGAGTAAAACCAAATTCCTGGATTCACAAGGTATTATCCTTGTAGTATATATGTGTTAAGTGATTTTAAATTATATACGTGCGTGTTCACATGGAATCTACGCAAATTATTAATGTTTACCTATTAGTATTTATCCACATGGGAAATAAATAACTTCTAAAATGGAAATAAGGTACCTCTTGTTTTGATAAGCTAAATATACCTTTTATTAGAGATATCGTAATTACTAAAAATTATTAGTTGAGCATTGAGCTTAAAAGAGTAATTTAAATTCATTAATTTAAAAATTTTCTAGAAGTACTCATGGTATCTTCTTAACTTTTTTACACTTTCCCCTTCACTAAATCTGAGTAAGCAGTAAATGTATGTAAGAACCTAGAGATATTAATTGGTCTTTATCTAAGCCGTCTTTAACTAGAGACTTGAGAACACCATGGATATTAAATAGAAAGATTTTAAAAAGAATTTCTTAGGATAACGTATGAATATTTTACCATATGTGAACTTCTTGTCGGATCACTCCTAAAGATATTCAATTTTCTACTTTACAATTAAATAAAATATTATAAAGGCACCATTTGGATACTCTTAACACACACATAACTGCTTACCTTATGTAGGATGTCTCGAATACTGCAACAAAGAGTTTTATTCGCCAGCGTTATTCCATCGGTTTTTCATTCTCCGTCTACTGCAACAAAAAAAGGAGCAAATTAAACCAGAAAAAATATGCATCTTGAAAGACACGCCACGATGCGTGCATTCTGAATTCCAAACACATTACAAGACATAATTACAATTATGTCTTCACTTTTGGAAAAGCTTAATACACAGATTTGGGAAAAACGAAACACTTTACCTTACAGTGTTAACCACTGAGCAGCTGTATTTGTTTTTGAAAAGAGTGTGTATAAAAGCTCCTAGTTTTTGGAATATTTACTGAGACTGAGACAAATAGAAACGTGAAAAAGAGAAAATGCTAAAAGAAAACGGCAGGAAAATGCACAACTAAAAACTGAAGAGGATGAAATCTAGTCTGAAGTCTTGGAGAAAATAATAGAGGTTGCTACAGGACAAGTTCTTTAAAAAATTATTTCCATTTATAAATTACTGAAGTTCATTAATTAAAATTTAAAATGTTTTGTTAATAAATATGAACAACAATATACAAGCATTGTTACTTCACAAATAATGGTTTCTGTTTTTATAAAGCAAATGAGAAATCTGTGACACTGGGGGTTTTCTCTTAACTGTTGCATATCTAGTGTCATTCATAATGTGAGTTAAAATAAAATTATAACATATTATTGTTATTTAGACAAATTATTTTTAAACTTTTAATCAAAAAAATAATACATGTAAAACGATTTTCCTTTACGAAAATGAACTTACAAATTGACTTTGATAACTGCCCTAAAGTAAGATTTCAGTAAGTTCTTTTACCGACTTAGAATAGAATCTTATCGTGTAGAACAACAAAAACTACCCAAAACGACTGTTTGGTTTAGAAAAGTTTTTCTTGTTTTAGTTTTAAGAAAAACTATTGCATTTAAATGTTTCCATAAATTATGTACAATGTTCTATACACGTGTTTCGGTTTATTAGACCTTTTTTAAGAAAATTTCGTTAGTTTCTGAACTGAGAAAATTCAGTTGCGAAGACTAATATAGAATAAGAATCTTTGTATATAACATTATTAATATTTTAGTGCTTTTTCATGAAAAACATACACTATTTCTTGAGAAAAAGTAGCTTTAAATAAAATCGTGTAACACTATGAATATTTTATTGAACAGTTGAAACTTCAGAGCAAAAATTCAGAAAAGAGGAAAAGCCTAAAAGGAGATTCTACAATTAATTAAACAATTAATTTTCATACTAAACTAAACTTCAGCTAGTCTAACCTTTTAGGAACGGTACAATTCTGCTTTGGAATTTAATGGAATTTAAGCAATTAATTTCCTATAAAAGTAGCAAATAAATCTTTTGAATAATAATTTGTAGTTTAGAAAGATACCTCAAAATTAAGTAATGATAACACAAAAATAGTTTCTCAGTGAAAGACAAATTCATCGACATTGAACCATAAACAGTATATAAACGCATTAGGAATTGTAACACATTGTAAGTGTAATGCAGTGGAGAAAAGCCTTTTAACAAAAATTTTAAAGATAAGGTATACATCAGGGTCGGATTTAAGGGTGAGCTGAATGTGCTGCAGGCCAGGGGACTTCCAGCAAATAAAACTATGAATACGAAATAGGTAGAAAAAACTTTTCTTCTAACTTTTTTTCTAAAGTGTTTGCTTTCCATGTTATTTAAAGTTCACGTTTTCAGTGCTGTCCTGCATTGCACGCTAGACAGTTTGTTGAACTTGAAATAATTTGTTAACAAAGGAGGATCCTATCTTTGCGGTAGCATACTAAGAATGACTTGACAAATATGACTTTTGATCTTCAAATACCTTCGTAAATAAAACACATGTTCTCCACTATCTTAAAATAAATAAAAAAAATTTTTTCCTTATATGGTAAGTTATTTAGATTAAATGGCAATTTTCATTAGTGTGGGCGGCTTTGAATTTAATTTTAAAAACAAAAATAATTCAGTTTCAAAAGCAAATTACATTAGGAATTCTAATCTGTGATGATAGTGGATTGTTTACAACCCGAATAATTACTTGATTTCAGTAATCCATTTCAGTAAAATTAAAGCCATCACGAAATAAATAAACATTAATTGCTAGGTATTGTTTATGATCTGATAACGGCAATTTGTATTCAGCAATCTTTCTTTCATACTCTATGCTTGCAAATAACATAATTTATAACAGCCTTGGTAGGGCAATGTCTAGCGTGTTGGACTTTCACCCAAGCGGCCCGAGATCGACTCCCGATGCCGGCAGATCTGGTTAAGGTTTTCTGCAGTTTTCCTTAGCTGTGACACAAATGTGGGATTTGCGCTGTTCCATCTGTAAGTCGGCTGCAGGTGCACGTAAAAATAATAATCGCCCCCTCCCTCCCGCTAAAGTTTATAGCTTCTGGGGCCTGGTTTCCAAGTTATGGGTTGTAGCAATTATTATTATTATTATATTATTAAATAAAATACTTCGTTCTGTGTCTTATGAGTTAGTGCATTATTCTCATTAGTGTAAATGTATACAACATTTTTACGTTTTTTAATGACATTTGAAAACAAACAGAACAACACAGAAGGCGAACGTGTTTAAGTATAGCGCTAAACGAAGTGCTGCATTTTTACTGTTAATCAGTTTTATTTAAAACAGAATATACCGCCGTATAAACGTTTGATAATAAAGATAATCAGTTTATGATAGTAAGAACGCTTACGTTAATGTCATCGTTTACAGACTTGGCCTTGACCAATATTCCTCCACGGAATTTCTGTCAGCTCTGCAGGCTAAACTACATATCGCATTGGTATATGGATATCTCGATGCTGGACCACTTTTATTTACTACTTCAATTGAAGCAAAATTAACAGGACCATTTTACCAACAACTATTGTAAGCAATTTTTTACAAATTAAAAAAGACATTGTTTAAGCTAAAATAGTTTTTCTTCATTTCTAGATTCTATCTTTGACGCTCTTTAACCCTCTGTGTTATTGCTAGTTCATTTCAAACATACCATGTATAGTTATAGACAAAGCCTCCCCCGACCAAACTACAGCCCCGGGGCCTCCAATAATTAAAATCCGGCCCTGGTATACATTGTCATATCGAAATGGGGAAAAGACAAGAAATATCTCGTTAGTCGTTTGTTGTTGTTCTTATAGTTATTTACCAGTAATAGTTAAGAACCAGTAATATTCGGGAATATTTAAATACAGTGTTTCCAGATCGATGGATTGGGAGGCGTGGGGCAATTGGCGTGGCCAGCACGATCACGTGACCCTACACCTCTAGATTTTTTCTGCGGGTTACCTGAAGAGTAGGGTGTATTTTAACCGATCAAATTCTAGTAATACCTTAAAGGAAATAATTAGAACTGAAATCAGAACGATTACGCCAGAGATTCTTCAAAATGTTAGAAATGAGTTCTTCTATTGACTGGCTTTATGTCAAGAAGATAGCGTATCCCAATTTGAACACTTATTCGAATAATTTTAATATTTTCTTTTTAATTTTTGTCATGTTTATTGAATTTCAATATTATTTTATTTTGATTAAATCACCAAAAATGTCTTGAAAATTGTGAATTATTGTTTTTAAACTTAACAGTTTAAAACGTCCATAGCCTATCGTTGTCAAATTATGAAATCCCATACAGCCTTATGCAGAATTTTTATGAGAACCAGAATTTGCAGAAAAAGCAGGGGTTGCTATTTTAATAAATATGATGACGCAATTGGCGAAAAGAGGGGTGAGGGTAAAACAAATTTTTAATGTAAAAATGATCGCGCGGTCAAAAATTAAGACTACCTGTCCGAAGATTTTGGTCTCAGATAAATCAAAAAAATTTATTTAGTGTATTCCACAGCCGGCGTTCGTACTGTATACGCCATTGAAAACTTTGAGTATTATGATTATAACTTTCACCTTTTTGTTCATATTATACACTCAGGATTCAAATCGGAAACTGGAACCTTTGTACTCTTTATAAATGTGAGTATCGTTTTCAAAACAGTTCATGTGTAGAAAATTGTAGGGCCAAATTTTCTTCTTTAATAAAAAACGATAATTACCTAAATGCCAAGTACAAGCAGTTTAAATAGCGCAGATGTCTAATGAAGAAAATATCCTCTGTTATAAATTCAGAAAATTTTAGCTAACTGAAAAACAGATGTTGTTTTTGTTCTCACTGCTATAAAGCAAAATAGACCATTATGGAAGTCAGTGAAATGTAAAAAATTATAGGTTTCAAAAAAATAACACAATAATTTCCTAAACGTCAGGCACAATAATTTTAAGTAAGAGCAATGTGTAATGAGCTCCAAAATTTTCTTCTTTAAACTCTCTAGTCCCTTATCGTGAAATGAGGTTCTGCGTAAAAAAACAAAACTATTGAAAGATTTCAGCATTAGCATGAAAATCTCATCAGCATAAAGCACAAGTCGTGCTGGAATGTGTCTCCTAAACGAGTCATTAAGGGGTGCCATACTTTAGTAGGGCATTAGTAGGATGCGTCGTGGGCTGATCACTTCTTAAACAAGGCACTAACTTACAGAACTGATGGCAATCACTCACTTTGATCTTTTACTATATTTGCACGGATGTTTAAATAAAGTTCCAGCAGCAGCAACGCGAAGTCGTGGAGGGTTCTTCCACTAAAGTAGAGGAAACTCTCGGCGCAGTAAAGTAGTAATTTTGTTTATATAAGTAAGCACAACCGATCGTAAAAGGCAAGTTTCTTTATACGCCTTGGCTTCTCAAATTTATCTTTTAAACGCGATAAAATCTGAATGTCGAAGAAAATTGCCAGTCTTATTTATACTAGGCAATATTTCCTAGCCAAGGGAAGAATAGAAGTCACGTGATGATATTTTTTTCTTCTTGCAGGTAGAATTCATGAAAATGGAACATCGTGGATGGCTGTTGCGGAGGAAAGCGGCTTATGAACTCACGTTTAGACTATTCCATGCAGTTCCGGTTTTATTAGCTTATTTTGCGTCGCGTTCATAGTTCGTTATATACCCGATAGCGTAGAAATTAAAGTAAATTGTGTTTATTATCGTCGAATAACGTGTCACAATTTACCGAAAGCTCCATAAAATGCTGTTTCAGAGACACTTTTATTAGGGTATTCTCATCTAAAGCTATAAGATGCAGAAGATGAAAACCTACCACAGCATCCGAGAGACGCATGCAGTCGAATATTGTTAAAACTCATTTCAGTATTGTTTTGTTGTCTGCTTGTGACGGGTATTTCATTGTGAAAAATTATTTCAGTCGTAGGAAGAAACAATGTTATAGAAAGCATTAGGGATTATGCTAACATTTTCGATTTCTCTTTGGAGTTTGTTTTCTGTGAGTACATAAAAAAAGAAATTTTACTATTTAAGTTCTGGTTAAGCAGATTTTAAGTCACTTAAATAATATTAAGGTCAAACCAAATAGTTTAAAGGCAATATGCTAAATAAAATAAGAGGCTTTATAACACAAATGGTGTTATTTTAAAGCTCATTGCATTTACAAATGCTATATCCAATTATAGTTCCTTTTGATGATTAAATGACCCATTTAACTAACTCATTACTTAATTAATAATTGATCGTTAATACTATGCAGATAACAAAAACTGTGATGTCGTCAATAGTCACCATATTCATTGTGCCTTGACAGACACAACATTAGGCCACTAGACTACTGAGGGCACTAAATCACGCCAATATACACCAACTGTAGCACGTCAACACACAAGTTATATTTGCAATCGTCCGTTTAATCCTGTAATTGAGAAATCTTTTTCTTGATGGAGGCTCGAACTGAGGCCGGTTCAGAATAACTTTGCTCAGTAAATGCCTTATACTGTATTGCAGTGTAATGCTTGCGAGTACCTTTATCGCTTGGATGTATGTACGAGCGGATAAGGAATAATTTTTTATGATTTAAATAATCAACTGCTGGTGTAGGGGCTTGGATTAAAATTTGCTACTTTTACTCTTCTTGTAGTAATTTGGCAGTAAGACTTTCGCATCTGGTACCTGTTTCGAATCCGTAGAATCTTTAATTACTATCAGACTATGTAAGACGAGGATGTTGAGACAAACAGAAGTTTTCCTTTAAGAAGTTGAAAATAAGTTTTTTAGCAGAAGCTGTCAACTTTTGTAGTAGCTTTATCCAATAGGAGGTTTTTATCCATGCAAAGAAATACCGAGAAAACTTGGAATGAGTTTTGCTTTTACTCTTTTTAAATTTTTTATATTCAAAATTTAAAACTTTTGCTTTAGTTAAAAATAAACTATTATAATTATATTATAAAAAACTATCTTCATTTATTTTTGACTATCTCTAGATATCGACCACCTCCATATTATGCTGATTTTTACAATAAATCTTAGTGGCCCCTATTTAGAGTTATACTGTATCACTATTAGAAATGAGTAGTTGAAGTTATAATGAAATTGATAAACTAAAGGTTAATTAAACAATTTATTAACACTGAAAGTTTTTGACATAATACTTTACTAAGTAAATGACGCTACGAATTTCTTAACCAAAAGCAATGCAATTTATAGCATAATTTGTAGCTTGCCAACTCAACCTCTAGCATTTTATTGATTTTCATAAATAGTAATATTAGAGGTGAAATAGCGATATGCTTTTTGTTTGCAACCGCCCACTATCAGCTTTAATACTACCTGTACTAGTAAACTGTACACCTCAAATTCCTCCATTCCGCAAAGTTAACAATGAAAAGTTCTATAATAACTTTCAAGCTACTTCTAAAGCGTTGTAATTTTTTTGGACTTACAATGTCGGATAAACATAGCAGGTAAGTGGTTGTGTATAGTATACGATATACACAGAGCATGCTAGCTGTCTACAGAAATATCGATGAACTACTTTGAATATAATTTGATACGCCACCATCTTATAGAACTAAACAATATTTTTTACTTCCAGAAACAAACCTTAAAATTTAGTAAAATACGTAAAAATGGTTTCAGATCGAGATACGGGTCCGAGAACTGAGCTGTGGGAATGTGGAAACCCCACTTTGGAACAAACCAAATAAATAAATGACTAAATGCTGCGTAAGAATAAGGAATTAAATTTAATAGAGTAAACTTCTTAAGCATCTTAAATAGTATGCTTCAATTTTAAGTATAAATAATAAAATGTGTTATATAAATCCTGGTATAATTTTAATAATACGTAGTTAGATGATTTGTACAGAATATAATTAAATCTATTATTAAACATAACTGTCGCAAAATGTGAGTTCAACAATCAGGAAATATCTAACTCAAGGTGATGTGAGGTCCTTTAAAGTGATTAGGTGATTCAAATTTAATCAGAAAAAATCTATCTAAAACTAATTAATGAATTATATTTTACTTTCACTTTTTAACTAATTTACTGATTGATTTTTACCTGAAGGACCAGCCTTGTTTTCCAAAATTCAATTTTTACACAGTGAGGTATTGGGGGAAAAAGAAAGTAAAAGGATGCTACCCCCAGGCACACGCACAGTGAGGTCTCGGGAGAGTCGGAGTGATGAAAGAGGTGGAAGAGGATCGGCTGACTCTGTTGGCGTCGTTCGTGGAATGAACAGGTTAAATCGGTTAGCGGACACTGCTTCATAATTGCTCGCGGAGTGTAGGGGAAATGAGAGGAATAATACGTAACGGCAAACGCAAAATGCACGCTAATGGAAGGGACGCGTATACTTGCTTGACTCAGCGGATTATCTGGCTGGCTATAGATTGCAACGGTTGATAAACATATTTATTCTCACATAATTAACAATTACAATAAAGTAGGGTTCGTATTAAACAATACATGTTTGTTATTTTTTTACAGATGTTTATTATTTTAAATATCTAATTGGCGGCAAGTGATTTTGTTCCATACATTATTGCAACTGATTCTCTTACACGATTTATGCAGGAATGAGCTCTATGAATATTTGGCTATAAATGCTTTAATGCAACTGAAATCGGACTTCTACATACAAATAGCTGTTTGCATATCACTAAATATTATCTAATTTACACACTATTTTGCAATGAATCTATCATATCACATTACATTTATCTAAAATGGTTATTTAATGAACCGGGGTCTTAACCACTAGACGATTACGACCCATGTTGCACTCCTTGCGTAATTTTAAATATTTAACAAAACGAAAGTTGGTACAGCACTACTAACCTTACAAATGACAAATTTTATGATGGTAAATATAACAAAAAGAATAAACTGATTCTACGTTGTGATTACTTTTTAACATATGACTATAAACTGATAACGATTGATTTACTTCATACGGACGGAAGAAAACCGATAAATACAAATAAAAGAACAGTTAAATATGACTTAGTATTTTATTAATTTTTCTCAACCTTGAGCTAGGTGGGTCGGATTTAACCTGATAGACAAATGAACGGGTAGTTTTGTAAAAACCTCTCTGAAGAAATGTTAGCCCAGATTAAATACGTCATCGCTTCAAGTTCAATCGTTGATCAAATTAATATTTATTTCGATTACAAGGACTTTTGATTACAATAAATAATACATATCAATAATAAATTTATAAAGTTGATACAGTTGTGTGTATGTATGTACAAGGTTAACTTGTTTACCTTTTTAGTTAATAAATAGTTAAAACGTAAATCTCTAATTGACATAAATCATCAAAAGTAAGTGAAATTGAGTCAAGCATATGGAGTAACGTACAAACTTGAAAAGGTAAACCTGCCCGTTTAGAATGAGCACACAAGGACTACTGAACAATGGTTTTCTCATATTTGACATATCAACAGATACTTTGTGACCATATATTTATATTTATATAAGGAAAACATATGAAATAAGAAATATCAGTAAACGTCTTTTGTAAGACATTAGCTTCACGTCAGCTACAGGAACACATGCCTAGATAAGCAAGCAAAGGCAACAGGCACAAACAAATAACATATCACCTAAAATAACAGACAGGCGAGTGTGCACAAAGTAATGGTAAGAGGGACCTCTTACACGTCATATCAAATAAGTTTCCTTATTACCGCACTGTGGAGATTGCACTCTCTCAAATAGTCAATCAGCTTGTACCTAGGGAAACAACCGCTGTTTCGGACCAGCAGGATTTCCCACTAATACATTAGCCTGAATGTATGTCATTTAGGGTAGGTTATAAAAGCAATCAAGAAACAATAATACTGAAATGCATAAAACAGTAGTTGGATTTCAAGCATGTATAACATGTCCAGTTATAATAGTATAACATACTATAGTCATAAATATTTATGCTACAAACAACAATAATTGTTACTTTCTAATAATATTTTCAATTCAAAACAAGAAAGAATTACAAATTACAATGAAATGTCAAAACAACCGTTTGTTGCTTTAATTAACATTGTATTTTGACTTATCTATAATTTTCAATTGATAAATTTAGGTTTCAGATTATTTCAGTAATAGAGAATTCAAATCACACAACTCGAACCAACATAAATGAAATAAATAAACGTGCAACGTGAAATAATATACTGTTACAGGCAAAGACCACGGCTACCTATGTACCTACTTCTTATGTACATTTCATAATGATTCTCCTCAAAACAAAATAGCAGCGTCCCAAACTACACAAAATCCAATTAACAACTTAAGAAAACTATAATAAATATACCTAAATATTTTATAATAAGCCAAATAGTTGTTACTATAAAATCATTTATAACTTTTGTCTGTACCTGTATGCAACTACCTTACTCAACTAGGTAAATTAATTATAATACAATTTGCTTTGCGCTTAAATGACTTGCTATAGCTACTTTGATGCTATCTTATATAAATCCATAAGAACAATAACATCTTTCACAAAATATAACCAAACCCTTAAACAATTTTGATTATAATTTTAACTGAATAAAATCCTAACTTAAAACTATTTTCTTTAAACTCCTGCAGCACGAATTTATTAAAATTAAAAGATTTATTATTATTTATAAAAGTTAAAAGTGCTTTCAAAAGTAAACCTAACATTTAGTCAACTATTTCTTATGTTTATGGTTATATGACTAACTAAAATGACCACATGAACACCTTATTTACCGTTCATAAAAATACGATGTAAGAACAATAAACGATAAGCAGAGTTGCAAAATTTTTTTTAAAAGTTAAGATTTACCTGAAAAGAAACATTTAGCATTTTAAACAATTAAGTTTGGAACAATTTGCAACATTTTTGGAAATAATCCGCAGCATTTATCCCCTCTGGTTTAGAATAAAATTATAATCAATTTTACTTTTAAGCACTACGTAGTCAACCTAATCAACTAACCTGATAACCACGTGTCTAATTTATCTCAAACACACTTATCTTATGAAATATAATATAAATACAAAGATTAGTTAAAGTTTCACAAGTTTTATTAATATCTTAACCTGACAATATTGTTTCGACACTTTGTGTCATTATCAAATGTAGATAAGATTGATAAACAAACACGTTGCTAAGGATAAATAATGTAGAATTAGTAAAAAGATTAGAGTTAATTCAATTATTTGATCTTTGTATCAGTCAAAATGGGTAATTCTCTGAGTCCTCTATTAGCTAACATATTTATGGATAATTTGGAAGATCGAATATTTGAATTAGATCTTTCTAAACACATTATTTTTTGGTTTCGTTACGTTGATGACATTTTAGCTTGTTTTGACAGTTCTTTTGAGGTTATCAATGAATTTTTAATTCTTATTAACAGTCTTCACACAAACATCACGTTTACACTAGAAACAGAACAAAATAGAGCTATTATTTTTTGGATTTAACTATTACAATTAATACAGACAATGAATTTGATTTTTCCATATACAGAAAACCCACAAGCACAGACGTCACTATACCTAACGATTCATGTCATCATAAAATGCATAAATTAGCGGCTTATAGATCTTTAGTACACCGAGCTTTAACTACTCCAATGAAACAATCACGATTTGATAAAGAAATTTCAATCATCAAACAATTAGCACATGCAAACCATTATAACCATAACATGATTGACACTTTAATTCAACAAAAAGATTATAGGTTAGCTATCAAAAGAATATTTCCAATTGACACTCAAATATAAGACACAAACTACATATCAATACCATACTTTGGCAAGATATCAGAATAAATTGCAACTATAATAAGAAAAACCACCAGTTACAAAATAACCTATAAAACTAACACCAACACCTTTTCATTTTTATTCAATGCTAAAGACAAAACACAAGATATCATGAAATCCGGCATTTACCGTTTGAATTGTTCTTTTTGTAACTCGGTTTATATTTGACAAACACTTAGAAATTTCGACATAAGATACAAAGAACACATACGCTCTTATAGACTTAAACATCCAGAAAAATCGAATTATGCCAAACACATTATGGAACAGAACCACCCAATGACACCTCAAAACAACATTAAATTCTTACATTTTTGCAACAACAAACACAAATTAGACATTTTAGAAGCTTTTGAAATATACAGACATAAACGCACAGTACCTCTAATGAATGAACAAACTGAGCTTAGTAATTCTCCTTTATTAGAAGTGTTAGATATTTAGTTTTTGTTATGTATTGTATCTAGTTACCTATTTTCTGTATGTATTTATCCTTAGCAACGTGTTTGTTTATCAATCTTATCTACCTTTGATAATGACACAAAGTGTCGAAACAATATTGTCTGGTTAAGATATTAATAAAACTTGTGAAACTTTAACTAATCTTTGTATTTATATTATATTTCATGATTATGGAGTTCCACAAAGTAAGGCTGGAGACAGTAAACACTTATCTCAACTATTCTAATTACTTTTAATTTTCCTAATTTCTCAAAATTGCAATTTGCAATATTCATAATATAGGTATTCAAATCAGACATTCATTTATTCGTAATTGTTTAATTGCGTAATTTTATCATATCAATAACATTATCTTTGCAATTTAAATAATATTTATTGTCTTTTCCTTTTAATGTTTAATTGCTTTTTCTATCTTCTATTAATTTACAGTAATAATCGTTAATCTAACTATAATTTTAAAACAAGTTGCATTATTTAAATTAAATCTTTTTCATCATTTTTAGTTACTTTTCTTTTATAATACATATTTAATCTTATTATAATTTCACTACTTCGATTTCCATTTCAATTCCATATCATTCATTATTTTCAATATAAACCATCCATTCCTCCATTCAAAAACTCCGTTTTAATAATTTTTAAATTTTCCTGAAGCCGAGTTACATATAAGTATAATAGCCATAGTTGTCGGTTATACAAAGCCAAAATCATCTTATTCATTTACTCATATTTAGGTTTATTTTCTCAATCCAGTTATCTAAAATCTAAAAACTAGTTAATTAATTAGTTAATTTAATGATCTTAAGTGAGTCGTGTTGTTTTTTCCTTTTAAAATTCTATATATGAATATTATCAATTGGTAATATCTGGCTTATCCAAAATTTATCTATAATTCTCACATTTTGGTTTCTCATTTGGTTTTCTCATATTTGATATTCTCATATGAATATTTGGTTTCACGTAGACGAACTTTTAATACACTGGAAATTCATTTTGATTAGGATTTAACCTTTGCGTTTACACTTGCTTGGGATAACTTACAAAAAAACAAAAGAAAATGACCTAGATATTGAAATTGACATAAAGAGTTAATTCTGACCAAAAAATATTTAAAATATAAGTTACCCCGTATATGCATCATTATTTTTTTTAATTTATAAGTAACCGAAGAAAGAAGTACTCAATGGACACCCGGTACATTACGCCGTTTAGAAAAATAAACACAAAAAACATATTGTTTATTATAGATCACAGACCATATATATTGCTCTATTCTTTACTATTATGCACTATAGAATTTCAGGAAATACAAACACAGAAATATAGAAGCAGATTATGTTGTACAATTGTACATAACATCTAATCCTTTTAATACCCTAATAAGAAATTAATCTATTTCTAATCTTCTGAAAGATCCTTCTACACTATATATATATCTAATTCGTTTCTAGGTTTTCCAAGTCGTTTCGATTCATCTGATTGATATACACCATATTTCAAGAACCATTCATAATGTTTTTCAAGTCTCAGTTTGTATTTATCTGAAACAAATATGTATATTAATTTGTTACAAATAAAATGCTTAAAACCATTATTATTTCTGATAATGAACAAATACAAAAGAGATATTAAAATTAAACTTACTAGATAATTCAGCGACTGGTCCCGCATAACCACCATATTCAGGTCTCTTAAGCTGGCTCAGCCAAAATAGCACAACACAAAAAGAAATATATAATGATTTAGTGCTAATTAATTGCTATTTAATTGCGCTAAATAAAATTTTATTGCTCTGTTTTTTTTAAAGAAACCATGGCTAAGCTGACAAAAACCGTGTGCTGGCTCAATCGAAAAAAAAAGGAAATAAATATTTTTTGATTTAGTGAGAATTAATTGCTAATTAATTGCAAATTAATTGCGCTAAATAAAAATGTATAGCTCTTATTTAAAAAAAAAATCATGGCTGAGCTGGCAAAAACCATATGCTGGCTCAATCGAAAATAAAAGGAAATACATATTTTTTTATTTAGTGAGAATTAATTGCTAATTAATTGCAAATTAATTGCGCTAAATAAAAATGAATACCTCTTATTAAACTGCATAAAAACGGCCGATAAGGCCGTCATATATAGTTAAATAGTGGGACTGGAATAGGTGTGATAGAATAATTAATTGCTCCAGCACAACACACTAAAATGTATTCTACCAAGTAGTGCCAACTCTAGAATACTTAAAAATAAACTCTTCGATTTAATTGCTACCAGAAAACTGCATAAAAACCGCGGATATGGCCGTTATATAAGATTAAACAGTGCGACTGGCATAGGAGCGGTAGAATAATTAATTGCTCCAGCACAACACACTAAAATGTGTTCTACCAAGTACTGCCAACTCTACAATACTTAAAATTTCACTCTTCGATTTAATTGCTACCAGAAAACTGCATAAAACCGGCGGATATGGCCGTTATATAAGATTAAACAGTGCGACTGGCATAGGAGCGGTAGACTAATTAATTGCTCCAGCACAACATACTAAAATGTGTTCTACCAAGTACTGCCAACTCTAGAATACTTAAAAATACACTCTTCGATTTAATTGCTACCAGAAAACTGCATAAATACGGCGCATATGGCCGTTATATAAGATTAAACAGTGCGATTGGAATAGGAGCGGTAGAATAATTAATTGCTCCAGCACAACACACTAAAATATATTCTACCAAGTACTACCAAATCTAGAATACTCTATAATACACTCTCTCATTTAATTGCTACCAGAGATCTGCAGAGAAACGGCGGATAAAGACGTCATATATGGTTAAACAGTGCGTCTGGAATAGGTGCGATGGAATAACTAATTGCTCCAGCACAACACACTAAAATGTATTCTACCAAGTACTACCAACTCTAGAATACTCGAAAACACACTTTTTGATTTAATTACTACCAGAGAACTGCAGAGAAATGGCGGATAAACCGTCATATATGGTTAAACAGTGGGACTGGAATTGGTGCGATAGAATAATTAATTGCTCCAGCACAACACACTAAAATGTATTCTGCCAAGTACTACCAACTCTAAAATGCTCAACAATACACTCTTTGATTTAATTTCTACCATAAAACTGCATAAAAACGGCGGATAAGGCCGTTATATAAGATTAAACAGTGCGACTGGCATAGGAGCGGTAGAATAATTAATTGCTCCAGCACAACACACTAAAATGTGCTTTACCAAGTACTACCAACTCTAAAATACTCGAGAATACACTCTCTGATTTAATTGCTACCAGAGAACTGCAGAGAATAGGCGGATAAATCCGTCATATATGGTTAAACAGTGGGCCTGGAATAGGTGCGGTAGAATAATTAATTGCTCCAGCACAACACACTAAAATGTATTCTACCAAGTACTACCAACTCTAGAATACTCAAAAATACACTCTTTGGTTTAATTGCTACCAGAGAACTGCAGAGAAACGGTGGATAAAGCCGTCATATATGGGTAAACAGTGCGTCTGGAATAGGTACAATAGAATAATTAATTGCTCCAGCACAACACACTAAAATGTATTCTACCAAGTACTGCCAACTTTAGAATACTCGAAAAGACACTTTTAGATTTAATTGCTACCTGAGAACTGCAGAGAAACGGCGGATAAACCGTCATATATGGTTAAACAGTGGGACTGGAATTGGTGCGATAGAATAATTAATCGCTGCAGCACAACACACTAAAATGTATTCTACGAAGTACTACCAACTCTAAAATAATCGAAAACACACTCTTTGATTTAATTGCTTCCTGAGAACTACAGAGCAATGGCGGATAAACCGTCATATATGGTTAAACAGTGGGACTGGAATTGGTGCGATAGAATAATTAATTGCTCCAGCACAACACACTAAATGTATTCTACCAAATACTACCAACTCTAGAATGCTCAAAAATACACTCTTTGATTTAATTGCTACCATAAAACTGCATAAAAACGGCGGATAAGGCCGTTATATAAGATTGAACAGTGCGACTGGAATAGGAGCGGTAGAATAATTAATTGCTGCAGCACAACACACTAAAATATATTCTACCAAGTACTACCAAATCTAGGATACTCTAACATACAATCTTTCATTTAATTGCTACCAGAGAACTGCAGAGAAACGGCGGATAAAGCCGTCATATATGGTTAAACAGTGCGTCTGGAATAGGTGCGATAGAATAATTAATTGCTCCAGCACAACATACTAAAATGTATTCTACCAATTACTACCAACTCTAGAATACTCGAAAATACACTCTTAGATTTAATTGCTACCTGAGAACTGCAGAGAAACGGCGGATAAAGCCGTCTTATATGGTTAAACAGTGGGACTGGAATTGGTGCGATAGAATAATTAATTGCTCCAGCACAACATACTAAAATGTATTCTACCAAGTACTACCAACTATAGAATGCTCAAAAATACTCTCTTTGATTTAATTACTACAATAAAACTGCATAAAAACGGCGGATAAGTCCGTCATATAAGATTGAACAGTGCGACTGGCATAGGAACGGTAGAATAATTAATTGCTCCAGCACAACACACTAAAATGTGTTCTACCAAGTACTACCAACTTTAGAATACTCGAGAATACACTCTCTGATTTAATTGCTACCAGAGAACTGCAGAGAAACGGCGGATAAAGCCGTCATATGTGGTTAAACAGTGCTTCTGGAATAGGTATGGTAGAATAATTAATTGCTCCAGCACAACACTCTAAAATATATTCTAACAACTACTACCAACTCTAAAATACTCGAAAATACACTCTTTGATTTAACTGCTACCAGAGAACTGCAGAGAAACGGTGGATAAAGCCGTCACATATGGTTAAACAGTGCGTCTGGAATAGGTGCAATAGAATAATTAATTGCTCCAGCACAACACACTAAAATGTATTCTTCCAAGTACTGCCAACTCTAGAATATACGAAAATACACTAATCGATTTAATTGCTACCAGAAAACACAATAAAAACGGCGGATATGGCCGTTATATAAATAAGATTGAACAGTGCGACTGGAATAGGAGCGGTAGAATAATTAATTGCTCCAGCACAACACACTAAAATGTATTCTACCAAGTACTGCCAACTCTAGAATACTCGAAAATACACTCTTAGATTTAATTGCTACCTGAGAACTGCAGAAAAACGGCGGATAAAGCCGTCTTATATGGTTAAACAGTGGGACTGGAATTGGTGCGATAGAATAATTAATTGCTCCAGCACAACACACTAAAATATATTTTACCAAGTACTACCAACTCTAGAATGCTCAAAAATACACTCTTTGATTTAATTGCTACCTTAAAACTGCATAAAAGCGGCGGATAAGGCTTATAAGGATAAGCGTTATATAAGATTGAACAGTGCGACTAGAATAGGAGCGGTAGAATAATTAATTGCTCTAGCACAACACACTAAAATATATTCTACCAAGTACTACCAATTCTAGAATACTCGAAAATGCACTCTTACATTTAATTGCTACCTGAGAACTGCAGAGAAACGGCGAATAAAGCCGTCATATATGGTTAAACAGTGCGTCTGGAATAGGTGCGATAGAATAATTAATTGCTCCAGCACAACACACTAAAATGTATTCTTCCAAGTACTACCAACTCTAGAATACTCGAAAATGCACTCTTACATTTAATTGCTACCTGAGAACTGCAGAGAAACGGCGGATAAAGCCGTCTTATTTGGTTAAACAGTGGGACTGAAATTGATGCGAAAGAATAATTAATTATTCCAGCAGAACACACTAAAATGTATTCTACCAAGTACTACCAACTCTAGAATACTCGAAAACACACTCTTTGATTTAATTACTACCATAGAACTGCAGAGAAATGTCGGATAAACCGTCATATATGGTTAAACAGTGTGACTGGAGTTGGAGCGATAGAATAATTAATTGCTCCAGCACAACACACTAAAATATATTCTACCAAGTACTACCAACTCTAGAATGCTCAAAAATACACTCTTTGATTTAATTTCTACCATAAAACTGCATAAAAACGGCGGACAAGGCCGTTATATAAGATTGAACAGTGCGACTGGCATAGGAGCGGTAGAATAATTAATTGCTCCAGCACAACACACTAAACTGTGTTCTACCAAGTACTACCAACTCTAGCATACTCGAGAATACTCGAGAATACACTCTTTGATTTAATTGCTACCAGAGAACTGCAGAAAATAGGCGGATAAACTTTCCTGGAATACAATTAAAATGTTATAACAGCTCATTGAAGTTATCATTAATATTTAAATAAAGTAAACAAAAATCTGTAAGCATGTTTGAAACGGAAAAACTACAAATTTCCTGGTACGCACTATAGAATTCCGAGTATTCCGGACATAATTCCGAGTAATATCTATAAAATTCCCAGAATTTTGTTCTAGTTTCTACAAAACTGTACATTTTATTTAAAATCAAACTGGACTCATAAACTTTCCCGAAAAACAATTAAAATGTTATCTTATGTCATTAACATTATCATTTAAATTTAAATAACCTTAACAAAAATCTGTAAACATGCTTGCAACGGAAATATTGCAAATTTCCAGGTACACACTATAGAAATCCGAGTATTCCGGACATAATTCCGAGTAATATCTATAAAATTCCCAGAATTTTGTTCTAGTTTCTACAAAACTGTGCATTTTTATTTAAAATCAAACTGCACTCATAAACTTTCCTGGAATACAATTAAAATATTATAACAGCTCATTGAAGTTATTATTAATATTTAAATAAAGTAAACAAAAATCTGTAAGCATTTTTGAAACGAAAAAACTACAAATTTCCTGGTACGCACTATAGAATTCCAAGTATTCCGGACATAATTCCGAGTAATATCTATAAAATTCCCAGAATATTGTTCTAATTTCTACAAAACTGTACATTTTATTTAAAATCAAACTGGACTCATAAACTTTCCTGGAATAAAATTAAAATGTTATAACAGCTCATTAAAGTTATAATTAATATTTAAATAAAGTAAACAAAAATTTGTAAGCATGTTTGAAACGGAAAAACTACAAATTTCCTGGTACGCACTATAGAATTCCGAGTATTCCGGACATAATTCCGAGTAATATCTATAAAATTCCCAGAATTTTGTTCTAATTTCTACAAAACTGTACATAATATTTAAAATCAAACTGGACAAATAAACTTTCCTGGAATACAATTAAAATGTTATAACAGCTCATTGAAGTTATCATTAATATTTAAATAAAGTAAACAAAAATCTGTAAGCATTTTTGAAACGAAAAAACAACAAATTTCCTGGTACGCACTATAGAATTCCGAGTATTCCGGACATAATTCCGAGTAATATCTATAAAATTCCCAGAATTTTGTTCTAATTTCTACAAAACTGTACATAATATTTAAAATCAAACTGGACTCATAAACTTTCCTGGAATAAAATTAAAATGTTATAACAGCTCATTAAAGTTATAATTAATATTTAAATAAAGTAAACAAAAATTTGTAAGCATGTTTGAAACGGAAAAACTACAAATTTCCCGGTACGCACTATAGAAATCCGAGTATTCCGGACATAATTCCGAGTAATATCTATAAAATTCCCAGAATTTTGTTCTAATTTCTACAAAACTGTACATAATATTTAAAATCAAACTGGACTCATAAACTTTCCTGGAATAAAATTAAAATGTTATAACAGCTCATTAAAGTTATAATTAATATTTAAATAAAGTAAACAAAAATTTGTAAGCATGTTTGAAACGGAAAAACTACAAATTTCCCGGTACGCACTATAGAAATCCGAGTATTCCGGACATAATTCCGAGTAATATCTATAAAATTCCCAGAATTTTGTTCTAATTTCTACAAAACTGTACATAATATTTAAAATCAAACTGGACTCATAAACTTTCCTGGAATAAAATTAAAATGTTATAACAGCTCATTAAAGTTATAATTAATATTTAAATAAAGTAAACAAAAATTTGTAAGCATGTTTGAAACGGAAAAACTACAAATTTCCCGGTACGCACTATAGAAATCCGAGTATTCCGGACATAATTCCGAGTAATATCTATAAAATTCCCAGAATTTTGTTCTAATTTCTACAAAACTGTACATAATATTTAAAATCAAACTGGACTCATAAACTTTCCTGGAATAAAATTAAAATGTTATAACAGCTCATTAAAGTTATAATTAATATTTAAATAAAGTAAACAAAAATTTGTAAGCATGTTTGAAACGGAAAAACTACAAATTTCCCGGTACGCACTATAGAAATCCGAGTATTCCGGACATAATTCCGAGTAATATCTATAAAATTCCCAGAATTTTGTTCTAATTTCTACAAAACTGTACATAATATTTAAAATCAAACTGGACTCATAAACTTTCCTGGAATAAAATTAAAATGTTATAACAGCTCATTAAAGTTATAATTAATATTTAAATAAAGTAAACAAAAATTTGTAAGCATGTTTGAAACGGAAAAACTACAAATTTCCCGGTACGCACTATAGAAATCCGAGTATTCCGGACATAATTCCGAGTAATATCTATAAAATTCCCAGAATTTTGTTCTAATTTCTATAAAACGGTACATTTTATTTAAAATCAAACTGGACTCATAAACTTTCCCGAAAAACAATTAAAATGTTATCATATCTCATTAACATTATCATTTATATTTAAATAACCTTAATAAAAATCTGTAAACATGCTTGTAACGGAAATATTGCAAATTTCCAGGTACACACTATAGAAATCCGAGTATTCCGGACATAATTCCTAGTAATATCTATAAAATTCCCAGAATTTTGTTCTAGTTTCTACAAAACTGTGCATTTTTATTTAAAATCAAACTGGACTCATAAACTTTCCTGGAATACAATTAAAATGTTATAACAGCTCATTGAAGTTATCATTAATATTTAAATAAAGTAAACAAAAATCTGTAAGCATTTTTGAAACGAAAAAACCACAAATTTCCTGGTACGCACTATAGAATTCCGAGTATTCCGGACATAATTCCGAGTAATATCTATAAAATTCCCAGAATATTGTTCTAATTTCTACAAAACTGTACATTTTATTTAATATCTAACTGGACTCATAAACTTTCCTGGAATAAAATTAAAATGTTATAACAGCTCATTAAAGTTATAATTAATATTTAAATAAAGTAAACAAAAATTTGTAAGCATGTTTGAGACGGAAAAACTACAAATTTCCTGGTAAGCACTATAGAATTCCGAGTATTCCGGACATAATTCCGAGTAATATCTATAAAATTCCCAGAATATTGTTCTAGTTTCTACAAAACTGTACATTTTATTTAAAATCAAACTGAACTCATAAACTTTCCCGAAAAACAATTAAAATGTTATCATATCTCATTACCATTATCATTTATATTTAAATAACCTTAACAAAAATCTGTAAACATGCTTGCAACGGAAATATTGCAAATTTCCAGGTACACACTATAGAAATCCGAGTATTTCGGACATAATTCCGAGTAATATCTATAAAATTCCTAGAATTTTGTTCTAGTTTCTACAAAACTGTGCATTTTTATTTAAAATCAAACTGGACTCATAAACTTTCCTGGAATACAATTAAAATGTTATAACAGCTCATTGAAGTTATCATTATTATTTAAATAAAGTAAACAAAAATCTGTAAGCATTTTTGAAACGAAAAAACTACAAATTTCCTGGTACGCACTATAGAATTCCGAGTATTCCGGACATAATTCCGAGTAATATCTATAAAATTCCCAGAATATTGTTCTAATTTCTACAAAACTGTACATTTTATTTAATATCAAACTGGACTCATAAACTTTCCTGGAATAAAATTAAAATGTTATAACAGCTCATTGAAGTTATCATTAATATTTAAATAAAGTAAACAAAAATCTGTAAGCATTTTTGAAACGAAAAATAAGCAATTAATTATTCTACCGCTCCTATTCCAGTCGCACTGTTCAATCTTATATAACGGCCTTATCCGCCGCTTTTATGCAGTTTTAAGGTAGCAATTAAATGAAAGAGTGTATTTTAGAGTATTCTAGAATTGGTAGTACTTGGTAAAATATATTTTAGAGTGTTGTGCTGCAGCAATTAATTATTCTACCGCTCCTATTCCAGTTGCACTGTTTAATCTTATATAACGGCCATATCCGCCGTTTTTATTGTTTTTTCTGGTAGCAATTAAATCGATTAGTGTATTTTCGTATATTCTATAGTTGGCAGTACTTGGAAGAATACATTTTAGTGTGTTGTGCTGGAGCAATTAATTATTCTATTGCATCTATTCCAGACGCACTGTTTAACCATATATGACGGCATTATCCACAGTTTCTCTGCAGTTCTCTGGTAGCAGTTAAATCAAAGAGTGTATTTTTGAGTATTTTAGAGTTGGTAGTACTTGTTAGAATATATTTTAGTGTGTTGTGCTGGAGCAATTAATTATTCTACCATACCTATTCCAGAAGCACTGTTTAACAACATATGACGGCATTATCCGCCGTTTCTCTGTAGTTAAATTAGAGAGTGTATTCTCGAGTATTCTAAAGTTAGTAGTACTTGGTAAAACACATTTTAGTGTGTTGTGCTGGAGCAATTAATTATTCTACCGCTCCTATGCCAGTCGCACTGTTCAATCTTATATAACGGCCTTATCCACCGTTTTTATGCAGTTTTATGGTAGATATTAAATCAAAGAGTGTATTGTTGAGCATTCTAGAGTTGGTAGTACTTGGCAGAATACATTTTAGTGTGTTGTGCTGGAGCAATTAATTATTCTATCGCACCAATTCCAGTCCCACTGTTTAACCATATATGACGGTTTATCCGCCATTTCTCTGCAGTTCTCTGGTAGTAATTAAATCAAAAAGTGTGTTTTCAAGTATTCTAGAGTTGGTAGTACTTGGTAGAATACATTATAGTGTGTTGTGCTGGAGCAATTAATTATTCTATCGCACCTATTCCAGTCCCACTGTTTAACCATATAAGACGGCTTGATCCACCGTTTCTCTGCAGTTCTCAGGTAGCAATTAAATCTAAGAGTGTATTTTAGAGTATTCTAGAGTTGGTAGTACTTGGTAGAATACATTTTAGTGTGTTGTGCTGGAGCAATTAATTATTCTATCGCACCTATTCCAGACGCACTGTTTAACTATATATGACGTCTTTATCCGCCGTTTCTCTGCAGATCTGTCGTAGCAATTAAATGAAAGAGTGTATTTTAGAGTATTCTAGATTTGGTAGTACTTGGTAGAATATATTTTAGTGTGTTGTGCTGGAGCAATTAATTATTCTACCGCTCCTATTCCAGTCGCACTGTTTAATCTTGTATAACGGCCATATGCGCCGTATTTATGCAGTTTTCTGGTAACAATTAAATCGAAGAGTGTATTTTTAAGTATTCTAGAGTTGGCAGTACTTGGTAGAACACATTTTAGTATGTTGTGCTGGAGCAATTAATTAGTCTACCGCTCCTATGCCAGTCGCACTGTTTATTCTTATATAACGGCCATATCCGCCGGTTTTATGCAGTTTTCTGGTAGCAATTAAATCGAAGAGTGTAATTTTAAGTATTGTAGAGTTGGCAGTACTTGGTAGAACATATTTTAGTGCGTTGTGCTGGAGCAATTAATTATTCTACCGCTCCTATGCCAGTCGCACTGTTTAATCTTATATAACGGCCATATCCGCGGTTTTTATGCAGTTTTCGGGTATCAATTAAATCGAAGAGTGTATTTTTAAGTATTCTAGAGTTGGCAGTACTTGGTAGAATACATTTTAGTGTGTTGTGCTGGAGCAATTAATTATTCTATCGCACCTATTCCAGTCCCACTATTTAACCGTATATGACGGCCTTATCGGCCGTTTTTATGCAGCTTAATAAGAGTTATGCATTTTTATTTAGCGCAATTAATTTGCAATTAATTAGCAATTAATTCCCACTAAATAAAAAAATATGTATTTCCTTTTATTTTCGATTGAGCCAGCATATGGTTTTTGCCAGCTCAGCCATGATTTTTTTTTTAAATAAGAGCTATACATTTTTATTTAGCGCAATTAATTTGCAATTAATTAGCAATTAATTCTCACTAAATCAAAAAATATTTATTTCCTTTTTTTTCGATTGAGCCAGCACACGGTTTTTGTCAGCTTAGCCATGGTTTCTTTAAAAAAAAACAGAGCAATAAAATTTTATTTAGCGCAATTAAATAGCAATTAATTAGCACTAAATCATTATATATTTCTTTTTGTGTTGTGCTATTTTGGCTGAGCCAGCTTAAGAGACCTACCATATTCTGTAGGTAGGACAATTTTAAAAAACTTTCACGATCTGCTTTTTTATGCATATAAATCTAAAATACAATTTCAAATATAGATACCTACATATAAAAATGCGCTAGATAAAATTAAACTTAACCTACCTTGCTTCGTAGCTTGTTTGAAAGAAATGACAATGTTAAATTAATTACACCTTCAAGAAATGCTGGAAAGTTGATAAAATAAACAGCCTTAGGTCTTAAAGGATACGAATTTTGAAAGACATGCATTATAGTTTGCACCAAACTCGGAGATAGTTGTGTAATGTAAGCGTATTGAATTTCACTACAATCAATAATAGCTTCTTGCCCGTTAACAACGTACTTATCGTCTTCGTATAAGGCAATATCGGTTAACATTAATAAAACCTTGAATATCATCCTCACAGTTATTTTTTCAGGATCGCCATTTTTGGCTACAACTAGAATTCGCTTTGGTTCTAATGGATCCTAGGTTTCTGGTAACTCTACTATAACACTAAAAAGGTAATGTTTTAATAATGATAATTATTATTAAAATTGTCTATTTTACTTTCTTTTGAACAATTCATGAACTTCTGGAACAAATGGGTCTCTGTTTGTAAAATACTCAGGTAACACCGTTCTTGTGGAATAAAACAGATCCAGCTTATCTTTTGTTTTCTGTAGACTAAATTTACATCCACGCAAAAAACAGATAAGCCATTGGTCATCTGTAAAAATATTAAGCAAGAATATGGATTAAGCAGTTTTTGTAGAAATGTATTATCTTACCAGTTCTGGCATTTAAATGGGGTTGTTTTTTTAATCCATTCTTTAATATTAGTTAAATCTTGAAATATCCTACTAGGAACTTCATTGAGTTCTTCGTTAGCTTTTACCTGTAGTTCTTTTGGAAGTTGACTTACATACGAGGTAAGCGCCATAAATTCTCGGTCCGGCAGGCTTCTACAGGTGCCAACAACATCGGTTGCGTCATAGTTGAACATGTAAGAGGTCTTCACTATATATATTACGGCTACAAACGTAATAGATTTTAGTAGCTACTCAAGCATCGTGACGAGTGCATGAAAATGTCGCAGCGAACGAAAGTTGAGTACCGCCCGGTCATAAAATTTTTAACAAAAGATGGGTACATGCCCAAACAAATCAAACAACGTTTAGACGGCGTTTATGGTGATTTACCTCCTTCATATTCCACTGTAAAAAAGTAGTCAAAATGTTTCCGTTTGGGGCAAGAATCTCTGGAAGATGATGAGCTCACCGGTCAGCTACTTCAAGCGGTAACGCCTCAAAAAGTTGCAATCATTGAAGAAATGGTATTAGAAGATCGCCGTTTGAAAGTTAAGACGTTAGCAGTGATGGCTGACATTTCGGAAGCAAGTGTTCGCCGAATTCTTCATGACCATTTGGGTATGAATAAAATTAGTGCAAGATGGGTACCGCGTTTTCTTTCTGCTGTTCAACGTCAACGTTGCTTCGAATGTGCGCGCTCGTTTTTAACGACCCAAAGCCGATTTTGGAGTCCATTGTCACTGGGCATGAAACAAAGGTTCTGTATTATTATCTTCTATCCAAAAGGGAATCGATGAAATGGCGGCGAGCCGATGAACCTCGTCCCAAAGAGGCGAAAGTCGTTCAATCGACAAAGAAAATTATGCCAGCAACATTCTGGAATTGTGACGGCATTTTGACTGATTGATTTTACAGAACGCAATACAACTGTTAATAGTACATATTATGCGTCTTTAGTGCATAAACTGAAAAACAATATACGAGGGTGGTTCAAATATAAACCGGAATTTTGCTGTAAAAAATTTTATTATTAAGTTACAGAGCTGAAATGTTTTACAGTTTTTCTAGATAGTCTCCGTCACACTCTACACACTTTTGCCATCTCTCCGGAAGCTTTAGGATGCCTTTTTCGTAAAAATCTTTCGGCTTGTCACGTAACCATTCGCGCACGAAAGATTCTACCTCCGCATTGCTTTTGAATCGCTGTCCGCCAAGTGCCTCTTTCAATGGACCGAATAAATAATAGTCGCATGGCAACAAATCGGGACTATAAGGAGGGTGTTCCAGTGTTACCCAACCCAATTCGTGCAATGTTTCCATCGTAAGCCGAGCTGTATGCGGTCTGGCGTTCTCTTGCAGCAATATCGCAGTTCGGATTGGAATCTCGCGTCGTTTCGATCTGTAGGCAGGTTTCACCGTGTGTTTTAGAAGGTTACTATAATACTGCGCGTTCACAGTTCGTTGTTCAGTGAGAAAATCGACCGCAATTACTCCTCTCATGCCCCAAAACACGGTACACAACACCTTTCCCGCTGACAGTGTAACCTTCGCTTTAACTGGCGCGCCTTCCTCTTGCTTCCTCCACTCCATAGACGCGCGTTTACTCTCCGGAGTATAGTAGTGCACCCAAGTCTCGTCTGTGGTGAATATGCGCTGCAATAAATTGCCTCCTTCGTCTGCATATCGCTGCAGGAGACGCGTGCAAACTTCCCAGCGTGTGAATTTCTGGTCAAAATTCAAAAGTCTTTATGCAACCTTATGATTTATTTGCATGATCATAAAGGGAAGAAAAATCACTATCGGATTTCACTATAAAAAATCGATAGTCATTTAAATTTTTTGTGATGACGTCATAACTCAGAAACAAATGAAAGTCGGGAGGTGAATCGCACATATTAATGTGTATTTTTAAAAAACAAAATCGACGTGTTTCAGCGATTTTAGAAAACCGGTTGAGTTCGCTTTTTTTTTTAATATTCCATACTTTAATCCCACACTGTACATTGTGTTGTTGATTTAAATAAGGTAGCTCGGTGCGGGGTCCCACTAGCCCCCGGGTATTAAATAATGTATTAAATAAACTCAATAATCGATCTACTTCGTACGTACAATGAATTCCGACGAAGACCCAGAGACTTCCATCTCCACTACTTGTTCACGGCCTATGTTACAGTGGGCATTGACTGGTTATGCACGAGCAGTCATCGTTTTTGATATAACCTTAAAATTATTTTCAGTAATGTAGGTAGTTTCGTTTACTAAGATTACACGCCTGCATTGAGTAGTAGGAATCATTCATCTTTTTCCTAGTCATTTCCCCTCTTTGTTACAGAATTCGAACACCAAGACGAACGAAACTTTAGATTTTCAAAGCATATTCTATACGCGTAAATGAATGAATATTAATTATTGAATAAATTAATATCAATCACTTAATAAGTTAGTGTATAAGTTAATATATTAAATATTTTATTACAAAAAAGAATTAACCTAACCGGAATTAGTACTGGCGTTTTTTAATTAGAAATGTAACACGCCTTCTATTCTAGCCATGTTGGCTATTGATATATTTTACTTTTTTATTGAATGGCATATATCATCATTTTTTTGAATTGTTTATTTTTTATAATATCTATAAAAAAAGAATAATTACATAAAGTTTTCTCTTAATTTCATAGTCATTGTTTAAACTACGTATGTAAAATATCCTCTGAAATCTAAAATTTATTTCATCGCAGTGTTGGAATTGTATAACAAAGAGGAAAACGATTGAAAAAAAAAGGTTAGATCCTCACGGCTTGTTTCTGGTATCACTGGTCGGAACCAAGAAAACTGATGTCCAGCTATCCGTCACCTGATTTTACTAATTCATCTGTAAAAATGAAATAAAGCGCAAAAAGTACGATTAATAAACTAATCGGGTGTAATTACGCTTAGTTAATATTTTTTTTTTTAAATCTATCGATTCTTCTGTTGTAAACTTTTTTCAATCCGAATTAGTACGCGACTAGAATTTACTTTCGTCTTTATTTTGGTTTAAGGAGGGGGAAGATTTTAGCGCGAAAGGCATTCCTAGCGATCATAAATCCCTCGTTTCCAGTGCCTGCTTGCTGTTTAGTAGAATGTATGATGTTAATCCAACAGTTAATAATTTCTTTTTTCTTCGAAAAATTAGCAAATGTTCTCTTTTTTGGAATAGTTTCCTTTTAGTAGAATGCAAGATATTTCAACAATAGTGAGTTGTTCTGGGAAGAGAGGCTATTACTATTCTTAGATTTGTCTGGTATAATCTAATGAATCTATAATGAAACAAAAACATATCTACTTGGTAAATAGAAAATCCATTAACAAGTCTGATGTAAATTCTAATTGTGGTATCAACAACAGTTCTATGAGACTCATGTTTAGCACATATTAGACAGAGATAAATGATATTCGGTGTAATTTTTGCATCTACTTTATAATATGCAGGAGTTTATTTCACTTATTAAGCAATCGATAGATTTTTTTCTTATTTATTTATATATAATATTGTTGAAATAACAATGATAAACATTTATATTCATTTAATGAATTTAAGAATGTTTAAAGGTCGCGGAAAACGATAAGACGGCCATACAATTTGATTTATGAAAGAGGCATAATTATGCACTCTTCTGGTGCTGATAGATGCATTGTTTATAACAACTATAACCTATAATTTTTAAATTGTTGTGAAACGTGTATTTAGAGGTTTTATTTTTGTTCAATTTTGCTTATCCTAGTTAATATGTATGTAAGCACAATTGAAAACATTTTAAATAGATATAATATAGTACTCCTATGTATTTAATTAACAGAACATTATTTTTTTATTATATTTTTTTCTATGAATTACGTAGTTGTAAAACTCCTATAATTATTCAATAAATTATTATTATTATTTTTTAATAGTGTGTCCACTAATAGATTTTTATTATACATCTAACCTTAGTTTAAAGAAGTTTAACTCAAACAGAAGATCAAGTTTAACATTTTTCTGTGAATGAAAAATTAAGTAAAACGACATGTCAGTTCGTCAACTTCCAAAAGAACTACAAGTAAAAGCTAACAAAGAACTCAATGAAGTTCCTAATAGGATATCTGAAGATTTAATTCATATAAAAGAATGGATTAAAAAACAACCCCATTTAAATGCCAGAATTGGTAAGATAATATATATCTACAAAAACTAATTAATCCATATTCTTGCTTAATATGTTTACAGATGACCAGTGGCTTATCTGTTTTTTGCGTGGATGTAAATTTAGTCTACAGAAAACTAAAGATAAGCTGGATCTCTATTATTCCACAAGAGCAGTGTTACCTGATTATTTTACTAACAGAGACCCATTTGTTTCAGAAGTTCAGGAATTCTTCAAAAGAAAGTAACATAGACATAATAAAACATAATTAATAATAATTATCATTTAAACATTTCCTTTTTAGTGTTATGGTAGAGTTACCGGAAACCTCAGATCCATTAGAACCAAAGCGATTTCTAGCCGTGGCCAAAGATGGCGATCCTGAAAAAATAACTGTCAGGATGGCATTCAAGGTTTTATTAATGTTAGCCGATATAGCCTTATACGAAGACGATAAGTACGTTATTAACGGGCAAGAAGCTATTATTGACTGTAGTGAAATTCAGTATACTTACATTACACAATCATCTCCGAGTTTGGTGCAAACTATAATGCATGTTTTTCAAAATTCATATCCTTTAAGGCCTAAGGCAATTCATTTTATCAATTATCCAGAATTTCTTGAAGGTGTAATTAATTTGGTATTGTCATTTGTTTCGAAGAAGATACGAAGCAGAGTAGGTTGAGATTAATTTTCTGTAGGGCATTTTTGTATGTATCTATATTTAAAATTATATTTTAGATTTATATGCATAAAAAAGCTGATCCTGGAAGTCTTTTTAAAGTTGTACCTAGGATTGTCCTACCTACAGAATATGGGGGATATGCAGGACCAATCGCTGAATTGTCTAGTAAGTTTAATTTCAATAACTTTTTTATATTTATTCATTATCAGAAGTAACAACGGTTTTAAGTATTTTATTTGTAACAAAGAAATACACCTATTTGTTTCAGATAAATACAAACTGAGACTTGAAGAACATTATGAATGGTTGTTGGAAGATAGTGTATATCGATCAGATGAATCGAAACGACTTGGAAAACCTAGGAACGAATTAGATATTTATAGTATAGAAGGATCTTTCAGAAGATTAGAAATAGATTAATTTCTTATTAGGGTATTAAAAGGATTAGATATTAATGTACAATTGTACAACATAATCTGCTTCCATATTTCTGTGTTTGTTTTGTGAAATTCTACAATGCATAAATTCTAACAGTAAAGAAAGAGGAATGTATAT
This sequence comes from Agrypnus murinus, assembly GCA_929113105.1. Lineage (NCBI taxonomy): Eukaryota > Metazoa > Arthropoda > Insecta > Coleoptera > Elateridae > Agrypnus > Agrypnus murinus. The sequence goes on along the minus strand of OV816028.1, from coordinate 5,331,552 downwards.
GGCTTGTGATCTATAATAAAAAATATGCTTTCTTATGTTTGCTTATCCATTGGTATCCTGGGTATCCATTGAGTAGTTTTTTCTTCGATTACTTACGACTTTATTGTTACTCAGATAAAAATACCGGGGGGGTATTCTCAGAAATATGTGATGCAAAAAGTCTTTTGTCCTAGTAGTTATAGATAAGTTCGAAATGATACTCTGTAAAGTTTAACAAATTGTCCCCATGCCGTTTGAGTTATGTAATTCAAGCAAGTTGATTATTTAAAATAATTTGATTTGAATTTTAAATATTTGTGAAAGTTAAACAAATTCGAGTTAAATGATAGATGCTGTAGAGATTTACCGAATCGTTCGGAGTTGCACATAGTCATGGTGCGCGCTGAAACTTTTAAGTCCATTCGCTGTAGCCATTGTTTGAGGTTTAAGTTATTAATTAAACGTTAAAGAACGTATCGTCTGAGGGTTATTAATTTAACCCAGTTGTGGTCATTTAAAGACTTTTTGGAGTAGTGGTTGCAACTCCAAGTTAAAGATAGATTTTCCTACCGCATTGATAAGCTTTATTAATCCAATTTAGTAGTTGTTGTAAAATCCGAAGTATGAAATCTGTTAAAATTTTAACAAAATTTAAGTTTACTTATTTTAAAAATTGAACGATACCAACTCTTTCCAAAATTATCAGTAGATATGAATGTAACATCATTTTAATTACGATCATTTACATACAATCCAGTGGTACCCAATACATTTATTTGAAATAAACCCTATTCCTTCTCAAATGTAATCATTACAATTTGTCATTTTATTCTGAGTTTTTATGTGTCACATATTGTTATGATATAGGCATCCCGCATTACATGTATGCACTATGTGTTGCCTATGTTCCAGGCGAAAGAAGGATTTCACCATTTTTTTATTTTAAAACAATAAGATTTTGCATTAAATATGTTGAGGATACACACTACAACACTGTGAGATGCAAGGGGAAAAAATCTAAACAGATTCTTCACTTGAATTTCACAGACTCAATTTCATGATGGACGATCCTATGTCGTTGGTTGATATTTTAACATTTAGATATTTGAAGCTATTCTATGGCATGTTTTTACCTGAAAATTATTAAAGGCATAGGTAAGAAGGTATACACATGTATTTATTACTTTACTTACAGTTTTTATTATTGAATTTCAAGAAAATGTTTCTATTTCTTTGACGATTCATAATTTTCCATAGTAAATGGATATTTTTCATTGTTATTTGAATTTCTAAGTAAAATATTTTACTGCAATATTGTTAACAAAGTTCTAGGGTGCATTGGACACTAGAATGTTAAAGTGGGGAACTTTTCATAGAGAAGGTTTAGGCCTTTGAAATCCCAAAATTGTAACGTTTCAGCAGAGTCTGCTAGAATGTTAGAATCTAGTTTATATTTATAATTTTGGTGTCAGAATGTTTGTAATTTTTGTTTGATAGGATCTTAGGATTAATTTTAAGATAAGAACAAGATGTAGCAAGATGTTAAAATGTTTTTATTTGATTTTTTGTGAAGTAATGTTTGTGAGAAGATTCAAGATGGTCATGTCAATGAATCCTAACTCTAAATTTGCATTTTTATAGCCATGTTAGGTGAAAGTGAAGGAAAAATTCTCGTCTTTCGTTTTGTAACATTTATTTAAACAATTAATTTAATTTATTATTAACAATTTGGTTAGAGAATTTTAGTGTAAACGATGCTGTTTTGTTTTTAGTAAGAAACGAAATTAATCTAGTTTCTAACTAGGAAAATTACTAGCAATTCGCAATTGTTTTCCCAATTATTAAAAAAACAGCACGAAAATTTGGTTACGTTCTCTTGAATTTCCATACAGAGCAGAAGTCATGTCAGTTTATACGTTATTTTGATAAAATTTTGAGGTTATGTTGGTGAATTCTACGTCACTTTAAATGTCAACAAAGTGAGGTTATGACAAATGTCATCTTGCTTTTAAATTTTTTTATAAGTTCTTAATAATTTAACTAATAATAATTATAATAAACAATAAAAGTGAACTAAACGTGAAATAATACAAAAGTGCAGTGTTTAAATTTGGTGTTCAGACTGTTATTATTATTTGGAGAAATGTTTAGGAATTTTATTTTGTATGAATTAAAGGGAGGTAATGGAATCTTGTTGCAAATATGGTTATTTGCAACAAGATTCCATTACCTCCCTTTAATTCATACAAATAATTCGGTAATTATTTTATGTATTCACGTCATGGAAGATACATGTTGCACCTTATAATTATAATTATCTTAAAAAATCACAAATAAAATCAATTTGAAGGATTGTATGGAAATGTGATCATCTTGTCAACAAATAAGCAGGTAATTTTACCAACTATAACAGGAATCTCCTAATCTTCAGGTTAGGGTGATTAACTTTTTTGTGTGGCGTCAAATAATTTTAAAATTTCAAATAATTTTCAAATTTTTTTATAGTAATTTAGGATCGTTAGATTGAGCAGATAAGAATTAAGGACAAAGAGAATTAAAATGTCTCTTAATTTTTATTTTGTTAAATCTCTTTGACACCAAGATTTAATTTGATTTTGTTTCATGTTTGTTTATTTAATTTTAATTTAGAATTTTAATAGTTGTTTCCTTTTCTCTTCATGGAATTTTAAATATTTATTTCTTTTTTGTGTTCATAAATAAAATTATCCATTTAAATCCAATTACAATAACAAATCTATTTTGCAATTGATAACCTTTCATCTTTGCTCAAGTGTTGGAGGGTTTATTATTCCCTATAAGCACATTATAGTACACGTAAATAAGTCGAATATTCATTATGGATATTCAACAGATATGTTATATACGTATATACACCTGTTTGTATTCTATCTGTAGTAGCAAAACGTCATTAATTAAATAAATGCCAAGTAAAATGAGAAAAGCCAGTCGTAATAGCAAAAGTACAAAAATGCATTACTTAACGTTAAACAAAAAATATAAAAAGCCTTCGAGACTTTTCTCTTATCCCTTTACAGCCAAGTACGTTTATTCCAACAAAAGCAACGTAGAACGCTTTACAAATGAAGTACTGAGATTTGCCATTTCAAAAGGTGGGTGGGTGTGTGTTTGTATACTATGTACGTAGCTATTGCTCCCATATTAGCTCCGTTCGCGCTTTTGTGTAATATTAGGGTGAAGTACATTTGAGCTTTAAGATAATGTTACTAGATAGAACTACTTACTACTGCATTAGCTTTTAGAGCCTTTATAGTAGAATGTGAGCGCTATAGAAATACAATTGTTTCGTTCCTGATTGAAATCGACAGTTTGCAGTTGGAATTTTAAATTCCCTTCGCAGTAAAATGTTAATAAAAGATAATTCTAGGTGATTCTGCAAGTTTCCACTAACATTTAATAAATTTAACTTCTGCAGTTGTAGGCGCAGATACAAAGAGAGAAAGGCGGTTTAGTAAAATTTATGGCACTAATCGTTCTAATCCTATTTAATATTAGTTAGCGTAAGTGCCACCGTACAGATTTGCGTAAATCAGCGTTTCCAGAATCTGTTGTTAATAGAATTTAGAGCCCAATTCAGTGCGTGCAACTGCTGCCAGCACAGCTTATGATATGAATATTGTGTGTATATTATACATATTTTATGCTGAACTTGGATCTCAAAAGCGTACCTGTCTGTTTATAACTAGTTGAAAACTGGGATAATCCGAGTTATTCTGGTAATGGTAAATTAGTCCGCACGAACGAATTATGTAACAAGCTTCTGCTGCTTTACAATGCAAATTGATGCACATGCTTGTTGTAACCTACACCAACCGTGATCAAGAATCTCATTGTTTCCACATCGCTTTGATGTTGACTTTATTTTCTAAGAAAAATAAAAATAGTAGTAAAAATCTTTTTTTAAATTTGCAATTTTAAATAAAATATTATTCTCTCTACTGTATGGGCGTCTCTTTTCTTCAATAAAAATAAAATTTGAAGATCCCGTTAGCTATCTCAAACGAACAGACATAAATAAACGAGGCAGAAAAGTTGTTATCTTCAAGCTTGATTCGTCAACATTGAAGTTTTAAAATCTTTTCACGAGGTGCAGTTGCTTTACTACCTAACGTGTATACACAACGAGGGAAAGGGATAATACAGAGCTCCGGTTTTATGGAGTAAGAAAATAGGAACAGGAAGAAGATGGGGTGGAAATATAAGCCGACGGGGTTTTCGTATAAATGGTGTAAGGGTACCGGACACCGTGCTAAGTTGTTAAATGAAAAAAAAAGATCCAAGCATCTTTGTTGCTAATAAAGTTCACTTCATGGTTATTTATCTTGTATTTGCACACTAAAAATAAAACGTTTTCTTTCTCGTCGGTTTGGTTGCAGTTAATGCATAACAATGAATTAAATATTGTTATACTTTCTGTTGGAGTTAACTCTTACATGGTTTCTTTGAGGTAATTAAATTAAAAGTTGGTTTTCCTTAGCAATTCCAACTTTTTATCGTTAGTATTCATTAAAGTGCGCGGCAACTCCATAAATGAAGTTGCTAAATGCTAATCAAGTTAGTGGTCTGCGCTGATGATATGACCGTCACTAATTATGCGTAGTTGAATAACTTTGATAACAGCGATAGTTACCTACTTTGTCTTCTAAAATTACCAAATAGCAGGTTATAGGTATATACAACTATTTAGGGAAGGTGAGCGCGTGTGTATGTGTGTGTGTGTGTGAGTAGACCTAAAAGTTAATTAAGGTTAACTATGCCTTGGGCAATTCTATTGGGCTCGGGTCCAGATATTAATTAATTATTTAGATATCTCTCTCAAATTTTACCTGACGGATACGGATCAGCATTTGCATTTCGTTTAAAAGTTTATGGTTAGTATTCGGGTCTTATTCCGGAAGCTGAAATGTAGGGTAAACTATTTAGTAAATGTGCCTGATTTAACTACACAGATATAAAGTTTGATTGAAGAAGGCATTGTTTGGTTGACATCAAAGATATCCTTTTTCAGCGTAACTTATAACGGCCTACTATTATTTTTAAATGTGAGGGTTTAAGACTCTTTTTGCAACCCGAGCTTCATTTTCAGTAACACTTATCAATAACAAAATGAGCTGATAAATTTTTAAAATGAGGCTCTTGTACTTTCGAATGTGCTATAGTATTTTATATTGTTCTCGTTATTATAGTTGACTTCCTGGAGCACGTTCCTTTAATAACGTTTATAATAATAATGTTTTAACTTTTGGTATTCAATTAACTTCGGTACTCAGTTTATTCAAAATCTATATTTCGGCCCATTCTGGATCTTCGTCAGGGTTACATTAACATTAATATGGTGGAAGTTAATATTAACACTTGTCAATAACAAAACAATTTTTGAGATGTATCTGTCACTTTACAACATCTATCTAACACTATAATAATTATTGAAGAGTATTTTTAACACACCAACACTGTCTGTGTTATTTTTCCAATTTAATTTATTATATTTGAGAATTAATTAATTAAACTAATTTGAGAATAATCATCCTGTCAACAGTTGACAAAGAGTTATGGGTTGCTAAAGAAAAAGACTAAATAAATCCAATAATAATCTACCTTCAATTGAATACGCCTATGTAACATGTGGAGGGCCACATGACGCCAGAATTTGTACATAAACAAGACAAACTAAAGCTACCTGTGTACTCTGTGGTGGGATACACCTGGCAAACTACAAAGGGTGCCAAATCTACAAAAAAAAAAATACTTATTAAACAAACAATCAACACCTAAAAGATTTCGAATTCAAGATCAACAATCAACTTTCTAACCATCCTATCCAAAATTCCCTACTTTATTTGCAAGTCCTAAAAAATCAACTCTCCCTTCCACTAGAGATAAGTCTCAGCCAATTTCGCGACGAATTGAAAAATCTACACAACTAACTACTGCACTAAAACTCCATGGTCATGAACATGTTAACCAGTGTCATTAACAAAATCATACATTAAATTACCCAAGCACCATCTAAGTAGCGGTAACTGAGATCGGAAATTTGATTGAGTAGCTGTTACTTAACTACAACTAAATTTATGACTTTATAGGTTTAATTACTTCAATTTGGAATATTTTAGTAATTATGTAGTTACTTCTACTATTTATTAGAACTATGTAGTTACATTACTTCTAAGTAGCTTTTTAAAGTATGTGGAACGGTATTGCTACTTAGTATAATTACCTTAATGTTGTTGCAACTTCAAGTGATATTATGATTGTAGCAGTAACTTGCCCGAAGCTACTTTTAAGTTTTTAAAACTTTAAAGTAGCACCGAAAGTTCCTGCCACTGGTCTGAAACCATTGCTTAACCTTTAAAGTAACTGAACTATAGAGTAGCATTGAAAGTAAAACTTACGTTTATGGTACCCAGGAGAATCACTTGAAAGTAATTTTAGTTTGGAATTTGGAGGTTAATTGTGTTTTAGTTGGTAGTAGTTTTGCAAGTTTTTAATAAAAATGTCAAAGGCAAATGCAATAAGAAAAAATAATAATTTTAGATATACGTCCACCTTTTATAGAAAATTAGAACAGCAGTTAGGTGAAATCAGTGGAAACAAAATCAACTGTTTACAATACAAAATAGAAAAAAATAGGGATGAGATCACTGATAAACCATCATGTAGTAAACAAGGGTGAAATATATTCCCCTTTTTTCTTTCGTCGCTACAACTTTAAAATGAGCCATAATTAAATAATAATTGTTATTAAGTAGCAATCAGTATAAAAATATTGGTTGTTTGTTTACGATTGACGTTTAAATTTGAGGTTAAGTTCCAATTGGAATTTTGCAGTGACATTAGGAGCTAGAAAGTGGCTACGGAAACCTTATTTTATACTTCGTGGTAACAACAACCTAGAAGTAGAATTTGTTTAGTTCCCGTTACTGTTTATAAAGCGACACAAACTTTAGACACACATTTTACAGTTAATACTACTTTAAGGTGACATTTTCAAAACAACTCCATATTTACTTGTAAAATGTTGAAGGCTATTAATCAATTTCATCAACAAAAGTCTTTTACTATAACTCTCAATAAAGATAACAAATCGATGTCAAATTGTGCCTTGGGAATAAAATAAAAATGGTTTCTATCATGTTTATCAATTTATAAGTATTTTTGTCATATTTTATTCAAGACATTTTTTATTAAAAAATATATTTAAAGAAGGCGCATTGTTATTTTTCGATCTATCATCATCGCATTTAACAGAAAAGTTGCGATGGTTTATAATTTTGGTATGCTAGATTGACAGAATAACGAAACATTTCATCTCTTTATGTATTATGTACGTCTTACAAATAAAATAGTGATCCATTTTGTGACACGACCGCGGCATTAGTAGAGAAAGTGAAAGAATATTTGTTAAGTTGCAAGAGTAAGAGAGAACAACGACGCGACACGATGTGTCAAAGAGACAAAAATTTCCACGAAAGTAGCAATTACTACGCCTCCACGTTCCCGCTACGTAGCCTAAAGGTAGCTGGACAAGTTCCGGAAAGGTTACTGCAAAGTATCTGCTACCCGAGAATTGTTCCCCATTTTGGTTCCAGGTACGTAACAATACAGTAGCAATTACGTTCTTGTGGCTAACGGCAAAAACTTTATAGTCCCACCGGTGGTTGCTGGTACGTAGCGGTGACTAAAAATGATGCTTGGGTAATGGTTAAATTTCTATTGATTGCTAAGTAAAGATTGCTTTATATAAAGCCAGCGGAGTGACATACACTTTTTACTCAAAAAACAAATTAATTCAAAGCAATCAAACAACCCCATAAATGCATAATACTTACTACGTTACTATACTTACTAAAGATCTTAATGCTCCGATCGAGACATCTTATCAAATCAAATTATACTTAGACGTCGTGGGTGTTAATCACAAAAGCTTGTGATTGGATAATAGATCCAGGAATTAATTAAAAAATAGAGAGCGCCACCAAACTGACTAGATGTTATACAATTTGTATAAAGGTAACAAATTCGCAGTTTGGGAAATGACCTCCCTTTTAAATTTACTTTAAATTAATCTGAATAAATCTTTTTAATAATCAAAAATTTTGTTAATAGAATAAACATCAGCAGCTTGTTGAGCCGTGCCGAACAACATCAAAAATAATTAAATTTAAAATCTGTATATAGAATTAAAAAAAAAGGTTGAAAATATATTACACTAAAAACCATAATACTTAAATTCATAATTCCTAAATACAATTATTATTAGCAGGAATTATTATTCCTGCTAAAATTTACTTAATTTCGGGATTATAATCTAGATTCACACACATTGGTACTAAACTAAAGTCACAATGTTAAATTAATAACTTATTCTTTTCACTGAATTAATTCTGTACTAATATATTCAACAGTACGAAACACTCAAAACGATTCATGCCAATTTTTATATTAATAATACGATAATAAGAATAAATACTCACGCCAGCCCGAAGGCCGACGTGATGTCTCTCAAAGCCGTTGTGGGACTAACTTAAAAGGTAGAATCTAAAAGATCTTTTCAAATCTAAGAGGGTGATTTTTTAAACGGCCCAAACAAACCAAACTTGAGGACATTTTTACCCAATAAGAGAATATGCAGAACTCTTATTATATTTTGCATTCTAACCGGAAATCGATAGTCGTAAATTTGACACTTGAAAGGAAATTTATTATGCTGTTGACTACTAAAAATTTTATTCGTAACTTCAAATATACAGGAATATATCACTATTTCAAATGTTGTAAGCCAATAAATTATTTTTATGTAATATCTGTACGTGCTTTTCGACCAAAACGAAGCGCATTATTTTATTACTTAGCAAAACTATCATGAGATTGCGTCTGTAAAAACAATTTTACCAGTGAGAATTGAAATGACAGCTTTAAAAGCTGAAACTGTTCACAAATTTGGGTACAGCTGTGTGTAACTGTACTACCGTTCATTTTAAATGGGCCACTACAGAAACTGACGATCTTGTAACATGGAAATAATTATTTGTGTGTTCACTGATGTGGTAATGTTGTAAAAACAGTGCTATTAGTTGCTAAGTATCTTTGCCACTCTACAAATACCACTTTGACTCACATTAAAATAGTGGCCCACTCTTCGTTGTGATAAACCACTTTAACATCCCAACAACGCGACTGAGTTTTGAAGCTTCCAACCGTCTACAAGGCATCCTTTCTGTATGCTTTTTGTATTTAATTTTTGTAACCTGTTACAGATTATTGCATCACCTGGTGATTAATAAATATTGTCAGAAAAATAAGGCAAAATACTAATATTATAATAATTTGGTGGCAGAGTAAATTAACAAAAGTTTACTTAGATATGTTAGGGTACAATCAAAACAAAATCATTACCACAACATTACTATTTAAGTGAACACATAAACAACACTTTCCACGTTATTAAACCGTCAATTTTTAGTACCCATTTCAAATGAACGGTAGTGTACATATATTGCAACGTACGCAAATTTAGCGTGGGAAATGAATTCAAATCTAAATCTCTAAGCCAGAATTATTTAAGCCAGTTATATTTATAAATTAAATCTTTAAATTTTCTGCACGTTACACTTTTTACAGCAAAGAAAACTTGAAGTACTTAGAAACATTCTTACAGCTACATAACATCGATATCATGTTAATCTGGGAAACTCATGGCCATACCATACCATACTATTCAACCTATTGCACACAGCACCCAGACGGGACTGCCCAAGGGGTGCTGCAATCATAATCCACAGCTCTATTGTACATCATGAACTACGGCAGTTTAAACCAACTTCTTGCAAGCCACAACAATGCAAGTGCAGCAACTTCCCATACCTTTGAACTTCTCGGCTGTCTACTACCCACCAAGGCACAAAAATCACAAAGCATATGTTACAATCTTTCTTTAATTCCATAAGATCAACATTTATTGTAAGCGGAGACTATAATACCAAACATACTCACTTTGGCTGTAGAATGGCAACGAAAGGCAGGGAAATGATAAAACTATTAACGGATAATAACCACAATTATTTTTCTACGGGCATCCCCATTTACTGGTTCAACAAAATCCCCGATTTGTTGGAATATTTTGTAATAAATGGTCTTTGAAATCATTGAGTTGGTTAGAGAAAGAAAAAATCTCCGACAAGATGGCAACGAAGCCATAATATTGAATACAGACGAATGTTTAAACGGCTAAATAATATACTGAGATATAAATTTAAAGCGAATAGGAATGAAATCTTTCATAATTACCTCAATTAGTTATCGGTGCATGATAATACGATTTGGAAGACCACCACTCTTCCAAAATCAATCAGGATCCTGGGCTCGAACTGGATTAGAAAAAGCTGAAGAATTCTCCCAACATCTTGAATCGGTCTTCACTCCAAAGCCTGAAGAACTGACGAGAAAGTTGAAGCGTGTCTCGCCGCTTCCTTGCAAATGTCTTTTTCGATAAGAAACTTCACTCAGCACGAAATCCAAGATGACATAAAAATGCTCAAATATAAAAAATCTCCTGGATATGACCTCATTACAAGATTCCAAGAGTGTTTTACGTGGAGCACTTGTCGTTAGACTTAATCTCCACGTTTGTTCCTAAAGGAAGTAATTGAGGTACGCTCAATCAGTGCGCATTACCCAGTAACTCACTGGTCGGAGCAAGGTTGCCTATCCACCCTCTATTGGCTGTCCAGGTCAGTACCGGAGCGATAAACGTCCTTACCCGTCGGAACCCTCTCGTCCTATTTCAAACGAGCGCCGGGTTCCTCGTTCAGCATTAGGACTATTCCCTAACCTAGGTTAGGTACATCCGAACCCTCCAGCCGTTTTTCATGCCTTCACAAGTTCGTTCACCCAGCCTTAGTTTGGGCCAATGCCCGATCGAATCCAACTTCAGGTGTGGCGGGACTTGGTTTTTAAGCAGTTTTGCCAACCCGATCTCCCAGTTATACGCCTGGTATGCCCCTAACAGAGCTTCGTTTCGATGCTGCTTCATGCGGCCGATCGAAGCTGACCTCATGACAGCTGAAATATTAAAACACCTTCCAGAAAAGGGTATTCAATACTTTCAAGTCCTATTTAATGGAATTCTACGACTCGTACACTGGCCGCTACAGTTAAAATTCGCTCTTATTACACAGGTCTACAAAATTTTTTTTGCATCTGGGACGAGATCTTTTCGAAGAGGCCACTGTTTTACAGTCCAATGTTTGTCTCTTGCACGCCTATCCCATTCACAGATAAAACAGGGGAACATTGTAAATCCTGGTTGCTGACCAAGAAGCATACAAAGCACCTTTAGATCTCCGCAAAGCATCCAATTATGTTCCACATACTTGATTTTCTATAAAAGAAGCTGCAAGTTCTCATAGGTACCTTTAAGGTGTACCGAATGTGCGACAGGAATGGAGCTCAACACATTATCATTATGTAGTAACACTCCTTTTAGGCTTCTTTTGCTTGAATCAATGAAAAAATGCCATTCTTCTTTGTCATACGAAGCATCTCCCAATTTTGTAACTAAAGCAGGAATGTTGTTACAATATACTAAAGATCCTTCTAAACTGAAATAAGGGCTTAAGTCTTTTTCTTGATGTCTATAGAAACTGGTTGATGTTTCAGGAACCAATAAATTTTTCTCACGATGTCTGGATGCCAACAATTCTGACGCGTCTTTCGGAAGATATAAATTTCTTATTAAATTACTCAGTTCATTTTGAGTAAACAGGTTTATCACATTCTTCTGGATTAAAGTCTACGTCGTTAGAATTATATGGGTCCTCATCAGAGTCAATGAAACTATAGCTTCAATTTCTTTTGGTGGAACAGGTACTGGTACGTGTGGCACAGGTCTGATAGCAGAACTGACGTTGGGATATGTTATATTTCTGTTATTCTTACCATTAAAACCTTTTATATTGCAAAAACAAGAATAACAATCATCACTATGGTCTTTTGGTTCACGCCATACCATGGGTATTCCGAAACTTAATAATTTTTTATACCTTTTGTCCAGTTTCGCAAGGCTTCTACACAAACCATGCGCACAATGTGTGGTGCACGCGATTTATCTTGGTCACCAAGTTTTATGCTAAAATAAGCATAATATGCTGATGTTACAAATGCAGTTATATGTTGTCTTTCTTTAGTTATCACAAAACTCCCACAAAAGTAACAAAAAACAGTTCGGATCATTTATACAATGCCGTCTCTCCATTATTTAAATTAACAAAACACGAACAAACATCTACGAAAATACAAAAATCGAAAATTGATACGCACAGTAGTAAAGCCAAATGCAGATTAAAGTCAAGTATGTATCGACGTGTTGTAAGATCAGTGGGAATATAATACAATGTTCCCAGTTTAACTTTTTATAATAGCCTTTTGCTACAAACATCATTGTCAAATTTGGGCATGAACATTTTCCACATTTATTTTAATTTCTTGGATTAGCTGAATTTAACAAGCACACGTTTTGTAAAAAATCTGTACGTGATGGAAAAGAAAGGATGTTATTATCGAGATCAGCAGGTCTAAATCATTCAAGAAAAGGTATTAATTTCTAAACATCAAATTTGTTGCAGACCTGTGTTATCCACATCCTCAAACCCGGTAAACCTCCCAATGATGTTAAATCATATCGCCACATCAGCCTGTTCCCGCTGATTTCCAAGTTGCTGGGGAAACTAATATTAAAACGAATTAATCAAAGTGGGTTAGAAAAATATGGGGACCCAAACCATCAATTCGGCTTCCGTGCTCAACATTCGGCCAACCAACAGTGCCATCGAGTAGCCAACACCATTCAAATGGTACTTGAAACTAAGGCATACTGCTCTGCAGTACTCCTGGGCGTAAAGCAAGCGTTTGACCATGACATGTATTCTGTAAAATCCATTTCATATCAATTGTTACGTATAGCAATTATTGAAAAGAAACGAATTGATGTCAACTCATAACAATTCAAGCTGGTTTTGGTATTCTGTAACGTCAATTGTTACGCGCCGATTGAAGAGAAAACGTAGCAATTGAAATGCCACTTGTTGAGAACTTCGGAGATAACTGCGCATGCGCGCACGGTCGCCATCTACCATCGGTCTCGCGAAACTCGACATTTTGATATGTTTGACACCCGCGGGAATTCCCTACTTTTTAAAAATAAGTAGTAAAGATATAAAAGCTGCTGGAAACTAGTGAAAAACAGTTTAATTTGTTATTAGATTTTATCAGCAACAAGTAAATTGTTAATTACGGGAAAACTGCGACCAACATGTGATAGGAATATGTTAAATATTCCTAAGTATTTCTTAATAGTCATTTATTTTAATCCTAATAACAAGTTACGGCCTAAAAGAACGATGTTGACAGTTGGAAAGATAGTAAAAACACTTATTTATTTATCATCATGCATGCATGATGTATTAATTTTTATAAATATATACGTATATTAGTTGAGGTTAAACAAAACAAACATTTTGTAACGACATGCAACCATGCCGGACCCGGCACCCGCCGGGCGCTTGGGCATTCGTAGTGTTGAGATTTACCTGCTTGTTAACAAAACACGACTACCAAAAAGTGAGGTTAGAGGAACCGGTTTTTAACATAAACGTTTGCGAAATTACTTTTCTTGAGGTTTATTTTACAACTGCATTGGTTTTCTACTGACATAAAAGAATTTTTATACAAATAGTAATGTTTTTGTAATAATAAAACACAATAAAGTTTTGAGGTGAGTACATAACAACGGCCGGATAACAACTGATATGAGTCTTCAATTTATTGTTATGACATAGCAATTGATTGATACAGAAAGTGCTTAGAGAATACCACTTTTGCAAAATCGCTTGTTATGGTTGTCCCATAACAATCAATTGGAGTGTAACAATTGATAAGATTGCTTACAGAATAGACCTGCATCATGTCTGGCACAGGGGGTTGTTGTATAAAATTAAGACCTTACTTTTCCGATCTTATCTAGAACACCGCTAATTTCAGAGTCGGAAACGAAACTTCTCATGTGAAACCAATCAAAGCAGGCCTACCCAAGGGTAACGTGCCGGGACCCTCACTGTACCAATTGTACACATACGACATTTGGACACTTTTGCTGATGACACCGCGATATCTGCGACGTCTGTGAAAAACGTAACCGCACGAAACAGTTACGTATAAACATTATATATATTTATTTTGCAAAGAAACTGTAAAAATAATGTTATCAAAAATTATTTTTAAACCAACAATATCAGAAGACAACACTATCATATTCAACTATTCAATTCGTAGTAACGATCATATTTGTTTATTTCACATTAACGTTGGTAGTAATCTAAAGCCCTTTGATCAATAGTCATGTTGAAATTGTTAAATTGCTTTAAGAATTCAAATCCCAAGGACTTTAATTTAATTAAAATGTATTAATAAAAACCAAAAATTAAAATCAAAATTTACTAAAACTAGACCAATTCCTTTTTGTTACAGCAATTAAATACATGTTACAGCTTAGCAATTAAAGTACTATAGTAGGTTAATTACAAATCTGTCTACAATGTTAAGACCATTACATGACTGACTAAACGATAAACTTGAATAGAACTAGCCTTGCAGTTAAAAGAAAGCTTTGTTTAACTTAAAAAATTATAAAATCTTCTAACGTGCTCTCATAGTTTAATCGTAATTTAAAAATCAGATTAACTGTGTATGTTGCCTCATTAGGCAAAGGTGCAGTGTTAAGTCACCGATTTCTTTCCGGTATAGAAGAATACGTATTCCCTTTGCTTCTAGAACATTATATAAACATGAAAGAGATTATTTACAAATCGAAAAGGAAGAGCTGGCTATTAATTACGGTATGACTAAGTTTCATCATTGATCCTTATCGTATTAAACTTAAGCTTATTGCAGAATGTATACCATGTTTAAAACTTTTTACCAAAAATAAAGCAATTCCCAGATTCCAGTTAATCGATTAACGCGTTGGGCAATAACTTTATCAGTGCATAATTATGAAAATGAATATAATTTATTTCAAATAAAGATTCTTTAATAATTGTAAATTTTTGAATACAAATTTTAATAAAAGATCAAGATAAAACTTTATTGAATATTAAATTTCTTGCAAAAACTAGCGGGATAAAAATTATGATAATGAGCTAATTATGCATTTTCCAAAAATATAAATATTCTATTCAGGATAACTGCTTAATGTGGAATTGTATTAATGTTGTTCCGCATAAATTTAAAAAATAAACATTTCCACCATTACTCTACCCACCAGTATTAAAAATTTATCTTTGGTCATCTCTGTGTTGCCCTTGAGAAAATTACATACCGATTACCGATCTTTTTGAATTTAACAAAACATATTTTCTAGTTACAATAATTGGCGCCTATTCAAAATGTCACAGATCTAATCATACAATAAATGATTTACGATCACTTTCTTTGCAAGATTTGATCGTCAACTATTAATAGTTTCTGATAATGGCGCATTCTTGGTTTTGCATGAATTTGCAAAATTTCTGAGTAATAATAACAATAAACACATTACTAGCCCGTGTTGTCATCCGGTCTTCAATGGAGTTGTTAAAGATTCAGTTAGAGTTGTTAAAGATTCAGTTAGAGTTGTTAAAAATATCAAACATATTTTCGACCTTAACAAACAGAAAATTTACAAAATCTTGGTAGTCACACGTACGACTTCTGCAGAAAAGGTGGCTTGAATTAAGTCTTACAACCGTGTAAGGTCTAATTATTATATCACAATCAAATACAATAACAATGTTTATATATTTAATATACAACTTAAAATTTGAAGAAATGATTTTATAAATCTTAAGAAGATTAACAGTAGTTTGTGTATAGAAGGATGTAGTATGTCTTCCTGATGTGGCATATCTTTGACTTACTAATAAACCCTTCACGTCGCTTCAATGGTTTTCAGAAGGGTATATATCGAAACAGATTATTTCAAAAACCGATGTCCGGCGAGATACAAATTACCTCTTGTGTTTTAGGTATACCTTTCGTACAAACACAAATTGAATAGAAAAAATTGATAGAAATAAATCGTATAAAAGAAACTTTAGTTTAGAAGGATACCTTGAAGCGCAGCAATTAAATCCAGATCAATTTGGATTTTCGCGTAGGTGAACTAAACGAAACTTTAACTAATTCGCAGGAAATATTTAAGGTTCCACCCACTTAACACATCCAAGATGGAAATTATATTTATGTTTCAAAATCACAGCCAAACTGTAAAAAAAGAAAATTATCTTTTACAAAACTTTCCAAAAAAACGATAAGCAGAAAAGTGATATTCAGAATTTACCAACCAAAAATTCCAAATCTAAACAGTACTAAATATTACATAATAATGAAAATCGTACGACACTCAGTAGTGACCAATAAAAAAACTAGCTCAGGAGCCGTTACCATGGCAACTAAAAAATTTTTTGGAAATTTTTTGTAGGTAGACCAACCTAACTGAAATTAATAAGTGGAAATTTTTCTGTCAAAAATGTCAAATTTATTTAAACTATACAACTGAACAATTTACAAAAAACTAGAACAAATCAATTGAAATTAAATACACAACTATTGTAATAAACGTTTCCTGTCAATTTTAATTTTGGATACCACGGCTTACTATGTTATGTTACAACTTGACAGTGATAATCAAAATTTAAAATAGGTAGAAATGGTTTGTGTCGTCAAGATTTTCTTTCCGAATATATCCTCGTGCATTGATTATGCCTGGAAATCTTACTTTCGTGCATTTCTGCAACTAATTGCACTCCACTTCGTGTCGTGCAATTATGACGTTGCAGAAATGTCACTCAAAAAATTTCCGGCAATAATCAATGCACTTGGTATATTATAAGTGATAATATAATAATAATTGCTACAACCCATAACCTGGAAAGCAGGCCCCAGAAGCTACAAGCTTGTGCGGGAGGGAGGGGGCGATTATTATTATTACGTAGGCCCGACGTGCGGCTGCAGCCGACCTTCAGAAGGAACAGCTCAAATCCCACATTTGTGTCACAGCTAGGGAAAACTGAAGAAAACCTTAACCAGATCTGCCGGCACCGGGAGTCGATCTTGGGCCGCTTGGGTGAAAGTCTAGCACATAGTCAATAAATATGTCTACGTAAAGGCATGACCATATGAGGAATGGGAAGATTAGATAATGACACTGGGGAAAAGCCATTTAAGAAGAAAACTTTAGGTTAAACGCTGAGGTGAAATTGGACACTCGAACACTGGAGAGAAGTCAAGAAAAAGTCTATTTACTGTATTTCCATCAAACGCCAAGTTCAAATTCTCAAGTGTATTTTCGGAAATCTTTTATTTAGTTCCAAAGATTAAAAACTTCTGAACTGATACTTCTATTAATTTAAAACTTCATCCTATCGGCAAACATAAAACGTTGACCTTCATTATGCTAGATACATTAAATCGCTAAGACCCCGAAATAAACATGCATCTACGAAGCTCGGTCTATTCATCAAGTTATCCTGATTTATAGTAACCAAAGTCTTGCTGGATTCTTTATAATTTACTGCAGTTTAGCACATTTATTGTGTCAAGAAAGTGTATAATTTATTATTCTATCTAAATTAATCTAGAATAACCCAAATTATACCAAAATGGAATAGTTATTGATGATAAGAAAACTTAAACAGTTTAAGATGTTCTACCGCAAAATGAATAGCCGTAGACAAAAAAATAACGCAATTAGGGCAAATCGACGATGTGGTTTATTATAGTGCTGTTGGTTTTAGTAATATACGTAGTTAAAGATTTTATAGACCCACAGAAAATAATGTAGAAGTTTAAAAGTAAAACGACTGTAAACTGAAAAGCTGCAGAATAAAACATCAGCAGGACGAAACGTAATTCACTATAAAAAACAATCAAAAAGATCTGCAACAAAAACTGTGGCCGTATATAAAGAAAAACCAGCAGCTAACTTAACCGTTCTTTGGTTTAATTTTTTTAATAAATGATTTTTAAATAAATTTAAATATAGAAGTGGCTGTGATGATTCATATGTAAATCCACTAAACTTGCTTACTATTTTGTGTTTCGTCAACCGAAAGAAATTTTTCCTATGTTTACATACATTATTAATCAGAATTTTAAAATTAGACTGCCATTTGCATACTAATTTGAATATTTAAACAAAGCACGTTGATATATGGAACACTTTAAAAAAAAAGCGTATAATGAGAAATGAAGCCAATGAGGATAATTAATACAAAAGCTCCAAATTAGAAGCAGACATCATTCGACTGAAAAACAGGATAAATGCCTGTTTAATTAGAACCTTGTTATATTTTAAAATATAGGGTAGCTTCTTGTTTAAATATACGCCCAATAAAATTATACAACTATCTCCCTTTGGTATTAAAAATATTTTTGTTTCAATTTTAATTTGGTAATTATCATTGCTCGAGAATCCTGCTAATAAAGGACGTGTACATTTAATTAGACCTTAACCGGCAAAAAGAAGAGGTTTAGTCTCAAAAAAGAATTGGTAATTGTTTTAATTACATCTTCTTGCTTGTTATACAATTAAAAGCAGTGGATGTAAAGATTTACTATTTCAGGGGTTTTCAAGGTGAAACAAGAATGTTTCGGCTTTTCAGGGCAAGCGACAGTCGCAGCAGAGATTTACAGCATCCCGCCCTATTGTAGCATGAACGCCCTTGCTGAAAACAATCCGCAGCTAACAAAGATAATAAATAAGACCATAGACGGTCGTATCGCCTAAATGACTACGACTTTTGTATATTAGTACTCTGCTGTTTGTATTTTGGTTATGTGTATTTTAAAATAAAAAGAATACAAGCCGAGACGACGAAAGACAGAAATATAAGGTTTCATTTTATATATTGATTTTTTATTACAAGAGGATAAAAGCTACAAAAATGTTGAAATATCTACAAAATAAGCAAAAGATTTCTTTTCAGAACGTGTTTTCCTTTTTATGATAAAACCACAGACATGCCCATAGGTGATGTGAACTTCAAAAACGTTTTCCGGTAATGCTAAAGAAAAGCAAGTTCTTATACCGTAAGTTAACCCAATTTTATACATAATGTTACCTTTTAGATAATGTTTTTATGTATTTCTCATTCAAATCATTAATACTACAAAAACCATTTCCGAATTGCGGGTGATGATGAAATTTGCCAATTTTAAAGATGAAAATAATACAAGCGGAAAGATATTTGCAATATTGAGTTGATTTTTGGTAAAAACCAAAATGCTTTGGTTGTTTCTGATTTTGACATTACAAGTAATGATATTCGCAGCGGTTATTCTATTAAAGAATTAGATTAGGTATTACAACTAAGTACTTACAGTCGAAGTGATTTTTAACTTTGCGGGTCTAAAGTTCACTAGTGTGACAACTGGTGTGAAAAACGACTTACATTTATATGCTTGTCACCTCTGTAGAAAAACCGCTAGACAGGCACGTTTTTCGGCATAGTCTACTAGCTGCCAGCCTCTAACTGTAGTATGAACAAAAAGTTACTCCATCAAAGGTGCCTTTGGAATTTTTAACTGATGTGTATTATAACACCTGAAAATTATAACAACTGTCACTGTCAAATGACTCTGGTTATTTTGTATAATTTTCTGGTGTTAAAATACACATGAGTTCACAATTCCAAAGGCACCTTTGATGGAGTTACTTTTTGCTCGCACTATAGAAAGAAACGTACTGCGACATGCAACGCTACAGTAGTACAACGCTAGAACAATATACTACCTACATGTTTTTTCAATCAAATCAAACTCGCAAGGTACCCAACTCCACCTCAAAAACAGTCATTCAAAACTTTCACGTAGGTTCACGTCTTTCACGAACTATGTGCATCAATAAAGAACAGTAGTGACGTATCTTTGCTACCCGAGTTCCGTCAACTCGAACAAATACTTTATAAATAATTTTGCAACTTCAAATCAAGCTCACCAATTTCATTCTCAGGTATGGATTCGCTTCACATACACATTGGGGATTAACCTTTTCAAAAGCGGTGCATATCACTCTATCGATCATAGAAGATTCAACCGCACTCCCCAACAACCTATTAACATGGTATTTCTTTCTGGATCTTCTTAAAAACCTTGTTACGAGTTCCAATCGCAATCTCCAACAAGCCATTCGCCTGGTATTTCTTCCGGGATCTCTTCCAGATAATACTGCCATGAATACTGCCTTGTTACGAATTCCAATTGCCAAAGACTTAAATACTTACGCTAATACTTATCTTGTATATTAAGTTACCATAGATATTTCTAGCTCAAAAAGCTACAACAGTGCATCGTCGCAAACATCATTTGTTGGAAACGAAATATTGATTGTTGTTGCTTAAAACTAATTGATAATCATAATCCTTATTCTTGCTACATTCTAGTAGGAAAATCTACCCTAAAGCATCTACCCTGCATCCACTACTTATAATTTTAACTAGAATTAAGTTTTACAACATAATGAATCTTCCTTCTTTTGCTATCAGCCGCCAAGGCATCAACTATTTTAATTAGGTTGATTACTAGTGTAAGTTATGACTGTCTTAGTATAATTATAGAAGTTATTTGAAAATATCAACCAATCATAAAGTTTTTGGAGCTGGAATCTATTAAAGGTCTCAATACAAGGATATCAATAGATTCTATCTTTTTCTTTTCGAACTATGTTGAATGTCTTTCTATGCTATCAACCCTCAAATACATTTCAGCATTTTTTTAACGGGGGTGTAGTGTAATGATTCCATTACACATTATCAGGAAGGCATTGACCATAAAAAGGTTGCTATTGACAACAGATAAATCAACAAGATATTAATAAATAGATCTCAACTAAGTCTTTTATTTAGTTCCTCTTACACGAAGATACTTTTAGAAATATAACGTTCACCTTTCAACCAAAAGGAAGCAACGTGTTAAATCAGATATGCAACATCGATATGGTTTTTAAATAGTCATTTAGACGAACTCATGAAGACCGGCTTTCTAGAGCGATCATCTAGCGACTGGTTTACACCAATACATTTGGTTCCCAACTAAAAGAGTTTAACACAGCAAACACTTATCGGATAGTAGGAAATTATCGGCAGTTAAATTCCATCACAGTTCCAGACCGGTACCCTACACCCCGAGCTACTTTACTTGAAAAATACAAAGATCTGAAAAAAGCTACTTCGCCATTCTCGTACACCTTGAAGATATTCACAAAACCATCACCACACCATTAAGCCTCTGCTAATTCAAAAAATGTCTTTTGGATTAAGAAGGGCAAGGCAGGGCAGGGCAGGGCAGGGCAGGGCAGGGAAGGGCAGGGCAGGGCAGGGCAGGGCAGGGCAGGGCAGGGCAGGGCAGGGCAGGGCAGGGCAGGGCAGGGCAGGGCAGGGCAGGGCAGGGCAGGGCAGGGCAGGGCAGGGTGGGCAGGGCAGGGCAGGGCAGGGCAGGGCAGGGCAGGGCAGGGCAGGGCAGGGCAGGGCAGGGCAGGGCAGGGCAGGGCAGGGCAGGGCAGGGCAGGGCAGGGCAGGGCAGGGCAGGGCAGGGCAGGGCAGGGCAGGGCAGGGCAGGGCAGGGCAGAGCAGGGCAGGGCAGGGCAGGGCAGGGCAGGGAAGGGCAGGGCAGGGCAGCGCAGGGCACCGCAGGGCACCGCACGGCACAGCACGACACAGCACGACATAGCACGGCACGGCACGGCACGGCACGGCACAGCACGGCACAGCACAGCACAGCACAGCACAGCACAGCACAGCACAGCACAGCACAGCACAGCACAGCACAGCACAGCACAGCAGAGCACAGCATAGCACAGCACAGTAAACTGATATGGGAAATTAGGTTTGAAATATTGAAAGGTTAAGTTAATTTAATGATTTAATGGTTAAGGTTAGTTTTTGAGTGTTTATTAACATAAAGTTAATAACCCATTATTTAAGAGATGTTGCATTACGATGTCAAGAACTTCTAAACTTGTTTTTCGATGGCATTCAAGATGAAGGGCGAACATTATTTTTTAATGTGACAGATATTAGAACGTATGTATATTGATCCATTCTTTTCCATTATGAATCTTAAGGAAACATCGTTAGATTATCTCCAAATATACAGAAGTATGTATTACTACGACCAGCCCACACCAATCATCTACGATTTTTGTATTTTATAAAAATAGCTCTACTGGAAGTAATAGCAACAAATAGCGTAGAGAAAATACCAGCATAATTGCATATTTCAAACTGGTTCTTCAGCAAACTTATTAGCTGATTCTGATTTAACTATTTTCATACACCATGAGAGATGAAGGTCCAAGACTTTTCGAATACTTTTATAGACATCGATGCATATTAAAATGAGATGAGAAAAGTCTTGATAGGAAGCGATAAAGAAGAACCTTCAACAAGTACCATTTTAAAACTTAAACGATGATCATTGCAGTAACATTATAAATGCTACTGATATTCAGATTACACCTTATTATACTATGGCAGTTCTTTCTTCATCTTCAAAGTGACCACTTTTAGGCAGGCGGCACACATAAGGCACCTAAAAGCTAATTTGGTCAACCCGTTTACCAATAAACGAGGTAGTACCAACCCTACTAAAAATTACAGGCAAGAATGGTTATGGTTACTTTGTATTACTATTATCTATCAATTTAATAAATTACTTAGCACGTAGCATGGACACCACTGTAGTGATGTTGCTGGTATTTAGTGGCAAATCCGAGACTCTTAGTATAGACGATTGTTAGAACTGCACGTGCTTTCGGGCCAGCAAAATTTAAATCACTTCGACTGTAGATGCTTTATAAAAGCATTGAGCAGCTGATGTTACCAAATTGCTTCTGTAACCTACTCCAACTTTATCATGGAATGCAACCTTTTTAGTTATTGCAGCCCCAGTTTATGCACTTCTACAGAGCATGCGTTCTGTAACTAACTATGTGGTGGGTAAATCGAAAGGACTAGTGATTATACATGGTGTGTTTTATCAAAAGTTAAATTTAAGCCTTCGGACGGGAATAACTTCGCTTGGAGAAATTTCCCAACACCGAACTTTTAGTCCTGGGCCAATTAATTAATACGATTTATTTAATAAAATATGTTATTAATAATTACAGGATGATTTTATCAAAAACATATTTGTCACACCCACTAGCATGAAATCAAGCCCACTAGATACACTGATGGCAGCCCTCAGGTGCATGCGTGCTTAGTCCAACTCAAATGTACAAGGGTGGGACGTACATACAAAACGTTTTTCTTTATACCGAGTCCAACCATAAACGTGGTTTGCGACTTTATGACTTATTGTAGTATAAGTATTGATTAATTTGATTCTGATAATTGTGGATAATTTTAATAAGATTATTGTATAAGCTGAGTTGCCTATGTATTTAGTTCTGGTACCTTCTTAGTGATTTACAAAACTTTTTAAATTTTATTTTTTTCTCGTTTTCTTCGTTTTAAGACATTTTTCTTCAGTTACTTCCAATGCCGTAAGATGTGTCTTAAAGTTATTTTACTATACGCTATACTGTTATGCTGCCGCTTTTTTATCTTTTGTTTAGCCTAATTTTAAAGCATAATGAAAGATGTAACGATAAAAACAAGTTCATTAGCATGGACTTTTTCTAATAACGTATATAAATAAAAAGAAATCGTTTACACGAGGAAAATACCGTTTCGCAACGTAATTGAAAATTTGTGTTACCTGTTGAAGTCAATATATCATTGCGATAGGGCCTAATACTTCTGGACACGATTTATAATATATTCATTCTAAAAGAACGGTGGGAGCATCAACATCACTTCATCGTTCACAAGCACCAGAGATGAAACGAAGCCAGTCGAACCATAAAGACCATCTTCTAGCAAAAAAAAACACTTACTAATTTTCAAAAACGGGATGTATTTCTGTTGCATATCTCTCTACAATTATCGCATTCCCCCCCCCTCAGAAACACAAGTCATTCTATTCAATGTCGTTAAATAAGTTAATGAAACTAATAGGACCTCAGCTAAAAAAATATAGAAAATAAGAAATACAGACAACCGACCACACGTAAACTCAGATCTTTCGGAATTCTTACAAACATGCCTGATTCTATCAATCTTTGCCGAGTGGCAGTGGAGACTAGTGGATTAACATCTATTAAAACTGTTCTGTTTTTATTTTAAATTAAAATTTTAAAAAATCTCAGCCAAGTCCAACAGAAATATTTATATACAGAATATGTTTAAAGCAGGACTTTTACAGCTAGCAAGAACTTGCAGGAGCAATAGTTATTCTACTTTCCTTATTGAGTATATTAGTGCTGAACCTCTTCAGTTTTATTACTAACTATGTGTTAGGCTCCTATACTTGTCTGAAAGAAATATATGGGGGCGCTAATAATGTAATAAAATAACTTTTTATTAAACTTCTCCCCTTTTATTAAGTTTACTAAGAGCAGCATCAGTTTCAAACTTTCAAGATAAAAATTCAAACAATCTCAATAAAGATTTTTGTCTTTAGATGTTACAGGCACGTTAATATTAATAGTCATAGTTGACCTCGGGGTGTTCCAAGATTAGTTGCTATTTATTTTTAGTTGAATTCGAAATGTAGTTAGAGTGCAACAAAAACCTTCCTACAGCCAGCGTTCACGTAATGACAAAAAGCCGGACCAATAAAGCATAAATTTACAACTTGGAACTGAACTAAATATATCTGAGGTACTAGGGCGGAACAGAATGGTTTCCAACTAATTACGAGATCAATTAATCTGTGAAGGTACCCATGGCTATTATTACTTGGACAACTTCAGTAATAGCGGTTATGTTTCAACAGATACATTGGTCTCGAACACAGGCGTAATTAACTCATCCACTTACCACTCAAACTTAGAATCCACGTTCGTTCTACTAACTACTAATAACAGAACTTCTCTACTCGAAATTTGGTAATCGAGTTTAAAAATTTATTTGGAAAGTTTAATTCGTCCACGGGTTTCCATGAACTACCCTACATAAATGAAAATTGCATTGCAGGGCACAACGTTGTTAATGCATCCCCGTGTATTGGTTCCACAACTTTTATCACCCGTTTCATCTCATCTAAAGTAGGTTTACTACAGAATTTTATGACCGCTAGTCTGAAATTTATGTGACCTAGACGTGTAACAGGAGCATTATTGATTTATTTCGCATTCGAAATGATTGTAAATCGAACTAAATTATTCTTTGGATGGGCAATAAAATATTGCGGTTAACACCGGAACAAACGTGTGGATGCTTTCTTGTAAAAGATAAACATAATGCCAGGTTGTTATTTTTCCATTAGGTGGAAAGGGAAAATGAGGTGAAAGTTGAGAATTATTAAAGAAATATTCTACCTGATCGTTGTAATAGTAACAATTAAATGAAAATTAAATTGTACTGATCATTATTTAACCAAACCCACAATTTTAGTTTAGTTTTTCAAATCCAGGTTTGCTGAAATAAATTTAAATATACAGATTTCTAAGTGCTATATAACATATAAGCAACCGATCACGAATAAATTGATAGAAGTTGAGATGCGTTATAGGTTCGTATCTTATAAGTTAATTGTTTAATTTAAATCGATGCATGGAACATACTGGTTTCCGAATAATGGGAAGCCTAATCTTTAGATCTTCAGATAGGAGATTTCTTCCATTACACGTGTTCGTTGAACTCGTCGTCCGATAAGGCTGTAGACTTTTTTAAACGAATGGGTACATTCAGAATTCTACTGCACCATGCAACAAGTTTTCCCAGTAGCAAAGTATGTCACGGAATAACTAACAGGCGAGAGTCCTTAGCGATCATTTTTAAATGTATTTTAAAACATTCAATAAATAAATATAATAATGATTCTATAAGAAGGCCCCACATTCGGGCGAACAATAAACTATGAGATGATATAATATACTTCAAGATATTTAATCTGATCCGGCTAGCTTTAATAAAAATTAAAATATAACAACCCAAGAGCTCTTAGCTTTCCCAGTAGGGCAAATCAGTTTTAATTCGATTGAGCATGAGATTAAAAAATATATTGAGATGTAATAAGTCCATCTCAATGAAAATTTTATTGAACGATAAGATAGTAAATGTGAAGACAATTATTTCACATATCAAATTAAAATAAAAGATGGATATGCTAGGTGTTAGGCATAATTAATCTAAAAGCTATAGAATTAAGATCCGTGAGAAAAATGAACAGCTGAGTGGAAAGTGTGACGTCATAAAAATCTTTCGCGACGTGTTTGTTTTGAAAAGTGTCAGAGTCGGCATATGTTTTTACAAAACCTATAAAAGCTGAAGCCAAATTTAACAAATTCAGTCGATTAAAAGCATCTGGCGAATCTACGCTTGACTCCGGATTGAAAATCTGTAAATTAAGTTGGGTTATGTTATCATATGTTTGACCGTGTGTCATGTCAATAAACAAAACATAAGGAAGATTGAAATAATTTCTAAGTGTTTACCTGAACAATTAAAAAAGTTAAAGAAGATTTTATTATTGTACAACAACTATATGGAAGTGCGAAACGTGTTATTTTTAAATAAATTCTGGGAGAATTTATTTTACATTATCGATTTCTTGAATTGGCGTTTTCACAATAAGAAATCATCTGACAGATGTAAATGCAGTAATACCAATAGCGAATAGAATTTGAAGGAAATTCTATTTACACTATATACCAGGTTGGTCGAAATAAAACGTTTTTAATTTGATTTGTCAATAATAAAATTTATAAAGTTTATCTGAATAATTTCAGAGTCATATTGTTTAACCTTAAAAGTTTTTAAGAGAATTTATTTTTCATAAATAAAACAATTATTCAATTTCTCTTTTATTAAAATTTATTTTTCATAAAGTAAAGTATTTGAACATTTGTGAATATTTTTATCTGGTTTTTTGATTTGTGTTAGTTTGTTCAAGTGAAGAACTGTAGCCCTATGTCAGGTTATTACGACTATTTAACACACTTGAGCAAACTTGGGAATTAATTTCCTAATTGATTTATTGTTCTATTTTGAATAATTTTTCTTTTTATTTCCTTTTAATTTGAATTTTTATTTATTTTCTTAAATTAGAAAAATTAGAAAATTAGAAATTAGAAAAATCAATAAAAACGATCAGCTGTCACAAAACTCATTAAAACCTAATTACATTGGAAATACATAAATTTCCAGCTATCTCTGTACATGGAATATTTACTTTGCTACACCAGGTAACCCACTCATATGTTGTTCACATCACAATCATCACAAAATAATAAAGAAAAACTTAACTTAAAAATCTGTCGTTTTAAAACAAAAATAATGCTTCTGCAAGTTCAAGCTAAATAACAACATAAATGGATCAAAACTATACCCATTCTAGTCCAAAGCACAGCACTCCAGGTGACTGAATCAAAACAAAGGTGCGAAACCTCATAATTATATCAAAATTTCCAAAAATCAATGAATATACATCAAGCTTATATATTACATCAAGGTTATGATCTGTTTTAACTATTTCAGTGAACTAGCTACCCGAAACTGCTTAGTTTTAGGGGAAAAGGAAAAATGCTATCTGCGTTAACAAACGTCAAACTCAAATCTAGTAAGAAGATACAACAATTAAGAAAAGTGGATAAACTATCCTAAACAGGTAACCTGTGTTACATAAAACCTGTTTTATTTGCAATCGTATTGGTAATGAATCCATTCCTGACCATTTAGAGGTCCGAAAATGCATCATTGTTTGTAACTTTGACATTCTCATGGTCCGAAACGACCTATTTTCGCACCTCTACGTGTCTTTAAATTCAGCTACTAGGTGGCGCGCAGAAAATTACATCGCCAAATGCGGTGTATAAATGGCTGTATAAATCATGTTTGGTAATGTTGCGGACCTTGGCTGCTAAAGAACGAGTACCCAGGTATTATTATTAATTTATAAATACTCCTATTCAATAAAATCCTCGAAATATTATGCGATCGAATTTGATGATGTAAGTGGCGACATACGTTATGCCAATCCCAACCGATGACATTTTGCATCTGTCAAGAATTTTAGATAATTCGGTATTTAAAGGACGATTGCGAATAAAATAGTATACAAACCTCGGCAAAAGTACCATTCCTGTGTTTCGAGAACTAGTTCACCTCGAGGCTATCGCCTCTCGGTAAACTATATTGTTCTCTCGACAGGAATGGAGTACTTTCGGCCTCGGTATGTAATGTACTATTACTATACTACAACCAAAAAATGAAGAAAATAAACCAGAGTGAATCTAGCAACCGTAGACTAGCAGTCGGGGTTGATTGTGAACGAGCTTTGCTCCCAAATTGTCAAATTTAAACAGTTTGAAATAAAAAAATAATCATTGCAATCTGTCGAAGTTTTTTAAAACTTTATTAAAACTATTATTAATAAATAATAATAGTTGTTGCTTAAATGATTTTTTACAACTCCAATTAATATTTATTAATTGTAGTTTAATAATTTTATTAATAACACAGTGCGAAAAATTTCAAATTTTGGTTCATGACATGGGATTTCTCTTCAGGAATGGAAAGATTAGGTGCCAAATAGCAATTCCCCAACGGCATTTTGCTAGGTTAGTTAAAATAAGAGAGTTTTTAATTTTAAAGTTTGAGAACTATCAGGGTATCGGATTGGCTTGAAAAATTCTAAAAATTACCTAAAAATATAGTTTTCGAGGTGTTTTTGGGCTTGTTTGAAAGGAAATTGAAAGTAGATACAAAAACGAACATATGTGAAATCATTGAAACACCAGAGTTCGTTTTAAAATGCATTTAAAGCGCTAATTTGAAAGGGGAATTTGAGAGGGCGTTCCTTTTTCATAAAAGCTTTTCTCCAATTGTCCCCTATTATACCGCAAAATGCCGGACTGAGAGTAATGTTTCTTCGTAGAAAAATGAGTTTTTGAATTAAATTCAGAAGTATGAATCCATGTTCTCTATTTTGTTTTAATTTTGTTCAACAAATACAATGTTAACTTTACCTCTACTGATCTATTTGCTTCCTTTTGGGCGCTGGTTTCTCATTTTCGATCTCCTCCCTGATTTGTATGTCTGAGATGGATGCGTGGACATCATCTTCGCTGTCACTGTTTTCATTCTTGTCTTCGTTCCTTTCTTCTTCGCTATCCTCAGCGTCTCTCTTTAGCCACCAACACAAATCCCCTAACATGGCATTCAATTTTTTGCCTCTGTACCGAATTTCCATAGGCATTGCAACCTAATGGAATCGCTTTCCATGTTCATCAGACTCTGAAGCTAACTGCTTCTCAAAGTAGCCAAGGTGACTATTAAGGGAATGTATTTTGAGAGACATTGATATCTTCAATTTCTCAAATGCCTGTAACATATCAGCTATCAAGTCACGGTAATTTTCTGCCCGATGCTTCCCCAAGAAATGAAGAATCACGGCCTTAATGGCATTCCAAACAATCGACTGGTCCTCATTCAGATATTTGTCAAAATCCGAATTTTTCATAAGCTTGCGAATATCACGAAACTTGCATCTTTATAAGTATAAATTTATGCATTTTGAAACTGTAAGGTGAGTAATATCTTTCCGTACACCACTGTAAAATGTCGAATTCAAAACAGTGAAATTGATACCTTCTTGTGACATCATCATTTCTTGCATCGTTATCAAGAAATTGGGATTGGACAGTCAGTTTTATGCACACTTTCATTTTAGCTAATAGTAGCGTAATGATTGTGTTGGGCAACCAGACGTTTATAATGCCTCGTACTTTTACCTTGTACATTTTTCACTATTTTTGACTTTCATACTGTGTTCATCCTGCACATTACACAGACATGTTAGAGCTTGCAGTACGACATGCAATATAAAAAATAAAAAAACGTTGAAGATAAAAAATGAATGCTGAAATCTAAATAATAATTTGTTTGTTGTTAAGAGAAATTAAAACAAATGAAAAAATGAATTTATTCCCCTTCAATTCAAAAAATCATTTTGCTAAAGAAGAAATATTGCTATCAGGCTGAAATTTTGCACTATAATAGAAAACACTAAAAAAAGTTTCTGTGACCTAAAACGCCTTCTGCCCCTCTCTACCCCATGCCCTTTTCAAATTAGCGCTTTAAATGCTTTTTAAAACGGCCCCTGGTGATGCAAGAATTTCACTTATGTTTGTTTTTGTCTACCTTTTTTATATATGTACTTTCAATTTCTTTCAAACAAGCCCAAAAACACCACGAAAACTATATTTTTAGGTAATTTTTCAAATTTTTCAAGCCAATCCGATACCCTGATAGTTCTCATTCTTTAAAATTGAAAAACTCTCTTATTTTAACTAACCTAGCAAAATGCCGATGTGGAATTGCTATTTGGCAATGCTATCTTGCCATCTTCCTGAAGAGAAATCCCATGTCAAGAAAAGGGTGTCGCACAGTGTAATTGGAGTGGTGAAAAACTTTTTAAATTTTACAATTTGGAAGCAAGGCTCGTTCACAATCAACTCTCACTGCTAGTTATGGCTGCTAGATTCACTCCGGTTTATTTTCTTCATTTTTTGGTTGTACTATATAAAACAACATAATGGACATATGCATTTTTTTTAACTTCTAATCTTTTTTAAAACTGAGGTTATATTTGCATGAGAATCGTATTCCTATATATTCTGCTTTAACTTGGTAAATCTATTTGTGACCTAGCATGTAACCTTTTAAATAAATAAAACTATTTTCCTAACATGTCTATCTTTCTCTTTATTGCATGTATAAATACTTCATATAAACATGATTTGATTATTTGGATGCTTTGGAGCATCTATCGTAGCCTTTAAATAGCCCTTATGTTTTACTAAATTGATAAATTTCCAATCCAACGATAAGATATCATCTCAATACGTAATATGCTTAGAAAATTGAACAGCGTGTCTTGTAACGATCTCTGTTTCTGAGAGTTTGTGAGAAGATATGCAACAGATATCCTCTTTCGTGGATATGTCTAATGTTTCATGTCATAGGTTCGATGAAGATTTTGTTTGCTAGAAAATGTCGTTACCGAGCAGGTCATCATGATTGCAATGCATGATGGTTCGGCTGGTTTCGTTTCATTTCTGGTGGTTGTTGAACAGTGAAGCGGATATCCATCTTGAACCTTAGTTCATATTGATGTTCCCCTCACTTTGTCGGAGGAAGGGGTGTGAATATGATATATAATTCGTATCTAGAAAATATTAGTCTATTTGTGCCCTGTCAAGGTAATGCATTGATTTCCACAGATAATACACATTTTCAATGAAGTATTTTAGGAAACAGTGTTATTCGTGGAAGTGATTATTTCCGTAATTCCATACTATTTTTTAGATAAATTCATACAAATGAATTCGTTGGTTCGGAAAAGGATTAACAAATAATTACAACGATTACAAATAAGGTATTGTGGTTGTGTTTGCATATACCCTAAAAGCCTCTAAAATGTCTAATTTGTGCTTGTTGTTGCAAAAGTGTAAAAATTTGATGTTGTTTTGGGAGTGTCATTGTGTGGTTCCGTCCCGAAAGGTGTTTGGCATAATTAGATTTTTCTGGGTGTTTATTGCTGTAACGCTCTGTAACAGCGTAGTACATAGATGTATTTGGTATCAATACACTTTTGCAACAATAAGCACAAATTAAACATGTTAAAAGCTTAAAAGATATACAAACACAAATCACAGTACTAATTTTTAATGAATGAGCAAATTGAGCTTAGTAACTATCAGTTACAGGAAGTGCTGCATATTTAGTTTTATGTAGGTGTTGCATCTAGTTAGATTTTTTGCATATGATTAAGTAATTAATTCCTAATAATTTACACATTTTATCGTACTGTGAGCATTCAAAACTTACAAAAAAGATACAACGACGATACTAAATTTTAATTACTCGTTAATAAATAATACCACACACAACTAAAATGTACACGAAATAAATAACACGATGTTTTATTTATTTATACTTAAATTAACAAAAAGAAAATAAACTAAGTGATCTGTGATATTAATTAATTTCCTTTATTAGACCCAGAATAATTGATTGTAGTGATTATAAAAAATTAGTAAAATAAAATAATTGAAATAATAATCAGTCTTCCTGTTTCCTTTATTTTTCTTCTTATAAAGCATTATAATTTTAAATCAAGAAAAATAGTCTAATTAACCTGAATAAAAATAAAGAAAATTATATAAATTGTCAATTTTTTTATTTTTATAATTTGAACTTTACAGCTATTTTTGTGTTAAATCATTTGACCACAAGTCAAATTTTATATTACTCATCAGAATTGGTATCTAATTTAATTATATAAATAATTGTTTAAACACTTACTTTTAAGTTTTTATAAATTGGGGTTCAAAATAACTTCCATCTCCATATTCAAGTTTCTTGACTAAATATTCAATATTCAATATTTTCCATATTCAAATTTTATATGCAATATAAAATTCTTAACTTTTCCAAAAAAACTTTTTTAACGATGTTAAATAAATTTCTTCATTCGAAACAACTTGGGTTATAGTCCAGTCAATAAAGACACAAAAAAATCTTTACCTTGCAAAAGGTCGGGGAAAGTTTATACTTGGCAATTTTGTTCATTTTGGGGCCCTAATGAAATCCTGAAATTTGTAAACACGAGAAGTCGCCGCCGGCGCCGCCATCTTGGAAAATGGCTGCCAAAAACGGGTTTTTTGAAAATAACTCGTTTCCGCTGCATTTTACAGTACAATTAGCTATATACAAAGTTGTAGGGAATAGAATTTTCTACAAGTTTTGTATTAAACAAATTTTTATCAGGTCAATGGTTTACAATTTATGACAGAGGAAAGCCGAACGCTTTTTTGCAATTTGCAAACATTTTGAATTTTTCCTATAAATTTCAAAGATTATTGATTGTTATTGTTATTATATCATAAGATATGTATTATAATATAATATATCATTAATACATCATATTATATATACATATATATATACACACATACATACGTATGCATGTATGAATTATCAATATTTATGTATTACTCGTTTCCACATCACCAATGAGGTAGAGCAAATGACGCGTTTTTTTTTAACGTGGTATCCCCAGTAGGCCTAATCCACAATCATTTCTGTCGGAAAATTATCAAAGTTGGTAGTTATTGAATTTGTAATTTAGTGCGTTTGTTAAGTCTTTTCGAATACCTGGATGGGCCAAGTTGATATATATTTTCTTCTGCAGGTTTTTTTTCGGAATCATATTCAGCTTCATCTCCTGCTTCTTCTTCTTCTTCTTCTTCCTTTTCAAAAAACCCGTTTCTGGCAGCCATTTTCCAAGATGGCGGCGCCGGCGGCGACTTCTCGTGTTTACAAATTTCAGGATTTCATTAGGGCCCCAAAATGAACAAAATTGCCAAGTATAAACTTTCCCCGACCTTTTGCAAGGTAAAACTACCTATTGACTGGACTATTAGGTATAAACTTTTATTTTTTTGTCAACAATGTTTTTTCGATGACAGCTATTGTAACCTTACTTTATTTTATTTTTTATGTTTAGTTATAACCTCACTTTATTTTACAATTTAATTTTACAATCTCAATTTTTGAAGCCGCTAGGAACATACCTTGTTCCTCAAATAGAATAAAGCTACTTAATTGTTTTTTTGAGAGCAGTTCCTTAGATAGTTTTAACAAATACAAAATAATCTCCTTTTAAAACAAAATACTTTGGCTTTTAAAATCAACATAACCAAATTCTGATTTTATAAATTATAGTTGAATACAAAACTAAAAAGACAGAAATGTAGGCCTTATTTCCCTGGTTCCGATGTATAGCACCGAAGCCGGTCATTTCGGCGCGGCCGGATCGGCTAGGAAAACAGTTACAGGTAATAAATACAGAATGATCGATGAAATACAGTATACGAAAAATATCAATGAAAGAAATTAATATTTGCCAATCAACAAAAGCTCGGATGTACTGCCGGAGGGCTTATCGATTATCGCGTGAGTACTTTTTATTGTTAGTGTACTTAGTGCTATTTAAGTAACTAGTAGAAATTCTTTGGTATCTGAAAATGAATGTCGCCAAAGCACATCGTTTCCGGAATGGGTCGGACCTATTCATATCCAACCTAATGGATGATCCGGAACTAATGCTAGTGTAATTAAATCAACGTTAATTACAAACGCTGTTGCAAAAATGATAGTTGTCACTATATACTTGTTTGGTTTGCTATAATACAAAATTGATAGCAACCTTTTAGAAACTACTTTTTGACCATACTGTTTAAAACAAATTAATTTATTTTACAATATCAATGACTTGATGAGCGAAATAATTATTATAAAAAATGACAGATTAATGATATAATTATTGTTAAGGGTGGAAATTTGGTGAAATTTCATATTTGAGGCGTATAGTTGCAAAAGTCACCCATTGTTACTTTTATTATTTTGAGTTTTTTTTCTATAAAGGTGATTTGAATAGCCATTAAATTCTGGACAAATCATCAATATTATCAACTAATTTTGGTATCACACAATGACTTTTGTTTTAAATTTGGAATGATTATTGAGTACAACGTAAATTTCTGTAATTTTGCAAATAGTGAGTTTTGCATCTAATCTACGCCACATTTTTAAATTAAGGCTATTTCCTTTGTCCTGTAATTAAATAGTAACTAGTATGGACCCAGCAATTTACATTAGTGATTATATTAAATGCCTGGTTCAATATATTCTTACAATAGAGTTAAAATTCGTGATGTGAACCATGTCTTTATTTCTCAGTGGTATTTTTTAATTTTAATGTTTTAGTAGTTTAGAAAAATGAATTTTTCTTAAATCGCTGCGCAAAAATGTTATTGTTAATAACTTAAAAAATCAAAAATTTTATAAAATCAATAAATTAAGGATCGGGTCAACATTAGTCAACACTAATAAATGCGTAGATCACTTCACGAACTTTGTCTTAGTAGGTTAACACTTATAATTGGATACTCTTAGTGCGTATAGTCCAGTGCTTATGAAAAGCCACTGGAATGCGGTTAAACTGCATTATCCAAAAACCCAAGCAAAATTCTGAAGTTAACGTGTATGTGTGTACATAAAAATAAGCCTAAACAGCCGCGCCTAAATGTCCTAGGCCTTAAAACACTTAAGGTTTATTTTAGATTTTATCATCATTTTTAAATGTAAAGAGAAAATGTCACTAATTAAGTAAATTTACATTTAAACACACTTTCACACTGCTATATATTATTTAATATCCTCATTACGTGTAGCTAAATTACTTAAATTCTTTTAGTTGCATCTAAACTTTATCTGCAACCCAAATAACATAAATCTTTAGAACGATGAAAAACCGCAATTCTACAATTATGCTTTTCAATAATCTTAACAAAGAAACTCAACTTTCCACAGACATCTCTCCGAAACATGTGGTTAGCATGAAATTACACGAAATTCTAGCAATACATACATCCTATAACAAAGTTATAAAATTGAAAATAATTCAACAAATCCATCTCACATCGATAAAGTTATAATAAAATTCAACGGCAAACAACAACACTTACAAATAGCAGGTATTTTGTATTCGTTAGTTTACAATCCTTTGTCACAAGTCTTCTTCAATTGATTGAAATTTTAGTTACCAATATGTACTTAAATGGCCTTAAGGATGTTCGTGCACATGTGCTTCAATAAAATCTGATGCCTTAAAATATTTTGAAGAAACCGAGTGCTAATATATCTAATCAAAACTATCCATAAATACACCAACAATATCGTCATTAGGAGAGACCCTGTTTGTTACCCGAATTTCTTTAAAGCGTTTAGAATTTCTATAACGTGAAAAATTCGAAGATCTTTTACGTGCTACAATAATGATCTAAACAATGAATTAATTAAATAGAATTGTTTAAAATTCCGCTAAATATCGAATCGCCTAACCTATGAACAAAGCGATTTGCTTATACCGATAAGACCTAATATTTACGTTTTTTATTTATAATAATAATAATAATAATTGCTACAACCCATAACCTGGAAGCCAAGCCCCAGAAGCTATAAGCTTGTGCGGGAGGGAGGGAGCGATTATTATTATTACGTAGGCCCTAAGTTCGGTTGCAGCCGACTTACAGATGGAACAGCGCAAATCCCACATTTGTGTCACAGCTAAGGAAAACTTCAGAAAACCTTAACCAGATTTAACCAATTTTTTTTCTATCTTAATTAGCTTTCGAGTAATTTAGAAAAAACAAGATGTGGTTTGTCTTCCAACGCATAGCGACAGCAAATAATAAACATGTAAGAGTCATTTTAGACTGTAAAAATGCAAGTTTTTAGTAAATGCCTTGAAGGTTTATTAATGGACGCAGGGCGGATAGAAATCTTGTGATTACATGGCAACATCAACATAACT
Organism: Agrypnus murinus; assembly: GCA_929113105.1. NCBI lineage: Eukaryota > Metazoa > Arthropoda > Insecta > Coleoptera > Elateridae > Agrypnus > Agrypnus murinus. Next base: position 5,295,012 of record OV816028.1, on the reverse strand, counting down.
CATGTAACTTCTACTAATGGGGCAACTTGGGAGTTTTTTGAGTATCAGCTCTTATAATTTTTTTAATCTTTCCTGTCATCTAGCAAATCACAATCTGCCTCATCCACATGTATAACATCTTTAAGGAGGAAGCTGGGTATTTACAAAAGTGCTCTTCCCTAGTTGCAAATCCTTGGTCAATCGTCATTTTGAATTTTTAATAAATTTTTTTAATCAATTTAGGTGGTATTAACTCGGAAGAACAGTTGTCCTTTGTTAGACCTATTATGGTTTCATTTATTGATTAGACTTATTGTGTGACTCCGACCCCTTTTTTCCTCTGGCCATTTCCCAATTGTCAAAATCCACAACTAGTCCCTTATAGTATATATCACCACTAGCAGTACAAAATTTAACTCAAAGATAAATATACTGACAATAGCACGATTCTACACACCTTATTTAAGATCAAGCCGAGGCATTTGTTTGCCAATTGTTTAGTTAACCTCACGCTCAATTAATATAATAAATTAATCTAACAAATAAAAAAAATCATACGCTAAAGATTAACAAACATGCAATTTATTGTAAAGTAAATAACCAAATTAATTGACTAAGAATGCACCTACAGTTAATAAACACATCTATATCTGCAACAGATAAAATACATGAACGGAAAGGTTAAACAGGAAAAATACGATTTCATGCCTGAGCTGACATACGGTTAATTGGAATAAATTTGAAGAAATACTCTCAAGTCTGGTTAACCATACACTCTAATTCACATTAATTAATCACAACAAAATTATTGTCCGATTCTGAAATTAATCCTACAAAACGTTCTCACAAGTGGAACTCCTAAATACCTCACCTAGGCAACCCAACACACGAAGAAGTTCTTCATAGCTGCAGAAAAGTAATTCAAAGTGGAAATTAATTAAAATCGAATCAAAATTTGTTTCCGGTATGAATTGTTATAATTTAGTTTATTACTTATATCTTGACACGTTGCTAACTATAGGTAATCTTTTGAATTTCATGACACATCAGTTAAACAACTGAAATCAACCGAACACATAGATTTGCTAAATCCATGAATTTATAATAAAGTACTACTCTGTACGAGACACAAGAATTTTATATTAGTTAGATTTATTAACCTTCCGACTGTCCTTTTTTCTTTTGTCATCCCTTTTTCCATGTTATGGATTGTTATATAAAAGGACATTTTTCAATTTTGAAGCTTAATTTTTTTTCATTTGAATTGTCGGAGATATACGCTTATCTTTTTCCGCTTGGTGACTTTAAAACTGTTTGTAAGTTAAATGTTGTCGGATGGATCAGTCGAGATGGAATACGCTGGGAACGGGTACTTATTCTTTTATTTGGTTTATCATGTGTGATTGTAGTTAGAAAAGGCAAAATTAAATGGTTTGTTGGAAAGTTGTATTTTAGCTTCTAAAATGGAAGTTTCCTGTATAAAAAATATTTTTGATCATACCGTCATTATAAAATCGAAATTCTAATTTAAAGAAGGGGTGGAAACTTAGATAATAATAATGAAAATTTCCGTAGAAATTCTTTTCATAATAGTATTGAACGGAACGAACTTCATGAATCTCATTTAACCCTGGGAGAGTAAAAAACTTGATTAATCTGGAACTAAAGCGTATGCTGATGTCCATTTAGGGAGAATTACAGCGGTAATCTGCTGGCGAAACGGTAGCGATATATTGATTTGCCAGATTAAGGATTAACGTTTCAGTTCTGCTGGTTCCTTTGAAAATTAATTAACTTCGCGAAATCCTCACAATAAATTTTGTGCATTACAGCAAACGTAATTAAGTATTTTGTGCGAATGGGCCCTAAAAAGCCGCCCCCAGTTCATTAAAATGTAATAATAGACTAATATTTTTGTTTTATTCCACCTATTATTTTCGACTTTTGGTGCGGCTGACTTGTTTTATTTAGGTTTTCGTAGTTTTTGTCCCCCGGCCCGGTTACCGAAACCATAGATCTTTTTGTTTAATTGGAGGCCTTGTTAATTGGATTCTACAGACCTCTGACTTTAAAATACTGCGGTCTTGGAAAATTTATTAATTCGTCGAGGAAATAATTGTTTTTGAGCAACTGTTTATTTTTAATTTGGTTGTTACTTTAAAAAGGATCAGGTAGTATAATTCTATAATACTACTAAACTTTGATTTGCCTTTTCTTTTCTTGTCTTTAAAAAAAATAATGGTATTTATTTTATCTATTTCAGGAACATAAGCGTGTTTGGTGGTTGCTTCGATGTTAAGCATAATCTTCTTCTTTGTTCAAAAATTAATTTAGCTGAATTTACCAACACAGACAGAGGTTCTTATATGTATACAGGTTTAGATAAAAATAAATGTTTGTCCACGTAAAACAAGACTTTTTCACAAGCACCTGTCTAGAAACAAATGGGAGAAAAACAGAATATCTGATTTATTAATTAAAAATAGCGACGAAGAACACGTGAAGCGATAGTTAAGTAGTCAACGCTAAATCACTTTTTATGGATTTAAAGCCCCACGACTGTTAATTACTTTTGATTAGATATCACCACGTGGAACCTTCCATGCATTACCTTAGTAATCCCACAAAGACTTAATAAAACTATGATTTATCATTTTTTGTCTCAAACCGGCATTAAAGCACGTACAAATAGAAAAATAGTAGGCGACTTTTAGCTATGTAAGTAAACAGAGCTGCCGAGAGGATTAATTAATTCCAAGACGAACTCGAATCATCTGTAGTCTAAACGAGAGTGTTTACGTATATTTATTATGTACACTTAATACTTATTTTGTAACTTTATTTATTTATTAACCTACCTTCTACAATTCCTTACTAGCGTTAATTGTAACACAACAATACGCAAATTCAAATATGGAGCTTTCATTTCTCGTAAAGAATCTAAGGTAGCCGCAGGACAGCCTGCTCACTGTGACGCTTTTCTTTTAAATTAAAATTATTTTTATAAATAAATATGTGAGCTTGTATAGTTGCCGTTTTAAGATTTTGTTGTTGGTTTTACTTAATTGCAAATTAAATTATTCTCCTAAAGGTAATCGTTTATGTGCAATAGTAATTATATTTGATTTATTTCATAGTTAATTGTCAGTCATTTTTATAAAATTTGAGCAAATATGAAACTTTATTCTAATATACATACATTACATATCAAGAAAAAAAAACAAATAGTCAGATAAGAGTGCAGTAATAAAATCATGTTCTAGCATGGCAATTATACATAAATTGCTTTAGTAACATTTTGATTAATGATTCCAATTTAGAAGGTCGAATTGAAATGTTGAAACAGACATTTAAGGACAAATTTAGATAATCGAGTTAAACGAGGTGAAGTATACTTTGGTTAAACCTAAACTGACCCTTATATTCAGAGCGTGTCTTAACTAGACATTGACAAATGTGAATTCAGACTTGAACACGTTCACTATAAGTTTTGTGTTTAGACATCCCAAGTCCCAGGAGCTGCATGTTAAAGAAGCAACACACTGTATTGACGAACTTGTGTAACGATGTTGGCCTGTTATAACAATCTAACGTCGACTTTCCCAAGTTCCCGGAATTACTTCAGTTTTGCGGCTAAGACGCACACTACCGACTGTTTGTTACTCTTCAAGACGTTGAAATGCATTATCTCGGACGTTTCCTCCCATCGCGTTCTATTTCCGAGAGTTCCTAAAACTTCTGAAAACATCAACGTTATACTATTCACGGATTCGAAAGGTTTTCTTTTTATTGGAATCTGAAATAAATCAACTTTTTTCCAACTAGGGTGATACATAAAAGGTTTTTTGTACATTTAATAAAATAATAGTTCTAATTAATCACACTCTCACGTGTAAATTACAAAAAGCCGAGAAGATAAGGGAACTTTTGTTATATATTACGTACCTCGCCTGGAAATTCGACAGGATTTCCCTTAGTTAGAGCGCTAGATACGGTTTCCAATGTAACCTCTTCCAAAGGCCTAACATCAATCCTTCTTATGCCAAAGTTCATGAACCCCTTTAATTAATTTAGCGGTTGTATGAAATCAAGGATGCTCTCTGCGTACCAACTTTGAACTACATATTCTATATTGCTTCTCTAAAGTGAGCATTTAGCGTTTATTACTTTATTATTACATCATTTGAATCGATACCTTTCCCTTTCAGTTATATGATATTAGCTCTCTTGATACTCTACGATGATTGGGTTGAATTATAACGGCAATTAAGATCTCTGAAACTTAAGTAAGTGGTTCTATAAATTACATTAAAACGAAAATTGTATTGAAAAGGAAAATATTTTATAACATAAATCAGTTTTCATATGCATATTCATCATTACAATTTTATCATATACTAAACCATCATATTAATGAATATGCATAAATGTAGTCAGCTTTAATTTTATTCTTTAGCAAAAAGTCAAAATTAAAAAGAATAAGGATAGTAAGCGTTTTACTGCTTAAATTAAAATTCAGTATTACACAATTAGTTCTTTTGCCCATTGCCGTAAGCTGGGATTGAATGGATTAATTTCGAAATATTATGATTGAAATCTAAGAATGAAAAACCTTTATTGTTTAAATTTTCTTATGATTTTAGCTCCGAAGAACAGACTACCGAATGTGTCCTTCAGGAAAAATTCAACAGTGATCGTAACAATTATATGAGCCAAAATGGAGTACTCTTTATACCTGGGTAATCATTTGTAAAACCACCAATCGTATGACGTTACGATCTGTACAGAAACTAACTTCTGACATATTTATGGCAGAAAGATTTCAGCTTATTACATGATAAAATATTCTATAATCCAACACCCCAAAGCTAAACCAATTCGATGGAAGAACACACAAAACCTTTTGTAAGATGCTAACTTCTATTAAACTGTAAGTTTTAACCTTTGTAATATTTATGTTTGTCGTTTAAATTTATTCAATATAATAAAAGAAATGTTTTTCGTGAAAAGAAATTCTATAAATTTCAATACATTTAGTGTCACCAAATGCTTATTTAGGAAACTTTTTTTGTGTCGTTCTTCTACTAAAAAACATTTATTTATGTTAATCTTTTTGAAAAACAGCGCAAATTAAAAATACCGTACCTTAATTTCAAAATAGACGAAAACTTCTAAAGTTTATAACGGAAATAGTTATTAGAAAATGTCTCATAGTGTCACAAACGGAATTATTTGAACTGTAAATAATTCATAAGTCCGCATGTTGCATTCCTACTGGTACAAATATCATCCAAGGTTCAAAGATTTCTTCGTAACATTATATAGCGTTGACTTAATGTTAACCACACACGCGAGCCAGCTGCTCTCCGAGGTTAATACATTTCTTCGTAACATTATATAGCGTTGGCTTAATGATAACCACACACGCGAGCCAGCTGTTCTCATTCGAAGAACCTCTAATCAGTCCATGCGATTGACCTACGCTCAGCCACAGCTGTCGACAGGCACACATGACAAGGGAATACCAACGGATACGCGGGACGTCTTGCCTACAGGTTCACATTAACATGCTAATGTCTTCCGCAATATACAGTAGAAAAATCCGGTTGTTTCAAGTACAATTCAGTCCTTCCAACGACTCCAACAAATCAACAACTTGAAGCAGACCTGATAAGAATCTTTTTACTTATTAATTTGCAGGGGATCTAGAAGCTGGCGCCCAGGGGCGTTGCTTACCTGATCACCTACCGCTTAGTATTAGGGATCTTGAAGTTGGCGTCCAGGGGCGTTGCTTATCTGATCTAATGATGCTTAGTTGTAGAATTTTAGGAGGCTAGAAGCTAGTACCCAGGGGTACCGCTTACCTGGTTTCCTAATGCTTAGTTGTAGAAGATTGTTGCTATTACAGGGTAGTTCCGACCACTCTCATGTGTAATGTTAGTTTTAGGAGGCCTTGTCCGTCCTCATACTCATGTTTGTAACCCCTTGTATTGTGAATTATTGTTTAGTATATAATTAATTTGTGACCAGTGTTTACTTTCTATCTCTAGCTCTGACTACAACCCTCAGTCACAAAAACCGCACGTGACAACAGCAACGTTAGAAGAATAATTTGATTTTGTATGTAAAGCGTTTTAAGTATCGTTATCATCTGAAAACCGAGATTCAAGATCAAACTCAGAAGTTATTAGACTCAATGTTTCTTTCTACATTTCACCTGTATGGATGGTACCAAAAAAACTCACCGCTAGTGGTAAAAGAAAGTGGAGTCTAGTAATAAATTGTGATAAAAGTGTAAAAACTATAGAAAATAAATAATCCATCTTGAGAAGTGATAATATTATAAATTCTTCTTTTTAAAGAAGGACGCAAATTAAAAATAATTTTTTTAAATAATTATACTAGAATTCATCAACAATGTCAAAATAGACCACCACTTTCAAAATTTTAATTCGCATATTTTTGGACATACTAAAAATCAACCAAACTCCACTTAATTAATTTTATTTAGAAATCCGTTTTTGTAAATCTCTCAGGTACTCTTATCACCTGAAAACCGAGTTCAAGAAAATCCAGAAATTATATTAAATAAAACTATTTGGCTCAATATTTCTTTCTGCAGCTCACCTCATAGGTAGTACCGAAAAAACTCGTCGTTTGTGGTAGAAAAAGATAGAGTTTCGTAATAGATTATCATAAATAAAATGAGACCACTATAGAAGATGAATACCCCATATGGAGTGTTAATAAAATTCTAAAAAATTATGGTAAATGTTTCTAATTTCGAACTATTAATTTAAGCTAAGGCTTCCATCAAATAGAAATGGATCTATAGATGCCTTATATAACAATTTAACTGAACTAGTTAAGTACGATTCTGAAAAGCTATATTGTATGAAATAAATAAATAGCGAAGAAATACCTCATCAGCAAAAACAGGCATACATAAAATCAATATTAAAGAAGGGAGATTATAAAAGAACGTGCAACTACAGCGGAATAAGCGTATTAGCAACAATGGATCGAATCTTTACTACATACACTAATGAGAAACAGGTTAGAAGACAGTATACAAGGAAAAGTAGGAAATAAAGCTGGATTTACAGCAAGAAGATTGACGATAGGTCATATATTTATATGTAATCAAACAGTTTGTTAGGATCACCTTCCATATATCTAGTATCAATTCTAACGTAAGTCGTAACAGAAGAAGAAATAATAGCCAGACTAAAACATGTAAAAACAGATATACGGAAATTATTTCGTAGGATAGGCACTATAACAGCCTCAAAAGCTACCAAAAACAAAATTGAAAGCCACACATGGGCACCAATTTGTAGCAAGCAAAATTTATCTCAAAAGTAGATAAACTCAAGGGTCCCCACGATTAGGCCGTCAATTTGTAACAGGATATTACTTCTTTATATTACTTTTGAATTGTTTTGATTGTTTAGTATTTTTAATGTAATGTGAGTGTCATGCGCGTATTTAAAATTTAAAATGCGATTTTCTCAAAAAGTAGCAGGACGCGATCACATGTTGATAAGGAAAACATGTTCTTAATAATTAAAGCAACCACCAGTTACGAGGTTTGTAGTTATATTAGTTACACCCTGTATATTTGCTCCGAATTAACATTAGTATCGTAAAGCAAGATAATGACAGCATCTATAGCTAGCGAAGCTAGCAACAAAGAATATTAAAATATTAGTCGTCACTGTCGATAAAAGACGAAATGTACAAGATGGAATATGGGAGAATCGAACAATGGAAGGAGTCTGGGTGACAAAATAAATACAGCGACTGCTGTAAAAATGTTCCATGTATAGCATATATAACAGGTCGCTGGAAGTATGTGCGTAGATCTTTCGCTTTAAAAAACTACTTTTCAAAGACGTATTGATAATGTCGTACGCGAATATCTTTGTTTTGTATACCTGAACGATGTATTTTTTCAAAATCGCTTCCCGAAGATGCACTACACCTTGAACAAATGTCCGAAAAGATCCCTAAAAGAAGTGAGGATATTAATGCATTTCTAGTTCTTGTAGGATATTATAGACGATTTATACAAAATATTGCTAAAGCTGTTTAAATCTCTTTACCAAATGTCCAACGAAAGAAACAGAAATGAACACAAACGGTTTTGATTACTTGCAAGTTTTAGCTCTATTAACAAACAGCCTATTAGGATCTTGAGGAACTCTTGTCGTCACTACAGATGCTATTAATTTAGCTATATACTCTAAATAGTGCAGAATATAATTACTCGACAACAGAACGCGAATACTTAGCGATTATAGAAATAATACTTTAGGCCTTGCATCGACTTAGAAAATGGATATTAAGAGCAAGTGTAGTTTTAATAAACATAAATTTCTCCTAATTATTGACTTGTGTTTTCAATACACTCAAGCATATTAGTGATACAGCATGCATAGTTTGCAATACATAGTTTAAAATAGTTTCATGAATATTGCCAATTGTTTAAAATTGATACGTATTTTACAAAAAATTATAATAGTAATTGAGTTCACCTATAGGATGAGTACTTTCCACATTTAATAGTTGTTAAAAAAATTAATACTTGCAAAGACTAGTAAGCATATGCTTACGAAATAGGTAGAAATTAAAAGACCTTTGTAATTGCTTTCAGGAAATCTTATTCATTGCCTGTTGATAGAAATTACAATATTTCAAAATTTTAAAATAAGAATACTACAACGGTAAACTGTCATTTAGTAATATATAAATATTAACCTATGCATGCAATAAAAAGAGGATTTTTGATCAACTGTGTACTAGCTGACACTATATTTCAGATTTCGAAAGTTAAATGTAAAAATCACGCAGAGGTTTTGTACTACAAATAAAGTTTATGCACTGGAAGTTTTCTTTAGTAAAACAGTAACACGATATGAATTCATTATTTTAAAATCATTAAAAGCAACAGCAGCATTCCTTGCAATCGTGCACAAAGTTAAATTGAAAAACACAGACGAGCAACGAAACAGTAGCAGCAACAGTAGCAGAAAGTTTTGTATTATTATTATTATCAAACTGTCTCGCCTATTTTATTTTCTCCATCAACATGAAAGATAAATAGCTATTTTCCTGTAATTAATGCTATTCAGGCATCCAAACACTGACACTTTAATTTCAATTTTACAAGTAAGTGTAATCAGGCCGAACAATGCAAAAGGATAATACGTTTCACAAGCAGCACGGTATTTCTCTAATCTTATACTGGATGGCGTGAACTCTTGGAACATTTCGCGACAGCTGCATACTGTACATACTTTATGATGGTATGAACTTATGAAATTGGACGCATTGCGCGGAAAATAAGTTCGCATTGTCGTATCATACACGGTGAAATAACCTGACAAGAGGAATATTGCTGGAAACAAGCATCACATCGTCGTTTTGTTTTTAACATAAACCAATAAGGATTGTTTTTCTTTCGCTTTTCTCATTTTTTTTCGAAGATATGCCAAGGAAGAGGATTCATTGGAATTAAAAATTTAATTAGTTTTCCGACTTTGATGTCTAACAATATTTACAGTCTCCATTTCATAAAATTACAAAGAAAAAGGAATTCTTAAAAGTAAAATTGGATAACTGTAATATTTGATGAGGTTATTGGATTTCTTTCGTAAAGGTTTTAAGGTGTATGTTTGAAAAGGTTCAGATAGAAAGAGTAAATGGAGGATACTTTGGGTAATCCTCATAAGGAAATAGAATGGGATTCTGAAATAGGAGATGTCCAATTTCGAAACAGAAATGTAAAAGTAGTAGATATTTAAATGAGCAACATCGTTTTTATTTATTTAGAAAAAAATTATGTCCGATGCTTGTAACGGGTACATTTTCCAACAACATTTTGTACGGAGAATTTAGCATTTATTCTTATTAAAAATCTTAAGTTCGGTCCTGTGGGCTTCGTTCTGTTTAAATCAGCATTTCATCATGTAAATAATTCCTACTGAAAGCACTTTTAAGAAAAGATTGTTTCATATTTGCTGTAATTAAAGAATGTAGCGTCATAATGATGTCGTCTTTTCGTATCCTGCTAAATTGCATTTTAAAATAATATCAATTATTTTAGGGAGAGACCTTGCTAAGAAACTGTGAGAAGTACTTGATCATCAATTTTATAGAAATATTTTGTTAACATTCTGAGTATACAGGATTCGAGAATGAAGTTTCCTTTGTTCGTAAATTGCGTTTTAAATTTTAAGTCTGTTTATAGCGTAGGAATCTTGTCTACAAGGCAGATGCTGTAGCATTCCACACTAGTTTGGCGCGCAATTTTAAGTGCTACTTTTTACACTTAGAGTCGAGAATCCTATAGAAGGCCAAATAAAAGCGCTCTTGCCGCATAAAAACAGATGTATCCACGTGTAACTACGGGATCCGAGTTCATAAAAAGCCTTCGCTGCTTCTGACGCGGAAGACTCGACACTGCACCCTTGCAGCAAGCGGTCGAGATTATAAATGTTCACACTTTAACCTGGGGTGTGCGGTTTTCTCGTTTGAGTTTCGATCAATAATGATTGATCGATATTGAATTAGTGTTACTGGATTACAGTTTATTAATCCTTTAGAATTGAAAGAAATTCTATATACAGTGTATTACAGTTTTAATGTTATTTAAGTGCTAATCCTTTTGAGAGGATCTACGTTCCGTTAAGTTGTGTTTGAAAGACTTATAGTTTCGTATTGTGAATAAACAATAGGGTTTATTCTTTGGTGAAGAATTTGTAATCACAATTACTGTGTTTCGCCTGTTCTTAAGACCAGTGCAGTTTTTTTTAAGCAAAACCATATACAGCGATCTCGAATTTAACGATCGACTCTAGTGCTTTTATAAATTAAAACCCCGCTTAAAGAATTTAAACGCATTTGGTGCTACACGTGATTAAACAACAACCTAAGTTTCTGAAACATTATCGTTATTTTCCAAGTGAAAACCCCGTTTGTTCATGAAATCATATGGGCGAATGACAATAACTAAATATTATCGCATTTTTGGTACGGAGAATCAACACTTCAATACAATGCCGAGTTCAACGACAATTTCCCCAAATGAAAGGCCGAATTTCCAATTTCTACTGGACTATATGTATGGTATTCCACAAATTTGAGGGATAATATTCAAGGTACTGTAGTTTTAAGGATTTGTTTATAATTCAGTTAATTAAGAATCTCACAGTTAAGAATTTTTTCTTAGGGGAGAGCTCTCTTCGGTATTAAAAAATCTTTAAACTTTAATTTAATTACAAATCATTTATATTGATACTGTCGAATTGATTTAATTTGTCTAATCTCATTTAGATATTTGTTTATAAATTTTGTCCAGAAAAAGACCAGTCAATACAAATTTTAATACTTGAATTAATGTGTTTGAACAATTTTTGTGTTCGATCCAATAAACTTTTTGGTTATTTCCGTTACCTAATGAAAAGTTCTAGATGAATTTTTATTGATTTATTCTGGTTTAGTTATAATCTAATGAACTTAGATTGGAATTGTAATAAATGTATGAGGTGTGTTTTATTTCTTATATATATACAAAGTTATGTCATTACCATTTTTCTGATTAAATAAATGTTATTAATTCAAAACTAAGGATCTAGAAAACGGAACCATATTAGTTATGAATGCTCTGCTTCATTTTACTTCAAAATTTTAAATTAACAAAATTTTTTGATTCAACTAAATATTTTATTCATTTTCTGGTTAATGAATTTAATCATTTTTAATGCTTATTCAATTTACATCTTTGATTGGTTATTTATAATTAATACCTTAAGCTTCATAACCAGATGGCGCCCTTTTAAGTTTTTATTTGTGTTTGAACCTTTATCTATTCCTTTTCACAATTTATACAGCTGTGGAACCAATACCTACGACTTGACTAATTAATTTGTAAGAGAGAGTTTAAATCTCAAGCTGTGGCAGACATTTGAGTTTTTAGTTACAGTTAGTATGAATTATTTTATATAATTTTATAGTTAGTTTATTGTCATTTAGTCTGACAGAAAAACTAGTGTTTCATGCTGATGTGCTGGTATTTACCTAATACCATTTTATTGCTCTGCCACTTAAATCCGCATGACAAACTAAAATTATTTTATTTATATATGATATACACTGTACAATATTTATTATTTATTATATGTAAAAGAAGTTTTATCATTACCACTAAAGTTTTGCCGATACAATTGCATGTTGGGAATGTGTTAAAAATTTGGTGGAATCTAATCTAAAATTAAAAGTATTAAAATTCTGTTTGCCAATTATACACGAATAAAAGTTCACAATATAAAATATTTAAATTCTAATTTCTTTAAATTACAAGTAGTTAGTTTTATATAATATTTAATTCTTAGTGACCTGCTGCCATTAATCATATAGCACTAAATAGTGTAAAAGCATATTTGTAACCTACGACTAAAAAAACAGTTTTTGACAATTCACGATTACATTTTCATTGAAGTGCTAGATGTGGGTTATGTTGGGCATGAAAACACGGCGTATTTCCAATTAATTCTTCACCTGTATAGACTATTAAAATGTATACAATTTATTGATTAACTAAGTAAATACAAGTATTTGAAAAAAGCACTGGGATTTGTTGTGCCTAATTTATAACCAATCGTGTCCCATTCTATAGAATGCTAGTTATTACATTACCTTTCTATGAAGGTTTAATGAGTCCTACTTGTTCTCACAAATAATGCAGTATATATTTTAATTACAACTTTGTTTTAAAATATTTTATTAACTAGACCAGTATCTAAAAGAACGCAAAAGGGACTCTGAAACAGAATTTAATTAAAATAGAAAATTAATACACAAAACCTACAAAAATAATAAAGTGTGTGAAACTCACATGCAGCGCTGTTCTTCATAACACACATTTTATAATTTTGTTATTATATTTACCACCGATAAATTTTATTTTTAAGTTTTGTTTAGTTTCCATTATTTAATTCGTACGCTGTTTTCTACAGACTACATTCTTAATAACAGTAGTTCTGCAACTTTATATCTCTAAATTAAATTTTCAATTAATAAAGTAAAACAGCAAGTGCATTCCTGACAGTTATGCAATCAATCTCACCTATTCTGACAGCTGATTAAAAAAATGAATTAATTCTTAACCAAAATTTAATAACCTCATTCACAAAAATTCGCATTTATTTTCTAAATAAGTTTAGTTGATAATGATGTACACAAAAGAAGAAACAGTAGAAATTTTACATTGGTATTTTGACAAAAATAATTTGTGAATGGTTTAGAACAAACACGGTATTTTGATTAGTTCTTGTAAATTGTTTTTGTCTACGTCCAGTATTGTTATTTCATATTCATTAACACTGTGTTGAATTTGTAAAATCATGTTTTTACCTATTTCCATTACCAAAATGCTTAATTTTTATCATTATGCAACACACAGTAACTTGTAACGTGTTCAAATTTTCAATTTTATAGAAATGTAATTTTATACGCATTAACAGCAAATAATCTTAGTCCGGCCCTGCGTATTTCAATACATTTTAGTCGAGTTAAAATCTGCCAACTTTAGTTTATTTTAAATGATGCTTTCTTAAAATGCCGGGGGTTACCCTACAATGTTTTCGCCTAAACGACATTCCTTCTAGAATAATGCTTCTAAAAGCAACATGTGTTACAAAGTCTTTGTAAATGTTAAAGTTCAGTTCAAGACGTCCCCATAGTTATATTAGTTATTTCGTAGAAAAGCACCTTGATAAAATTTAATTTATAAATATTTTATACTAATACCGCATTTCTTACAAAGGATTTCAGTTCCTAAAATGCATTTAGTTCTTATTTATGACTTCCTGTTCATGCTTATCGACATTGTGCATAAACAAATTCTTTCGAGTGCAGACGTATAAAAAAACATTGAAGCCACGTGTGGATATCGAGTTCTTTTCGGTAAGCAGATTCTAGTTGCGGTGAAGTCCCTTGAAATTCTATGGAATTCTCTCGAAGCTTTTTGAATGCTTGCTTTTGATTGGTTTATAAAAGTCACGCTATTTCGCTATAGGTTAGTTTAAAAAGTTCCCGCTTAAGATTAATTGTGATGATATAAAATTTAGATCCCTTATTTCAGTTTAGTTTTAAGAGAGACGGTCGAAGATAACCATCTAGGAGGCTGGTGCCTCGACGCTTCTCGCCTCAATTTAAGTTTAGTGTTATATCGTACCAATTTCATTGTTTGGAAATTAATCCAATACAACGGTTATTTCGCAAGTTTAGTTAGTGTAGTGAAGAAAAATAATACCTTCTCGTTATATCGGAAAATTAAGTATAATTCTGTATTACCGATTAAAGATTTGTTAAGCAGCCTTCAAGTATGCAGAGTTAAAGTACTGTTACTGTACTGTTAGTGTGTAGTGTACTGTTAGTATCATAATCCATGAAGAATTTGCTCCGTTTTGACGTATTACTTTAAAAATTGAACACATGCACGGAAACATACATGATTGGATATACAAAATTTACATTGTAGATTATTGTCCGATTTCACAATGCTTGATTAAACTATGATTAACTTAATTGTGAGTAAATTTAAAACAGAAATATAATTGATTAAATAAATTTCAGGTCTCTTAAATCTTAGTCAATAAAATTGCTGAATTTTGAATTTGATGACAATTAAGTTAATAAGGATTTAATCACACTTTGTGAAACCGATCATATCTGTGCTAACAATTATGGTAAAAAAATAATGGTAATTAGAACGTGAAAGGTTGATACGTTGTAAGAGTGAGTGTTACTACTTGACCTAATACGTAATACAAAAAAGGCAGTATGAGTCCCGAAGGGCCATAGAGTATTAAAAAAGTGCAGTATATACCTAAGTGATGAAATAAGTTTAGTCAAATAACTAGCCAAGCTTAAAAACAGCTCTACTTCTCAAGTTTACTAAGTCAATGAACAGTGCTCAGTGGCATAAAATATTACTGAAACGCAAGTTAAGGAAGACGAAACAATTCAGAAATATTTGCTGGTTATGAAAGGCAAAATGAAACAGTCAATATTAATTCAATAATATTGTCAACGGAATATATGATGATTTTTGTACAAATACTATTGTATGCAGTCACAAATGTGTCGCTACATAGAAGCAAGGATATGAAGCAAAAACAGCTGTAGCCGAGAAAAGGCTTTTGGATTAGTTCGTAATACGCAGAAAATCAAGTAGAAGTATAAACACTTAGGATTGACGAAGAAAGAAGAGCTAGGGCGTTAGCGTCAAGTGAATAACTATAAATGCTACGTGCAGCAGAAGAATAATGTCCAAAAGAGGTAATTAGAGAGATTCAAAAACAAAAACAAGATCCACTATTAGAGCTAAGACGTCAGCGAAGATAAGAAGAATAACAGGAGCAGTTAATAGGAATGCAGCATGCAATAGAAGATTCTCTAAAACAGGCCATTAGAGAGGCTCAAAAGAAAAATCAGATAGGAAAGCCATAGAGGAAGCTTAAAGACAGAAACCTAGTTCAGCCTTTAAGAGAAACTGAAATATAAAGAAAAGCATAAAGGCGTAAACGTGTTGAAGCAATTGCGCTTGGTTCAAGAATACAAAATAATTACACCACAGACTAAAGAAAAAATGCCAAAGATAATTGTTTTTTGTGACAGTTTTATCGTTACATGTAACGATTGAATTGAATTTTAATCTATAACGGTTAACGACTGTTTTGAATATAATACCCGCATTATTTGGAGAATTATTAGCTTAAGATTCTCCTTGTCAGTACTTGTTCTTGAGCAAATTGCGAATTAATATCAGCAATAATCTGCGAAGATAAGGTATTTCTTTAATTATTCATGTATTTATACATTAAACAGGTTTTCGGTCAATCTATCTCAATTATCTCTATGTATTTGATAAGACTATTATAAACAATTCTATAATTCTGATCTATATTCTGAGTTTTTCACATGTACAGAGAGTACATGTAGAGAGATTTTCGTTTAAGTAGAACGTAATTAAATTGACTCCGAGTTAGATTAATCTAGTGTCCACCTTCAAGCTGAGGTGACAGAAATGTCCCAGAGATAGTAAGAAACAACGGCTACAAAAATAACCTAATTGACAGAACAAATTAAAAAAAATTATAAACAAAACTTTTTATAATTAGAATGCCACTGTTAAAGATGTGCATAAATTTGTTAACTACATTCCCTAAATTAGTGATATGATAATAAATAAAGTGCCGGAAAAGTGTTAATTTATAATTAAGGATAAAACGAAAAAGATGGACAAATCTGGAGTATATAAAATTTATTGTAAAGATTGCGAAAGTTTTTAAATTGGACAAAGTGATAGAAGTTTAAAAAACTCTTAGTTCATTAAACATGGATACATTATTGTTTTAAATCTTTAATAGTAATAATAGATCTAAAATGACAATAAAATTTCTTTTAAGGTCCAATATTTTACAAAAGTTTTGGAAAATTTATTGTAGACTGACTCTACACAACTATATTCTCTTGTCTTATTAATTACATTTGCCTTGTTTGTATCATAATGCATTTGCATAATGCATAGCTTCGCATAATATTATCACTTCTACACATTGCTGAACGCTATTGTTGCATTTTGCAGAATAATTAGTAGACCCTTCTTATCTAATGTACATCCTTTTGCTAGTTAAAATTGAGAATCATGTATTATTATATATACTCTAAATATAGTCTAAATAGAGTCGTTAACTTCAAAATATTTTAATATTCTACTTATACAGATTTAACAAAAAAACTGAAGTATAGAAAACTCTAACTTATCAAATAAAAACGGAAATTCTAAATGCCCATCTCAACAAAAAAAAAAAACAGTTGAATTTGGTCATTGCTCAGAATCCTTTTGTAATTTTTACAAAACTTTCACGTAAAGCAGTTATGTAAAAAGAACAGATGCGCTTGTTTCAACCAAAATCCCTTAATTGTTGGGCGCTATCTACACTAATCCATCTGTAAAGCTTAAACGCAAAACCAACTTTTATGTTTAAAGCATTTATTCAAACAAAGACATTTCGCCGAAGAAAGTATCAAACAAACTTTCTACAAAGAACCGAGCATGAAATGCGCATTTTGTATATTTAATTTTGTACTCACAGTAGACTGACTGCATGTGCATGCTGAAAATGTTTTTAGTCTTGCCGAAATTATGTTGGGATAACTTTTATTTTCAAGCTGTCTAAACTTTTACAAAGGTTCATTCTTTAGAATATTCTTATAGTTATAATAATATGGCGAGGAAGTTAAATCAGATCCTAAAGTTACTTCAGACTACTAACTTGTGTATTCCAGGACAGGACCCGTGATTTCCGTAAACTGAGATATGCAGAGCACCTAAATAATACAACGTCATGCTGAAATAAATGCTTACTGTTTATATACTAGTTAGGGCAGTCCTAACAAGATTTGCTGTAATAGTTATTTCTCGGCCCGTTTTCAAAGTAAGTACTAGTAACACTAGCTTTTTGTAAATTTTGTAACCAAACGGTCTTTTAAGCTGTTTAAAGGTTGAGGGGATGAAACAAATTAAATTTGGAAGACTTACACTTAGTGATAATGAGTTACACAAAGGATTAATTTCTGCAGTTACTGAAGAATATGAAATCGCCGTACCGTTGATATTTCTTTTGACAGTAGTTTAAAGCAAATGTGAAGAAATGCAACAAAAGCACGAAAGGTAGTTTACAATATTGGATAAATTTTTTTCGACCTGAATGGACCGCAATCGGCAAAATAGGTGTTGCCTGCTGACCTTACTGGTAAAAGTATAGTCTCGACTAAAATGTGATAGTTTTCTTTTACCTCAAATCTAGATCTGCTTCAAGTATTTATTACGCTTAATAATACATGCGCAGTTACTGCAGAATGGTAACGAATAATATGGTTGTCGGATGATTTTGAAAAGAGTTATTTATGGCGTTCTAGAGGCGAGATCGTCCTGCACCACAACGCTTCAACGTAAATCTCACTGCACAACCAGTACAACCTTTGGTGACCAGGCGCGTGCTGGGTCAATTTTAGGGCCCGAGAAAATATTTCATTAGATGGCCTCAGATAATTTATTTACATTAATTATTAGATCATCTATTATATGGGACTCATTAGTAACTGTCAGTACAATTTTTATATTCTTCTTGCGGAAAGGAACTTGCAGAGAATGAAGGTTGTTGTGGCACGAGTCTAGGAGATAAAACAGCCGTGGAAGTCCCTTCCACCACAAACTATGATTTAGCAATTGTGAGAGCAAAAGTCCGCGTGAGGCACTATCAACCGAATTATCTGCTGACGGAACTTAGTAATACCATGACGAAGGAGCGACGATATCTTGAATGAAAGCTACTCGGTTAGCCACAAATGTCTTGGTGTCTTGGAGTCTTGCAAGCGATCGTATCGTCAAACGTGATCTGCTTCTTCAAAGCATCGATGAGACTTTACACCAATTCTGCTGCCAACACAGCACCGCACAATTCCAAACGTGGAATATAGATTGTTTTGAGAGGTAAAACTCTAGTTTTCATGCACATCAATTAAACTCTGATAGAGCCGTCAGAGTATAGAACCTTTAAGTACGCTACAGCACTGTCACCAATTCCAGACGCATCCGAGAATGCATGAAGTTTTTTTTTATGACGGCCGAGTCTAAACTAATGCATCTAGACTTTTTAATTTTAAATTTGAAAATTTAGGAAGTTCCAACTTGAACAAGCTCCAGTTATTGATCACTGCCTCAGGAACGTGGTTATCCCAATCTATTTTCGTCAACCATAATTGCTGCATCAACCTTATTGCTAAGAGAATCACTGGGGTTAAAAATCTTAAAGGATTGTAAATTCTCGCTAGTTCCGATATGATATTTCTTTTTGTGCAAAAGCTGTCAGGTATACTGTGAAACAAGTAGAAAAACACGTCGACCGTGGGGTACTAATGAACACGTAAAACCTTAATAAAGATAGGGTCTTCTTTGTCGAATTAAACTGGCATTTGGACATCAGCAGATGGTACAGCCGCCAGATGTTCCGGAGAGTTACTTGCCCACTTACTTGAATTCATCGGATCGCATAACCTGTATTAACTCCAATTGAAGTATCTAGGCAGAGCCTATAAAATATCTCCAAATTACGTTACCAATACAAATATGATACGTAACGCATTCGCAATATTTGGATACTTCGATTATCGATTTTAAATTAGATTCAAGCATCGCTGTTCGTTAGGTACGATCGAGTTGAAACAGCGGCGAGGTATATTGTTTCTACTTTAAATATAATTTAATTGTTGGTAATTTAAATTCAGTCGTGTCGTTGGGCCCTTCGAGGAAACTTTATAAAAGCCCACCGGGAAACTCCCGGTATCCCGGCGGCCAGCACGCGCATGTTGATGATCTCTAGAGTAAAATTGTTGGAACGTCGATCGGGTAGACCCGATTTGCCACGACGTGCTTAATATTTATTTCCTTGCTTAGAAAATGTGTGATGTACGATTCTAAAATCGTTTCTTTGTTTGTAAAGATACTCAAGAAAAGTAAAATTCTCGATTTGAAAGCTCTGATTCTACCAGATGCATAAATAAATTAAGTTGGATTAAGAATCACTTTCGCATCTGTCAAAATTATTACCCAAGACTAAGAATGCATTTAATCAATATTAAACTACATAATAATTAAAAACAAAATGGCTTTCATACAAATGAATAATAACTATGAACAATCACCTTAATTTAAAACTACTAAATAAAATTTAAAAATCAACTAAGGAAGCACTGGCGCAAAAATTGGACTACTAAAAATTGATTAAGTTAAAGGAAGTATTTAATAATAAGGCAATGGCGCTTTCATAATCTAAATAATAATTGTTTTATTTTAAATTCAGAAATTAATAATAGAAGCGATGGCGCACTAATTCTATTTAGAATCAATAGAAAATATAATATTTTCAAATTAAACTCATAAAATTATTTTAAATTAATTGAGAAAAATTGCTTACCTTAGTTGTGATGTAGCTTGTTTCGAAAGTTTCCTTCCTTACCAAAACCCGAATTTCTAAAGTGTTGGGATCCCAAACTGAGGCCGAAATTAGTAAAGCTTTGCCACTGTCCCAATTACTTAATGGTTTGCATTTAAATCCTAATTAAAAATCCTTTTCACTCACAAATAACTTACAATACGAAAATACTAATTATTAATAAATTAATTCCGATGATATCGACGAACAAAACTGTTTTTTTAAACCCAAACGTTTCTCAATTTTTAAAAATTGTTTTTTATCGCGGAAAACTATTTTAAATTAAAATATGGCGGGTCCACAGCCAGAAAATCTTTTCTGGCAATCGCGAATGTTCGTTCGCGAGTAAGTCATCTTACGCGCATAAACAGTGTTAAACAGAAATAGTCTCACTATTAGATTAGTGATACAAATTGCTTTTATGGCAGTCTTATCGTTAATAGTAGCGATTTCGCTAAATCAATTACTAGTGATTAAAAGATTACTTACTAAGTACCTGTCCTTAGGATAGTTGTGAATTAAAATCTTCAATAATCTGTACTCACATTGAGATTTGAGATTTTTTTTATGAAAACCTAGCTGCATTATTGTCTTCAAGTTAAATTAACTTGGTTTTAACATTGGAATTAGATGAAATAGAAATCCAAATGATTCCAGAATTCAAATTTAACAAACTATGTAGATGGTTGCAGCAACAATAAATTAGTACTTGTTTTCAGTAATAATTCAAATTTTTATTATTAGCTGAAAAATAAAATCGTAAGTAACAGTCTTTAAGTTGCTGTGTCCTTTATTGCAGAAATGTTCTTAAAATAATTATTTTGTAACAATTAAAGCTCGTAAGAAAGAAAAATTAATTTAAATCCTTGAAATTCAAGACGAATGTATTTGATTGCAAAGTATATTTTAAGTGTAATTTTATTCCATACTAAATAACCTGAAACTTTAAACAATTTAGATTAATCCTGTAATACACCTAGTGGCGCAAAATAGATTTAGTTGGATTATATTTAGTTCTGAAATGACTAAAAATTTAAAATAAAAGAATAAGTTTTACCTTCTGTAATAGTACATCCGAAGGCTTTCGTAACATTAATGGATTTATTAATATAGATTTATTATTTTTTGATATATAATTTCCTACAGTCTGGCAATTTCCAGGTCTTTAATTTCCTTGGGTGCTGTTTAAAGACAGTGTTGGCAATGCAAAGGTTTATTTTCGTTGTAGAATTGAACAAGCCTGTGTCCCCTTAGATTTTCTGGGCCAAGATGATACGCTCCAATATTATATCTTTCAATATCAGCGCCAATCCTGCCGTTAAAGTCATCGATTTATTTATGATCTTTGATTTTTGTTCGGCTTGAGTAAGCTGTGCAAGTTCCAGGTAGCGACGCATCCTATTTTAACATACTTAAAAATATTTTAATTTTTTTGCTATTTTTAAGGTTCGCTGTGGTAGACTATGGGGGAATTATTAACACTCTCTCATCACTTAAAAGGTACTCCGTGCTCCGAAAAACTCTGGTTGCATAATTTTCTAAGGTGGGCGCTGGACTTTTTCGACAAGGACCAACAAAAATGTTGGTGTTCCTCTAGCTGAACATCTCGCGTGGAAGCACTTTACTGAACGAAAGTTAATGAAATTTAAATAAATACCGGCGCGGTCTGACGTTCAGCTTTAACGATCAATCTACCTATCAACGGGCCATTTGGGCAAAACATTACCGTATATGGAGACGTGAAATTTGATATAATATTAGTACTTTCAGGGGATTTAGGGCACATTGTAAGTAAATTTTAAATTTAAATACTATAAACTTAAAAGGGGAAATTAACTAATTATTTGATTATCAACAAACACGGTAAAATTTTAAAGAAATGCACTCTCCTATGAAAGATTTATCGCAAATTGTTTGTTGACGCAAGAAAATTAAAGTCCAGAGTTATTTATTTATTAACGGCTTTGATGAAGAGGAGATTATAGATATTTAGAAATTTTTGTAAATGCTATGTTTGCATTGTGAGAAAACATATTTTTAATCAATGTCTATTTTTATAGCAAAATAAGAGAATTATAATTTAATTTAGAGTCTATTAAAATAGGGTTTGTGTAATCTTTGTTTCGTTATAGTTGGCAGTCCTTCAGCATCAGAATCCGTTGTTATTTCATTGTTAACTACTGACGTTAATATCATCACTACAGGAAAATTTCTAAAGCTGTGTCATTATAACGTTTTAGGTTAAATTGATTTTCCCAAAATCTTTCTATTAAAAAACAGCAAACAAAAGATTATTTTATTAAAATGATTATTTATTTTTATATTTAAGATTAATTTCTTCCGAAATTAATCTTTTACAAAATATATATTTTGATGCAATGACACAAGCTTTTTGAATTGAATTTTCGTAGTTGCTCGGCCATTAAATTTGTATAAACAAAGATAAACTACCTCAGAAATTAAAAGTAAACATTATATAAAAGGTTGTTCTGTTATGCTTAAAATACTAAAAAAACTGGAGTGAAAAATAAAAACAGTGTGCTTACGGAGGGAACTTTATTAATATTTACATCCATGTAATTTTACAGCCCCGTTAAATTATTATTATTGTTATTCATGAATGATTATAATAATAAAAAGATTTTCACAACCAGATTCTTTTGTATTGCTATCACATTTTAATTTCCTTTGGTATCCTATAAAGAGGTTAGAATGAATTATTGTCTCCGAGTGCGGGGTTGAAAGCTCTACCCGGACTTCGCGTATATTCCATTATGCTAAATAATGTGACCCCGCTGAGCTGTCGTAAATAAGAAGACTGCTTATGATTTACTGGAATGAAAAATACTATGCTCTTCTTATGCCTGTCGCAGATTATTAATTTGGAAATTTTACGTAAATATTTATAAACTCGCCCGCCTACTATAAGCTTGCTTTCCTCTATGGGATCTCCTCCTTGCCATAAGACTAAAAGGAATAATGACCCCCACCCAACTTCCATCCAAATATGAATAATTACAATTTGAATTTCCAGGAAGGAAAAATAAACTTCCGGCCTATGAGAGAAAAACTTTTTAAGCCTTCCCACGATCTACGTAGGGAATAAAAATAATACCTGTACGGAAGCGTAAATGAGAATCTTATTGGTGGGAAAGGGAAATTTTTCCAAAGCACCCATAATAATGAATTAACGAACTGCAAACAATTTTTTGTATCTGCCGTTAGACACAAAATATACAGCCTAAAAAGCTAGCAACCTTTAAAAGTATTGCCTTTAGCACCTACAAAAGTTCTTTTCAGCTTAATTCATTTTTCAGTTTTTTACAACTTCAACGATTTATGGGCTGATGTAAATACAGACTCGGAAGCAAATACGGGTATTTTGCATCAAATACGCCAATTTCACAGTGACTATGTATATTTACGCGCGGTATCAGATACTTTTTTGATAATTTGAAATTTTTCTTTTTTTTTTCATCAAATGTTATGGGGAAAAATTTTGAATGCATATAAACTAAATAGTAAAAGAATTTTACGAGCCATAAAAAATATATGAACATGGCTTTCTCTTTTTGATCCTTTATTGCTTGTTTATGTGCATGGTATTATTAATGCCCTTATGTTGGTAGAATGAATCAAAAATTTATTATCACAACCTACGTCTATAAAATAAGTATGTGAAAAATATAGGTATGGGTTTATAGCTTCCGTAGAGCTGTTTATTGGTTTTTGATTATTCTGTATCGGAATTTATTAATAATAGAGAAGTAACCTCATCCAGGGCCATAACCCATATGGTGTGGGGCGCAAGGTACATAAAAAACTAATTTGTAATTTTTTAATTGAAATTGTAATTTAAAAAAAAATTAAAATTACTTTACACTTGTAATAAAAAGTCTGAGACATTAGTAATGATTCGTGTCTGAATACATAATTTATAACAATACAAAAAATATAAATAATATGAATAAACTATATACAGAAACACTAATATAAAATAAATTTATGAAGTGCTATGCATGTGACTAGATTCAGACCTAAATCCACTACCATTTATAGAAAAAATATTTGTTGTCAAATGCTGAATTGCTACAAATCGATCGATCCAAACGCTACGACACTTAAATACAAAGAAAGATATTACAATAATAATTTATATAATTATCTAATTTGTGTATGCAATTGATGAAAGTACAGAATGAAATGCAAAGCTGTAATTCGAGTGTTTTAATTAATTAATTAGTAATCGGTTTATTTGTGAGTACAAACAGATATATAATCACCGTATATTTTAATGGTGCAAAAGTCTATAAAAAATACTATTCCAGTAGCCTACTATTTTTAAATTTTTATTTTACATCCAATAATTTATATTTTATAATTTATATTAATCTAGATATATTTAAAACACTAGGCTGATTTTAGTTCCAGTTCGTTTGAGAGTTTTATTGAGTTCTCTAGATTAGTTCTCTTAATCTATATGTATATTTTTAATTTTGATATTTTTAAATGCAAAAATGAAAACAATTTATATCACGACACACAAGAAAAGCCATCCGCTTGAAGCGTCCTCTTAGTTCCCAGCGTGTTAACTTTTGGAATTACGCTTATAGACAAACCATTTCTAACATCGAAACATCGAAAAGCTTCAAATTACAGAGAGGAATAAAACAAGGAGACAGTCTGAGTCCACTACTATTTATTATCGTAATGAACGAAATTGCAAACCGATGCACCAACAAATTAAACAAAGTAAGTATTGGAATGAGGAATATGGAACCTGTAATTGTACAACACTTAATATATGCAGATGATATAGTTTTAATAACGAGAAAAGATAGGGAGACACAACTAGCTTTGGATATGTGGCAAGAAGAATTAGGAAAGGTAAATTTAACAATAAATGTCGAGAAGAGCAAAACGATGAAGATAGACAAGAAACATACCCCAGGGAACGAAATAAGAATGGAAAATGGTGTTATAGAAGAAGTGGAAAGATATACGTACTTAGGTACTGTCATAACGAGTAACGGGAAGATAGAAGAAGAAATAACACATAGAATTAATAAGGCCAACCAAGTATACTATGCTATTAATAATACATTAATTGGAAAGAAGGAGGTCAGCAACAAAACAAAGATACAAATATACAATACGATATACTTACCAACAATGATGTACGCTGCAGAAAATTGGGTTTTAACAGATAAATTAAGATCAAGAATAACAGCCACTGAGATGAAGTTTTTAAGGAAGGCATCAGGTCACACCAGAAGAGACAGAATAAGAAATGACACAATAAGAGACATGCTAGAAGTGGAACCTATAATAAAAATGGTAGAGAACAAACAGCTAAAATGGTATGGGCACATATGCAGAATGGAGACTAACAGGATACCGAAGATAACTACGGAGATGAGAGTGGAAGGAAGAAGACGGAGGGGCAGACCTAGGATATTATGGGAGGAGCATATTGAGGACATTGCAAGAAGGAGAGGAAAGAACATACAAGAGATCAAAAGATTAGCCAGGGACAGGAAAATATATAGAGGATGGGTGGATGAATATTAAAAGAAGAAAAATAATAGAAAACCCGAATTATTTATATTATTTATTAGGAAAGCCCCTACGTTCAAACAACAAATTATTATGATTGATATTGATAACAATAAATTGATTTATATGAGAGTGCAAACAAATTATACTGCAACCGACTTTGGTAGTAGCACAGTGATGATAGATACAAAATATAAACCACCTACCTTTCCTCTTGTAACCTTTTGCTCTGGCTAATTACAAACGTGGTAAAAAAACAAAATCACCACCACACTGAGACTTAGAGTCGGTTCGCTTGAACAGGGCACTAAATAAATATAAATCTAGTAAGCACAAGTAAGTACAAACAAATAAACCAAATTTCTTTAAATTAAAATGACAGAAATTTGATTTGAAATTGAACACAGACAACAAAAGAATTAAAAAAATTAAAGAAAATAAATTTTGGATGCCATGAGCAAATGAAAAATCAATTCAAAGACGCTTTAATGCCTTTTATCCGAGGAGTAATATTTCTGGCATCACCATAATCTTAATTAGTAAATTTATTTAAAATTAAATAAATACTTTAAAATTTTTTAAACAAATTAATATTTAGTGTTAACGATTTGCCAACTGAAATTGTAACAACACAGCAATTCTCCGTTTTCCATAAGGTTTAATACTAAAATGGTGGAAGCACAACCACCTACCTCTCTTTCAAATAATGTCCAAATAAATGGTATTAATAAATAAAATTCAAATCTAACTGCTTGCTTGAAATATGGTAAGTCCATTTAATGATTAATTTTTTAAAATTCCCTTTCGACATCCAAATTATAACGAAGGTTAAAGTTCCATTATCCAAATAAAATTTTCTTCTTGTAATTAAATATTATTCCACAAATAAATCCACAGCACTGATTGTTATATTAATCTAGATCTTCGATGATTATTAAACACTTTGAAATTTCAACAAAATATAACCTAACAGTTTGACGTTGGGTTTGTTTACAAAACAACGAACTCATTACGTAACCTTAAAATGTTAAAATATTGCTCTCAACATGTGTGCACTGTTTGATGGATTTAAAATAATAGTTTTTTACTAAATCGGTCGCTCTTTTTATACCCTTTTTGAAACAAACGAGGGCTTTAGTGA
Organism: Agrypnus murinus; assembly: GCA_929113105.1. Classification (NCBI taxonomy): domain Eukaryota; kingdom Metazoa; phylum Arthropoda; class Insecta; order Coleoptera; family Elateridae; genus Agrypnus; species Agrypnus murinus. Next base: position 5,268,270 of record OV816028.1, on the reverse strand, counting down.
TATTCTTGATGGAAAACAAAAGAAGTTTAAGAACTAAATACAATATAACCACAAATTTAACTAAATTACTTAAAATTACTTAGATACATTTTCTTACATCATCACTACGACGCACATTGACTGTTGTAGGTCAAGTCTTGCCTTGCAATGGCCTCAACTTTATTTAATTTGTCTAAATAGCTCACGGTTTCACATCATTAGCTGATCAATGAAAATTTGCCAGGATTGTAAGAAAACCAACTTTAAAATTTATTCTTTTAATGTGTTCTAGAGTGCATATTTACTAAATTAAAACCTTTTCTTTGACTCCATAAAAAAAATTAAAAATTACATATTTTTCTGCTTGAGTTTATGCAATCCATCTAACATCTTGTTGGTAACATACTCTATATGGGTGCGTGCTTTTATCCATGTCAAATATCATGATAATATATATAACTATTTTTTGCAGATATATCGTTAGAATAAATTATATTTGAATTTAAATATTAACTATCAGATGTTATTTCTGCACAAGGACTCTTCAATATTTTGTCAAATTCCCTCACTATCTTAATGATGAATAATCGAAGTCAATATCTTTGATGACTTGGATTTTCTTTCATAATTATATAAGTTTGTAAAGATTATTATTTATCAATATAAATAATTAGAAAACATTAGAGTAGCCGACTTTGATTATAGAATCTATGTGTAATAAATAACAAAATAGTAAAAAATAAATTAAAAGAATAATAATGGAATTCTAGTAAATATACGAGCTTGTATAGATGTTTGTTGATCCCATGAGTTTATACTCGTATATAATTACTAGTTTGTAATTGCATTATAATAGAAATATTTCTTTCTCTTTATCCTTTTATCCTTTATTTCTATGTCTTGAAGTAACCTTGGGTAGGGTCTGTTATTAACTGTTAGGTTACTGTAACCCTGTTTGAAATGCAAAAGTAGTTTTAATAATACTTTAATTTTTCATTTCATACTGAGTGCCGATTTAGATAACACAGCTTTGGTTCGATTAACAAAACCAATAACTTAATGTAATTGTAGAGGATGGTCATAAATTTGTTTCAGTTGCATTTACCAAATTGACAATTTCTCGAGCCCGAATGATTCCCGAAATTGTCTACGTAACGTTTTCACGGTCGCAGGATGACAAATAAAGATTAATGTGCACTACGTATAACCCAATTTAATAGTACATATGAATAACGGTAACTGCAGGGAAACTACGCTGAAGGATTACCAATTCAAACATCGAAGAGTAAAATGCTCAATGTAAAATAGCTCTATATAGTATAGCAAGAAATTTTACAGCGCTCTAAACCAAGCCATAACGGGGCAGGTCTAGTAAATTGGATTCTGAAACATTTGAGCTATTAAAAAAAACTTGATATGAATTTCTAGTGAGGGCATAAAAGTTTATCCAATTACGTCAAATAAATGGAAAAGTTGGATGCCGGTTTTATTAGCTCAAGTCTTCGCGGATTATTCATATTTCAGTTCCGTTCAAGAATGAATGAAATAACGGTTCAATTTCCGAATTGAATACTGAATTTCAGGAATGAGGTAAACAAACAATTTGTATTTAAAAAATGACTCGAATTTTTCCAAAGGTATATGTACATTTGATCGTTTATTATTTTTGGTTGTGAATGTGCAACGCGGGCGTAAAGCAAATAAAATGTATTATAGGTCCTGATATATGATACTGAAACCCTTAGTGAATACACGTACAAAATTAAAATGAAAATACTAGTTCCTCCCTAATGATGTTTAACGCGGAAAAGGCCCGGGGCGAAAACAATTTATTTTTCCACCATTGTATCATTTCCCCTTCTTTTCGATTTGCAAAAATTTCTAAACGCGTAAAAGATCAATACTTTTATTTTTTTTTGTATATCTGTAACACCAAAATGCACTTCGGTAAAAAACTGGCAATATAAAAATTTTATTAAATTATTATTTACGTTTTACGGACCTGTCACTCCAGTTGTGAATTTTCCATGACAGATCAAGAACAAATATTGCAAAAAATGTGTTTTGAAGTGAGGCTTTCAAAGATAAATGAAAAATGAATATTGCATTATTTTAAAAGCAGTAATTTGGAAAATAAGTAGGTTAAAAATATTACATACGGGCAGAAATATTAGCAATATTATTAATTCTAAAAACAGAATATCAGTTTTGATATTTATAAAATATCAAGTTTTACCTTTATTAGCCATAATTATATAAACTTCTTAGAAAGGAAGCTCAAATAAACTGGTATATGTTGTAACAAGATGAAATTGTAATGGTTACCTTATCTATTCAATTGTACAAAATCCATATTGAATACTATTTGGTGAAATTATTTGTATTAAAAGAAATGCATAGAACGATCTGTTCGTTAACGTGCATATAACTTCGGTCTTTAACTTTCATGCGTCAATAAACTAATATCGATAAATATTTTGTAGGAGATTGTATTTCTGTAGAATCTCACTGCGTATATTGATATGCAATTAATCTTCATATCCACTTATAACAGTATTAATAATGATAATAATTTATAAAAAAATTTTTTTTATTAAATTTGTAAAATTTAACAATACTCTTAGATTTACATTCGATACTAATCAAATTTTGCTTTCTATATAAAGCTATAATAATAATAATAATAATAGTAATATCCCGTTGTAATAAATGTATACGTCGGTATTCATCATCGTCTTATGTCATGATTTAAGGTCACCATTCACCACCATTCTTTGTTGGCTTATACAAGATTTTCCAACAACTGTCAAGCTCAAACGCGATTCTCGCTGCGGTACCGAAGGTGTAATGTGCCGGCCGACGAAAAACTTTAGCAAGCGCTGAACGCGTAGGCGAGGCCAGCCTAACGCAAAACAACTGAAGCCTTGCAGCTGGAGACAACTATCTGTCAAAACTTAACAGATAAATATTCTAACCGTATCATTCAGCACATTAGTAGATACGGAGTGGGGGTTACTTCTTTAATTCGTAACCGCAATTTTCCGGCTTAACCGGCTTTCCGTTTATTCTATGACCGCGTGTTTCTGCATTCCTATTCGAAACCGAGAACCTTTTGCTGAAATTCATCGGGATTTTCTTTTCACCAATCCGCACCAACGTATAACTAATAAACCACCGAGGGAACAGCTCCCGCTCTCCACGATGTAAAGTGCAGAAAGTTTGAAGATTCAATTTATAAAAATAATCTTGGTATGGCCCTGTGTATAGTAAGATATTTCGTTTAAGTTAAGTTAAAATTCCCAAGGGTATAAAGCATATTTAGATATAAGTTTTCGCAAAATTATTCCAATTAAAAACCATTTTTAGCTCCTTATCTAAATAATAAAGATATCGAGTCTCCTTTTTGGTTGAAACATACGTGCAGACTTCATACAAAAAACAGTTTGTGGGGCTACAGCAACTGCAATAATGATACATTTTTGTATTCGAAGTTCCAAATAAAAATTTTTAATAATCAATAAAATAATGAATTCAGTTTCATGTGTGTCTAGGCGTCAGATTTCATAACTTGGCACTTCGTGTAGAGCTGATAAGCCTTTCTAAAATATTTAATATAATTCGAATTTCGGTTATTTTTCTTGTTGGGTGTAATGTCGTTAGCTTGTTTTTCATTGGATCGTTTAAAAAAATCCATCTCAAATTTAAAAATTTATGTGGTTTTCGGACCCTTTAAATCAGTTCGGAACAACTTCTCGAAGCTTAAGAATCAGTTGAAAGTTAATAAATAGTAAATTCATTGAATCGACGCGTTTTAATAAAAATCATATAACGCGTTAGGTTGTATGAGGACTCGTTGATAATACATTCAAGCAACATTTTAGTTAGCTTTTCGTACCGTTCAGTTTGAAGTTAGTTTTTAGTACCTATCGTCAAATGTTAAGAATTACAACGAACTTGTTCCGTATTGGAAATTAATGCAAAGTTTAAAGTTTGTCGTTCAATGTGAAAAATAGTTCAAGATTCAAGGTGTGCTGCCCGCAACTTTGATGTTATGATCAATGATTTTAGTTTTTAAATGTTTTGAGCCATTTTTGTGCGAAGTTTCGTGGAAGTATAAAGTGTTAAGGATATTTCTATTCAGGAGTACGGTCAGACTGTTTACGTAAATTTTAAAATAATGTTATTTAATAATGTAATGGTACTTATGATGTTTTCTATTGTTGTTTAAAATCAAAGATGTTATAAGGCTAACATTTTATTTGGTTTAGGATCTCGAAATTTAAAGCAAATCTTAGTAGAATTGACTTTTTTATTTAGTAATCTTTTGTTATGAATTTCACTTGTTATCATCTTTTTTCTTGTATTTTTCGTTTTTACAAGCCTTTATTTGCCTTTATTGCCTTATCTTTGATATAGTTCGGTTTAACAAACTGCCCATGTATCTTGTATTAACAAAATTTTTGTTTATTAAAAAGATTTGTTTAGATAAATTTAATGTCAAACTGTGGACTTTGCGCTTTTATTGAAGTGATGTAACATCACTCAGTTTGGTGGCGCCCTCCATCTTTTATTTGTTTCTTGAATCTATCATCTAATCAGAAGCTTTTGTGATTAACACCCACGACGCCTGAGTATAATTTGACTTAATAAGATGACTCGGCCGGAGCTTTGACATGTTTAGTAAGTATAGTAACGTAAGAATTATGCATTTAAGTAGTGGATAGGCAACAAGAGATCTGCGGCAATCCTTATGGAAATTAACATGGGAAATCGCCAAGGTCCAAGATAGAATTTTTGGTCAATGTCAAGGTCATTCGCGGTCTAGTGCGTTACCTCACCGCTCTCGCGTTATACGCGGATCAGCGTGCGATATTACCACGTATACGGATCAAATCTACATATTACACTGTGATTGATGCAGTCGTCCGAGATCATAGGGATTTTTATAACGAAGACATCACGGCATTCTAGCGCTTCACCCCAGAAACAGAGCCCCATTTCAAGCGAAAATGATTATACTTCTACGCCCACATTTAACTAACCACGTGATTAAAATTATTGTATTCTAATGAAACTTTCTATTCCAAAGAGATCATGAAATTTAAAGAAACCGACAGTCCTTGAACAACTGCGAGGTTTGCAAGCTCGACTAACGGATATATCTATGTCAGTAGCTACCCTTCGTGAAGGGCTTTCGGATCTCAAGCTTGAGAAAAATATTATTATTGTAATATTATATAATTACTACATTAATAAATGCTAATCATGTGCTGACGGTATCAACTACACGACAGAGCTGGCTATCTATTCTCACTCGACATGTAATACTGATATGGCTATACATATATTATTTAATAATGAGCTGTAAATAAAACACACAAATATGGTTATACACTATTATTTTATTTAGCTATTGTACATTTCAAGCTAAATATATACTTATTCTAAAACTACCTATTAAGAAATATTAATTAACAAGTAACAAAAGGAGCCTTCTCTTTATTTTTAAAATTCTTAAATTTTAACAGGTTCTCGCCTACTTTAGGCATTTTGATAGCGCAATCGTTGAGCTGCTGACAATCTTCAATATGCTTATTTAACTTTTCTTATGATCTAAAGTAATGCAAGCATCGATCGCAGAAATATTTTCTACCATGTTCTTTACTAAGTTGAGAGGACAACAGTCGGCTTAGATTCTTTATCCAAACGAAATGATAACGAATTAGTGTAGTGTAGTTTTCTGTATCTTCATCATCATCAAAGTACTTATCTTGAAGGAGAAGCAAATTCACATATCGTTCTACTTGGTTTAAGCAAGATATGACGGTAATGTCACATAATCTAGGTTTTTCTTCTTCAGTGAATAAACATTAATGGATATATTATTCTGTTTTTCAAATCTAGGGATCTGCTTGATTGTCATCGGAAACAGGATACCCTTCAAATTTAAAACCTTAGGGTAGTGCGGATATTTCGAGATACGCTGAGGATTTTTATCAACAGGGTGTAATGCACTGACTACAGCCCATGCAAAGCACGCCTCATCATCATTCTTCACATTGATGCACGCTTTCTTCATATTTATTTGCTCGGGCAGATTGATGTAAGATGACCCAAGCTGAGGAGTATATTTATTGATATTAACTTGAAGGTTAATAATCGATTTAAGCGTCCAACCACTGTCTCGCTCTTGGAATTCCTCCAGCTCAGTTAATATCGGCTTTGTTACTTTATCATCAAACCATGAATCTAGATCTGTATCTCTATATATCGGAGAGTTCGAGGTTATAAAATGTTTGTTTTCATTTAGAAGCAGATCACCTCTCTTACATTCAAATTTTCCCATGAAGATGACATTAACTTTTACTGCTTCATACTCTTTCAGGATATTAGGAATTCTTCGTTTGAAAAGAGTCTTACAATCTGTGAAGAACTCTTTAGGATCCATATGTTTAAGGTTACTGATCACCCCACTTCGAATTCTATTATCAAAAGCTGATATAGAATCATCCCAGCGAACTCGATGTTTAGCGGTTTCTATAGTTTCCTTCTTCGATCCAGCACCACTTTTCTGAAGCGTTTTGAACAGAGATTTAAAAGTTTTTACTTGAGCCAATTGAGTCATGAGATGCTGCTTTTCACCAACAGACTTAGCACATTCATTCCCATCTACTCCTACCGTTCCTACCACCTTCATTAATTTAATCTGCCATACTGTAATAATAGTAGGGTATTGGGCCACCTGGCCAGCCCCCCCTCCACTTTTTCCCCACTCCTACCCCCACTCCTCCCTACTCCCCCCACTTAGGCCTCCACTTAAGCCCCACTCCTCCCCACCCGTAAACCTACTCTGTCGCCATTTTTAATCGCCATCTTGGATCGCCATTTTAAATCGCCATTTTGGATCGCCATTTTGAAATGTCATTTTGAATGTCATTTGCTTATCCGCCATTTTGTATATGGCATTTTGAATTTGTCAATTTTGTTTTTGTCATTTTGAATCTTTCATTCTTCTCATTCTTGCCCTCTCTCTCGCTCTGGCGTTCTCTCTCGCTCTAGCCCTCGCCCTCTCTCTAGCTCTGGTCCTCTCTCTCGCTCTCACTTGTCATTTCCAACTTGTCATTGTTTCCCGCTGAAAGATTTGATCGGTATAGTAGACTTCTATACGCCTGTAGATAGGCAACCTGTTACACTTTTTTATAAAAATCAATTTTGGAATAACCGGGGTTCAAACGCGCAGCCATCTGATCAGAACTCCATATCTTAACCCCGAGACCACGGAGCTTGTCTCTTAAAGTACTGCGAAGGATGGTTTTATAAAAACGGTTACACATCTATATTAAATCCATTTTATTTAAAAATAATTCCCGGAAAATATTGAAAAATATTGTACATTAATAATAGGAAAAATGCTTTTTGAATCCTAAAGATTTATTTAAATAAAACTTAAAAAATAAAATAAAACTTAGAAAAATTCTATTGCTATATTGTGTGTATATACGCTGGTATCAGTCTTTTAATAGTATTTGATAGCTCATAACTTATTAATAGAAGTAAATTATAAGGTATATAATCTCAGCAAACCTTTATTATCTAGCTAGAATACATTATTTCTTTTAACTCTACTCCATATGTTTATATGATTGAGCAGTCTCAACATATGTATTTATAGTAGGTATACGTATTTGTTTATCTGTGAATGTTTAAATGATTTGTATTGATTAATGAAAACCTTATAAGGTTACATGCAGTTGATATACGTTATTTATTATCTTAACGACATCTACCTGACAATTAGCTTAGCTAAATGTATTTACTGTTGTATTACTCAACTTAAAATTACAACAAATGAATTTTAAAACCATAGCCCAGATTAGATTATTAGCATGATAAGATTTACCAAAACTTCAACATACAAAAATACATTTTAAAAATTAGGATGACAATAGTCACCCCCGAGCTGCTAATGAAAAAGCAATTAAAAACCTCCTTATACTGTTCCCTAAATTAGATTATTAGAAAAAACAACCTTTCTAAATGCTCAGAAAAAAACTAAAAATAATAACTTAATAATAAATTACATGACACATGTTTAGTATTTCTTATATATTTTTAATATTGTTTGTTTAGGGATAACATTGCTTTCAAAGAAGAGTTGTTTATTTTCTAAAATAACGTTCATGACGTACTAATTACAAAGGCGCCTAAAACTGGTATATAAACAGAACGATTTAAGAAGAATAAATCGTTGTGAAAGTGTTTCTGAATCATCAAGACGCTAGCTATCCTACCTTCAACAACTGTATGTTTAATTAAATCAGGTATGTTTTATTTTTCATTAGCTTACATATTAAAAAACTATCTCGTTTACAATATGTAATATGTAAATGTTTTAGATCGACTTCCATTTAGATTGACTTCAGTTTCTATGAAAACTTTGTAGTCTTCTTTTTAGAATTCCATCAGGTAAATGCTTTTTTTTTATTTTAATGGAATTATAAAAACTTATTTTTGAAATTTGTTGCAGATGAACTATAGTTTCCATCCTGTGTTCGACAGGTGTATATTTAATTAAATCAGGTATGTTTTATTTTTCTGTTGCTTAAATTTTAAAAACTACCTAGCTTACAATTTGTAAATGTTTTACGATTGTTTATGAAAACTTATTTTTTGAAATTTGTTATAGACTGACTGCAGCTTCCAACTGCGCGAAATTCACATAGTTTTTATTTCATCAGGTAAGTTATTTATGTTTTAACGATATTTCTGTTTCTGTTTCTGTTTTTGGGCGAGGAATCAGGATGGCGGAGCATCCTTCGTACCTCATGGCACCGATTGCTATGATCATTTGGCCGACCCTACTAGAATTTAGCCGAATCTGGGGGAATTCCACCCCCAGTAGGGATTTTTAACGTGCTAAACATCTCATTGACACGAGACCTACAGTTTTACTTCCTATCCGAGAAGAAGGCATGTTTTAAATTTTTCTCCGCTATGAAAAATTACCAGCTCGGCCGGGGATCAAACCTGCGATCTTTGGATTATGAAGCAAACATGCAAACCACTAATCCACCGAGACTGGCAATATTTCTACTAATGCTTATCTTGTACATCTAGTGTTCTTACCTTAAACCCGTACGGATCGTGAGATTATGATCTCCATATATACCTATCCGAACACTGTGGACCAGGTCTAAAATTCGGTGTGTGAGACCGCACATCCAGTGTTCATTCCTGCTTCCTTTCTATACCCCTAGTGTTCTTACCTTAAGCCCTACGGGTCATGAGACTATGATCTCATACATACCTAGCCAAACACAGTGGACCAGGTCTAAAATTCGGTGTGTGAGACCGCACTCCCTGTGTTTATCCTTACGATCGTTGTAAATTAAGACTGAATTCTAAGGCATGTGAGTCTGCGTGCCGGTAGCGATTTTTCCTATTACGTTAATAAATACATCCTAGAAATATAACCTAACTATAAATAAAATTTCACGTATACAGTACACCTATTATTTTTGAGATTTGTTTCAGATTGACTACAGTTCCTATATACATATAACTTATCCAGAATGTCTTCTCTCTACGAAGTAATCAACGAAAGCGTGTCCATCATAAAGAAATTTGGTACACAGACACACAGAGTGGTATTTATTTAAAGTCAACGACGCACCAGACGGCGAAGATCATTTTTTAAATCGGCCGCTAATCAAATTTTATCGAATTTGTTAAATTGCGCGCAGTCTTCAGATAAAATTGGAGCCACGTTTGAATTCGATAACTTCAAAAAAAACTTGCCTGGTTATATGAGTTTCAAAAGAGCCGGCGAGATCACGTTTAACGATGTCTGGGGTATTCTTGAAAGCATTCTTCAATCCGATCCCGAAGCGCTCAGTTCGGACACGTTTAGACTGATAGCCACGATCGTAACACCACCTGCAGGACAAGGACGCAGCCGTAATGGTATTTACAATACGTTCGCTAAATAATGTAACAAACGTAGAAGGATTGTCAGTATTAAAAATACTGATAATTTGTGTCTACCCAGAGCTTTGGCTGTGGTGAAAGCTTACGCAGACAACAGTACCGATTACAAGAAAACAAGGGATAACCAGGGTGTGCAAAAGATAAAGGCTGAGGAATTGATGCGAGAAGCCACTGTAACCGCCATTCCGGCAGAGGGAGCTGGGGTCAACGAGTTACGACCCTTCCAGCAGTACCTTACCGAGTATAAGATCACTGTGTACAGCTACAGTACAAAGGGTCGCGATGTGATCTTCGAAGAAGCTGTTGATACAGAGAAGAAGATCAATCTCCTGTACCATGAACGTCATTACAATCTAATCACCTCTCTGACCTCAGCCTTTGTCTGCAGATACTTTTGTGAGCATTGTCACATCCCTGATAACGCTAAGAATGACCACAGATGTGAGAAGTCATGTGTAGGCTGCGTTAGTTCTCCGCCGTGTGCAAGACAAGCCCTACTGATCAAGTGTCAGGACTGTAGAAGAGATTTCCGAAGCCAACAATGTTATGACAAACACAAATCTGCACTATGTCAGAGTGTTAAAAAATGTGAAGACTGTTTTAGGATCATAAACCTCAAAACCAGAAAGCAAGCTCATGTATGCGGAGAAATCTATTGTAAGAGGTGCCAGAGCCATATGCCGGAGAATCATTTTTGCTACATACAACCATCGGGTAAAATGGCTGGGAAACAAGACGATCTGTTCGTGTTCTTCGACTCGACAAGAAAAGGAAATTGCACCCGACGTGAAGCTACACGAAGCAAATTTATGCGTTTTCCAGCAGGTTTGCCCTGAATGCTATGATTCTCCGGGTATGCAGATATGTAAAAGATGTGGGGTGCGAACACAGGTTCTAAAAGAAAAATGCATCGAAGGTTTCATGGCACATCTGCTAGAGATAAGGAAAAAGTTTAAGAAAGTCATAGCAATAGCACACAACGGTCAGGCGTTTGACACTCAGTTTATACTGAATTACACCATAACACAAACATCTCTAAAACCGGAACTCATTATGCGCGGCAGTAAAATTCTCCTACTTGAATTAGATAATTTAAAATTCATAGACTCTTTAAACTTTCTCCCTATGGCTCTAGCAGATCTACCAAAAGCATTTGATCTACCGGCTCCCAAGGGCTACTTCCCGCATATGTTCAACACCACGGCAAACGCTAACTACACTGGTCCTCTTCCAGATGTCGAATTCTACAGCCCGGATACCATGAAATCAAAAGCTCGTGAAAAGTTACTAAAGTGGTACGAGACAAACAGGGACACAGAGTTCGATATGCAACGTGACCTAGTCGAATATTGCTGAACCGACGTTGATATTTTAAAGAGAGCCTGCATCCACTTTAGGAATCTCTTTATTAAAGAATGCGACGTTGACCCTTTTACGGAAGACATCACCATAGCCTCTGTCTGCAACCTCATGTACCGGAGGAAATTCCTTAAAGAAAATACCATAGGGATCAGTCCGAGGGATGGTTACCGGCGAGCAGACAACCACTCCAGAATAGCGCTCCATTGGCTGCTATGGGAAGAACAACAACGTGGTGTACAGATTCAACACGCAGGCAGGCAGAGAGAAGTTATCGTGGGCGGTCAAAAGGTAGACGGGTTGTATGAAAGACAAATATTTCAATTCCATGGTTGCTTCTATCACGGCTGTCTTACGTATTACATCACTCAACGTAATGAACCTCTGCAGTCCGTCTGATACCATGAATATGCGTTATGTGAAAACTCAGTCTTCGACGGAAAAATTCAAGTCCATGGGCTACGACGTTATTGAACAATGGGAGTGTGACTTCAAGAAGAAGTTAACACCTGAGATGCAAGAGTTAGAAACACATCCAATGCTCTTAAACACCCCGCTAAATCTGCGCGATGCTTTTTACGGCGGACGTACAGGAGCTGCAAAGCTTAAACATATTGTGAGAAACGGGGAAAAGATCAGGTACGTAGATGTATGCTCCCTTTATCCATGGGTATGTAAGTACGGAAAGTTCCCCATTGGACACCCTAAAGTATACGTCGGGAGGGAAGAGTGTCAGCAGTTTATTCAGGATAAAGGGGGTATAGAAAACGTTAATGGTGTAGTAAAATGCACTGTTTTACCACCTCAAAATCTATACTATCCGGTCTTACCCGTAAAGCTACACAAAAAGCTGCTATTTCCCTTATGTCGCACCTGTACTGAAGACCTCAATCAAGCAGAATGTCATCATTCAGACGCCTAACGTACCATCAGCGGAACATGGGGTCATCGATGAGGTGGTTGCAGCTGTACGAAAGGGTTACATTATACAAGATGTACAGGAAATTTGGGCGTACGATGTAACCCAGTACAATAGGGAGTCAATGGCCGGCGGTTTGTTCTCAGGTCAGCGGATACCCTGTCTTCGGTCAACGTCGTGATTGCTGCATTTGCAACAACCCAAGCCCGACTTAAATTATACTCATACTTGGATCAGTTGGGCGAGAGAGTCCTATACTACTACACAGGTAAGCAGCGCTATCAACGTCAACCGATTAACTCTAATGAGTTAATATTGTTTTCGTTATTTCAGATTCTGTAATATATGTTTCGAAACCGGGCGAGATCGAGCTACCTACTGGAAACTTCCTAGGTGACCTTACAGATGAGCTCGAGGAGTACGGTCCAGGCTCATATATTATAGAGTTTGTGTCGGGAGGACCAAAGAACTATGCGTATAAGGTGTATTCCCCGACAACAGGACGGATACACGTGGTTGTAAAGGTGAAGGGGATTACACTGAACATTAATTATTATTAAATTAAGGGTTAAGTGGCAGAGCAGCATCACCCAGTTAGGTGATGCTGAACTTCGCCTTAATGTAATGTAATGAATGTAATTGTTCTTTCTGCTTATTAAAATAAAGGCATTTATTATTATTATTATTATTATTATTATTATAAGGCAGCGCAGCAGGTAAATTTTGATTCCATGCAACGTTTACTAGACGGTATGGAAGATAAAATTATGATCGAGTGCAGTAACATCAGACGCACGGCTGACCACCAACTCGTAACGCGAACGGAATCAAAGGCCTACAGAATAACTTTCGCCAAGCGACGTCGTATAGACGACTTTGATTCCGTTCCGTTCGGATATAAGAAAGCACGCTTGTAAATATTTAAATTCTGTATGTACACCTATTTTTGATTGTATTAAGTCAGTCTTAACTTTTAAGTTGTCAGTGTCAATCAATTAAAATTATTTTGTTTTATTTTCGTAATGACATATTTATTCGTCAGAAATGTAATGTCAAAAGTCAGAAAGGTCACGTTTACATAGCAAAAACTAAATAAAAACTAGGTGACTTAATTTTTAAGGTGTATGCGATTTTTTTGCAAGCCAGTGTATATATTTGTAAAGTATAGTCATATTTAACTCTTAAGTAGTGATAATAGTAGTATATATGTATATTTTATGATTTGTAGTTGGGTCATTCCATGCGAAATCGATCACTAAAATGGGTCGATCTCACGGATTTCGATGAAAATCAATTATGAGGTAGTAATCAACTAAAGAACATAACTTTCATTCATCAATTTTCTATATTACGCAGAACTTCGGAAATATTCAACCTAAAAAAATTGTCAACACTGCTTGCACGTCTTTAAAGAAATATAAATATCTCGAAAAGTATTTATCCTAGAACAAACATTTTTTTTATAAATTACTCACAAGAAGAAGGGCTTTTTGGACGGCCTAATAATTTTTTGCTACCAAACGTATTTCTATTTTTTTCTTAACGAAATATTCTAAAATTGCAAAACAATCGGTGTGGTCACACTTTTAAAAATCTGAAAAAAATTGTACAGATTCTTTGAACATTTCTGTATTTAAATGCAAAATGGCAAGCTGGACATTTTAATAGTTTTTGCAGGAGAAATTTTTATGGAGCGCATTACAAGCAGTTGGTGCACCATAGCCCACGGCCGGCCGGTGCAATCCTATCGCTACCTTTTAGTTAGTAATAATACGATTCATATAATAATAGCGATCTGTCTTATCTAGTGTACATAAGATCAATGCATCTATGTGGATATGATTATACTGATTAGTTAATTACTAATTTAATTAGTATTTAAATCGGTTTCTTCGGGTGTGTTACATAAATAAAGATCCTAAAATATTATAATGCAATAGCTTATTTAATTTAAGTTTTATTAAACATCAGAACCTACAATAGAACTCGGAAAAAGCGTTTATCGGTGCAGCTTTTCCGGACTAAGTGTAAACTGTTTTTAAATTTAATATTAAAAACAACTCATTTTCTGGTTGGACGGAGAAAAAAATAGTAACAGCTTGATCTAGTAAACATCACTAATAAGGTTTGTAAACAAAAATGTATACTGATTCACTCTTGACCAATAACACGTCTTAAATGATATTGCTCGACGGAAACCACGAGAAGGTGGTGAATCGCCTTCCGTCATGAAAGGTTTACGAAAGAGGATAAAGGAAAAATGGGAAAAGTAGAAAGTCGAGGATAGGAAAGATGAATTTAAAGAATTGCACGAATTACCTGATCAACGGAGCTTTCCTCTGAAAAATCCATGAAACTTTCGTGTACCTTTTATGGGTACAGCTAATTGAAATCTATTTGCTAGTTCGACAGTATGATTTGCGTGCTCTTCTTTGGTGCAGTATTCTATATTAAGGTTTTTTATATTCTCATTAGCCCATTGGAATAATTGTAAAGGATCTGTAATTTGATCAGTATGTGGTCTTTGCAGGCTCGCATGCTTGGCTAATCGTTTGATTGTACCCCCAAGTCCATCACATGGGCCCTTTCCATGGGAAGTAGCAAAAAAGCGCCATTCACCTTGTATTCCAAAATCTCTTTGGTGATAAGCTAAATTTGCAAAATTGTACTTATTTTTGTACTGGGAAGCAGCTCCATCCGAAAAGTAAAACATCTTTTCAATTCTATTTTCAAATTTTGTTTTTACGAAAGAAGTTAGCCGACATTGAAAAAGATGAACAGCACTTGTGTCATGCGTAAGGCAGTCGGAAATTATCACAAAATTTTCACTTTTGTTGTCATTATTACTGCGATGGTATATAGTAAAAGGGTGAATAGTCGCTTGTGTGTTAGTCCAGTGATAGCTTTGTACTTCATCCTGAATTACGAAAGAATAGTTTTCGGGAAAATCTGCGATTACTACTAATTCATCAATACCAAGATTTTCTTTTCTTCCTTTCAGAAAGTCGCTTTGCGTTCTGGCAATAAAATCGTGCGTTTGAAGCTGCCGCAACTGTTGTAATAATCTATCAACATATTCATCGGGTGTACAAATGGATGTTCGCAAGGTACACCTATCCGTTTGTGTCCACTCTTTATATTCGATTTGAGTTATAAAATGTTCATCGAATAATTTTTCCATACGTAATTGTATGTCTTCAAATCCAGGACACAGACTGCAGTTTTGTAAATGACAAGACGTGGAAGGTGGTTGGCACATTACCATCGCTAGTATTCCCTTATAAGTTGTAGGAAAGGCGACTGTATCCGTTTCAAGTTCGCCTAGTTTTGCTGCCATTAACATTAATTTGGGATTTTGGTGTATGACACATACACACACGGAATGAGTACCACTGGATCCTGCTAACACGCATTCTTTTGGCCGCAAAGACGCAAATTTAGAAAATCCTACTTTTTCCAGGGGATATTTTTCTTTGAAAGCCTCATACGTTTCTTTTAAATTGCACAAAACCAATCGCTTCTGTACGTGTATCCGACGATTTTCCTGCTTAACTGAGACAAAATCTTTTGCTCCAGGCATCATTCGGCTTATGCTATCATCTTTGTAAAAATCAACTACACGGGTTGCTGTAGCTGCTGATAAAGTCTGACCAGGTTTCAAATTGGGAGAAGAAAGTAATCCTTTTACTTTACGTAGATTTTTAGCCTTACGTGCCATATAAAAAGTTGTTCCGAATTCTTTTATTATTTTTCTTATTGACCAACTCTCTGGAAGTACTGTGAGAATTCGAACTTTTTCACTGGAATCTGCCACGGACACGAACTTCTCCTTTAGGTCTTTTATGATAGTACCGCCGACCGTTTCTTCTTCCTCCGAACTATCACTACTATCTTCGAATAGCTTTCTCTTTAGCGCTTTCTGGATTTTATCAATCTTCTGACGCTTGTTTGGATCTCTGCTAAAATCTTCCTTTATTGGCGACTCTTTGATTATTGGAAGCACCTTATTAACAGCTGTTATAATCGTTTGCCTCTCAGTTTCTTGGTCAACAAATACAGCGGAAGTAGTTGATGTGGAAGATCCTTTATTTTCATTTGATGATGACGATGATGATCCTGGAATATCAATTTCAGATCCTCTTGATGTGCTAACATCAACATTTTCTAACTCCCTTTCGCCTGTTGTAGCTATATTCTTAAGTCGACATAGATTTAGTCGACAACTAGAACATATATATTCTCCTAAAACTAAGTTAATGTCTTCACACAACGCACGTAACTGTCCAGGCACTTTTCTCACATTTTTTGTTACGCGATTATGACCTCGCTTCTTATGGGGGTTACAACAATAAAATTTTGGCATTATTGAAAACTCGTGATATGTAACTTCATGAAGTTCACAGAACAACAACACGTTATCAACTGCTGCTGTTTTCTAAAAACCAAGTTTATATTTAGTTGTCGGTAAAGGGAAGTAAATAGTATAAAACCAATAAAAGATAGAATAAAAGACTAATTGTACTCTGTGTCAATGCCGTTACCGTCCTTTTTTCTAAAATTGCCTGTCGAATATTTATGACTCGAGATCCAAACCTATATGTACCGTTATAACATAGTTTGAATGTTGAAAAACACTCTTCGTCAAACTCATTTGTAGAAATAGGTAAATGTTTTATTGTGCCTATTGTTCAAATAGGTTTTAAATGCTATTGTAGTAAAAGAAGACCGAGACAGGACATATCAATTTTTATACCATGCTACCAATAAAACTTCAGTACTTCATCATAAACATTTTAAGAGTTTATGAGATCATAAACATTAATTTACTATAGGTACCCTTTTAACGGAACAGTTGGAATTTATAATACGAAGCCGATCTGAAATACACAAGTAATTAACTAATCAATATAATCATATCCACATAAATGCATTTATCTTGTGTACACTAGGTAAGACATATCGCTATTATTATAGGGACCATGTTATTACTAACTAAAAGGTAGTGATAGGATTGCGCCGGCCGGTCGTGGGCTATGGTGCACCAACTGCTTGCAATGCGCTCCTTAAAAATTTCTCCTGCAAAAACTATTAAAATGTCCAGCTTGCCATTTTGCATTTAAATACAGAAATGTTCAAAGAATCTGTACAATTTTTTTCAGATTTTTAAAAATGTGACCACACCGATTGTTTTGCAATTTTAGAATATTTCGTTAAGAAAAAAATAGAAATACGTTTGGTAGCAAAAAATTATTAGGCCGTCCAAAACGCCCGTCTTCTTGTGAGTAATTTATAAAAAAAATGTTTGTTCTAGGATAAATACTTTTCGAGATATTTATATTTCTTTAAAGACGTGCAAGCAGTGTTGACAATTTTTTTAGGTTGAATATTTCCGAAGTTCTGCGTAATATAGCAAATTGATGAATGAAAGTTATGTTCTTTAGTTGATTACTACCTCATAATTGATTTTCATCGAAATCCGTGAGATCGACCCATTTTAGTGATCGATTTCGCATGGAATGACCCAGTTTGTAATGTGTATATTTTTATTATCATCAATTTCTATATTAGTTTTGTATTGTATATAACTGTTAATAATTACTATCAGTTCTTTTAACGTTATATCTTTTACAGCCAAATATGTTTCAATCTTAAGTATTTTTCTTTACATGAAATTCACGTGTTTTATAGAATTATAACGTTTAAATATTGATATTTTAAAATTGCTTTTACATGTTTCACACATTATGTTATCAAATTATTTTGTAAAGCTATAATGTTATTGAATTTGTCTAATAGATAGAATATGATTTATTTTTTGTGTTTTTATTTCGGTAGTTTAAGATAAAAAATAAAAAACAAATATTTTATACAAGAACATTTATTGAAAGAAGAAGAAAATACATTTCAGAGATATATAATACTAAATTATATCTAAAATAATACATACATTTCATATTGATATATAATACTAAATTATAACTAAAATAATACATAAGTATATTAATAATAATACTATAAAGGAGCTAGCGAGTGAGTAGATCTTCCTTCTTTAACCAGGACTTTTCATGTAAGCCGAGCCATTTTACGTAAATGTTACCATTGCTGCGACGTTTAAGTATTTTTCAACTAGGTATCATCAGGTTGACTGGTTTTCTGCAGCTCGAACTCGTAGAAAGCACCTCGAACGGAACTCCATATAGATCTTCCAACTTTCCAAGGTACATGGGACCTCTCTCGCTCTCGCTCTCTCTCTCTCTCGCCCTCTCTCTCGCTCTGGCTCTCTCTCTCGCTGACAGATACAAAATGGTGGATATGTATTGACAGATTCAAAATGACAGAAACAAAATTGACAAATTCAAAATGACAGATACAAAATGGCGGGGTTCGGGGTTAAGCTATGGGGTTCTAATCAGATGGTTGAGCGTTCGAACCCCGGTTACTCCAAAATTGATTTGTATAAAAAGGTGTAACAGGGTGCCTATCTACAGGCGTATAGAAGTCTACTATACTGATCACAGGCCGTTACCGATAGATGGAAGTTGAGTCATTAGGAATTCAAATCTTTCAGCGGGAAACAATGACAAGTTGGAAATGACAAGTGAGAGCGAGAGAGATGCATCTCTCTCTCTCGCCCTTTCTCTCGCTCTCGCTCTGGCCCGCTGTCTAGCTCTGGCCCTCTCTCTCTCGCTGACAGATACAAAATGGTGGATATGTAAATGACAGATTCAAAATGACAGATACAAAATGCCGGATATGTAAATGGCAGATGACAGATTCAAAATGACATTTCAAAATGGCGATCCAAAATGGCGATTCAAGATGGCGATTCAAAATGGCGATCCAAAATGGCGATCCAAGATGGCGATTCAAAATGGCGGCAAAGTAGGGATAGGGGCGAGGAGTGAGGTTTAAGTGGGGGGCCTAAGTGGGGATAGGAGTGGGGAGGAGTGGGGGTAGGAGTGGGGTAAGATTGGAGGGAGGGCTGGCCAGGTGGACCAATACCTACTAATAATAATTCATACCAGAAAGTCTACTCGTTTTGAATCCCTCCGACATACTTTCCCAAACCTAGTAAACCTGACCATCACCACTCGTCGCTGACATCTGAAATTCTTCTGAAAAGACATAGTAATTCGTAACTGAAAAGGGATATTTGGCCATTATGGAAATGGAAATATTAAAGATATGGATAATAGCACATAACAGTTACAAAACAGGCCAATTTTATAGAGAAGACAAACAAAACCGTCCAGTGCAATATTGCCGGGACGGACACCGGATACAATCTCGCGTTTCTTAACTTTAGCCGGGAGTTAGTGTAAATTAATAAAAAATAATAAACTTTTGTGCTAAAAATAAATTTATACAAAGTGATTTGTACTAAAAATAGCCATTAGATTTCGAAAGGGAAAGCGCAAAAAGCTTCAGCTAAGAACAACGGAAGCAACTTCGTTTTTACAAATTAAAAGAAAACAATATTACAGTTGTCATTACGATTCGAATATTATCTCGCTTTAACAGAACTGACATTTAACTAAATACGAAAATAAATGGGAGACGAAGCGCCGTAGAATTTCTTGTGACAACTAAAATCAAACATTAAGACGTTTCATAAGAACAAGGTTGAGCTGACAACTAATCTTCCAACATCAATCATTCCAGTAAAGGTTAGACTACTAAAGATCTTGTAAATTTCTTGCAGTCCATTAAACTTGAGGTCTTCTTTTTTCCTACACTAGATTTGTCCCTACTAAATCTCGAAAATATTTGATTCAGATTAAGAGACAGAGTTTTTTAGTGCGTTTAAAGTATAAAAAAGTTTTCGTATTATTTCGAATGAATTATGGCGCTTTATTAGGCCGAACGAAAGAAAATATTTTATATCGGGAAAACTTTAGTGTGATCCATCATCTTCCTTCAAATAAGAGACGTATATTACTTCCCTAAATGGAGGTATTTTTTCGACATATTTTGATGTCTAATTTATGCTACTTTTCAACACATTGTCATCCCATCCATTTGTGGGTGGAAATTTCCGAGAAGGTTTGTTTTATTATGATTGTTATTGCCACGGTGTAGATGATAGCACGCCATTTTTTTCACGAAATAAAACTTTAATTTTAATTAAAATAACGAGTGGAAATCCAGATGCGAAAAAGTAGCGAGTTGGACGTAACCCAAACACAATAAACGTATGTTTGAAACGAGCTTTTGGGGGTTTCTGCGAGTTTATCAATGTTGTATCCTTCGTAGATCTGGAGCAGATTGCATTTAGTACGTATGAATAAGCTATAGGGATCGACGCCTCTTTGCCAAAATGAATCCTACACGAACGCAAGCAAAATTGAACGCGTAACATTTCGATAGACAGCAGCTTTTCGTTTATAAATTTAGTATCAGAGGCCAGGATTGCCGACAGCAAATCAAATCTTCAAAATGTACCCTGTTCCCAGAACGAATTTCGTGTTTGTTTAGTATTGATGAATGTTGTGCAGGTTCAACCAAGTAAAATCAATATTTGAAAGGCGAACGTGTTTGTCAACACATCTATAAATTTTATTTAGAAACTTTTTAGACCGATACCGAGAAGTTTATGTCCAAAGAAAATATTTTAGATACGCCACTTAACGGTTTGCTGTCGCATAAAAAACGAAAAGGAAGAAGAGGAAACACAAATTTAAATCTGAAATGAATTAAATAGCCCCAGTCGCAACTAACAGAATCAGGCCGTAAATTACAAAGGCGCTCTGCGAAAACCAGGACGGATTTTTGATTAAAATAAATTTATTTTCTAGACCTAACCTAATATGACATAAAAGGGGCTAGACTGAGATTAGGCCATAATCTCCAATTTGGAAAATATGGCATCATATTGAAAATTAATAGAATAATAGATCAAAGAGAAGCATTACTGACATTAACGTAATACCATAGATAAATTTATTTTTCCGATTAAAATCGTGACAGTAATGAAAACGTGAGTAATAAACCGTGACAGATTTCAGGTTTCTTAAACAGATTTCCGGAATGCCAGTTTTTAAAGCGTGAATTTGCAGTATGTCGTTTAACAATCCTGTAAGTCTGTTGTTAGTTCGTGTTGCAGTTCAATCCAAAAGTTACATACAACGTTGTTACGGGCGACCCTTCAATTATTGAATTATTGCCAGAGATAGTCACGGGATTCGGTTAATTGTACTTTTGTAAGAATCAAAGTTTGTTGTCCTACTAGTAAGCGTAAAAGTCTAATACTAACGTTAAATTAACAGTTGCTTACCATAACCGAGCAAGTGCAATATAGGCAAAAGATAAAATCTCATCAATATTCTTTTTGGGCATGGGAAAATTGAAAGGTTAACTGATCCGAAATAAACTATGGTTGCATATGAGCGCCACCTTGCTTGAAAGTAATTTTGACAATTCTTTAATTTATCGTTAAGTTTCCCCAACAAAAAAATACAATTTCCAATGGTTGATTCTGAATTCAAACAAGAAAACTTTCGGAAAAAATGATAAGAAAGTCAAACGTCGTTTACTAATTTAATTTGCAAATTAAACACATTAACCTTAAATTTCATAACATTAAATTAATTCTACATTTTATATCAATTTTAACTGTTTAATTATTCTTCTTCTTCTTTCTCCCCTTCCATTTACCCGTGCAGGCGTCGGATTTGGGTAACTTATTCCTTCGTCCATTTTTTCCACTCTTTTCTGTTTTCAGCTAGCTCCCTCATTTCCACCATTGTTTTCCCTCTATCTCTTCCTATTTCCACAATTTGTTGCATCCATTTTTTCCTAGGTCTTCCTCTTCTCCTTTTCTTACAGTTTTTCGCTCCCCATACTTTTTTAGTCAATCTGTCTCTGTAGACTCCTGCTTAATAATTTCCCTTACTGCTCTGTTCTTAAGTCCATCCCACTTTGTTTTCCCAGCTATTCTTCGTAAATGTTTCAACTCCATAGCTTCTATCTTCCCTTCGTGTTTCTTCTGTATCGTCAAGTTTTCGCATGCATATAATAGTGTGGGGATGGTTATTCCATTATGGATTCTTAATTTTGTTTCTTGTTTTAGTTCCTTCTTCGATAGAAGTGGTTGTAGTGCATAGTAAAGTTTAGTTGACTTAGTCGATCTGTTTATTAACTCTGCATCAATGTTACCATCATTTGTTATTAGGCTCCCCAAGTATTCATAGGTTGTCACTTTCTCTAGTGTTGTGCCCTTGCATTTTACTATTGTTTTATCTTCGTGCTTCTTGTTTATCACCATTATTTTACTTTTCTCTTTGTTTATTTCCATTTTCATTCGTTCTATTTCTTCCGACCATATGTTCACTAGTTTCTGCATCTTCTTTCTTGTGTCCGCAATCAGCACTATATCGTCTGTGTAAGTGTGTCTACTTTTACCGGCTCTAGGTTTCGATACCCTATTAGTGTTTGCGCAATTGTTTCGTTCTTTCCCTTGTGTTTTTAATTAATTTACTTATTACAATTATGAACAGTAGGGGGCTGAGGCTGTCCCCCTGCTTAATTCCTTTCCTCCATGTAAATTCATCTGAGCTTTCCCCTCCTATCTGTACCTTTCCTTTAACATGTTTGTATGTATGTACTTCGTATTATTTGTATGAGTGTTTTCGGGATACTGGTTTCGTTCAGGCATTTCCATACTACTTCTCTGTTTATCGAGTCAAATGCTGCCCTGAGATCTATAAATGTCATGACAAGTTCTTCCCCGTTTTCCAGCCCCCTCTCCATCAGGTTCCTTATTATAAATATATTTTCGTTTGTCTGTCTCCCTGGCATGCATGCTGCCTGCTCTTCGTCTATTTCCTCCTCTACAAATTGTCTCGTTTTTTCTCTATTATTTTTGTGTAGATTTTAAAGCATGTCGATGATAGGCATATAGTAGCTCTGTAATTGCTACATTGTGCTCTTTCCCCTTTTTTATATATAGGTACTATCAGATTTGTTTCCCAGTCCGTTGGTATTTCTCTCGTTTCCCATGCTCTCCTACATAACCTCCATAGCCATCCTATTCCTTGCTCTCCTAGATATTTAATCATTTCAGGTTCAATTCTGTCTTCCCCTCCTGCCTTCCCTGTTTTTATATTTTTAATAGCCTGTTCTATTTCTTCTAGACTATATTATTTGATCAAACTTGTCCTCATAATATTCCTTCCATACCTTTACAATGTTATTGATGTCTACTTGTAGGTTATCCTCCTTGTCTTTTATTCACATTATTTCTTTTCCGTTCTTGCCTTTCATTGTTCTTATTCTTCGAGAAATTCCTATTGTTTGTTAAATAGCTTTCTTGCAGTTCCTTTCCGTAGTTTTCCCATGTTTCACTTTTTGCCTTTCTGACAGCTGCCTTGATATTCTCCTCATTCTATTGTATTTATTCTTATCTTGTTCATTTTTGGTTGCAAGATATTTTTTCCATGCCTGTTTCTTCTTTTTTACTTCCTCCCTTATTTCTTCGTTCTACCATCTGGTTCTTTTGTTCTTCCCATTTTTGCATGCAACTCTACAAATCGTTTCTGCTACTTCAATAATAGTGTTGACCAGTCTGTTTTCATCTCCTCGTGTCTTTTTAACCTTCTATTTGTTTATAAACTCCTTGTATTTCATCCCTTTTATATTTATTTATCTTTATTTTATAGTATTTCTTGTTTCCCCTTATTTTGATGATTTTATTCTTTAGTCTTGCTGTGACCATTCTGTGTTGTGTCGATAGCTCTGGTTCATTTTCCGTTTTTATGTCTTTGACCATTTGTTCAAGATTTCTTGTATAGACTGTGTAGTCGATTAAACTTCTCGCGTCCCTTTCCTCGGCTACAAACGTGTATTTCTCCTCCATTTCCTGGTCCCAGAATGTATTACCTAATAGTAAATCATTTGTTTGACAGAACTCCAGCATGGTTCTTCCGTTTTTATTTAGGTTTCTTCTCCATACCTTCCTATGCTTCCTTGGCCTCTGTTTACATCTCTGCCCACTCTTGCGTTCTAGTCCCCAATTATCAGAATTTTTTCCTTGTTTTCTCTTGCTCTGTCTATTTCCTTAGTTAAGTCATTATAAAATGCCTCTACTTTTTCAACCTCTGTTCCTTCTGTTGGGCCGTAGATTTGTATTAATACTATCACCATTTTCAGTTGTATGTGTATTACGATAAATTTGGGGGATATTGGTTCATATTTGATTATTCTTATTTCCATTTCATTATTCATTATTACCCCTACTCCCTCTTTTGCTCTGTTTCCGTGTGATACACCCGAGTAGTATAAGCTGTACCCTTCATTTATTTTGATATGCCCGCTTCCTATTTTCTTTGTTTCGCTAATACCAATAAGGTCTATTTTCATTTTTGTTAATTCTTCTGTCAGTTCTAGTTCTTTCCCATTTAATGATGTTACATTCCACGTAGCTATTATCATTTCTTCCTCCTCATCCATGCCGTCTCCCTTGCTTATGTCGTTCCCCTGTCCCTCCCTGTTTTCTTTTATTAGTTTTGTTTGGTGCTTGGTTTTATCGTTGTTTTTTCGTTGTTTTTAATCATTTCTTCTCTGCGTTTGTTACTTCTATTCATTCCATTATTTCCATTTTATTTATCCTTTATACTTTGCTTTGTCGTCATCATTATTTCCCGTCCCTTAGCTTTTGTTAGTTTTTTGAACTCCTTCCCGTTTTTGTGATTTTGAGTAACTTTTTTCTTAATGTTACTTCGTCGCTACCCTCAGGAGATCTTTGCCTCGTAGTTCTTCCTTTTTTTTCTTGTTCTTCCCCTCCTTTTCCTTATTCCGTGTATTTTAACTTTCCTCGTATATTCTGTGGGTTGTCATTGTTCTGTGGCTCTTCTTCTTCTACGCTTGTCCCTTGAATTTCCTGTCTGTTTGTTTTGTTCATCCTTTCGAGGGAGTATGTTTCTCCGTCTACTATCAGTTTATTATACTTCAGGACTGCATGATGACCCATCCTTCTATACCGTTTCATGTGTTTTACCAATTCCCTGCGCTGTTCTTCGATTTCTTTTGTAAAGTCTTCTTCTATGTAGATGACTGTACCTTTTAGTTTTTTTGTTGTCTTTAATATTTCCATTTTCTTATTCCAATCTCATAACTCCATGAATATTGGTCTATTTCGGGCCTCTTGTTCCCTGCCCACTCTTCTTATTTCTATTATCTCGTGTTCCATATTTATAGGTACTTCCATCTCTCTCAGAATTATTCTTATTTTTTCTCTTATTTGAATGTCACTTTCTCCTTTTAATTCATCTATTCCGTGCACTATTATTCTGTTCTTTCTAATTTCTAATTTCAAATTTAAAATGTATTTATTTTATTTTGATGTCCGTCCTGTATTTATATAAAATAAAAGGTAAAGAATGTTAATCTAATATCAGTTTTCTTTTATCTATCAACATTGCGTAAAAAGTCACAGGCAGATCGACCCCTCAGACCTTGACTTTTATCTGTGTTTATAAATTTATTATTCTGTATTACTTTAGGTATTTCATTTAAAAACTTAACTAATCTTACTTGTCTGTTAGCTACTTCCTTAATTATTATTCTCTACCCTTCTCAGCACCTTTATTTATCCCCTTTACAGCACTATACTTTTTATTTCTCTTTGGTTCACTTATATTTCCTTAGTTTTATTCTCAGCAGGTTTATTGTCTGCACTGCACTAATAATGTAATAAATAATTCTTTAATTATTGCAATCTTCCTAAATTCCTTTACGCAACTTAAAGACCCACTTACTACTTTATCGTTTGGCAAATAACAGGTATCTACTTGAATAATTACTGAAAATAAAACCCTGTTTATTGTTGCTTCGGCTACTTGATAATTTTTAAATGCAGTTTTCCAAATCCACTACGCTTTACAACTATTATTTACCTAAAGGAATCATCCCAAATAACTTTAAAGTAAAAAGTAGACCAATAAAATACCTTAGATGAAGAAACATCTTACATTTACAAATTGTAAGAAAATTTCTCATTCACTATTTGCACAATAACAGTTGCAAACAAAAGAAAATCTATATAATTTTCCAAACAATGCAATAATTAAATTCAAAACAATCGTTAACTCCCACAATGGATTTAATTTCAACTAAGTAATCGTTATATTTAACAATAAAACAACTACAAAAACAGTTTCTTTACAATTCACGAAACCAATGCATGCTGCGGTTTAACACCCTTTAACCAAACCAACTCTTTAAGAATGGAGTTGTTCTTTAACAAGACGTATTGAATGGAAGTATGTCGACGAAGGTCAAATTGAATTGCAGATGATTTAAATGTATTGAA
This sequence comes from Agrypnus murinus, assembly GCA_929113105.1. Taxonomy (NCBI): domain Eukaryota; kingdom Metazoa; phylum Arthropoda; class Insecta; order Coleoptera; family Elateridae; genus Agrypnus; species Agrypnus murinus. Next base: position 5,241,718 of record OV816028.1, on the reverse strand, counting down.
ATCTGTGTTGGGCGAACAAATTTGTCGATTCATTTACTTCTACTTTGTAGCCTAGAAGTCCAGACAATATTAGGGTACTTTGCAATTTAATAGTGGATAGTTGAAGTTGTTCTAGAACGACGCGCAAAATATATACAGGGTGTAATGATTCGATAGGTAAAACTGTTCAGTACGGTATTCTTCGTATAATACTGAGTTAAAAAATCTAATAACATTTTCTTCTCTAATGGCTCCTTCAAGAGATATATACGAAGTTTTAGATTTTTAAAACTAGCAGTAGTGTATGTTCTGCAATGCTGTTTGATCTCGGTCGACTAGGTGTTGATTGCATAATGATTAACTAATCGACATAGTAGGCGTAGATTTTAAAACCGAGTTGTATCACTTGTATTCATACGCATAGAATTCTTGTCATTTAAAGCAGTTAACACTTCGAAGACTATCAAAAAGGTTTATGTATGGCTGAATAGTGTTAATTCATTTTAGATATTTGCTGCTACAAGTCTGAAAATTTAAAAATAATGAAATATTGGGCGGTACCTTAACTGCTTGTACCTCTTAAAGGAGCAATTGGAGGAGAAAATGTTATGAAAGTTTTTAACTCAGTTTTTGTTGTAGAACTCGTAGTAAAGAGTTTTACCTATCGGATTATAACACCATGTTGAACAATCACGATCAAAATTTATAAAAGGTAAAAATGGTGTAGTGTTCACAAGTTCATCGCGGTAATATTTACTTTTACTAAACTTGATATCAACTTGACTTTCGATTTTATTCCCGATTAATTTTCTGTTTTCTAGCCACGTTTCGCAATATTGTTTGTGTTTGTCATATTCAGTTGTTTTCATTTTTAGACGTATTGTGTCTAAGTGAGCTGTCAGACTACAAAAATTGCATGTTTTATTTAACTTACATTTTTTTCTTCTTATGAGCAATTTCTCCACAGCTCTGGTTTCATTTTTGTTTTGGAAGGTTCTGTCTTTCAATATTGTTTTTGTCCAATATTACGATTATTACTTATAATACAAAAGTTCGCTTTCTTAGGTAATTAACTAGCATATTCAAATTAGTAGTATTGTAAGTTTCATGTGACAGTTTCATCATTTATTGCGGCTATTACTCACAAAATCCTATCTGGATCATTAAAGTTTAGTTCTAGTTTTGCTTTTGCTATATCTATAATTAATCTATATACGTATTCCTTTCGCAAGAAAACAACACCTTAAATCAGATTTGTTCATTGGCCGTAAGTGGTTCGTTATTTATAAAATCCGGATACCACATTTTAGCAGTATCAGTTATTATTAGTAAGTGATAATTAGTAGTATTTTTATCATTCAGGTCTGACTTCTGCTAGTAGTAATGTACTTGTTCACTCACGCAAAAGGTTTACCCCCAATTTCATGAGCTGTCTTGGAAGCAGTCTACTTCTACCCTTCTTCTTTTTTGTGCTTTTTTCCCTTTCTTTTCCCTATTTCTGATAAGAGAAAAGTATGTCATACACCGCTGCGCTGTCTCGATCCCACTTTTGAATATTTTAGGAGAGGGTACCTGTTTTAAACAAAATTACTTTCACAATTCAACAACTTCTATCAAATGTATAATTGTTTATACCTTCTCTCTTTAACACCATTGCCAGAAGAATTCGTTATTAATTTCTTAGATAACTACACAGAAACACATTAATTTGGCAGCATAACAGCATCGGTGGTCATAATCCACGATTTATAATACACACACTATAAAATATTGTTAAATTTTGTACATTTCACAAACAGCTTGGTACCTACATAATTAGTTAATTCTATGAAATTTGCTCACTAAAGATTTAATAATAAAATTGCATCTTCATGAACACACAACAAAACAGAAAATTTAAATTAACACCGAACTACGTCAATTTAGTTAGAACTCGACTGATATGTAAATCTTTTTTGCTAATTATTTTAAAATTGCTAAGACAACCAAATCTATAAGCATCTGGTCCCGTTGAAATTTCCTTGCATTGTTAACGAAAAAAAAACTTGTTTATGGTTACCCAAAGCAGGATAAATACTGGATCAACCACTTTTCTTAGATGTTCTCACAAAATGGAATTTATTTCCACCCAGTTCAGGCATGTTCGGTAGGTGAATTTATCAGATTCTGCATTAAATTTGACTTGTTTCAATCTAACATATTTTAAACTTCTAATTTAAAAACTCAACTAAATTGAACTAATAAGGTCCTCGATGATGTTGAAAGATCACGGGAAATCTGCCATTAACTTAAGTTATTTAAACTTAGTCACTATTTCAATTTCAAGAACACTTTAAAGAATTGCAACCGAATTAGATTAATAAAATAACAGTTATTTTAGACAGACAATAGACTGTAACTCAATAGACTTGAAAATGACAAAATGCACTACTCTGTGTATGTCCGAACGGTACGGTAAATCTCTGCAAAGTTTTTCGTGTCGCCTTCACTACCAAATACTTGAGCTCCAAATACTTGATCTCCCCGCATTCTAAAACTCAGAAGAGAAGAAAAATATCCCTTAGCGTGCATTGAATGAAGAAAGAAAGTTTTGTCAAAGATTCTGGAAGACTCTGCTGATATCGCGGTCCTCCAATGGTAGATAAACAGGGTTACCTGGCACTTAATATTTTTTAACATAAACGTTTTAACATCGAGTCTTTTCTTCGGGTTATTCAATAAATTTTTTCACAAAAGTAGTCAAAAATATATTTTTCATTTGTCAAATGAGGTCATAAATAAATCCATAGACCAGCTTAATTTTATATCTTTTATAACAGACAAGGAATAAATGCATTGGGGTTACATTAAATACATTTTAGGTAGCAAAAAATTAATTCGAAATATTATAATACGAGGTTAATTTAATAAATCCCAAACAATTTAAATTCGTCAGCCAAGTAACACCATTACATATTTTCTGTAACTTATTGCAGTAAATAAGTTGCATTTTGTGAATATTTGTAATTAATGCATTTCTTTAAATTGTATTTCTTAATATGAAATGAATATTATTAATATATACTAAGGTGATATTTTATAAAAAATATAATCTTGCGTTGGTTGACATTAACATATGCAGTGTTGTTTAATATGCAATGAAATTTAATAAAATAAAAAATTATAACCCCAATATTTTTTTCTTTTTTCCAATGGGCTGACTCAGGATTAATTCGATAGAGCTTGAAATAAATGAAATAATCAAATCTTATTGATTTTTATACCTGGAAGAAAAGAACTTACTACCAAGACATTTGGACTTCCGCAACTGGACAACAGCAAACTAAACTCTATATGTGAGAGGAAAAAGAAGTGGATGCTTGCATACACATCAAATAAACACATAGATAAATTGAAAACACAGTCTTTATTTTTATTAATGAAAATTGAAAAAATCTAATTAAAAAAAAGTAAAAAAAACTATTTAAACATAACAATAAAAAATATACGAAAAATCTTCCTTGAGCTTGCTCAAATGTGTAAATTATACGTTATCAACCTGACATAGGGTTATAACTGTTCTCCATTTGAGCAAACTGACATCAATTAAAGTTATCAGTTTAAAATATTTACAACTGCTAAAATAAATTTATCTTATGACGATTAAATTTTTATAAACAACTTTAAATTGTTTATTTGGTAAAACTTTGTTATTAAAAAACTTTTAAATTAAGAAAAATAAATTCTGAATTTATTTAAAATTGTCTTTATGATTTTGTTATATGAAAAATTTAACCAAATCCTTTTATTTTTACCAACCTTGTATATAAAGTACGTTGAGATCCACTTCAATCTTTTACAATTGGTAATACTGCATTTAATTCAGACAGCTGATTTTAAAAATAAAGGCAAGTCGATTATCCAAATCAATAATTGAAATAAAAGTCTTCTTGATTTAATTTAATAAATAACTCGTTCACAATTCCATACAATTGTTGAAGAACGAAAGTAAATCTTCTTTGGTTTAAATATTCAGGTAACTATTTATTACACTTTGTTGAATTTTCGCTTGTTGACAAACAAACATATGGTTATGACTTAATCTAACTTTATTTTACAGATTTTTGGTCTTGAGTCGAGCGTGGATTCAACCAAAGCGTTTTATCGACTGAAATTGTTAATTTTTCCTGGCCTTTTTATATAATTTAGCATAGCAATTGACGACTATGACAAATTTAAAAAAACAATCGCATTTCGAAACTTTATCATGACGTCACTCACTGAAACAGCTGTTTGTAATTAACACTAACATTAAATCTAAAAAGATAGAAATGTAGCTGGCAAGATAACGATTAAAACAACATCAGACACTTATAGTCTAAAATTTATCATAACTGAGAAAATTAACAAAAACAATTGACGATGAAAAAAATTCATTAAACTTACATGGGTACACATGATCTGCAGCTCAATCCTTTACAAATAATGAAGACATAACTACACTAGGTAACTGATACATATAAAATTTACATAAGAACATATTTACAATAGAAGAAAAATTCAAATGTAAAATCAGTTTTTACGATTTTAGACAGTCAACGATGCTTATACAATATCCATACAAATAATAACATAAATGAAATTAAATTATAGTCAAATTTGTCCAGCATACAGTCCTCCAAGTGCTGTGTTCAAACAACGGTGTAAAATGTTATATAAAATCAACATTTGGAAAAATCGAAGCATATCAGCAAAGCCGAAACCTTCATTAAGTTAAAAACATTTTATTGGAATTCAGGAGATTGTAAGTTTAATGTGCTAATGTAGTCATTCCAATATTGACCTATTTTACAAATTTTTAGTGAAAAATTTTCCCTACGTTACCAATCGTTAAACTCAGGTTTAATCAAGAAAATAAAATCTTCCAGAAAAATGGAAAACCATCCTAACATGTGACTTAGGTTGCATAAAACATGTATTACTATGGAAACAATCTAAATGATTGATATCCTTTTTATAATTTCAGACTTTTTATGTAAAGATTGAGGTTACATCTGCATAAAATTTATCCTTGTAGAATTTCTAATTTAAAAATTGATTAACCTATCTGTAACCTAACATGTAGCTCTTAGATTAAATAAACTTAATATCCTAGCATGTCTATCCTTTTATTTTATTTTATTGCATGAAATAATTATATTTGTGTTTACGATCAAATCGTCAAGTAAATTTTCAATCAGATGATTCCATATCATCTCAATACAAAATGCTTATTTACATTACAATATGTAAAATATTTTCCTTTTTAATATTCAAATGTAATTGCGTAACTTTAAAGCATGAAAGTTATTTCGAAGCAATATAGTAATTTCTATTTCTTAGTCTATTTCTGGCCCAGATCTTGTTTAGTAGAAGCAGTAGTAGAACATTGCAAGTCGTCAGCAGCCGCACGTAGGGCTGCCTAATAATAATAATAATCGCCCCCTCCCTCCCTCACAAGCTTATAGCTTCAGGGGCCTGGTTTCCAGGTTATGGGTTGTAGCAATTATTATTATTATTGAAAGATCACATGAAACCTTGCTCAAACTCAACTAAGCAGGAGAAAGTGATAGATCATCAACCAATGGCAGTCCGGAATGTACCATGGTTGACTTGGCGACTACTGGACTTACCCTAAAAACAAGAATGTAGTGACCAGAGTAGATCTTGCTAAACATAAATGCTCAATTTTCGAACTTAGAAACTAATTTTTTTTGACTTTGACGAATTTGTATTTTATTGTAATAAAGTACTTCCAATAGTTTTGGTCTCCAAATCATTTATTTATAATTCGAATGTTATTTACGGCATTTTAATTTTTCTTAATCACAAGTATTTTTTTAATTATTTATTAGAATACTTCTAATTATACCAATAGATTTGTTAGACGTTATTACACTAATAATATTTATTTCATTCAAAATAACATAAATAAACAGGTTTTAAATAAAACTGGTTAACTTTATTTATTAACAGAAAATTGCAGTAATTTCATTGTTTGTTGATATTATTACCTCAACACTTTATTTAACGTTTATATCTTTACAATAAACACTATTCATGTATGTACAATATAATTTATGTACTACGAAACAATATAATTTCATATTATGAAATTATTATTAGTTTATTAAATGCATCAGTTAGATTAGCACAATGTGTATTTAGTTATCTGTAATTAGCAAAATCTGATTCGTTAACCTTAATTGCTTTTATTAAAACGATAAAACCGAATGTGAAAAGATAAAAACATAAACGTGCAATAAATAGCTGCAGTCTACATACATTGTTAATATATTTAAAAGCTTAGATCTTATTATGGACAGTTGTATTACATTATTTGTAAATTACATTGGTCTTATTTTCGTTTTTCTATTACGTTTGCTAAATGCAACATAAGTAGCTATAAATACAAATAAATGTAATAAAACAAGAAGCATAAAACAGAACTTACGTGCAATTAGTTTTAACAAAAAGACTTTATACCTTGTAAAAGTCTAATCAAATTTCCCTTCCCTTTATATTTTCCAACACTTTTATCGTATATCCGTATCTTATTTTCAGTCTATCTATCATAGTAGCCCCTCAAGTTTCTCATTATTCTTTTAATGGATCGGTAAATGCTGTTGATGAGTTATAAAATGGCAGACTTTAAATCTTTTATATAATACGAGCGAGCCTTTTGTTGTTCGTTGTAAAGTAGTAATGAGGGTCTGATAACATGGTTAGCAATAAAATGTTCCTCTGAAACGAATTTTCAAATACATTTTAGGTTCATGCTGTTTCTAAAATAAACATAACTACATAAAATTTAAATTTATAATTAAAATCCTTTTAGTTTGATTTCGGGGCGCCTGGAAAATGGAACTCAGATTAAAATTATATTGTAATGTATTTTAAACACACAAAAACAGATTTGGATGTATGTAACTTCAAAACTTTAACATTTTCTTTGATGTTCGGTATCTAATTTACATACTATTAAATTTTCTATTTTCCTATTCATACACTTGTGTGTTATATGTACATTACTGGCCAGTATATATTTGTTTATTGGTATACGGTCATCGCTCATATAACATCCACATAATATGTAAACAAACACAACCGCAGGCTTTGTTCGTCAACACCTAATTCACTCAACATCCATCAATCCATCATCATATTTCTAACTTTATCTCGGGAACTTGTCTTCTAATACACCCTCTTCAAATATCTCTCGCATTACACTGTTAAAGTGTGCTTAAATTAACCTTAACTTGTTTCAACAACATTAGCATTCATTAAGGGCGCGTAGTAAAATTTTAAAAATTTAATTAAAAACCCTTTTAAGTCATTAATTTTTACTAGCAGCTGAAAATAGCTATAAAATAAAAATAAATTAAGCAAAAATTAACCAATAATTTAATTTTTCCAACCGAATTTCTGCAAAGGGGAAATTACCCTGACTTGCAATATTTTTTCTTTATAAATACGCTTTTTTTTCTAAATAAATAACGACCTCTTTTGAAAAGTACAAAATTTCTTTATCTATATATATATTCGCTTAGTAGACTTTTATGTTGAATTACGTTTATAAAGATTTTCATGACTCGGTACGAAATTTGTTAACTTTATGTTTCTATTTCGTGTAAACTAATGAAAATAAAATTGTTACATTTTAATCATTTTAGTGTATTTAAATAAAATTAGGAACTAGAGGCTATAATTAATGTTTTATTTACTTGTTTAACTAAAATTACAAAATAAGCTATTAAGATAGATTATTAGTGATACATTTTAGATATGTCGTCCTGCATAAGTAGACGGTCTTGGATTGTTTGAATTTTTGTGTGTAGCTTCGTGCAATCAGCAAACAATATAGGCATTTCGAATTATGTATGTACAACTTATAAATCATTTTTAAATATTATAAATAATAACGGCGCAAGGGTTGAACTCTGGGACACCCCCGAGTTGAATTTAAATCTACCAGATAAGTTTCCATCACGTTTAAAAATAAAATGACTATTTTGCAAGTAAGACTTCAGCTAAACTAGTGTTAAGGAGCTATATACTATAATGATAGCTTTTCAATTATGATATCATAGTCGACTCGAACAAACGATTTTCTAAAATCTGCGTACACATTAGTTCGCAGTTTATTATTTAAGTTGGAAATGACATTACTATGTATGTCTTACACGGCGGCTTCAAACTATACACTTGTACTTGACTTATGGCAATACGTATTTCGGCAGCAAAGTTACTTTTTTCACGGAGAAAATTCGATTAATTCAAAAAATTGTAATATTGTTATAAGAACCCTTTATTCTGTGGGTGTCTTGTACAGGGGCATTCATAACACTGGAAATGTTACAAAGATGCAGTTTAAAAATATTTTGTTGGATTGAGAATTTCATCATCTCTTTCAATAACATACAATTTGACAGCTTCAATTACAATTAACCAAGTTTCTTCTCGTTTCTTATTTAACCACTAAAATGTTTCATTTGTTACTACATATACGGTTACTACGGAGACTTTTTCAAAAAACAGGATGTAACTAAAAATATAGTTCATATAGAGGTAAAGACTTTAACAGTTTTATAGAAAATCAATGAAAACAAAAGATATTTTTGCCAAAAGTAATGATATTTCTAACCCATTGAAAACGGGGTTCTCAGATAAGAAGTCTTAATAAGATAAGAATTTTAAAATTAGTAAATGTTTTTCATAATTTTAAAATTAGGGTTCTTATCTGATTTGAAATGGAATGGGCCATATAATAATCATTTAGTATCAGAATATCAATATAAGAAAGAAGAAATTGAAACAATATCAAAAATAATTTAGTTAAAAAATATGCGTTATTATGGATAAAACAGTGGTGGTATGGTGGCACCCTTACTTCATGAGTGGCATTTTGAAATATAAAATCCAAATAAAAAAAACAAGAAGCATAAAATAATAACTAAAATTGAATATAACGAAAAAGACCCAATTTGAATCTTGTTTAGGCTAATTTAAAGAAAAATCAGAAATCAAACATGTAAATGAGAGAATAAGAATGTGAAAGAAATTTATCTTTGAGTGTGTCCCATTGATTTATTTAATAGAGAGAAGCCAGTAATATAAATAAGGGGGCAAGTTTATATCTAGGGTTTACAGAATTCAGTATATAGAGGGAGTTTGCAAATATCTTAGGATACGAATCCATCTTCATGGTAATCATAAAGGTATAACTGATCTAAAAAACGAAAGAAATAAATTCAAAAGCAGCGTTGTCGTAACCAAATAACTTTAGTGCGGTGCAATTGTTTAAAATAGCAGAGCAAACTGAGTGTGTAAACAGTTATCAAATGAATATTTAAAAGGACAAGATATCACTTATTCCATAATTATTTAGAAAGTTAGTAGATTAATAATATCATTAAAGGTTTGTGTGGTAAGCTGCAAACCTTTTTATAATTAATTAATTCCCTAAAATAAAATTTAAAACATAGTAAATCTATGTTGGGGTTGCATAAACTCTAAAGTAACAATCTGAAATATACTTTATTAAAGATTAGTCATAATAAAACAACAATTCTTCGAAATGATCTTGATTTTAGTAAGAAAGTTTATTCAACGAAAGATTATAAGAACCAACATATTTAATCGTATATTCATTTTTGATTAAAGATAAAACAAACCGAAAAATAAAAATAATATTTGTTATGTTCAACTTATGAAGAAAAAATTAAAAATGTTATTGCATTTCAAGTGTGCATGTGAAAACATGAAAATTTGTTTTGTTTTGTATTCTATATAATACCAAAAAAGCCGATTTAAACTGATATCACAATTTTTTGGTGGTTTCTATGTTTTAAATGTAAGGTTTACTTTTCTATACAATTCATGAAATTTATAAAGAAATATAATTCCAATACTTACCTGTCAAATAAGTTATATGTAAACTTCGCAAAATTGCTAATTTTTATTTAAATGTGTTTGTATTCTTAGTAAATCAATTTGTAACGTACTGTTGTATCGATGGATGGTTATATCTACAGGTTTATTTGTTTTTGTTTTTTTTGGTGAATTAAAGTTTGTTGTGAAAGCGATCAAAGGTGTAGTCATCTAAGTACATACCGTTTACTATAGAAAAAATATGCAATTGTGAAGGTTTGTATTCTCCTGTACTCAGGCTTCAATTTCTTTCAGTACGAGATCAGCAATTATTGGTGAAAAAGGCATATTCATAGGTATATTAAAATAGAAGCAATAATAGAAAATATTCGTGGTACTAAAGCTTAATACCAGGCCAACGAATATTATCTACCTATTTATTTTGCAGTCGACAGCAAATAGCTGTGGGCAATAGATGAAGCGCTTTGTAACGTGCTTAAAATTTCAAGATCCAAATTTATACATTTGAAAAGGTATTTATAAAAATAATCTTGCACGAATCTGTATATATGAATATATTTTGTTTACTTAAAGTTAAAGATATTATTCCAACTATAATAATGTTTTTTCCTTAACTTATAGGTAGCTGCAAAAATGCTTATAATGCATTCTCACGCAGATAAATTTGTTCGTATAGTTCAACCAAAAATACAAGAAATGAGTCACCCGCGTAATAACCCATTCATATCCACCTGAATAAACAATACGAAACGAAAACACGTTCATCTGGCATCTATCACCACAGATCAGTGGCGCATTGCAATCTGTACTCATGTTTAGGATAGTTACTCTTTATATAATTGCATAAAAGGGAGTCGGGGACGCAACTGAATGTTCCACTACCTTTGCATGACACGCATTTTCATCCGTAATTTGTGATGACTAATCTTTGTATATTTGGCAACTATAGCAACGAAATAATGAGGTTACGTTGTTTTACAGTTAAAATAGCAGGTACCAAATACATTTAAATCAAATTTATGCTTCCGCTGTATGCTTATTTCGTGCCTTTTCGATATATGGTTTAAAATGTACAGATAAAAAACAAGTCTATACTATTTTTTTGTGATACCAAACCCCTTGCTAGAAAACATTTTAATACACTGATAAAATATACGACGAATATTTTAGATAGTATTTTCCCATTGGTGCAAAGTACGTCACTTGATAGGGTGTTTCTGTTTATATATTCACTTTCTTAGAAATATTAACAAGTTGAGTGGAAGTTGCAATTTTTAAGGAGAGTCTGCTATAGTCCGCCGGGGAACTGTAGACTAAAGGTAAGTACTCACAGCAGCGGATCCGCAGGCGGATGTCATACGATTAGTCCGTTTGAGTCGATTTGACTCAAACCGACTAATAGTATGACATCCGCTGCTGTGAGTACTTACCTTAAAGACAAATAGCTTCCCATATCGTTTTTACCGTTCCGTTTACAGTAAAGAAAAGCTTAGTGCTTCTTATTAAAGATTAGCGTTTCGTGTTAATTTCTAATCATAGTTTCTAATCAATAGTTTCTAACGAAATCAAATGGATTAAAAATTTTATTGTTTAAAGGCTGATGCCAGTTTATACGAGTCATAAAGACAGCAAAGTTTAGTTCACAACTAATGTTCAGATCGTCATCATTTTTACCAGTGCTACAAAAATCCTCATCCGTTATATGTGTAAGATACTTAGTACCTCTAGTTAAAGGTGATAAAAAGGCATTATAGTGTAGTTCAAGGTGTGCGCCTAATACAATCTATCTATTCACCAAGGACTAACCGATAGTCTGCATCTTTTAAGTAAGTTAACTATGTTTGTAAATAAACTTTATCTGTATATTCTTTTTTATAAAAACTTATTGTTTCAAATGAAACTAAATTTTTGTCAAATTTAGGTATCCCTAATATTATGGGAACAACAATGTTTTATATATATATATTCCAAATACTAGATTTTCCTTCATGAAATAAATGAGATTTAAACTAAACATGGTTGTGATAATATTGGACTCATTGGAATCATTTGTTGAAGTTGCCAAGTCCCATTAACTTATTTTACTGTCAAACTGACTAAGCGTAATTCGTCTATTTAATTCAATTAAGCAAACTTAGAATCTCTTCTCATTTGTAGATTTTAATCCTGTTATCTCAATGTTAAACAAATAAGTGGCGCCCATATTTCTAATTACTTTAACTAGTTGATTTTTTAATTAATTTTTCCTTTACAATTTATGAGCTTAAGAAACCAGTATCTACCCTGAACTACAATTTGTCTAAAAAGAGATCTTAGTCGTGGCATAAGTACAGTAAGCATCCTTTGGAGTTGAGCAATTTACATTGTGCATCGAAGTAAATTAAGTACGAACCTGTTCGGTATTTTGTGACCCAATAAATAAGGAATGTTACAATTGACAGTTCCATCGTGGGAGTTAAAATAATATCGTTACAATTGGCGCCCAAGTGCAGGGCATTTGTTCTTTGTGAAATTTTAATAGTTACAATTGGCACTCATACGTGGGACGTTTGTTATAATTAGTAAATTAATATATCGTTACTGCCTTTAACAGTAGAATCGATCACTCTATAAAAGATCACTACATGTGTGTGCGGGGTGTAAACGCCAGTGACTGTGAAATACGAAGAAAACGCAAACCAGTTCCAATAAAAAGAGTTACAATATAAGGTGACTGCATCTGCTCGAAGTTGTTCACTCGAGTGTTTAAAGAGTTATTTAAAAAAAAACGAGTGGGGTAATGATAATATGGAAAAAGGATAAATCAGATTTTTAGCCGATTTTTGAATATCTTCAAATGATAATAAATTCCGAAGCGAATTTAAAACTAAATCCGAAGAAAATCAAAACGATGACAAATACAAAAAATCAGAGACATATTTCGACTGAGAATTGAACAGTTATAGTAGATAGAGTGAATGAATTTTATTTAGGGTAAGCAATCAGATCAAACAAAGAAAAGCAATCTACTAATAAGACCCAAATTAATTCCACGAGTCAGAGAAAACCAGTAGAATTTTGTACAACTGATTTCCAAAAAATCTAGAACAATCTGTACACTGATTGTTATTAGTCAATATTTCATAGTGTAAATATTGCTTTTTCCTTGCCTTGATTTTTAATACATTTTCTGTAGTTACTTATGAGAATATAATTGAAAGCCTGGTTTACACGTTGTTAAAAACAATACGTCCTAGATTTATTTAATTACCTATAAGAAGGTTCTAAGGTTATAAGAAGTTGCTTTGGATATAAAAGTTTCCCATGAGGATTTGCTGAGGAAACTTTTTTTTTACTTCCTGTAAATTTGAACCATATTGCAAGGTAAGGCACAGATTATAGTTGCAGCCTTATCGTTATATTTGAAAATCTAAATCTAAAACTGATTCCAATAAAACTACTGTGTGCGCTTGTAAATGTTTATTTAATTCAATGATTATATATAGTAGATTTCCTATAGTTTAGTAATAGTGTGCAATTTATTATATCATAAGTAGATAGTAAGAAGAACATATGTTTATATTTCGTCTAGTAAAAAAAACTATTGATTAACAAAAAACTTAAAAAAATAACCAGCCCTCTTTTTAAAAATATAAGCATTCCTATTCATCATCCTGATAAACTTAACTGTAAGTTGTGTCGCAACTCATTTGTTTCAATGATTATATAATTAAGTTTACAAGAAATCTAGAAATGGCCTTAACTATAGCATTTAAAGCATTTTACATTCCACTGTAGCACTTGGTGTATCAGGTCCAATTCGGCTAGCAAAACTCTTTCCTTCAAACATGGCCTTTTCATAACTAATGGCAGTTACCTTCACAAATCCAATTTTTGTACCCAAGTTTTGAGTTATAATGGAAGTGAAAACAGCTGACACAGCAGTAGGTACAGGCTCAAGCGGTAATTGTTTATCATCAAGTGCGGTCTTTACATTCTTTCCCGACTTTAACTCTCCACCAAACTCTATTGTAGATTCAATTAGTTTTTTAGCAATTCCCCTGTTGCGATAATCAGGAAGAACTGCCAGAAACATTAATTCTAGTAAACATGTGACATTGCACATTTGAAATAAATCGGCAACAGTCTCCGCATCATCCATAAATTGTATTAAGGCCTTAGCTGATGCAAATTTACAGTTATCTGCATATTGTTTAAAAAAAGTAGGTTGACCGTCTACTTTTACCTAAAACATTTTTTATAATTATTATAGGTGTACTTACGAAAAGAAAGTGATATGCATACTTGCAACTTATTAAATGATACTCCTACTACATTTCCTGTACTTTTTTCTACAGCAATTAATGATACCCCATCGATAGCTGCTCGCAAACATAATTCTTCTAATTCTCTAGCAGCTTCAGAATGTTTTGATAGTTCAACACCTATGGAAAGCTTTTCATCAATGAAGAAAGAACGACGAATTACATCCAAGCCACCTTCTAATTTATCGTGTGTTAATGAACGATATTCAATCGCACCTAGAATTTTATAATCCACTTAACTTATTAACTTTTGTAAAAAAAATTTAAAAAGTATTAAATTACCATTTTCACTGGACCCCCATATCATAGCAGACATTGTACAGATTCACAAGGATGAAGCTGTTTATAGAACTAAATAATTTTACGACGATTACTTATTGTCTAATTATAACAAGATCTTTTGTTATTATTCAGATATAGAGTATTAGTTATCAATGACCATAAAAACATGAAACATTGACCTACACTGTCTAGATCTTAGGCAATGCAGTGGTGTAACTTAGGATTTATAGATGCCGGAAACAGTTGCGTAGGAAAGATTGTTCACCGTAAAAAGATAACCTTGTTACTCAAATATTTAAATCAACAAATTATTCACTATTCATATATTAATGATTAAAAATTAATAAATGCAATTTTTCTAAACTCAAAATTGTGTTTGTACAAACCCTAATAAAAACGTTTAGCGACGCCATCGCCTATGCAGATAGCTGCGTGCATTCATGATAAATCTTGAGAAAACAAAATAAATATGCTGATGTTAACATACATTAAAAACATATAAACAAGATAATTAATAACAAAAGAAATTATGTGATTGTCTACGAATACAAATAAAATAGTGAGACAGTTGACTTTATTATTATACGCACTACTTTGTTATTGATACTCGTGATAAAATACAATATTTTAATTAAATATTAATACTTCATTTCTAGTAGAATAATTAAAATAAACTTGTAAAACTTTTTATTAATAGCATTTATTTATTTCATGATTATGGGTTTTTCCAAGTCGCACTAGAAACAATAAGCTATACTTAAATATAATTGCAGCCAAGGCAGTCTTAAGACAGAAAACGCTCATGGGTTACTCAGTTTTACCGCTCTCAACAAAAAAAACTCATACTAACATATTAACGCTTTTGCCAAACCACGTTTTAATAAACTACCGAATTAACTAAGATATTTTATTTTATTTAGGGAGTAGGCAGTAGATTCTAGAGTCAGGTGAGAATAATCTGACAAGTGACAAGCACTGTGAATGGCAGTCATGGAAATGCAGTTTTTGTGGGCTAGAGTAGATGTGTCGATAGTAAAGGACTCCCTACGCTACAGATATCTAAATGTTTGCTGTTTTTTTTTTCATTTGGTAATAGACTTTTTGCAGTAATTTTGCATGATCTTCACTCTTTATACCAACACGATTAATTAATGAAAAGTACCCATTTAAAATCCAAAGAATCTGTTGCCATGATCTTGTCGACTGAGCTAGTGGCTATAAATTCTCAAGGAGGCTCGACTGAGCTGTTATGTACCATCACGGATCAAATAAATATTTTTTATGGTAGCGATATTTTCGGCGGTCCCGCACCTGGAGCAATTTATAGGTCTGTTTTGCGTTAAATGGTTAAATTCTGGATATCAATTCTGAATAACTTAATGTGAAGGCACAGATTCATCTAATAGCTTTGTCATATCATCGTAAATTCCTGAGCAACTGATATCTCAGCACAGTTTGCGTTTTAAGTTTGTACAATTTCAAAAAATCATAAATGCCAGAACGAAATAATATTCGACAACTTATAAATGTAAAAAGATGTAAAAGATTCTTTAAATGCGAAAGAAACGCAAGTTTAAATTTATTAGCGACAATAAATCATAATTGCACGAAAAAAGTTTTTCATTTATCAATCATTAGCCTGTAACATTAGGAACATTAAATGCTGTACCGCCCTTGTGCAGCATCTCCCTTAGGATGTCACTTGGCGCGGGCATCGCTCGTATACTTCACTAGTTCAGTGAAATGCAGTTCAAAACTAAAAGTGTTGCATTAAGTATTAGGTTCGGAGAACGAGAGAGCAAAGGGCAACTCTTATGTTTTATTCCGCTTGTATCACGTTTCTGATACACCCATGCTCTCTGCAACAAAGGGAGTGAAATTTCAAAAAATTAGTTTTGACTTTAGTTCGATCAGAAAAATTGCAGTAAGTTAAATTTGTGGATACTCATGACTTTTGCTTTGCGTGAAATATATTTTTATCTTACGTACACGCCGCGTCGGGTGCGGGAGGAAACTTTGCAAGATATCAGAAGAAAATATTGTTACGGTTAAGGACAGCAAACAGGTTCATAGAAACTTTACGAATACTTTGCTACCATTTACCACTGTAAATGGTAGCAAAGTAAATAGGCGGGGAGGGGGAGGCATTCAAACCTTAACTTTTCTGTATCTCAGAAACTAGAAAATGTATGGAGAACGACTTTGACGATCAACACAAGACGATCGTTTCGATAATTTTATAGGTTTATCATGTTCGGAAATGCACGAAAGTTTATTGAATCTATTACCTTGAACATGAATCTATTAGTTCAGGTTTGGTCCCATTTGCATTTGTTTCAACCCCCGTCCCATGAAAATCATTTTCTCGGCGATATCTTAGAAATGAAGCAACTTCGAATGGGACTTTCCAATACTTAATTATTTTTAAGTTCTGTTATTGCGAGAAAATCTATTGGGCACAGGTTGGAAATTCCGAACGTCATTATTTATAGACCTATCTAAAGAAATAAGCTATATTAGACGATATAGTTGAAAAAGTGAAACAACTGTAAAAATCATCACATTTCTTAAACAAATGAAAACACACACCATCGAAACTGTAGCTAAGTAACTATAACTGATGTGATACAGTTAATTGACTATGTAATAAAAATCTAACAAAACATAATTTGGTATATACACGATGTGTGGAAAAAATCTCTAGGTTAGAAATCCAAGTGAATTAAGAACACGCTTAAAAAAGCTCGTGCTGTAAATGTGATTTGTGAATCTTTCGAACCGGGTTGGAATAAATTCAACTTTTTAGCTTGTACAACTACGGAGCCGGACATTTGGGCGCGGACCACTTAGGCGCAGGGACATTACGGCGCGAGAAATTGTCTAGTATTATTGTATTGAGCAAAATCTGTAGATACTTACAGGTAATCCAATACTACTAAAGTTAAAGATTTGTATGTGTGTCCGAGCCCAATTCTCGCGTTCTATAAGGGCTAGAGAGATGGGCTTGGGCTCATTCGACGCGTAATTTGCCGAGGAAAATTTTTTAAATTAGGTTATGTTTTAAAAAATTTTTTAAATTAGGTTATGTTTTAAAAAATCGATAAATGCTGATTCTATCGTACTATTTAGTGCTATTTGGTACTAATATGTGCTCTATCGATAGGGAATCGATTGGAGATTTATGTAGGTCATGTAAATACTGACCTACTTAAAAAAAATCGATAAATGCTATTTCTATCATACTTAAGTGCTTAGGCCCGTAGGGCACATTATCCTAGTAAATACACTATGATCGATGATGAGAAAAAAAACTCAATATCTGCCAATCACAAAAGCTCGTATGTACTGTCAGATTTATGAAAAAATTATTTTTCTAAGCTACTAAAACATTAAAATCAAAATTCAAATCTCTGCATAATGGAATAATTTGTATTAAGAATGTTATTGTTTATAAGAATATCATGTTTAATAATCATCTTAATAACTTTTAAAAAACAAAAGTTTTAACAAATCAATTAAATGACATAGAAAAATTGACATTAATATTGAATATTATACCACTGATAAATTGTACAATATAAATAAACGTGTCTCACTTCACGAATTTTGTCTCAGTAGGTTACACCTATAAATGAATACTTCTTAGTGCTTGTAGTCCAGCGCTTAAAGACAAAAAGCACTGGAATAACGCAATTTAACCAATACAAGCGAAATTCTGGAACTAAGAAGGTGCATGTGTGAATATAAAAATAAAAAAGGTTACTCTGATACTAGGGTAGCTTGTTCCAAAAAATGAGACTAATGGTCCAAAAAACGGTTTGTTTAAAGATCTTCGAAAGATTTACTCTAATTTGTCGCGAGAAAATTTACGTGCACCGAAGTGTCTTTTCGTCGTAGTGTGTCTGCGCCTAAGTGTCCCGGTGCCGAAGTGTGCCTGCGCTGAAGTGTCCTTGCGCCGAACTGTCCGGCGCCCAATTGTCCTCGCGCCGAGCGAATGTCCAACTGGTCATTCATAAGTTCCTCATTACGTTTTATGGCTTTATTTATTTCGTATTCTTCCAACAAATTCAATTAAGAACCTTTCTTTTCAAGTTGTAAAACTTTTAAATTTTGTATGGAGCAAGTGTGATTATATGTTAAAAGATGCGCGGCTAAATTAGAGTAAATTTTTTATTTTTCCAGGATCTGTTATGTTCATTAGACCTAACGAGAAAACTTCTACCAGGTTGACCTATATACCGGGTGATTTTTTAAATTTCTGATCTAGTAAGTCGTGATTTTTACGCCGTATCGAAGGTCACCGAAACGTAGGGCGTAGCGTTGATCACACTGCTATTCCAAATGTCATTTATGTGACAAATTGACTACTTACTTTTACATTTATTAAACAAATTGATAAATATTTAAACAGTGATCATTTGCGAAACATGCTTTTACCAAAGTGTGCATTTTATTGCGAGTTTAAGTGCAATTTCGATGTGATTATTGACTTGAGAAGTTTAGGTTATGGTTACAACTCGCTTCAATTTTTATTCCTTGGATTTAAGAAATAGCAAGATTTATTCACTTATAACAATTTACATTGTTAACACAATATTTATTCAAAATTTACAACAACTGTTGGAAATGTTGACCTTCAGCATCATTTGCCTCTATCACCGCAAGATCTGGAAATTTTTCTTGAAACTCCCGAAGACATGCTCCGGCTTCATACACCCATTGACCATTAACTTGATGACCATTACGAAAGTAAGCTTCGATCATAAATGTTTTTTGTTCCTGTGTGAACACCATTTTGTTGTGATGAAAAACACTCCAAAATAACGTTGAAAACTAAGCATTCAATCACAAACGAAAGGTTAGTCTTGAAAAAGACTGATTTTTGATAATAACCGAGATAATAACTGGCGAAACGGAATTCAAAACACGAGGAAACAGTGAAGCACAAAAGACGGCAAAAGCGAGAACAACACTGGAGTAGGTTATGTTTATGTCAACATTTTTGAAATCTGACAGTTGTGACAAATCGAACGATTCAAACTACGCCCTACGTTTTCCGCATCTTTTGTTTTAAAATTATGTCATGGCTTTCTAGATCAGAAATTTAAAAAATCACCCAGTATTTATAAACACATTGATCACATTGAATTTCATAAGCCCCTAATTTGTTTAGAATATTTTTTGTAGCAATTTTGTTATTAACTATTTTTTAAGCATGTTATTATTGTAGTAAGCTGGTCTAATATTGATATCTCCGAATTTCTTATTCAAATCTTTATCATATTATATTTATTTTATTTAGTTAAAGAAAAATGTAGTTAGTGGTAGATGACATTATTAGATTAATGTTAAAGAGCAATATTATCAACTCACCTTTAATCAATTAAATAATTCAGTTACGTTAAAATTATTTCCAAGCGTTGCAAATACTTAAAGATTATTTTCTAAAAAGTTGCAGGGGCGTCTTGATCAGATGGAGATGACTCCAAGAGGCAGGTACAGTTTTTATTGAATTTTGTATGGTTCGATTTGTTTTTTCCTAAACATAAATACAGTTCATTTTTATCTCCATATTTCAAATAATTTTTCATTATCTCTCTATATTTTTTGGTCCTTCGAGCCGGATTGATCTAGTATATTTCAAAAATTGATTTGCTATGATTTTAAATCATTCTTAAAAGACGTTGCCAATTAAACCTGAATTTGAAAAATTTGTTTAAGTCGTATTTACTAATTTTATATGCAGGTGTTTTGCAATATAAAACTGCAGTTTTTGGAAAAACAAAAAACTGTTATTTTTCACATTATAAAAACGTATTTAATATGACTGTTAAATCCAAAACTGATTAAAATTAACTTCAAGGTAAAGAGCTCAGTTCAAATTAAAACAAAACAAGATACGTACGGATATATTTTTATATAAAATCAAAGTTATTAAATTAGTTTAAATAGTTTCTTAAACTATTTTCACATATTAATCTTATAAATTATGTATCGATTTCTGATGATTGTTCCAATTCTAATAATCTAGAAGCAATGGAGAAATGAGGTTACCAAAAATTACAATTCAAACCTTTGATGCTTGGTCATGCTTCACAACTCCGATTTAAACAATATTGAAAAGTTTCAATGTATAATTTCTTTTAGTAATGAATCACTTAATTTAATTAAATCCATTCAAAGAACATAATTATGCTAATTATTCAATTGCTTTTCAAACTCTAGAAAATCGGCATTGAAATAAACGCCTTCTAGCTACTACTTATTGGAATTCAATAAATAACGCCCCTTCTTTAAAAACAAATTCTTCGAAAGGTTTACGTTTATTATTAGACGCGTTTTCAGGAAATATAGCCGCGTTAAAAGTATTAGATTTTTCTGTCGATGAATGGTGTTTCATTTTATTCAATTTATGCTCCACAAGCTAGAGTTCTCTACAAGAATAGCTTTTGAAGTTAAATACAGTACTATCCAACTGCCAACTTTTTTTTGAAAACTTATCTGACCAGTAATTCTTAGACCAGTACTATAAAACTTTAGAGTCTATATGCAATAAGTATTCTTGACTATAGATAAATTTCAAAAACCTATATGCATATTAGTTTAAACTGTGAAGTACTTGGGTCTCTCCTACTTATAAACTTTATCGTTCTTTTTTTTCTCATCAACGCCCCTGCAAATAACAGCTACAATAATGTTCAACATCCTCTTTCGCAATGACATAGCTTTATCGCAAAATCTCCTACTGATCAGTTATTTTATGTAAAACGCAATAATCTTTGTATTAATTGTCTTTTTCCCAGTCATTTAGTAATTGCGTGTCTTTCAACTTCCAATTATCGTGTATGTCGACATGTTACATATAAAATCTTCTACTCATCAAATATGTTAAATACTGTTCAAACATCAGGTAAGAAAACTACTAAATTCATTCCACATTCTGACATTTAACCTTTGAATGCAATGACTTCCGCCACTTCAGCAATTCAATCTAATCTGATGACTGGAAATTGTTTAAATTGTCTAGGTTTAACCAGAAGAAATTATTCTGTTTCAATTCTTGACTTATATAGTGTCCTATCAAGCTAGCAGGTCAACTAGAACCAATTCTTTCTTTCGAAGTTTTATAATAGTTAATTCTGTATTTCTCACCATAAATTCATACTTATTTCACTTCAGTCTCTTAAATTTAATATCAGGAAATTTTGGGAACTTGAGTCCTTTCAAATAAAATTCATATACACCCTGAAGATGAAAAATGTGCAAGTTTATACAAAAATCGCTTCATAGTATCACTAACTTTTTGTTATTTCGAACCTGACTTAGGAGATACATACTCAGAGACCTTTCGACAATTTCTGCTTTTGGAGTATTGTTCATTAACAAATGTTTCGGTATATTTTTTGCACACTGAATTCATGACTGAATACTTAGACGAGAGGTAGCTGTGTCCTGGCCCAGAAATTGAAATAAAACCTGATCTACCACATCATTTCGCAGGATTCGCACTGAAACGGCTAGTAACCATACCAAGCTTCTAACTTTTTTACCTGATTCAAACTGTCAAATGCCCTTGTCATTCGATAAAAAAGAATCAATTTGTTTAAAGATTCTACGGTTACAGGTTGGCCTAAATTTAGGTAAATTCTCGTATTCTTGTCTCAGAAAAACTTAGCACTAACTATCATATGCTTACCACCGATGGTGCTAGACTTTTTGATTCCTTAGACTTTTGTTTGGTTTTTTGTAAAGCACATAATGCAGCGTTTTTGGATTTCCGGTATAAATTGGGATGAAGCTCCTACAGCAACCTATAATCTTTGGACCCGATTTAAAAATTAACTTTACCTCATTTCAGAAGTATTTATTCCTAGACATTTTCAGACCATTTTGAAAGGTGTGGATTGCATGAATTTTATGATGCATTAAAACTTAGCTACACAGAGAAAAATGCAGTAGCGTAGTTTTGCATAACGTTGGTTAATTGTGATTGTATAATTTTTTTGTACAACTGGGTTCGATTATTTTAAAGCGTTGCGTCTTCTTTCTTAATAAGATTGTTTAAAGATGTTCTGAAATTTGATTTGACAAATTGTGCAAAGCAAATTAAAGTAACTTAAGGAATTAATAATTCACAATATTGCGCTGCGTTTGTCCACAACTTCTTTTGTACATTTTGTAGTATCTTTTGATACAAGTTGTTTAACTGTAGTCATGCACAGTATTGTGCAGCTTTTTAAATTGTATATGCAGAACAAATACACATACAGTTTGAAACTGTAAAACAATTTGAGCGAAATCTTTTCAAGGTTATTTTTAATGTGGGATTGACCAATTGCATTTATTTTCCTCTCAAAATACAGACTCCACATAAACAAACGGCAATAAACTCTGTGCTACGTGGAAATGGAACTACGGATGTAAGATAGGTGAATAAAAATTTAATTAATATAAGTATTTTTAATTTTTTTATCCCTATATTTTAAATAATTATTGTAATTGCGGACGCATCCTATTTATTCATTTATTTTAGTGCAAGTACTATGTAATAAATAACTTCTGTATACATTTATTTTTCAGAGGTAATTGGGTGCAGGGTTTTTCGTCTTCTTGGGTTAACCACTTAAGAACGCTTTACAAACCAAATTTTCCATTAATTCGCACTAAATTAATATGCACTAAACTACTATACACACATTACTCCAATATTCATATGTGTTTCAAACAGCATTGTGCAAAAATTCCACATAAGGATCGCAAGTGTTTAATACAGCATTGTGCAAAACTGTGCTACAAAATGTAAAAGATTCTTTAAACAAATTGTTCTATGTAGTTACCTATTTGGTATGGAGATATAAATAATAAGTTGTTTAGAAAAGCATTACAATTTGTTTTACACAAACCAATTCAATTAGATTGTCCACATTTTTCCTGTCACCGTTTTAGACACAGCTTGTTTTAATTTTCTCAACAATTGTGCACTAAATATACAAACATTTCTCTCTGTGTATGTAGCCTTAGTTTATTTACTCTTAGAATGCACTGATGAAAGTTTGAAAACATGATTTAGTTATAGGCGAAATTAAAGTTGCGATAATGAAAACACGTTTTCTTCCTTGTCTGAAGCGCCGTGAAACTTTTTTTAGAAGATCCTCTTGTTTTTGTACATAGTACATATTCCAAGAATATACTCGTAGTAATGGACCAAACTTTTGCTTATTTTGGCTCACAAGTTTTTTATTCTGGCTTACTAGTTCACTTCATAAATAAAAATACTTTGCAGCTAATACGGTAAACTACCAACAATAAACTATTCCAGAGGTCATACCAGGTGACCTGCTTCATATAAAGAAAATCCTCTTAACAAAAGTTGGCTAACCACTCGACCTGATTTACAGCTTAATTGCTTATTTAACCATCTTTATTGCGCAATTATTTGCTGTTTATACTAAAACATTTTAGATTGTATTCTGTTGCTACTGTTCAGCACGTTGTCATCAACGTTTTTGACCGAAACCTAAAACCTATACACCATATATGGGAGATCTTCCTTCATTTCGCATTTCTCAGTTCAACGTTTTTGCAGACCCTTTTAATATAATAATGATAATGGAAAAAATTAAACGTTTATTATACCTGCGTATTCGTCTGCTGTGCAACACATAAATATTGAATTGGTTTTTGATCTTTCTTCCGAAACTTCTATCGCAGTTATCAGAGATTTTATAGTTCGTCGAGGCATATACACCAATATAGACAGCGATTGTGGAACCAATTTTGTTGGTGCTAATCATCACCCTTTTCGTGAATATTCCAAGCAAGCCTATAGAAAATTAAACATAAATCAATCGCGACAACAAATCGTATGAGAGAGGCAGAAGCGGCGTGAAATCATTAAAGACTCATCTTTAGCTGTGTTATAGCTTTTATAACACTTGAATTGATAAATTGTGATCTTTACACGATTTTATACGACTATAAGATATATAACAGCCCCGATTAAGCTTTCAAACGATACTCAACTCCTATAAAAGTTTTATAAGAACGCTCTAGGTGCTCAATCATATCTGCCATTTTAGTAATCTATAATCCTAAACTGCATTTTGGAACAACTTAAGATAATATGGTTTTTAGAAACCTTTATTTTAAAAACTTATATTTTTAACATTTACTTGACTTTACTGGTTTAATTAATCAAAATTTCTCTTCAAACAATACAAAAACAATATTTTTTGATATATTTTGTAAGATACTTTTTATGTTTGCAATTATTTAGTTCATATAGAAAAATTATCATTCAGCTGTAGGTAGTCCTGCTAGCTCACTTGGTTAGAGCGCCGACCCGAAAAGTTGAAGATCAGTCAGGGTAATAATTTTTTTATACGTATTTGCATTTATAATAATATTGAATTTTGTATGGTTTGATTTGTTTCCTTATCAACATAAATATAGCCGCACTTTACCTCTATCTCGTTCAAATACTTTTTCTTTACGTTCAAAAGATTATCGGAATACTTCCTTAGTTTTCATTTTACTCGTATAGTATCATATCCCGTACTGTAAATTTGATGTTTTGTAGATTATATCAAATTATCATCACTCGTTGCGCCAAACTATATCTATAAAGAAGTAAAGAGGCAAAATGGCTTCATACATTAGATATGCGTACCAACAGATTTTACCAACATCCTTTTTATAGATTCCTCATTTAGTTTATGCTCTCAGGTACAATTATTCCATATTGAAAATATTAAGTTTTGTGGGTATTACGCTTGTACACTTCTTAGAAACAAATATCAAAAAAAGTATTAAAATCTTTATTAAACGATTAATTTGATTTTTGGAAGACCAACGAGAAATTTTAATTTCTTTCAACTCTGAGAAATAAAACACGAATGGTTGATTTATTAGTAACCACCACCAAAATTGTTTTTCACTATTTGACCCTTTTTACATACAATGTATTTTATTATGGTTGCCAAAGTAAACTTGATTAACTTATTAAATGATGACGACAAAACGAATCTGCAGCTTCAAACAGATTTCTTTTACACTTTTACACATAGTTAATTATTTGCAATCATTTTATAATATCAACGTTAATTATTATTGCAAAATAAATGCATATCTCTTTATGAAAATTATTATTTTTAACGATAACAATACAAAAAACCTAAAACGAATAAAGTATTACTGTACCTATTACTGGTCTATATAAGCCCTTAACGTTTAAAAAAATTCACTAAACGTTATAAAATTGTTTCTTTTAAGATGAAATAAACTTCAAAGCAACTATAAATTCAGTATATTACAATATAAATTGTATATAGTTGTGGTAACTTTGTTACAACATTGCCATTACAGTTTTAGGTTATTTTCGTATTTACGTATCGATTGAGTTTGAAATAAATGCTTATCACTTTACAATAAACTCATTGGCGACGGGATTCGAACCGGTTCCCTTGCACACACTGAGAAAAAGATTTATTTGCAATTAATACAAAACGATTACCGCAAATAAATTGTTATTTTGGATACGGCGGAACAAATATTTAATGACAAGGAACTTATTATTAGTTTGAAAATTATAAATATAGATAATTAAACAATAAAGGATGATTTTTTAAATATAAATGTAGTAAGTTATCTGTTATAATGTACAAAACTATATTTAAACAAATTAGTTTGCGATGAAAACAGTTCGATTGTAGACATAAAATTAGTTTATAATATTTATACAATATTGGTTAACTGTTAAACAATCTATTTAATGTTAATACACCACCTTACCTACTAATCAATATGTTCCTTAGCATTTATTTTAGTGAATTTATTCCAATTGAATTAATTTACATGCAAAGTAAGTGTATAATATTAGTTACTACAATTATTTATTGGCAAAATAAAGTTATAGTAATACTTATTCCACTAGCTTATCTGCTAAATAACGACATAGTAGTAGTTACTATAGTAGTTTGTGAGGTAAATCTTTATAAAGTAATAGTTAGTGTATTTACTTAACAATAAATTCATGATCAATTAATAGTTACTATATTACTTGGTAATTATACCCATATGTAGTGCTGGTGAAACTTGGGTTAAATTTTCATGTGTGAGCAAAGGAAAAATAGCAAATAGTAATATATCTGAGAAAGACAGATGTTTATAGCATACTTGCCATAGAAACGTTTTTGGTAGACAAAAACTATTGACGTATGTCATTCTGAGTTCTGACATGTAAACCTTGACAAGTATGGGATGATGTCTATCTTTCTCAGATGAGTTACTATTCGCTGTTTTTCCTTGGCTCACACATAAAAACTCAAAGCCAAATTTTACTAGCACTGTATATATTATTTGGTTATGACCTCGGTCAGAAAAACACAAACAGTTTTAGGAAACATTTAATTTTTATTGCACTCTCAAAGCTACAAATATATTATAATTACACAGTAACGCACCTAAATTAATGTCATTCACAATTTACAATCACAATTCACCACTTATTATTAAATAAACCTGCCCAAAGGATTGTGTGTACCCCAAGCAGTGGACATGTGTAAAATATCCAAAGGAATGGACGCCAGCAACCGTCAAGCTATTCTTGCAAACTCCCACTGGTTTGTCTTTAGTCTAGCTGTACTTTAACACAGGCATATTTAAATATTTGTTTTATATTTAAATTTATAACGACTAAACGGGACCTTGTACTAAAACAAAGTATTTTGAGCTGTGCAATTACGATTAGCTATA
Organism: Agrypnus murinus; assembly: GCA_929113105.1. Taxonomy (NCBI): domain Eukaryota; kingdom Metazoa; phylum Arthropoda; class Insecta; order Coleoptera; family Elateridae; genus Agrypnus; species Agrypnus murinus. The sequence continues at coordinate 5,214,491 of OV816028.1, read as the reverse complement.
GATAAAAATGCTGTTGGCTGCACAAAGTTTTGTACAAATAGTAGGTACAAGACAAGATTTGTCAACAGAAACAATTAATATATAAGATTTCAAAATAATTTATAAACCAAGTAAATTAGAAAAAGTAGTAAAAATAATTACAAGATTGACAACAAAAAGATGTAGAAAAATCACTAATGGAAGTATTAATAAATCAATAACTATAAGAAAGTAAAAAATGCAGATTAATAGATGTAGTAGAAAAACTGGCGAAAATAAATTGAAACCACAAAAAAAGCTAGCGTTTACCACTAACAAAGGGTGCATGCGTTCATGTTTTGACGAAACACAGAACAAAAATAGAAGGCGTACGATCGAGGAAGGACCAGGTTCGCTTTAACGGAAATGACGTTTCTTGACAACCCTTTTAATGGAATTATTTCAAAATACGTTAAGTCAGGTACACTTACACTTTAAGATTGAAGCTTGAATCAAATTCAAATTTGACATCTTTCTTTTTATTTAAACAATCAGATTAGAGGGAGTTTTAAAATTTAAATTTCACAAAGAGAAAAAGAGTATTAGTTTTACAACAATATTAGAAATAAATTAAAAGGGATATACGAAACACAATAAGATGATGCACAATAATCACCTACCATTCTTTCCTATAAGAAATACTTTAGCGAATTAATCTTAGTAAAACTAATCACCTACTACAATTTTTGACACGAAATTCCTCGTAGGTTGCCGAAAGATAACAGCCCTACGCTTTGTCCAAAACTGGAAAGCGGCTCTCCAATCGCCCAACCAACTAATACCCACAAAAGTTTTTAGACCTAACAGTCTACTTAAAAATTGGCCAAAACTGCAACAAAAATCTCTAAACTAAGAGAACAACTAAAAGTCACTAAGTGCTCACAGGTTGTAAGGTAATAACAACACTGTGTGGTGTCAGATGGCACAATCGCCCAGTTAGCCTTCCACTAGAATCTTTTATTAATCGCCAAAACTGCAAAAGTTCTCCTTAATCTTCAAATCGATATATCAGCGAGGACAAAGCTTTATCAATCCTACAAGGTATATATTTAGGTGCAAGTTTCTTCGAATAGCTTTCAGCAACATTGGAAAGGGTAAATTTTCCATACTACGTCACCAACCATAAAAGTTGTTCTTCTTACGTAGTTTGCACTAGCGGACATTTTGTTCATAAGCTTGCTGCTATCATCTTCAATAGTCGATACCCTCAAAATCATTCACCGAATTTCTATTTCGTATGTCACTTGAATTTTTCATCCCTTAGAGAGTTGGGGTGTGACTTTTAAGATTTTAAGATTTTTCCTATTATTAAGATCCTAATAAAACCCTTAATTGAACCAAATTTAAAGTGACTTCAATTTTTCGGCCCGTGTGGTTGGAGGTGGTTATACCATTTGTTTATTGTTCTTGTTATTAGAACACTAATAGCTATAAATGTTCCAAAATTCAACTTCCTAGGTCATCTCCAAGAGCCCCAAAAACTCCTCAATTTTTTACTCCTCTCGCAGAGGGTAATAATTTAACCATTTTTATTTTCCCCCGTATTAAGATCCTAAAACCCATAATTAAGCCTTTTAATGTTGTATTTCATCTACAAGTGGTCAAGATTTTAGGACAAATACATACATACATTCAATTTTATATAATAAGTATACGTAGGGTAGACTATGTATCGAGTGGTAGTGATTCTGCCTCTCGATCAGAGAGACATGGGTTCAAGTCTCGGTTGCATCTGAATTTTAAAAATCTATAATAATCGTATTTGAGCTTATTAGGATAAAGTTGTGTGAATGATAATGTATATATGAGAGCGTAATGCACTATTGATTTCATAATAATCTATGATAGCAAGGCTAATGTGATGCTATTTTATTCATTTTTTTCAGTGTAAACACATAGGATAAAATAATAAAAAATCATATTAGACTTGTCCTAGATCATTATGAAACCAATAATACTTGCTACAATCGTTCCATTGTCTCCATTGCACTCCCGAGTCCCGACACGATGCGGTAAAGGGGGGAAATGGATGTATGTGGGCCATTATCTGGAAACTTTTACTTTTGGATTTGCGCAGCACTGAATTTTTATACAAAGGAGACGATGGTTTGTTTTTTATTTTCGTTTAGGTCGATGTCTAAATTTAACATCAGCAGTGTATTAGATATCTTTTACACATTTCGCACAGTCTGGTAACCATGAACATGACTCATTGCTCGCAATCTCTAGACTGAACGGAAATGACCGTGCGAACTGATATCGCACGATCAGTAGTTCTAGTAAAACGCCATAAATGTCAGCACATGCAATATTATTATTATTAATTATTTGGAATATAAAAGTTATAAATTTTTGATAAAATTTTTAATTTATTTTTGTTTAATTAATGTTTTACGTTAAATTATATTTTGAATGAAAATCCATATATAAAAATTATTACTCCGGCGAGGAATTGAACCCTGAGCTGCTCGCTTGCTAAGCGAAGTCTGTACCATAATACCTGTACCATTGACCTATCCAGGCGACTTACCATAATATATTTATTATTACTATATAAAGTTTTTATAACATTGTTGTTGAATTAAGGTAAAATTATTGAAATTCTTAACGTTATATAATTGTTAATATCTATTAATAATATTCATTATTGCTACATTACAATAAAAAGCAATGAGAACTTTTATAATTTGCAACATTTCATTCATATAATTAACAAGTGCAAGCGCGATGGGTACACTCAAAGCTGTATTTCCTTGTCACGCAATACCTACAAAGCATGCCAGAATATATCTAGATTTCGCGGAATAGGAGTTAGATAAAAGATAGATGTAGGTGTAAGAAAAAAATGGCACGTCTTGTCTAACTAGTATATTGATTACAGACCTATTTTGTTTTATAATTTAAAACCATAATTTTAAAAGTTTGCTTTGAAAAATAACATTGACAATTGAATTGTGATAGTCCATAAAAAATTTTTTTGACAACGAGTACATACGTACAATAAAACGTCAGAAAATATCATTACCGTTCCTTTAATATTTTCTTCTTAATCATTAACTTCTTGTATGTTTGTTGGCGTTTACTTTGTAAGAACACTTGATGTCAAATGAGAATATTTTTGTATTAAAACAACTTAGAACCAGTTTATTTCTGCGAACCAGAAAGGACAAAATTTTGTTTTTCCAATTTTATTCTAAATTTTTCTTTTGTTTTGAATTCCGTGCTCCAGAAAACCTTGTTTACTGGTGTATTTTAAAGAGTAGCATGTATTTTATGATTCTTTTATGTATTGATGGAACATAAATTAATAGTAGTTTTGTTATATGCTAAAAAATGCAAAGGAACGGTAATGACAAATTAGGGGTGGAAATGACAGTAGACAGACGGCAATGAATGTAATGATTGTGTTGAGGATATAATTAGTCACTATACGATTTCTTTAATTTTATTATTTTTGTATATTTTTATTGTTTTAGTATTTGTTAAATGATAACAAATAAAAAATATTAACTCAGCACAACTTAACCTAAGACCAACATAATTTTTGAAAATAAACAATACCTGAATGATGATCACCCAATAATAAAATTTTAACTATAATTTCACATCGCTACTGCATTATAAAATCGCATTTAGAAACTTGCCTTGGTGGGTTTTACTTTAAAATCTGCTTTTTGGTGCCAATAACAGTAGACACCACTCTTAGCCATGTATTATAATAACCAGTACCCCAACGTTCTCCAAGTCGTCGCAATTTACTGTAACCCATTGAGAAGGCATTACCTTTTACTTTATTTATTACTTTTATTTTTCACTTGCATATTGTTTGTTGTTTATACCATGTGATACGAACTATACTTACGTTCATAACAACAACGGCATTATAAGCGGGAATTTTTATTTATAATGCCCTCTCAGCGTTACAGGGTCGTTATCATTACTCTCCTGGCATTATTATCGTCATAACGCCCTTGGCAGATAATAGCAATAAAAGCTCTCAATTTATATTACAACAGGAATACAATTCTACCTTGAACGCATTTTTTTTCTTCTCACTTCTCTTTATTATTGTGTTGTGCATGATATAGTCTTTTGCTTTTGCTTGCATTTTTCATACTTCTTTTTGTTCTTGCATTGGGTTTCCAAGAGGTTTATCTTTTAGCAGCAACAGTTTTTGCTTCAACTCCTCCTTATTAACTTCAACTTCTCTTAATTCTGATGTATCCATTAGTTCCACAATGTTCAGGATGTATTGAAATAGTTCTAAACATTGCATTTTTGTCATTAGCGTCCCATGTTTAGTCATTACCATCCATATGGAACAGCAATGACAAGGATGACCATATAAAGACCTTTTTACAGTTTTAGATAGTTAAAAAAGTTAAGTAATGTTCAATTACCATATTTAACAGACTAATGTTACAAGGACATCTGTGCTGCTGGAATAATAATTATAGTCTCATCCTGCAACAGTTAATTCTATATTTAAAGCAACGGATGGTAATGACGTACAATAAACCTACGGCAACATTTTCTCACTCTTTAAAATTCACAAATCTCCTCAAACATAATACAACCATATTATTCTTCATACACAAGTGGCCGTTTCCTGTTATAATTTTAAATATAACAAGTGTGCTAGTTATTAACTCTTCTCGCATATGTAAGAGGCACAGGACGGTAATGACAGCACGTTAGCGTATTTAAACAAATATATAATTTAAATCGAATCATAAAACGGCTCTCTTTGGATTTATTTAAATTTCTTACTTATTTTTAGATCAGGAAACTCTGTGCTATTTCTTGATCAATAAAATAAATATATTTTCAACCGGTGAAATTGAAGTTGTCGAGAATTGGGCACAAGGGATGCTAATGACATTTGCTTTCTTTTATCTGTTTCAAATTAGTACTTTTATATACTTTTTTTACATCTAGATAATTTTTCAGTTAGCCATAAATTTAAATATAAATCAAAATATTAAAGAAAAACTACCAGGGACATAAAAATCAATGCAGTAGGTAAAAGTATACATAGATTAGAAAAGATTAGAAAAAGCTATTTAAAAAAATAGAAGTTAGTTGCATTAGGCTTACTTATATATGTAAGTAGAAAAAGAACGTATTTGTTTTTCCAAATGTGCAAGATATAACTTATTCAACATTATCTCAAATGATATATAAAATTAAAATTAAAGGTCTTGTTGTTTCAAGGAGCATTCATCTATTCAAGTTAAGTACAAACAAATAAACTACCTATATTCTACAAACATATGTAGTTTATTTGTTTGTATAGTAATATCTGTATTTCTATTGTTTATTTTTGTATAAACCTTTGTTAATATTTGATTGTTCATTTGTTTAAATAACAATATAAGTGAATAACATGTTTGCTTAATAATAAAACGATTTTTTATGACTTTCGTTTGTATTAAATATTTCGTTTCATTTGGTTTCATCTCAATTTTTTTTATATTCACCTCTAATTTTTTTTAATTAAAAAAACCTATATAAAAGTATAGATATTCACAATAACATTCATTTTATTAGAATAAATTGCAAATGTTATAATATATATTCTCAGCTACCCAAGCTACATGAAACGACAGTTTTCTTTAAAAAAAATTTAAATTATGCAAAACTTTAAAGTACTAAAATTACTTTATATTATCTTTATCTACTATAGACTATAGGACTTACAATAAGTAACTACGCAAATAATGTGAAAATCCAGGGTTGGTGGTATATTCACGGTTATCAAAAACACAAAAAAGAAAATTGAAACGACCCATAACACTGTGATAATTCATGCAGTTTACATGAATAAACCCTCTAACGAGTGTATCGAATAGCATTTTTCTCCTCTGTGTTATGCTTCGAACTAACCTGCGCAAAGCTTCCTGGGATATTCTATTCCATTCTTTGATTAACGTCCGTGCTAAATGCTGTATGGTCTCTGAGGCAGATTAGTCGTTTCGTAATAAATCTCTCAAGTTTATCCCACATCTGATCGACATCAGGACTTAATGCTGGCCGGTTCGAGCCAATCTCGAAATGATGAACCAAGTCGTATATAACTCACTAAATTATTAGTCTCAACTAACAAATTGTGAGCCATTATCTATCTGGATAGTCTGATGTTTAAAATTAATGTTGACAATTAAAACATGCTAAAATTGTCTGTTGCCCCCCAAGAATATTGCCATGAAGACCCTGCTAAATGACCAACGAATCCATCGAAATTGTCTGCCAGGAACTAGATGGAACAAATCTAGTTACCATAACACCTCAACAAACTCAAACAAGCCACACACCGCTTCGCATATTCGGTAATATCAATACCCACATAAGCTCAATAATAATTACCCGCAAACGACAGCTATCACTATCTACATACAAACCAGCAAAATTCATTTGAAGATCTTTGTAGAGCTTTTTAGATCACTTTTCTACCAATTCATAGATTTCAAAGGTTCATTCTTCAATCGTTCAATCATTGAAAGGTGCCATTTGTTTTTAATATCTCCCATCTTTAACTGAATAGCATTTATTTTAGGCTCAGCACGCGGCAGAGTCTCTAATACAACGCGTTTTCTATCTTTTCTTCTTCTTCTCTTCTTCTTTTCTTACCTTTTCTTAGGTTACAACCTCATAATCAAATTTTTGTAACCTGAAGACCCATCTAGCTATTTCAGCAAATAATCGTGAATCAGTGATTATTGAGAATCCGAAATCTTCCAAATAAAATTGCAACCTTCCACAAACAAGTGTTTTTTTCTATACTTGAGTAGTTACGCTCATTATTAAGAGATCTGGGAAGACAAGCGATAACATTCTCTTTACCTTCGATAATAATTTGTGACAACATGGTCGCTATGCCAAAAGCGAAGGCATTCATTTGAAAACAAAAATAATTGGAAATAATAAAAATTGGAACTTATAAATATAGGTGCACTAATTGACGCTACTTTTAATTTCGGAACACTGCTTACAATTCTTATCGCAAACAAACTTTCAGTTATTACGAGGCAATCTAGTCTAAAATGGAACAAACCTAGGATATGAAGAGGTCATAGTAATTATTCAACGCACTTCAAACACACCTGTTGGTTCGGAAATTAAGACCAACATAAATGTCTTAGATGCTTACTTCTTCAACAATGATGTAATCAAAGTATGCGAAAACATACGGTTCTAAGTTTGATCCGAGAATAGTACCAACATATCGTTGGAACGTTGCTGGAACACTATGTATATCAAAAAGGAGTCGAAGCTAAGTGACTAACCTCTATATATGGTGAGCTTATTTAAATCTTCTAAAATCTATACATAAAAACTGTACATCGTCTTTCTTTGGCACAAGTAACACGAAAAAAGATAAGAATGCTCTACAACACCATGATACCCACAAAATGGGAATCTCTAATAATTGGGAAACGGTAACAACCTTTAACCGCAATTAAGTCTGTTGGCTGCCAGCTAACTCATGTGACGTGGTAGGTCTCACAAGATGTTTTCTGCAACGGGCGCCAAGAAACTTAAAACCAACCCATCCAAAAGAAAAACGCCACTAACCCAAAACCCCTAACACAAAAGACAAGACCAACTACGCCAAGGTAGCTCGTAATACCAAAGGCAATAGTCACATCACGGTACAGACATCGAAAAGATGCATAATTAGAAAGGCTAAGTAGTGTAAAGACTGTTTTTCTCGGCAAGAACAAACTTTTAAACGTATGGCGTTCAACCATGCGACGATCCGAGAGTCGCCGATTACAAAAAACAACAAAAATAAAAAAATTTATGTAGACGTTAGACTACCTCTGAAAACTAACGGACCAGTTCTTGTTTTAACACAAAATGCATTAAACCAACAAAAGGAAGAAGAAGAAGAAGGTAGAAAGGTCGGGACATTGACTCGGAAAATGAGTTCCACAGCGACACCCAGCGAACCACCGAAAAAATGTCACAAAACCGATAACCCAACAAAACTATCAACAAACCTACAAAATACAAGAGATCTAACGATAGATAAATTAGATATAAATATATTGTGAAACGATGATCTTGGATTGATAGAGTCGACAACTAAAAGCCGGAGAATCAAGATATGTAGAAACGATTCCAAAAAGTGGCCCACCAAACTTACCTAAAAAAAAGTGGTAAACCTAAGAATCGATACTATCAATTATGGAGTTGTTTGGCTTCAAATCCTTCACATGCCAATTTCCAAGAAGGGTACCATGAAGGGCTTTAAGTTGATAAACCCATCTAGTACACTTTTTGTGTATAACGAACAGACCGAGTTACTTGGGTGCAAGTTTCGAAGTGAAATGCCTCGAGGCGTCAGAAGGAACGTACTTTTTACTTCAAACGGATTTTTCAGGTTTATATGTAACAGGTAGTTTACGGAGATTATAATGAGCTTTACGTTTTTCATGGGCTAGCTGCAATGTCTTCCTAATACTAAGATAATGATTTTGTAAAGCACGAGCACAAGTGGTTAAATCTTCGGTAGCTTGCAGCTGTAAATCATCATTAGACAGAATCTTCAGTATGAGAAGTTCCATGTATCATTTCACGGGCAAAACTGATAAAGTATAGACCATATTCATCATGTTTTGCGATACGCATAGCGCAAGCGACATGAGGCAAATATTTATCTTATATCAGGTTGATCTTTTTGGACGTAAACTGTAAGCATGCATTTCAGAACTTGGTACACACGTTCCGCAGGATTAGCTTAAGGATGGTAGTTAGCTGTAAAGAAAATTTTGCATTTATACGAGCTCATCAATTCAGAAAATCCACGGCTACGAAATTGAACTCCGTTATCACATATAACGCATTTGGGCACTCTAAATATAGGAAACACATGTTCTTCGTCATGTCGAGACACTAACTTTGCTATAGCTCTTCGCAGAGGAAACAGTAGCGAAAGATTCGAAAAACAGTATTTCAGCAACGGTCAAGATGTAAGTATATCTACATTTCGAAGGGTAGAGGTTCAACTAGATCTAGACAGATGATTTCCCACGGCTTGGAAATTAAAGTATGTCCACCCATTAGACCAGGAGAAGCTTAACACAATTGCAAGTTTCACAACGTCGAATGTAGTTAGGGATGGTAGAACTGACTACCTATACGGTGATAGATTTAATCACGCCAGCATGACAAACAGTCGTAGAATCATAAGACTGCCGCAATACTTCATCACGTATTGCTTTAAGTAAGACAGTCTTTCAAAAATCTTGTACAGAAGTCAAATCAGAACACCGAAACGGAAACGTACTTGAATAATTGATAGTTTTCAATTCGCCAAGAAGCATAATCATGGTTTTTCACATACTACAGTTTAACATTAGCTATGGCATGGGAAAGTGCATCAGGTACAATGTCCGATAGGATATCTTTGATACTATGGATTTACTTCAAGCTGTAGCAGTCGGTCAAGACAGTAAATTTCGTACCCTCTATGTAAGGCCAACTTTGGCCATCGAGAAAGTTCTCGATGGCAAAAAGTACAGCTAGGCATTTTCGTTCACTAAATTTCTTCTCATGTTTAATGAGAGAGTAACTGATATAAAAAATGATTTATTCACCCTAAGGGTAATTCTGGGTTAAAACAACAAAAATTCCTTAAGGAGGTATACAGGGTGGTACGAAAGCCAAGCGCTACACAAAATCAACACAACAACCACTAGCAACCATCTCATTTAACTTTCGTCTATTAGTTTTCATAAGTAGAACTAGGTAATACTTTTCTCAAACTTTTCTGTATTAGCTCTATCTCAGTGCCTATGGTTTTATGTTTAATATGATACCAGTGCAACTATTTTTTCTTTCATCATGTTTCGAAGAGTAGTTTTAAACTAGATCATTCAGTTGGTCTTGTTGTGACATGAAGTATTATTAACCTCGCAAGGTCTCGAACTACCAAGAGAAACTGACCATTCACAGTTTCTAAAATCTGGCACAATTTCCATTCTAGTTATATCAAAAATCAAGGCCTAAAGGCAGACAATATCATAAATTAGGTATCACATACACTTTAAGAAGAATAACCTTCCCGATAAGTCACATAAAGAGAGAAGCACTCCTTAAACAAACACACTCTTTGCCGTCTCCAACCAGACAGGATACAGTTCCTGACATTCAATACACCACCTAAAGACTTAAGAATAAAATTCCACACTTCTATATCAGAATTCAAGATATCATAAAACCCCCTTCCAAACACTGATAGCCTAACATAACCATCTTCAGTACCTTCAATTTGGAGCGAAGGTTTAATTTATTGCTGCCGTATCTTTAAAATTTAAAGAACTATTTGCAATAGAGGTGGCTGAAAGACCACTTCGAGGCAAAACCCGACATGACTTTTATATTCTGGATCAGGTACACGCTTAGTAAAAGTCTATAAAATTTTAGATCGATATTCCTTCGACAATGAAGTGCTCTATGACCAGGCCATTTGCAACCATGGCAGATAACATCTTTGACGTCGACTTGTCGTTTTCCCAAGAAAGGGGTTTGTAAGCTAAATCACGTTCTAAAGTAAACTTATTCTCTTGTAGGGGTCCGCATTTAACTTTTAGCTATATTGGAATAATTTGTAGAGGGTATTAATTTCAGTCAAGGTTAACACTTCTTGATAAAAAAAATACTTTTTATTGTTTTTAGCTTTGAATAGTTTTAACTTTCACTCCAACTTGAAACTTCATACAAGTTTTTCCCTTTAGGTGAATGTAAATGATTAGAATACAAAAATGAATGGCATTTCTACAACACTGCTCAATACATTTCCGAACCTTTCGAAACGCATTTCCTTCTCATTCAGATAGTAGCAACAACAATGGCGTAATAATTCTAATTTTTTTAATTCGGAATTTTCTTTTCTATTCTGCTGTTTATTTTTTCCGCACGCGTGTGTACCAGTAAATTAAGCTAATGTGATCTGCCTTCCTGTATATTCCATGGCAAGTGAAAACAAAGAAATGAAACATACCCGATAAATCAGAAGGCTGCGGGCGCGTGCGACTGATAAGAGGATCAACCGAGTTGCCACCCAACACTGAGCTGAGGCAGCAACTGTAGATAATCCAATGCAAATACAGCAGGATCTCTTCTGCAATTCGTTGCCAATTGCATATAATTCTACTTCTTAGATAAACATTATTTATTCTTACAGATTGTGAATCGCGTCATAATCTGGAGATTTACTCTCTTGTCATTTGTGTGAATAATGCCTTTTCGGGGCGATAAAGAACACGGTTGAACTGTTGTGAAAATTGTGGAAAATATCTTAAAATAGGGTTTCTAAGAATATTATTCAGAATTAATTACTTCCTCTTGGTCGAATTCACCGTTGTTTTCTTTTCCCACACGTCATGTAGCCACTTAATAAAGCAGCAGGAAGTCAATTAAGTCCATAAATTGTGTTTGCATTTGCGTTGTCGGGTCTTAATTTGTAAACCAAATATCTACATTCAATCACGTGCGTTTTTCGATACACAAAAAAGCTATCACAACACATCACATCAATCATTCCCACCAGAAGGTCAATCCTGATAAATTTCCAACGGATCTGGAAACCGTCCGTCAGCGTATCTACCACTACTATCTATATCAACATATTGTTTAGTAGCCAAACGTAAAAGGCTTCTCCGTAACAGCAGAAAAGCAGAATGACGAATGGATGAGACGTAAACCGAATGTTTGTTCCGGCACTTTGGTTGTTTGCGTTTAACACCGAAACTTGAAACGACCCTTAATGAAACAGGATCCTGCGATTTTAAAAAGAAATAAGAACGCTTTGTGAGTTTTAAATTAAAATCTCTCCAAAACGTTCAGCAGCGTGCATCTACTGACTGGGGTTGAAAAGACTGTTGGTCGATTTTACTGTGTGTGTGAGTTGGTAGTAGCCAGCAGTAGAATTAAGATGTGATTAATGAACCTTTTGCGAAGTAGGGCATGTCACCGGGATTAAAAGCTTAGAAGTTTCGAATTTGCATACACGATTTTTGCTTCCATCAAGTGGGGACGAAACGATTTGTCATTTTTGTCGTCATTTTTTCTCGCTGCATCGATCGCTTAACGAAGTTATTTTTGGTCAACTGTCTACCAAATATTTATCTTCATCTTTTCATTGCTTTTGAAATGTTGTTCATTTTTATATGGTAGGATAAGACCGCCGAGTTTCTTGATAGCGATTTAAGAGTTTTTGTTTTATTAACGTTACTGCTAAACTCCAAACAAAATAAGGAAGATGATCTAAACTTTCTGGTAAACAAAACAACTCCATGGAAACTTTGTAAAATATCGAGCAGTCAGAAAAAATGTAAAGTGAGAATGATAATGATGTTTAAAATTAGGGTTGAATTATTAAATGAAAAGAGTGTTTGAAAACCTTGTGGAAAAAATTTATTACTGAGATTATGTAGGTGATGTATAACAATTTGTTTAACTATAAACGACGGGAAACCGAGAAAAAATTATCATGTAAACACGAAAGCTATTAACACGCGAGCCACAATGATTACATATAAAAAATTTCATTTGAAATTAAGGATTTTAGTCGTAAGAGTAGATATTAATGAACAGTAATATATTTTTGTAACGTCGACAGTTTCATTTTTGGCATGAAATGCATTACTAATTGAAAGTGATTTAGTAAACGTTTATGTTTAAAATTGTACGAACTTTAGATTTATTTATTTTAATCATTATTTGTCTAGTTTTGGCAAAACATAGAGCGACTTCGGAAGTTATTATAAGTTCACGTAACATTGGTTTTATTATTGAACCAGCTTCTGGTGGCCAAACTGGTTTGATTATAGCGTTTATGAAAGCAACATATACGATCTGTTATATACATTAATATATTCCCATTAACTAACTAAGTTAATGAAATAGATCATTATTTTTATAAAATTGTTGTAGTATGTTCCAAACGAGTTTTGGTATGTGTGTAAAAGTTTAAGCCTACCCATTCAGTTAGGAATACACTAAAAGGAGGAGCAAAAATATCTTAGAGGACCAAGTACTCCAAGTACCGGTAGATCAATTGTTACCGCATGACATATTCAGAATACCTAGTCCATAATTTTTAATCTCCTAGCTCAAACCATAGTACACTTTCTAGGTAAATCATAAAGATAGATCGCCGAGAACAAGTCGTATCATCAATCGCTACCGTATTACATATTTAGGATCTCTATGACGTCTTCTACATAGAACATTATTTCCAGACCTCTAGCTCAAATATTTCAATTGGTTTGGTTAGTTCAGTGCGCAGAGAGCCTTTAATAAATCTAAATATATTGCTTGACTAAAAATGACTACCTTTCAACAAGTAATACGTTATAATTACTTTCCGCTTTTCTCTGTAACCACTTCTCTGATAATCAAAATTAGAAATTCAAGCATGACAGTATAAGGTATATTCAACTTTTATATCAAGAATCTATTGGCACAAGATTTTCATGTCAGCTAGAAAATAGTTTTAACATCCAACCAAATGGGTACCCATATTTGCAACTCGAACGGTGTATCATACAATTACAACAATTGTATCATGGGAGAGCTTGGGATTCTGACTAACCGACGGCTTTTGGAAGAAATACAGATATTCTAAGTAGATGATGCTACAATTAGTTCTGAATCTTAAGTGTAGTATAAAGAATTGAGACCCTTTTTGATTTTCATTTGAATTAGTAAAACTTTAGTTCTGTACTATATTATCTCTTCTCTTAATAATTCGTGAAGAGAGGAAAGTTTCATCTTTATGTAAGTTAATTCTCATGTAAAGTGAATGTGTTGTAATTGGTTAATTAACTTAATAATATGCTTTATAAATATTAGATTTTCCTTTTTATGCATGCTGCAGAATTGTTTCCTTAGAGAAAACAGATACACCGTAAAGCTTACTACCGGGAACAATTAGAACATGGAAATACTATTAAATTGATAGTAAAATATAATATGTGACGGTATAATATAAACGAGTAACGTACGTTATAATCACACTATAGATAAGATCATATTACATTTCAGGATAAGATTATATTATCTTTCATGAGAACTGCTTAGTATCGCAAACACACGATATCATATTACATTTTCATGATAAAACTATATTATCTTTCATGAGAACTGCTTTAGTATTAACTCTCTCATGAGAATTGTGTAGACAGATAAGATTGTATCACTGAAAAACATCAAGACTCATTCGAGTATTAATTAATTGTGTTTTGTTTAATATCATTTAAATGTGAATTACAAAATTGTTCTGTTAAGTGTGTTAATTCAAATCTAATTATTTAAACTCGTCTTACTCATTTAAAAAATTACTGACAAAGTAATATTATACACATTTATATTGTGAATTTAAAAATAGATAAAGTTTTCTCTTCTAATGAAAAGAAAACTTTATAAATATTGACTTTATAAATATATAAAACAAATTTATATATTTCGTTTGCAGTCGTAGAATATAATTTATTATTTATAATTAAATAATAAATTATATTCTACGACTACAAACGAAATATATAAATTTGTTTTGTTATATTGAATAAATAAAGTTTTTTAAAAAAACCTTCTGCCACAAAATATAATAAAATTAACGGATATTGTAGCAAAGAATTTTTCGGGGAACGGCAAACAGACTTCTTTAGGGATCAGTTTTAGCTTACTTTTTGCTAAACTCCAAACTAAATAGACTTAACTGACTAAACAGACTTACTCCAAAGTCAAATTTTTAAGATTATTCTTACTTTTCACTTAAAATTAAGAAAAAGATACTTGACGAAAAGGGTAGTAACTTAATACAATTCTTCTTTAATGCTAGATTTACTAAACTTAATAAAGTATAGACTGACCAATATTACCAATTTAACGAACTGCGGGCCCATATTTGCATATGCGACGCCTACAGCAATTGGTTGATCTTGGTATAGGTATCGCCGTTATAAGGATCACTGCTCTGCACGAAAATAATGCAGGTGAATTTATGCTTTTGTCGCAATAAGACGCTGTAAAAACACAATGATCTTTCCCAACAATTTGTTTGAACCTTGAAACTGAAAAAAATAAATCTGAGAGTAATAACGACAATGTCATTTACGATAACAAACTGCAGTTTCGTAACTTTTGGTTTTTGACTTTGGCAGCCGGTAAAATATAAATGAAATCGCCGGAATAAGACGACAATATGACGTGATATGCCGCAGGACATTTACTGGACGTTATTATGTCGTCCATTTTTAGGTCACAGATGTCTTCTGCCAAGTTTTAGCCATATTTTAAGTACTTATAGAGTATCTTTACTACCGGAAAGGCATATTAAATAATAAAAAGTCTCATGTGAATACCTGAATACCTAATTAGCATTTTGTAATTATTCCCCCAAGATTTTCAGCTATCTCGTTGCTTTGAGGGTAGTGCGGTCTGCTAGTACGGATAGTAAAGTTCCAATTCATTGCAATTCTTTAAATTCAATGCTGTTAAATAACTAATTATCAGCAATAAGTATTTAATATTAATATCAGTAATAAGTAACTATTTAATTCTAGTCAATTCAACTATATCAGCTGTTATTTTAAAAAATGATGTGCCAGGGATCGCATAGCAATTTAAGAGGCTCTAATTGTTAGGGAAGCAACTGTATGCAATTGCAGATTGTATAGTACAGCACAGGAAAAGACAATACTTTTTGATGTCCGATAATACTTCTGGTCAAACGAAAAAGTTATTTTACAATTTTATTCATCTTTTTTTATATGTGTATGTATATGTCTATTGTCACAAACGGAATTATTTCGAATTGAATACTTTTGTAATTTCTCAACTTACGTTCCGTTTAATATAAATGTTATCAAGGTTACATTCGTATCTGCAACAGCTGCCTACGATTCACCATTTAGATGATAATATTACAGTCGTCTATGCAGCGGCTACCCACGCGCATGCACACGTATGCATCTTATTAGAAGTAATTTATACAGTCTGCATATCATTGGAAATAATATATTCATTTATACAGTATGCATTTATATTTGATCTTATTATGCATTTATATATTCATCTCATTAGACGTAGTATATTTATTTATACAATAATATAAGGCTTCCGCAATACTCATGAGGATACAGTATATAACCAGCCTTGCTTTAAGTTTCATATTCAGTCAGTGAAAATGACTCCAACAAACCAACATCTCGAAGCAAGCTGGTAAATTAACTTTTTATTAATTAATACTAGAGGGTCTAGAATCTGATACCCAGGGGTATTGATTACCTGATACTCTACTGCTTAGTATTAGAGGTATAGAATCTAGTACCCAGGGGTACCGATTACCTGACTCCCTAATGTGCTTAGTTGTAGTATTCTAGCAACCCAACATCTGGTGCCCAGGGGCATTGATTACCGGGTTTCCTAGCGCTTAGTTGTAGTACTTAGTGTTAGTACAGGGTGGTTCCGATCACCCTTATATTCATTGTTAGTTTTAGGAAGAGTTATACATCCTCACAGTTATATTTGTAAACCAAATGTATGGTAACTTCTTGTTTAGTATATGATTAATTATGGTCTGCCTTTACTTTATATTTCTACCTCTGACTACTACCCTCAGTCACGAAAATCCCACGTGACATTATGCAACAGACTTTTAGAATATAGTGTCTCAGTGCAACAGGCACAACCAGTCTATTGCTAGAATAAAGTAGTCCATTACTAAACTCAATATCATTCCTGTGCTAAAAATAAAAACTCATTTCTAGATCGGTTTTAATATTAAATATTTGACCAACTTTCTTTACAAAAGTATTAGCCTAAAAATTGAGCCATTAGCTGTAGCTTCTTGAAATTCTATTAATTTTTTTCGAAAATCGTACTTGATCGTACTCATTGATTCATCAAACGTTTAACTTGTTATTATGCCACATTGTGATAAGTAAACAGCAATAAACATATTTTTCCATGTACGTAATTCAAATTAAATTGCTAGCTAAGTAACCTAATTTTTAAAATTATAGTTCTATTATTAGTTATTCTAGATAGAAGTTTGTTAATAACAGACCATGAAGCATACGATCGGAAAATATAGTAACATTATTATGACCATAAACATAGGTATGAAATTTTATATAAGAAAATAAACTGCCAGCAGTTCTCTTTCTGTTTGCGCGTATTACACTTCGTATTGTTTAAAGAACGGGGAGAAAGATAAGCTGGTTTATTATTGTGTAGTAAACAACAACCAATGGCATTTTTGGTGAGTCATGCTATATAACAACAATAGACTCCATTTATGTCACCAAAACATTTAAAACCCAATTTTATTTGAAAAAGGGATATGTTACAAATACGGTGCTAAATGCTCTAAGTTTACTACAATATTATGTTTGACTAATCAATCGAAAGTTTCTTTAAATTTGTCACGAAGTTTAAGAGGAATACTCCTGGCTGAATTATTATAGGGTATAGCGTTAGGACTTAATTTTACATCACAGGGCCTGCAAAAAATCTATCAAAAGGGTTCATCTTGTTGCCTAAAAAACTTAACTATATGCATTATCTCAGTTCGTTTTGGTAAGCAATATTTCTGTAACGCCTCAAAAATCTGTTTCTTTTTTTACTTTTTTACCTACTTATGCTCTTATTTACATGTTGTCTTTTGTGTCCGTTTCGTGTTAGGGTAAAGAGGAAATCACTGCAAAATTATAAAAATTAAACCACGACGAATATATAGTTAGTTACCGCCATGGGACAGATTTAAAAAGATATTCGCAAAATAGCAATATTGCAATGAACAAAACTAGCACAATTTAAAAACACATGAAATTTGCAAACGCAAACATGACACAGTTACACCTTTCACGTTTTCTCTTGGATGTATAAGGAAGGTTCGGCGTAACAGTACATTGGAATTAAAGATAGTTGATCAATTGCCAAATTAATCGGATAGGGGAGAGAACTGAAACTTCAGGAACAATTACTCATCCATATTAATGACTGAATTACATGAGCAGAAGAGGCTCATGTAAAAGGCTGATATCGACGAGATTCGCGATATGAAATATCTACCCCTTAATGCTTTTAACGGAGAAAAGTATGTGGTGTTGAAAGTTAGAATTCGATCAAAAAAATTACTTTTTGAGGATGACATGTACTGTTACATCTCGATATTCTTAGATTTTTATTAAAACTTCGCAACTTATATACAATCTCATATAAACTTTTGTAATTCTTTCTTATTTTATCTTGAAACGTGTCTGTAAAGAAGTTTCTTGTGGGAAAGACAATAAATACCTCTTTCACCTTTTGTTTCTAGCCTGAATTGAAAACTTGGGAATTTTTATCGCCCCTATTGAATTTTTAGGCTATGAATAATGTAATCAATTTTCAGGAGTGCATGTAAAATATCCACTCGCATCAGCAGAAATTTTAAAAATTACAAGACATTTGTTCTGTTCAACGAAGTTTTTGTTTGTCAGCATAAAGCTAACAGTGGAAGAGCACAAAAAATTGGTGAAGTTCTGACACTTCTGACAAAGATGCGAATGCGAGGCTTGATTCATATTCATCCCCGTTACGGTCTTAAATTATATTCGTGAAATGGGCACGCACTTAATCCTTGAGTAGCGATTTAAGAAAATTGGCTTTTACTTTAATCGACAATGACCCACTCCTCAGGAGTGATATGAAATTTAAAATTCAAAGCGATAGATTTACGGTCGGGTCTCGGTTTTTAAATAAGAAAAACTCAACGTTAAATTGTAATAGATTTTGGTATTCTTGATGTGAGCTATAGCATAAGAAAGCACACAGACAAAATTCATACATGATGTCACACAATGAAATGTACCAATAAACGATTCAACAAAAGAACGTATTATACAGACTGAACCGTCCCTGTTGGGATTTAAACGAATCCAATGTGTATTCAAATTCAAATCTAACGATCCAAGGAATAAAAGCTCACAGATCGTTATTCCACAAATCCTTCATGTGATTTGCCTAGCTAGGACACAGGTAGGGAAAGAGTCTGTGAGTGTTCTTTTTGTGGAATATGTTACAATCAAGAGCTATAAATTTGTTCAAAATTGGATTATATAACGATTAAAGGGAACAACAGAGCTTCCGGGTTTTATCGAGAGAAGTGGTGGGTATATTCTCACTCAATAATTCCTCCGCTGGGAAATATGGAGCGAAATTGTTATAATCTTGTGCAGTAGATTATATCTCGAAAACACCATTCAAATATAAATAACGGTGGTATTGAGGTTCTTTTTCTGTCGTAAATAAGATGTGGTTAAACGTGCTTGCACTGCACCATACTTCTCCATTCCTACAGGTATATCGTTGTTGAAATAAATGTTGTGGGAATGTGCTTAACCTCAGCGGTTGTACTACTCTACTATATACAACCATCGAGGAAGAGCTTTTATTTAATTAACTTTTGGATTATTTTGATGCAATAGGAATTGCAGAAATAGCTCGTATAATCATCACGTACGTTTATATTTTGTAGGAGTATTCGATATACGAATTTTAATTTGTTTCCGAACCAATAATGCTTACTCTTTACTCAGTTTTAAAATTGGCAGAGTGGTTTCTCTAACCACTCGATGCTCAGCTATGCGTGCAGTTGCAAATCGAGACTTATTTATACAAATAAATACGTAATAAATAATTTAGGCAATATTAGCAATGAACGTTACATTTCATAACTAAAATTTTAATTAGTAGTAATCATAGTATTGTTAATATTAGTTTTCGCAATTTATACACATTCTTTAAAAAACTCTTGTAAAACTTCTGTATTTGGGCGCCCGAAAGTGCCAGGAACTTCATGTTTTTTAATTATCCCAATCTTGTGCTGGATAACACTTTTAGGGATTTTAGTTTGACTCCATTCATAAACTGCATGGGATAAAGGTAAGCTTTGAATTTCGTTATTTTCAACTGTCACCCCCAATCCATAAAAATAATTAGCGAAGTATTGCCTACATGCTGAAGTTTATGTTCCAGTTCAACAAACTTGTAGTAACGAAGTTTAATTTAATAACTTATATGTGTAAGAATAAATTTATCAACAGTTGCAATCTATCGCCGGTCGGATAAGCTGCTGAGTTAAGCAAGCATACTCATCGGTTACATTAAGGTACATTTTGCGTGCGCCGTTCCGCATTACGCCTATCATTTCCCTCACGTTTATTTCTAAATTAGAGTGCCTAGACGTTTTAACCAGATCATTTCCTGAACTCGAAGCATTCGTTCTGGCAACCAGCAAGACCAGCCAGCAGTCGAGCCAACAGATCCGCTTTCAGGAATATTAAGAGTAAGTCTTCTTGATCGTAGCACCGATTTCCTCCCACGCGATGCGTACCCTTGCTTGACTCAGCAGCTTAACCAGCCGGCGATAGATTGCAACGATTGATAAATTTATTTACTCTTACACAAATAATTACTCAATGAAAGTAACTTCTAAAATTCTAAACAATACCATACAATTTAATACCAATTTACTTATTATTATGAATTATATCAAATGATGGTATAATGAGATATATATATATATATATATATATATATATATATATATATATATATATATATATATACCAATGATTAGAAGTAATAATGCGCGTAGAGATATACAAGAAAGAGTTATAATAATGGGATATCGCGCAACAGAGAAGAAAGAATAAATAAGTTGCAGCCGTCTACACGTGTTTCACACTTATTAGTGATCATCAGGACGGCATAGCAGATGGAATAAATATAAAAGCAACTTTCTCAGAAAGATGTAACAACACAAGGTTTCACTGATAGCAGCCAACCGCACATTTGCAGTATCGGCCCGAAGACACTGAGTTTTCAGTGCAACAACAAGCGTCACTACGGAGGCAGCTAAATATTTTATGCCGTACTGATGAGCACTAATAAGTGCGAAACACGTGTATACGGCTGCAACTAACTTCCTCTTATAAATCTACTGCGCGAATTCCCATTATTATCCCTTTGTTATATGTTTATATACGCGCATTAATCTTTCTATTCATATTGATATGTTTTGGGATTAGGTTGTCTCACGGTAGTGGCTATAGCTACCTCCGTAGTGACGTTTGTTGTTGTATTGAAAACTCAATATCTTCGAGCCGAAACTACAAATGTGTGGTTGGCTACTATCTGTGAAACCTTGTGTTATACATTGTTTATAGTTTGTTGCTTAAATTTTATTTCTTCTATCTGCTATGCCGTACTGATGAGCACTAATAAGTGCGAAACACGTGTATACGGCTGCAACTAACTTCCTCTTATAAATCTATTGCGCGAATTCCCATTATTATCCCTTTGTTATATATATATATATCCAATGGTACCTTAAAAAGAACCTTTTCAAAGAATTAATTACTAACTTCTCAATAAAAAATAAACTAAGCAAATTACCAATGATTGACTTAACATAATTTTATTTCAGTGGTAAATTCAAAACTTTAAAAATATATTGTTACGTTTGCCATTTTTATAACTGTATTTGTCGAATTCACCAAAACATTTACCTTACTTCAATACTTTTAACAAACCTTTTTTCTCCTAATCCTACTATTAAAAAAATGCTTTCTTTCCTTGCTATATGCTCAAGTTGCACTTTTCTTTTCAAGAGTGGTTTGTTACCTCAGAGAATTGTTTTTTGCGAGATTTTTCATTGTTTTTGCATATAGTATTCTTTTAGTTTACCGTTAACTTGTATAACGTCTAAAGAGCCGAGTTTCCATAAGATTTATCACGGCCCTGTATACGTACAATCATTGTTGATCACTATTGTGATTAAAAAAAGGCTACTTTTAAACATCAATGAGTAAGCTAAAAATAATTAAACTCGATTCATGTTTATTGTGTAGAAGTTGCTACCAGTGATTTTCTATATTATTCTACGAAACAGAAAAAAATCATGTATCAAAACACGTGAATATATCAATTAAATTAATTCTACCATTTTATAATTTTTAAAATTTAATTAATTAATATGAATTAATTCGAGGTGATAACTGATTAATTATTATTGTGAAATAAATTATCATGCCAGGGTATTACTGTTAATTTCTGTCATTTGTATATAGATTACAGTTCTACCAACCGTGTATAACATTATGTATGTGGAGCCGGTTCATTCTTAGTAAAAATACAAAATTCACCTGTTCAGAATCATAATATTCCCGTCTATTTTATGACAGAGACTTCAACCTCTTGATATTTTAACCTCCTATGTAATTTTAAATAAATAAATTTTATGTTTTGTTGATTCCTTATTCCTTTGAGTTATTAGTTATTATTACGCAATAAGATATGAAATTTCTTTAAGAAATCAGGGGTTCTGTTTCCTTCTAAATTAATTTTAAACCTTATTTTCAACAGATCAAAAATACTCTTTACTATTAATAATTTAACCGGGTTCTATTGATTTAAAAAGAAATTATCAACTTGTGAAATAGTTATAACACTACTTTGACAGGTAAGTATTATTTTTTAATTTTATTTTTTTAGGAAGGAATTAAATGTTTTAATTTCTATTTTAGAAAGTAAATTAATTATTGAACAGGCTTGCAGTTCACGGAACAAACTTTTACTTATATTATTGTACTACATACCTACTTTCCAAAGGACTATCTGAATAAGTTGTATCTGCTCCTTTTAAAGATAAATTTGATAATTGTTTCACTCTCACTTTGCTCTACACTGATGTTTACTGGATACATATTGCTATAATATAACATACTTGATTAGTGCATAAATGCATATATGCAGGATGTGTTGTCTATCTGACAGGCGACTGAAATTGGTATTAAATAAAAAATGGATTTAACTTAGTTAATTTGGTTCAATTTAAGAAGGATACACTGTAGAGGTCATTTTGTAGATTGGAGATTTTAGAATTGATTTATTCTCAAAATTTAATAATTTTGTTCGGTCAAATGAAATTGTACTACCGTTGCTGGATTTTTTAATATAATTACAATTTAAAGCCATTTAAAGTATGATTTACACCTGAAACAGATACAGGGCATATTAATGGATGTCTATGCAAAAGTTAATAGCCACACCTGCGAGCTTAATCTTCGAAGTTTCTTTGCACATCAACGATTTCAGTAATTATTTTACTATTTTGCTATTTCCCAAGTTTAATTAATCTGTGAGTGCAGATATTTTATTGTGATATTGTAAAGCAGTTTCTGCGCACATTTGAGATGTAAACATTCTTGTTTGCACCTTTTCTTAAGGAGTCTAGGGTTTTAAAGATCCCTTTTGGTCGCATATTAACATAATATTCTAAAAGTAAAAAATTTGAGATTATTTAGTTGGTTGGATACCTAAAAATGTGTCAAATTTGTAAAATGGAATATAAAATATTGTATATAGAAAAAGGATGTAATTAGTCAAATTAGTTTATTTATTTCAGGTTTAAATGTGTAACTGAAAGCATACAAAATGGACGCCATTATCAAGTTGAATTAAGCTTAATACATCAGCTTGATACATCATTTTGTAGATAAAAATGTCCTTTACAAAACTACAATAATAATCTTAGAAAGTATTAACATTTTTAAATAATGTATGGTTAAGAAATTATTTAGTTGCATAACTCCCAATTGTTTTTGGGGAATAAAACTAAAAATCTGTCAGCACAGTTTTTTGTTTCTTCAAAAGATATAAAAATGAGACCAGATTCTGGTGACTTTCTCTGTATTTTCATATCATTCAAACAGCGTGTATCTACAAAGAGCATAAATTCAAAAACTTTTGAGGTTAAGCGGTAAAAATTTGATTTTGACAGGTGTCAACATTTTAAGGTTATATTTATTATTAAGTCAACAGTTTGTAATGAGGAAAAGTTTCTTTTTTAAGTAAATAAGTGTTTAATAATATTCAACAAGTGCAGTGAATTAACTAAAAGTGTGGTGGACATTTTAATTTTAGCAATTTAATTTTTGGGCTATTTCAAAGTTAACCTTGAACAGGAAAGGTGTCAAAGTTTGTTAGTATTTGGATGGACATAAAGAATTTAGCAGAGCATATTTATCAATGGATTTATCTTATGAAGAAAACCATTGTTATAATTTATTGTAAATTTATCCAGTTTCACAAATAACTTGAACATCAACAGACAACCAATTTTGGGAACGTGGTGGCCTTGTTCTAAATAAGCTAATGCCAACTACATTTTTACAGTTTCCTACTAAAGCAAGGTCGGTAATTTATTTAAGGTGCCAAAATTTGAAAATATGAATTTAGAGTAAAGTAATCTAAATTTTTTAGGATCATTAAGTAAAGTAAATAATAAAAAAAATAATTAAAAAGGTAAAGAGAATTATACTGCCTTTAAATATTTTGTTCTTTTATTCTAATCAATCACAAAGGTATCCAACATTTATTTATTTATTTATGTGTTCAATTAGATATAAGAATTATTTCAATTTGTTTTTGTTTTTATTTGTTTCTTATTTGGGTTATGTTGAGAGAAATAAATTAATCTATTCAAATTTTGTAATAGACTTGGTTTTTTATTTATTGTGTTTAGAACAATTAAAAATGTTTTACAGAGCTAAGATAGTACTTCAATTATAGCGACGCGCCTGAAAAGAATTTCAAGGTATTAGTGGAACTTGCTTTCCATTTTTACAGTAAATATATACCGGTGCATTTTTCTTCAGTGAAGGTAGGTGGTTACTTTGTGTACATTTCCATTGTTTATAGACCAGATATTTGTTTCATATAATATAATAATAAATTTTTCTAAATCAATTTTAAAATTTTACCATTATCCAATCATCATCGACTATATTTGAAAATTTTTCCAAAGTTATTTAATTAACTTTTGACCGTTTATATTATACCACATACCCCATATAGGCCAGTAAAATTAGACCCATTTTGGACCGTTGGTGGAAATAAATGTTGGAAAGCGGGAGATCGTTTCGATCGCTTCGTTTGAGGTCAAATATAAGTATCCTAGGTTTGTACGGTCCCTCGACTCGAGCTTACCTGAGGGTATCAAAAGAACGACGAAATCTTCGGACCTTTTTTAGTTTTTCGCTTATAACTCCAAAGCGGTGCTTTCCAACGAAAACTTTATTATTACAAGAATTAAAGAGCATTAAGTTCTGCGTCAGATAGGCATTTAACACTTTAAATTCGGTCCAGTGGTATGGTCGAAATCGACAACCAAGGAACGACAATTTTACAAATTTTCGATTTTATGTCGGACAGGACGCCCAGAGGCTTTCCGTATAAAAAACCCGCTGGGCTCATTCTGATTGTTAATATAAGTCGAGAAATACCTAAGCTTTGATATTATAGAGGTTGCCGGATTAACTTAATTGCCATTTTTTTGTCATCCCCCATCATAGCAATTAGAATCAATTCATATGAAGTAGTGCAGAACTGGTCACTCGATCATTTCGAAAAAAGATATTTTTTTGTGTGTCATCACCCCTAAGTATTGGTAGATCAAAACCGCTGTCATTTTATTTTTATTCCATTTGATTGAAACATGGCAGCCAATTTTGTTTCGTGGTGCACGACGTTGCTTGCAGTTTTTGGATGTAAACGTAACTCTTGATATCTGAAGAACGGTTGATCCTAGAGATCTGCGGCAAAAATGATTGTATTGCTCACATGTCGGACTACATTTTTTAATCATAAACATAATATTGATATGACGTATCATAACGAGAACTTCAAAGCCCATAAATACCAAAATAGTAAAATTTCAGATTTAAAATATTTTATACATAGACTACCTCTAACCGTGTACGTTTAAATAGAAAATCCACCCTAAGACTTCATTTTTATTTGGATATATGAAATATGCCCCCATAAAAGCGGAATTTTTTGTAAAAACTTTAATCTTCGGGATTAAATCACACCCATAAGTAAGCCGCCCTACAAAAATTATGTTTAGATTTAAAAATGTAGTCCGAAATGTGAGCAATACAATCATTTTTACCGCAGGTCTCTAGGATCAACCGTTCTTGAGATATCAAGAGTTACGTTTACATCAAAAAATTGCAAGCACCGTCGTGCACCACGAAACAAATATGGCTGCCATATTTAAATCATGTGGAATAAAAATAAAATGACAGTGGTTTTGATCTACCAATACTTAGGGGTGATAACACACAAAAAATTATCTTTTTTCGAAATGATCGAGCGACCAGTACTGCACTACTTCATATAGATTGATCCTAATTGCTATGATGGGGAATGATGAAAAAATGGCCACTAATTTAATCCGGCAACCTCTATAATATCAAAGCTTAGATATTTCTCGACTTATATTAACAATCACAATGAGTCCAACTGGTTCTTTTATACGGAAAGCCTCTGGGTGTCCGGTCTGACGGAAAATCGAAAATTTGTAAAATTGTTGTTTCTCGACCGTCGATTTCGACCATACCACCGGACCGATTTTGAAGTGTTGGATACTCATCCGACGCAGAATTTAATGCTCTTTAATTCTTGTAATAGTAAAGTTTTGGTTGAAAAGCACCGCTTTGTAGTTATAAGCGAAAAACTAAAAAAGGTCCGAATATTTGTGGTCCTTTTGATGCCCTCAGGTAAGCTCGAGTCGAGGGACCGTGCAAACCTAGGATACATATGTTTGACCTCAAACGAAGCGACCGAAACGATCTCCCGCTTTCCAACATTTATTTCCATCATCGGATTCTATTTTACTGGCCTAATATCATAGCAACATGAAGCAACTTTTCAATTTCTTCTTTTTTTAGCTCGGCTGTATAATGATACAGAGGTAACCTTTGTCATGGAAATTGGTTCGTACCTTAAGATATATCTTGGATCTCCTTGCAGTCTGGATTCTGCCAGACCTAGATATAAATTAATTTCTTTAAATACGATATTTGTTAAACGTTTTTCAGTAAATAATAATTGATATATTTTTTCATGGTTATTCTCTATTTATATTTTCCTTTGATCATATAACATTACTTACACATTTTAATTACATACTACTTTTATATTTTAAGTATTTAATTCATTGTTTTCGCTAAATTATCTTTTAACAACATTTAAATCTGTCTTTTTTGTGATTAGAGAAATTGCTTATCTATATACTTAAAACACAAAACATTTCCGACTTATCTCGAAAAAATAAATAAAAACATAAGAATCGAATTCCTACAAAATATGGCTTTATGCGGCACAGCCCACTTCTTAAGAAAGGTGTTATCGTGAATACTGAAGATAATCTGAGGAGCCTGGTTGACTCTTGAGTACCTTCTCACTATTTAAACACAAGCCGAGAACTCTCGTGAAAATAATACTAAAAATTCTAATAATAACAAACTACAACTTAACAAAAACGATCCAACCCATTAGAGCAGAAGCTCATAGACCATTTAGATAACCTAAGACAAAAGCTGAAGGTTAAAGTTGCAAGGTTGCGAAGATATAATGAAACCGAAAAAAGAAAACAGCAAAACAGCCAATTTGCTGCTGATCAAAGAAGATTCTATCGTAACCTAGAATCTGAAAATAGCCAAAAGGTATATAATGAGATTAACAAGGAGGATTTCTAAACGTACTGGAAAGGTATTTGGTCTAAAGCTGCAAATTATAAAAGACATACACCATGGCTACCAAGGGTCAAAGAAAACTCTAGTAACTTACCGACAATGCCTGCAGTAATTTTCTCACCCGATAATGTAAAAGCGTGCCTGAACAAATCAGCAAATTGGAAAGCGCCTAGGCTGGATAGACTACATAATTATTGGCTGAAGCAGTTCACTACCTTACATAGTGTATTAGCTAAATATTTTAACATCATGTTGCAAGAACCCACCCAATTTGCAGGATATCTAGCCTAAGGTATTACGTACCTCCTACCAAAGGGTGGAGATAAGAATGACCCAAAAAACTATCGCCCAATAACCTGCTTGTCTGTCATTTACAAACTACTAACCTCACTATTGCACTTTAAAATATGTGAGCACTGCCAGCACAACAAGATCATATGTATGTAACAAAAAGGCTGCACTAAAGGTGGCTTAGGGTGTAAAGAGCAACTTACCATCGATGCTGTAATTATAAAACAAGCTGAAGTCAAATGCCGAAACATCAATATGTGGTATATCGACTACAAGAAGGCATTCGACTCAGTTCCTCATGACTGGATCTTAAAAACATTAGAGATATATAAAATAGATCCCAACATAATTAGATTACTTACCACCATTATGGGAAACTGGAAGACACTTCTTCAAATAAACAAGAACGCATTGACACCTATTGAAATACGTAAAGGCATATATCAAGGCGACTCACTAAGTCCACTACTTTTCTGCTTAGGAAAACAACTATTAATTATCTTTCGAGATGATCCCTTGTCCTCATCAATTGACTTAAAAGACAGTTAATATTTGTTACCCTTTAAAGTATCTTTATTGATTAAATAAGAGGTTCCATTTCTATGCCTACTAACACTCCGTATAACCTTAATTTTGTAACGTTTATGTTATTACATATTTATAAATCGTAAAAATTATTCTACTATAATGTTCTATTTGTTTTTTGTATATTGTGTATTTTGTGTTTGTATTTGAAAAGTGTGGAGGTAATTAACTAAAAGCACAAACCCACATTTTCTAACTTCATTGTAAAAGTCACTTCCTTCATTATTAGTTCATTTAATATTAAATCTTATTTAATTTTTTAAATATAAGAGAGAATTTACCTTTATATCACTTACCGCATGCGTGCTATTAAAAGCAGTATTTAAATTACATTTCCGCAGGAATCTGAGCAAATGTTTCAATTGCAAAAAGACTTTATAAAATCAGAAAACGCTATACTTAAAATTGGCTAATTTGAAATTCTCATATACTTCGTTCGTATCCTTTTGTTTAAATAAAAAGTACTGTTTAATTTAATAATTTAAAGGTGTGTTTCATTCAGAGTTTTAACTTTTTCTATTAAGTTGGACAAGGAAAAGCTGCGACAACTGCAAAAAAGAATCTCCATATATTAAAAAGTGACAAAGAAGTGGAATAAAATTCCACCCGACATTACAAATAAATGTATAAATGCAATTTAATTCTATAACGTCTCAAAAGTTTATCTTTGATAATTTTTGAATAGCAACAACATAACTAGCTATTGTTGGAATGTTCATTTTCTGGTGTCGGAAAGAAATGCTTGATTAGATAATAATTAATTCCATAAAAGCAAATTGTAACTAGGTAACTTTGTAAATTTTGTGTTTATTCTGGCCATGTTTTCAAATTAATTACTTCTAGATCAATAACATTCTACGATCAACAACCACAATACAAACAACAAAGCTTAAAAGGACTGGAATTTTATTTGCTATATAACAGTGCAAATAACATATAACCGATTTTCAAACCACCAATACATCATCCAATAGCGCGAAAAGAAGGGAAATCTAGAGACGAAAGCATGTGTTTGGAAATTTGATTTACTTTTGCTATTCCCGGCATCTGCTATAGGTATACCGACCGAGTACATAAAATATATTGCCATTTACAGCAGGAATAGATTACTCAAGCATAATCTAATTCTATTAAATCTAATTTATTTGCTCCCTTTATGGTTTCTTAGGGCTTTCAAACATTCCTGTTCTTTTTTTTTGTTTGTTTTTCATTTTATCTGTTTTTTTTTGCTAATTTGATGAATGTTTCTTCAAAGAAAACAGCAGATATCTTACGGTTTTCACCAGCAAATTTATTTTTTCAACTGTGATCGAATTTAAAGCTAATGCGATCGACATCGGACAAGGATCAGATTCAAAATTGACACATTCTCCTTTGGGAAAAGACCCAACCACCAACGCTATATTTTACGCGGTCGATTCGATCTCCACAGCTTGACTTGATATGATTTATGCACTCTATAACCTCTTTGAGAGGTATTTTTAGATAACATATAAAGAAAACTTGATGTTTTGGTATTAATCTCTCCTGAATCAGTTGTTACTAATTTGTTTCGTTTATCTATCGGCAAAAAAATTTTCTTGTTTAAAATTCATGTAAATGCGATCCCGATGCCATGCATTTTGTATGCTGCGTCCGTCGGTTAGGGGTATTTATGTAAATTAGTCCTCTTTTCTAACAACTTGTTAATGTCCGCTGCGCTTTTACAACTAATTAATTCCATGTGCAGTAAGGATTAAATGTTTAACGATTAAGTAGTTAGTAATTTAGATAAAGCACAGAGAACCAACACTATCAATAGCAAATAGAAGTGTATAAAGATGCTTTTAATGTTGTAGTAAAGTGCGGCTTTTGTTAATCCTCTTTTCCGAGTAAAAATTGAGATTTAGTCTTCCATCTATTTAATTTAACTAAATCGTAAATACCTACAACACAAACTGCTTTAATTTCAGTTAGCATTGATTAAAAGGAGCTTTTCTGCTTGGTGCATGATTGAGATTTATTATATAAGCTACACATTATAAAAGATCTTCCTATTTCTTATTCAGACAAGTTCAGTTTTGTAGCGTCATGCAATGAACGCGGTTGAATTTGCAAATGCTTATTCCACATCCAAGCAGTCGATGCTGTTGGCCTTTCATTATTTACGTATATCTTACCTTCGCATTAAGAATAGATACTTAATTATGTATCATAACCTCAACATCTAAGTCCAACCTGGTTCTGCCCAAATAATGCTCAACTAAACAAGCACACGAACAGCTAACAGTACCGATGGCAGCGTTCATTCCATGACGCTAGAGAGTTGGACCTATCTGTATATAAAAACTTATAAAATATACAGCAGCCTACTGTAATTAAAATTTAATAGCGATCGTAATTACTTATACAGAGGTAATAAAGTTCAAGACAAAACTTATTAAAAAATTTGTTATTTAATATTTCTTTAAAAAACCTTGAAACATTAAGTGATTCCACTAGCTCAGGGGACTATATTCGATCTAATTTAGGCATAGTGTAATTTTTCAATAAATTAATTATGAAATATAATCAAATTATATTAATTAAATTAAACTAAAAGCTGTTAAGGCCTTGCCGTAAATCAAATAGTTTAATACTACCAAAGATCGTACCCAATTTAACTATGGTCTCCAAAATATCTTCGCTAGATCAATTTACAAAATTTCGAAACAAATTAATTTCATTGGACATAATAAACTTATTTCCGTAATAACGAAATACAGTTCCTGAAGTAATTAATTGTAAACAAATACTGCTAATAATCTAACGTCAGTATAATTAAACGTCATAAATAAATCTTTTTGACATGCGTTTCCTCATGAGGTCAAAATGGAATATTTCCAATTTGTTTTTACAAATTACAAAGTATTTCCGAAATATCCACGTCAAAAATAAATTCTAGAAAACTAACTTCAGTACCTATACTTAATTTCCCAAACCCTGGAGTTTCTTATTATTAACTTGTGGAAGCAAGATTTCAAATATTTTACTTTTTAATAGCAATTTTCATTACACTTACTAGTTTCTTGACTGTTTTATTCAACTTGAGCGAACTCTTTAACAATTAAAGACGGGAAAGCTAAAGACCTAAAAAGGCTCCAAGAAAGCAAGTTTTCGAGATGCAGTTATAAGATTCAGGAATATCACTAAAAATGATTCTAGAAATAGGCTTGAAAGTGAAAATTTGTTTTGGGTCACCCACCCAACTTCTGACCCGAACCAACATAACAACTTAACTACAAATACCGTTTGACGGGTACTCATAATGCTAGGCTCTTGGATTACAACTTCTACAACTGGGAGCTATTAGATAACAGTTAGGCAATGACACGGATAGCGCCTATTATATCACTATGTACCTGCTTTCAAGAAGGATATTCCTTAAAAAGTTAGGCAGCACAAGAAATTAAGAGAACTAGCATGGCTCTCCAGATCTCAGCAAATACAAAAGATAAAAAATACGCAAGCCAAGCATTGTTAGACGAACTCCTGGACTCGTCATTTAACAAACACCCCGACTTACCAACCCACCAAAGTTTACTTGCTAGTAGCATTTTTTATCTTAATTAACCGCATTGATGTTATCTAGCCACTATTAATATTTATTTTTACTGTTCCACAAAATATTTGTATCTTTCTGCCTTACCAAGATTGCAAGTGCTCTTAATCTTCAGATTTAATAACAAATCTAGATGTTAAATCCAGGATTTTGGTATAAATGATGAAAACTAAATAGCCATTTGACGTTTCCGATACAAAAATTTGGATAAATAATGAATTAACGTACGCACATGAATTTAATTGTTAGACTTAATAAACGAATAATCGCAATTGTTTTGCAACGAAAACCTGTGTAATGACAAGCCAGTTACCTACAGAATGTATTCTCAGAACGCGCTTAAGCGAGAGATGACAGAAGACATGCTAACATCAAATTATTTCCAGGTGTCAGAAATAGGACACAGAAATAAATGAACAATGAAGAGGGCTCCATCCAAATTTTTTGTTAATATTATTAACGAAAAGTAATTTGTGAAAACAATTCCCTCTGGTTCGTCTGTTTCGTCTCTTATTATTAAAATTAACCATGATTTAAATTTGGTTGCAGGTACTAATGCAGAAACCTTTTCTTTTTAATTAAATAATAATAAACTTGCTACACTGTCTATGAAAGTATACAAAATAATTTTGATTTTGCAAAACCATTGTCACTAATACGATGGATCGATCGACAGTTGAACAATGATATTCTAGTAATTTAACAAGCAAGTTTGCACTTGCCACTTGTACAATTCCAACGACTACACCGAGGTCCACACACACATATATAGTTCTAAGTATGTCATTGGTGAAATACTGTTGCAAACGTTAATATGCATTGAATACTGTATTTCAGTCAACAAACGTCTAATAACAAAGATAACATTCTTATAAATTTTCCCAAATAGGCTGTGATGCATTCTCAATAACAATTCCCAAGCAGCATCTAAGTAGCGGTAACTAAGATCGGAACTTTGATTGAGTAGCTGTTACGTAACTACAACTAAATTTATGACTTTATAGGTTTAATTACTTCAATTTGGAATATTTTAGTAATTATGTAGTTACTTCTACTATTTATTAGAACTATGTAGTTACATTACTTCTAAGCAG
This sequence comes from Agrypnus murinus, assembly GCA_929113105.1. NCBI lineage: Eukaryota > Metazoa > Arthropoda > Insecta > Coleoptera > Elateridae > Agrypnus > Agrypnus murinus. The sequence continues at coordinate 5,181,321 of OV816028.1, read as the reverse complement.
CTTTTTAAAGTATGTGGAACGGTATTGCTACTTAGTATAATTACCTAAATGTTGTTGCAACTTCAAGTGATATTATGATTGTAGCAGTAACTTGCCCGAAGCTACTTTTAAGTTTTTAAAACTTTAAAGTAGCACCGAAAGTTCCTGCCACTGGTCTGAAACCATTGCTTAACCTTTAAAGTAACTGAACTATACAGTAGCATTGAAAGTAAAACTTACGTTTATGCTACCCAGGAGAATCACTTTAAAGTAATTTTAGTTTGGAATTTGGAGGTTAATTGTGTTTTCGCAGTGGTAGTAGTTTTGCAAGTTTTTAATAAAAATGTCAAAGGCAAATGCAATAAGGAAAAAAAAAGAATTTTAGATATACGTCCACCTTTTATAGAAAATTAGAACAGCAGTTAGGTGAAATAAGTGGAAACAAAATCAACTGTTTACAATACAAAATAGAAAAAAATAGGGATGAGATCACTGATAAACCATCATGTAATAAACAAGGGTGAAATATATTCCTCTTTTTTCTTTCGTCGATACAACTTTAAAATGAGCCATAATTAAATAATAATTGTTATTAAGTAGCAATCAGTATAAAAATATTGGTTGTTTGTTTACGATTGACGTTTAAATTTGAGGTTAAGTTCCAATGGGAATTTTGCAGTGACATTAGGAGCTAGAAAGTGGCTACGGAAACCGTATTTTATACTTCGTGGTAACAACAACCTAGAAGTAGAATTTGTTTAGTTCCCGTTACTGTTTATAAAGCGACACAAACTTTAGACACACATTTTACAGTTAATACTACTTTAAGGTGACATTTTCAAAACAACTCCATATTTACTTGTAAAATGTTGAAGGCTATTAATCAATTTCATCAACAAAAGTCTTTTACTATAACTCTCAATAAAGATAACTAATCGATGTCAAATTGTGCCTTGGGAATAAAATAAAAATGGTTTCTATCATGTTTATCAATTTATAAGTATTTTTGTCATATTTTATTCAAGACATTTTTTATTAAAAAATATATTTAAAGAAGGCGCGTTGTTATTTTTCGATCTATCATCATCGCATTTAACAGAAAAGTTGCGATGGTTTATAATTTTGGTATGCTAGATTGACAAAATAACGAAACATTTCATCTCTTTATGTATTATGTACGTATTACAAATAAAATAGTAATCCATTTTGTGACACGGCAGCGGCATTAGTAGAGAAAGTGAAAGAATATTTGTTAAGTTGCAAGAGTAAGAGAGAACAATGCGCGACACGATATGTCTAAGAGAAAAAAAGTTCCACGAAAGTAGCAATTACTACGCCGCCACGTTCCCGCTACGTAGCCTAAAGGTAGCTGGACAAGTTCCGGAAAGGTTACTGCAACGTATCTGCTACCCGAGAATTGTTCCCCATTTTGGTTCCAGGCACCTAACAATACCGTAGCAATTGCGTTCTTGTGACTAACGGCAAAAACTTTATAGTTCCACCGGTGGTTGCTGGTACGTAGCGGTGACTAAAAATGCTGCTTGGGTTAGGTCTTTTATATTGTGATTGAAGTTTACAGTTTTTATAGACTGACTGCGATGCTTCGCGAACAAACGCGACTAATCGAGACTTGATACTCGGAAGACAGTATGTAGTAAAGACAGTGACAGAGAATGGCTAAAAACTCAAATTATTGCCAGGCACAAAAATGCAATAAGCAAAAATCTTGTTCAACAGGAAAAAAGGCTGTCTTAAGCGTGGACATGACTGTAGATGATTGGATTCTAACTGCCTATTATATGATGAACGCTGTTTATATTTTAATTAACAACTAAACAAACTTTATTCTTCGCCCATTCGATGGCCCATTTTTTGAATTTTCCAGGTTTATCGCATCATTCTCGGGTGCCCAAGAAATTCCATGGCAAATTTCAATTTTCTTCACATATTCTCAAATAATACATTGATGCTTTACTTTTTTATCAATTAAAAAACCAATTTAACTACTAATAAACGTTATTTTGTATACAGGGTGTCCCAGAAGTTTTCGTGTAAGTTAACTGTGTGATAGTACTCGTCAATACAAACAAAAACTCCTTATGCCATTTTTGTATTTACGCACATTGAAGAAAATTGCTAAAAACGCTTTTTTTGGTGAAACGTGTCAAGACCTACCTTCTTTATTATAAAGATTATAAGATCAAATACCTTGTTTGCTAAAGAGTAGGTTTAAAAACAATATTAGAGCAATTATACGCAGTAAGGTATCTCATTTTATTTTGCTTGTGATTGTACCTACATTGAAAATGAGCAATAACAAAAATAAATAGAATGTTTACATCCATTTAATACTATGTTATTGCTTTAGGGTCGAATTTCGTTAGCTGTTTAACGTAACCCTGGCTTACTTTTTTTACTCTGAAAACTACATACTAATAATAAACAACACAAATAATAGCTAAATCCTCCTTTTGTTAGGGTTGGTAGATTCATTATTTTTAACAGCTTCATTTTCTGGTAAGTGGTACTTGTAACGGGTACATTTTCCACCGGTATTTAGTATATAGAATTTGGTAGTAATTCTTGTTAAAAATCCTAAGTTCGGTCCTGTGGACGTCGCTTAATTTAAACTAGCCTGTCATCAAATAAACATCTTAAATAAAAGGCACCTTTTAGGAAGGGAATGTTTAATATTTGCTATAATGAAATAATGTAACGTCATTCTGTTGTCGTTTTTCGTATCTTGCGACCTGGCATTTTACAAAAAATAATATCAATTTCTTTAATAAGAAACCTTGAAAAGAAACTATGAGAAGCGCTTCGTCATCTCATTTATTAAAATATTTCGATAAACATTTTGAGTGTATACGATTCTAAATACACTTTCCTTTGTCTGCTATTTGCGTTTGAATTTTAAGTCAATGCGGCGTAGAAATTTTCGTCTCGACAGCAGTAGCAGTACACACGTGTGCTTTAAGCGGGAAGAATTTTGGGTACTATTTTTTACACGTAAGGTCTAATATCCTATAGTAGGCCATGTAACAAGCGCCCTAGCCGCCTAATAACAGATGTTGAGACGCGGAATAATGCGAAAGGGGAGCTTATAAAAAGGCCTCGCTCGGTTTTGACCGGACACTAACAAGCAGACAGATTTTGAGACGGGGAGTTTGGTGAACAGCACCCTGCAAGTGAACGGTCAATATTATGATTCGACCTGGGTGCGCGGTTATATTATCGATCAATAATGATTGATTGCTTTTAAATCAGTGCCAATGGATTACAGTTTTTTTAATCCTATAGAATCGCGAGAAATTCCAGTTACCGTTCCGTATAGTTTTACCGATCTTTGGTGATTTGTGAAAGTTTTAAAGTCAAATACGTTTCACGTTATCGGAATAATTATTTAAAGAAATCCTAAACGTAGTGATCGATTCCTGTGCTTTTGTAGAATTAACATTCCTCTTAAAGAATTTGAGTGCAGTTAATGCAATCAGTGAATTAAAATAACTGAGAGCTTCAGAACAGTTCCATTAGTTTTTCTGAGTGAAAATTAAAGATTTTATTAAATAAGCACCAATTAAAATTCTTGGTTATTTTTTCGTGCTTAATTTTACTGGTTTATGAAACTATATGAGCTGTTATTATCAATCAAGATTGGATCACGTTTTGGTATGCAGAACTTAGACTTTGATGCAACGCCGAGATTTATCACAATTTCCTCAAATGAAAAGCGAATTTCCAATTTCTACTGGACTTGACGTATGGTATTCTATGAGTTTAATTAAGGAAAATGCAAGGTACTGTAATATTATATAGGTATTTGTTTGTAATTCAAGTATTAAGAATGTCATGGTTATGAATTTTCTTTAGAGAGAGCTCTCCTTGATAGTTAAAAAATCTTTCAGCTTTAACTTAATTGCAATTCATTTGTTCTGATACTGTTGAACTTATATAATTTGCCTAATTTCCTTCAGAGATTTGTTTATAAATTTTGTTCAGGAAAAGTTCAGTAAACAAAAAGGTTAATGTTTAAATTAAATTGTTTTGAACAATTTGGTGGTCAATCCAATAAGTTTTCCTGTTTGTTTTCTTTATTAAACGAAACGTTCTTGGTGAAGTTTTTTATTGATTAACTGTTGAACAGAATTATTATCCAATAAAATTAGATTGGATTAGTAATAAATATACAAGGTGTGTTTTATTTGTTTATCTTTGTATGTGTATTTTACTCCTCCTTTTGTTAATAAATGTTATTATTGTAAAACTGTTGGATCTATAAAACGGAACCATATTGGTTATGAAAGCTTAGTTTCATTTCTTCAACAATTGTAATGAACAAAATTTTTTTGTTTCAACTAAATATTTTATTCATTTTCTGGTTAATGGATTTAGTAAATTTTAATGCTTATTCAAAATAACATCTTTGATTAGTTAATTTATAATTAATTTAAAGCATCAGAACCAGATGGCGCCCTTTTTGAGTTTTTAATTGTGTTTAAAACCCTTATCTATTCCTTTTCAAAATTTATACAGCAGTGGAACCAATACCTACGACTTGAATAATTAATTTGTAAAGAGAGAGTTTAAATCTCAAGCTGTGGCAGATATTTTTTGAGTTTTCAGATACAGTAAGTATGATGTATTTTCATGTATTTTTATAGCTTTTTATTGTTATTTTTGGTGGTTTTATCTCGGCTGGAAAACTCGTGTTTTATACTTACAAAACAGGCAAAGATTTGTAATTTATTTTTAAATAAAAATAATTAAATAATTAGGTAATACTAAATCAATAAATCACAATACCAATGCATTCTTTGTAACATAATTTCAAATATGTTTTATATAAAATGATTTACTTTTATCAAATGAATCATCACGAAAAACGAAAAACTACATTTATTTAAAACAACAAAATGAATGATTTTCATCTGAATTAATCTAATAAATGGAAAATTAGTGACTGAACCTTTGAATCAATTTTTGTCTACATACTTAATATTACAACCTCGAGTAAAAAAAGGAGAGTTGTTGAGTTTCATTATTTATTAAATTAAAACTATACATACAAAGAACGTACGCAGTCAATATATTTTATCAAATAAACATCGTAATTACTTCTTTTATTTTTTCTTAAAATTACGCATCCTTTTAGAATAATTTGAAAGTTGAATGTTATTGAAGAGAATTTTCTATCTATGAAGGAAAATTATATTGTTTTTTTCGGTTTTTATTTAACAAAAACATCGGTTTTTAATGTTTACAAAATTGAAAAATACGCTCCTTTCTAAAGGAAACGGTTTCAGAAATAACTAATACGGAGATCTCAGTAAAATACACCGTTATTTATTCTTAAAATACCTGCAAATAAATAAACTTTTTAAAACAACATAACGAAACAGCCCTGTGTTGGAAGTAGTTTACTATTATGGGTAATTTTATTTCTTGCTATAAAATTTAACAAATATTTAATCTCCTGAATAACTGTTAATTATCCCTAGTGTTATAGACACATTACATGGAGCAAAACAATGGAGAACACTGGATCACAATAGACTACAAACTTGGAGAATAATTAATTACTCATAAATCTAATTAAGTCCATAACAGCTTTTCCATCGTCAAATAAAAAAATTCAAAACAATACTGTAAAATCTACAACCAGGAAGATCAAAGTGATGAACACATTTAAAATACACAACATTAGCTGACATCGAGGTCAGTGTTGGTTTTCATACTAAACTTCAAACTAAATAGGATGATGGATGAAACGAACATAATATTCGAAACCAAATGTGACATCACCTATCAACAGCTGCATCAATGTTTCATTTACTATATGAAGAATAATTCAGTTAGCTGAATCCAGCTCGAACTATGATTCTTAAATCAGTGACCACCAAACAAACTTTTCAAAAACAATTTTCTATGAAAGCTAGGCACGAACAACATTAAGCTTTTTTATTACACCTTATGAATACTATCAGCTGGTCAAACGGTACGAATGTTTGATGAAACACCCTGTATGTGTCAAAAGTGAATCAGTTAAGGTTTGGAGTACGAAGAAGTAAATCTTAAGAGACAGGGGTACGCAAGCAAAACAGTACTGGTCTGGAGCACGGCACTGGTCTAGAGTAACTACTAACAGGACCAGTAAGGCCCCAGTGACAAATTTCTTAAGTGACAAACGATAGCTGCGAAGTACCTAAACGTGTATTATAAACGATAGGAGTCAGCTTTCACAAGTAAATCCTTTGTAAAGAAATGTTGCATTTAAACTGTCTACAATTACTAAACGCTTCAAGCGAATGGACAAGTCGATAGGTAAAACTAGCGTAGATTGCATTCTGTTTTCGTCAAAAAAGTATAAAGCAGCATGGGTCAGATCCACAAGTCAGATTCCTGTTGAATAATACAATAAATGTAGTCATTGGAAAGAGTCTACTTTGCAGTTATACGTCTAGAGCTAAAGGAGAAGTGAGGAAGTTTCTGAGTATTGAGGTTGTACAAAACGACGTGTAACACTACCCTTCAGACGAACTAAAAGCAAAAATTGAGGTGACATCAGAGAATTGACAAAAACACAAAAAGACAAAAAAGTTACATTGAGGAAAGCAGTTTCTCATAAAGAGGAAAATCTTGGTGTAATATAAGCCAATTGTATAGACAATGACGGAAAAAGTTGTAGAACTTTGCCTAAGATCACTTGGTTGTTTGCGATAATAAACTGTTACCCAAAGATTGTCACTGAGGAGATAGAAGATATACCTAATAACAGACAAACTGACGTACTGCGCGCTGTGGAAAATGAAAATGTTTCTGACACATCAAGATGAGAGTTCAAAAATCATATGTCAAATAGATGAATAGAATGTTAGAAATTAACAACGCTACTAATTGGTGTTATCTAATACATAGGTTATGCTAAAAATGTGCACCATGTTCCCTTGAAGTTTCGTTTTAAGTTAAAAAAAACTACATATGTTATAACTCGATAACTATTGGCCACATTTTAGGAATGCTAGCTGTGCTGTAAATGTTCATATATATCCTCAAGTTTACATATACGATATATGATGACGATCTAGTACTTTTGTTAAGCAAAGACAGGTATACTTTCTAACTAGATGGAACTTCGTGCCATTACGCAACAGTTACCGTAAACAAACTCGAAACACTGAATATTCGATAAATCCCGAAAAATAAAAATCCATCAAATGGTCCTTAATCGCGCTGTACTAGACGTTTTTGAACAATTTATTCAAAAGCTTTATGAGAGAAACTAGTTCGATGCCACTGTAAGTTAATTAAAACTGAAGCACTCATGACTCAGTTTATCACAGATGTACTTAAGGGGATAAAGTACCGTACCGCAATTTGTATTTGTTTATAAACATTTATTCCTACGCACGTTGGATTATATATTGTTGGTTGAAAGTATTTACTCTGATAGATTTAAAGCAACTAGTTGTAGACTTTGTCCTGGTTTACCGTTCCTTGGTGTGCGAGTGCAAGATATTTTGTTTGCATCAACCACCATAATGAGAGAGGGAGCACCAAGAAATTCTTCTTATCGAAAGTTCTACGTTATTTGAGATTTATTGTGTATTAGAAGTGTATCTTTGAATTTTTCTCTGTTATTTTTGTTTTACCAATTTTAAACAATTATGCAAAATAAATCTAAAATTCCGTTATATTTTAATTACTAGGGCTTAGTACTTTGTTGTATAAAAATGATGGAAGAAATAAAATGAAAGACTTGACAAATGTTTTTATTATTCTCCTATTTTTCTAGTAGCCATCTAGTTTGATATCGTTCCCCGGAGTAATGTAGTGATTGCCAATTAAAGTGCACTGCATTACCCTGCGCTCACAGGAAGAAAGCTTCTCGTGAGTAATGTAAGAATAAAAGACGGATGAAGTGGTAAATAAACAAGAGTAATAAGTGGTTAGATTTAGAAAAAGAACTAACGTGTAGCTATAACAAACCCTGTGATATAAATAACTGTGATTTAAATAACAGTGGTAATAGTAATAAATAATAACAATAGGAGAGTAATAAACTAATAATAACTAAAAATAACTTAGGATAAGTATAAAATAATAATAATACGAAGCTTAAAAAAATTACGGAAGCGGAAAAAATTAGAACGTGGTAAAAAAACTTCAACGAAAAGGTGGCAGGCTCGTTGCAGCAACTGCAACAAAAAAGAAAAAACGGATCAATATTGTTTAAACATAATTAACTTAAAAATCAGAGATAAAAGTAAAAAAGGTTATTATAAATAACTAATTAAAATAGGCGGGTTTTAACCGGTTCAAAGACACCGTTCCAAAATGATTTTCTAATACGACATATTTGTCTCTCCGAAAGTTTACTTTAAATGTGTCTAAATATGTTGGTTTTAGAATAGGAATCATTCCGAATACATACACGGGCACCAGTTTTTAAATCTGGGGTAACAGAAGTAGCTGAAGCATGCGCATACGAAGAGAGAAATTGGAAATTCGGTTGTGCTTTCAGATAGAGAAGTTCTTCATTATGTAGTTGGGTTCGTGCAACTTCTTCGTAGTCTGCTATTACTGTAGATGAACTATTTATCACTACTGATACTGGTTGGTGCGTCCAGCTGTGGGTAGACCACAAGAGTAGCATGAACTAGCGCATCCTTGGCCTCCTGGAAGACTTTTTTATGAAATGTATGGGGGAACTACGGGTCTATCCGTAGCTTTATCCGGAAGAACGAGGCCAGTAAATGGTTTTGAAATTTAGATACAATTACGAATGAATTTATGATAAAAGGCTATGAGACCTATAAAATTACCTAATTGTTTTGGAGTTATTCGTTATGGAAACTCTTGTTTCCTTTCTTGATTGCTAGAACTTTTCAAGGTGTGGTAAGATGCCGTGGGAAGATAAATAATAATATATTAAACGAATTAATTCGTTTTTGCCGAAGATACTCTTTCAATATTTAGCAGTAAACCATAAGAATCAAGGAAGTACAAAACGCTTTTCAAGTGATTCTCATGATCAGAAACGTTTTTTCCTAAAAATTAAAATGTCGACTAAATAAAAAAAACAGTAACTACTTAACTTTTGTAAAATTCTGTCCATGAATCGGCACCAACTTCTAGGAGCGTTACGGAGTCCAAAACAGAGACGTTTATAATGATAAGTCTCAAAGGCGTAATGATAGTTGTTTTCTCCATATCCTTCGGTGCTATTGGAAAGTGAAAATAGGCTTTTTTAAGGTCCAATTTAGTGAATATGGAAGATCTAGAAGCCCTCGCAAGTGCTGCTCTAAAAATCAAAGTTAATTAGCGTTCAACCGCGTAGCCTTCTATGCAGCAGGTTTTTCGAGCTCTATATGATGATGTACATTGTGTTTTATAGTATTATTAACATGAAAGTCTTTTAAGTAAGTATGGAAATTGTTCTAAGATTTGTTTGTATGGGTTGCGGGTTTGTAACGGTAATTGGTTACGTAGATCCGATGAGGATGAAACATCATCATTTCGGCAAGGAGTAGGAATATTAATGGGCAATAAGGTTTGCATTCCTTCTGGTAGGAAGGAGAGGAGAACAAATATAATTGTTGGCATGATTGGATAGTGATGTTGATAAGGGTTGCTTTCTTGTAGTAGGAAGGAAAAGAAATATGATTGTTTCCATGATCGTATCGAGGTGTTGAGGTTAGATCATTCAAAGATAATTGCTTTGTAGGCATGTAAGAAAATGGAGTAAAAGCTTGAGAGGTATGTATATGGAATACACTTTTAGATTCCAGGATCTGTTAAAATGCATTCCGTAAGAAACTGAACAATCTAAATAAAATTATTGGTTTTGAGAAATTGTAATCCTAAAATAGGCATGGAGGTGTCCGCTAACAAGAAGTTCCACATTATAGGAAAATAATTTAATTCGGCGAATTTTAACTCCAGGATTAGCGATTCTGAAATGGGGATTGATGCATTATTATTTGCTGCTAAAAGGTTGGAAACCAAAAGATTTTTGAAAAAACTTGGTATAACTATATTAATTGAAATGTTGAAGGTAACGAACTCTAAAAAGAGGCTGTATTAACAAGAAAATGTATATTTGAGTTAACGTATAAATAAGTATAACATTCCTGAAAGATTGACATACTTTTACGGGACGGGACAGAAGTACCTGTCAGGCTGACATTTATTTTTTTTTGTAAATTACATAGTGCAATACAGTTATGTGCGTTTTTCCCATATCGCTGATGATAATAACAAAGATTGGTACTTTTTTCTAAAGTAAGAGGTCGTCCTCAGTGATAAAAAGAAGAGAGACTGGAAATGGGTGTGTTTTGTAGCACAGGAGAAGCAGTAGATTGAGGTTAACGATCTTTTAGAATATAATCGGCCAAAATAGTCAAACGTTTATTTAAAACGTCAAGAGTTACTTGTGGTACTTTTAGTCAAACTAAAGATCATGTCGAGAGAATTAATCAATTGGAGATTGGATAAATGTGACTGCGTAATAGCATGTGCCTGCAGCTTTATGGGGAATTTCAGCAATGAGAAAATCTCTAAGAAGTGAGTCAGGCATTTCACCATTCGTAAGCTTTTGAATGTTACAATTCACGGCAATTACCCATAAATTTGACATCGTTAATAAATTTGGAAATAAGAATGAGAGAACTACCCAAATATATTTCAAGTAGTGACATTTTAAGAGTCAAATGAACGTTACGTCGTGGAGAGAAAATGACGAAACGTCGAACGATATAAATGACTTCAGGCGTCTAATTAAGTAATAATAGAGTCTGGAATGTATGATTTAGATGATCTAGACCTATACGTTCGAAATAAATGTCTAAAAGAATGACGTAAACTTGAACGTTTGAACTGTTAAAGGTTGGTAATTTATTGTCAATTGTATGATTCATAATAATAGTAAACTACTAGTATGTAACAGGTAGCAAAGCGATACAAAAACAATACTAACCTATGTTAATAACAGTAAGCGAGCAATCCAATCCATAAGACATAAAAACCCGCCAGCTAAATAAAACATAAGGAACAATAATAGAAGCCGCAAAATGTCTAACTTGAGTTCACTGGCGGGGAAGAAATCGAATCCTTACTGTAGTACTCAAAAATATAGTGGGTAATAACAAACCATAGACTCGTTGCAACACTTCGTTGTATAAAAATTTATGGATGGAATAAAAAGACTTGACAAATATATGTTTATCATTCTAGTATTTTTCTACAACTCATCTTGTTTGATCGCCAACTAAGATCACTACAGTACCGTACCACTTTTTTTTTGTTTTTGTTTATAAAAATTCCTTAACTTTGAAAACGTGTAAATTTTTAGTTCTCATACTTTACAATAATAAACTAAGAAATAAACACTAAAAGATTATAGATAACTGCTAAGCAGATTTTTTCAATAAATAAAGAAAACAACACCAAAAACATAATTTAGTCAACATCAAAATCTAAAACAACAAAATATGAAACATCTCCTGAAAAGCATCATAGTACTCCTTGGTTTGATAAATTTCACCAAAGCTGGTAAGTAATTTTCAATTCTTCAAAAGATACTCAATAAACATCTCTTTTTAATTGTATAGATATTTGTCAAAACAACTTCACTCTTAGTGAATTTCCCAATGGAATATTAATAGAAATTCTCAACGTAATAACTAAAGGTGTAGTATACGACTTTTTGGGTTGCCCCGATGAGATTGAAATCAACAAAGATAATGTAAACTTATGGTTATGGACTCGAACCAACCTAGACGCGCCAGTTCTATTAGATAAGAGCAATCCAACCAAGTTAGATCCAAGCAAAGCGATCAAAGTGATAATACCAGGCTGGCTTTGTAATATGACCAATGACAGAATTCCCGAGCTCAAGAGCGCCTATTTAACAAAATACGATTGCAACGTTATAGGTGTCGATTGGTCCAAATATTCCACCGATCTTTATGTTAATTCATTCTGTTTCATACCGTTAATTGCGAAGGTGATTGCCCAATTTCTTTGCTATCTGCACAGCAATCTAAATGTGGATCTGAGCACTATACACCTGATTGGACATTCTATGGGTGCACACTTGTGTGGTATTATAGGTCAAGAAGTACAAAAACACTGTGATATAAGTTTAGGAAGAATAACAGGATTAGATCCATCACAGCCTCTGTACCAGGGTCTTCCCGAAGAGAGACGTTTAAGTAAGAACGATGCAGAATTTGTAGACGTGATTCATACCGGCCAGGGTTATACCGGATATTATGGAGATTGTGGAACGGTCGACTATTACCCGAACTGTGGAACGTTTCAACCTGGGTGCATGAAAATCGATGAATCCACTCCAATTGAATCGATTATTAATTTACCAGCATCTACCGGTGGGTACTTGCAATAATTTGTGTACATTAAAAATTGTTAATATATATTTTTTTGTTTCAGCCGGTTGCAATCACCTACGCGCGTTGGATTATATGATTGAAAGTATTTCTTCTGATGGATTTAAAGCAACAAGTTGTAGACTTTGTCCCGGCTTACCATTACTTGGTGTGTGCGTGCAAGATATTTTCTTTGCATCAACCACCATAATGGGAGAGGGAGCACCAAGAAATCCTCCTTATCATAAGTTCTACGTTGCTACAAATAGTGAACCTGAATCTGCAGAGGATTGATAATTTTAAGTTTATTGCGCGTTACAAGTGTATTTTTGTATTTTAATTTTTTAATAAACTTGGATGCTTAACAGTTTAGCTTTATTTTATACAGCAAAATTCTTCTCAACGTAAAACAATAAAAGCAGCAAATTGTTCGTCGGGACACTGAATCCAGTGTTAATGATCTTAGGCCTGCACTAACAAAAAGGGAAATTTAAGAAAAACAAAAACAGTTTTATATATAATTATTGTAGAACCTCTAAGGGTCGCCATCGCTTTTAAAAGGGCCTATGCAAGTCGGACCATTATTACAGAAGTTACATAGGAACAGCTTTTTTTATAAAATGTTGTCTAGTTACTGATATGCAGACATGCATTCTACAATAAATGGATAAAATAAAGATTCACAGTCAGGTCCAAAAAGCAGTACTACAGTTACAACGGCACAGTGACCACGCGGTAGCGGAAATATACCATGAAGGTATTTCCACATCAAGTGATCCAATTTTTTTGAAGTTTTATCCATCATCCTCTTTGATTTTCTGCAAATTTGGCACAACTGTTATACTCCTAACGATAAATAAAAATCTAAAATATTATATTTTTAACTCAAATGGTTCTTGAGTTGTGCTTTTCTAAAGTGTAAAAAAATGAGCCATTTTGAGCATGTTGGCGTTTACGTTTTCCTTTATAATCTTTGATAGAAATAAGATAAAGAAATGAAATAAAAACTGTTTTAAAGTGCATCATTTGGGTTTTAAAATGATGCGTTGCATAGCATACTTTAATATGCAAAAAAAATTTATATTGGGCCCCTGAAGTTTTTGACCTTGAACTTTTCAGAAAACATATGAATAAAAATTCTGAAAAAAATTTAGCCATAGAGGTGCATATTTTTTAAATATGTGTGCCGAATTTTTAACTTGAGATCTCAATGGGTTCATTACTAAATGATTTTAACACAATAGCAATGTTCAACATTTTAACATAAATATATTTTTCAATATTGGGAACTTTCCAAAAAAGATTTTTGTCTCACGTTTATTCATTAACTTTTTCTTTTATCTTCTTTGCTGTTCATTTGAGGCGAAAGGTTTTAGATAGTTATCTGAGAATTTTCACAGAATTTTCAAATAGCTTTAACTTATCAGTTAAAGATACAATATTGAAGATTGTATTACAATTATGTAACCTCTCGGCTGGAATTTATGATGTTTGGTAGCTTCCTTAAAGGCTAACGGGGTTGGAGTACTAGGCTAGTTAAATAAAATAAATAACTGCAGACATGGGGATGTCCAATGGTACAGCCGCTAGTAATCCCTAGGCTAGAGAAATTAAAAATTCACTTACCTTATCTTTTTGTCTTTCTTACAAAAGGGATAGAGGTAATCCAACAGAAATAAACAATTTTTAAAATTTCACCTTTGTGCATACATAAACAATATTTTAAATTTCAGCAAAGTTTTACTTGGTGCGAACATTCATTTTCAAACGTTCTCATGCATATAATCTTAGTTTCTTCGAAAAATACATTAATAAAAACCATTTGGCTTTAATTTGTGATTTCCTTGTACGTGCTTTTTGGTAGGTTTCGGATAAACATCTTTTGGTCTCAGCGTATCGCATTATAGTAAACGCGGCAGATTTTAACATGGGTAGTGACCATTTTTCGTGAGCGTCCTTTGTTCAAAAATTTTAATTTTGATTGGCTTATAGAGGCCATGTTGCTTTGCTATTGGTTAATTTGAATCATTCCTCTTAGAATCTTTGCCACTAGGTAGAATCAAGTTTATTCTTAGTGAAGTCACTCCGCAATAAATACTAAAAGAGTGCGGAGCTCTTCTGTCTATTACCGTATATTTACAGGGGTTGTTTTGCCGACGGCACTTCCCAAATACAGTAACGTGTTTAGTTGTTGTGAAGAATATAGAAATCTAATTTAATTTAAATAAAATTGTTATTATAAATGCCGTACCGAGATTTAATGATCAGTTTCGTACAAATTAAAGATTTATAACTAAAGTGTAACAAGTATTTTGTTACCGTATTCCAGTTCTTTTAATAATCTTCATAGATTAATAATACAGTTATTTTTTTATTTCACGCCTACACTACGGGGGAACCAACATCTAAGGTCATCTGTCGCCCATCTAACATGCAACACGAATACACACATCCATAGTTGAGGTGGCGAAATCTTCCAATTAGAAGATCCCGCCGCCACAAGTGGGATTCGAACCCACGACCCTTGGAACACGAGTGATGCACTGACACCACTCGTCCACTGCTGGCCCTAATACAGTTATTATTAACGAATAATTATAAATATAGATTTAAACGTAACGTGACCTTAGTTTAAATAGGATCTTATTTTTAATGCAATTCAATAACGGAAGTCCTAAATTTAAATAACTTCTAAAACGGCACATTTAAGCGTTGTGTTACTTTTCAATAAAGAAAAACATTTTAACAATTGACAATATTAACCAGTGGTAGTTTAAGAAAAATTTTACTTAAATGTAATTAACAATTGAACTTATATGGTTGTTCCGGTTACCTAAAAAGGGAATTTTATTGAAAATAGTTTTAAAACAAAACAATTATTGTGAATTTTAATTCTTTGGTCTGAAGTAAGAAGCGGTGTCAGTAATCGAGGTGTTTCCACATTTTACAGCTTCATTAAACTATTAATTTTGGTATTTAGTGTTTAAATGTGAACAAAAAGGCACTAAGTGTTAATAATTTTGTGAAGTGTTATCGAATCAAATAATTCGATCAATGTACTGTGAACTGAAGGATATTATTTTGTTAAAGTTTGCGTAAGTTGTATAATTATTCATGTATTAATTTTGATTTTTATCTGTATGTGCATATATTTTTCCCAATGTTAAGAATTCTTACGTTGGGTATTTATTTTTTTAAAATCTACAACTATGTCCTAAATGAAAACTTCTACTACATCTATTTTTGAATCCAATTACACTAGATAATATTGGACCATATATTTATGAAAGTCTTTAAATATACTTCAACTAATTTGATTTTTGACATAACTGAACATGATTAATAATTAAATTAAAATTAATAGATTTGATACCGATTTCTGCTTACGAGTATTAGATTATTATTATTTCTTTACATAATCGCCGGACTTTCCTAAACAGATGGCGCCCAAATATACTTATTTTTGACTATAGCTAGGCTTATTCTTACTTTTTTATAATCTGTGAGCTATGGAAACTACCCACGTCCTAAACTTAAATTTTTTAAAGAGATGTCTTGAACAGATGGAACATTTTTGAGTTGTACAGTAAGTATTAAATATTTTGTGTGCGGGGCCTTGTTTTTAAGTATGTTATAATTGGCGCCCAAGTGTGGGACATTCATAATTTTTGTGTTAAAAATATAGTGTTACAAAGCCCAGACAAGAACTGACTTAATGATAGATTTTGACTTAAAAGGAAAACTTAATGGAAATAGTTTTGATAAGTAGTGGGAATGGACTATTAAAATTGTTTAGTAAAAAAGAATATAAAAAATGAAATTGAAATCAAAACTTTCTTTCACAATAAATTTGGAAATCAGCATTTCTTTATTCCCATAGCATGGTTACGGTCAATTTTGCATACTTGCATTATGACCTGTATTTACAAAATGAGATTTTACAGTGTTCAATTACTAATAAACCAGAGATGAATTTTAATGGTTTAATAGAAAATAAAGTGTTTAATTGCTAGATGTGCTATAGTCAATGCCCCTTACTCTGTGAGAACTTTTCTCCAGGTTAAGAATTTTTAAAAGAACAGCTGAAATTAAATTAATAAATTCTTGAAAAGGATTGATCCAATTTAAAAAATTGAATTTAAATTAGCAGGTCTTGGTGATTGCTTACACTCATTTTAAAGAAAATCTAATTCTCTAAAACTTCTTCCTAGAAACAAAGAACATAAAAGGAAAAGTTCATGAAAAAAGGTAAGGAAAAGATTTTTTGGGGAATTAGCGACTTTGACGAGCGTATAGCTCTTAAACTATAACAGATACAAAAAAAATTAGTAGACATTCTTGTAGGAAATGCTCTTCAGTTCTGTACATAGTACTTGAAGCTACGGCTAACCGTTTTGGAGGTACAGCAGTTTCCCGACTATGTAAACCAATTAAAACCAAGCTTGTTCATATAAATGAGATGTGAGACTCAATTGAATGTACTCTTTAAAAAGAGTTTATTATATTTATTAACTTAACCCTTAGAAGACGGAGTGGGGTACATTTTGTACCCCAAAATTGAATTTTTGCTAATAACTTTAATTGTGGATTATTCTCGTGCCTTAAGTTTTTACATTGTGTCAAGATGTGCTTGTTACATTATTTGATGTACATAATACCTATTTTATTTTTTTAATTTATAATTTAAACTAAAAAATAGGCTAAAGATAAGCGAATTGTTGAAAATCCATTCCCAGCTTAGTAAATTAATTGATCAAATTTGATAAGAAATAAAACAAAATTAAAAAATAAAAAAGAAAAAAAGAAGATAAGTGAAATGTGCACCAAATGCAAAAACCAAGGGAATGACTAGGAACTGCAGCGGTAGCAACAATTGACTCTAGTGTTGGTATAATGTTTAATTTTTGTAACATAAAAATAAATAGATTTATATTATGAAATTATTCATTCAAAAAGATAAAACTTGTGAGTAAATTAAGTTGGGGTACAAAATGTACCCCACTCCGGCAACTACGTAAGTAACCAAAACTTCGTCTTCCGAGGGTTAAACACACTCCCCCTTCTCTCTTGGGTAGAATGGGAAATTAAGATTTATAGGTATTCAGTATGATACATACTATGCACTATTGGTTTGATAATGATCTAGGTCAGCAAGACTAATATGATGCTATTTTTACAAATTTTGTACATAGGGCTTTTAAAGCTACGGCTAACCGTTTTCGAGATATAAGCGAAAAACCGGAAAACGGGACTTTCTCTCCCCCCTCCTACCTTTACCTCTACTCCTAGATACCAGGACTTTTAGTATGTTTACCTCTTAAGTAGCCCAAACAAAGCTTTAAAGTCAATTCTTGCCCTCCCGACATTTTCGTCTACACCCCCTTTTTGAAAATTGATTGACTGGCCTATTATAGTGATTTTAATTTATTATAGTTGAAAACAATATATATTGTTAGATAATGTTTTATCATCATCATCATATGTTTTCTGAACAATTCAAGGTCAAAGTCTTCAGAGGGCCATTGTAAATTTTTTTCATATTAAAGTATGCCATGCAACATCATGTTAATGCCCAAGTGATGGACTTTAATGCAGTTTTTGTTTCATTTCTTTATCTGATGATTCTCTTGATTTGTATCAAAAGTTATAAAGGAGAACGTAAACGCTAACATGGTCAAAATTACTCATTTTTGTACACTTTAGAAGGGCCCAACTCAAGAACAACTTGAGTCAAAAATATAATGTTTTAGATTTTTACTTATCTTTAGGAGTATAAACAATTGTGCAAAATTTGAAATAAATCAAAAAGGGTCAGTTACAACTCATTGGATCACTTGACATGGAATTACCCATGAGTGTGCTGGCAGAAAAAGTAGACAGCGGATATACATTTTGTACCGTAGCAACAGTACGACAGAGAACAACAACGCAGTTAATTAAAAGCTAAAGTATGCACCATTAGCATGTAAACTAATAAGGTAAAAGTTCAATACGGGTAGAAAAATGAAATAAAAAGATTCAACTATTCTACAAAAAATTCCATTAGAAGATAACAGAGTTTTAGATTTATTTTGCACAATTGCTTAAAATTGGTAAAACAAAAAAAGCAAAAGCAAACTAGTATATTTGTAAGCATCTAGGTTTATTGGCAAATTAAAATACAAAATACAAAGAAGACACACTTCTAATACACAATAAACTTAAAATTATCAACCACGTGCAAATGGAGGTTCGCTATTTGTGGTAAGGTGGAACTTGTTATACGGAGGATTTCTTGATGCTCCCTCTCCCATTATGGTGGTCGATGCAAAGAAAATGTCTTGCAGGCATACACCAAGTAAGCCGGGACAAAGTCTGCAACTAGTTGCTTTAAATCTATCAGAGTATATACTTTCAATCATATAATCCAACGCGCGTAGGTGATTGCAACTCACTGAAGCAAAAAAATTTAACAATTTTTAATGTACACAAATTATTGCAAATACCTACCGGTAGATAGTGGTAAATTAATAATCGATTCAATTGGAGTGGATTCATTGATTTTCATGCACCCAGGTTGAAACGATCCACAGTTCGGATAATGGTCGACCGTTCCACAATTTCCATAATATCCGGTAGTATCCTGGCCAGTATGAATCACGTCCACGAATTTTCCATCGCCCTTACTTAAACGTCTCTCTTCGGGAAGATCCTGGTACAGAGGTTTTGCTGGATCTAAACCTGTTATTCTTCCTAAACTTATATTACACTGCTTTTGTACTTCTTGACCTACAAGACCACACAGGTGTGCACCCATTGAATGTCCAATCAGGTGTATAGTCCCCAGATCCACATTTAGATTACTATGCAGATAGCAAAGAAATTGGGCAATCACCTTCGCAATTAACGGTATGAAACAGAACGAATTAACATAAAGGTCGATGGAATACTTTGACCAATCGACACCTATAACGTTGCAATCGTATTTTGTTAAATAGGCGTTCTTGAGCTCGGGGATTCTGTCGTTGGATACATTACAAAGCCAGCCTGGCATTAGCAATTTGATCGATTTGCTTGGATTTAACTGGGTTGGATTGTTCTTATCTAATAGAACTGGCGTGTCTGGATTATTTCGAGTCCATAACCATAAGTTTACATTATCTTCGTTGATTTCAGTCCCATTGGGGCAACCCAAAAAGTCGTATACTACACCTTTAGTTAGTACGTTCAGAACTTCTAATATTATTCCATTGGGAAGTTCACTAATTGTGAAGTTGTCTTGACAAATATCTATACATTAAAATAACAAGAGATATTTAGTGAGTATATTTTCAGGAACTAAAAATTACTTACCAGCTTTGCTGAAATTCATCAAACCAAGAAGCACTATGATGATTTTCATGACAATTTTAATATTTTATTCTGTTTTAGATTTTGATGTTGACTAAATTATGATTTCGTTTTTTTTTATTTATTTATTTATAGGAAAAATCTGCTTAGCAGTTATCTTATCTGTAATCTTTTAATTAAATTCTTTTGTTTTCTTTTTTGTTATATTACGTCAATTAGTGTTGATTTCTTAGTTTATTATTGTAAAGTATGAGAGCTGGAAATTTACACTGTTTACAAAGTTAAGAAATTTTTGTAAACAAATGTAAATTATGGTACGATACTTTATCCCCTTATGTACATTTGTGATAAACTGAGTAATGGGAAGAAATTACAGCTATTATTCAGAAATTACAATACAGACTTTTGAAATTATCTTCAGCTATATCATCCAGTTTCTGCTTTAACAATTTATAATGTACACAAATTATTGCAAGTGTCTACCGGTAGATAGTGGTAAATTAATAATCGATTCAATTGGAGTGGATTCATTGATTTTCATGCACCCAGGTTGAAACGATCCATAGTTCGAATAATGGTCGACCGTTCTACAATCTCCATAAAATCCGGTAGAACTCTGGCCAGTATAAATCACGTCCACGAATTTTCCATCGCCCTCACTTAAACGTCTCTCTTCGGGAAGATCCTCGTACAGAGGATTTGCTGGATCTAAACCTGTTATTCTTCCTAAACTTATATTACACTGTTTTTGTACTTCTCGACCTACAAGACCACACAAGTGTGCACCCATTAAATGTCCAATCAGGTGTATAGTCCCCAGATCCTCATTTAGATTACTATGCAGTTAGCAAAGAAATTGGCCAATCTCCTGCGCAATTAACGGTATGAAACAAAACGAATTAACATAAAGGTTAATGGAATATTTTGACCAATCGACACCTATAACATTGCAATCGGATTTTGTTAAATAGGCGTTCTTGAGCTCGGGGATTCTATCATTGGATATATTACAAAACCAGCCTGGTATGTACCAGGTACCAGGTTTGCTTGGATTTAACTGGATTAGATTGTTCTTATCTAGTAGAACTGGCGTGTCTGGATTACTTCGAGTCATACGTCGAGTATAATATATAACCCATATATTAGATAACACCAATTAGTTGTTAATTTCTAACATTCTATTGGTCTATTTGACATATGATTTTTAAACTCTTATCTCTTTGGTTCCCATCTTGATGTGTCACAAACATTTTCATTTTGTCCATAGCGCATACCACCTTACAGGTTTCTGTGATCAGGTATATGTATTTTCTATGCAGTAACGATCTTTGGGCAACAGTTGATTATCTCAAACAATCCTTTAAAGCTCGGCAAAGTTCTACAACTTTTTCCGTCTATGTCTATAACTACAATTGGCTTCTATTACAACAAGAAGCCCTTTTTATGAGAAACGTCTGCTTTAAGTTCGTCTAAAGGGTGATGTCTTGTCCAACCTCAGAATCTTAACCGCACTTCTCGTTTAACTCTAGGCATATAACCACAAAGTAGACTCTTTCCATTGACTACATTTATTGTATTATTCAACGGGAATCTGACTTTGGGATCTGACCCATTCTGATTCATACTCTTTTGACGAAAACAGAATGCAATCTAGTCGGGTTTTACCTATCGACTTGTTCAGTCGCTCGAAGTGTTTAGGCTTTGTAGACATTTTAAATGCAACATTTCTTTACAAACGTTTTACTTGTGAAAACTGTACTCCAATCGCTTATAATGCGTTTAGGTACTCCGAAGCTATCGTATGTCACTTAAGAAATTTGTGACTGGACCCGTACGGGTCCCGTTAGTACTCTAGAGCAGTGCCATTTTCACTAGTTTCACCAAACATTTGTATCGTTTGAACAGGTGATAGTAATTATAAGGTGCAACAAAAAAACTTAATATCATTCGTGCCTACCTTTCATAAAAATAGTTTTTGAAAAGTGGGATTGGTGGTCAGTGGTTTAAGAATCATAGTTGTAGGTGGATGTAGGTAACTGCTTTTTACATAGTATATGATACATTGATGCATCTGTTGGTAGGTGATGTCACAATTGGTTTTGACTGTTATCTTCCTTTCGTCCTATTTAGTTTGAAGTTTAGTATGAAGACCTAAACTAAATGTCACCTAATTGTATGTAATTTAAATGTGTTCAACACTTTGATTTTCCAGGTAGTAGATTTTACAGTATTCTTTTGAATCTTTGGTTTGACGATGTAAAAACTGTTACCGACTTAATTAGATCTATGAGTAATTAATTATTCTCCATGTTTAAAACAATGTATCCATAACACAAGGGATAATTTTTAACAGTTATTCAGGAGATTATAGTATTTGCCTAATCTTAAAATTACTTATAATAATAAACTACTTTAAAAGTAAATAACGATGTATTTTACTAAAATTTACTTATTAGTTATTACTGACGCCGTTTCCTTCAGAAAGGAGCATCGTTTTCAATTTTGTATCAATATAATCTTCCTTCATAGATAGAAAATTCTCTTCAATAACATTCAACTTTCAAATTATCCCGAAAGTGGGCGTAATTTGACGAAGAAATAAAAGTAGTAATTAAGATGTTTAGATGTAATTTTAGATGTTTTTAGTTTAATAAATAATAAATCTCAACAACTGTCATTTTTTACTCGAGGTTGTAATATTAAGTATGTAGACAAAAATTGATTCCAAGGTTTAGTAACTAATTTTCCATTTATAAGATAATTTCAAATGAAAATCATTTATTTTGTTGTTTTAAATATATGTAGTTTTTTGTTATGATGATTCGTTTGAAAAAAGTAAATCATTTTACAAAAAACTAATTTGATGTTATGTTACAAAGAATGCATTGGTATTGTGATTTAGTATTACCTAATTATTTTTATTTAAAAATAAATTACAAATCTTTGCCTATTTTGTAATATAGCACCTCCATGATGCTGTTAAAGATAATACCAGACTATACCAACTCGAACAGTACATAAATTGCTCTATTATTCGTATTCTTTATTATTAGTATGAAGCTTTCAGAGTAAAAAAAGTCAGGGTTAAGTTAAATTGCTAAAGAAACTCTACCATAATGCAATAATATAGTATTTTACATTATTAGCAAGGTAAACCTGTTTTTACTGGCGATAGAAGGAAATGACTGGCGAGCCGGCAGGCGAGCCTGTCACCTTCTTGAGCCAGTAAAAACAGTTACCTTGCGTATAATGTATAATATTTTATTTGTTATTCATTTGTAAACAACACACAACATTTATTGTATCTATAAAACCTGGCCCTAATCCTAACAATGACAATAAAATGTTACACTTTTTAATAATTTTATTAGCCGTGGAAGTGTGCGTAGACGTAAAGGTTATTATGACAATTGGTCTATGAATGTCATATTCTACTAACTTGTAAAACTTTTACAGGTCAGCTGTCAGTTTTACAAGTCAGTAGCTTGTAAAAGTAACCTTTCGTTGTTTGTATTCCGTCGCATAAAATGACGTTTACAAGTGAGTAACAAATAAAAGTATTAAATAAATGTAAACATTCTGTTTCTTTCTGTCATTGCTCATTTTCTATATATACACTAAAATCACAAAAAAAATAAAATGCGATACCACACTACGTATAATGGCCGTAAGATTTGTTAGAAGTTTAATTTGTGAAATCAAACAAGTTCGAATTAAATGAAAAGCAAAGTTCCGTATAATTTTCGTGTAATATAAATCTTCAAAATCGAGATATATATTTAGTTGGGAAATTTATGTACAGTACGTGTTTTGATGCTGTAACATAGACATTCTAACTTAAATTAGAACTTATCAATTGGCAAATATGACAGTCTTGTAGACAAGCTGATTGTAATAAACGACATTAACATTAACATTTGAATACCTATTGCCATTGATAATTCTAATAACTCAAGAAAATGCTACATTTGATAAACTTCCGTAATAATAAGTGTGGCGTTCGTTCTGAAGCAAGTCTAAAATTTACCTTAGTTGATTTTGTAGAAAAGTCTTATTATAAATGACCCATGGAGTACTAACCTAGAACAATATAAAAATAATTATTGGTATCCTGCGAGATTATAAAAACGAGTTTAAACATTTTACAATGATGCAAAAATTATTATCATATTGAGATGATGTAAATTCATCTCGTTGAAAATTTAGTGAACGATATGATCGTACACGTAAAAATAATTATTTCACGCATCAAATTAAAATAAAAGATAGATATGCTAGGATGTTAGGTCTAATTAATCTGAAGGCTACACATTGGGTCACAGTTAGATTCATCAATATTTAAAATAGAAATCAAGAATAAAATCTCATGCAAACATAACCTCAATTCATATGTAAAAAAAGGTTTGATTTTTAAAAAAGGATATCAATCATTTAGATTTTTGCATGTTTATGCAACCTAACTTTTTCATTTCTCTATTTTCCAATAGACTAACTTAGTTTCGGGCTGCTATTTAACTAAAAACATGTAAATTAGGTCAATCTTATAATGACTAATATAGCACAATAAGCTCGTAACTCGTATTTAGTAATCTTGAGCATTTTTATTCCTGAAGATTTTGATTTTGTGCTATGCTTTGTATTTCACACTTATTGATTCTTATATTACTTTTCTCACCATTGTTTTAATGTACACACTTGGAGGACTGTATGCTGGACAATTTCACTATAATTTGACTTCATTAGAATTAATGTAAAAGATGGATTTTGTAGATACATCATTGGGTTTATAAGACCGTAAAATGGAATCTTAATTTATGTTTTTCTTAAACTGCAAAGATGTTCCTGTGGAAATTTTATATGTATTAGTTATATTGTGTAATTATGCATCCATTTTGTAAAGGATAATGCTGGATTTAATGAATTTTGTGTGTAATACGTCATAATGAGATTTGTTCATTGTCAATCGTTTTTGTCTGATATCTTCATTACGATGCATTTTAGGATATGAATGTATTATATTGTTTTGATCCTTGATTTACTAGCTACAATCCTGTGTTTATAAAATTAAAATCTGTAAGAAAATTTAACAGCTGAGTGGAAATTGTGACGTCAGAAAAATCTTTCGCGTTGCGATTGTTTGAAAATGTGTCAGTGTCGGCATTTGTTTCTACTAAACCTATATAAGCTCCAGCTAAAATTAGCCAGCCTAAAAAAAGTCAGTCGATAAAAAGCTTTTGGCAAATCTATGCTCGACTCCGGATTGAAAATCTGTAAATTAAAGTTGGGTTATGTCATAATCATATGGATGACCTTGTGTTTATGTCAACAAAGAAAAACATAAACAAGATTGGATTAATTAGAAGAATTTACCTGAACATTTTAAAAATTAAAGAAGATTTAATTGTTTTCAATACGTATATGAAAGTATGATTTATCTTTCATTATTGATTTCATGTTTTCACAATGCAAAATCATCTGATAGATGAATGCAGTAGTACCAATATCGAATTATATTTGGAGAAGTTCTATTTACATTATATACCAGGTTGGTCGAAATAAAGGGTTTTTAATTTGATTTGTCAATTACAAAATTTATAAAGTTAATCTGAATAATTTCAGAAATTTAAATATTTTTTTTATTAAAATTTATTTATAACAAAGTAAAGCTATTTGCACATTTGTAAATATTTTCATTTGAGTATTGATTTATGTATGTTTGTTCAAGTGAATAACTGTATAGCCCAATGTCAGGTTATTACGACTATTTAACACTTGAGCAAGCTTGGGAATTAATTTCCTATTTGACTTTATTGTTCTATTTTGAATAATTTTTCTTTTTAGTTTCTTTTAAATTTTGATTTCCATTTATTTTCATAAATTAAATAAAGATTGTGGTTTTCGTTATTTATGTGTTTAATTGATGTACAAACAAGCATCCATTTCTTTTTCTCTTCATATTTAGAGTTTAGCCTGTGGTTGTCCAGTTGCAGAAGCCCAAGTGTCTGCAATATAAGTTTTTCTTTTTTTTCAGATATAAGAATTAATAAGCTTTTAATAATCCAAACAATTAATGCTCTAAAATATCAAACCTGAGTTAGCCGATTGGGAAAGGAAAATATTTGGGGTGTATTTTATTTTATTTTAATGTAGCGTTTTTATCATTTAAATCACCGCATATGTTTTTGTTTGCCGTGAATTTGGGGCATATTATGCTCAATTAAATATATCGCAATATATCGAGTGATTATTTAAATTTCAGATTAGAGTAGGCGTTGAAAATTAAACGTAGGTCTGCGTTAACTGACATCAAATATTATTACTGACACTTTACAATTTGACAGTTCATAAATGTAAACAATAATTTGGTATTTTCTGATTAATAAAAGACATGACTAAAATTTCCATGGCTTACTAGATCTGAAATTTAAATGATCACCCGATATACTATACATATTATATCTGTACGATTAATATAGTGCATACTTTATATGTAAGATCACAAGGTAGCAATCATAATAAATTAATAAAAAATGCATAAAATTGTTCTACAAAAAAGAAGCATACATTTGGGCAAGTTGACATGCACATTTGTTTTTGACGATTTTTGTTTTATTCTTCAGACCCTGTAAGTTCCAATGCATGTCACATCCTACGTCATAACCTTCAATGATGTCATTAATTTAGTATGTACATTCTTTAAATGAGTATTTATGAATATGCAACCAATTTAGTACACGTATATAAATATGTATTGCAATGTATACACAAATGAAAAAGAAGTTAATTATGGATTAAAATGGAAACGAGAAACAGCAGTATTTCCAACAGTTAAAAAACAAATGTGAAAGTTATACGCAGTTAATTCTTTTACAGTTTTGCATTTCGACTATATAAACTAAAAATATAAGAGATGGGAATAAATAAGGTGGCGTTTATACTGAATTACAGTAAAATCTACATGTAAAAATTACATGTGAAAAATAATAACTCAAAAATATATTTAAAACATGCACCCTTATATTTATTTTTATCAAGTTTACAAAAATCGCCCTTAAAGAATTTGAAAAGATTATTGATGACGTGCATCGGAACTTACATGGTATGGAGTATATGTTTCGTTTTTTAGTGTAGTAATTTGAAAATTCTACTTATACAGACAGAACTAGTAACATGTTCTAACAAAAGAAGCTTCTGCAATCACAATCAAACGCAGAAATACAAATATATGAAATAGCACAAGTTAGATCTATGCAATGTCGGCCTGCTAATTTCTGAAAGCAAGAGAAGGCAAAACTAAAAGTGTCAAAACAATCAATATATTACACAAGATTGCCAAAAATGAATACCTACTTAGAACACGTGCAATTACTAGTGGCAGTACTAGTGTCGACGTACACCAATGAAAATTCATTCAAGATCTCACATGATATCATAGGCTACTAATAGTCGGGTTACTTTTCTACTTGCAGCCTTGAGATGGTGTCATTACAAGAAAAAGAAAATTTAAACACTGATAACAAAGCAAAATGCGAACTAAAGTGCGGAATTAAAGGGTTTAAAACAGGGTTTAATCATACACTCAATATAACAATATAAAATACACCAGTACTGCAGTTTACAAAAATCTATATTTTTGACCTCAAAGTAACCATTGAATATCCTTAAACAAGGGTTTAAAACGGAGTTTTTATTGTCTAGTAAATATGACCTTTGAAGCTACATCAATATATTTTTCCCAAAATGGCCAACACGATTGCTTCAAAACTAATTCTTTAAAACTGTACTCACATCGTGGTCTTTATACTTTATAAATATAAATCTAATAAAAATTAAAAAAGGTAGTTAGAAGGTATGCTAGATTTGAGATTAGGTAAAGTTTAATTGGGTTGAGGTTAGTTAGGTTAGGCTCGGTTAGACGTTAGGTTAGAATATAGATTAAGTTAGAATACATCAGAAACTTAATATGACCTATTAGGTCTCAGATCACGTAGGTTAGGTGAAGGATTACCTTAAAAGGTAGATTTGGTTCAAGACCAAGTTAGGTTAGAGGCTAACTTAGAAGTTAGGTTAGAAGTTAGTTTAGATTAAAGAATAACGTGGATTGGGTTACAGGTTAGGTTAGAGATTAGGCTAGGTTAGGTTACAGGTAAGTTATGATAGAGGTTAGGTTCCAGGAGAGACGAGATCTATCTCGTCCGAGATCAGGTTACATTAATGGTTATTAGTAGATATGTTAGGTAACAGATTTGGTAAGAAGTTAGGTTCTAGAATGCTCCTAGTTAGGTTACAGTTTACGTAAAATCTTATTAATGTGGTTGTTACATTCGAAGTTTAAATTCTGTTAAATTTAAACAATTCAAGTTAAGTACAAAATCTGAAAAAATTTTCCAAATCTTGAGAATTATGTGGGAAAATGTAAGAAAAGTGGTAGATTATGGTTTGAGCAACAACAAATATTCTTTCTTCATTTGACCGCGATTAATACAAGAAAATTCCAACGAAACCAGAGGTTTGTGGACTTGGTTGCCCTACCTATTTTAAAATAATTAGCAAAGATTATTTTAGGTGAGCGAATGTATTTTTTTTCAAAACTCTTTAAAATAAACAAAAGATTTACATATCAACCGAGTTCCAAACTAAAATTGGCGCAATACAGTGTTTTATTACATTTTTTTATTTTGCTCTGTGTTCACCAAAACGTAATTCTAGGATTGCCTTTTCATAGAGCGAGTTTCATAAAAATTAACTATGTTGAAAAGTTGTTTGTGGAATATACAGCATTGATAAAACTTCGATTAGGAATTGGAGTTTCATGTGTGAGCAAATTTAAAATAGCGAATACTAATTCATCTGAGAGAGATAGATATTATGGTATACTTGTCAAGTCTTAAAATATAGTAACTTTTTTGTAACTAGCTGGTGCTAGTTATACAAAATTAAAAATAATATTAAGAAATAGTTCAAACATATTTATGTAAATATAAACTGTGTCAAAGTTAATGTCAACAAGGTTTACTTGTTCAAACAATTAGTAAATACGGCTCATAGGTTCTTGATTAGTCATTGATTGATTCAGCGCTCGTGGTGCATACAAGATTTTATCTTTCACGAAAATTAGTTTTAATTTATTATTATTAATTGTTGGCGTTGTCAATGACGTTGTTTAATATTCAATACGTAATTCCGGCGTCGATTGCAAAGTTAACGCTGAGCGGGGGTTATAAATGATAATGCTTACTTATGATGGCCTGATTGCTATGGACCTGTTTAAATAAATCGATTCACAGGTATAAACAACAAATAACATGCAAGTGAAAAATAAACTAGTTTTATTAGTAGTCATATTTAGATGTCAGACACTTATTAATAATAATTGAAATAAGTTATAATAAAAACCTTGTGTGGCTTAAAAGTTAATATTTACCTATAAAACTTGTAATTACTGGTTATATAATTTGTCTAAATATCTAAGAAAACGACTTTTTCATCATTGTATAGCATGCTCTATCCTTATAATATAATATTTTAACATGTGGAGTTAGGAGCTTGCTGTAACTAGTGTTTCACAAGACAAGACTTCTTGTCTTGTACGACTACTTCTTGTCTCGTCTTGCAAACCAAGACAAGAAATTTAATAAACACTGGTCTTGCTTCATTCTTGCAGACAAAAATCTTGTCTTGTCTCGCAAGACTCTTGCATTTTCTTGTCTTGCATGTCTTCCGTTGAAATTTACTCTGGGACTTCCCGGTTTCTTGGTTTTCTTGGAATTCTTACACTGTTGCGACTAGGGGATTTACTTGTTAATTAGCTGTACCGTGCTGTTAATGAATCAACAACCTTATTGTCAGTAATCAGTTGGAATTCACGTGTCGTATAGCCTGTAGCGTACGTGTGGACTATAAAACGTAGTTAATTCCATTAAACATTTAAAAAACATTTAAAATGGACAAAATTAGTGTATGTGAAACGGATTCGGAACCGTTTGAAGATAGTAGCAGTGAATATAGGCCAAGCAATGATGAAATAGAAATAGTCATTGATAAAAGCACCAGTGAGAAGCCTAATAAAAAGCGAAAGATGCAGATTATTAAACCTGGTAGCAAGGAACAACATAATGCTACTCCAATGTTAGTATTTTTTAAATTTTGGAAGTGACACGTAATACAAAATCTTTTCTTCAACAATAAGAAAAATTCGTGACAATGTAACGTGATCCGCAAAGTTATGTTTAAAACGTTTAAAGCATAAAGGACTGATCCGGCCGAAATCGGCCAGCATCGATCAGCATCCGTACGGAAAAATTTCGAAGACGGGTCTCATAAGCACATAGTGATGGGCGACGGGAATATTTCCGGTGAGGAATAATTCCCGCCGGGAATGTATTTTGGGAATTTATAAAAATCACCGATAAATTCCCGAAAAATGCAAATTTATTTTATATACTCCAGTAAGCGAAACGCAAGTAAACATGCGTCAAAGCGTAATACAATTTGGCAAGCTAAGACCTGTTAGAAGTCATGGTAGATCAGTGGGTATGGCACTTGACTACCAATCTTGAGGTCCTAGGTTCGAATTCCAGGAGTGATACATTGGAATTTTTAAAAATATCTAAGGCTTCCAGGTCGACTCAGCCTGTGAAAATGAGTACCTGGGAAATCATTTCCTGGGGTAATAATAGGCGGTCGGTGCGTAAAGCTAGCCATTTTACCACCCTTGAGTACCGAACGGCTCGAATAATAGCAGCCTACCCTGCTATACCCGAATGGGCCTTTATGAACTGTAAAACGGGACTATTGTTTTGTTTGTTTTTTGGGCGAGGAATCAGGATGGCGGAGCATCCTTCGTACCTCATAGCACCGATTGCTATGATCATTTGGCCGACCCTACTAGAATTTAGCCGAATCTCGGGGAATTCCAACCCCAGTAGGGATTTTTAACGTGCCAAACATCGCATTGATACGAGACCTACAGTTTTACTTCCTATCCGAGAAGAAGGCATGTTTTTAATTTTTCTCCGCTGTGAAAAATTACCAGCTCGGCCGGGGATCGAACCTGCGATCCTTGGATTATGAAGCAAACATGCAAACCACTTATCCACCGGGACTATTATTATAAGACCTGTTACCAACACGTGGCCGGTTCTAGCGTTAATTTAACGTGTTTAATGTATATTTATCTTTGATGTGCATTGGCGTGTGGTGAATTAAACTTTTTTCGAACAATTTCTCTATGTTGCATCTTTTTTAAACTAAAATATGAATTCCCGATAAAGTGAGAAGTTCGGGAATATTCCCAGATATATTTCCAGGAATATTCCCCAAAGAATAAATTCCGGGAATTTACCCATCACTATAAGCACACTACTCCCGTGTTTTTGCCGACTGAGAATTCCGGAGAGTGATTAAGTACATATGTTCATGATAAACGGTTTATTAGTATTGCTTAAAATTAATAGACGAGCTTTGAACAAGATTTGTTATTACCTAACTAAAATAAAAATATTGATAACAGCCTCCTTAAAACTTGTTTTCTTAAAACTGTCACACTAATGATGTACTTTATTAGGGTCATACAATAATAAAATTCATTTGGTTCGTTTTATAATAATAAACAATATTACTTAAATACATTTTTGTCCAATAAACTATATATTAACATAAAAGCAGTTATTTTTATATCATAACACAATGATTGTTATTGGAAGAGAATTAATATTATACCTAAACCATAAATACAAGAAATGTGTCATCACAAATCACCTGGGCAACCATGGGAGATTCCCAAAACTTTAGTGCATTCCATCTCTCTCTCTATTGTTTAATTTTTTCTTGTCATATATACGTTACACAATAGAGAGAGATGGAATACAATAATGCTTTGGAAGCAACCCGCTGTAACCCAGGTGATTTGTAATGACTCATTTCTTGTATTTATGGTTTAGGTATAGTACTAAAGTGTTTCTAAATAAATTAATACAGTATAGGTTGCAAATGCAAACTTTAATAATTTATTGTAAAACTATTTCTTATAATGATACCTATAGCATGTAAAATAATGAACATTTGAAGTGTACTAATTTCTAAAGAACAATGGTAAAAATCTGCTGATTTTGATATCGGAGAGGTCAACGGACAAATTATACATCATTTTGTTCGTCTTGATGTGTGGATTCTAATGGTACCAAAATCAAGAACAGGCTCCCGAGGGAACGGAAGTTGTTAAAACATTTGTGGGTTTACAGGAAAAGAGACCTTATCGAAGTAAGCCATAGGATTCCTTTTCCCATCACATCTTTTAAATGGCCGATATCAAGTATTAAGTTAATCAAAATAATACGTCGTGTGTATAAAATATAGTACGTACATGCTTTTACTATGCATATCTCTTATTCTTATTAATTAAAAATCATATCTGTTATCTTTTATTAATAGTAGTAAAAGCATTTGCTACGTTTTATTCACATGACTCATCATGCTGATTCTGGTAAAATAAACAATTTGTCACATCTATTAAATAAGGCCGTTTAATAAATTGAACCGAATTTGATATAAACTGATTCATTGAATGAAAAACTGATGAACATTTGATGGCTAAATAATACATTGTAATTCAAACATTTATAAAATATTTTGCACAAATAAAACTATTTTTTCAGACAGTATAAAATTCTCAATATTTATTTTCCTATTAAACAAGAAAATAGTGGCATCAAGTGTTCAGGTGACAATACAGATTATAATTATTATCTTCCTAGGTTATGAGGTGATGACCCATATTGTGAACATGATTTGTAATTTAATTAAGAATCAGTTTACACCAAATTCGATTCAATGTTCAATTTATTAAACGGTCTGTAAAAATGTGGCAAAATAGAACCAGCATATTATTTTGTTTAATTTAATACATTTGATACTTGATATTGCACCATTTAAAAGATGTGATGGGAAAAGAAGTCCTATAGATTACTTTCGTAACGTTCCTTTTCGTGTAAACCCACAAACGTGTTAATAACTTTTGTTCCCTCGGGAGTCTGTCCTTGATACCATTAGAATCCTTACATCAAGACGACGAAAATGATATATAATTTGTACATTGACCTCTCCGATACCAAAATCAGCCGATTTTTACCACTGTTCTTTTAGCAAGAATGCAAGAGTTCAAGAAAATGCAAGAAAATCTTGCTATTCTTGCACTTTCCTTGCAGAAAAGAATTTTGTTTCGTCTTGCAAAACTGATATCAATTCTTGTCATGTTCTTGTCTTGCAATTTGTGCAAGACCAAGACAAGAACAGGAAAAACGCAAGACTCTCGTGAAACACTAGCTGTAACAAAGGGCCAGATCTGTATTCCGTTTCTTATTCTATTTGTCACACGATAGTATACATACAGTTTATTGCTATAATTTTGGTTTTATGGTTTACGAACCTGGAAAGCATCCAGTATGTATCTTAAATTAAATGGCGTGTCATAAATGACCCAAAAGTCATAGAGGATATATGACTCAAACCCGAGAAAAGAACAAGACATCAACAGCCTACTCTAAAAGGCTTCAAAAGAAGAATGATAAAACATCAACATATTAGTGTAAAACATCAACACAACAAATCATATAAACAGTTTTGAATTTTTCTCTAGAACTTACTAAGCGCATGATTTGTTTAAGCTGTGACGTTTATTTTGGAGTATGTTTATCCGTGTATATTTATTTTAAAATAAAAATACAATGAGAATCTACACACGTTATGTGCCCGTTGTTTTGACTGGTGCATTGTTTGGACGGGCCGTATAACCCTGTTTAAACACAGTTTAGCTGAATAACAACATATAAATATTATGTGCCATTTTGGGAACAATTGAGTTTGTCGTGCATATTGATAAAATAGAGATAAACATATAAAATAATCATATGACGATAGAATATGCATAAACTAACTTGTTTTTTTGCTTTATAGTAAGTTTTACAGTAAATAATAACTGTTATTCTTAATTTGTGTTTAGGCACTACAGATGTAGGAGTCCGCGTTCAAAATTTACTTCTGGCCCTACCTTGGTCTTAATTTTTTATAAAATCATTATTTTTCAAGTTGAACAATTAGTGCACCGTGCATTTAATATTGTTTTTTATTCAATAAAATTAAGTTAATTTCTACAAAAACTGTTGTACAAAAACCTTTGTAGTTAATACGGCGACCGGCAAAAACTATGCACCACATGGGAAATTTTTTTGTTTTTCATTTCAGAAAAACACTTATTCTTCAATAATATCAGATCAAAATATCTGCTTCTTCTAGAACATTAGAAAATGTTAAAAACAGTAATCCCGCAATTATGGTATGCGAAGTAAGTTTAGAAAACTGAAATCGCATCAAGAGTAAGCTACCGTTAGATTTAAAAATAGTGAAAAATGTTCTCATGGACGGCGGTGAGAAATAATAATAAAATTCTAGGATGTCACATCTTCTATCAATTTCTAAGTTTAGATATTTATCAAATGTTATAGTCCACTGCCCCACTGTTGATCTGACCCTGCGGCCTACAACCAGGGTACATTTTGTACACACAGCAGCTGTTCATTATTGAACAATAAACTGTATGTAAAAGCAAAGATTGTCCCTTTTATTGACTGATCCACCCTGAGGAACCTTAAAATTACCGATTGAAAAGACCAGTAGTCCTTAGAAACGTTTCAAAGATGATCGAATATTGTAGGCGATCGATTGATAAAAAGCAAAAATAGCAACTAGGCTATTTCATGTTCATCATTCAAGTCATGAATCAAGAAGAATCAACACACACGCAAGAAGTGCTCAGTGCTAATTATTATTATTATCCCGGACGCCAAGAGATTAACAAATCCAAATGAAAGTGCAAAAATCAGACTTTATATGGTTAACTACAGAAACTTTAATTGCAACGAAAATAGTAGGCCATAAACATTTCAAAATATAATTATTATCAAAGTTATTAAGAAATAATCATAATCATAATTTCAATTTTGAAATGGTTCACCGCAAATGTTCTTCGATAAAAATTAACAATAACGTAAATTATTTATAAAGTAATTAGCCAAATTAATTTATTGCATGTATCTTTGAGAATGCGCCTAGTAGGTACTGAACACAGCTTGTACTACTAGCATTGTCAGCTCATTTAGAGAATTTATGATATTATCACAGTGAATTAAGTGTCTAATGAATTCTAGCTAATACATTATATCTATTCCTAATTACATAAACAGTCAAACGAGAAGCTGTTTCCACTACTAAATGCTCATATGCACGAAGTAATACCACAGCATAAAAATATACAGCACACCAATTCGATTGTTTGCACTTTGAAGTTGTGAAGGTAGCTTCGAATATCGCACACAGCAGTGATAAACCACGATCAGTTCGTTGAGACTTGCCGATCGTCATCGTCATTGCATGTTGGTAATAGCAAGCGTGGGATATCAGTATAGCGGTTGTTCGGTAACCCGCCAACCCGTTGTTTAACAGCCCGAAAATACAACAAGGTTACACACGGCGGCTTTCAATGTTTGAGAGTGCACCTACTGGTTGTAACCACAGTATAGTTATACTTTGGTAAGAAAGCTCATGTTCAGTGATAGTTATAATTTACCTATGACCTCAAATTACTCCAGGTCACTTGTTTCAAGCAGCTCCAAGTGGTTATACAGATAATTCCCCAGTACAGGTAGTACAAATAATCGAAAGCGAATAAAAATTGTTAATCCAATTAATTTCTAATTTTGTAATTGCTGAACTGGTAATGATTTATTTAACTGTTGAGCATAGAATTATAATTGTTATCTGTAATAGTAAATCTATAACTAATGTAAAATCTGCTCTGTTAATAGCAGGCCTAATATGAATTAATGGAAAAGTGAAATGAGCAAAAAATAAAACAAAAGTACAAAAGTAATTGTTTTGAAAGAAATATCAAATCCTGGTTAACCAGACAGACGGATAAACACGAATTAATCATTTAACTAAATTAATTGTTTAATATTAGTCGTTTTAAAAGAAAATTATTCCATTGCAAAAGGTTTCCACAATGCGAATCTTTAAATACGTCTCAAGAGGGGTGGGTCCCAACCTCGCCGCCACAGGCTCATTTTGTGCATGCAGTTAGGGATGAATTGGCCTCTAGTGTCGTACAAGCCTTACTGGAAATTTTTAAAATCAACAATTTTGTTTTGTTAATTTTATCAGGAATCCGGAGCTGGTGTCTGATAATGTTTTACATTAACAACAAAGTAAAAAATATTTGTACTGCCTATTTTTCATTTTATAGAACCATAATTCAAAAAATGGCAAAGGCTTGTTCTTCCGAGTTTTTTTTGCATGGTTGTGGTAGGGTTACCCGACCCTAACTGCATGCACAGAGTGAGTCAAATCGGCAGCGTCAAAGTTGGGACACTTCCTCCGTCTTTAGGGTATTCAAACCAAGAGAAATGTTCTAGAAGACAAACAAATGAAAATCAGTTCCCTAGATTACAAATCAGATTTTTTTTCGAAAAGGTGATAGAAACAGTCAAAAAAATGAAACAGTTAAATTCAAAATTGTAAAAATTCCCAAAAATGCCTTACTTAGGCAACCCAACACACACACGCACACACACACAAAAGTTTGTTAAGCTGCAGCAAGTTAATTAATTGAAATTAAGTGAAATCGAAACCGGTGCCAAATCGTAGATAACTGAAAACTCAGATAAAAGGACTCAGATAAAACTCGGGGAAAAGAGTTCGAAGTTAAAAAAGTAACTATTAATTTTTTAAAGCTAAGCCAGTGACGACGATTTGTTGGTCATTTAAAAACTCGGTTGCATCTGTATAACGTACAAAAACACATTCAAAATTTTATTAATTATTTATTACGAATTTTGGTTAATTTCTTTAAGAAGTATTTAACGTAAGGGTTTCCGTAAAAGTTTAATTAAAGATTAGTTAATTGTAATATTTTTCTTGTCTAAACATACATTTATATCGTAATAAATATTATTAATCCTTCCCACAGTTTTCGTTTGTTAAAGAACAGCCTCTCCGGCTGTTTGGGTATCGCTGCCTTAAGACAAGATTTTTCCTAAAGTAAACCTAAACTCTGTTGTCTTTCTTTTATCAAATTGGAAATAAATAAATAAGTACAACCGAAAGAGTTACAGTCACTACATAACATAAACAATGTGATTAAAAATAGAAGATACTGTTGACTTTCCAGAACGTTTGACCACGACAGATTTATCTTTTATAAAAGTAAAAGTTTCAACAAAACACTGAAACCCTTTCAAACAAGAAAAGCAGAAAGATGAACATGAATTCTTTATCAAACAAATTCGGGTCACAAATGTTTATTTAAAAATCTGTACAACAGATTAAATTATTAAGGACTCTTTCTTTAAATTTGCCTCCTCATACCAGCTTCCGCTGTTTCTTTTGAGTGCAATATCTAAAGTCCTCAGAAATATGCTTATAATGGATTTTCTCATAAAATAGAATAAATCACACAATGAAACGTTGAAAGAGTAGCCAGGAACTTTTTTTTTACTAGTCAGGGTTAGTTAATTTTCTCGAAAGCCCCTTTTGAAAATTGGTTTCCAAAAGCAGACGATTTAATGAGAACGTCGTAACAAAGACAAAACGTAATCAGGATAATTCTGAAAAATTTATCCTGAATTCTCGGATTTTGTTCTGGTCAAATTGGTGAAACAATTTGGTGATTAATTTTTGCTGGCTCTTTCCTCCTTAGTTCCGTTTCCTAAAGGAGGGAAAGCGTTTTATTTTCACTACGTTAAATTAATGCTTTTGTGGTTTAGGAAATCTTAGTGAGGCGTAAATTTTTAATCTCTTATTAAAGCCAGAATAAATTTTCTAGCCAGGTGATGTTGTTGTGTGTCGAAAAAATAAAGAATTCGTGAAGTAATTATTGTAAGAGTCAGAAGGGAAAACTTTTTCCATTAATAAATAAATATGGATATGAAAAATAAAAATAATCCTGAAAAATTGTGGAAATAAATTTTGTGAAGAAAATAAAAAGCAGGAACATGTAATATTTTGTTGCTCATGGTAAAATCTAATCCGGAAAAAAGCTTCTGTTTAAAACTCCTATCACGCCTTACAGAACCATCTTTGATCACGTATTTTCTTACTTCCGTCTGCTATT
The DNA here is from genome assembly GCA_929113105.1 of Agrypnus murinus. NCBI lineage: Eukaryota > Metazoa > Arthropoda > Insecta > Coleoptera > Elateridae > Agrypnus > Agrypnus murinus. The sequence continues at coordinate 5,143,464 of OV816028.1, read as the reverse complement.
TGACTTTCGTGTGTAATCCGTTAAATGTTGACATATAAATATGTCAATTATCAGATGGAAGGACGTTTACTGCTACGCAACTGTGGTTTGATCTGACAATTCTAGTGCCTTATTACTGATGATTATGAATTTGCATAAATAAAACATAATATTTTAAACACACATGTTGACTAAATAAAATGTTATTCTTGTATGTAAATGACATAAAAATTCACATGACATAAATGTTCTTAAGTTAAATTACATTATAAATGTTTATGCAGTTGCAGCTTTTAATTTTGAAATTAAATTCCATTTAAAATTCCATTTTTAAATTGAATTTAATTGTATTTAATGTAGTGACAATGAAAGTCTATTTATGTATGGTTAAATTAAAAATGTTTGTTAATTTTTTCATAATTTAACAACCAAATAGGCATGTGCTTTTGAAATATGTACTGCTTGGATGCAATGTATTTCAATTAAAAACCAAGGATATTTCCTCCACGAGCTTTGTGTCTCTTTTTATATCATTCTTCACTAACAACCTTAGTTGGTGACGGTAAGCTTAAAATTTTTGATGAATTTCTATACGGATTAAGCCGTTGACTAAATTGCATTGTTTGATGGTTCTACTGCATTCAATCACATAATTATCTCTTATGTAATTTTACCGAGAAAATGCATGTTTCCTTTGAGGAAAAAATGTCCATAACCTAACCCTTAAGACTGTTCGTCTAGTTAACCTTCGTACATGTTGCTCTAGTTGCTACAATTTAATTAATGCACTGCTAATAAATGCAAGCACTCAATCCCATTGGTCAACAACGCTCTAATATGTACTCGTAATTTTTGTTATTAATTATAGTACAGGTATATATGTAGCTTAATTATCGTCCCCTGTTAAGGTTTAGCTAAAAGGTTAATTGTTTTGTTTTGTCCTGGGCTTCCCATGGTGACACAGCCAGTGTTTTCAAAAATTTTTTAAGTTTATTATTATTTTATATGAGTCTGCATTTGATATTTAAAGCGTTAAGACGTATCGGAGCGCTAGTGATATCAGTGTCGTTTATAAATAAGTGAAGGCCGCAAGGCCATTTGCGGAACCGGAGCGATAAGCAAGTAAAAATTGAAGCTAATTCACTTTTATATTTATTTCATTTTCATTTACAATTACTATCTTATTTATTTGCCGATAATGGCATACAATCACCAGCAGTATACAAATACGCAAATGCCTTATACACAAGTGTCCGCTAATAATGATTTCAATTCACAAATGCAAACAATAGCCCAACAACCGATGGCATATACACAACCAATCCAACAAACGAATATACCAAACAATATTTATTTTAGTCAACCCAGGCCAAATCTACAACAGCAACATTATAAGCAGCAATATGAACAGCAAATACCTTTCACTCAATTACCTCCAGTGGCGTTACAAAGAGAACAAGATTGGCAAATTGTGAACCGTGGAAATAAAAAACGATTACTTAGTCCAGACGCATCAAATGAGGGCAATGAAAAATATTGGTTAAGTAACCCTATTTCAACAAGTAATAGATATGAAGGATTATCAACAGAAGTTATGGAGCACGATAAAGCGACAGAAGATAATAATGAGCCAAAACCACCGCCGATCTTTGTAGCACTTGTGAAAAACATCAAACCGCTAATAGATTTGCTCGAAAGTCTAGCAAAGTATCTATACTTTAAAAACAATTAACAACGATCAGACAAAAATTCAACCAAAAACAAAGGAAAATTATAGTCCAATCATAAAAGCCTTAAAAGAACGCAACACTGAGTTCCACATGTTTAAACACAAACAAGACAGACACTTTCGGGTTGTTCTTAAAAACTTCCATCCATCTTCAGACTTGGAATTATTAAAAGAAGAACTAGGAAAACTTGGCCATCAGGTAATCAACATTTGGAACATTAAGCATCGAATAAAGAAAGACCCTCTACCTATGTTTTTTATTGATCTATTAACAAAGGAAAATAACAAGGAAATATACGATGTTAAACTGCTACAAAACTGTGGGGCGCAATTTGAAGCACCACATGCGAAAAGAGAGATCCAACAATGTGCTAAATGCCAGAGATACTACCACACCAAAAACTATTGTTACCAACCATATCGATGTGTTAAATGTTTAGGAAATCATGCAACAAGAGAATGCGGAAGAAAGGAAAGGGACGACCAAGTGAAGTGCGTAAATTGCAATGGCAACCACCCTGCCAACTACAAAGGATGCTGGTTTTATAAACAAATGCAACAGAAACTCTACCCAGCGCTGAGACAGAAGACCAACCTGACCCCAACTAGATTGGTTCAGCCTGGAGTAACTTTTGCTCAAAAAGCAAGAGGCAAACCACAAGAATTAGGATACAATAATAACATTACTAGAGGCGCCACAGATAACATACCACAACAAACAAGTGAATTCTCCGAACTACAAGCGATGATGAAGAAAATAATAGAACAAATGAGCACGATGCTAAATCTATTAACCACCGTCGTCAGTAAACTAGCCTAATGGCTGAGTTAATAAGAGTAGCAATATGGAATGCCAACGGCCTGTCCCAACATGTTCAGGAAATCTCCCAATTTTTAAAATTAAATAAAATCGATGTAATGTTAATTTCGGAAGCACATGTTTCAAATAAAACTCATATTAAAATACCCAACTACTGTATTTATTATACAATGCACCCTAGCGGAAGAGCACATGGGGGAACAGCAGTAATTATTGGTCAAAACATTAAACACTACGAATTAGAACAGTATCAACATGACTACTTACAAGCTACAAGCATCGCCATAGTAGACCACATAGGCACACTGGTTATATCTGCTCTATACTGTCCGCCAAGCATAATAACAAAAAACAACACTATGAACAATATCTCAAAACTTTAGGAAATAGATTTATTGCCGGAGGTGATTTTAACGCCAAAAGCGCATTGTGGCGATCAAGGCTTACCAACACAAAAGGCAGAGAACTACTAGCTGCAATAAAAGATGTTAATGTACAATGTCTTGCAACGGGCGAGCCTACATACTGGCCATCAGACTCTCGAAAAATACCTGATGCCATGGACTTTGCACTAACAAAAGGAATCGACACTAAACAATGCAACACTCAAGCAGCACTTGATCTCTCCTCTGACCATTCAGCTGTCATCATAACCATATATTCACGAATCCAACACAAACAAAGACAAGCAACGCTATACTCTAGGAATACGGACTGGGACGTATTCAAAACGAGGCTAGATGAATTGATTGGCATGAACACACCGCTAAAAACTAAAGAAGATATAGATATAGCAGTCAATGAAATAACAAAAACTATACAAGATGCTGCTTGGAAAGCAACCCCTGACATACATGAAGCTAACATTCAAGAAGAATGCCCAGTAATAGTAAAAGAAAAAATTGCACAGAAACGCAAATTACGCAAACGATGGCAATTAACAAGATCAGCAAAAGACAAATGGAAGCTTAATAAGGCCACACAAAACCTCAAACAACTATTACTGGATATTAAAAACCAAAATACATAGGAATACTTCACGAACCTCACAGCGACGGAAGCCTCAGACTACTCATTATGGAAGGCCACCCGAAAACCGAAAAGAACTCAGCAAGCAATACCACCAGTAAAAGATGAAAACGGAAAATGGACACGAAATGACAAGGAAAAGGCTATTGCTTTCGGCAAACATCTTGAAAAAGTTTTCACACCCTTCCCTTCACAAATAAGTCAAGACGAAGAGAGAGAGATCTGTAGTTTTCTAGACGCGCCTTTTCAAATGGATTTGCCTATTAAGAAATTCACAGTTAGGGAAGTTGAAGAAATCATACTGAAGGAAATTAATCCACAAAAAGCACCAGGATGGGACTTAATCACTGGCAAAATTTTACAAGATACAACACCAAAATTTCTAAAAGCAATAACATACATATTTAATGCCATAATTAGACTGAAATATTTTCCTAACCAGTGGAAAATAGCGGAAGTAATACTGATTCCAAAACCAGGAAAAAATATCAACAGCGTAGAATCGTATAGGCCCATAAGATTGTTGCCAGTGATATCAAAGATATTTGAAAAGTTACTTTTAAAAAGACTTAAGCCAATACTAGAAGAAAAAAAGCTTATACCTAACCTCCAATTCGGCTTTCCAAGCCAACACAGCACGACAGAACAAATACATAGAATTGTTCAGAAAATAAACAATGATTTTGAACACAAAAGGTACTGCTCTGCTGTGGTCCTCGATATCAAACAAGCGTTTGACAAAGTGTGGCACCAAGGACTACGATATAAATTGAAAAAGACATTACCACATCACTATCACGAAATCCTTACATCGTACCTGGAAGGCAGATGGTTCCTTGTTAAGCAGAAAGAAGAACAATCAGATCTATACCCCGTTGCTTCTGGAGTACCCCAAGGCAGTGTGCTTGGCCCAATACTGTACACGATATATACAGCTGATCTACCCACAACTAACGCAACTACTACAGCCAAATTACTTATTGTTTATGTGTAACAGATTGTAAATATGCTATGTTATCAAAAAAATTATTTTATTATTTTTATTTTTTTTTAACTGGCAAGAAGTGTCAATTTAGGCCCCAGAAGCTATAAGCTTGTGCGGGAGGGAGGGGGCGATTATTAATATTACGTAGGCCCTATGTGCGGCTGCAGCCGACTCACAGATGGAACAGCGCAAATCCCACATTTGTGCCACAGCTAAGGAAAACTTCAGAAAACCTTAACCAGATCTGCCGGAACCGGGCCGCCTGGGTGAAAGTCCGGCACTTATATGAAAGCATATAAGTTTTCCAAGTCATTATATTATCTTCTTACTTTATTTTTAAAATAATCCAACTTCGATAAACTATTAAGCAACGAAACATAATTAGCTACGAAACACTATTAGCTACGAAACTGCAAACTGTTTACACGTATAAATATTTCTACTAAAGAAATTTTAAAGCAGTCTTGATAAACTTTTGAATAAATATTTTGTGATACCTTCTTTGTCCAAGCTAAAATTAAATTGTTAAATAAAAGCTTGTAGCTAGGAGAGTTTTTTCAAGATAACTGACATGAAACAAATACGAGTCATGAAATCTAAGAATCACTTGTGTTTTCTAATTTCGTTAAACACACATTGCTCTTAATTTGTAAGTAAAACTTTTCCTTTAAAACATATTTGTGACAGAAAAGATACTTGAAACAATTTGAGCGATCAAGTTAATCACAGAAATACATTGTCCAAAATTATACAAAGATCTAGTATTAAATGTAGTATATTGTATATGTAGTATATATGAGTATTGTGTTTATTTTGACTAAAATTTGAACTAGGTGGAGTAATCGCTTCATTTAAGTTTTTCGGAAAGCATTTTCTTACAGGAAAATCTTAGAACCTAAACTGCATATATGAAAATGTCTGCAAAGACAAAGGATTCTCAGGCATAAAATTTAAAAGACGACAATCAGTAGAAAACGTATAACAAAATTGAAAGTACACGTTAAGTCTATGAAAGTATAGAAAAGGTTAAAAAATATGGTTAAGGTCAGAACGCAAAAAGAACGAAATTAAGCTTAGTTCATAAAATATTTGTTAGGTTACAGCAATAAGATATCGTTTAGCCTAGATTTTAAATTTTGATACTTTAAATGTTTGTGAAATATATTACTTTATGTTCTTTTATTTTCAAACTGAATGGTGTATGCAATTTTAGAACATTTTTTTCATTTTAATATTAATAGCAACCTTTTTGAAACCGATATGATTATAAAATGTTTATATAATTGTTATTCCCAATAAATAAATGTATGTGGTTAGTAGATGTATAATGAAATAAAAATACTAAATAAAAATAAATGTTGTTTTATTATTAGTCGTAGCGAATAAAATAAAAGCTTTTCAAGACATGTAACGTCACGTTTTTGTCAGTCAGTGCACATTTAATAAAAAATTCTAAATGCGGTCCTGTGTATTCATATATTTTCTTTCAAATTAAGATCACCGTTGGTATACCGCATAAAAGAAATCCCATAAAATACTAAAGGTCATCTCAAAGAAATATTCCAGACTAATAAAACCGTTTTTATAAGAATTTACAGACTTCATTTCAGATAAGGATATTGTTTTCACACGTGTTAGCATCTACCATTCTATGTTGTTCCGGGAAAAAACAATATTTTCGAATAAATTTGTCATTTAAATTTCAAATTGTCAGTAATTTTCGTCGATGTGAACAAGTATCTGCAAATATTTCCATCTAAATAAGTTGAGTTTCTACGAAAAACACACTAATAAAACCCATTTGGGTTAAATTTATGATTTCCTTGTACGTGCTTGTCAACCAATTCTAGACAAACAAATTTTCGTTCTTTGAGTGTCTGGTTTATTTTTTCATATAGTGCAGGTTTTAGCTACGAGTAAAATCCCGAATTTTTGAGCGTTCTTTGTGTAAAATAATCGATTCTCATTGACTTAACCAAGCCGCGCTGTTTTTTTGTTGGTCTATTTGAAAGCTTACCCCTCTTAAAATCCAGTTTACCGTCGAAATATCTTTAGTTTTTACAGTTAGTTTACAGTCAGGGTTTAATAAAGTAAGTAAGAGAATATACACAGGACGGGACGCCTTCACGTGTTAGGCCGAGGTCTCGGACCCCGCGCCATGAATTAGTATTTTCAAAGTCAACTGCCGAGGGCATTTTTAGAATATTTTTGCGGCGTGTTTGTTAATGTTAACGTACGGTAAATACAGTGATTGTAGAGAATCAATTTTTACCGAAACCTAAAGTTTAATATCGTACAGTTTCCCGATAAAAATAATGGAGTGTAATCAGTGTTTTGGTGGCCGCAATTTAGTTTTGTAAAGGATCTCGTTAAGGGATACAGTTATAATATGAATGACTATCGTCGTCTAGTTGAATTCTTAATGAATTAAGTTTTTATAAAATCTTGTCCAGATATAATTTGAAATAGGATAACGTTAAAACTAAATAAAATTTAAATCGTACGTTTCAGCAGACGTGACTGTTAATAAAGGCAGTCCTTTCTTCCTACAAACTTTTTTAAACAAGTAATTTTATTCAAGTTATTTGGCTGTATCGGTTATTTGAAAGAGGGGATTTTACTAATGAGTATTTCCCTAGAAGTACAGTATTGAGAACTTTAATTTTCGTAGTTCCAGTTTATGAGTGATTGCAGAATTTAATGAAGTTTTTCAGTTTCTATAGTTCAGTGATAACTGTTTATTAGTATTTGTAAAGGGCAATATTGTGTAAGTTTGTTTCGATCCAGTTTTGTGAATTAAACAATTTGAACAAGGTATTGTGAACTGTTGACTCTTTGAATTTGTGAATATTGCGTAAGTTATATATTGTTTATGAACCGATTAGTTTTGTCATATTGTTGTATGAAAACGTTCCCATTTGCTAAGAGCTCTTATGCAGGGTATTGTGACTTTATTTAATGATTTTCTCAATGACTAGTTGTTATTTTTTAAAATTTTTGGCTTATGAATAAACATATTTTTTAAACCTAACTAGACCGAATAATATTGACCCATATAGTTATGAAAGTCTTTATTTATATTTTTAATTAACCTAACTTTGACTTAACTAAATATGACTAACATTGATTTAAATTTATTAGATCTGAAATTAGTTTCTGATTACTGGTGCCAAATTAATATCTTTCAAAAGAATCATTGACTTTCCTAATCAGATGGCGCTCGACATATATGTATTTTGTTGTGTCTTAAACCTTCTATTCTTTTACAATTTGAAGCTATTGGAAACAATACCTGCGACCTGAAACTAAATTTCTAAAGATAAGATCTCAAGCCGAGGCAATCTTGAGTTGTGCAGTAAGTATTAAATATTTTGTGTAGTGCAGTTTGCGTAAGAACTTTTGAAATTTAAAGTAATTTTTTGTGATGTGTAGAAAAATAAGCGTTATAGACAATACATTGTCTTCTTACTTAATTTATAAATAATTCAATAACAAATTAAAAATAATTTAATTTCAATTACCTATTAAACAACGAAACATTATTATTTATTAGCTACTAAACAGCAGGATGTTTATATATATAAATATTTCCACTAAATTTACTAAAAAAACTTAATTAATAAATTATTCAATCACTTGATTTGCACTTCAATTTGCACTCAAAAGTATTGAAGGCTACTACTGTAGCAGTTACTATGTAATATCATCTTTTGTTGTTGTCATAATAACACTGGACGAATGGTGTCATCGCTCGTGTTCCAAGGGTCGTGGGTTACAGCCCCACTTGGGGCGACGGGATTTTTCTAATTGGAAAATTTATCAACCTCAACTATGGATGTGTGTATTTATTTAATCAATCAATAAAAAAAACGGAAAATCTCGAAGTTATCTAGATTTTTATTGCAGAGATTTACTTGTATTTAATAATGTTATCTACTTTAAACTGATGAAGCAATTTAGTTTAGAACACAAAAACATTATTAAGGTTAGAGCATAAAAAATGAGTTGGGTTAGAGCATAAGAATATTTTTTAGATTAGATTTTAAGTTCGCCAACCTATGCATAAGAATATTTTTTACCATACCATAATGTTTGTTTAGGTTCGTGAACCTAAAATCTAACCTAAAAGATGTTCTTATATTTTAAACCAGCTGATATTATTATGCTCTGACCTCAATAAAGTTTTTGTGTTCTAAATTTTATGCCTGAGAACCTTGAATCTTTGAAACAATCAGACATTTTAAGATCATTTTTCAACAAAATGTTATAAAATTCTTTCCAAAAAACTGAAACGAAGCAATTAGTTCACCTATTTTGAATTTCATCCAAAATAAACACAATACTTATAGTTAGATATATTTTTAAAGACAGTACTAGATAATCAACTTAATTTGATTAAGAATTTTAATTTTAATAATTTTTAAATTTATTATTATTATTTAGTTAATGTTTTATAGAGATATATTGTTACACAAGTTTATTTTTGCGTTATGATAACATATTATGTCATGTTTTTTTGGAATCCTTACAATCTGGAATACATCTAAATATTTTTAGAAGATGCATAATGACGGGATAATCGCATTTATTTATAGTATATCTATATATTATCTCATATATTAAGCTATATGTGCTTTCACGATACCATATGTTGATTTCACAGGCAATATGCCTTCTCCACCGTTTTTATTTTTGTATGACTAAACGTTTACATGTTTCGATGAAAATATTGATATCTAGATGAATTATCGTAGTTAAATTTTTATTTGGTTGCTGTTACAATTATTGGCCCTTGTCTCATTAATTCATGAAGAAAGACGAGTGTGATTTTCATTTAATTAATACTCACTAGATAATCTACTTTCACTTTTTGTAGAAAATAGTTGACCCTTGGAAACGTGTTAATAGAATTGTATTCTTTTGTTTAAAAACTATAAGGTGTTTTCTAGGGAAAATCACTCAGATTTAGGAACATTTAGAAAACACCAGGGGCCACTAGTGAAACAAAGACAATGTAAGTAATGGAAAATCGACCTAGCACTAATGGATGTGATTCTAACTCTTTTCTGGGCTCAAGAGTCATAATTTAAAAATAAATTTGATTGATGACCTATATTCCAATCTAGTACCAGGTCTTGTAGCTTGCGAATAAATCAGCCTCTAACAAATTCAGTTTTAAGGTTAACTTTTATAACAAAAATGATCAAGTTAATTCGATTAAGTGCGCTGGGCCGACATTCGTTTCATTTAGAATGTGTAAATTTGTTACTGAGATTGAATTTTTTAAACTTCGAAAAATGAAAAGTGGAAATGAAAATTCATTTATATTAATTTTACTTTATTTCTAAAAAAATCATTCTTGTTTTTAAATATCGAATTCCATCGAAAATTCTCCATTTATTTTTGGAAATGATTATTGAAAGATTTAACATAATAATAATCAAATGCATTTATAGTCCATTAAAAGTTTCAAAACAAAAATATTTTTTGCATTTCTTTATTATTATTTATGAAGCAATAATCTAGTATAAAATGAACTACTGCTGCGGTATGTACTCCGGTGTCATAAAGCATCATCTGTCACTAAATCCTGTAGAGGTCAACGCGAGTGTAAAACTGGGGTGGAAGTAAATATCGCGCCCTTCTTTACTTTACATGAAACGTTATTAATATCTCTCACTCTCGTGTATGCATTCGGTATTAGTGACAATTCGAATTTTGGCGAACTGTATAAAGATCCCCGTAAAATCCTTATGGGAAATTAGTCTCGATTAAAATTCTTGAAAATTTGGCAAATGATAAATACATACAAAATAAAAATTAATTATACATAAAACTAAAATTTACAGATACGTTATTTAGATGTTAATTAATTGTTATTAATAAATAAATTAATTAAATTTTTAAAATTAAGAAACGATTGAATAAATTAATTGTTAGGTCCTCGTGTTGTATATTATACCAATTTAGTTTCAGTCAAATTTTTTTAAATTCATGTGCAATTTGCCAGAGATTTATAAATACTTGATATTTTCTGTTTTTTCGTCAAAAACGCTGCTTGCGACCTATAAACATTAATCGATTTAATTTGTTTACCTTTCTCTTCTTTTTATTCAATATGGAATGCTATGAAGGGATGCACCCATAGAAATCTAAAAGTGGCTTTTCATTCTCCCCTTTACAAAAGTGTAACTTTCTATCTTGATCTATCTTGACAACGCAACCGAAAGCGAAAGTAAAACATGCGAGGTGGTTGCTAGGTATGAAAAACTTTCGGTCCCTGGGCAACGAAGTGAAACTGTCAATTTGTTTTAAATATAATATTATAAGGTGGCTGTTGTCAACATTACCTTGGTAACAATACTGTTGTATATACAAACATTATTTTATTTTAATCACTAAATCATCATTTTATTTATTTATTTACGGTGGTTAATAAATGTCAAGGGGAGAATGAAAAGTTTAATACATTACACGCTGCGAAAGCCCTTTCAGGTGCTCGGTGCTTTTAACTAACCTCGGCTACACTTACGCTTCGCCTCGGCCACTCAAAAACACCTTACACCTAAAAGTAAACTTTCGCAGCTTGTAATGTAAATAACTGTTTTATTAATCATGCTAGTGTAAACAATAGAAAATAGAGTTTTTTGATTTTTAAGATACTGCGAATATTAATTGTCACTTTGTCCGCAAAAAATCTGAAAATGACATTATGACGATGCTCACTTCCAATCATTTTCACCTTAAATTATTATTTCTGCGAACATATCGCCTTGACGATTGATAAGTAGCCAGCTAGGCGGGACTATTTATAGTTTCAACAAAAATTTTTTTTTCGTTTACAGTGGCGTAGGTAGACGCGAGGGGATCTCAAATTTACAAATTATCTAAATCAGGAATGATGAAGGAGTGTCATTTAAATACCCTCTGATGGGATAGTAATTTATTAAGTAATTATTATTATAAACTATTATTATTTACAGACCTATATCGGGTAGGTTAAACCATAACCTATGACGACACCTAGCGTACCCGTTTACAAAAAGCATACATGCATATTGAGATGATATCGTATCATCGATTTGAAAATTTAACATATTAATAAAACACTAAGGATATTTAACGCTACGATTGGACAGACGTAATCAATTCATGCAATAAAGAATAGATATATTTGCTAGGATACCATTTTTATTCGTGCTATAGGTTACATGCTGGGTTACAAATAGCTGATCAAGTTAAACTGGTAATATAAGGAGTACGATATCTTTGGACATATTTAACCTCACTTTTATAAAATGGTTTGATTTTATAAAAAAGGCATATCACTCAATTAGGTTGTTGTATAATAAAACATGTTTTACGTAACCGAGGTTACATGTTTAGGATAGTTATTCATTTTTCTAGAAGGTTTTATCTTCTCACTAGATTTGACATTGACGTTAGTTTAACGTAGTACAGAATCTTTTTTCCCTTACAAAGCTGAATCAGTTTCGGGTAGATATTTCATTGGAAATAGTGAAAACAGATCATTACCTTGTTGTTTATAAGGTTACAATTAACTTACTGAATCCTGTATTTGAAAGATTTGAGGTCATAAATGCAGATATCAATTTTGTAGATATTCATAGATTTTTCCAATTTTGAGATTATTTTGATGTTTTGCACTATTGTTTGAATTCAGTCATCTGGAGTACTGTATTCTAGATAAGATTGGTTGAAGTCTGATTTAATTTATGTTGTTATTTATTCAATACTTGCAGAAGCATCGCTTGATGTCTAAAACGTTGTAAACAGATTTTTAAGTTTTAAGTTTTTTTTAAATATGTAATTATAATTTGTGTAAACTCCATGTGAGTAGGTTACCTTGTGTAACTATGTAAATATTCCATGTACAAAGATAATGTAGGTTACCTTGTGTAACTATGTAAATATTCCATGTACAGAGATATTGTGAATGTAAATTAGTTTTAATGAGATTTGGGACAGTTATTCGTTTTTAATGTTTTTCTCAGTAATTGTTAAGTTTGGACCAGGAGAATTAAGATTAGTGTTAATTATGAAGACATGTTCATTTTTGTGACGTCACTATGCTCGCGTTATTTGATTGTTTTAGTGTTTTGTTATTGGTTTTGGCTCGAACGTATAAAAGGGCACCGGAAAAAGAACAATTGCGGTCGATAAAAGTATAAGGGCGAGACCCACGTAGGCTCACGATAAAATCTGAAAAATAAAATAGGGTTAGGTTAACCTACACATGTTCTTTCGTTTGTAAAAACAAACATCTATCATATGGAATTCGATATTTACCTGCATATTCAAATCAAAAAAGATTTGTTTTCGCATTTCAACACAATTATTGGGAATTGTGATTGATTTTATTTTATTCGAACAAAAGAAGATAATTTTATTGATTTTCATTTTAACATTTTGTATGGATGTTAGTTATCGACATTGTATGGATCAGCTGATTTGGATAAATGCTGATATTACCGATCGTGCTCAACGAATTAAAATAAATTCAAAATTGGATTCATTGACATTTGGTGTGTCATATTGTTATATACAAGGTGGGTCGAAAATAAGATTGTTTCCTGTTGGGAACATTTGTCAAAACAATTTAAATTTGTCTTGTAAATCTCAATCCGTTTTTGTGAACTTTGTTGTTTTTCAACAATTTCAAATTGTTTAGTAATTGTAAATATTTTATTTTGGTTGGATAAATTTATTTTGACGTTAGTTTGTTCAAGGGAAGCCAGTTTCAACCCCCATGTCAGGTTGACAACTAACATAAGTTCACTTGGGCAAGCTTAAGGAAGATTCTCCTTTCTAATTTATTTTTAAGGGATTGTTTTTCTTGATAAATTTTTATTTATTTTTAATAAAATAGAAATCTGTTTTTAATTTATAAGAGTGTTTATTTGTTTTGATGTGGTATGCAAGTATCCATTTATTTTCTTTATACACAGAGCTAAAGATTACTGCTTGTCCAGGTGCTGGATTCCAAGTGCAGTTGGTAGTAAATTTCGCTTTCCAGGTACAGGAATCAATAAGATCAATATTTTTATATCATGCTCGATCGAATTAAAACTGAGGTATCCTACTGGGGAAAAGAAAAGCTATTGGATTGTTATATTTTGATTTTTACTAAAGCTAGCCAAATTTTCATACAATCTTATTTAATTTATTTATTTTTCTTAATGAATGTAACAGCTCAATATATGTATGCTTTTTGTGAAAGTCATCGTCGGATCAACAAATGGAAATCAGAAAATTGGAAAAAACAGTCATCTACCTCCGAGAAGAATACTCCGACCTCTATCTGAAACTATCTTTGAAAATGAATGTCATTAGCTGCCAACTTGACTAGCTGGGTATACATTGGTCAAGCAACCGAAACCGAAATCGAGTAAATTAAAACGATATTGGAAATGCTCCTGTAGTAAAGTGTTTTGTCAAACTCTCCAAATCCTGGCTAAAATTAATTCTAATTCTAGCTTTGAAAACTCCAAACTCTAAAACAACACCGTACCTTCTCTACCTGTACTCGCCTGCGCAGACCAGTAACTTTCTCAATATGTTCCTCCAAAACGCATATTTTGTGCATTTACTTACTTATTTGTGTGGGTTACGCTAAGTACGCAGAGTAGCAACATCCGCGCGCGGATTTTAATAAAAAATACAATAGTGCGTTAACATAAACAATAGAAAATACATTTTTAATTTTTAATCACTTCATCCAGCATTAGCTTTTTATGATATTACCACTTATAAGCACAATCTCTCTGCTAGCTGTATTTCCGATTATTCCTCATTTAGAATAAACACAAATTGATATAAAGAGCAAATAAACTTGGATGTTAATATGGAAAATCAAAATTTAATCTTCTCACTTCCCCCCAACTCAGCCTTAAAAATCTCACGAGACTCGACGTGCAAATTTATTCACATCATCCTTAATTATATTAAAATATCATCGTGGGAACTTCTACAGGTAGCGTTGTTACCTTCTCAATTTACTGCTCCATGATAAAGAAAACTGACAAAAACTGGATAAATAGGTTATAATTTTTCTGATTTTAGAATTTACAGCTATCGCAAAAACTGTTTTGTTTGCGGTATATTTTTGGACGAGTTGTGCTTTCGTGCACACGGCGTGCGTTATAAATTTTGAAAATAGGGTAACAAAAGGTGATGTCAACGATTCCCCGTTACGCTATCGCCAACACCGCATTGGCATTACCATTCATGAACCAATGCATGTTTTACAAAGATAACCCTAGAAGCTATAAGCAGTTGACAAAAGACAAAATAGTATCATTTATTTCCTTTTCAACGTATTCGGAAACAAAAAGAAGAAAATCGATAAATAAAAAAATTGTAACTTGAAACGTTTATTGTTACTAGGTGGTAGTCTAGTATAAAAATATCCTTTTGTTTCATCTTTGCTTTAAGAGAAAATAAACTTCATTCTTTATACGATCACTGGAAAAACATTTTCAAGAAAAAAAGAAGTATACAGCAAGAATAAAGACGTAAAACAATAAGGCGTTCTGTAGGAAAAATCTAATGAACTCAGCTTTAATTTATGATTCCTGAAAAATTATAAATTCATTTTTCATAGTGTGTATTATGAAAGAAAAAGCATTTCATTCTTAAATAGTCTTTGTTTAACTGAAATGTGATGTAACACCATAAAATGTTTCCTTGTGAAAAAACTGAAAAAGGAACAGGAAGTAGGTTGTTATCAAGAAAAGCATAACGGAGCTAGGACTGAATGTATCAATAGATTGCACGAGGCAAATAATATGGCGAACAGGCAAAATAAAAGAGATTTATATGTTTATTGGCATTGTTCCTGTTGGTGCTAGTGTGAATTCAAACATGTGCACTAGTTTTCAGCAAATTGTTCATACTTATATTGCGATATGTTCCGGCGGCGTGGCGTATACATTTCAGCTCAATAAATGCGCTCCGTCCTAGTACACAAAAATGCCACCGCACGTAATCGCATTTGACGCCGAAGAGACAGCTTCGGAATATTTGATATTATGCACGAATTTTAAAACAATCTTTTTTGAAATCAGCATAAATTGAATTTCCTTGTTCCAAGTTGGATCAATATTTGAACTACTTTCTTTATTAATTCTTTCGTGGAAAACAGATGGGAACGATACTCTCTCCTGCTGAAGAAGACAAGGCTGGTGTGGGAAGAGAGGGGTAGGACTGTACAAGAAATACCTTAAATATTCCACAATTTAATTTTCTACTCTGGAATATTTTACTGTCTCAGCCCTCCACAATTAATTAATAAGTTTTCCAAAACAAATTTTTAAAATATTATCAGAAATTTTTTATCTGCAACTTTTTATGCATCTTTTTAAAGTATACAAAAGTTTTTATCCAAAAAGTTTTGTGTTCCGAGACCAAGACAAAATTAAATTATTTTTAAATATGTAAATAGATTTCGTTATCGTGACACTTAAATTTAATTAGTTACTTTCTAATAAGGTGCTAATTGTTGAGAATAACTTATAGGGTGTAAAGAGAGGTAGAATTCTAAAGACCAAAAGTTTGCAAATATTCACTTACTTTCGTTCCAGTCATGTGGTCTTTAAAATTCTCAGTTTTAATTAGTTTAAATGATTAAAATCACTCAATGTAAATGTAATGATTCTCTGCTATATTAGGTTTGGAACATATCTACATATTGTACATATTTACATAAGTACATATTAAATCCCACTGTAAAAATGATTCCTAAAACTCTTACTATTGTATATGTAATAACATTTGTCTGGATGAGCAGAGTTAAGTATTAAAATTAAGTATTCATTACATAAACGGTATACAAGGGTTAAGTATCTTATGCATCCCAACTATATTAACCTGTTGCGACTGTTTCTTACTTGTGGTAACAACGAAATGCTTATTTTCAAAACTCAAGTAGACTTTATAACGGGTATAAGAGCTAGATGTCACATTGAGAGCAATAACTTCCCTCCCGTTAAATTTATCAGAATTAATTGAAAAGCTGAGCAGTGAAAAACACGTGGGTTTTCTGAACAATACTCCTTTCACCATCCACTTCGTTAATTAAATACACAAAATAAATAATATACATAATAATTCATTCAACAGGAAAATAATCAAATATTAAGCAAAAATCCAATAAATGTTCACCATGTATAAAATTCCACAATTAACTTTAAATATACTATTAAACAATTATACTATTAAAATTGATAAAACGAAAATTAATAAATATTTTATAAACACCAAATAAAAGTAAGTAATAGAGCGAACGTGAAATTCCCACAAAATTTTGATAAAACAGAAACCTTTACAAATGATTTCATTAATTTCTCTAAGAAATCTTTCTTCTTTTAATTTAACTTACATTTTTAATATGAACTCAATTTTACAAGCCATTAATAATAATAAAATGTTCTATTATGTAGTTTTTAAAAGATGATATGCCTTACAAGGCATAGGATAAAGCAAATTAACATAGACAAAGTATAGATGATCTTTAGTTGAAGGCTAATTAGTAAATTAATAATTATTAATATCAATAAATCTTGAAGATATTTTTACCTTTTTTTCCCAATTCTGAGGTTGTAGATGGTCATATCTATAGCAAACAAGGACTGCAGAATCAAGTTGCTGGTGGATCTTAATCCTTGGCTCCAAAGATTAAAACGAAAAGTAGAACTCTAACTAAGACATGTGACGTATTAAGTATTACAAAAAATACTCTACGAGAGGCAATGGCACTTACTCCAAACCTGTTAAAGTGAGTCTTCAAGATAATAAAATTCCCAAAGCGAACAGCAAAATAAATATGGACGACCCTCTCCAAAACAGAACGAGTCAGAGTACGAAAAGAACAAAATTGATTATCAATGTATGTAATTCTGTCACCAAACACCTGTCAACCGAGTGCCAATTTGTGCACGAGAGCTTCAACTTCAGCTTTAATGAGAGGCATAAACTTCTCGCAATAATCGGCGATAACAAATAAACGTTAAATTGCGTCAATTTTAGATTGAAACTCAGTTAGAAGTAAAACTTTGGTTAATAACTGCTCTATGAATTATTGCTCTGGGAGCAACCAAATCCACAAACCTTTGGCGCTGTTGGAACTTTCCCTCCTTTATACGCTGTTGTAAAAATCTTAGTTTATTTTTATCCAAACCAAACAAAATAGAGTCTATTTACATTCACTTTAGGAATGTACGGTAAGTGAATTTATCAGATTCTGCATTAACTTAATATAAAAAATTTTAAATATTGAATGTAACACCTACAACTAAATTTGATATGGAGAGAAAATAATCTTGGAAGTCCTAGAAGTTTAATTTAACCACTATTTAAACTCCAAACTATTTTAAAGGATTACAGCTAACTTAGATTAATAAACCCCCCAACAATACAGTAAAAACTTATTTAACTTTTAACTATAATTATTTTAAACTTCAAACATATTTTAAACCTTTGCCACATACTGGACTCAAAAAATGTGACCACTCCATCCATGTCGGAAAGGTACGGTAAATCTCCTTCCCTATCAACCACACGTTGACGTTCTAAAGTTTCCCTCACAAGGGGCCTGGTTTCTAGGTTATGCTATATTATATTACAAAAACTGCTAAATATTTTATGCTAGATGGGTTAAATAAACCCATATCAATAGATAGACTTAAGCCTGATTATTTTAAATACATTCATTTCTTATTCGTATTCTCTCTTCGTTCCAGTAAGAAAAGTCTTCAAGAGATACGTGAGCCAGTTACTACTATTTTCATTATTATTTTTAATTGTTATTTATTAAAATTAGTTAAACTGTATCATCTTAAAGTTATTTTTAATTATTAGTAATTAATTATAGTGTTAAAGGTAATTTAAATACTCTTGTCAAACTCATTAAAAACAAATATCAATCTACCCTTAAGTTTTTGTAGCTAGAATCTATTATACTTTTTCTTGTTAATGATGCAAATGTTTATTTGTGTCACCATTCAGCAACATCCGGCAGATGTTTGTTTTGCTGTTATAATTTATTTATAATTGTTACATTACTTTGAAAGTGTTCATGGCTTTTAATAAAATACTTGAATAATTTAATTTGAATTACATATGTCTCTTACAAAAGAGTCCCTTTTCTTTATTTTTCCTTAAGTTCTCTTGAAAGAAAAGATGGTTCAAGTTCGTGCTGGTGCTGCAAGACTACAAGTATGAAGAAGAAGATTGGTCACCGTGTGGAGATTTATGGATAAATATGTACTACGTGATATTTACTGTTCAGTGTAACAAAACTGGTGGTTGTGATGATTCCCGAGGTGAATAACTCCCGACGCTAGGGTTTAGGAAGAGTCGGATGGTTCGGGTATCCATTTGCTGTTCTATTGACCTTCCGTAGCAACGGGTTTATTAAGTCCAAGAAATGCATTTGAATGGGTACACACATATTTAGAGAACACTAGAGTAGTGTGCAGTAGAAGGGCGCTCCATCATCTGAGTTTGAACCTCAACCTTGAAGTTTGTGACGGCAGATAGTGACAGACCGTGATGGCATAAGATAGCCTCGTCCCAAACACTATACTAGTGTCTTTTAAAATTCTCCGGGCTTAATCGGTTCATAATTGACAGAAATAGCTCCGCGTGGATCTAGCGTTTACTGTTTAAATATTAGGGTGGCCGTCATTTTGCGAAAGTTAATATTTTTTAGATCTCTCATCCGAGATCTCTTTAAAATGTCTATAAAATGAGCTGTGCAAGATTTAAGCCTGTTTGGCCAATATTAACCTGTGCCACCGCAAGGTTAAAGATTAAATGGGATTTAACACATTTATATTTTGCACAGCTCATATTTTTAGCATTTTAAAGAGATCTGGAGAAAGCGACCTAAAAAAAATTAACTTTGGCAAAATAACGGCCACCATATTAAATGCGTTGAGTTTGTTGCGTGCAAAGATGCAGTTAGTTTTTGATATGGTGTGTACAGTTTAATTCGGCGTATGCATTGAAATGTACTATTATATTTTTTGTAAGATTGTAACGTGCAGAAAATTCGAAGATTCAATTTATAAATTTGGATATGCATTTAATAAAAATAATCCTACTACTACCCTGTGTATAGTGAGATATTTCGTTTGGGTTAAGTTAAAATTCTCACGCTCAATATGCATTCTTGTCGAATATAGTTACCGATAGCTGCATTTAAAATCTGTTTTTGCAGACGAAATTTCTTAATAATTCTGCTAAGTAATAAAGATATCGAGCTTCTTTTGGTCGGTTCAGATAAAAAAACAGTTCATGGGGCTACAGCAACTGAAATAGTGATACATTCTTTGGTATTCGAAGTTACGAATAAACATGTTTTAGTCATCAACAAAATAATAAATTTAGTTTCTTGAGTCTAGGCGTCAGATTTTATAGCTTGACACTCCTGTAGAGCTGATAAGCCATTCTAAGATATTTATTATGATTCGAGTTTTGGTTATTTTTCTTGTTGGGTGTAATGTCGTCAGCTTTTAGTTCATTGAAAGTTCAGAAAAATCCCTTCCTTTTCAGTTTGAATGTATTATGTAATTTCGACCATTTGAAGGAGACTCGAGATTTGTACGTCGACCTTTTGGCCGGTGTGCTTTTACCGTAATATAATTAATATAAAATTAATATGAATCGCTTGGAGTGTCCCCTACTATAAAGTATGTTATTATAGATTTGATTCAGTGAAGAGAATTAATAATAAACCCAATTTGGCGAATTTCGTTCGTATAAATACAATGAATTTGTACATTTCCGTCCCTTACAAATAATCGAACTGGTAAGGAAGTGATTTGCATTTCGTTGTTATTTATTGAAAATAGCGCCCAATGTTAGGTTCTCTGATTTAAACACTGTGTTGGTTTAAAGAATCCGTGTAACGCCATGCAACAGTGATCGACGCATTGTGTTATCTGCAAGAACCTGTCGTAAAGGAAACATTCAAGCAATATTCAACCTAGTTTTATTACCATAATTGTTATTATTAATAACAATTTAAAGTTAAAGTTCAAAATTGGAGTTCGTTGTTAAAATAATGATAGTTTAAAATTTGAATGTGGTTTCCTGCAACTTTAAGTTCAACTTCAATCAGTTCACAGCTTGTATGCTAAGTTTTGTGTAATGACCTTTGGTCTTGCGCCATAATTCTGGGCAAGTTTTAGTGAAAATTACAAATTGTACAGGATAACTGTTTATTGGATTACGATCATTGATGTTTAGCTATGCTTTATAATTGTTTAACTACGATTGTCTTCTGTATTTGTTAAATTCCAAAATGTTTCAGGATTAATTAGGTTCTTTGTGTAAATTTTATTTTGTGGGGATCCAGAAATTTAACGTTAAATTTTTGTAGTAGAAATTTTTGATAAATGTGAGAACTGATAATTTTTATGTAATCCATGCTTGTTTTTTTATGTTTTCATTATACAGACTTCAAACTTAATTATCGCTTATATAGTTCGGTTCAACAAACTGCTGTTGTTTATTTTATTAACAAAATTTTTGATTATTAAGAACATTTGCTCAAATCAGAGCAAAGCAAATTTAAAAGGAGGTCATTTCGCAAATTGTGAACATCCCGCCTTTATTAATATGCTGTTTTATGTGTTTGGTGGCGCCCTCTATTTTTTTTATTTGTTCCTGAATCTAGTATCTAATGTGATGTTATTTATTAAATAATTCAATGTATTTTAAAATTTATCAATTCATTTTTTATTTAGTTAATTCATTTGAATTATTGGTTTATTGCTGGGTTAAAGATATGATAATAATTAGTACATTGCTGTAAATTTCCTTCCCCGCTGTTTGATTACGCTTCAAATACCCTGAGTTTCTGCAACGCTAGCTCGTTTTGTTTCCTATTATTATCACTCAATTGGTTTCTTCTTTATTCTTTCTAAAATAGCTACGATAGTTGGCTAGCTATGAATGTTCGAGAGATAATGGTGCAAACGTATTCTGGCAACAACAGGTGCTCACTAGAAATATAATTAAACTAGAAGAATTATAAGGTTGGAATTGGAGTTTAAGTAGTTTGCGCCTTTTATTCTGCAAAAAAACAATTTTTACATGATGCAAACTTCAAACAAGAATATCCTGGCTGAAACAATACTATTGCTTAAAATGTAAGAAATCTTTTGTTTCAAAATTTAATTATCTCCTCTTATTATAAAACTTCTTCGCTCCAGAAAACATGAAACCCAAGTTAATATGTTTGAGTTGAAACCAAACTTCTCGTATCAGTGACATCTCTTCTGCTTCTGGAAGTTTATTCAAATGTTCCCTGATATATAGTGGTATATGTGTAGCATTCATTGTACATGCGAAAACTAAATCGTGATTTATATTATTATTCTTGAATTTCGCTTCTCCGTGATATTCTAAAGTTAAATAAAACTTGGATGTTTATCGAAGTTGTTACTATGGAAAAGCGAAACATTAATTTCGAGGTATTAGTTTAAAAATGCTTTTCAGGTCCAAGCTTGGGGTTTACGTTGCAATCGAATGCTACCACTGCTAAAGTATAGGATTATTGAGAGTTGTTTCCTGCTCATTCGAATTGAGCTAATCTTTTTCTGTCATTAATTGTCTGTCTTAATCCTCCTTGACGGTAAACCCTCTTGTTTGAGATGTCATTAGTAAGAAAATTATTTTGAACACTAAGATAGAATGAAAGAATCTACTCCCTTGAAAGTATTTCCTAAAAGCACACCTCTTCGATAAATAACCATTAAGTTTAATTTCGTCATTAACTATTCTTACTGACTTTCACCTAACCCAATAAACGACATCCTAATGTTAATTTAATTGAGGTTTCAACACACCCTAACACAACCCAGGGGTATCATACGCACTGTAATGTTTTGCGAAATTGTTCGGTATTACACATACGTACCATTGTTTTGAGGTTTATTGCTGTTTCGTTACCAAAACTTTTCTTTTATCATATTCTTTAATTCTTCTCCGATTTATCATTCCCGAATATAAAAAAAGGTCGCAATAAAACGAAGATCAGATTCAAGTATCGCAGATCAAGAAATATCCCGGTGTAGTGTACGAAAACAATTTTCATTTTTCTCTTCCAATTGTTGCTGAAAAACTGGCGCATAAAGGTATACTTTATAGGCCCTGCAGTGTATCAGTGCCGTAAGGCCGTGAATTGTCTTCTTTACGGGTGATTTGGGCGACGTTTACCTGTAATAAGGTGGTAGATAGAGGCCTCAGATGTCGTCTGGAGTCTGCTCGCCGCCAAACCGTGCCATCAAAGCAGAAACGTGACTGGAATTCTGCCAGACTAATGGGAAGTAAAATTCGTTGCAGAACTTTGTAAAATATTTTTACTTTGTTGTTGTTGTTGCTGCATTACTACGTTGGCGAGTAAGCTAAGTTTTCTTTACGGCGATAAAAATATAACAAAAAAGTAAATTTAACTGCTTGTCATATTTCTGTAAAGCTCTAGGTATAAAACTAACCAGGGATGAAATTTCTGTTCGGAATTTTTTGTTCTTTTTTAACTTTTGTATAACAATGAAATTGTAATCGTGAAAATAGCTTTACAATAATAAAAATACGCTGCTTTTTCATATACATTGCAAACTTTTTCTTCACAATCCTACCATGTATTCGAAGCTATAAAAATTACATTTATGTAAATATACACTAAATATTACAGGTTACCGGTTGTCATTTGTTTTACGTTAAATTTGCAAGCCATGAAACGGCTTTCTTATTAAAATAAAAAACTACATATTGTAATGGATACTCACCCTTTTGTTTGGAATTGATTGTAGTAAAGAATGATTTTGCCAAACAAAAGGTTAGACTTTACATGTCAAAACTTCTAAACTAGCTAAAGAAAAATAATTAAAAATTTAACTTTGTTATTTATGAAAGTACTTAATTAGTAGTTTATTGTCAAAGATCAATACTCTCCACTTACAAGATAAATTATCATAGTGTTACTAAATTTAATACCAAACTGTCAATGGCTAATTCAAATTAAAGTTAACACTAACTCTTCTTCAAGCTCAAAAATTATCGTAATATTTGCTTAGTTTTAGTTTTATTTCTATTGTTGACTTCTCGAGATATTTCTACTCCATGAAAATGATATCCAAAAAGAAGCTAACAGGCAAAATGACATCAAATACCGGATAGATGTACCGACAGGATTAATTTATTTTACCAATAACTATTCATTTTATAAAAATTCTTAATTGGAGTATTTAGTTTGTGAACCACAAGTAAAATTATTCCAAATATTCGATTTTGTTTTTATGTTCTGCTAAAAAATATCAGTAAAGATGACAGAGTCTTCCCAAGTCCAAATATCCGGAGGTAAAGCTGTCCCCCATTCGGATCTCCGGGAGGGGACTACTAGAGAAGGCGAAATCAGAATTAAAAAAGAAGAAGAAATAACATGAATATAGCAAGATGGAATACAAGGACCATGCTCAGTTGCGGAAAATTAGAAAATGCTAAACTTGAAATGAGAAAACTGAAACTAGACATAATGGGATTGAGTGATATGAGATGGCCACAGGAGGGAGATTTCTGGTCAGAAGAATACAGAGTAATAAACACAAGTGCTAAACACGGAAATGCTGAAGTCGGAGTGATTCTGAACAAGAGACTAGGAAATCGAGTGAAAAGTTACATAATGAAAAACGAAAGAATAATAATGATTAAATTAGAAACTAAACCAACTGACGCAATAATAGTGCAAGTATATATGCCAACCTCAGATTACGAAGACGAAACTGTAGAAGAAACACAAAAATATAGAAGAATGTATAAAATACGTAAAAGGAGAAGAAAACCTAATTATAATGGGAGATTGGAATGCTACTATTGGAGAAGGAAAAGAGGGGAACATCGTAGGACGGTATGGGCTAGGGAATAGAAACGAAAGAGGCTATAGACTAGTGGAGTTCTGTGCTAAACACAAATTAACAATAATGAACACACAGTTCCAACACCACCCGAGAAGAAGGTATACCTGGAAAATGCCTGGAGACATAAGACGATACTAGATTGACTACATCATGGTGAAACATAGATTTAGAAATCAAGCAATGGACTGTCGCAGCTACCCAGGGGCAGACATAGACAGTGATCAATTTAGGTATAAGATTTTTATGCATTTGCATGTTTTTTCTGCTTATAGCAAACATATGCAGAGTTATATTTCTACATGTTTAAGCCACATATGAATCACATATGTCAATTTGAAAGTGCATATAAATGCATATTTAGGTGTTTTTTTATAAATGCATGCATATTTTAGCATTTTTGAACGAGTGTGCACATTTTACCACTTTTTGAGCGTTTTACATGCTTCAATTATAAAATTTCTAATATTTTTTAAATAATTTTAGGATTTTAGACAACCAACCAAAGGCGGCTTAGTTGAGTCTAGGGGAAACCCATAATTTAAGCTTATTGTTAAATACTAGGCTTTAAAATATTTTACTGCCTTAACCATCTGTGTACTTGTTAATATTTTCTAAGAAAGAAAAAGTTTCAACTAAAATTTAAATACTTACATCCTGCGGTATTGTAATAAATAGGTATTAGGAAATTCCAAAGACCCTTTGACAACTTCCTGTTTATAGAAAAATTTGCCTGTACTTTTGTTTACTAATCTTGCAATCTTTCAATTAAAACAGTTCAGAAATTGCAAACTGCATTTCAGTTGGGAATTCTAGAGTGTAAAGATGGATAAAGAAAAACGGTCTGTGTCTGTTACACTTCGAAGTTATGTTAAGGAATTCAGTGTTCTTACAACTGACAATAAGGTGTTGTATTGTACAGTGTGCGACGATAAAGTGACTGCAACGAAACGCTTTCAAGTTACACAATATCTGAACACGGTTCTACATCAAAAGTGTGTTGCCCTGAAATCAAAAAACAAACATTGTTACCGGGGTACCTTAATAATTCGCGCGGTGAGTCCAGCAAATCGATCGAATTTAATAAAAAACTATGTAGTGCATTAGTGGCTGCAAATATCGCGTTAAGTAAAATTAATCACTCAGCATTTCGTAATTTTCTGAAAGAAATTTCAAAAATGCCAATACCCGACGAGTCTACACTCAGGAAAAATTATTTACCTCGTTTATACGAAGAGACCATAAAATCAATTAGAAAACATGTAGCGAATAACTACATATGGGTTTCCATTGACGAATCTACTGACACTACTGGAAGGTGCGTAGAAACTTCATTTCCTTCGTTTTGTTAGTAAAATTTAACTAATTAAAGACAGCAGAGCAATTTACGGAAGTTTTATTTTCTATTTTGTTAGTTACATATTTAATCGCAACAATATTTTTGCTTGATTAAAATATAATTTTTTTTAAATAACTGTTTTGCGCTAATTGTTTGTAACCGACTAATTATGTACTTCGATAAAATAAAAATCAAATTTTTGTTTTCAGATACGTGGCTAACGTTATAATTGGCGTTTTAAATTCGGAGAACAATCCCAAATCCTATCTATTAGCAGTGGACGTTTTCAAGAGCACCAATCATTGTTCTGTGGCAAAATTGTTTAATGATTCGATGGCTATTTTGTGGCCGGGCGGCGTACAGTACAACAAAGTACTGTTCGTCACCGACGCGGCACCGTACATGATCAAGGCTGGAGCAGGCTTACAAGTTCTGTACGAAACAATGATCCACTTAACTTGTTTGCCCATGCAATGCATAGAGTTGCGGAAAAAGTGCGGGAAATATATCCTAACGTAAACTCTATAATTTCAGATGTAAAAAAATTGTAAAGCTCCATATCGCATACAAATATTTAGGGAAACTGCTCAAGAAGTGCCTCTCCCACCTGAACCTGTAATAACAAGGTGGGGTACTTGGCTTTCTGCAGCAGAATATTATGCAACTTATTTTGTTATTATTAAAGCATTTGTAAATAAACTTAATAAACACGATGCACTATGCATACAAAGCGCACAGGATGCTTTTAATACTAAGGAGGTGAGGGCAGAATTATTGTTTGTTTTGACAAATTTTGTGCGTTTAGCTAAAGTAATTCAGAAATTAGAAAGTCAGGGAAATTCATTAGATGAATCTCTTGAGCATGTAAAATTGTTAGGTGTTTCTTTGAATAAAGTAAAAAGGCCAAACTGTTTGACTATAAAACAAAAATTTAAATCCGTTATAGACAAAAATCCTGGTTTTCACTTAATTAAAAGCATAAACGATGCATTATCTGGCCAAGACATTTTAGACGAGCTAAAACATTATTCGCTTGTAGAATTAAACAATTTCAAGTATGCCCGAATTACGTCTTGCGATGTGGAACAGAGTTTCTCAAAATATAAAACAATATTTAGGGATAATAGGCATATGTTTACTTTTGAAAATTTAAAAATGTACGTCATTGTGAACTATAACGCTCTATGTTTAGAGAATATAATTAATTAAATTATTGCATAGGATGTCTAATTAAAATAATTTCTGTAAATAAAATGTAAATAACGCTAAACAGGTGTTTTTTTAATAATGAAAGTGCATATATTTATTAAAAATTGCTAATAAACGCATATTTCATGATTTTTAAGTGCATATTTCACGTTTCTATAGTGCATAAGTGCATGCATATTTCAGCATTTTTAAGTGCATACAAATCCTATACCTAGTGATCATAATTTAGTAGCGACGAAATGTGAATTAAAATTTAAGAAAATAACCGACAGCGAAAGAAAATGGAGCAAATGGAACAACTTAAAGATCCGACTAAACAATTAGAGCTAAAAGAGAAAGTCAACTTAGAACTAAGAAAAACAGAAGTATCAGAAACAATATCGGTGGAGTGGAAGAACATAAAAACTAGCATGACATCAGCGGCAATAATGACTCTGAAACAAACTGAAAGAAAAGCACGAAAACCGTGAATCACGAATGAAGTAATACAATTAATAGAAGAAAGAAGAACAATCAAAAACTCCACGAAAGAAGATCAACAAAAATATAAAAGCCTAAGAAACAGGATAGCAAGAGAATCTAAAAGAGTAAAGAAACTATATATAAATAATACTTGCGAAGAAGTAGAGCAAGACATAAAAAAGGGAAAATTAGAAACTGCGCACAAAAAGATAAACAATCTCTTCAGGGAAACAAAAATTAAAAACAATACAATAGAAGACGAAAAAGGCGAACTCCTACTAGAGCCTGAAGAAATTGTAAAAGTATGGAAGAGATACATAGAGAACCTGTACAAAGACGAAGACCTAAATGAACAGATAGTCATCACTGAAAATGAAGAAAAAGAAAAAGGAGACTCTATACTGAGATCAGAATTTGACTACGCTCTACAGAAAATAAGGAACGGTAAATCTCCGGGCCTGGATTGTATCCCAATAGAGTTAATAAAAAACTCTGGAGAAGAAATGCTACAGAGACTATACCGTCTTATAAACATAATATACGAAACAGGAGAAGTTCCTGAGGATTATGTAAAAAGCATTATAGTCCAAATACCAAAAAATGAAAAATTGCACAAATGCGACAACTATCGCATGATTTGTTTAATTTCTCATGCTTCGAAAATTTTGACAAAAATAATACAAAAGAGAATAGAAAACAAAATAGATACACAACTCACAGAAGATCAATTTGGATTCAGAAGGGGAAGTGGAACAAGGGAAGCAATACTGGCACTACGGCTAATAATAGAAAAGAACATTAAAAAGAACAGAAAAGTATATATAGCTTTCATAGACATCGAGAAAGCCTTTGACAATGTCAAGTGGAAAAAGATGTATGAAATATTGGAAAACATCGGGCTAACATAGAAAGACCGTAGAATAATATATAACATTTATAAGGAACAGAGAGCTATGATACAAATAGAAAACATAGAGGAAGAGGCAGAAATAAGATACGGAGTAAGGCAGGGATGCACACTGTCTCCATTGTTATTCAACATATATATACAAAAAGCAATAGACGAAATTAGAGAAAGAACACAGACGGGAATAGCAATACAAGGAAGACTAGTAGACATGCCGACGATATAGCACTCTTAAATACAGGTGAAGAAAATCTACAAATGAAATTAAATGTAATGGACAATATACTACAAGACAAGTATGGCATGAAAATCAATATTAAAAAGACAAAAATCATGGTATGTGGCAAATTCGATATTGATAACGTAACAATACAATTACACGGACAACGTGTACAACAAATAGAACAATTTACCTACCTAGGGAGTAAAATCACAAGCGACGGCAGAAGTAAACAAGAAATAGTAAGCAGAATACAACAGGCAAAAATGGCATTCTATAAAAAGAAAAACCTACTAACCTCCACCAGTGTGTCATTAAAAACAAGAAAAAGATTCTTGAAGACGTACATCTGGAGCATTGCGCTTTATGGAAGTGAATCATGGACAATAGGAAAGCAAAAAAAGAAAAGACTACAAGCTTTCGAAATATGGTGCCTCAGAAGAATGCTAAAAGTCGCATGGGTTAATCACGTAACAAACGAGGAAGTTTGTAATAGAGCACAAGAAACACCCAACATCTGGAAAACAATTACAAACAGACGAGACAATTTTATAGGACATATTCTAAGACACCAGGTTCTAATACTTACAGTAATCGAAGGAATAATAGAGGCCACAGAACTAGACTAGCACAAGAAAGAAAATTATGGCGCGTTGCAGCAAACCAATCGCAAGATTGAAAACCAAGAGAGAGAAATGAATATCACCAAAAGTATTAAAATGCTTATTAAATTTTGTCAAGATAGGAAGACGTAAATAAGTAACTTTAAGTAATTAAATTAATTTTAGCTTTCTGATACTTGTGTAGGAAAGATATTTTGAGTTTTTCTAGTGATCTTGTTCTTTTATGTCAGTACAAGTGTCATATGTATATCATTGGAAAGTGATTTTTTTGGCTCTAGGAATTTATTTATTGAATTTATTTTAAGAATAATTAATAGTCATAAACGATTATGTTTAAAAATTTAGGTAACTATCCAATTCCATAAACACTCTGTTAAAAATTATCGTTTGATTACAAAAAAACATGTGGTTATCACTTAACCTTTATTTTGCAGATTTTTGGTCTAGAGTCGAGCATGGACACTTCCAATGCGTTTTATCGACTGAGATTGTTCTTCTTCCCCGGAGTTTATATAGGTTTTACCAAAACAATCGAAAAACAACACACATTTTCAAAACAATCCCATATCAAAATTTTATCATGGCGTCACTAACGAAAAACGTGTTCATAATTAGAACTAATATTAAATCTAAAGAGACAGAAATGTAGCTGGCAAAAAGACAATTAAAACAATATAACACACTTATGTTCTAAAATAAACGATCACTGAAAAAATCAACGAAAACGACCAACGGGGAAAAATCTCATTAAAACTTAATTACAAAGAAAACTCATTAACTCCAGCTATGCTTATACAAGGAAGACTACATAGCTACCCAAGGCAACTCATACATATGCAGTTTACATAGAAAAATATTTACAATAAAAGAAAAACTTAAATAAAAATCTGTTTACACGTTTTTAAAGTGAAACGATGCTTTGCAAGTTCCCATACAATTTTTTTAGATTCTTTGTTTGCATCATGTGATGTTATTTGGATACATTTAATTGCTTACATGCTAAAAATACTAATTACTACCTACCGCTATATTTAATCTGTAAGTACAGGTATAAATCAATTTAGTTTACATCTAATAAAATTACAACATTTACGCTTAAACTCGCTATTAGTTTTTAAATTTTTAATATCCTGTGGCAGTTCATTATATAATTTTAACCCCTTATAGAATACATTATTTTGTGATGATTATTTTGTATGAAAAGGTAAAAAAATACAAATGACAACATAAATGAAATCAAACTATACTCACTCTTGTCCAGAACACAGTAGTCCAAGTGCCTGGGTTCATACAACTCACTGTGGGTGATATTACAGTAAAAGTGCGTCAAAACCTCAAAAATAAATTTCATAAAACATAACATATATTTACATTTTAAAACACTTAAAACCTTACTAAAGATGTTTTTAATAAACATTTGCAAGTGCAACTATTGTTTATTGTGTAATCAGTTATGAAAGTTGGGATAGTTGTGTTTGTGCAAATAAAGTGTAAATACATACTAAGCGTCTGATGTTTGCCTTGGATTTAAATTATTTAAAATATATTTTACGATAATAATATACAGTTCTTCCACTCGGTTTCTGCGTTCGTTTTTTAATACAAGACATTTCTCAATCTCAATCTCATAGGGTGATTTCTGGCAATGGAGCTTTATGTGTTATTTGTGGAAAACAAGTCTACCAGATAGCAATATACGAGTATGTATTAAGACAAGATATGCACTTACGAAAATAGGATGTTATGCATTCCCTGCGTATGGGAACGTACAAATGGCAAAGTTACGTTGTTATATGAAAAAAGTCTATAACAGTTACTGAAGCTGAAGTTCCGAACTCAAAAACTATAAAATTTGTTACACCATACCACAGGACGTTTAATTTTTGTCCAAATTCCAATTTTAGAGACTTTAGATATGAATACCATCTCAAGTTTAACTTTAATTACTAAATGGGGGTGCGACGGCAGCTCCGGCCAATCTGTTTTTTTTTTCTAGCCAAGATTATTTTCTAACGTTTTGTTAATTTCATTTTTCACATATTTTTTACTAAAGTAAGCTTATGAAAGTACTATTGCACCTTTTGTGTTTGTCTTTTAAGAGTGTCTTATTTAATAAAATATAATAAATATACAATTTTTTTTATTTTTATTTTATTATTACATTTTTTGTCTAAAGTACCCCTAATGTGTTTCATCACCTTATTGTACAATATTACAGAGTGTATAACAAAAATAATCATAAAAAATAATTTTGACGCACTTTCAGGGTAGTTTCACCCACTGTGCAACGGTGTAAAATATTATAATAAACTCAATATTTGGAAAAATTCAAGCATATCAGCAAAGCCAATACCTTCACAAAGATTAACACAAATCTTTCAGAAACAGGAAATTGGAAGTTAAATGTACTGTTATAGACATTACAATAATAACCCGTTTTACATATTTCCAGTGAAATATTTTCCCGAAACTGGTTCAGCTTAGTAAGATCAAGAAAATTTTCTTCTACGTTAATTACTGTGAAACCCTATATAAAGAAAGAAAGTAAAATCCTCTAGAAAAATGGATAAACTATCCAGAACATGTAACATGGGTTACATAAACCATGTTCTACTACAAAAACAATCTAACTGATCGATATGCCTTTTTATATTCATAAACGTTTTATAAAGTGAAGTTAAATGTGTATTAAGACAATCGTACTCCTATTTTCCTACTTTAACTTGATAAAATTATATCTGTAACCAAGCCTGTACCCTTAAGCATGAATAAAACTACTATCCTAGCATGAGTATCTATTTTCTTTATTGCATGACTATTTGAAAGCTTCCGGAGCCTATCGTAGCCTATTAAATGTTCTTAATGTGTTACAAACTAAAGAAATTTTCAATTAGATGATATATCATCTCAATATTTAGTGCCCTATTCAAGCGAACCGCCTGAAGGTGTCAGTATGGTGGAGTTCTTGAAGTTTCCCCATGTTTGTAATTAGCCGGAGCAGAATCTTTTTTATAGTAGAGGTAGGTGGTTTACATTTTGTATCTATCATCACTGTGTTACTACCGAAGTCTGTTGGTGTATCTATAATTTGTTTGTATTCTTATATAAATCGATTTATTTGTATCAAGATCAATCATAATAACTTGTTGCCCGAACCCGGAGACATCCTAATTAATATCAATCGTAGCAATATGTACATTAAACTAGGTAATTTTCCAGTAATAATCCTTAAAATGATGTAAGACTTAAGAATATTTTAATTCCAAATTTCATAGTTTCAAACTATTTAAATTTTGAGGTTTAATCATTAAACTCCAATAAGGTTACGACAAAGGTAATAGAACACTATATTGTACCGCATAAGGCAATGTAAACCTTGTATTATTCGATCGGAAGTACTGTTGGTACCATTTAGTCAAAATCTGGTTTGAACAAATAACAGTTCATATTAGTAAGCAAACAATTAAAAGACGAATCTTATTCGCCTTTATGAGGGCTATATGAAAGCAATTTGTACTGTTGATTTCATAATGATCTAGGACAGCAAGGCTAATATGATGCTATTTTATTCTATTTTTTCAGTGTAAATGCATAGGAGATCATTATGCAACCAATAGTACGCAAGCAGTTGGAAAACCATTGGCCACTGAATGTTTCGCTTTCATAAAGAAGTGTTCGTCTAGACTGTTAGAGTAGTGTTTCTTAACCGGTGGTCCGCGGACCATTAGTAGCTCGCAGAAAAATTTTAATGGTCCGCGAATTTCTTTATATTTATTACGTATTTTTACAACCTTTAAAAGAATTATTACTTCCTTTAATGGCAATAATAGTGCAAGCATCAGAGCAAACGCAGCAGTTACCTATCGTACAGAGTCGTATGTACTCGTCCTCGTACGACTGCGCTGATCGACGTTCGATCATGCTCATTCTGAGAATCCTATCATTCGTATAATTGGTCAATAAAATAAATAGGTACCTAATAATCAAAGTATTTTACAACAGTGGACCCCAAAGCGGTTCCTACGGATCCCTAGGGGGTTTACGTATGCTATGACAGTATTTATTATGTTATTTGTATTTCATTTATATACAAATATTATGAAATGTTTACTTTTATAATTTTATATTACCTATGTTTATGTTTTCTTTAATAAGAAAGTTTAATACTTTATTTACATTTTGCAGTATGCAGACATTAAAGAAAAAAACGTTTGTTTTTTTATAAATTAAAAGATTTAAAACTATAAAAACTCTATTTTAAAGAGCAATTTTTAAAAAATTAATCCTTGTTTAAATTCAATCCACTTTTAACAATCCACCATATAAGTACCATCCAACTATTTGCCGTTACATTCAAATGTCTGATTAATTTAACAACTGGTTATAATTGCAGAAAATACAGACATTTAGATCTTAAAGCTTAACCAACTCAACTCAATAAAGCTAATGCCTGCCTTTTTTTAACAGAGAAACACCGGGAAAAAATACCGTTTTTCTTCGGATCGGGAAAAATTATGCCATTCCTGATTAGAATTTATAGAAGTAGTATGCAGCCGATTGGAATCAAAATGGGAAAGTCCATCTTCATCACTTCACCTTAAAATTAAGGTGAAGGATAATTTTAAGATAACAAGAAAAAATTCGTTAAAAATAATGTTAGTTACGAAAAACATTTGTGTCTCTACCACACAGAACCTTAACAAAGAAAATAAAAATGCAAAAATAACAAGTAATACACATTTCAAAAACCCCATACATTCCAATAAGTTTTAAAACTAATTTTACTAATCTTCTTTTTTATAGAAACGGTGTAAAATAAAGTCAATGAATGTTTAAGCCAGCGAACTAACTATAATACCAAACAGAAAAACCGTTGGAAAAACATTGTTTTAAAAACTTTTAATGTTTCCATATGAATAGCCACCAAACAATAACTAAAAGTAAAACAATTTTTAAAATGCTCTTTAATGCATTAGCAATTAGACTCCCGGCACCAATCTGTCTGTTCTTATTTTTCCAGAATGTTATGAGTTACACGCTAATTCGCTTATTCACATTTTCCATTGTCTTGCCGTATACTTTGTAAAAATGTCTCAAATTTATTTGTAGGTTGATTTCGCATTTGCTTCTTTAGATCAATAATTTGAACTTTAATCAAGAAGACTTCTTAAACATTAATACTCTGTAAACTTGTTTCAGTTCTAATCCCTGCTTTAAGATCTGCTGTGAATGCACTATGTAATGTATGATGCAAGCAAATTTATCATACAAATTTGGAATTAATTTTGAGAATGTTGAGTGCAGTAGTTTCGGATTTTCTGCTGTAACGTACAGAAAATTTAAGGATTCAAATTATAGAAATAATCGTACTACGTCCCTGTATATTAAGAAAATATTTCGTCGCGTTTAAAGATTAAATGTTTTCTCGTTTTATTTTAAATAAGCAATTGCAATCCCCACGGATAAAATGATATTTGGGTACAAGTTTTTAATTTAAAAAACGGTCCACAGCTCCTTATCCTTATAATAAAACTAAAAGCTATTTAGTTGAAGTTGCCTTTAGTTTAGGCTACATTTTAATATCGTCATTTTCCTGAGTTTTAAAGTTATAAATAATTAATGTTTGGATCTTGTTGGGCATTTTATTCCCAGAATTTTAGTATTTTGAAACTAAATAAATTCAGTTTAATCTGTCTAAGCGTCAAATTTATTGCAATGCATTTTTGGCAAAATAAGATAACATTTCTTAAAACGTAAAGTTAAAATAAGAACCTTATATTTTTCTGATTGGGCGTTAATGTTGCTAGTTCTTATTCCATTGAAAGTTTATGAAACCCCTACTTTTGTAGTTTGAAAATATGAGATAGTTTTTACAATTCCAAGTTCAGTTTAACACAGTTTAATTGGACACAAGTCAGGTCGGACGCGACCGGCTCTGAGCCAAAGAGTGGTGGGCTTAGGCCCCGGCTACGGGCGTCGCGTTCAGTTGATATTACCGTCATATATTTAATGTAACGTTTAATACAAAGTATTTTTTAAATATTATAATCGCACCGATTATGTTGTTGGAAAATTAATCCAGTGAAGAAGATTATTTATAAATTTTATTTTAATGAATTTGGTTCATATAAGAATAGTGATTTATATTTCGACGAAGTATAAATTTTATTAGAGATAAGATGTTAATGCCCTCTTATTTGAACGTTGTATTGGCTTAAAAGAATCTGTTTAAAGCTAATTAACAGTGAATTTTATATTAACACTAATTCATTTAATAAATAGTAAATTAATAATCAGATCTGGGCCGGCGGTAGACGAGTGGTGTCAGTGCATCATTCGTGTTCCAAGGGTCGTGGGTTCGAATCCCACTTGGGGCGGTGGGATTTTTCTAATTGGAAAATTCCGCCACCTCAACTATGGATGTGTGTCTTTGTGATGCATGTTAGATGGGGGACAGATGACCTTAGCAGTTGGTTCCTCCGTAGTGTAGGCGTGAAATAAAAAAAAATAAAATAATCAGATAACGTGTTATCCATGTTATACAAGAATTCTAAATAGAAACCTTTAAGTAACATTCAACTTAGTTTGAAGCATTTTGAGGAGAAGCTATGAAACTTGTTCTATATCGTGCTATTCCCCCTGCTACCTCGTTTTAATAAAATTCATGAAAAAGTTGTTTCAAACTGTTGAATATTATCAGCTAGAGGCAGCACGCCTGTGAACCATACACACATTATCCAGCAGGTTTATATACTAACCCTGAATTAACAAATTTATTTGACAAAAATAGTATAATGTAAATATTTATGTTTAAGCTTTACCGAAAAAGTGATTTTTTAATATTTTATCGAATACAAAATTTTTAATTTCAATTAAACTAAAAAATTGAATATCAAGTAATATAACTTTATGTATAATTCTTATTTATATATAACTAAAAACTATTAAAAAACTAAAAATAATATGGAAACATGTTCTTTTATATACCCAATGAAACTAAGATTACATATATCAACCTATCTCAAGCTAAACTTGGTTAATTTTCATCTATAACTGGTTGAATTATTAACAATGATTAAATAGTAATTGCTATATTATTAAAAACGATAGTAGCGACCTCTAAATATTGATCAATTGGACTGTAATGTGTAAGTTTCTTTTACAAATTCTACAGAGATGATTCTTAGAGGATGTGTAATTGTGTATCATCCTAATGCCACACGCTTTAAACGTATCACTTTTGACCTACGAACTCTCTCGTAAAAGACAATGGAGTGACTTGAAGTAACTTACATATCATTTTAAGGTCAAGATCAGATCAAAGGTACAATAAGTTACACCAGTAAGCCTAAAAAGAATATTATAGCTTTTATGTGTGCTATTTTATGAAATCTATTGAAAAATTCTTTGTACAACACAATGCTTTTTTTCTCTATTTGACAGCCATGTACATACCTGAAATTTCGAGTTTAGTACCCTGTTCCAAGGTCCAATTTTTGACAAATTTCAGATTTAGAACCATTAGGACCTAAGCTTCATTCGGTATAATTATGAGCTTGTAACTCAAGCTCAACTCAGTTTCAGAGCACGGAGCACTATACTATTTATATCACTGCATGGGGTTTACTGGAGTTTAGGAAATCTTTCATCAAAAGCTAATTTAAAAATGGAAAAGAAAATTGTTGGTGACAAATTTGACTGAAAGTTGTTCAAAATCAATATAAAATAATCAAATAAAGATAACAAAATATTTCGTTAAGAGTATCATACACATAGACGTTCACAGTGGAATATCTCATATAAGCAAATGCAAACAGTTTTAAAGTACGGCACACTGGGGAGTAACCCTAAAACTAAAACTCAATTAACACCTGAATGCAAAGGTAAGATACTAAACGCATACTTTCAGCAGTAAATATTTATCAACTAATCAATCTATACTATCAGGATTTATAAAACGAATAAGTAGTCTTTAATTTTCTAGTAAAATACTAAATATGTAAACAGAAAACTTGCAAATCAATTTATACATTTTATGGAATTAGAATTTAAAAAGTTTGCAGTTTTCAAAAGAACGAACTACATAAGAACGAATAAAATGTAAATATGTCATGATTAACTTTTATTTGGTTTCTTATACTTGCCTGAATAAGTTGCTTTCATATTCTAAATCATTCAGTATGAACTTAATTAATTTGTAAGCTTGGTAGGTGTTGTGCTGTGGTGTTCCGTTTATAGTAAGCAGAAAATACTGCCAATTATTAATTTCTTATTTGTGTATCTAGAAATATTCTAAAAGATTAAAAATCTATTACTTCCGCAATACTTTATGACTCTTTTTGTGGAGATACATTCCGAAAGTTACATAATTGAGAATATCAATAGATTTAACAATAAGTTGGCTTGCAACCAAGTCTAGACGCTTTAAGAGAGAGCAAAAAGCAATTCAACCGCAAACTTCGACCAAGATGTGATTTAGAACCAAATTAAAATACATCGAATTGCCAAGATTTTTCTTCGAATTAAACATGTGATCGCATCAGTTTTTTTTATAGTAGTAATTCCAGAATGTACCCCTAAACTAGAAAGTAAGAGCTCCTTTAAACGAGTTATTTTTGAAGTTATATGACAATTTTCTTTTATTAGTCTTGGGTGTAATATCCTTCCGCGGAATAGAGAAATATTACTGAAAAGAAAAGGGAGTTAACGGCCTAGCGTCCCGCAGGGTCACACTCTGCATACGCAGCAGGACTCGCCTGTTGTTAAGAGATCCAACGGGATTTTTAAAGTACGGGATTTCAAAATAACCATTCTTTATCTCCTTTATTCTTTGCCTTATTGTTTTAGGAATGCAAAAAATATGGCTGGAAAATCGCGGCGTG
Source organism: Agrypnus murinus (assembly GCA_929113105.1). Lineage (NCBI taxonomy): Eukaryota > Metazoa > Arthropoda > Insecta > Coleoptera > Elateridae > Agrypnus > Agrypnus murinus. The sequence continues at coordinate 5,105,337 of OV816028.1, read as the reverse complement.
CCCTGAAAATTGTACGCGACGCTATTGTCGAGACTTTCTCCTTGAATTGAGGAAGAATTTTTTCTTGAAAATTATTTTTTAAATTTTTCATTGGGGCATGCACACTCAAACAGGAGGACAGTAAAATAAATTTTTACTTCCATCGCGAGTACTCTCGTTCTCTGCGTTTAAGAGTTTTAATTATTTGGGTTTGTTAATAAAAGACGCAAGTCAGCAGCTGTTTAATTAGGCAAGGATGTTCTACAATAAAAAAAAGTTTGTAATAAGGAAGTTTTGATTAATTGACTGTAATCAGATTCTATTCTGATTGTTGACAGAATGTCGTGTGAACAGGAAAATGTTTAAAACTCTCTAATTTTAATATAAATGATACATTCTATTTAATTGATATACAAATAAATATATCCTTGTAAAAATCCTCTTTAAGAGGTTTTATATATGGATAACTAGTTTTAAAGGACGTGTTCCATATGTTTGTATTACAAACTAAAGTTTGTTAAAGTTGTATTCTTATCGACTAAAAATACCCACCACTTCTCCGTACATCCGTTCTAATGAGCTCTCATTCATTTTAAAGATATTGAATAGCTTTATTGACGGTGAAATGCGATATAGGGAGGTTATTTAACAAACACCCACGACTTAGTCACCCAGGCTCGCGACTTAACCTTCCACTTAACCCCCCTGACTTATCCATGCACGAATTTACCCCACCCAATTTATTTTACTATAAAATGAACACTTTTTCTATATCAGGTCATTCCAATTACTTATCACAATGCTTCTAGAACAGTATATCAATAGAATGCACATTCACGTTAACTACCCACTTTTGACACATGTTTAGAACGTGTTTGTTACAGTAAAATTTTCATAACAGACAATTATCGAAAAACGCAAGACATACTAGGGAAGTATTTATAAGTGGTAAATGGTAGTAAGTAAGTAATGTTTAGTAAATACATATAAGGTTAGTGAAAAGTAAGTTATTTTATAAGACTATGAAGTTAATATTCAAACTAAACGAGATGATCCTTTTATCCTCCTTTCCTGTCTGCTGTCTGTCTGCCCGTCTGTCCTGTCCGGTTGTCGTTCTGTCGTTCTACCCTAATGTTCTTCTGTCCTTCTGTCTGATTGTTCTTATGCCCTTCTGTCCTTCTGTTATGTGCTTCTATCATTTTGTCCTTCTGTCCTTCGCCCTTTCTGTTCGTTTGTCCTTCTGTCTCCGTGTAGTTCTGTTCATTCGTCCGTCTATCTACCCCGATTCATCGCCCTCTTTCATAGAAATTAACTCGAAAAATGTTATATATACCACCCTGGAGACCTCCGGTCAAGGTTATCTTTGACAACGTCATGACCATAACGAAATAAAATCGCAAGCTGCAGTTGCTATATCGTTGGCAATAGATATATAGCCGACAGTCATTAGACGAATAATGATAGAGAATATAATTACATATATTTCGCACAAAAGAATATTTTACAACTATGCCTTTTTTTAATTGAACAGTCAAATTAAAAAAATTACTTTACTTTAAAGTAAGTAGTATTAAATAGACTTACTTTAAATTAAAGTATTCGTTCAGTCGTGTTACCGCCCTAGAGTGTAACAATGATTATTCACATGATACTATGTGTGATGACCATGAACACTCAAATACAAATTTTCCAAATCACAAAAATGATATTAAATTCGTTTTGTTGACGATTTTTGTCATTTTATAGAAAACAGCCAAGTAAGCCATAGTTACATGAACACAAAAAGTTGCACCTTAATTTGTATCATTCTGTGTAAAAGGATGGTGCACGATATCAACACTTTCTGCAAAATTAATTTGAAAATATATAAATTTAGTAGTAAATCTTAACCTCCTTGAAGATAGTGTACATGCTAGTCACAAACCCAATTTTTAACCTGTCCGTAGTAGAAGATATCTCAAATATGTATAGTTTTTTATTATGCAAATTAGCGCGCTCGGTCTTGCGATTTTGTGTTCACGCTTAGCGAAACCCACACAGAATAAGTTTAAAATATGCGTTTGGGAAAGATAACTTGGGAAAATCACAGTTGAAAAGGTCTATGCAAGGGAGTACAGGTATCTAACTGTATTCTCCTGTGTGTACAAGAAAGTACAAGTTTTTTTCTTGTAAGGAGCCAAAAAACAAAAGTATATCAAACCGGGATAAGTCCAATATGTAGAAAGTTCAAAGTTATATCACAGCTGTAATTTGAAGTCACTTCGACGTTCTACAAAATTGTTCCGTAGCTCATATAGTTTCTGAGCTGTAGCAATTTTATGGTTAAGATTGCCTCCTTTCTGTCTACGCCACTGTACGTCGGAGAGAAACATTTTTCACGTATCTGTGAACATGTCTGCTGTCCCTAACTGTATACTAAACTTTTCTGCAACATCTCACAAAAACTCTTAACGTATCTTTCTGTGTGAGGCGTCTATAGATTAAGATAAAATCTGACATAGGTCAGAATGACTAGCAGGCACCCCGAAATAAGATTTTTTACAATAAGAAATACATCTGTCCATTGAGGAGTATTTATTTTAACATTTATTCTAGAGAACCACTTCAAATACAGCGAATACAGCTAAATTTTCATCGTATCCGCACTGTGATTGTGACGTAAATACATATGTGGAGACATAGATACGCCTTGAGTAGGTGATAAAACAGTTCAAGGATTAGATCTGACTCTAGCAAATAATTTGACAAATGATGCAGAGGTAGGTTACCTTAAACAAGTGATTAGCGCTAAAGATGTTATCATAAATGAACTTAGAGATAAAATTATGCTGCTGTATGACAAAATTCATATGATTGAATTGATCAATTCAAACGGGTTAAAATTAATACCACCCGAGCCATCTAGTGACAAAGATAAGAAAAATTTAAATTTAACAACAAAAGTGTCATCTGCAGGTGATAACAAAACAAAACAAATCTACAATAAACAGATGCAACAGATGCCCACAAATAATGTAAACATCATTAATAAACACGCGCAACAATTATGCGAGAAAATTATTAATCTTAATCAGGATGAAAAGGTGCATGGCGAGAAAATAAAACCTTCCACCAATGCTAGAAAGATAAAAGAATCAAGGAAGCCCACAATTATAAGAGGTTGTGCTAAATTGGAAACTACATTAAAGGCCGCTGAGAAACGGGGTTGGTTATATGTTGGACGAGCCCACCCTGATACCACGGTTAATAATGTGGTAAACTATTTAACTCGAAGTCACCCGGGCAAAAACTTTATCGTTGAAGAGATTCCTAAGCACGAGAATAATAAAAATATCAATAAATCTTTTAAAGTCGGAGCTGATTTTACATTAATGGAGGAACTTAAAAAACCAGAATCTTGGCCTGAAAACTTTATAATAAAACCATTTCATTTTTTTCGTACCTCAAGAAAAATCGAAAAGAAAAAATTATATTAATCAAGATCACGTGTCTGGAAACTCGAATGTCGATATGTGTATTTTAAATTGTCAGGGATTAACTATAGATAAAATCAATGTGATTTCCACAGAATATCTATTCGAACACCATCCACTATTTCTCTGTCTCACAGAAACACACCTAATCGAAGAAGATACCAAAAAGTGCTTTTTTCAGGGTTACGAATTAGTGTCTCATTTTTGCAGAAAACAGTTCCATTGTGGGGGTGTGGCCGTATGGTGTAATTCATCAATAAACAATGTCGAGTCAGTGGATTTGCAAGAATTTTGTGTTGAAAAACACTTTGAAGTTTGTGGAGTAATTTGGAAACTCAATAACAGTAATCATGATAAGGTGTTAATTTTAACTTGTTACAGGTCACCTAGTGGCGATAAGAAAACATTTTTGGAGCGTCTTACAGTTTTACTTGAGATATTTTTTAAACCTGGTCTGAAGATAATTTTTACCGGTGATATTAATTTTGATCCAATACGCGATGCGAATGATTTTCAAACTGTTGAAAACGCACTTGTAAGTTACAATTTAGAAAGTTATGTTAATTCGCCTACTCGCAACAAATATACGTTAGATCATGTCTTTGCCAACTTTGCTGTTAGTTGTAATGTAATAGAGAATTGGTTTTCGGATCACGATACTGTTTTTGTGAAAACTCTGTTATTAAATGATGATATGAACAGAAATAACACTATGATTGTAACACGGCATTATAGCACAGCAGCTATTGCCGCATTTTTAATAGATTTAAATAAAGAAAATTGGAACGATATATATCTTCAAACCAGTGTTGATAAAGCTTTTGAAATGTTTCACGATATCTTTTTGTATTATTTTAATATACATTTTCCTAAAGTGAAATGTCATAAAAGCAATGATAAAAATTGGCTTAATTCCAATATTATGGTTTCTAGCCGAAATCTTCGAGATTTGTACCACCTCAAATTGAGGTTTCCCAACTTAGATAAAATCTATAAGAAGGCTAAACAGGAACATAAAAGATTGTTGACCGAAACTAAAAGAAATTTTTATCAAACAGCTGTAATTCAGAGCAACAATTCAACAAAGGAAGCGTGGAAAATTATAAATTTAATATCTAATAACAAACAGAAATCTAAAAAAAGTATTTCCATTTGTAAAAATAATCAAATCATGCAAGAACCCAAGCTTATTTCTAATGAGTTTAATACATTTTTTAAAGAAATGCCAATTAAAATAACAGAACAAATTCCAAGTACTAATAATGTACATTCTTTGTTACAGGAAGGCATTAGCAGTGGTAGTATGTTCTTACGCCCAGTAGATAAGCATGAACTACTTAAAATCATGAATGCTAATATAAAAAATAAATACTCGGCAGGCCCTGACGGGATACCATATTTTCTAATACGTCAAGCAGCTAGCTGCATAGCAGGAATACTGTCATTTATCATTAATTTAACTTTTGAAACAGGCGTCTTTCCTACTGCACTCAAATGCAGTAATATTATCCCAGTGTACAAAAAAGGCAATCCTGCTGCACTTGATAATTATAGGCCGGTAGCCCTCACTTCTGGCTTTTCTAAGATTTTCGAATATTGCTTTCTGGATCGCCTTAACGTATATTTAGAAGCAAAAAACTTACTAACAAAAGCTCAACATGGCTTTAGAGTTGGAAAGTCAACTAATACAGCACTTTTGGCTTTCACTGAAAAGTTAGTAAGATTAATTCAGAGCGGGGAATGCCCTGTTGGGATCTTTTGTGACCTTAGCAGGGCATTTGACTGCATAAATCACGAAATTCTATTTCAGAAACTATTAAATTTAGGAATTAGAGGGACCCCATATAAATGGCTTAAATCTTTCTTAACGAGCAGAACACAACAAGTATGTATAAGATCCGAGGATTCTATAAATGTTTTATCTGAACCTGTTATCCTTAATTTAGGGATTGGGCAAGGTACCGTTTTGGGCCCTACAATTTTTTCTTTATATATTAACGATTTCGAAAGGTTTTTACCTCCATATGTTACAGCTCTATTTTATGCGGACGACACGTCTCTCATTATACCCGAAGGAAAACCAGATTTGGTTGAATATCGGTGCAATAATGCCTTTCAAACTACGGAAAATTGGTTTGCTGAAAATTCTTTATTTCTAAACGCAAGTAAAACAAATTTCATTAGATTCCATACGAAACAGAATAGAAGAGGTGACAATACTATATGCCTTAAAAGCAAATTATATAATGATAGAGAAGTTCAGCATGCCACTCATGTAAAGTTTTTGGGCGTTACGATAGATAGCACACTTAGCTGGAAATACCATTGTGAAAATTTAGTACGTAAGTTAAATTCGCTTTGTTTCTTGATAAGAAACTTGCGTTTAGTTTTAACGAACGAGCAGTTACTAAATTTTTATTATGCACATGTAGAATCGCGATTAAGATACGGTATCTTGTTATGGGGTACCTCTGCTAGCATGAGAACGGTATTTATAAGTCAAAAGAAAATTGTGAGATGTATGGCTGGCGTTAGTTGTAGAGAATCTTGCAGATTGTGGTTTAAAAAACTTAGAATTTTGACATTGCCAAACCTACTTATACAGGAGTTAACTGCTTATATACATAACAAAAAATGTACATTAACTAGAAATTGTGATATTCATGATATGAACACTAGAAATCGGCAACAACTTAGAGTTCCCTTTGGCATTTTAAATATTGAAAGAAATCTTCCAGATATACTTGGTTGTAAAGTTTATAATAGGCTTCCAGCTGATTTGCGTCAGATTCAAAATACAAAATACTTTAAAATTCAAGTAAAAAATTGGCTAATTGAAAAGTGTTTTTATGACATTTTAGAGTACTTAAACTAGATTTGTTTTCTTTTTATATGTTTATGTGTAATGTTTAATAATTTAATGAACCTATATCTACCTGTTTTTACAATATCTACTTGTGCGGATGTTATAGCTGTTTTTAGCAAATTTTATGTTATTATTTATATTCCTTGACTTTTACCATACACTTCTGTTGTGTCTTAAGGTGATAAATAAAGTATTATTAGTATTATTATTATTAGCTCTTTTGTTCTTGCGAAACACTTTTAAAGGAATGTTATTGTATGTGCTACTTAAAATCTATTATTTGGGCCTGTAAAGATTCACCAAATTAAAAACTAATAGCCTTTCTCTCATTAACATATTTATGTAAAATCGAAATATTTCGAACTCATTACAGATGTTATAATGACTGTCAATACGTCACATTCTTATCTGATTTTAGCAAAATTCGTAATTTTATGTAAAAGAATTTTTCATTGCTGCTTTAAAAAAGAATTTTGATATATCCCAAGTTGAGAAAGTTAGGAACACAGTCAACTCTTTAATTTCTTTCAGTTGTTCAGCTGTATTGAAGTAGTTTTTACAAAGTGTATGTATGCAAACTACCTGGAATTCTTATCTTACTTTACAATTAATTTTTAAAAAAGGATTAAGGTTAACATTGACTTTATCTTTCAGGTTTTTTAGAAATTCTGTAAAAGTGATTTTTTATATAATAATTCTAATAGTATGTACCCCTACTTCGAATTTAGATGTTGAGAATCAGTTTCTAACTTGTTTTCGTACAGTAAAGTGGCGATATGTAAGTCAGTTCAGTTTTAATAAACTGCAAATATGAAACGTTAGCTACAAAGTAAAAAATCAGCCCCGTGAACAATTTTTAGAGTACTAGGTAAAGGCTTTAGAGTTAAAATTTAGAGTAGAAAACCATTTTTTTGCTCTATTCTTAGAACAAAAATAATTATTCTCTACTGAAATCTGTTTTCTCTCTATATTATTAATTAACTCTATATAACTCTAAGAAAAGAAAAGTCGTTAAAAAGTGATACAAATTGGTAAAAAAATGTTTGTTAGTATTCATGTTAGTCTAGTTAGAGTAAATAAAATTAATTGGCACTAATATATACGTGACAGTATATTTGGCAAAAGAAGCTGGTGCGCAATAACGCCACTAACAAAAAGTGGCGACAATCAGCTGTCTGCTGTATTTAAGTTATAACTTCGATAAGTTATAACTGCTGAATCTTTGCAATTTCAAAAGTTACTAAAATTGGTTGGAATTTCAATTTTTTCAAATCTTTCATTACCTTAATGTAGCTGTACAATTTAAAACGTAATGAACAACTAAGCAAAATTTAGAGATCAAAGTTATACTGACTTGACCAAAAACAGATATCTGTACATAAATAATAGTACTTACATAACTAGAGACGTGTTAGTGCAAATTTATTCACGTTCTTCTACTGCGTGTGAATATGAAACTTGGCGGTTTGTTTTAATAATAATTAACATAAGGTAACTTAAAACCATGTTACATTTAAGCATTTTATTAATACATGTATTATTTTATAATTTTAGTAATTAGTGTTATTTCTGGTGAGTAAGACGGGAGCACCTAGAAACTTAGAAAAAGCAATAATTGTAATTGTAATTGTAACTGTAACTGTAACTGTAACTGTAACTGTAACTGTAACTGTAACTGTAACTGTAACTGTAACTGTAACTGTAACTGTAACTGTAACTGTAACTGTAACTGTAACTGTAACTGTAACTGTAACTGTAACTGTAACTGTAACTGTAACTGTAACTGTAACTGTAACTGTAACTGTAACTGTAACTGTAACTGTAACTGTAACTGTAACTGTAACTGTAACTGTAACTGTAACTGTAACTGTAACTGTAACTGTAACTGTAACTGTAACTGTAACTGTAACTGTAACTGTAACTGTAACTGTAACTGTAACTGTAACTGTAACTGTAACTGTAACTGTAACTGTAACTATAACTATAACTATAACTATAACTATAATTATAATTATAATTATAATTATAATTATAATTATAATTATAATTATGTCTAATTCGCAGAACAAAAGAGTAATTACATCATAATTTTGAACATTGGCGGAGTTCACGAAGTGCTGCAAGAAAATCTTCTAATAGAAATTTCGTGAGAGTTGGTATGGAGCACGAACAGTAGTTCACTCTAGCAACAATTAACAACCATACAATAGATCAAGGAAAACAATTTCGAAGTAAATGTTGCGGGCTGTCCTTGAACCAATAGAAGTGTCCCAACTGGCCTCGTAAGTATTTTTCAGTACGTTCTTGTGTTTTAATTGTAGATATATCCTTTTTATGTATGTTTGCATTGCAATAAATAAACAATAATAAATAAACCAATAGTTAGATCAAATTACTCAGTTTTCAGTTTTACTAATTTTAGTCCATTGTTGTATCTGCCGTACTGTGAAATCTTAAACCCACAACACACTATCCAACCAGGATGACATCCCGGTTGTCATTAGAATAGATAGACCGTAATGACGCATTATATACATTTGCTGTAATTTGTTGCAATAAATAAGTTGCGTCTTCTAATTATTTCTAATTAATGTAATCCTCTAAATTGTGTTTAGCAAAATAAAATGAATATTATGGACTGTGTAAAATTAAAACAAACAGACACACAAGATGAAGAACATTATGCATTGAATTTTTTTCTTATACTCGTATATTTAGTTTTAATTTTTATAAAAGGGTTATTAAAACAACTGCATATTTTGTTAATTACATAAGTATCTGTCTTGCTATTTCAAAACAGTTCTAATTAAACAAATAGATTTGTCTAGACATTAAGACGCTAATAGTACATTTACTTCATATTATAATAAACACAATTTAATTAAAGTACATTATTTTATTTACTGCAATAAACTACAGCAAATGTAAGCAGTACGACATTACAGTCCAGTTAGTCGGATGGCAACCGGGATGCCATCTGGGTTGGATAGTGTATAGATTTGAACGCGGTTCAAAGCGAATTGGAACAACTTGATGCAGATGAATTGAATAATGACACGCGAGACGAGTTTGAGGACAAATATTTTGATATAACGGGTAAAGCGATTGATATTATCAAAGAGTATAATGCGAAAAAACAAGCAAATTCAGTTAATTTGTCCGCAATTGTTAATCAAAGCGGGAGTTCATCTAGCAATAATAAAGGTTTTCCACCAATCGAATTAATAAAGTGCTATGGGGATTACGATAAGTGGAAGCAATTTCATGATTTATTTGTAACGTTAGTGCACAATGATCAATCGATCGACAAGATTAGAAAATTCTATTATTTACTGGGGTCTCTTAAAAGTAACGTAGCAAAGATTTTAGATTCCACAAGGTAACTGAAAGTAATTATGACTTAGCATGGAATTTACTATTTATTAGATTATTTAGTTTACCGACCGTTTCCAAAGAGTACAGCCTTAGAAATCTTTTAGATGACTTTCAAAAACGTTATAGAGCCTTCGAGATTTTAGGAGAACCTGTAGAACATTGGTCTACGTTGCTAATTTACCTAATAACGAATAAATTAGACAATAGATCATTAGCGCAGTGGGAGGAATCAGTAATTCACAAAAAACTAACAAGTCCAAAGCTCGCAGACTTGATTGCCAGATAGGTGCAAGTTGCTTGAAAATACCGATAACCAATACACTAAATCCGTAGATGGTAAATCAGGTAGTTTTGAGAATAAACAAGTTCAAAAGAAGAAATCATTCCATGCAGGATTAAGTAGGTCTACAAACATAGAATGTTTTTTCTGTAAAGAGAATCACCCAATCTATAATTGTAAAAAGTTAATCGAGTTACCAGTTACCTCACGCGTAAAAGAAATTAACAAATTAAAGTTATGTGCAAATTGTCTTAGAAATAATCATTCTGCGGAAAATTGTAACGCGCAGGGTTGTAAGGTGTGTAGGAAAAAACATAACACGCTTTTGCACATCGAGAATAATAAACATGCAAACGAGACCAACGAAAATAATCGAGTCGTGGTCGCAATATCGGGAAATTCGGAGCCAAATGAGATTGTTCGAGATAATGCAAAGGTAACGAGTGTATCGGTTTATCATAGCCGTGATAGTAATTTGGAGATCTTACTTCCAACCGCTGTAGTATTAATACAAGACGCCAATGGCGAGTGGAAACCATGTCGGGCATTATTGGATAGCGCTTCACAATCCAATTTTATTACCAAAAATCTTGTAGATAAAATTCAGTTATCGTGTTCCAGGGTTAATGTACCTATTGTGGGAATTGGTAACCACGAGAATAGCATTTCTCAACGAGTACACGCGCGAATAAAATCAAGTAATATTAGTTATGATAACGAAATAAGCTTTTTAGTCGTAGATGTAATTACTGAAAGACTACCGAATTTGAATTGAAAAAATCTGATTTAAATTTACCGCGAGATATTGAGCAAGCGGATAAAACCTTTAATATGTACGGTTCTATTGACATATTATTAGTAGCAAGTATTTTTTATGAAGTACTACAACCGGAGCAGAGGCGATTAGGTACTGACCTACCCATATTACAGAGGACTGTCTTTGGTAGGATCTTAGCAGGTCAGTTGCCTACCAAGGTATAAACTGGTTAGATGTCACCTTTCTCTAAATAATAGCATCGAAGGTCAATTAGAAAGATTTTGGAAGATTGAGGAACAACCAAGCAAAACATTCTTCACACCGGAAGAAACAAATTGTCAAAAAATCTTTAATGAAACACTTAAGTATGGTGAAGACGGTCGTTTCGTCGCAACTTTACCTTTACGAGAGAATTCAAAATTGATCGGTGACTCGGTAGAAAATGCTGTTAAGCGATTAAGGTCAGCGGTCAGCTATATCCGAAAGTAAGTTTCAAAGAAATCCAGAGTTTGGACGTCAATACGTGAATTTTATGCGCGAATACCAGCAATTGGGGTACATGCGAAAAATCGAGTCCAAAGATACGAGGGGGACCCAAAAAAACCGGAATTATGTTCTGGACGGTGGGCCCTTTGTAGTACAGGCTTTCCCCACTAGGTGAGTATTCTAGGGACCCATCTGCATCAGTGTGCCAACTGGCGTTGTTGTGAGAGGCTGCGTTTGGCCCCAGTGAATTTTTTTTGGAGACTCTTTCAACGCATTTGCCTATTTCGTAATGACTAATTTACACGAACAACGTGAAACGCAGTGAAATTTTGTTTCCTGTTGGGGAAAAATGCGGCGGAAACGGTTGTTATGCTACAGACAGCTTACAAGGAAGCTGCTCTGAGTAAAACAAGTGTACGAATGGTTTTCGCGTTTTAAACGAGGCGACATGTCGATTGACGATCAACCTCGTTCCAGCCGAACTGAAGAAAATGTGGTAAGAATCCGTCAATCCATCTGGGAAGACCGCTGTCGAACCATTGATGTACTTGTGGAGTTGACTGGGGTGTCGTGGAGTTTCTGTCAGCGGATTTTATCGGAAGATTTGGGCATGAAACGAGTTGCGGCAAAATTTGTGCCTTGCTTGCTCACACCTGAACAAAGAGACAATCGCTTGGCTGCGTGCCGTGCTTTGAAAGAGCAGCTGGAGGCTGAACCTGATTGGAGCTGGAGGCTGGCCATCTTCCAAGATGGCTTGACAAATTCTTGCCACATTTTCATTTTCATTTTCATTATTTTCATTTCTTTTTCATTTTCATCACGAAATAGGCAAATGCGTTGAAAGAGTCTAAAAAAAAATTCACTGGAGCCGAACGCAGCCTCTCACAACAACGCCAGCTGGCACACTGATGCAGATGGGTTCCTAGAATACTCACCTAGTGGAGAAAGCCTGTGCTACAAGGGGCCCACCTTCTAGAACATAATTCCGGTTTTGTTTGGGTCCCCCCTCGTATTGAGCTTCCAAACACCGGAAGGAACCTTTTTTACCTTCCCCATCATGGAGTCATTAACGAAAAAGTAGCACAACGGCTTTGCGAGTCGTATTTGATGCATCTTGTTCTTCATCTACAGGCGTAGCATTAAACTCTATTTTAATGATTGGGCCATCAGTTCAGGACGAATTATTCACCATTCTTGTTAGATTTCGTCAGCATAAAATATTTATAACGGCGGACGTGGCAGAAATGTATCGCCAAGTTAGAATAGCGAACGACCAGAAGGATTTGCAAAGAATCGTGTGGCGAGAAAATTCTAAGGAAGAAATATCCCATTATCAATTAGTAACGGTGACGTATGGGACGACTCCTGTCTCCTTTTTAGTGACACCTATCCAAAGGCTAGTGAAATTATTTTAAGCGATTTCTACGTTGATGACCTTATTACATGCTTTAACAATATACATGAAGGCATCCAATTAAAAAATGAAATAAGCCAAATTTTTAATCACGTCGGACTCCTATCTATTCTCTCGGCTTTAAAAGAAAAATACTGTGTGATTCACGGCCGCCGAGAATTTCAAAGTGTGTTAAAGAGTTGCATCACTTACTTTAGGATTAGTCCTAAGGCAATGAGTCAACAAATGGGAAACCTACTCATTGATTGTGTTTCGCCAAATCGTCCATTTTATATCAGTGGGGTGGATTTTGCAGGGCCATTTTTAATTAAAGATGGGAAGTTGCACAATGGTGCTACAGTCAAGACATATTTATGCATCTTTATATGTTTCACTACCAAGGCTGTGCATCTAGAAACGGTTGGAGACCTCTCCAGTCAGGCTTTACTTAATGCTTTAAAAAGGTTCGTATTGCGTCGTGGATTATGTAAAACACTTTATAGTGATAATGCGACTAATTTTACGGGAGCTAACAATAAACTGAAGGAGATTTGCAATAGTATCTCGAAATTTAAAGACAACAATGACATATCTAATTTTCTAGTAGAGAATTCAATTTCGTGGAATTTTATCCCGCCGCGATCACCCCATCATGGTGGTCTTTGGGAAGACGCTGTCAAACGGGCCAAATATCACATTACACGCGTAATTGGCAAGCGGCAATTAACAGTTGAACAAATTTCTACACTGTTTACTCAGGTAGAGGCTATAATTAATTCCGCTCTTATTACTCCTTTGTCCGAGGATCCTGCTGTTTTTTATGTCTAACGCCGGGTCATTTTTGATTGGCCAACCTCTTTCATCCATACTTGAAAGAGACTTAATGGATGTACCATCGAATCATTTAAATCAATATCAAGAAGTTCAGCAGATGTACCAAGTTTTTTGGCACCCATGGCCCCGCGATTATCTATTGAACCTATAACAGAGAGCCAAGTGGAAGACCAACATCAACATTCCTATGAAGGTTGGAGCTCTGGTTCTTCTTATGGACGACAACCTACCTCCCTTGTATTGGAAGATGGAACGAATTCTTCAAGTTCATGATGGAGAAGACGGTATAGCACGTGTGGTGACCGTAAAAACTACTAGTGGTGGAAACCACTAACCAATAATTTTATTTGTGTTGTAAAAACTATGTTTTTTCAAGGCCGTCGCGTCGGTATGTGCGTTCATATAACGCGTCTTTAATTAAGACGAGAGTGTGCGGTAGTTTCGTGAGACCCGATCTAAGAGCGAGCGCGACCGTAGTCAATAAAGTAATCGATAAAAAAGACGTTCTATGGAAGTAGCAATTAATGTTTAATGTTTTATAAGAAACATACAAGTTAATAATTAAAGAATATCACAAAACAAAACGTGTTTCAATGTGACGTAGCGATAGTCACCCACAGTTATTAATCGCTTAAGGTAGTTAACATTTATAAAGAAATCGTCTATAGGTCGCGTAACACTTGACTTTAAAAGTCTGGTTGTTATTTTCGTAAGAATATGTCTTATAAGCAGCATTCACTCCTATTTCCTTTGCCCATATGGTACCATTCCCAGTTAAACAATCTCTGATATGATACATCTGCTGATAAACCCGTTGGTAAACCACTATTTATTCTCATCGCTTTAAGAAGTTTTGTGTCCTCATCAAATGAAAATTATAATTATATCATATTTCTCAGCTTTAACTTTTACTCAGGTGGTAAAATTTAAAAATGCGTCACTTTTAAGGAAAACAAAACTAGGTAGGTGGAAGATGAAACAAAATGCAAAAATGAAATTTCTATTTGAAAAAAAGAAGCTCAAGTGTCTAATTACCTTCCATTGTTGAGAAAAAATATTCTCGGTAAACTAAAAACGATGCATAAGATTTCCTTTAAAGTGTAGTAGGTAAATATTGAGCCATTTCTTCATCGTCCTTTCTTAAAGTTGAACATACACTAAGGTCCGCGATGGGATCGCGGAAGTCATCCTAGGATGACATCCCCGACGTGGACCAGATAATAACGCAATGTTTAGATTTGCTGCACTTTATTGCATAAACAAGTAGAGCTTCGAGATTGTTTGTATAATAAAATTATACGTATTGTATTTCTGTAAAACTGAAAAAATCGATTTTCTCGTAAATTATTCGATTTCGACTTAAACTGTTTAATGGAAGGTTCCTCTACTACCTTCCCTCTATCTACCACTTAATGTAAACTTTTATACCTGGACCACCCTGTATATTTCCAGTGTCAAAATATCTTAAAAGGCTTAAGCAAGAGAGGAGCATTAATTCATAGAGACTGTACCATTATTACGCGAGTAAAATTAACTGTGACAGCTTTCAAAACATTTTTGCAATTGATCTGTGGAAGTTCCGACTGATTCTGTTTAAGGTAATCACTTTGCTAGCACAAGATGCCCCAAGTCAACTGTACTTTTGTGTGGTGCATAGAACTACAAAATTCCTTCCTTAAACTTCCAAAACTTTTAGTACTTCTTTTGAATTTCCTCCAGATAGATATACCTATAGGTTTTCCTTTTTTACCATATTTCTTTCAGATAACTCTTTTATTGTAAGTGCTTGTTTGTACACTTCTTTCAAATAAATATCACCAAAAGTATTAAGATATTTATTAAATTAATACAATGTTTCATACCAACAGTAAGATATTTTAATTCTAAAAACAAAATTGTTTATTAACAACTACCACCAAAGCTGTTTTTCACAACTTGATCCGTTTTATATTCAATAAATATGGACAGATATGGTTGTTATAAGGTAAACTTAATTTAATTCAAAATGAGACTACAAAAAGTACGTTTTTAAACGGATTTGTTTTATATTTAAATTCATACATTCATACATTGTTACAAAAGACATCTTTATGAGCTATTTATGAGAATTTTTATTTTTTTAACAATAGAAATACAGAACATTAGTAGCAATTAATGAATAAGGCATTAATATGTATGCCTTTAACGTTGAATAAATTCCTATAAACTTGAAATTATCTATCAAAGCCATATATTTTAAGTCATATATATCCAAGAAAATTTGCCATTTTAACAATTCATACTATTTTTGCCCCCCTAGCAATTAATCCGTACTACTCCTACATAAACTTACAAGAGTGGTAGGCTTTACAGTAAGTCCAAGAAACTCGACACCTATATGTATTTAAATAAAAGATTTAGTAAGAGTAATTCTCTAACGGTAGCAGAAGGGTTAGGGCTAGATGGACAAGACGGATTAAGAGAATCATTTATACAACCCTCATCATGAGTAATGCCTCGATGACGTCATGGTGCTCTTCAATCAAGAAAATTTACATACAGATACGGTAATCCAATTGGAACGCTGTTCAATTACAATCTCCATTTGGGATTACTTACGAAAAAAAGGATATATCACCAAAGGCGAAGTGAAAAATAAAACAACCCTCCGCTTTAAAAGCATATTTTTTTCGAAAAAATGTCGGTTATGTTCAGAATTAAATTTTAAGGATATTTGCAAAGGAAGGAAGAATAGAAACAGAGCAGTATAATTAATTCATTCTAAACCACTTCCCTTTCTTACCCTTCTGCCGTAAACATTTCACTGCCAACTTCCCTTACAATTCCTTAATGTTCTAAATTAAGGCGGATTTTAAGTTCAATTGTTTTAGGCTTACAAGAGATTTGTTCTTGTTGTTAGTTTTACTTCTAAAATGAATGATTTTAATTCATTTCAGGAAGTGGGAAAGGCTTTAATTGCCGGCTTATATCCAAAGCTATCCAACAACTCAAAAAGTAGGACAAGTTCCGTTATAATAAGGAAAATCAAAAGGAAAACTTTCGAGCAAGGACTTTCAAAACTTTATTCTTTATTAACAAAGATTTAAAGTTTTAATTTGGTGTTTAATTACATTAATTATTTCGCAAAATTTCATATTCTTTCTTTTTGATTTCAAATGGGTTAAACAAGAGTATTACAAAACAACCTTTAAAGGTCGGTATGGATGTGGTGGTATTCGGTATCGTGCACGGTAGGAATTTCTCTGCATCACTCCATCAGATTCGGGTTTCTGGAGCATGGCTTTTGTAATTCCTTAGCTCCCTATTATAAAGATGACCGAGAATACCTACTACCACTACTCCACCTGCCTGATGTAGGGTTCGGCCATTGTGTCCTGATAAACTGATACGATCCTGCCTTGTAAAAACGCGCTGATGGATATAGCTTTTCGCGAAAAGGGAGTTAAATGTGAAAGAGCAGCACAGAGTCAGAGAGAATTTTGTGCACCCGACAAAGAATAACCCCCTAAAAACAATTAATAACCGTCCGTGGGTTGACTAGCTGAAAAATGTACCAGCAGCTACATCTCTCTGCATTGCCCCTATTCTACATAAAAACACAAGTGGAGTGGATTTTAAATTTTCAAGTTTTTATTTGTTTTGCGTCAAAAGGTTTAAATAATTCAAGAAAGGCAAATATATAATATGAAATCATCCTAAGCAGATTACATTTTGGAATGTTTGAGTAAGCAGATAAATTAGAAATTAGTCTAATTAAGTTTTAGGGTTCGCAATATAATTAAAGGGTGACACACTTTCTAAATCTTCAACATAATTAGGTTGTCAGTTAATGAGTTTATTAAGAAAAATAGTTTTGTTTTGACAAATTAAATTTTAATAATTGTTATTGGTGATGAGTAATTGCAAAAGGATATATAAACAGATTTATAGATTTGAATTCAATTTTTGTTGAACTCTGATTTAGAGGGATCGTTTACATTGTGAAAAGAGTTGATTTTTGTTTTAAATTTTTGTGTAAAATTTATTCATAATTTAATTCTGGTAAGTCTTGAATTATTAATTTAGAAGTCTAAAAAATTTCTATTCTTGACGTTTTTCTTTACATACTTCTTTGTTGGGGTTTTTGTAATAATTGCACCTTTCATATATTTAATCCATTGCATAGCACAATTAATTAAAAAATTAGGTAAATCGATAAAATAATTAAATTAATTTAAAATTTTGCTAAATTTATTTCCCTTGTCATTGTTTGTCGCCTAACTATGAATTCAGTAAAATAATTGAGTCAAATTAAAGTTGTGAAATAAATAAAGATTAATATTAATATTAAAATTGCTAAAATTCAATTTTCAAGAGACTATATCATTATAGATAGTGTTTGCTGTGCTTATTTATAACTGAAAATTATTATGGAAATTAATTTGAATTTACGTAATTAGTGTAAAGTATTTAATATATTTATTTAAATATTTGTCAATATTTGACTTATTAACGATGTAGATAATTTTGAAAGTTACTTTTTTCATATACTAGTGTTGTTTCATTATTGCTACCTAGTTTAATTCTTTTTATTTCTAGTTTATTCTAAATTGTTTTTTAAATAAGCTTTCATTGTGTTGAAGATCACAGCAATAAATTATTTCGTTTTGTACAAATTATACTTTATTATTTCGAATTTAACTTACTGTAACAATCAAATTAATATAATATTAGTTTGTGGGAATATTTTAATTATTTCATTCTAAATTATTATATGTAAGTATAACTTAATCTATTAAATTCTTAATTGTGATTACAAATTGCTAACAGCTAAAATAAATTAGTAAAACACTTTAATTTTAATTAAAGAATATAGCCTTTTTCTAATTTTAATTAAAAATTCGCGTTTAATTTAGCGTCCGATTTAATTTAATACCATTATTTTACTAATTAATTATGTAATCTATTTAAACATTATTCCAGCTTTTGCATATAATTTAAAACTGTAATTTCAAAACCTAGTGAATTCTACAAGACCAAAGAGAATTTTAATAGAAAACCTTCAAGTTTATTAATTTCTAACTAAGAAATTCAAGAACTTCTATTAAACCAAATAAGCAAACCTTTTTAATCATTTTAAAATAATAATATACAAATTATAGTTATGCGGTAATTGGAAATGTATTATTCTAGTGGTTATCCGAAGCTAATACTATTTGTTCTTTAAATAATCCCTAATCAAATTATTCAAATACCTAATTGCAGAAGATTAGCAACCGTTTGATCACTGTATTTTCATGAATATCTCTATGATAGCTAATTTTACAATCTAATGTCAGAATTCAGTTTGATTAAAAAGTGAGTTAAATCCTAACTGTTAAATTACAGACAATGATGTATGCTGAATTTATTAAAATTATTAGTATAAATTAAAATTAGCAGGAAACGCACAAGTAATTTTTAAAGCAAGCAAATAATCACCTTAAATATAAATGTAAATCTTTTTAATTTAATTAGATTTCATAGGAAACTAAATTTAAATTAAATTAATTAAATTAGTTATACAACTTTATTAGCGTTAAGTAAATTTAATTTTTTACAAATTCCGAGATGTTCCTTAATTTAATTTTTATTTTTTTAGTGATTCAAATAATATTTTTTTAGAACATTGTAATTCACTAAGCTAAAAAGGCATTATATTCCCAGCTTAAGCAAACTGAATTATTATCATAAATATAATTAAAAAAAAACAAAACATTCTTGTGTAAATTTTTAATAATTACAAATTATAATAGAAAATGAAATATTTTGAAATTAAAAAACGAAAACTATTTGTAACTAAGTATATGAATAAAACTCCATACAGTTATAAAATACACCCTTTTCAAATGTAATAATTAGGTACATTCGACTAGTTCGCACACTAGTAAACTCACGAGTGTAATTCTAAAATCGTTGTAATTAAAAACTTTAGGTACCTATTGCATTACTATTTCAAGATTAATTAATTACTCTAATCATATTCAAATATGTATTAATTAAAAATAATTCATCAATACTATGTTTTTAAATTTTTTTTAATTAAAACCAAGCGAATTTCTGAATTCAAGCTATATATTTTTATTTCGCTATTATTAACATATATATCAGTTTACAGTTACTCTAATAATGTTTGTTTGTATATTTATCTCGATATTTATTAAATATTATTTTTTAATCAAAAGGCCAATTTCTAAAATTAGCTGCAAACTTGAAAAAACATATTCAACTAATCAATTTTTTAAGCATTTATTTGACAGTAAATATGGATATTGTGTAATTAAAAAAAATAATTTCTATTCTATTCATTTCAGATCAAATCAAAATGCAGGCCGTAAATCAAATCATCAAGCTCTGCGAATGCCCGATCTGCTATGAATATATGCTACCGCCGATTCGTATGTGCATAACAGGCCATACAATCTGCAACCTGTGCCTTAGCCAGAAGTCCTCCTGTCCTTTATGTAGGGTTACAGATATATCTGTCCGTAACTTATTCTTAGAAAAATTGCTAGACCGCATGTATCTGCCATGTCCTAACAAGGATACAGGGTGCACTTACTTAGGTTTAGGTATGGAGTTGAAGCGGCATATCATCAATTGCAGAGAGGTCTACGGAAATACTTGCCCGTTACGTGCTATCGATCTGTGCAACTGGAAGGGCAATAGTTGGGATGTAGTCGAGCATTGCCTAAGCAAGCACAAAAGCAACTGCTTCCGCAGTTGCGAGCAGGACCTCGTCTGTCCAAGAATCAGGAATGGGGACGTCTCCAAGCCCACAAGAAAAGAAGTGATGTATTACATCCTCTTTGACTGTTTTGGAGAAATCTTTAAGCTGATATGGGACATCAATGCAGAAACAGGATTTATACGGATTATGGTCCTGTGCTTAACATCGAAAGAGAATGCGAATAACTATAAATTCACAGTTACGTTTAAAAATGCTATGTCCGGCAACAAAAGCATATCTATCGATGGATTGTGCCAGCCATTTGATGTTACATATTTCTTTCGGGGCACGTATGAAGTACTGCATGTGGAGATGATTAAGAAGTTAAGTCACTACTATGGCATTTATTACAATGTTCAAATAAGTGATAGATATGCGGCGCGATCCGATGAAGTGCCCAGGGGTGTTAGATACACATACCAGCCCGACCCTGTTCGCTATTCCAGAAGCAGGGAAGACAATACTGATGCTGTATTAAGCAATTGAAAGGTAAGTTATCAAATATATTTTAGTTTTTACGTTTTTACCCATTTCTGTGTCTTGTATTGCCGATTATCCAGACTCATTTGTAGTGACGTTTCTTAATATAGCATTTTCCCTATTTTCAATAGAAAGTTATTATGACACAAATCTTAAAAATGTTTTCTTTTTTACAGTGGAGACGTTGGATTCATGCAGTATACTGCATTTCTATCCACGAAAGAAAGTGAGCCTTCGATAATGGTTGGAGTAGCGAACAAAGTGACACCATGGACATCAAGAAAAAATAAGTGATGTTAGGTGCCCATATCTTATTCAGCTGTATCATGTTCAGCATTAAAATAAGCTGGTGATAAGACAAAGTGTATCTTCGTTTATATTTTTATATTATGTTTTTGATATTACATAACTTTCTATATACTATAACTATTTTTGTCAATTAAATAAATTAAATTAATAAAAAACAGAAATATTTCCGAGAATTAGCTATGTGCCAACCAGCAAAACTTTGCTACATCTTGTAACGTGTTAAAAATTCGAGATCCATTTTAATACATTTGAAAATGTATTTATTGTAAATAATCTAAGTACGGTCCTGTACATACAAATATATTTTTGTCAGTTTAAAATTGCAGACTTTATTTCGAACCTAATAATGTTTTTCGTTAACAGAAAAGGCTGTCTAGTGTCTAGGCCTTCTCACGTATATAAATCTGGTTTTTTATCAATGAAAATACTAAGATAAGAATTATTTTCTAAATACAATGACATGTATAAATGCATTTAAGCTATGTATCTTTTACGTGCTTATTTTCGTTTCTCTTGAATAGATTTTCCAAAATATATCGATAGAAAAACAGTCTGTAATATTCTGTTAAATATCAAATTTCATGCTACGAATCAAGTTCTGGCTGCTGTAAACCCCCATCGAATGTTTGAGAAGGATTCTTCCCATTGAGTGATGTGTGTCATTTTGGTTCTTGATAGGGTGCTATACATTTCCCTCTCTTAGTTTAAATAAATAGAGATAGTTTTGCATCCCCAAGGAAGAGTAAGTCTAGTCGAGTCTGAGACGGAAGTCTCATAGCGGCTTTTGAGCAGAAGGTTCGCCCTCAAAAGCTCCTGTTGGTGTTTGATGTAGTTTGCGTTTTTGAAATTACAGTTACAAAATTAAAAGAAGAATATGATACAGTTTGCAAGTGCAAATAAGTTTGAGTTTTATCTTTCCGTTTACCAAAAAGAATTTAAAGGATTTAGGTTACAGTTTAGCACTCTGTTTTAGTAAAATTAATAATAATTAATCCAGTGTGCAGTTAGTTTATGATTTACTAATTTTTATGAAGATTTTTGCTAGTAAAGCAATTATTAAAATATTTTCAAGATTGTTTTTAACATTGTCTTTTTAAACAAAAGATTATTTTTGATCTACGAATAAATGAGACTTTAAACTAAACCTTATTGTGATAATGTTGGCTCACTCATTTGTCGAAGTTATTCATTTATAGTAACCTGCTCAACGTCAACCTGACTAATTATGATTAGTTATTTAATTTAATTACTTGTTGTTGTTGTTTTTACTTGTGGATTCTGATCAAGCATTGTAATGACTTGAAGTAAATGGCGCCCATATTTCTTATTATTTCAACAAACCTTAATTTTTCTTTTTAATCTACTAACTTCAGAAACCAGTACCTACCCCTGAATGATAATTTTACAACAAAAAGAGATCTTTCGCCGGTGCATAAAGTACAGTAAGTATCGTTGATTGATTTCCAGTAAGTAAATTTTTAGTATTTTGTGTGTATTCATTTTAAGTGTATTCATTTTGTGTTCAGCGGTTTTTAAATGTTACAATCTAAAATGCTTAATATTAGAAAAGCAAGGAATTACTATATGCCACCTTGTACTCCTGTTTAATACCTGTAGAAGCGCCTAACAAAAGTTGTATAGGTAAAGTATTAAACAAAAGTGGTCCGTAACGCTTTCAAAAGAAGATATTAATAAAAACTTCAATTGATGTTATTAAGTGCTAATATGTAGTATATACAGCTGTGTCCAAGACATATTAAAAATTATTAGAAATACTTCAACTAATTTGAAAATGAGTTATTTTATAACGTATATAAATGTAGTGGCTCGCAATCCAAGGCAATTAATCATTTTGCTCAATCGTATTCAAATAATCAGAACAAGCGGTTAAAATAAATAAATAAGATATTTCTAATGTTTTCAAATACATTTAAAACACATATGTACTTGTGAATTATTCTCTAACAGTGAGTTGCTCTTTTATTAACAATTCGGGTGTTCAAGTGAGAATCCAGACGGAAATAGATTTATTCCACATTAAATTTCAATATTAAATATAATTTTTAGGTCGTTGCCATATCCGCCTCTCGACGAAATATTGTCCTAACACTAGTCAGATTATTGGGAGACAAATATGTAATTTTTGTGGCAGCGCTCAAGGGTCATATTCAATGGCTTGTACGAGCAATATGCACTAAAACTAAGAAAAAATAATACTATAAAGCTTGTACATTTGCACATCGTATCTTTTATTCCTAAGGTATAAATAACTATCAAGAGACTAAAATGATACTCACTTTTATAACATGACCTTGAAATCCTCAATGTCTGAAATTCTCAAGTTTCCCTAGAACTAGTGTTATGATTTAGGTATAGGATTTCTATGCATTTGCATGTTTTTTCTGCTTATAGCAAACATATGCAGAGTTATATTTCTACATGTTTAAGCCACATATGAATCACATATGTCAATTTGAAAGTGCATATAAATGCATATTTAGGTGTTTTTTATAAATGCTTGCATATTTTAGCATTTTTGAACGAGTGTGCATATTTTACAACTTTTTGAGCGTTTTACATGCTTTAATTATGAAATTTCTATTTTTTAAATAATTTTAGCATTTTAGACAACCAACCAAGGGCGGCTTAGTTGAGTCTAGGGGAAACCCATAATTTAAGCTTATTGTTAAATACTAGGCTTTAAAATATTTTACTGCCTTAACCATCTGTGTACTTGAAATTTCAAAAATGCCAATACCCGACGAGTCTACACTCAGGAAAAATTATTTACCTCTTTTATACGAAGAGACCATAAAATCAATTAGAAAACATGTAGCGAATAACTACATATGGGTTTCCATTGACGAATCTACTGACACTGCTGGAAGGTGCGTAGAAACTTCATTTCCTTCGTTTTGTTAGTAAAATTTAACTAATTAAAGACAGCAGAGCAATTTACGGATGTTTTATTTTCTATTTTGTTAGTTACATATTTAATCGCAACAATATTTTTGCTTGATTAAAATATAATTTTTTTAAATAACTGTTTTGCGCTAATTATTTGTAACCGACTAATTATGTAGTTCGATAAAATAAAAATCAAATTTTTGTTTTCAGATAGACCCACCCTACTAAACAGGTGTTTTTTTAATAATGAAAGTGCATATATTTATTAAAAATTTCTAATAAATGCATATTTTATGATTTTTAAGTGCATATTTAAGTGCATATTTCACGTTTTTATAGTGCATAAGTGCATGCATATTTCAGCACTTTTAAGTGCATACAAATCCTATACCTAGTTATGATGCTATCATTAAACTTGTGTTCGTCGATACTTCAACATTAAAGGTCGAAAAATATTTTATGACATAAATTAGTGGGAGGAATCTTGCAATCCTAGCAAGTGGCCCCAAATTCATTGATTATCATTATTATTTTATTACGAGTTATTCAACATGATGAAATAATGTCTTACATGATTTTCAATCATGTTAGGAAGATATAACCTGTATTAAAATATTTAGCAGGCCGACTTCTACACTTTTTTAGATTTAATAAAGTTTTAGTGCTTTTTCAAAGTCAAAGATTATCTCAAATAGACAGAAGTTGTATTTAAGATGTAGTATGTAGGGTTATAACTACTCACCTGTAGCACTTATTACTGAAATTTGTTTTTCATTTTAAGGGAATATTTTGTTTGTGTAGTACCTTTGTGTAACATGCAAGTTTGATATTTTTAAAGCTTTTTGATGTTTTATTGAATAACATCTAACCACTTAATTGATATTTATTATCATATAATGATTGGTTTGTTTTGAACTAATATGTAAAAACCATGGTTGAAAGGCTATGCTTTTGTAACGTACAGTAGTTTTATGTAATTTGGGCTCTATAGTGTTTATTAGTATCCAGAAAAATATTTCAATTAGATCATAAAACGCATTTATTAAAGCATCTTGGTTTTATCACTAGATCTACAATAGATTGTAATAACACTAAAACGATACAGTTGTACAAGTTTGTACAATTAAATCTAAATTAGAATTTGCTTTGGTAGTCTGGAACCCAGAACCACGGGATTCTTTTTAATTGCGTCGAAACAAACCTAGTTTAAATTTTTTTACAGTAATCCAAATCTCTTAGAAAATTCCCTATTTTTTTAAAATATAACTTTACAATAGTCAAATCTGTGCAACGATACAATGTCTTATTTCTGAATTCAATTCGGGCAGCTTTATCAATTACTACAACTTAATAGAAGCTTATTTTAGAGACGGTTACGTCATGCAGAGTTGAGCTACCTCGCGCTCTTTGTTTCCTGATTCTATATCTAGCCAAAGCAATATCCGCGGTTACGAACTGTTTCTTCACTGTACACACTTGACGTCCAGGATATTTCTCATTAAAACTCTATAACTGGCGATCTGTCACTTTGACACATAAGAACACCGAGGATTATTATTCAGAAAATTAAGGTACTAAATCAAATGACGAAAACACAAAAATTAAGGTTGTTTACATGAATAGTGAAAAAAAACGACAATACGAGAGATTTTTCTGTTATTTGGAGGTGGACGGCGACACTTACAGATCTTTATTGAAAACAGGTGTTGTAAACATTGGTTGGGACAGATGCAAGGTTTTCTGTGCGTTAGGGGTAAGAAGATGCTATAATTGCAACGGTTACGGGCATAAGGCAAGTGAGTTCCAAAAAGAAACAACATGTCCACGATGTAGCGTCCCGCATAGTCTAAAAGAGTGTAAGAGTAATGAGAAAAAATGCATTAACTGCATTAATGCAGTACGGAAATTAAATCTGAAATTAAATGTGGAACATGAAGCCTGGGATAAAACGTGTCCGGTTTTGCAGCATTATCAGGAAATTGAATATAATAAAGTTGATTTTTTAGGTTAAAGGAAAATCGTTTACATGATAATAAAGTAGAAAATTGTGGAATTATGTATACTAATATTGAAAAGTACCTTGCGCATGCCGAACAACTGGAAATCTTAGCAGAAGTGTACCAACCACCCTTACTAATGCTAAGTGAAACGTGTACAACTGACCAGATTAATGATTGTGAACTCAGTGTTGATAACTATAACATATTAAGATGTTACTCCCATAGTAGGCATACTGGAATGCTTTTTAGAAAAGACATTAAATTTAAATTTCTAACAAAAGACATACTTAAAAAGAACGCGTGGATAATGAGTGCTAAGGTCTCCCTCGCGGCATATATACCGTATTGTATCATTCCCCAAACCAAAGTGACAGTGAATTCCTCGAATTCTTTGAAAATTGGCGTGAACAAAATTTATCCAATAATGAAAGACATGTAATAATTGGAGACTTTAATATTAATTGGTTTAAAGTCACATCTACTAGTAATAAGTTAAAAAGTATTGTTCATTTTTATGGTATGAAGCAAATTGTAAAATCGGCAACAAGAGAGGTTGAAAATAGTAGATCTTTAATAAATTATGTGATTACCAATGACAACAATTTAGAAGCAATAGTACCCCAGTCCCCTAAAATTAGTGATCATTCCTTTGTCGGAGTTCGTTTTCAAAACCAAAATTTTACAACAAAGTATTTCGAAACTAGAACAATCAGGTCAACAAAAACATACACGGAAATCAAAATGCAAACGTTGTTAAGACAGTACGAGTTTTTAAACAACACTAATGTTGATGTCATGTGTGCTGAATTACAAGAAAATTTACAAAACTGTGTCAATAGTTTAATGCCATGTCAAACAATAATAATGCGTAAACAAAACAAATGGTATACACAAAAACTCAAATTTCTTAGAAGTCAGCGAGATTATTTGTGTCAGATAGCTAAATTAACAGATGACGTAACAGACTGGAAAGACTATAGATTAGCAAAAAACATTTACAACAACACCGTTAGAAACAGTAAATCTCAATATTACGAACGCGAGATCGATAAGCTTAAATATGATTCGGACAGATTATGGAAAATGTTGAAAGGCCTATTAAATAATAAAAAAAATTGTAGCTCTAATTATATCACTTTTAATGAAAAACAAATTGATGATCCGGAAGAAATTGCTAAAAATTTTAATGATTATTTTATTAGCAGCATTGAACAAATTCATTCAAGTATTAGCAGCAATAGTTTAATCAATTTCAATAATATAGGAAGAAACTGTGAGGCAATTTTTAACTTTTCTCCAATTTCAGTTCAAGATCTTCAAAAAGTCATTAGCGGTATAAAAAATAAAAGTTCGACGGACGGGATCACAATAAATATAATTAAAGATTCGATGCCCATTATAGGAGACGTGTTGGTAAACATAATCAATAGATCATTTGAAACTTCAAAATTTCCGCAAAATTGGAAAACGGCTACAGTTTTCCGGTGCGGAAAATTGCAGGGACTAATAAATGCGATGAGTATAGACCCATAAATATGTTACCCACATTAGAAAAAATTATGGAGCAAATTGTTAAAATTCAATTAGTAGATTATCTTGAAAATAATAAATTGCTTTTGGAATACCAATCAGGTTTCAGAAAACATCACTCTTGTGAAACATCATTAAATATGATCATATCAAAATGGAAGGAACAAATGGATAAAAATAAGAAAACAGTTGCGGTCTTTTTGGACTTAAAAAGAGCATTTGAAACAATTGATAGGAATATCTTATTAAGAAAAATGGAAAGATACGGGATTTTAAAGGTTCAGCCAATAGATGGTTTAGAAGTTATTTAACTAATAGACATCAAATTACCAGGTTTAATGAAGTCAATTCATCCAAAAGACAATGCAATCTGGGAGTACCGCAAGGGTCAATCTTAGGTCCATTACTATTTATACTTTATATCAATGATATAGACACGCAACTTAATGTCTGCGATATAAATCTGTTTGCAGATGTTACCTTAATAACAGCATCGGACATAGATGTTAAACTAGCGATACAAAAGGTAAATTCAGACATGACAAATATAACAAGTTGGTTAAAACTCAATAAACTAAAACTTAATACATCAAAAACTAAAGCTATGATAATATCAAACAAGGTATGCTCTAATTTAACGGATGGGGTAAACTAAACATTGATGGAGAAAATATAGAAATTGTTGATGAAATGAAATATTTAGGAATTATAATAGATAATAGTCTAAAATTTAGCAAACATGTAGATTATGTTGTAAAGAAGACAGCTAAAAAGATAGGTTTCTTAGGTAGATTAAGCAATAAATTAAACATATGGTCTAGAATATTAGTATATAAGAGTATTATTACTCCACATTTTGAGTATTGTACCTCGATTCTCTTCGTAATAAAGGAAACTGATATGCAAAGCCTTCAAAAATTACAAAACAGAGCTATGAGGATTATTCTGAGTTGTAACAGAAGAACTAGAATATCCCTTATGCTGGATTAGCTAATTTTTTTCACCATAAGACAAAGAATTTATTATAAAACTCTATTTTTAATTTTTAGAATGAACGGGCAGTTACCACATTACATGTCAAAATTCATGACGTATAACAGGGAATACCAGGAGTATAACACTCGAAATATTAATGAATTTAGATTACCTTTGCATACAAAATCATCCTCACAAAATAATGTATTCTATAAGGGGTTAATAGTATATTAAAGAACAAGTTTTATACATGATTTATTGCACGAATGCTAGTTTAAAAAACGACCGCGCAGCGAGAGTTTTTTAAAGCATGAGTGCAATAAATGTCTTATAAAGCGAGTTCTTTATACTATTTTTTGTACTTTGCACCTTTTTTTTACTAATTTTATCCGTTTTAAAATAAAAATTCGCACTTTTAAAATTTGGGGAATTTTATCGTGGTTGGTACCAACAATCGATAAATGTCAAATTTCGACATTTGAAAATTCAAATTTTAATTTAACAATGATTTCAATGACATTTCATTTGTCATGGTTCATGACTGACAACCTCGAAAAACTAAATTACACTAGTTCTAATTCGAAACTGAAATGAGCTAGTTCAGCACTACTTTCGGTTCTGAATGAGCCTTGATATAAACGCCAAGTACAAAAAATTATATAATGAACTACCACAGGATGTTAAAAATTCAAAAAATAATAGAGAATTTAAGCGAAACTGTTGTAATTTTATTAGAAGTAATGTAAACTAAATTGATTTAAACCTGTACTTACAGATTAAATATAGCGGTAGGTAGTAATTAGTATTTTTAGCATGTAAGCAACTAAACGTATCTAAATAACATCATATATATATTTTTCTGCAGTTTGTATAGCCCACGATGAAATTTGGGTTTACAATCCTCACTAAAGCGTTGACGAGTAGAGGATACAACACAAACTATTCTCCTTGTTCTCGTTTTAAATACATTTCCTTCTCCTCTTCTTAAGCTGTTCCAAATCATATGATTAACAATTACATTTTCGAAATCGCCATCATCACTGCTACTCATCTTGAAAGTTTTATTAGAAAACCAATAAAAGTGAGGTTATGAAGAAGTGTGATTCCTACCTAACTAGGTTTACTGATTCCTTAATTCAATTTTTGTGTCCACATCTACGATGTGACTTGTGCGCAAGCACAGACAGAGATCCAAGCTACCGGTCGAAAGACAGTGTCCGTAAGGACAATCAACTAGCACGGGTTGGGCGGGTAATTCAAAAACGGATGCTCTCATACATCTAGCGTGCACTGAAACTTTAAATGGGCACTTAACAACACGGTATATTTAGTATTGACACGAGTAATTCTTCTGCGTACAATAGAGGAAAGCCTGCAATTGAAAAAGCAAAGATAAGCAAATAAGACGCATCATTAACAAAATAATGACTAATTAATAATATTATTAACGCTTTAACACTGATAAAAGACTTCTTGTCTTACATTCAATTCGGTAGAGAACTTTACAGAAGAAAATCCTTATATTCTTTGTCTGACTCTTACTGAAATTTAGGGTTACAAAATATTATTAACATGTTAGACTGACTGACACTTTTCCAATATTACTTTTCAGTGGTACAAATAATCTTTCTGTTAAACATGCATTGAGATGGGTTTGAAAAGTAAATTTGAACTTTGAAAATGAGAAGCTCACAAAATGTGCTATACAACAAAACACACATGTAAAAATACAATGAAGGATATTTACTAACGAGGATAAAATCGAACAATAGGGCACGTATTTACAAAGGTTCATTTTAAACTAGTAGCTTTTAGCGTTTTTACAACGCTGTGGAATTTTACTTATCATTTAATGAATTTCTAGTCAATAACGAAGTTTACCAGCATTGCAGATATATTTAACAGTAAAACCTTTTAGAAAATACCCATCGAAAGTAATTCAAAGGTAGTTCTGGTGAATGATTTTAATTATTATTTTTTGTTCATGAAAGGTAAAAATAAGTGCAAATTCATGATTAATATGCATTAATTACCTACAACTTTTAAAAATCATCAATAAAATAGTTTCATGTCTTTACCACATCTATAGGCAAAGTAAATTTAAGTAAAAATGTAATAGTTAATTTGTAATCTCGTTCACAATCCATATTATTTCACGATTTTTAAGATAATAAATTTTTGCTTAATTGTGTTTAACACTGGCTTCACTTTTCTATCGACGAAATTAAAAAAGTCTTTTTCTGAGTGTTGTTGAATTTTACGTTGAGATAATCAACATGCAAAATACACACAATTAAGAAGTGCAAGGTTTATTGTAAATTATTTTGCTTAAATTTGCCTTTGCTATGCCTTTTTTAAACAAAAGGAACAACTAGTTCTGTTTACTTTACGAATCGGCGACATTACTTAGGTACTGTGTGAAATGCTCCTACAAAGTGATAGCTAGCTCAGTAGGAGTCGACGGTCGTGGGGATTGAAGATTGATAAAGAATTCCAAGTTGTTCAGGTATATCCGCAAAACAAAATTATAAGGCGCCACTGGTTCAACCGCTAAACAAAACGGAAAACTTTTAAAACTGTTTCTCACTCTGGAATAAGACGATTATCTGATAAATACCCAAATAATACTTTCAAAATATCGCAGATACCGTAAACCACTACTTATCTATTGATGAAACCAAGTAATAAATATTTAAATAGTGTAATATATAAACCATATATATTATTAAATGGCATAAAATTCTCTATGTTCTGATTCAAAATTTTGTATTTACTAAATCGGCGTGAGCGTGATGACGTCATCGAACTTTTATAAATTACATGATAGCTATTTTTTACTAATATCGATAGAGTATTGTGTTCTTTTTTCAACCATAGTAAATATTTATACTTTTACATCAGAATGTTTTCAAGAAAAACATGAAAAATGATTCACGACTAGTAGGCTTTGATTTCTGGTACTCCAATTAATAAAACAGAATTATCTAGCGAGCTTAGATTATTAAAATAATCAGGGGTGGCTCCATCCCGTTAGCCCCCCACCCACAAACTTTTTTTTAATAATCCAGGTCATTTATGTCAAAATCTAAGTATTTTAATTCGGATTTTTTAGAGTAAAAAAAATTTGTAACCCCCTCCACCGTGAGAAAATTGTAAATACGCCACTGGAAACTAAAGTTTTGTTATTTACCTAAGCTTGCTAGATAATTCTGTTTTATTAATTGGAGAATCTGAAATCAAAGCTTACTAGTCGTAAATTATTTTTCGCGTTTTTGAATTTGGCTTAATTGTAATTAATCACAGATCACGATTTTCAAATAATAATTTGAAAGGGTGTGTTGTGACTAATTACTGCAAAACAAAAATAACTAATCTTTCAAATTTATTACAAACATGTAATAAAGCCATTTGAACAAGAAACGATACGAACAAGAAAGCGCGTGGTATTAAATTGAGAAACATAACTTTTTTTGCCACGGTAAAATAACAATAAACTATAAAAATATATATAAAATGATGTCATACTTACTGTATCAAAAAAATATTTGCTACAGCTTGAGATTTAAACTCTCTCTTACAAATTAATTATTCAAGTCGTAGGTATTGGTTCTGCAGTTGTCTAATTTATAAAGTAATGGATAAAGGTTTCATTAAAACACAAAACATACACAAGAAAGGCGCCATCTGGTTATGATGCTTAAGTTATTAATTATAAATAACCAATCAAAGATGTAAATTGAGTAAGCATTAAAATGATTAAATTCATTAACCAGAAAATGAATAAAATATTTAGTTGAATCAAAAATTTTGTTTATTTAGAATTTTGAAGTAAAATGAAGCAAGGCATTCATAACTATATGGTTCCGTTTACCAATTATTATTAACTTTAAAATTATATTTATTTAGAAAAACCAATAAAAAATATATAATGGGATTACAAATTTTACATACAAGAATTTAAACAATAAGTCCCTGCCTAAGAGCTCTGTTGATAATAAAATTTAATGGATAAAAAAATTGTATTGAATTTCTATTTAATGAGAAACAACTATATAAAAAAATTATTACAAGTTCAAGCAAAATTTGCATTAAAGATCAACATTAGAAAACAATAGTCACAATACCTTTTATTTTAGGTAAATCATAAACCAAAATCAACGATAACCTGCACAAAATTTGACGACAGCGTCACTGCAAATGGAAACTGGAAAATTTGGATTCCTCATTCATACATTAAAGATGCAAGGGAACAACCCTCGTAGAATCTGGACATAGTGAATCATAATTTGCAAATTCACCCCCAAACGGCAATAACTAAATGCAACCATAAAAGTTCCATAAAAATTTGGCTATTAGTTTTGATAACCATTTCAAAGTTAATTGCTTGCACGAAAACAACACACATAATCATTAATTCTGAACTGAATTTAGAAGGCACACAGCACGAATTATTTATTAGTCGAAATTTCGATTACAGAGAGAATGTCTGTAATTATTAAATTGTTTCGGTACGATAATTATTTAGACGAGAATACGGTACTGTAGGCTGTCGTAACATTGTTACACTGCAATAAGGAAAGCTGAATTTCCCATTTTTCCTGAAGCACAAACGTCTAACAAAATGTTTTAGCGGAATAACTGTAACTTTTGCTAACCACGAATTTTTTGGTTAATTTCCGGACACTTATTTAAACTATGTAATTAAGTGTAGATTTTATTTAACTGTACCGATTTTCCGAAAATCGGCAGTTGATCAAACTTTACGGAAAACTATAATTAGAATTGTCTTTCAAATTCCATTTTACTAAAACAAAACGATAATCTTTACAATATCGACCGCTCGCTGTCGGGGTTTTATCGTAAGAGTCCCGTCTCAACTCAGCCAAGCACTTTTATTAACTCTCAACCCCTAGCTCCGCGAGAGTACATCTGTTTTTATGCGGCAAGAGCGCTTTTATTTGGCCTTCTATAGGATTCTCGACTCTAAGTGTAAAAAGTAGCACTTAAAATTGTGCGCCAAACTAGTGTGGAATGCTACAGCATCTGCCTTGTAGACAAGATTCCTACGCTATAAACAGACTTAAAATTTAAAACGCAATTTACGAACAAAGGAAATTTCATTTTCGAATCCTGTATACTCAGAATGTTAACAAAATATTTCTATAAAATTGATGATCAAGTACTTCTCACAGTTTCTTAGCGAGGTCTCTCCCTAAAATAATTGATATTATTTTAAAATGCAATTTAGCAGGATACGAAACAACATCATTATGAAGCTACATTCTTTAATTACAGCAAATATGAAACAATCTTTTCTTAAAAGTGCTTTCAGTAGGAATTATTTACATGATGAAATGCTGATTTAAACAAAACGAAGCCCACAGGACCGAACTTAAGATTTTTAATAAGAATAAATGCTAAATTCTGCGTACAAAATGCTGTTGGAAAATGTACCCGTTACAATTGACGTTTGAAACCTTTTGTTTTTTCGTCATTATTGTTGGCTTTCGACCAGATCATCCACTTTTCTTAACTACACTACCTCCCATGATAATATTCAGATTGTTCTTCCTGACACTTTCTCTGACATAACATAGTCAACAACGTAGATTTAACCTCGCTCCATATATTTCTCATAAGACTTTTACAACGGTCTTCAGCACCCTTTCTTGTTGGGATGCTATTACTACATATAACAAATTTGAGAGATGACTTATTTTTGTTTGCAACAATTAGCCTTAGCAAACTATTTTAAAACATGAGTACATTACAGTACATGATTAATACAATCAGTTGTAAACCGTTACATAATTTTAATGTGATCAAAATAGATACGATTTATCATGTTGAACTTAAAGCTAATTCACCAAAATTCGTTTCCACAAAAGTTAAAACAGTGTTGTTACCGCTGTTACAACGTCCCGATGATTGACGTTGCCTTTGGATGCCTAGGTATTAGATGTAATCCAGAATTAATAATAAATTAATCCACAAAAAGGAAAGACCAAACAGAAGGGAAGAAAAAATGGTAAAGATAAAAGTCCTAAAAAGATAGTACAAATTAAAAAAAGAATTGTTCGAAAAAACACGAGTCATTTAGTTGGGATTTTGAACGGCTGTCAGAATTGCTAGAGGCCAAGGAAATGTTTTCCCTAGAAATCCTGTTCGCGAGACCAAAATGTCCACGACGATTGTGAACGGTAAACTACATAGATCTCATTGAAGACGCCAACAAAGCGAATAAATCTTCC